>CM073127.1:1142500-2387500 GCA_037039145.1 Fundulus diaphanus | reverse complement strand
GACTTTTTAGATCCCTGGTGACTAAATGCCTGTTTGTAGATCAGTTAACTGTTTGATAACTAATAAATATCCATGAAAAGATCCCGGTTCATAAAACTTTTAGGCCTGAGGTGTAAACTGATGTAGTAACTTATTGACTAGAAAGTTCTGCTCCAATACAGGATGTTAAATACAGATCTGGTCATGAGGCTGTTAAAAAAACAACTGTAAAACAATAGAACGTTTGAATATGCATAATCATAATAATAAAAACGTCTAAAAACTATTCTTAGCTATATAAATGAAGGGCACAGATGGTAAACTATAGAGAAATGCTGCATTTTATCTGAAAACCCGAAAGCATTAAACATGATCATCAGCAACTCGCTGCATAAAGAGGATGAACCAAAACAACGAGGCGTCCAAAATCCCTTCACCGAACGCACCAACACAACCATGTTTGGTCTGTTAAAGTCAGCTTCATACGTCTAAAATGTGCAATAAAACTTTAAATGATCACAGCCAAAACAAGTTCAAATGGAAGTCAGTTTGGGAGGAATAAAATCCAGATCAGGAGTCCTTCAAAAGTTTTTTTTTTTTTGGTTTAAAATGTGAAAGCATGAAACAAACAAATGAGTAAAAGGTTCACAGCAGCTATTATGTTGATCTGCTTCCACAAAGGATCACTGGAATAAATGACTCTGCATGAACTTTAGTGTCACATCCAAGCCGGAGAGAATAAAAGGAGTAAAGATAAGAGGGGGAACATAACCATTATTAAGAGGAATCAAGAGCCTATTAAAGGAAAATGTGGATTTTGTTTTTTTTTTAAAAAGGAGAATCGCCTCGTCTTTGTCGACTGATCCAGTTGAAGTTTTAAACCGTTAAAAGGGAGGAAAAGTTTGAAGGAAGAGGGCAGATGGGCCTGAACTGTCCTGCATGTCAGGGCATTTCAGACGGTGCGTTCCTGCCGCACATTCGAGTCCCCAAAAACTCCCCCGAGATACAGCAAAACCACAAACTAAAAAAAAAAAACATCTTTTGTCATCCTTCCTTCATTTGGGCCCAGATTCCACCACCAAATCCCACTGAGAAGGGTCCGGTGCTAGCCCAGCTGTATGTGTCCTGAATACATGGTGAGGAGGAGCATGATGGCGAAGCCCGTCAGCAGCCCGGCGTTCTGGATGCCGAAGGTGATCAGGAACCTGGTGCCACCCGCGTCCTCTTCCTCCCGACTCACTTCGTTCATCTCTGGAAACTGAGAGGAGAGAATGATTAGATTTAGTGTTCCACCTGATTCATCCCAAATCAGCTTATAAAATAAACGGTTCTTGCTTTTATTAGAACATTTAGAAGGAAAACTAAAGGCTACTGACCAAATTGTTTAAAAAACCACAACATGTAAACGTAAAAAATGTAAAAACGGGGTCCCAAGCTAACAACAAGCAGCTATAAATCTGTGATCAGAGAGAGAATAAACACCCCTGAAGCTCATTAGACGTTAACCCTCCATGAAACGAGGGGTTTTGGCATTTTGCGGCTCCTCAACATGCAGATGTGCGTTAACCCAACGCCAAGCCGGAAAGACATCACCGATTACCTTCTGCATGGCGTAAGGAGGAAGTACTAAAATGATTTGATTCAGAAACATTTTTATTTGGTCATGATTTGGTGCACAATCTAGGCTAGAGTTGTTGCAGTGGTCTAGTCAAAGTCCGACTTTCAACCTGATGTGTGTTTACTTTAACTTGTCATCATTTAGGGTCATTTGGAGGTAATTAAGAAGGTGGTGATCCATCTTTCTGGGAAGATAAGAGATAGAAACCATCCCAGGAAAAAAAAATAACCAATCTACAATAACATGTTCCATGTTTTGCTTTTCTCCTCTACCTTCTTACAACTAGTTCTCCTAAAAGCCCCAATATGTCTATCCACGTTAATGTCCCAGGACTATAGAAAAATAAATAACTTACCATGTCTGCCAGGGCGATGTAGAGGAACATTCCCCCAGCCAGAGCAAAGATCCAGTTGGGAGAGAAGCTGTTGCCGGCCAGGATGCCAAACCCCATGCCCAGGTAGCAGCAGCAGGCCGACAGGAAGTTGAAGAACAACGCCTGCTGGATGCTCATGCCGGCATTCAGGAGGATCACAAAGTCACCTGGAGAGAAAAAAGAAGGAACCGGCTAAACACCACTGACAAATTCTGCTTTAATGACACTTATATAGTCTATCTTCACCTGCCCTTGGCCTTGTGTTTCCCAGACTCACCGAGCTCATGAGGGAACTCCTCACAGAGGATGGCCACAGAGGTGCTGATGCCCTGGAAGACGGAGGCGGTGAAGGAGGCACCGATGGCCAAGCCGTCGATAAAGTTGTGCAGACCGTCGCTCAGCGTGATCATCCAGGCCAGCGTGCCGATGTCAGAGTAGGTCGTTCCTTTCAGCCAATAGCAGCCGCCGCCTCGGCTGCCGGACCGCGCCCCGTTGTCTGGACTCGGAGACTCCTGAAGAGACGGGAGGAGATTTGGGTGACGACATTTAGAACAAAAGGCAGAATAAACCTGTGCTCTAAAGCAGGGGTTCCCAAACTTATCAGCCTGCGTACCCCTAAATAACGCTGCCAGAAACTGGAGACCCCCTTTTAGCAGGTTGGGGGCATTTCAGGCCACGAGCAGAAAAAGCTGAAGGAGAATCTACGGTCATCGGTTTGTTGCCTTAATCTGACGAAAATCTACAGCAAGTTCACTTCTGACTCGGTAAAAAACGAACAAAATAAAAAAAAATTGTGTGGCCTAGTCAAAGCCCAGACTTACATAAATCAAATCGGCAGAAAGGATCAGACAAATGCAGTGGCTGCTCAACCAGATATTAGGTTTAGGGGGCAGTTACTTTTTCCACATAGGGTCAGGTTGGTATGGAAAGCTTTAATAAATTAAATCATCATCTAAATACTTCTTTGATGTTTAATCATCTGACACATATATGATAAAAAAAAGCAAAAACATAAGATTGTCACAGATCTTTGCAGATAAATGTGAACCCTTCTCATTGAAGTTTTTTAATGCAGTAGAATAACTTCTCCGTTTTCACGGACCTGTGGCGTCTGCGTGGAGCTGAGCATGAGCTCTCCCTCCTCAGCGTCGTCCACTTTTCCCTGAGCCAGACTGGTGGCTTCTCCGTTCTGCTGCAGCTTCTCCCCCTCCTCGGCATCCCTGTCGGGGGACGAGTAGTGGTCGGCGCCGCTGTAGTGACTGTGGCCGTGGCTCTGAGATCGAAATGGCAAATAAAAAATGTAAAAAAAAAAAAAAAATGCGATCACTGCGGTTATTGATTTTAAAGGGGACATATCACACTTTTCAGTTCTTCCTTTTCACGCTGAAATCATTCAGTTGCTGTCTATTTAAAGTGAACCTGCACTGCTTTGGTCTCAGTCCCCCTTTTTACCCCCATTCTGATGAGCGTCTGAGAGCAACTCATTTTGGTACCGTCTCTTTAAATCTAAAGGAGGCACTAAACAACCCACCCCCCTCCAGGTTGCAGAGCGTTCTAACTCCACCCCCTTCGGCCATTTTTGTAGTCTGCTGGAGGACGGTGTAATGAACAACTGATGACTTATCCACTTGTAGCTTTGGCATCCTTCAGCTTGGACTACAGGCGGATTTGCGAGGCGAATAAACTGGATGACCACGACCTTGTTAGCAGTTCTGCAGCAAATACTGTGACGTAATTATTTCATGATGGAGGCTTTTTATCTGCGGACTAAATGTACTCAAATTAAAGTTGCACCAATTCAAAAACATGCTTAAATTCTAAGTTTTTTTTTTTTTTTTTACCAAGGCTGTTAATAGATACAGAACTAACAATGTCATTGTTTCTTATTTGTTTAATTTACTTCTGGGAGTATTCAATCCTATTTTTAGGCCATTTGGAGGACAGTGTTTAAACAAGTGATAACTTATCCACTTGCAGCTTCAGCTTGGACTACAGATTTGCTCCAAGAAATAAAAATAACGGATTTGCGAGGCTAATAAACTGGACAACCACAACCTCGTTAATAGTTCTGCAGCAAATTCTGTGACGTAATTAGTCAAAACCGTAACAGAAAACAGAGAAAGCTGATTAGATATCACCCAAAAAGAATATAACAACATCTATGCAGTAGCTGGAGAGACTAAAATCAAAAGGAATTTAAGGGCTAAAAAACTGGATTTTGCATCATTTGTCCCTTTTAAGAACAGCTCAGTAACAGATAAAGCTGATGAATGAGCACAAAAGGTTATACATCTTCCACGTTTGTTTAAGATGATGAAAATAAATTCATCTGTTACTACTGCAGGATAACCAGACACTGAGATTTTTGGACCTTTGATTTGAGCAGATTTAATGAGGTAGCCTACAGAGAGACAAATCTGTGTTTGCTGCTCTTTCTGGACCACTGTGGACTCGTCCCTTCAGCTCACCCCACAGGTTTTCTCTGGGACTTAGACAGAGGGGGGCTGCTTTTGTCTCAGACCAAGGCAGTTAATAGATACAGAACTAATAATACCACAATTAATCTGCTTCTGGGAGTATTTAATCCTATTCTTAGGCATTTTATTTTAAAGAATCTTTGTGAATAAATTCCTGGAAAGACTAAGCCCTCAGGACTGAGAAAGGTTGCTAGATATGGTGGCTGTAAAACTGCAACACACTTGTAAAACACTTTATTTTAGTATTCTGCTTAAGAGATCCAGAAGCAATTCAGATTTAGATTTAGATGTAAAGCAGAACCTCTTCTGTTTATTCCTAAGGGGGAAAGTATTGCGGTTGGAAGTCTTGGTCAGACAGCACCTCTAACCTGCTAATTCAAACGGAGCGACCACTAGATGGCGCAGCTGCTTAACAATTCCCTCCTTACTCACTCCTGCTGTATTTTGTGAATGAAATAAGACCACGTTTATTCTCATCTTTTTCTAATGAACAACACTGTCAGACTACAACATGTTTGCACTTTTTGGAAACGTCTGTAATAGATCTTAAATATTCTGGGTTAAATAAACACTATAACGCTGAGTGGCTATGAGCTATAGACTGTATTAAAGTTTAGGATTTATTGATGAGAAAACCTTGTTTAGGGGATCCAGAAGAAAGGAAAGTTGTCCCATTTCTTTGTTTTATTTACTGTACATTAGCAGGATTCCTGTGAACATTATGAACAATCATTCACCACCTCGGACTCTGACTGACTGTGCAACGCCCCGAGGAAACAAAAGGAAATAACAAACAACCCGTAACGCTACTGAACGTCATTTCTGAACTCATCCGTCACTAGAAAGCAAACATCCCATCCTACTAGTCAAACCTGCCAGAAGAAAACTGAAGAAACAAGTTCAAGTGGTTTATTTGGCACTCAGAGTAAATGCCGATTGAAGCAAATGTTCAGTCTTATAAATAAAACTGCCACGACCACATATGAAGGGGGAATTCAAAACCTTGCAAAGGTATTCATTTAACTTGAACTTTTTCCAAATTTCTATCTATTTTATTAGGATTTAGTGTGACGAAAAGTAGGGATGGGGGAGGAAGACACTAGAGACGTCAAGCAGGTAGTTAAAGCTTGAATACATCTGAACAATGACCCAAAACATGGTTTTAAATTGGTTACAAAGTAGCTTAAAGACAATAAAGTCAGTGCGAAAACACATGGAGATGGCAGCCCAGAAACCTGGCTCGGTTTCACCAGCTCTGCCGGGAAGAATGAGTCGAGATTCAAGTAAGAACCTGTGAGAAGCTTGTTAAAGGAGATCATTATGTGTGACAATCCATACAGTTCAAGGACAACAGTAGTGCTAAGCTGATACTGAGCAAATGTATAAACTTTGATGACATTTCTGTAAAAAACGTCTCATAATTCTGGGATTTAGCAAATGGAAATTGATGTTTCAATCCCAAGTGACCTTTAGTCACTTAATAATGTATACTCTTCTTTTTAGCAGATTCAGGGACAGTTGTGGCACATTTGGACTTTTTTAGGCTGCAGCATCTGGTAGAGAGCAGTGGCCCATCATCGTTCTTATAAACTCACCCCTTGCTTTTGCTTGAGGAGAACCCTGAGAACTTTTTCTGTGAAGAAGAAGAGGTAGAAGCCACCGAAGACCACCGCCGACTTGGACACGTAGAAGTCCACCATGGGGTCAAAACCAAAGGCCTAGCAGGCGGAGAAAGAGAGCGTGTCAGTTTGTGGTGATCATCGGTGGTTGGGTGCCGTAAACAGGTGTCATTACTGTGCTGTCACGCTTTACTAGACAATAACCTGTGACTTTATTGTTGTTTTTCTGCTAAACTGTGTGTAGAGGTCATGTGTAGCTCAAACTTCAAACTACTTTCTTGATATTTAACGCAGCCGAACACTTTAATAACGTCACGTTTTGTTTAACTGAGCAGACGGCCAATAGAAATCCTCTTAAACTGCATCGTTGCAAGTGAGGCTCAAAGCTCAGATTCACCTGTGACTCATTCGTCTGTGGGTAGAGACTTGGAATAAGCAAAGCCCTTTGAGCTTAGAGGTGTGTATTTTTCAGATTATTTACAGTTACCCAACTGCTCTGTCATCACTGTGTGCACAGCTGAAAAAAAGTTTGTCTCTTAAACCCACCCAGTGGGTGTGTTAGTGTTAGAAATAAGCAATAGAAATTACGGTTAACCCCAAAATTATTCATACCCCTGGTAGATTTAGGTTTAAAGAGATCTTTTAATTTTATCTGACGATTAGGGTGATGGTGAGGAGGCCGCCCAGCCTCACAGACATGGAGCTCATCTCCAAAGTTAAATAATCAAAATACCAGAGAGGAATGGTGCAAAACTCTGGGTCGCAATCATATGCAAGGTTTGATTGCTGTAATGCCAAAAAAAGGCTTTTTTCATTGATTATTGAGAAAGCTGAACATAATTTTCCACACGCAATTTTATCATAGAATCTAAATTAAAAAAAGACTGTTGGTTTTCTTTTTTTGTTCCATGCTTTTGGGGGATTTCCATCTCATTTCCTATCAGAAACATACGTCTTGGTCATAGAAAAAACAAATATTTATCTAAAATCTGCCAGGGGTATGAATAATTTCAGGCTAATCTGTAGTTTTTTAGTGTTTAAAACTGTTAGGTGTCTTTATTTTACGCTCTGAGCTGGATTTAAAGCAGATTAAGAGCTTCATAAAGCCAGACCATTAAAGAGGCTTTAAAGCTTCACACAAAAGAGGATGAAATCAGATTATTAGGCATCCTCTGACCTGTTCAGTTAACTTTAGCTTTATATGAACAAAAAATATGCATGGCTAGCCTCTTATTTCATTTTAACCTACAAAATAAAGTAGTAAAAGTAAGATTTTAACGTGTTGTCTCCTGACTGACACTTCTTTAACCCGTCTTTGGTCGTCCCGCTTCAGACCTGGCACCAGCCGTCCTGGGTGATCCGATCACACCGTTAAACACAGGTGTGAACGTGCTAAAGGCAGATTGAAGATGGCATGGATCAGAACGCCTTCAGAGATGTTCTGAGACACTTTTATCTGCGCTAGTTTAGCGATCTGAACACAATCCGCCCTGAGCCACGCTGAAGCCGTTTACTAAACGGAGCACCCACTGACCCGACAGGACTCCCAGCGGGCTGAATTATCGCCTTTGTGCTCCTTAACAATAACAAAAACAGTAATGTTGAAGTTCCGGGACATGAAACTGACCTTCTGGATGAGTAAACTAAGCACTAATGGGGTAATTTTGACAAGGCAGCCACTCCAGAGCTTTGACCGCTGCTTTCTAAGCCTTTTCCAGCTGAAAGAGGACAACGACTTTCCCATCCATACTTAAATTTCTTTACATTGGGGTATAATGTGTTGCTTTATGAGATCTTGTAGCCCATCTGATGTTGTCAGACAGGTTCTATTTCAATTATTTCTTGAATATCAATGTCTTGCAGTAATCAGGCTAGAGTGAGGCTGGTTAAATTCACAATTGTACAAAAGGCTCAATTACGTTATTAGCTTTCTTCACTTATTAAACGAAATCATCATTTGATAACTATTTTGTATTGACTCAGGTTATTAGTGATCAATATTATTATTATTTATCTGTTGAGCTGCAATATTAAAGTGTCACATAAACAGCAAAAACAAAAAAAACTGTTGTTAGGGAAATATACTGTGTAGCTGAACTTAAACTGTTAAAAACATCCAATAAAATGACAAGTAATATTACTGAATGTTACGCCTATGGTGTGCAACGACAATGTATTTATTTGCATGTATTTGGTCGCTTAGTATTGTTTTTAATTATTGACTGGGATCAGATCTCATCTGAAGCAGAGTGAATGTTGATTCCAGGTATGAACAGAGCCTTAGGGTCAATATTTAACCTAAACAGACGTATTGGAGCCTGAATAAAAGAAAAATGTGATTCCTGTAAACCATCTCACTAATGCTACAGTTCTGTTGAGGAGTAACTTATCAGCGATTTTTCAGAACATCGCTGGACATGTTGATGGAGCTGAGAGGCCACTTAGTGACACAGTTTTGCCTTTAGGTCAGATTTTAAGGAGAAGCGTGAACAGTCGCACTTAAAGCTGTCCGTCTGTATATGAATGAGCCCAGGACAGATGCTAACAGCAAGTTCTGAACAGGATCTTAAGCACCGACTTAACCACAACAGCCTGTTTATAAAAGTTGTACCTTGGCAAACACTTATCTCAATATAAATATATACAGAACTATTTAATCCAATCGGTATTTATGTGAACTCGTCTTTGTGAACAAATCTAATGAAACGTTTTTGTCCAATTAAACTCTGATGGTGGTGGATTTATGTGTCATTATTAAGGAGGCAAGAGAGTTTAAGTCATTCTTAGAAATGCATTTAAAAATAGCATCATACGGGAATATGTGAAGCAGGAAAAAGCCAAGAAAATACCAGATGGAAGCAGGTAGGCCTGGGCGATATGGCATAAAAATGAAATCTACGATTTTATTATCCCAAATCCAATTAATCGATTTATTTATTTTTCCCCCTCCAATTCATTTCACAAAAAGAAATAATTAAAAAAAATGCTTTTATGTCAAGCACTTCCTCTGGGAGATGACCTGAATTCAAAGTGCTATTAAATACAAGCTGGTAAACATGCTGGTAAAACAAGATGGCGGCCCTACCGTTGTAAACAATGAAAACATGACAAATTAATAAATTAAAGGTCTTATCCTGTGGTAAAAGTTTCCTCTTTAGAATATTTTGACAATATATTTCCCTAAACCTATATTCAGCACTGCTGCTGTTCTCTTCATGGAAGTACAACGAGTGCATTGGCAAAATAAAATCCCGATTTTCAAAAAAATGTAATCTTAAAAAAAAATTGTACATTGAAATTAATGGATTAAATCAATCTATCGCCCAGCCCTAGATGCAGTTATGTAAAATCAACACCCAAGAGTCTTTACAGAGGATTTAAAAACACAACAACGTTGCCCTGAGGTGTCAAACTGCAGCAGCAGCAACTCTACCTCTGGGATGAGCTGAAACAGGGCGTTGGAGTACAGCGTGCCAATGGCCAGGGCTATGAAGTAGAGCAGCAGTCGCTTGTAAAAGGTTTTCCTCATGAAGGGCACCACGCTGGCCCCCACCAGCGAACACAGAGAGATCAGTGTCACACACAGGATCCCATAACCCCACACTGATCAACGGAGCAGAGAGGAGAGGGAAGGAGAGACAAAGAGGGGTGGTTAGTTTGGCGATTATCTGATCTGACTGATTACCAGGGCAAGGGACAAAAACAGTTAAGAGAACACCAACCAATGACCCCTGTAGGAGAAAGAATTGAACAGAGTCTTTCCACAGACAAGAGGCCCATTATCCAGTGAAATCAGCTGAAGAGAATTGAGAATCTGCATTCAGAGGAAACATTTCGCCTTCCTGTGAAGGAGTGTCTGAAAGCCCTTCGTTTCCTGTACAGAGGAAGACATTATGGGGAGACATACAAACCTTGTTCCAGAGCACTCGGGTGTGCTCGTGTCGCTACCAGGGCCTCGGGGAAAACAATGGCTACATTGCTGCTGAGACAAAGGACGCCAAAGCAGCCGCACGGAGAATGCTTTCAGCATCGGTGTGCGTTCGATACGTTTACAGTCCTGCTAAAGAGAAAATACTGGACCTTTCTGCTCACAAAATAAAACTGATCTGGTCTTTAACGGATCATAACGTCTGTATAAATCTAAAATCCGCTGTGCAAAAACACACAACAGATGGCACACTGTCATTATTGATGAAATAAAGATGAAGTCAGGTAAGAACTAAGCACACCCCATGATTGAATACACTACCTTTAGTGGGGTTGGATTTTAATCTCCCTGCTATTTACATCCCTGCTTTACCCTAAACTCTAGCGTTCAGACAGATAGCCTCAAAACTCAGTGAGTGCCAGACAAACCAAACCCATATCACTACCCCTCCACCACCACGCTTGATAGCAGGTCTTGTTTTCTTCAAAAAAAGCTCTACTTGATCAGATTGTTTTTAAATATTCTTGTTGTGAATGTTGGTATGTTAGATGAGGCATGTCTGGGTTTGGCTTAAATCAATAGAAAGCTGGGTTTTACAAAGACTGACAGCCATCTGAAATGTTTTCCACTTGTGAAAAATCTTTCCCACTGCAGAATGAGGGACTTTGAATATTTTGGAAATGACCTTTGAACCCTAATCAGCTTAATGGGCAGCAAAAGTTGCTTCTGTACTCGCTGATGTCTTTCTGCCTTGGCTTCATGACGGCCACCAGCCAGATTTACAGCTTTTATAGAGGTGGTCACACTAGTCGAGAACATTTGATTAAAACCAGGCTGCTGCTTTCTCTCTTAAATCTTCCTGAAACAACAGAATGGAGTTACACATTATTTCATCTTCATCTTCCATATACAGCAACCTGGTAATCTGATGCGTCTTTGCACACCCAATCTCACAACTATATCATTTGTAATCTGCTAAAGACCAGATAATTTTCTAATTTGTAAAACCCCACAATTCAAAGTGGGTGTTTTTTTCTTTTTTTTATAATGAATGTTCATAATGTTCATAATTCAATGTTGATTAAAGTTCAGGAAAACCACCCTGAAGAAACAAAAGCAGGAAGAGGTAAAAGTCCAAGACTGGCCAAAGGTGAAACAGATTTCCTTTTCAAAGAACGAGAAACTCTTAAACACATTTTCCCACATTTTCTATTTGAGCTCTGAAAAGCGTTGAGGTTTGGGGTGTGGAAAGTTGTAAAAGGTGTATGTTTACAGCCAGAGAGCAAACCTCGGGTAGGAGCTGGAGGACGGCTGTAGAGCAGAGCGTGCCAATGGCAAGAGCGATGAAAAAGGTGAGCGCATGTTTCATGCAATGCGTCTTCATCAGAGGAACGGTGGCAACTCCGGCGAGGGAGCAGAGACTGATCACAGTCACGCTCAAAAAAGAAAAACCCCAAACTGGATGTGGAATAGAGAGGAGCGTTAAAACACCAGGCATAATGAGCTGTAATGACGTCTACATTACAGAAATATGATGCAAATATGATGAAAAATAACCTGCATCACTGGTACCTTAAAGGGGGAAATTCAACTTTAACAGTTTTTGAAATGTAAACAATTTTATCCAAACAAAAAGGCAGTAAGAGAGAAAAATAAACACATAAATATCAATAACACAATAAAAATAACATCTAAAAGGTTAGAAAATGAAAATCTGAAGAGTTTATACAGACAGTAAAAGTTAGAACGTCTATAAATCATCTGAATGCAGAGCAGACAGCGGCTGCAGTCGTCAGCAGTTTTTATGGCGATTCAACAAAAAGCAAACCTGAGAGAAGGCAATAAATACAATTAAGAGAAGTAAAACTAATGGCGGTAAAGACAGAACAAGCTTAACTGTAGCATGGACATTTATCAGTTTCATAAACATAGGTCCAAATGTGCGTGAAATGAAAATGGTCACAGGTTAAGGCAGCGATATCTGCAGCAGGTATGAACGTTCGTGACATCTGCCTCGGTGCTGCTGGGAAATCTTCACAGGCTCTGAAAAGAAAAACTGCTGAGGGGCCAAAATAAGCTTCTCACAGGGGGTGAGGGGGTGGGGGGGTGGCTGAGGTGAGCTGAGGGCGCGAGAAAGTGGCTGGTAAGGAAAAACAAATCTGTCAGTGGAGAGCAGGAAGCACAACTCTGGAAGCTCTTTCTGTCACCTGTCGAGTGTTGAATAGGTCCAGTTTTAAGAGTACAACACTATCAGAAACCTAACCGACATTAATCTTACAGAAACCTTCTGCAAAAATCGCTGCAGTAGAAAATCTGCAGCCTCGACCTTAAAGCAGCCTATATGAAACTAGAAGTCTGTGACAACAGCCTGCAGAGGTCCGTGTATTTTCAGTTTCTACAAGAAAAAAAAAGGAAAAAGACTTCCAGGCCTTTCAAGGACGTCCCGCCCGGCTGTGTACACTCAGCACTAGGGATTAAGTTACTGAGAATCAGCAGGCGATGAAAGATGAGCTTTCCTATGTGGACCTCTTCATCTGGATGTGCAGCCGGAGCGTTACCGCCGATTCTGAAGGGTTATTGGGTCTTCAACCAATGTGATGAATACACTCCAAGGCTACAAAACAGAGCCTTTAGCCTCTTGTGTGGTCATTATTTACAATGATCAGTGTCAGAGGTGACAGGACAACACTTCTGGCAACATAAAGACACATCTTAATATAATTCCATTTAAATATATGACCAAAAAAAAGGATTTAATGGCTCACCTTCTGCATCTGACGGTCTAGGGGAGGGGTCCGGGTTTGGCTCCTCCCCCTTGTTCGCCTTGCAGGTGCCAGCATCCAGCTGCTGCAGCATGGTGGGGCACAGCTTCTGGAGACCCTGCCCATCCAGCCGTGACTGCTCGCTGATGCTGTAGATTGCCAGCGTGTCTGCAGGCAAGCACTGGGATAAGGAAGCATTGAGAGGAATCAGTCAGACTGAAAACGGCTTCTTACTGCAAATTTATGAACCAACTTGTCGTCAACCACTATTGATTTTTATCTTTATTTATTTAACGTGTCCTGTCTGGTAATGTAGCATTAAAGGAGCCCAGCAGATTTACTTTCACAAGTGGAGCATTACTGCTTTCACCATAGTTGCTCCGCTTGATTTATATATGCAAAAAGCTTTATTAGATATCGTTTTGGGATTATTTCACGTTCAATGGACACAAACGGAAATGTAACAGAGAAAGAAAGGAAGAGAAAAAGATGAGACGAAATGCTAAAAAGGGAGAAAAGGTAAAAGAGAGAGGAGCGTAAAGGGAGAGAGCGATACAACATCCTCTGAGTCTGCTTCTACACCTGCAGAGAGAGATATAAAAAAAACAGCAGAACCAGCTGATAAAGTATTACAGGAACAAACAAGCAACGCCTTGATACCATCACTGAAGAATAGGTAGTTACTTTAATACAAGATGTATAAAGTGAGAGCTAAAGCTATTTATAGGGTTTTCTGTATAGAAGTGAGTCTGTAAGTACCTGAATCCAAACACCTGTAACGTTTGTGAGAGTGCTCTTGTGTCTGTGAGGTTTATCCATGAGATACAGAGATGGGCTCCATCCTTTATCTGTTTATAAAGGAACTCAGCTTTGGGTTTGATTCCAGCTTCCTCTGTCACATGTTGATGGCCCCCTGGGAAAGGCCCCTAACCCTAAGCTACCTACAGATCGCTGTACGAATGTGAGCTAGTGGCCTGTACGACTAGCAAAGCGCTAAATAGACTCAGCCCATTTACCATCTGAACCACCACTAATCATACAGCCCACAGTGTGTGGCACTGTATAAACCTTCATCAATCATTTCAGAAATAAACTAAATGAATGCACATGGCAATAAAATGCTTTTTAGAGACATACATTTAGGACTGATGTGAACAGAAAACGTCAACAGCAAAAAGCTAAATAAGAGAGCGATCTTAAAGTTGAACTTTTACAGACTCAGGCCAAGCCCAGAGCAGATATGTTAAATATTTTACCCAGTTCGTACCTCTCATACTCATGCAAACGGTATTTTGTAGATGTAGATATCAATGGACAGCTTTTGTATATGCTAACTATCCTTTATGGAATAGAAACCAAAGCAATGAGAGACAACAGTGAACACACAAATTACAGTTGTTTTGGGAGAATCCTGACCACACACTGCTTTACTCGTGCTCTGGACGTTCTCCCACTTCATTTGGATGCTTTTTTATGCAAATGTGTGGCCAGTATGGGGGTTCTCGTCATTACAGACGCATATAAATAAAATTGAATTTAATTAAATTGAATTGAATCAGAATAATTAGTAGGTTACCAGAGCAGGTCTGGTTTCAGTTTTATCAGCTTGACCAGACAAATTAAAATGTTTCTCTTGTCAGGGAATGCTCGATCAAGCAGCCAAGCGCTATTTTAATCAGGGGCGTGTTTAGTGTTCACACAAGCTGCCACAGACAAAGGTGGCAGAAGAAAACCAACATCAGCTGACAACAGCAGGGCTAGATAGGGAGAACAGCTCTTCAATTGCTCCCAATGACGGCTCACTTACACCGAGCTAACCTCCAGCTCACTGTTTCTGGGGTATTGTTGGTGATTTCATGGCAGATACATCCAGAGTGTTAGCCAGCAAGCCACGTGGCCATGAAAGAGGCAGCACGTTATTAAAAATCAAGGTTTATTTTGGTGACCACCACTTACAAAACTGGATTACAGGCAGCGTACTTTCTTTAGTTGATACGAATAATTTTGGTTTTCCCTAATCTAAGAGCTTCTCCCCGAGGAAAGTTATACCCCCCGGGAAAAAAAAGTTGCAGCTTCCCGTCTGTCTCATGTGACCTGGCCTGTGTCCTGTCTGTGTAGTACTCATTAACATTTTATGACATTCAAAGTAAAGCACGTATTGAGAAGCTTTTTCTGGAAGTTCTGTCCGCACGAGGTTAACTGAAAACGCACTGAAATATTTTACATGAATAAATAACATGAAAATAGATATAAAGATGCTAACAACAGCCTAGCACTTCAGAAAAGAGGCATTCATGAAACCATGATCAGCAGGAGCAAGGTGTGAGCTTTACCATTTCAGGTGAGATGTTAACGAAACATTACATTAACTTTCCTAACCTGTGTCAAAGCTGAATCTGAAACTGATCTGCAGAAACTCCACTTTGAAAAACAATAAAGATTTTATGTATACACAAGACAAAAATAAAAAAATCAACAGAATCTACAGCAGGGGTGTCCAAACTTTTTGGCACGTGGGCCGAAATTCTCAAATGTAAAGTACTCGATGGCCAAAAAATTTATAATTACGATAAATAAATAACCCATAAAATGATGTTGTGAATTTTCTTTACCTGCTGTACAGATTATGATAATTTGAATTAAACAATTTATTCTGATTTTCTGAAGGAAAAGGATTTTAAATCCCCATAGATCCAAAGTTAAAAATGGGTTTTACACATTACCTTTATTAAAAGAAGGTCTAGCAATATAAGAACAGGATTTGGGCCGGTATTTCTTTGAAAACACTTGCTGTATTTAGCTAATTTTAATAAATGATTTAAAAAAACAGCTTTTAATGCAAAAATTGAGTTTGCATTTGAGTTAAAGACAGGTGTGGTCGTATTTATGTCATATTTAGAATGTAAAAAGTGTGGTTATTAATCGATGAATACGTTGTGTTGTACCCAACATTTTCAGTTGTAAGATCTTAACATGTCTGTGCTGATTTTACCCTCATAAAAATAAAATGTTTCCATCGCCATCAGCCAAATCACAAAATCAGTCCAGGGGCCACCCTTTGGACATGCCTGATCTACAGCATCAGGACCGTCTTTAGTGGGTGGGTTAGATGGGCCACAGTCACTATGCTGGTGGTGAGCAGCCGGTTCAGCAACAAGAGCCAGAAGAAGATCCAGCAGCTTTTCAGAGCTATGCAACAAAATGTCCACAACTTTTTAATTTAACTTAATGCCTTACAACATAAACCTAAACAGTTTTGAACATTTTTATATCAGATTTTCTCGTCCTGTTTTGCATATAGGGTTGTGCCCCCTTAATTGACTTAAAGCCAAGCTGTGATCCTGAAGCAATCTGAATACTTGCTCCCATATAAGGAATGGAAAAAAGAATAATGATTACTAACATTTATTTAAAATAAAAACTTTAACTCACGAGCCAAACAGGAAACATCGAGTGCCAGACAAGATAAAGTTCCGGTGGATTTCAAAATAAAATCACCCCACCAATTTACGCTAGCTTGACTAGTGTAAACAAAACGGCGACACAGAAACCCGAGGAAGCAGACGGGCTTTTAAGGGGATGAAATACGACATTTATGCGCACGGATAACGAGTTTTTAAGATAGAAAACAAAAAACAGAGCTGTCTTTTAATCATATACGAGGGATAGCAACAGGAAGGACCACGTGAACTTCTGCTCTACCCAGCGCCATTTCCGCCGCTGCCCGTCACTTCCCTGGGAGCATTGTGACTCGGGGTTTGTGGCCAACCGGAACTGGATCAGGACCGTAACCCGCACCGTAGTCAGCGTAAGCCCCGGGTTTTAAAATGGACGGGGGTTATGGTGTACCTGTGTGCCAACCAGCAAAAATGACTTGTGTCACATAGTGGTAGAACGCTCTGCTTAGACTGACCTACCCTAGTGGATCAGTTCAGGCAACTGCAATAAAGACGGCAGAACAGCAGACGTGTGTAAGGCATCCTTGCTGGATAAAAAAATGTAATAAACACAAGCGGAAAATGTATATCCTTTTCAAAATAACTAATTTTTCAAAATCAAATACCCCACAAACCACAGTTAAAATGAGAACCTTGACCGGCACAGGACAGGGAGAAGAGCCAGATGCAACTCTGGAGCCACATGTTTGCCACTCCTGGACTCTCCTAATGGAGAATGTACAATGTACTGCTTCTTTGTGTTGTTTAAAAGCAACACTACTGAGGATTCAAACATAAAGCTGTTATTGATTTTCTTTACTTCAATGTACTGGATTGGGACTCAGCATCACTGAATGCCTGACCTCAAATGACTCGATTTGGGACCTTTTGATTACAGTGCAACCCCCTGATGGGAACAAGCTGAAATATCTAAACGTTTAAATCACTCGGGGCTTTCTCCACTTTTTATCAGAAGCCAAGATAAATCTTACCAAAAGCAGATAAGCATCTATGACACTAAGTATGGGAAATATGAAAACTATGCCTGCGTTCTGGCCCCCGGTGACTACTTCTACTCCGACGCTAAGCTGGAGCACAATTCATTTCTCTCGCTTTTGTGATGTAACAATGCAGGAGTAGACTCAGAAAGAACATTTGAAAGTCTGACATTGATCCAACCAGAGTGGAATTGAACAGAATGAGCCAAACACTTAAGAGGTTTGAAAATGTTCGGCGAACAAAAACAGAACGGTAGACTCTTCCAAACCCAAAGAGTTTTCCAGACTCCAAACATCATTCCTGCATCAACTTTGGGTAAACACGACGCTTAAGCAAATGCTAAATAGAGAAATTAAGCATTTACAGGATTCAGGTTATATTTTTCAACATTTTCAATGTTTATACTGTCCAGTAAATGTATCCACAACTTAAATAAACTTGACGAGCCAAAGAAGCTGGAAACTATTAGGCTTACTTAGACCCTCCTTTTAAGCATCTTCTTAATCATTACGACCCAGAGTTTGAAAAACTCTAAAAATTAATGAAAGCTAAGCAACAAATGGCACCAGTTCTGTCAACTCTAGCAATGCTGACCAAAGATGGAGAGTATTTTGTACCTTAGAGCTGTTTGTTTTGGGAGGTGTAGCTGTAGTCGTCTCTGCCTCATCTCTGTTGTGGTCGGACGTTTCACCCTGACTCTGGCTGAGCAAGGCCAGAAGTGAGCGCAGCTGAGGCACCGTGATGGTACTGTTGTCTCCGTAGCGGGCCAGCAGGTCCTGAAGAACCTGGGCAGGTGACTGTGTCTCACCTTCATCCTGACAAGTCACCTGGCTGACTGGGCAGAGGAGCACAGCCAATGCCAGCATAAACACTGGCTGGGAGCAGAAAAAGGTGATTGTCATAGTGACCCTGCCATGAGGGGACCAGATGGGCATGACTTCTTCAATGGATGGTGGGTGTTATCTGCAGGCAGAGGACAAAAGCAGGGAGAGTTGCTTTAAAAGAAAGGTTTACAGCTACTTTGGTCCAACTGAAAAACAGAAATGAACGGCTTGTCTGTTACAGTAAACAAGGGTAGAAAGTAAAATCTTAAATCTGGCCAAACGCTAATAGACCCACAGAAGAGGCTGATTATTGATCATTTAGCAGGTAAGTTCAATTCAATTCAATCTTATTTATATAGCGCCAATTCATAACACGTCATCTCAAGACTTTTTCCAAAGTCAGACTCCATCAGATCCTCCAGGTTGGTCAGAAAGTTTCCTCTCTAAGGAAACCCAGCAGGTTGCATCAAGTCTCTCCAAGCAGCATTCACTCCTCCTGAAAGAGCGTAGAGCCACAGTGGACAGTCGTCTGCATTGTTGATGGCTTTGCAGCAATCCCTCATACTGAGCATGCATGAAGCGACAGTGGAGAGGAAAACTCCCCTTTAACAGGGAGGAGAACCTCCAGCAGAACCAGAACCAGGCTCAGTGTGAACGCTCATCTGCCTCGACCCACTGGGGCTTAGAGAAGACAGAGCAGAGACACAGAAAGCACAGAAGCTCACATTGACCCAGGAGTACTTTCTATGTTAGATGGTAATAGAGGATGATCTGCCTCCCCTGATGATGTCACAGCTAACAGAACGCCAGACCAGGTGTACCTTCTATGAAGAAGAAAGAAGTCCCTGTAGCAAAGATCTAAAGATAAAAAACAGGCCATAAAAGTTAGGTGAAGAGCAGGAGTTCACAAAATGAACCTGTAGGACTAATATGAAGGTTAGGGGGGAGAAATGAACAGATTGCTTAATACTGAAGCTAACTCCAGGGAATCCACAGGTATTTAAACAAAGGTGTGTATAACTGCAGATTTCAACATAATTACACTTTAAATAACAAAAGGTAACGTGGCTGTATTAGCAACGATCACATTGGGTTAGCGTTAGCCCTCCATGAATTGAGTCGGAAAAATGCCGCACGAGCCCCTCAGCTCTCCCACGCCATGTAAACTGCACTGAAGCACCACTGCTACAGAATGCATGGAAATTCAACTCAAACATCCACAGCAATGACCCAACAGTGCGTTACACAATCCCAACCAACTCTAGGCAGATGGTTTGCTTATCTGAAGAGGCCAGAAACTTAAATCTGAAAGTGAAACTTAAAGCATCCTTTAAGATTAGATTAATTCAGCTAATAATTATCTGACCCTGTGTGAACACTCATTGAGCTCCAACATTTTCATTTCCACGGCGTCAGTTGAGCCGGAAAAGGGTAGAGTGGCTTCTCCGGGTTGGGGAGGATGTGCTGCCCCAAGTGGAGGAGTTTAAGCATCTCTGGGTCTTGTTCACGAATGAGAGGAGAGATCGATTGGTGCGGCGTCTGCTGTGAAGCGGGCGCTGTACCGATCCGTTGTGGTGAAGAGAGAGCTGAGCTAAAAGGTGAAGCTCTCAATTTACCGGTAGATCTACGTTCCTACCCTCATCTATGGTCACGAGCTTTGGGTCGTGACAGAAAGAACGAGATCCCGGACACAAGCGGCCGAAATGAGTTTTCTCCATAGTGTGTCTAGGCTCTCCCTTAGAGATAGGGTGAGGAGCTCAGTCATCCGGGGAGGACTCAGAGTATAGCCGCTGCTCCTCCACGTCCAGAGGAGCCAGTTGAGGTGGCTCGGGCATCTGGTCAGGATGCCTCCTGGACGCCTCCCTGGTGAGGTGTTCCGGGCACGTCCCACCGGGAGGAGGCCCAGAGGGAGACCCAGGACATGCTGGAGGGACTATGTCTCTCTGCTGGGAACGCCTTGGGATTCCTCCTGAGGAGCTGGACCAAGTGGCTGGAGAGAGACGTCTGGGCCTCCCTACTGAAGCTGCTACCCCCCCGACCCAACCCCGGATAAGAGGAAGAGGATGGATGGATGGATGGATGGATGGATGGATGGCCGTCAGCTGAATCATCAAGGTGTAATTTTTTAAAATAAAATTAATTAATTTAAGAAAATCAGGCGGTGACATCAGAAAAGTAAATATCCGGTCATAAAACATCAAAACGCCATGTCTTGCATGCCGATTTATATTAACAGGAGTACTTCAAACATCTCAAGACCTTGAAGTGATGTCGAACCTTGAAATCTTGTTGAATCTTTGCTTTAAAGACTTTAAGACAGTTTTTAAAGCAAAGTTGGATCCTACTAGGTCCTAGCAATGTGTGACAACAGAGCAGCCAGCAGCTATATAATAACTAGCTCCTGATTGGGTAATTCTGATTTGTTAGGGAAGGATATTATGATTTTCATCTTTATACAAACAGTAAAATTACATGTTTTATGCTATTATACTTCAAAGATCATTTTATTTATCCAGTTCCTCCTACAAAATTTGAAGCCCACATTGAATACAGTTCCAGCATTTCTGACCCTGCAGAGAAGTGATTCACTTCAGAGCTGCCTGCAGATGTAAATGTAAAGCTGGAGCAAACAAACAGAAGCATTCATGTTTGTGCTTGAGGAGAATGCTCACCTTTTTTCTTTGGACTCCCTAACGGTAGCTGCAGTGTAAAGCGCCTGATTCAGACCAACTGGCCCGAGGCTCTGACCGCGCGGAGCGATGCCCACTGATTACCTCGTAGCCGAGGTGCGCCGTGGGAACAGCGGGAGCTGGAAAAAGTGCCTGAAGGGAACAGATGGGTCGTCAGGATAGAGTGGACTGTGAAGAAAAAGAGATAAAGTTTAAGGTTACGACTTGTTGATGGAAGGGAAAGAGAAAAAAAACAGATAAAGTGGAGTAAAAAACAACCCTGAAACGATGACTATACAAGCAAAGTTTCTGCGTTTGTGCAATTTCTTTTCCAGTCTAACATTCCAGACACAAAGTTTTTACATTAAAGCCATTCCTGGTCTTTTCTTCTCTAAAAACCTGCAATGAACATTCCTTGTTGATTTGTACCCAGCAATCTAAAGGGAAGGTCACTTAGTTTGTTGGTATAGTACTCAGATGGAGAGCCGCAAAAATGCAGTAAAAAAAGACAGTAAGTAAACTGCAAGCTAAATAAACACATTTCTGTGACGGAGGACAAAAGAAATCAACCGTGACCAAAACAATACCGCAAGCCAAAGGGCACAAGTACACCTCCTTTAACAAAGCTAGAATGCCTTAGAGCAAGGGAGTTTTCATGTTATCTAGAGTCTTGGAAAAGTTTTTTTTTTTTAGTTTACCAACACAATATACAGCTTGGAGAGTAACCAGTAGGTCTGGAACATGAACTGTAAGTTTAGAGAGAGTAAACTGTAAATTCTGGGAATGTAACCTGAAGGTTCCAGGAAACCACTTTGGCTTCGTTCACACTGCAGGTCTTAACGCTCAATTCAGATTTTTTGCAGAAATCTGATTTTTTGGGGTGGCCGTTCATACTAATAAATGAGACCACCGTCATACTGCTGTCTGAATAGTTCAAGAGTGCAAAGTGACAGGGGACGTCAGGCTAAGCATCGTTTGTTTATTTTAAACGCCTCGATGTTTGAGAGTGAGAAAAAAACGGTCATTTAAGTTCCCCTCCAGGAGAAAACCTCCCGATCTAAATAGCTAACACGCTAGCTGTTATTAGCTTGACACACGCTACGTCCACGTGCGGCGCCCCTCCTTCGAGCCGCGTGAAACACTTCCCAGAACCCACGATAACACCTACCCCACCGCCAGGGTTAGTAATGGTGAATGTGAATGTAATTGTTTCTAGAAGATTTCAATAAAGTTTTGTTAAAAAAACATTAAAAAACGTGGATACCATCCAGCATCTCTCCTTTTTATTATTAGAAAACTGATGAGCTATGGGAGCCGACAATATTAAGACCACATCATAGCAAGATGAAGTAAGGTAAGAAGAAAGCAGCACAGCTATTAACAACGATCTTTTATGGAGCGCTAGTTGTGTAATGAGAGTCAGGACAGTGATGTCAATGGCGAAGAAAATGCGACATTACGAATAAAATGTGACTGCGGACGCTTTCAAAAATATCCGATACGTATCTGAATTAGTGTCACATATGGAAGAGGCAGAAATCAGATTTTTCCGGGGGTGAAAAGATCGGAATTGAACCGTTCACACTGGCGTGAAAAAGAGGGATATGAGTCGCATTTCCCTGCTGTGTGAACGTAGCCTTAGTTACTTTAGAGAAAGTGACCTGCAAGTTGCAGAAAGCACTATAAGTTCTAGAGGGTACAGTATAAGTTCTAGAAAGTACCGTGTGAAGCAAGGCAAATTTATTTGTATAGCACATTTCAGTACAAAGACAATGCAAAGTGTTGTACATGGTTAAAACATAGGAAAATAAAACAGAATAAAAGCAAGTAGGAATAGAATGTAGAAACAAAATAAAACACGGGAAAATAGAAATTAAAGCAAACATTAAAAACAGTTGGACTACAAAGTTGAACTAATGATGTTTCAGTCATGTCATGCTTTTAGGTTTGCTTTAAGGATTGAATATAATTCATTATTTCTATAGGCTTTTATTTATTAAAACAGTTTAACTAGAACAGTCGAAGGCAATCCTAAACAAATGGGCTTTTAACTTTGATTTAAAGGAACTCAGGCTTTCAGCACTTTTACAGTTTTCTGGAAGTTTGTTCCAGATCTGTGGAGCATAGGAACTAAATGCTGCTTCTCCGTGTCTGGTTCTGGTTCTGGTTCTGCAGAGCAGGCTGGAGCCAGAAGACCTGAGTGGTCTGGAGGGTTGATGCACTGATAACAAGTCTGTGATGTATTTAGGTGCTAATTCAGGGATTTATAGACTAACAGAAGGATTTTAAAGTCTATTCTCTGAGATCCAGGGAGCCAGTGGAAGGACTTCAGAACCGGGTCCATGTTCTCTACGTTCTTAGTCTTAGTGAGGACTTCAGAACCGGGTCCATGTTCTCTACGTTCTTAGTCTTAGTGAGGACTTCAGAACCGGGTCCATGTTCTCTACGTTCTTAGTCTTAGTGAGGACTTCAGAACCGGGTCCATGTTCTCTACGTTCTTAGTCTTAGTGAGGACTTCAGAACCGGGTCCATGTTCTCTACGTTCTTAGTCTTAGTGAGGACTTCAGAACCGGGTCCATGTTCTCTACGTTCTTAGTCTTAGTGAGGACTTCAGAACCGGGTCCATGTTCTCTACGTTCTAATCTTAGTGAGGACTTCAGAACCGGGTCCATGTTCTCTACGTTCTTAGTCTTAGTGAGGACTTCAGAACCGGGTCCATGTTCTCTACGTTCTTAGTCTTAGTGAGGACTTCAGAACCGGGTCCATGTTCTCTACGTTCTTAGTCTTAGTGAGGACTTCAGAACCGGGTCCATGTTCTCTACGTTCTTAGTCTTAGTGAGGACTTCAGAACCGGGTCCATGTTCTCTACGTTCTTAGTCTTAGTGAGGACTTCAGAACCGGGTCCATGTTCTCTACGTTCTTAGTCTTAGTGAGGACTTCAGAACGGGGTCCATGTTCTCTACGTTCTTAGTCTTAGTGAGGACGCGGGCAGTTTAAGTTCTAGAAAGTATCCTGTAAGTTTGGGAAGAAACAAGTGAATTACTTTGGGTATAAAACATCTCTGTGCCAGTCAGCTGAAATGATCTGACTGAAGCAGCTTCTTTCTTGTTCTTTGACTCAAGAGAGCTGGACACTGGACACAGACTCCAGAGAAGAGAAAGTCCTCAACCCTGCTGGCCATTCTCTGCAAGATGATGGGTATTTTACTTGGCAGATATGGTAAACAAAATGCAAATACCCTAATTAATGAACCAAAAACCCATATCGGTCTTAGACTGTTACTGTACTTGAAGTAGAGAGAAATGTGATGGCACATGATGGCATGCTTGGTCCTTTTTTTCCAGCATTAAGTCTTCATGATTTCACATTAGGGATGGATTGTACTATTTTTTGTTGCCATGATTTGCTGTTGTTTTTAATCACTGTGGGAATTTTGATTTATAATGACAATAAACTACAACATTGTGTTTAAATACCCACACAAACTTAGTGTTTGGGATTGATACCTTTCTTGCTTTTATACATCTGGCTCGATGAAAAGTTATATTTAGTATTTGTGGCACATTGTGGGTACTTAGTATAATTTTGTCTATATATCGAAACTTCCAGTCCAGTAAACAGATAAAGCATAAGGACGATGAAGCTTATTATCACCACATCTGTATTTGTCTAATTCTGCCAAATGTTATTATATTTCAAAGGCTGTTTCTTTGCTTGGATCCAGCTCTGTGAGCCTAAAGATAATGCATAAATTCTATGTTATGACCAGGAAATCTATAGAGCTTTCCTCACTATTAAGCCTTGCAGTGTGCTAGCATTTGACCTTATTAACTTTACATATCCACGTAGCTTAGGGATGGAGGACAAGACTGCCGTCTTCAATTAGTCCACCTCTCAAGACTGAACTACACCCTGTCTACAAAAATCTTTACGCTCAAGTTGATCAAATGGGGGCTTAGTGCAATAAGAGGGAATAATGAGGAAACCACAAGGAGGAAAAAAAATGTCATAAGCCTCTTTATCTCTCATTTTTTATTCTTATATTTCCAAGCATTTGCTCTTTCATAATCGACCAAAGATTCGCATGACGTAGGGACCTTTGTCTCTTGTTGTTGCTCAGGCAAACAGGAAGATCAAGGGTGGAGAATTACGCTGGAACAATTGGTCCATCTAAAGACTACTAACGGCGAACACGGCACTGAATAAAAAAAATGAAAAAAATCTACAAATCATTTTAGGCACTGAACAAGAAATTAAGGTTTATCACTTTAGGCTGAAGAGAAAATGCTCAAAAACTCAAGGAAACTTATACACAAAACTAAAGCTTGAATATAAAAAGGACAAAATCCACAAGGCGAGAATCGTGACTTGATCTTCCAGACGACTTTGTCTCCAAGTAGCTACTAATTTATGCCATTGTCTTGCCAGAACATTGTATTTATTACCTTTAAAATAATTCACATTAGCCATCAATGCAACAAACATCTTCAACTATTAACCAGCTGGAGTTTCTATTACATATTTTAGACTTGATCATCACTAAAGGTCTAAAAATTTCACAGGTCAATGTAACTGATGTTGCCCTATCTCAGGGGTCAGCAACCCAAAATGTTTTAAGAGCCATATTGGACCAAAAAAACAAAAAACAGATCCGTCTGGAGCCGCAAAAAATGTAAAGTCTGATATAAGCCTTATAATAAAGGCAACATGTGCTGTGTCTATATTAGCTATGTTAGCCTACTATCAAATGGCTAAGTAGGTTACAAATACATAATGAGCATTCATGTTTAATTTTTATTTTCCTTGCAGCGCATCCTGGAGAGAATAAAGCATCACTTGACTATACTGCTCTATGATGAGGCTTTAAATTTAACTTCCATAACAATATTAACGCATTATATTTCATTGTGTTGATGATTAATGAAGAAATTAGTTTTTTATGTAAACTTAATTTTTATGTTTGGGATTAAAAAAACAACAACAATAAAACATGTACAATAGGCCTCCTACAACTTCAGACCTCCCCATGGAAATAAAGTGCAGTTATCTTTATTGCTCACTAACACAACAACCCCCCCACCCCCCGCACCCCTTATTTGGGCAACAGAGTGCAATAAAACAGCAGCCCTTTAAAAAGGTAACGTATATTAAAATAAAACAATAGAGTTTTAGCTTAATATCTGTGCATTATCCACTTCTCTTTGGTTTTGTGCAAATTAGGCCGTGGGCCAGAATCTGTAGGGTGACTTTCGTATGAACTGTCAGGGGCAACTTTTTTCCACTTGGATCTGTTGCTACACATAGCAGTGATCTCAAAACACCAATTTTCCCATGTTTTTACTTGCATATTAATAAGTTATAGCTAATATAAAATATAAACTGTTGCGCTCCGGATCAAGAGGTCACGTGATTCGCGTTTTGCTGCTCAGCCAATCAGATCGCTGTATTGTCAGCCGTGCAAGTTCAACCAGTTCATCATGGCTGCGCCCGTAAGTTGTATCTGTTTCCAGACAAAAAACACCCCAGTTCATTCATTCATCCATCCATCCATCCATCCATCCATTTTCAAACACGTCTATCCCTTGTGGGGTCCTGAGGGGTGCCGGTGCCTATCTCCAGTTGTCAATGGGCGAGAGGCGGGGTTCACCCTGGACAGGTCGCCAGCAATGTTCCCCCTAATTTTCCATGTGTCTGAGCAAACACACAAACTCCCTGAGCGTTCACTTGACCTCTGTGAGCAACATCACACGAGCACACTGAGGCTACATTACATCTGTCCCAAACCTGAGGTTATATCAAGCTACATGGTTTAATAAAAGAATCAAGTTACAGCAATAATTTCTTTTAGGTTATTTAGTTTAGATAAAAAACTAATTTAGCCCGATTACATGAAAAAGACAAAATTCTTGGATTTTTTTAAAAAGCTGTATAGCTTATTTTTATATCAGAGTAGGGGTCCTACTAAGGAAGAACTGAGAAATGTGCCCATCTTTCAGAGTTCCACTCTTGTTTCCATTAAATTATTTACATTTTCTGCAGTGAGATTTAGCTCAAGCATGTGGTGTTGTGAAGCCTCCAGGGCAGCTGTGGCTACTAACATAGCTCACCACCGTCAGGGTGTGAATGTGTGAATAACCGACCAGTGTAAAGCACTTTGGGGTCCTCAGATGATTTATTTCAATATTCTCAGCCACACATCACTTTTCTAACACAAGGAGGGAACGCTCTCAGTTCTGAAAAATTTCTTTGTGCTGCTCCTTTTTTTATATACCAACAACAGCTTTTTAATAACATAAGAGACGCAGAAAATCTTTCAGAGGCAGCTGTATGCCGTGCTGTCAGGAATGTTACTGCTGCACTCAGTTATAGTTTAAAGGTGTTCATAGTCAGAGACCCACAGGATTAATAACAGATCTTTACAGAATGAAAGCAATAATTTATTCTGTGTCAAATTTTGGCATTTCCATTTCTACTTTTCTATTCATATATTTTAGTTTCCATTCACTTATTTTCCCCCCAACACTCTTAGTGCTACTGCACATTTCTTCACTTACATAGCACCACCTTTACTTCAGCTGGAAATATACATATAGCCTATATGAACAATATAAAGTGAGATTGGCACAAATTAAACACTTACAAGACAATTAATGTCAACTAATTTCTAGAAGGATGGGTGACCAATGCTTGCAAAAAGATGAACATATCAGTTATTCAATAACTCACACCATCCCAATATTAATTGCATATGTTGAATATAGCCAATTAATGATTTAGTTGAGTATGTGTAAACTGTATACATAACAAAACTTAGGACTTAACCATACCTGATTAAACTTCATCAAGATTGGCTGCCATGTCCTTTCAATGCTTTTTGTAATCAATGCGCTCTCCCCACTTCCCCCTTTTGTGTTGAATTAGTGAAGTGTGAGAAAACAGCTTTAATTCTCCATCAAATAACTCTCATATAAAGCCAACTCGCTTTTTCAGAAGTAACAGCATTATTTCTTATGGTTAAATATTCTCCATATGCCTTCATTAAAATGTTCCAATTCCACTCGCGGGAAATGCGCACCATCGTTGCCATGGTGAAGCACGTCATCTGCATTCCATTGATCAGGGCTTCTTTCATGCTCGCGTTGAAGTCATGGTTGGTTGGACGCTGTGTTTAGTTACCTGACTGATATCACCTGTTCTTTCTAATCAGCGTAGCTCGGTAATTTTTTCTTTAACGGAGTCCAGAACAAAGACGCACACCGCAACCTGCCCAACTATAAAGGCGTCTGCCCCACCCACCAATCAGCGGTGCGCTTCGATCAGCACCTGGCGCTCACAGAGCGGGCCGCGGAACACCGTGTCAAGACTGAAGAGAGTTGCAAAATAGTATAAAACAACTTAGTCTATTATTATTTTGTTTACAGTTCAGCTTGGATTTTATTTTCTGCGCAGCATAGACCTGCCTGGCGCTTCATCGAGCTGCAAGAAACGTGTGCTGCAGCTTATGACGCAGATCTCCGTGTAGAATACATATTTTGAAATGTAATATATATTCTACACATTTTTCATCATTGGAAAACATTGAGAATGTTTGTCTCGGGGTTTCCCTGCTACAGAAACCACACTAAAATGGAAAATATATTTTCCCTCTCATCTTTTTTCATTTTCACACATTTTTAAAAAAGCTCCAGGGAGCCGCCGCATGCGGCTCTAGAGCCGCGGGTTGCCGACCCCCGCCCTATCTGATCACTTTTCTGTTACCTTTGAAAGCATCATTTCCAGTGACTCATTTAGCCAAAGGGACATCGTAAGAAAACGCACCTTTAAGGACAATGCCACGGAAACTTTTATTCAAGCTTACTCTGATACTTCATCCTTGGGCTGCAACTCAGTAGATGAGCTAGTAGATAACTTTCATTCTAAAGTCTCAGACATCATTGACTGCATTGCTCCAGTTAAAGTGAAAGTTCTTTCCGGGAAGAATAAATCTCCTTGGAGAAATGCTCCAGCAGTTAGAGGTGAAAAAAGGGAATGTAGGAAAGCTGAACGCAGGTGGACAAAGAACAGACTGCAGGTTCACTACGACATCTATAGAGAGAGACTTTACAGATATAACTTACAACTGAAAAATGCAAGAGAATCTTTCTTCTCAGAGATCATCAAGAAAAACATTAATAATGCTCGTGTCTTATTTTCCACAGTCGACAGGTTAACAAATCCTCCTGTATCCGTGACTTCTGAACTCCACTCCACCAGGGCCTGCAATGAATCTGCTAACTTCTTTACTGAGAAAATCCTAAAAATTAGAGGATCAGTTTGTACATCCATATCAACTCCAGAACCAAAGCCGTATTCAGCAGGAACTATTTCTGACCAAATGTCCCATTTCAGCCAAATAAACTCCAAAAGCTTAGAGCAGATCATTCAGCAGCTAAGTTCCTCCTCCTGCTGCCTTGATGTTCTCCCCACAGTTTTCTTTAAGAACGTTCTGCCTGTTATAGCGTCTGATTTGACTCAGATAATAAACACGTCCCTTCTGTCAGGTGTTTTCCCCCAGTCCCTAAAAACAGCAATTATCAAACCACTGCTGAAAAAGAACAATTTAGACAAACTACTACTCCAGAACTACAGGCCCATCTCAAACCTCCCCTTTATCAGTAAGATTATTGAAAAAGCTGAGTTTCAACAATTAAACACCTTCTTAACAACGACCAGCCGCTTTGACGTTTTCCAGTCTGGCTTCCTCACCACAGTACAGAGACCGCCCTTATCATGGTGTTTAATGACATCCATGTAAATACAGACTGTGGAAGAACCACCGTGCTGGTTCTGTTGGACCTCAGTGCAGCATTGATACTGTCGATCACTCCATTCTGTTAGAACGCCTGGAGAACTGGGTCGGCCTCTCTGGTACAGCACTCCACTGGTTTAAATCCTACTTAAAGGACTTTTAGTGTCAGCAGGTAATTTTACATCCCAGACGACAAAAATCACATGTGGGGTTCCCCAAGGGTCCATCCTGGGTCCCTCCTCTTCAATATCTACATGCTCCCTCTAGCTCAGATAATAAAAAATAACAACATCAGCTACCATAACTATGCAGACGACACACAGCTTTACATCACCATGTCACCAGGTGACTATGAACCAGTTCAAGCACTGAGTAAATGCCTAGAAGAAATCAATGCCTGGATGTGCCAAAATGTTCTTCAGTTGAATAAAAACAAAACAGAAGTAATAATTTTTGGACCAATAGAGGAGAGATCAAAGGTTAGCACACAGCTTCAGCTGCTTCAGGTAAAAACCACCAATCAGGCCAGAAACCTGGGTGTAGTGATGGACTCAGACCTGAACCTCCAAAAGCATCTAAAGACAATTACAAGATCGGCTTTTTATCACCTGAAGAACATTTCTAGGATTAAAGGACTGATGTCTCAGCAGGATCTGGAAAAACTAATCCATGTTTATTTTTAGTACAATTGATCACTGCAACGGTGTTTTCACAGGTCTGCCTAAAAAGTGGATCAGACAGCTGCAGCTGATCCAGAACACTGCTGCCCGCATCCTCACTAAGACTAAGAACGTAGAGAACATGGACCCGGTTCTGAAGTCCTCACTAAGACTAAGAACGTAGAGAACATGGACCCGGTTCTGAAGTCCTTCCACTGGCTCCCTGGATCTCAGAGAATAGACTTTAAAATCCTTCTGTTAGTCTATAAATCCCTGAATTAGCACCTAAATACATCACAGACTTGTTATCAGTGCATCAACCCTCCAGACCACTCAGGTCTTCTGGCTCCAGCCTGCTCTGCAGAACCAGAACCAGAACCAGACATGGAGAAGCAGCATTTAGTTCCTATGCTCCACTGATCTGGAACAAACTTCCAGAAAACTGTAAAAGTGCTGAAAGCCTGAGTTCCTTTAAATCGAGATTAAAAACACATTTGTTTAAAATTGCCTTTGAATGTTCAAGTTAAACTGTTTTACTGTTTTCAAATGTTCTTTTTTGTTTCTACATTCTATCCCTACTTGCTTTTATTCCTATATTTTAATCATGTAAAGCACTTTGCATTGTCTCTGTACTGAATTGTGCTATATAAATAAATTTGCCTTGCCTTGCCTATTATGGATAAACACAAAGTGCCTTTATCACCATTTAGGCTGCCAGAAGTGAAGGGCTTTTGAGAAGATTATAAGTGTTTCTTTACATATTTTATTCTGTTGATCTATATTTTTGTACCTAACCTATTAGGTTCCTCTTTTTCTATATATTATGAATATGTCTAAGTTTAACAATGTGTGAGAAAACCCAATAAATTGTTAAAATATAATGATGTGCCTCTTTTTTTAAATTCATCATATTGTTAAAAAAAAGATTGCCCTTCATGTGATGAAAAGACCCTCTTGATACAAGAGAAAAATCAGTTTTTCAGGAAAATGGCCGTTAGTCGGTCAGTAAGACCAATCAACTTTAGATTAACTCATTAATTGATAACTTGCATCCCTATGACCTTTATATGTTTTAAACCTAATGTCAAAAAACATGATAAATAATTAAGACTTGTTTGGAATCTTTAATCAATATACTATGAACATTATCTGTAGTTTTAAATTGCGTGAGCTGAACTTAGAAATAGTTCAAAGCAAGGGATGAAATGAAACACTACTACGCTGTTTATGTAATAATATTTTGTTCAATGTTTAAACTCAGTTTGACGAGCAGTCAAACTAAACGCTGGCTCTATCAGCGAGTAAAAGAGAACGTGGAACAAATTATTTAGCAGTCCGACGCTCTCTCATTCAACGGTGTGTAACCACAGCCCAGAAAGGACTCTGTCCGTCATCATCAGCATCACCAGCTGACCGAGCTGAAAAACAACCAGCGACGGCTCACATGTTAACCAGGAGTCCAGGCGGGAAACAAAACAACGCAGGATTGTTGACCTGCTCGATCATATCCGTTTTACCGTATGAACGGCAGCTTCTCAGTGTCAACACACCCAATAAAATCAGCTGAACAACAATTTCCTGCAAACCTGTTGCGTCTTAAAAAACCCTGAAAAAAAAAATCTAAATTAAAACGTGGGTATTCTGAGCCTTTGTTTATCTGACAGGGTCCTGCAGTTTCCAACTCCTTTCTACAGCTTGTCGGCAGGATGTTAGCAGAACAGAACAGAAATGTCCTGTATTGTCCCACAGCGGCGAACTTCACGTGACTCAGCAACGAAGTGAAAGACAAACGGAAGCAAAATTAAAAAAAATAAATAAATAAAAAAAATAAGAATTGGAGACTGTACATTGTAAAGTCATATTTACAGTACAAGAAAAAAAAACTATGGTGCAGTTACTGAAAAGAACAAACTCAGATTAAAGAAGTGTGCCACTGAGCAGAGTGATTTTTAAAAACAACAACAGGCTATTTACATTAGGGCTGGGTCTCATCTAGGAGCAGCCGATTCGATACGATTCTCGATACATAGCCCAGCTTGACTCCAATATCGATATTTATTACTTTAAAATTAAGGCTTAAAGTCATTCGATCAACAAAACCAGACAAATATTTATGTTCAATTTTTTGAACACTGATATATTAACAGGAAAATAAAGTGCATTTGGTTCAATGAATTTAACGTATTACAGAAACCAAACATGTGACCAAACGTCTGATTTTAGTGAGGAAGCGTGCTGTAATACCGCCCCCTAGGGGTTGGGAGGTATATCAATATTGAAAGCCAGAATATGGATATTAAAATCATTTTTAAAAACATCGATAATAATCTTTGTATCGATTTTTATGCACAGCCCTAATTTACATGAAGGAAAAAAACTGTGCGAATAGCTGCAGGGTAAGCAACTTGTTGCGTTTGTTTGGAACAGTGATGGTTATAAAGTCTAACGGGGAGGAAGGATCTGCGATGACGCCGCTTTGTGCAGCTAGAATGCAGCAGCCCCGGGACGGAGCCGACCTTCCTGATGAGCTCATCTAACCACTCCCTCTCAGCTGCAGGTCGGCCACTGCTCCAACAAACTACATCACGGAGGACGGCTGATGAAACCACAGGCAAATGTGTGCGAGAAGCTGCATCGTGCCCCACCCACGCAGGTACTGAGAATGGACGGGTGGAGGAAACGGGAGCCAACGAAAAGGTGGGATAACGATTCAGAAGGCTACAATGAGTACAAACACCTCCCATTCCCTACACTAATAAAAATACCTTTTGGTGAAAAAAAAAACATGAAATAACTATGCGGCCACAGCTCAGGAAAAACAAAAGCTTGTTGACTTCTGTTTGTTAAACTAACAAACTGCAGAATCTCGAGTAAATCGGTCCGAGATCTTTGCTTGTAACTATAAATTAAATCCTTGCCGCCGATCTTCTATTCCTTTACTGCATTTAGTTCCCAGCTCGTCTACAGTTGCACCTGGGCAACTCTCGTCTGCTGCTTCTGTTGGGAGGAAACAAAATTCCACCTGCCGAGCGTCAGAAAACGGAGATTTACCGTCCCGTCAGCTTTTAATGATCCCGTCAAATATCATGACAATTGGTCAAGGCTGTTTTTTTTACTTAACTTTTAGGATTAGAGTTCAAAAGAGGCTGGTATTCAATCTTTGTATCCAACAGGAGGAGATTCTTTAGCAGGTTTCACCACAAAGGACGACCTTAAGGCGCCTATACTCTGCCTTTAGATGAGAAGATCCCTAGAAGAGTCTTTTCTCAATAAAAGCTTGTCTAAAAATATTCCTCCTCCTTTAATTACATTCTGCAGAAGCTAGCATAACTGGCCTGTGGTCAAAACTCTTTTTCAACCAGCTGCAGTTTACTTAAATACATTTCTAAATCTCTCTCTCTTTCTTCTTAAAATGTGGCACTATAAAAAAAAAGGTTTAAAAGTACATCGGCAGCCAGAAGATAATGTTCTGTGAGGTCAAAGATATCTTAACTTTTAGCTATCAAAAATGTCCTTTATCGGGCGCGCATGTGGCACAGCTGGTAGCGCGACCCATATACAGAGGCCTTAGTCCTCGACGCGGTCGACCCGGGTTTGAATCCGACCCGCGGTCCTTTGCCGAATGTCTCTCCCCCTCTTCTACCCCCTTCCTGTCAGCCTACTTTCGGAAACAGCGAGCCACTAGAGCCGCAGAAAATCCCCCCCAAAAAAAAAAAAATCTCCTTTATCATCCAATCAAACATGTGTGGCCTATCGGGAAATTTGTTTTAGACGTCCTTCGTTTAAAACGATGGAAAGAGAATAACAGATAAGCAGACGACCTTCCAACATAGATCTACTCCTGGTTCCTTATCAGAAGTTTCTCAGTCCAGAGCTCAGAAAGCTCTGGACTGGTTTCATCTGAAGTCACACAACTTAAAGTCTTTTACATGTTGGCTTCAACCAGCCCGATGCTTAGATTAAAATCAATTCAATAGGCTGGCCAGGAGATTCACACAGCTTTAAGGTAATCATTGTGCGCTAATCTTCACTCAAAACTGTGTTTCTCCTATGGTCAAAAGCAGAAGTCTTTCACTTTTTTATGAAACTAAATTTGAGGACGCAGGTTTCGCTCTAGGGCTACACAATTAATCACATTTGCAATATAATTGCAATTAAAAAAAACACAATTTCCAAATCGCAGAGGTCTGTAATTTTTGGCTATGTAACAATTAGTGAATCAGACGTACTTTAGTGTCAGTAATACGTCTAAAGTGGGTTTTCCTCCACATGGAAGGGAAGACAGTTGCAGCAGTGAGATAATCTCATTTTATTACTTGATTTAGAGTTTATATAATCATACTGTTATACCAGAAACTTTCAGGAATCTCATCACAGCATTAAGTTCTGGTCAATCAGTTTAATACACAGACTTGCTTGTTGGTTGCACTTTATGTTCAACAAGGATTGACGTCCAGATCAATTAAAAGCTGTTCTCTTGAATAACATTCTGATTAATAAAAACATTAAAAGTTCTTGTTTTAAATAGTCCTTGTTTACAAAAATCTTTATCTAGAGGACATTTTTGTTGCCTGTGGTTAATGCAGAGAAAAGTTTAAATCTAATTGCAGTTAAGGTTGAAATATATCGTCGGCAGAACGCAATCATTTCTGCTCCAAGTTGAGACACAGCGGCTCTTTTAGCACCTGATCTGCACAGCGATGAAACATTGACCTTTCAGCCCTACTTCTCTCTAATATATTCCTCCTAAGACAGAAAATGAGAAACTGAGACTTAAGGAAAGCCAGAACCGTCGGTCCATGAAAGCCTGACTGGTGGAGCCGTACCAACGGCTCTTATCTTACTGTACCTTTACAGAACAGCAGCAGAGAAACGTCAGCAGCTCCTGGTGAGATCCCTCCTGACCCGCAGCAGTCTGATCACCATCTGTCCTCTGAAGACGCTGCACTCAGCTTTCTCATCCAGCTTTATATACAAGTGGAGGAAAGAGCAGCCTGAGCTACAGAGTGATTCACCCCCCTCAACCTGAGACCCCCTAATTATTGCCTCTCTCATTTCTCAGCCTAGCCCACCTGCAGAGCAGGTCATTAGATGAGAGACTGGTGGTTTCGGGCCCGATGTGGGTTCACCGAGCTCTTTGTCCACGTCCTCCACTCATCCTGGGCACACAGCAAACTCCTGTCCAACCTAAAATTAAAGGTTTAGGGAATGACTCCTCACTTTTACCCCGAGGCCGGCTCTGACATCAGTAATCCAGGTATCCAACGCCACAGAACATTCACCAATATGTACCACCAGACCGTCGCTAATTCTTTATCTACTTTAACCTATTAAGACCCGATAGTTTTAGTCTAAACGTAAAAATGATCCGTTTCTCTTCACATATATATGTTTTTCTTTCTCCTGACAGATCTGTAAATGAGGCTGACAACTGATCAAACATGTTTGAAGAGAATTGGACCTTTTTCAGCCTTTTTTTCACGTGTCTAAAAGAGATCGGCACAACTAAATGGTTGTACAGGTACTATTACAGATGCTTGGCAGGACCCTTTCAGAAGAAAGCTGTAAAAACACAGACCTGTAGCGTGGCGGGGGATGACTGGATGAAATAGGTCACCGGTCCGTTTCAAGGCAACACAGAAGCGACCATGGAACCACCCACGTACGCGCCGGAGGAACAAGCAAACTTTGCGCTAAAGTCTGGACTTTACAGCTGCGAGGCAACACTGCAGAACTTGTGACCCATTTTCAGTTTGAATAATTTTTCTTTTTTTTTTTTTTTTAAACGGGGGGAAATGAAATAATAATTTTATTTGTTGGTTGATTCAGTTAAAAGTAAAAGAATAAAAGAAGTAATCAATTTATTTACCACATAAGGTGACTGTTGAGGATATCTAGCTCTTTTTTTTTTTTTACTTTAACAATTTGTTATTAAGGCGACTGACATCCTCACCACCATCATCTACCAGCACCGGAGCTCGGACTCGTTCACAGAACCCTTGGAAGCGCAGAGGAAATAAATCATGGTGTTCTTCTCGAGCTAATTATCATTTAGCTCTCGCTTCCTTTTCGCTCCTCCACCTGGACGTGGCAGGCCTCGTTCTAAACAGCCGTCTGCAAAACGTTCTGCAGAACTCTGCCATCGTTGGCCTCGACCCAGATGAGGACGACACTTTGAACAGAACATTTAATGGACGGTTGCCAGTGGAACCACTTAAAAAAGAAAAAGAAGCAGGAAAAAACTGGCGGTGGATTGAATGAGGTGCCGTACACAACACTGACGGCAGTAAACAGCAAGAGGAGTAAAGCAGGGGAGTCACACTCATTTCTATATGGGGCCGCTTTGGCATCATGAAGTCAATGAAAGGGACAGTTGCACCTGTTACAGATGATTTCTTAATTTCATTCCAGTTCACATAAAGATGTAAAATAATTTCATAGTAACATAAAAGTGGCACCTTAGGCCCATTTTAACATTTATCTGCAAAAGAAAGTTTATATTAGGGTGAGTTACTCTTTAAGGTCATCATTCTGCGTCACTTTTTCTCTTTTTGGACATTTCTGGGTTGTTTTAATGTGTTGTGGTAAAACAGTGTCAGGATGCTGTTACTACACTGTTAAAAAAAAAAAAAAATCAACATTCGCTACAGGAGGCACGGTTTTAGCCACTTTATACACTTTAAAAGGATATATGTGTCCACTTTATGACATGATATAACCGTTTTTGGCTCTTAAGGGCCGGATAAACTGCCTTGACTGACCAGATTCTGCCCGTAGGCCTTGAGTTTGATACAAGTGAAGTAGGTATTCCAGGGTAGGGCTGCACAATTAATCACATTTGCAATATAATAACACAATTTCCAAATCAAAGAGGTCAGCAATTTTTGGCTATGTAACAAATAATGGATCAGACGCGTCCCTTTAGGTGTTATTATAAGTTAAAAGTGGGAGAGTTGCAATGAGATAATCTAATTTTATTATTTGTTTTACACTTTTTTTTACCAGAAACTTTCAGGAATCTCACCACAGCATTAAGCAGCGGTCAAACTGTTTAATACATAAACTTATTTGTTGGTTGCACTTTATGTTCAACAAGGATTGATGTCCAACTCAACAAACTATGCTCTTAAATAATAATATTCTGATTAGTTTAAAAAAAACAGTCAAATTTCTTGTTTTAAATAGTCCTTGTTTACATCCATCTTTATCTAAAGGCCATTTTTGTTGCTTGTGGTTAATGCAGAGAAAAGTCTAAATTAAATCGCAATTATGGGTGAACTATATCGCAATTTCGATTTTTGGCAAAATCATACAGCCCTACTCCAGGACCAATTAACCTGTCAGGTGAAGGACCACCTGACAGGATAATTGGCCCCCGAGCACCAATGTAATTTAAAGCAAGAGTCACAGCAGACTCTGCCTGCTGAGCTGCTGAGGAGACCCAGGGGTTTGTGTGCAGAGGAGCCACTAAAGACTTCAAGCTTTCTATTAAACAACAAATAGCAATATCACCATATCAATGCGATTGGCCAAAATGTATTACTGGTATGCAGAGTTTGAACGCATTAAACCTGCTTTTTTTCTTTATAGATATTGCCTACAATCAGTCCATTGTGATTGCAATGTTAGATATATTTCTATTGAGAGGATAACATTTCAATATTTACTTATTTACTTTTTACTGTTTAGATGCACTGGAAGGTATTCTATTTTGTATTTTTAATTGAAGTCCATCCTATACGTAAGTTATATTTGGCTTACATTTAAACAAGAGTGTATGTGAGTCGTGTTTTTTTTTTTTTTTTTTTTTTTTTTACAATTTTGTACATTTGCTAAATGGTATTTATTTAGACATAACTCTGTTTTGGTTTTTAGTGTTTTTTTCCTTTTCTAAACAAACTCCGTTCTTGTCCACAGCGGGAATAAAGTGCGGAATAACAACGACATTGTTATTCTACTCTATTTTTCACGAATGACAACAAACCAAAGGCTTCAGAGTGCCAGGCTGGAAGATGTGTTTTAACACAGTAACTGCTTTCCTAGCGAAATAATAACGCTATAGAAGTAATAGAGCTGGTGATGCGTTGTTATGCTAACTCCTCTGTTTTAGTCCTGTGTTGACGTGTTAGATATTACCCCACTAACACGTAATAAAAACGTATTGATAATTTAGCCCGAGTCAGGACCGTTGGTCCCGGTTCTCCTTCTTTAGCTCTGACGATAGTTAGCTTACCCCGGTGATGGTGACAGGAAACGGGCTTTGACGTCAACTCCACTCAGCCGCTGCGTCCCTCCGGCTCTGACACGCCAAACATCCACGGTCACGTTAGAAGATAAAAAGCCCTGCGTGGGGCCAGTCTCGTCCGCTTTCATTGGTTTTCGCTCTCTCTGCTGCTGCTGCTGCTGCTGACGACCTTTGTTTCAGACATAAGTTCGGGATGCGTGGTGACGTCGATGGTTTTCTGCCGGTGGGTTTTGAAGTGGATGTGTCGCCCCCAAGCGGTTGGAAGAAGTTATTACAATAATGTGTTTTGGTGAGGCTGTGGCGGGCTGAGCGGGAGGGAAGTAGGTTCGAATCCCGGCGTCGTCATGGAGGGCAGGTATGGGTAAGATAGCTGTCAATATAACCGTCTGCATAGGTCTCTGAACTTGTAAATGTAAGTCGACAAACGTGAATAAATTTAAGATTTGTATTTGTTTTAGGTTGTCAACTCATGCATGCGTATGACATCACGTTTCATCTGTGGGAATACAGGTTTAGAAGTTACGAATATAAGTTACAGAGTTACAACTTTGCAACAGTACAACTACAAATCACAAATTTATGACTACAAATCACAAATTTATCATTACAAATCTACAACTGCTGATGAAGCAGTTTTACACTCCTTACCAGTTGGTGACGGTAATGCACTTGAATGTTTTTTCTTCTCACTGATGAAACATCTGTTGTCACAGGTCATAGCTATTTCGACTCACAAATTTGTGATTTATACTTGCATTTTTGCAAAGTTGTAACTTGTATTCTCACAGATTAAACGTGATGTCACTCATATACTTGAGTTGACAACCAGGAAAAAATACAAATCTTACATTTAAGTTTATTGACCTACATTTACAAATTCAGAGACCTACGCATATGTTTACACTGTCAATTATCTTACTCCATAGTTATCTAGCGGGAAAACTCTGTCAAGTCTGGATGCAAGTTGTATTGACTTGCCGTGGTGACCAGGAGCAGATGAAAGGACTCACATTACATCACATTAAGCCAGTCCAAATGTTTGGAGGCAGGTCCTCAGGCAAAAAAGGCCACCAACTGATAAATGTATTAATACAAAAAAATGTAGGATATATTTGGCTTACATACACTAAATTACCAAAAGTATTGCAAATAATGGAAATCAAGAGATTCGATTCCTTCTATGGCCACACAGGTGTATGAAATCAAGCACTTAGGCACGTGGACGGTTTCTCAGTGGCAGTTCTAAATCAAATTTACCGGTGGGGCCAGTATTTTTTAATGAGGGCACAGAACAAAAGAATAATTAAAAAAAAATAAAAAAACAGGGCAATGTTTTGTCATTTAATATATTAAGAGCAAAAGAGATACTTGTGGCTATGGAACTGCAGACTGCAGATACCTAAACTGTGATTCTATCTCAACACAGCTGAAGCTAAAAGTGTTTTATTGTTAAATAAAACTGTAAGGGTAGAAAATTAAGCTGTTCCAAGGGATTAATCAGTTACAGTCTCTGTTGCAGTGCATATAATCATAAGACACTGGTTTAGTATTAAGTTTTCTGTACAGGGGCTATAACATGTATGTGTAGAACCGCCCATGCTGTTTCTACAGATATTTTTGGAAGAATGGGTCGAAAAGAACAGGTGAATCCCAGTGTGGTTCTGTGATAGGATGCCATCTGTACAACAAGAACAGTTGTGAAATTACCACACTCCTAAATATTCTACAGTCAACTGTCAAGGGTATTATAATAAAGTCTAAGCGATTGGACTAGAACAGTGGAGGTGTGTTACCTAGATTGATGAATCGCGCTTCTCCACCTGGCAACTGATGGACAGTTCTGGATTTGGCATTTGCCAGGAAAACAATACTTATCTGACTATATTGTGTGGCAGGTGTAAAGTTTTGTGGGGGGGGGATTCTGGAATGGTGTTGTTTGTCAGGAGCTGGGCTTTGTCCATTAGTTCCAGTAAAGGGAGCTCTGAATGTTTCAACAAACCAAGAGATTTTGGATAACTCCATGCTTCCAAACTTGAGGGAACAGTTTTGAGATGGCCCCTTGGTCTTCCAACATGACTGTGGACCATTGCATATAGCAAGGTCCATAAAGACCAAGATTTGGTGTGTAGATGACCTTCAGGCCTGACTTTAACCTGCCAGAACACCTTTGCAATAAATTAGAGAGCCGGGCCTTCTCGTCCAACATCAGTGTTTGACCTCATAAATGCGCTTCTGTAAGAATGAGTAAAGATTCCCAGAAACACACTCCAAAACCTTGTGGACAGACAGCTTTACCACAAGAGCTGAAGCTGTTATAGCTGCACAGGTTTGACCATAGTCACATTGAACCCTGTGGATTAAGAGCCGGATGTCACTGAAGTACATATGTGAGTCAAGACAGGTGAGTTAATATGTTTTGGATTTAGTGTATTTATTTTTGTTAATACAATAAATAGATGTCTAATCAAAGACTGCAACTCAAATGATCAAATTGAATAAGTAAATTAATACCAGACAAATACAGACAGAACATGGCCTTATTGTGCATACTTTCTAACAACCAAACAATAAATCGGTTCTATACACGTCTCAAAATGAACTACATCTCATTGTTGATTACCTGACGGGTAGACCACAGTATGTACGCCTACAGAACCTCTCCATGACACACTGGCCCAGCAGAGGAGCTCCTTCAGCAGAAGACTCCTCTTACCCAGATGCACCACAGAGCGCCACAGGAAATCATTCCTGCCTGTGGTCATCAATCTCTACAACGCCTCCCTCAGTGATTCAGACACTCCCCCTCTGTAATTGACATTTATAAAACTCACACGTTGTTAAAGATTATAGGATGAAAATGGAACTGCCAGTGAAGAGCACATTTAATAATGAAGATTTTGCGATTTGTTTTAACTGCGTCTGTGTCACTGTCACGCCCGAATTTGCCCATTGTGGGACAATCAAATATATTTTTTTATTTAGACTTAACCACGAATTCTCACCATCCCTGCAAAGAAAAAATAGGGCTCGTCCGGGATTTGAACCCGGGACCTCTCGCACCCAAAGCGAGAATCATACCCCTAGACCAACGAGCCAGATTGACAACGTGTCCTCTAAACCTTGAAAGAAAAAAATAACATAGATGCTTGGAATACGAAGGGTGTGGATGACGCATGCGCGATACAAGATATACGACAACAAAACTATAAAAAAAAAATTCTAAATAAAAAATATACAGTTAGTTCATAAATTACGTAGGTCCAGTATACATTTCATTTTAAAAATAAAATCTATTGTTTAAAAGAACAAAAATCTACATCTCCAATGACGTAGTAGCGTGAGGCGGAAGTTGCTTTAATTACGGAAGTGAACTGGTACAGTGGTGCTGTTGTTGTTATAGCTGTCTGTAGCGATCAAATTTGCGACTCTTTAAAGCGTTCGCGGTCCGTTTATTTTGCTGTATGTAGGTTTCTTTGAGCTTCAGGCTCTCGGGTGGATCAGGTAAGAATAGAAAAACAAATTGTTTATTTTATCTAATGGTTTGTTTTCTGGTTAAACCGTTGATAAAGTTCACGTTAGCTAAGTTAGCTAACGGCTAAGGCGACGTTCTTTGGAAACATTGATCGCCTCCTCCTCAGGGACGTGAGTCGATACAAAGATCGTGTGTGCAGGACGAAACGTATCTTTTGTCTTTTGTCTCGTGGTGTCACCATGTTTTCTGAAGAGGTGAAAAGGACGAGAGTAGAGCTGAAAATTTGTCTACCAGTTTAAAATTTGTTCTGGAAAGTTGTATGACTAACCAAGCTTCATTCGGACCAGAAATCTTTACGTTTCTGATCCAAATCTAAATGTCAAGTTTGATTATTTAATATAATTTATATATTTGGATTGAAACCATCTATGATCTGCAATTCATTTGTAATGTAGACTAACATTGCCTAATCATGGGAATTGAACAATAACAAATTGTTTCAGTTGTTATATGATTTAAATTTAAACCAGTTCTTTATTTTCAACAACTACATAATACAAATAAGCCAATGTAAATTGTGTAACCGAGCACAATAAATTGAGACTAATAGATGTATTAAAACTGTATCAAGGTCAAGTACATTATCTCATTCATTGCCGTCACTTCCTGTTTCATTTGGGTGTTTAAAATGATTAATAGTTTCCTGTGTGGATTTAAAGACCAGGACAGCAGCTGAGACTTGGTGCTTGGAAACTGAAAGTGAAACTTGTGTTTAGGTCATTTCATTATACAAGCCTTTGCTTCTGGTCGTTTGAATGATTATGGATCAAACTAATAAAAACCTAAAAGAAAAATCTGTTTCTCTGGACATAAAGATCTTACGTAAAGAACAATAAAGAGTTTTTTTTTTTTATTGGAGAAAGGGCATGTCGTCATAGTCATGATGAATAAGCAGGCGGTCACTGACTCCCTCCACAAGAAGGGTGAAGTCACAAAAGGTGTTTTGCTTTTGAGGTTAAGAATTATAAAGGGAAGGCTGAGTGGAAGCAAAAAGTTTGGTAGAACAGGAAGCACAAGTAAGTGCAGCTTTAAAATGATCGTGAGGCATATCCCATTCAAGGGTTTGTCAGGAATTTGTTTGGGCTGTGGACGCACCTAGTTCACCTCACTAGAAGCGCCCGGTCTAAGGAAAGAAAAGAAGTATTTTTTTGATGGAAATATGAAATATTCATTTTGAAATGTAGAGACCAGAGCCTGGAGGAAGATTGGAGACGCTCAGAATAGTCCGAAGTCAGCACAGCCATCCAGCTGGAAATTGTAGAGCTTCCCCCTGCTAAGAAGTTTTGTTGACATCAGTTTTCCTGCAGGACATGGCACCTGCATGCACTCCCAAAAAAGTGTGTCAGTTATACACGCTTTAATGACCGTGATATAACTGTGTTTGACTGGCCAGCAAACTAGCTTGACCTAAGCCCTGTAGAGAATCTGTGGAGTATTGTCAAGGACGAGGACCGTTAGAGACACCAGAACCAGCAGCACAGATGAGATGAATGGTGCTTTTAAACAACCCGGACGTCTTTGACACAACAGCAGAGCCACAGGGCGATTGCCTACATGCCATGCTACCTTGGTGCTGTAGTTCGTGCAAAATAAATGTTTGTTTGAGAGATACTTAGATTATGTTTGCTTGTACACAAAATATTCAGAAAAGTATTTTGTGGAGGCATATTCCCAGAAGTGAAGGTGTAGTCTCCAATGCGTTCTTAATTGGATGCCCCAAGGAACTTTGGTTAGGTGTTTTTTATGTGGGACATGAGAGCTAATACGCCCCAAAAATAATGGAGCCCGGCCCCTCACTCTTACTGTAAGCCCTTCTTACAGAGGAATCGCCTGCTGGAACGTAGACAGACCAGTAAATCGATCCACATTTCCATCTCCTGATCTGTTCTCCCATCATCAGTCTAATACATCTGTCAGTTGTCCACCTTCCTGCTTGGCCTCAGTTTTAGAGGAGCCGGAACTCCTCTGCAAGTACTGCACGTCAAGCCAAAAGTAATCAGAAGAAGTATCTACAAACTCATGCTTCACAGCCTGGTGGCTCCCCCACTCCTTTTATCTGCACTGCGCCCTTTTAAGCAAAACTGTTAATAACTGACCCTTCGAGTAATTGTGAGTAGGAAGGCTGCACCTACTGGCAGAAGATTGAGTCATTTCTTTTTTTTTTATTTGACTAATTTATTTTGGTACATTTATAACACTAAAAAAAAGGAAACTAGATATGAAAACAGATTCAGAACAGGACCTAGCAGCTCATGCAGAGGGTGTAGTCTCTCATCAGTCTTCATTTATAGTGTAGAAAGATCCACAGAAAATCGACCTAACAAGGAGAATGTTTTCATCTGCAGATATTATAACAACAGATATGATATAACATTTTAGTAAATTGCTTAATTAGGTTGGCCTCTTGGAAACGTGGCCACTCTTAAAAAAGGGAAAGACAAGTGAACATGTTATTCAAGTATGAAGTAAGGTTAAATACTCGCTCAACGAGTCAGCGACGTCCAGCAGAGGTGCGAAAAGAAAGAGGTTAAGTGACCCTGACCCCGTAGATCGGGTTGGTCTTCGACCACGTAGAGCTGTCACTTCGCTGCGAGGCATCGCGGGACGAGCTATGGGCTCCTTCAGGAGCTGCATCAGCTGTCGCCATCTTGCTTTCTGATAGTTCTGCAGTACTGTAAGCAGATGGCACAACAATGTTTATATCTGCTGATCGTGGCCATGCAAATTTCTTTTCAGGCTCAAAAAGGACTAAGTAGACGCTATCAGGACGATTGCTTGGTGTATATTGTTTTATTTGAAGATAAATATATGGTTTTGTTGTGCTTTTCTTTTCATGGTCATAGGATGTGACTTGGACCCCTTTAAAGAGTATAACACAGTCCGCAGTGTCCCGGCTAACCGACCGCTTGTGGTTTGTCAGATGTATTTTTAAGGAGAGAAAAAGTGGAGAAGCCTCCTTTCAGGCAGCTGCCTGACGGTGGACAGTAACAGATGGTGGATAAACACCGCGGTGCTAATTTATGCTTAAAACATCCAGAGACAACTGAGGTCACTACGGCACCTTCTCTGGCTAAACCTGCAGCGATAACCAGCCCACAGCAAACCCACAGACAACAGCAGAGATTTAAAACCACTGGACCATCGGACCAAGGCCCGATGTGCGCCGTGTTTCTCATGTTCAGCTGCTGGGTAAAGCAGGAAATACTTTCTGTAAAGTGAAGCTTGTACACATATTTACAAGACATCACACAGCTGAACTGCTTTGGTTATGACATGACGGAAAAAACAACGCTTTCTGATCCCGTGCCTAGTTTGCTCACTCGGATGCCGCGTGTGTGCCACTGTGTGTGAGCTTTAACATCCTGGCCACTAAAAGTATACATCAGGTGTAGGTATTAAAGTAAAAGTCTGCCCAACAGGTAAAACCATTATCGGCGTGCAGAATATTTTGGGGCTATCAGTGTGTGGAATATTCATTCTGAAAAGGAATGTTTAAGGTGTAATAACTGTTGGCTGATATATTCCAAGCTTTGTGAACGTGCATTTTCCACGTTACTGTAGTATTTATGCAGTTGGACAGAGTCCCGCAGCAGCAGAGGCTCACACTGGAGACAAATTACAAACCGACAAAGGTCACAGAGTGATGGAAGCACAGATAAGGAGAGGAAGGAAGAACACAGGCACAGTTATAGCAACTGATATCGTTAGTGCAATGTTTTACTATCTTTTTGCCATTGCAAGTTTTTTTTTATATCATGCAGCCCTGATGTGCATGAATCAGACTCAAACCATGATGTCCTACTCAATATCACACCCAAGCTGTCCTGTGCAGGTGCAATACGGCTGCAGTATGAAAGATTGCTTCTAACATTCAGGTGCAAATGAAGCAGCTCTCCTGCTAAAGATCACCGGGGATGACCTGCACGAATGAGCAAGCTCTTTATCCCTGAGATGACAATGTCACGATGACTAGGCGCTAGAAAGACAGCAGCCAGGCACCGTCTCTTTTCGAAAGTCATTGCAAGACCAAAGCGGCGAAAGTTTTCTAAAACAGCCAAGAAGGGGTCAAGTTACCCCCACGTCTGGCTATGTTCACTGAAAAACTTCACTGTTTAAGAAAGGAAATGTTTCATAGCAGTGAAAAAGATCCAGGAAGCAGAGCACTGCAAAAAACTAAAAGTCACATTTTCTTGAAATTAGTGTATTTTTCCTTGATTTGAGCAGCTAAATAAGACTATTTGCCAATGGAATGAGTATTTTTACCACTAAAATAAGATTATTAGCTAACCTGCACTTGAAATAAGATGATGGAGATGAATTGTTATTATTTTAAGTGCAAAAAACTCATTACATTGGCAAATAGTCTTATTTACCTGCTCAAAGCAAGGAAAAATGCACAAATTTCAAGAAAATCTTTATTTACTTTTAGTTCCCTTTTTGCAGTGCAAACTGGCACATTCTCAGACCTATTCAGGCCTTAGCTGTATAAGATCTGGACGGTTGTTATCAGAGCTTATTTAACTATGCCGAGCGTTTCGGTCCGTTTCTCCAGTCTGTCAGGTTGAGCCGGTTGCTGCCATGGCGGATCCCAACGATGTCAGTCTGCAGCCGGAGGAGCGGGTCCGCGCTCTGACCAAAAAGGGCAGCTCGGTGGAGGTCAACGATGACGTGCCGCCGCGACGCTACTTCCGCTCCGGCATGGAGATAATCCGAATGGCCCACATCTACACGGAGGAGGGCAACATCGAGCACGCCTTCGTGCTTTACAATAAATACATCACGTGAGTTTAGTCCAAAAGTCGTGGTAACAAAAGCACCTTCAACATATCTCTGGATTTAGCTGAAAAAAAGTTTGTGGTTTTTATTTAATGTGCATGTTCAACCGAGCAGAAATGGAGACGCTCATCACAATCTTCTGTCATTTCTTTAGGCTTTTTATTGAAAAACTTCCCAAACATCGGGATTACAAGACGGCAAATATTCCGGAGAAAAAGGACACAGTAAAGGTGCCCGAACACTTTGTTGTTTCACCATTTATCTGATTGTTGGTCTTGGGAAAAACTCACAGCTCAACTTTGTGATTCCTCGACAGAAACTCAAGGATGTGGCGTTTCCTCAAGCAGAGATTCTTAAACAAGCTCTTTTAAAAAGATTTGAACAAGAATATGCGCAGTATCTGGTAAAAAAGGTAAGCTGAAGCCCTGTTTGTCCCGTCTCCACAGACTGCCATTTACAGTCTCTTAAAAACATAATCACTCCCCTCAACCTTTTCATGCATTTTGTCAGGTTACAGCCATGTATTTAGGTTTGGTTTGATGCAACAGACCAACACAAAGTAGTTGATGCTTGGGAAGAGGAAGGAAAGCGGTATAAGTTTCAGTGCACAGCGCCCCTTTCAGATTTTAGTTAATAAAAAAACTGGAAAACTGTATAAATTTGTCTTCCCCTTCAGTTGTGTGTGACTTTTTGTAGGTTTATCACCTGGGTCTGCAACCTGCAGCTCTTTAGACGCTCCACTGTGAAATCCTCATTGTGAAACGCGGTGGCCGCATCATGCTGTGGGGATGCTTCTCTTCAGGAATGAAAGGGAAGCTGTACGCAGTAGACCGGAGGAAACCATGGGGTGGATGTTCAGCTTTCAACAGGACGATGCTAAATACACGTCCAGAGCTAATTGTTTAGATCAAAGCTTATTCATGTTTTCAAATGAAAAACTGATTTTCACTCCACATTCAATTCATACTTTATATTCCCCAATTAATTAATAAATCGCTAGTAAAACAAAAATGCTTCCCAAAGATACTCATCATCCACTCTGTCTGAGTTTCTGCTAGTTTGCAAAGAAGAATGGGCAGAAATGTCAAGTCTCTAGACGGTGAAGGCCTGTAAAGACAAACCCAGAAGGAGTTAAAGCTGCGATGGCAGAGAAATGCGGTTCTGCAGAGTATTGACTCAAATCTGCGTACACAGACTGTGGCAGAGAGCTGAGACGGACTTAGCTTTGGTGTGTCGCCCCTGCAGAAGGCGGAGGAGGAGGCCCTGGTGCGGGAGCAGTCCAGGCAGCGCGCGCTGGACGCTGAGCGGGAGCGCGTGGCCCAGATGCAGCGGCGGCAGCGGGAGCAGGAGCAGTTCAGTGCCTTCGAGGAGATGATCCGCCGCCAGGAGCTGGAGAAGGAGCGCCAGCTAGTGCTCCTGGAGTTTGCCACCCCGGCCACGCCTTCCACCGACACGCCCCTCATTCCTGGGGTCCAGGGCCCGCCGGTGGTATCCCCCACAACCCCCCTGAGCCCCAGGGATCTGCCTGGCGCCGACGACTATCAGTACTCTCGTCCCACCGCCACCCCAGGCACGCCCGCCACGGCCCTACCCAGCTTTGACCGCTCGCTCAAACCCGGCTCTCTGGTCAGCCCAGGGAACAACAGTGAGTTGATGTTTCCTTTTACACTGAAGCGCTGCCCCGCTCCTTCGTTACAGCGTTTATTCCTGTCAGCAGGTCTCTTCCCTCCTGACCTACTTTAGTTCAGGTTTACGCCATGCGTCGTCTTGCCCATTCAGCTGCTGTTTTCCTTCTCCGCCTGGTCTTTGCAGACACGATGGTGGATGCCCTCCGGCAGCTGGCCGTTCCTGCTGAGCTGTGCCGGAGCTTCCTGAGGCTGGCTGAGGCCAACACCAGTCGAGCTGTAGAAACCTGCGGCATCCTGTGTGGAAAACTGGTAGGTCTGGGGAACAGAGCAGCTGAAGTCACAAAGCACTCGTCATATTTCTCAGTCGGGAGCTTAAGTCGTCACTGAGCTGCGCCTGAGATGGTTAAATATGATTCATAGCTAGAAATGTGCAAATTTTGAAACTTTCTGACAAATCCACTTACAGCCAGGGTCCGAAATTAACACTCGCCAGTCGCCAAATGTGAGTAAATTTCCCGTTTGGCGAGTGAATTTCAGAGGGCTAGCTGCCACATGGCGAGTAAATGTTTGTACCAAATAAAATAAAAATAACATAAAAATAACAAAACCCATCTGGGCTGCGGATGATCCGTTCACAGCTCTCAGTCTAGACTCGCCTTCTGCGGAGCAGGTTCAGCTTCTTTGACGTTCAGAGCCAGTCATGGCTGCACGCTGGATCAGAAAATAGTTCTGCTAACCAGATACAGTCTAAAACGCCAATTAGTCTGTTTATACGTTTCGTTCTTATTTATTCTGCATTTTTTTAACTACGTGCGCTGTGTTTCTGTGCTTCAACACTCTTACTGCGCCTCCCCTCCCCTCGGAGCCAAGACGCAGCGTGAACCCTGCGTGCTATAAGTGTTGCAGCTGAGAGAAAAATGTTGAACCGTAAAGGCTTGATGAAACTCCGCCTCATTCACAAATTAGACCAACACGGACAGAATAATGATAATCTGTAGTGTTTCTATTGCCTGGATGTGAATCTGATAATTCATATTGTGTCTTTTATAATCATCTACAATATTTTCTTATTAAAGTCAGGAAACAAAGATTTCTCTTCCAGGGTCCAGTCAGCCACTCCCACAACCACGCCCCCGAAAATTAACATAATCTCACTCTTAATTTTTATAAAAGTTTAGGTCTGGTCAGGATTAATATTTTGGCCGGTAAAAAATATGCCTGGCCGGTTGATTTTTACATCTACCGGCCAACTTGGCCGGTGAATCAGGGAGTTAATTTCGGACACTGGTTACAGTGCCTTGCAAAAATATTCATAGATATTCATAATTAAACTTATTTCATGTCGTGGATCATTATGACAAAGAAGGAAAATGATACATGGTTTTAAAACTGTGGCTCGTATAAAAATCTGAACGGTTTGGCCCCTTTTTTACGCAGCTGCTCCTAATTAATATCCAGAGCAAAAGGTGGCCCTCAGAAGTCAGCTAATTGGTGTTCTCTAAACTCAGCATCCCCACAGAGAAACATGGCGGTGGCCGCATCAAGCTGTGCCGATGTTTTTCTTCAGCAGAGACCGGGAAGCAGGTCAGAGTTGATGGGATGGATGGCTGCAGATAAACACAGAACTTGGAGGCGGCTAAAGAAGTGGGACCGGGCCGGAGGTTCACCCCGAAGCAGGAAAACGACCCCGAACAAACAGCCAGAGCTACAATTGGAGGGTTTTTAGTTCGTGTTAATGAGTAGAGTCGCCCATGGGTACCTAATTCTGTACTTTTATAGGTACCGACCGAATCCCGGCGATACTACCGAGGACCCTCTCAGGTAAAATCAAACGGTACCATGTTTCAGTACCTAAACACTGAGGGAGTGGAAGAGTGGCCGATTTTCCATGCCGAACACAAACACAGCATTGGACGCACAAGAGTGTGATGGCGTCAGCAGCCAGTGCTTTTTGTTTTGGACCAGTATCCACTGGTCCAAAACAAAAAGCATGCAAAAGCGCTCAAAAGTATGGCTCCACTTTTCAAAATGCGCTGCAGATTATACTCGCTGCAATATATGTGAAGCTAAGTGCAAGAACTGCGGTGGGAATACTTCTAATCTGAGCAAACACCCGGTCACTGTTGCCAATTTAGCAAATTTCTCGCTATGTTTACGCAGCTGCTGCTGTGATTTACAAAGCGGGATAAAATATAATAGTTTTAATATCGTTTTTTTTTCCTTCTGTGAAACTTTTGCACAAAAACAATTCCCTGAATTTTGTTCACACACAGCTTCAGTCTCGCGTTCACCTCGTTCACTCACTGCCTCTGATAACAGCTGTTTTGTTCTGTGCTGTGGATTCAGGAACTTTATTAAAATTCATTAATTATTTTGTAAGATTAATTTGTAGATCCAAACACTATATATATTCAGAAAAAAATTAAAAATTTAGAGATTTTATTATTAAATTAACATTTATTACTACATAAACACCTAAAAAATTCTGAAAATGGGCACCGTTAAGCACCAGTATCAATACCGTATCGGTTCAGATGTGAAAGGTGCCCATCCCATATAGTTTAGACCTACATGAAACCACAAATCTGTGGTAATACAAGCCATAGAAACGGCTTCTTAAAGATGTTTCACGCTCACTCTGACTGAGCTTTAGCTACTTTGAAAAGGAGAAGAGGCCAAAATGTCAACCGCTAGACACGCTGAGCTGGTAGAGAAAGTAAAGCGGTTTTACAAAGTATTGACTTAGTGGGCCTGAATATAAATGCGCACCACACTTTTCAGATTTTCTATTATTAAAAAGCCAAGTCCAATTTTCCTTCCAGTTCACAATGCACCCCTTCATATGGGTTTGTCACATAAAACCCCAGATATGATCCATCACAGTTTCTGGTTGTTATTTGTTGAAAAGTGAAATATTTCCAGGGGCATGAATGAAGCCACTGTACTTCTCCCACCAGAGGGCTGCAGGGAATTTCCTCATTGTCCTTTGAACTTCTGTTTGTCCAACTTTCTTTATTGCATTTTACAACTTGACACACATCAATCATTAGTACACTGAAAACACAGTGGTTATAGATGGAGAGAGAAAGAAGTTCAAGCTGATTTCTCCCAGAACCCAGCCCACCCCAAATGCACCCCGTCCAGGTCCAAGCACAAGACAAACAGCCTGCTGGGATCCAGTCCCTGTAGCAGATTCTAGCAACACGACATACACACACATCCATCCACACACATTCAAGGGAGGCAAGAAAAGAAATAAAGAAAAAATAATATTACTGATACTAACTAGATAAATGAATATATACTTGAGAATACATGTTATTAAGTTAAACAAGTATACAAATAAATTGCAAATTAAGAAGGAAAGAGAAAGGAAAAAAAGATAAAATAAAAATAAATAAATAAATAATAATAATAATAATAAATAAATAAATGAATTATAAGACGAAGAATATATATCGGTTAAAACCCAAAGAATTGGATTGGATATCAATGAGAAGGCCTACAGATAATTTAATTTTCTTCTGAATCAGGTAGCAAGGTCATGGTACCCACAGTAGATAGGAAAGGTCTCCAAGTCTCCATAAATTTACTGGTGGAACCCTTAAGTGAAAATCTGAATTTTTCCAGCTTCAGGTTGTAAAGAACTTCTCTGACCCAGTAGTCATGAGATGGGGGGACGTTTAGTTTCCATCTAAGTAGGATAAGTCTTCGAACCAAAAGGGTAGTGAAGGCTAGGGCTTGTTTCAGAGAACGCGAAAGGCCCGGGTCTGGAGGGATGCCAAATATAGCCGATAATGGATTGGGGAGAATTGTCTGGTTATATGCTTTTGAACTTCTGTTTAAAGAATTTCCCTCGCTCTGGTTTAGCGATTGTTTGTTTTCCCTTTGTAAAAGCATGACTAAGCATTTCTGCGACTACACTACTCCTGCGTGTTAATGTCCGGCACATTCTCTGGATAACCTTTTGTGCCGACAGTCTACATCAGGGCTCACCAACCTTTTTGGAACTGAGAGCTGCTTCACAGGTGTTGTGTCGTACGAAGGGCTACCAGTACTGACCTTTGAACTAGAAGAGTCAGAGTTCACCTTAACTTTATATAAAACAAGCATATTTTTCATGCTTTGTTATAGATATTGTTGTTTTTAAATCTATATAAATGCAAGTGTGAATAAACAGGAAGAGTAATGGAATAAAAGAAAGTTTTAGATGCAGCTCACTGATGGATTGTGCTGTTTTTTTAGAACAGGCTCGTGGGCCCCACACGTGGTCCTCAGGGGCTACTTGGTGCCCGCGGGCCCAATGTTGGTGACCCCTGGTGTACGTAAAAGCCCAGTGATGTTTTATGGTGGCGCTCTTTGTGTTTGTTGCAGACCAGAAACGCTTTTACTGTGACTCACGTCATCGTCCCGAAGCAGTGCGGCGGGCCGGACTATTGTGACACGGTAAACGAGGAGGAACTTTTCCTCATTCAGGACCAGCACGACCTCATCACCCTGGGATGGATACATGTGAGTCACGAGAAGCAACTCCTGGTTTAGTTTCAATCAATCAATAAGTAATTGAAATTACAGTTCCAGTACAACCGTCCATCACATACATTTGGGGGGAACGGTCGACTGAGGCCAAAGAACGCAGCTGTTAGGCGCATTCTTCCAAACTGCCCAGGACCCCGCCTGACGCGATTTCCATAGGGCGCTGCCTTTAACTCTGTAGAAAGATAGGAGCCACATTTAGGGAGGGAGAGGGAAAAAAGGCATATTTCACACAAGGTACAGTTTGAGATATCAAAAAAAACTCAGCACGAGAAAAGTACATATGATGAGACATTTCAGCAGAGGGTTTACATTGGAGGCATTTTAGGTGTTGCAGTGTGAGTCCATGGTAAATGGCTTGTACTTGTATAGCGCTTTAACTAGTCTTGACGACCTCCAAAGCGCTTCACACTACAGTTTAGTCATTCACACATTCACACACACATTCACACCCTGACGCAAGCTGTTAGTAGCTACAGCTGCCCTGGGGCAGACTGACAGACTGCCACGCACCGGCGCCACCGGGCCGAGTATCATAAATCCATATATGTATACGTCTTCAACGTCTTCAACTGACCAAATCGAAAGACACACCATTTTCCACCTGTTCCAAGAATCTAGGGTGTATCCCACGAAGTGTGTCCCGTCAGGACAGGACGGGACACAAAATGTGATCAGTAGCATTGAGAGACCAGCTGACCAGATCCATAGGAACATGTGACCGCCTCCACCGAGAGAAAGAAAAACTAAGTTACAAACAGCATCTGAGCTCTTCGTTATCCGAGCTTACGTCCAGGTTCTCTCAGTGGTGAGGCAGAGGAAGCTGAGGGGAGAAACGTGGTAAAATATAAACACTAAAATTAATGAAGTCAGCATACCTTGGTACTCTGGATATATCTTGGTATGCATGTTAACAGAAAACAGATTATTTTAAAAACTTGTATTTTCAGAATATATATTCACTTTCTTGTGCTTTAAAACTGGCATTGCCAAACTTTTAAACCCATGGCTCCCAAAATAACAGTGTTGGAGACTGGAGACCCCCTTGGCATGGTGGGGGGTGGGAGACAAAAACGTGGACTTTCTCTGATGTCAAAAATTTTTACATTTTTGAGAAAGATAATATTCCACAAAAGGTACATTTGCTGTATAAAAATTAGTATATTCTCTAACATTACAAAGTTAGAAATCTGAAGGGTATTCCACAAACTGAATCATCTCGTGACCCCTGACCCCTCCTTTGGGAACCCCTGGCCAAAAAGGCCCGTCTGTCCAACAACCTGTGCATTAATAATTTCTTTATAACATAAGAGATGTTTTTATTTGTGAATATATTTTTCTGTCGGGATAATTAATTTTAATTCCAACCTACAATAAAAGACATTTTCTGTTCTATTCTAATGGGCCAAAAGGTGCAGCTTATAGACAGAAATGATCCAATAGGCCCAAACATTTTGAGCAGATTCAGGCTGAATTACACGCATTCTAATTTAATCCCAGTTCATCGTGTAACAAAGTCAAATCCAGTTTATAAACCAAGTTGGTTTTCCACCTTAAGAAGCTCAGTTGATTACATCGAGTCATCGGCTTTGCGGCAATCCCCCCCCGCCAGCGTGAGTAGAAGGATTAAGTCAAAACTGTAATATTTACTACAAATCATGTATTTATTATACAGTGATAAATACCTTTAAGTCTCAGTAAATTTGTAATTCTTTACAGAACGGTGATGTCGTTCTTCCGGAGCACGGGTCACCAACCTTTTAGAAGTTGAGAACTACTTCAATGCTACTGTGTCAAATAAAGAGCTGCCTGTACTGACCTTTGAACTAGAAGAGTCAGAGCTCACCTTAACTTTATGTACTATTAACAAGTTTTTAATGCACTTATCATTTTAAATCTATGTAAGTATAAGTGTGATTCAAAAGGAAGAGCAACTACATAAAATAACATTTTAGATGCAGCTCACTGAAGGGTTTTACTCATTTTGAACAGGCTTGTGGGCACCACCTATGGTCCTGGGGGCTCCCTGGTGCCCGCAGGCCCCATGTTGGTGACCCCTGTTCTAGAGCTATGTTTGGTTTTTTTGGATTAGGTTGAAACTGCATTATTAATTTGTGTTTCCCAGACTCACCCCACACAGACGGCCTTCCTGTCCAGCGTGGACCTCCACACGCACTGCTCCTACCAGATCATGCTGCCCGAGGCCATCGCCATCGTCTGCTCACCGAAATTCAACGAGTGAGTCTGAAAAACACCCCTGCCCTGAAAAGTCTGCCCACGTACTGCTCGTGGTTTTCTCCATGCTTTCCACACTCTGCTCTGACGCTGCCCGGTTGTTTTCTCGGTCAGAATCGGCTACTTCCGGCTAACCGACCGAGGAACAGATGAGATCTCTTCGTGTAAACAGAAGGGGTTCCACCCTCACAGCAAAGAGCCGCCTCTCTTCACGGTGAGTATAAAAAGCCTGTGTCTGAATGTAGACATGTAGACTATTAAGAAGGGCTAGAGCTTCGTAATATAGGAAGAATAGTGTGAAATATCATACACCTCATGTTTCCCCTGGATAATTTACTATTTTGGTAAAAAAAAGACTCTGGAATGATTGTTTGAATTTGGCTTTAATCCAGTATTTTGCATTGTTTATATCATCTTTTCAATAATCGTAGGGGTTAGGACTTCCTGTTTTAGTCCTGCTGGTTAGGAAGGAAATTTCTATGCAAGAGAGTCTTTGAAGCCTCAGTTTTTAAAAGTTACAGGTATTTTATATCGTAAGTCTGGTGTTACACCTCACGAGTTAAAATTTAGGACTTTATTGGGAAGCTTTTGCCTCCGCCATGGTGAGAAGGACAATAAGGACTTTAAAGCGCAAGACCGAAGACTTTTGACCGCTGTGAAATAATTTTTAGGTCGGATATTATATTTTGGATATTTGCGCTGCACCGATTCGGTGGCGTGTTCTCGGGGTTAGATCCAGAGAGAGAGGGATACCGCTGCACCACACCGTCTGCAGCTGCAGCACATCCCGCATGCAGTGGTTCGAGAACAGCTTTTTGAACCAAACACTTTTTAGAGACAAACCTTAATAGCTTTTGGTTTGTGTAAAATGAGCGAAAACCTCAGTAAGTCCACAGATCTGATTTAAGTTTTAAAATGCAGTGCACCCATCTGCCTATAGAGAACTGAAGTGTCCTTTGTCTTTTGTTTTGTTTCTTGGCCCCAGCTTCACCATTCTCATCCACCAGCAGCTTCTGAAAACCACAGGAAGTTGTTTTTTGCTGTTTTGTGAAGTTGACGATCTTTTAAGCACATTAACACCTTGGGGGGAAAAGAGAAGAACTGTTTTTTTTATCTAAAAGCAGGAGAATGGATGCTTTCTGTCAATGTGTAATTTAAACGTTTTTCTTCTTCACAGCACGCGGGACATGTGAACATCACCGATGACTCCGTGTGCATGATGGACCTGCGATGATCTCCTTCGAACCAAACACTCAAGGACTGTTTTATCAAAGAGAACCTGTTTTACTGGAAGAAAAGCAAAAAGGCGGAAACACTCATTTTATTTCCTCAACGGTACTGAGAAGAAGGCCGGCCACATGTTTACCATTTATGTTGGAAAAGTGGTTTTTTTCTTGCTTTGTAGGAAGAGAAATCCACACATTATTGCACTTTCCAAGTAAGAAACTACTATCAGACTTGTGGACTTCTGAACCTCTGGTCTTTTCCATGCCTCTCTTTTTCTTTCTTACGTTTTTTTTTTATTATTAAGTCTCTGCTCTGCTTTTCTCCTGGAGTCATGTTTGTCAGTGACAGCTGACGGGCGAGAGTTGGTTCTGCCTAACAGATAAAGTGCCAAGGATGTGAACATTCATATGTTGTTAAGTTGTTTTTTTTTTTATTATTTCCCACTGTGCAAGGCCCTGTGTGAAGCCAGGGTTCAAACTCTTCCGGATTTTCTTTCCTCAGCGTTTGAAGCGCTCTAACTTATGACCTGCAAGCTCAGCAGTAACTCAGGTACACAGGCACTGCTGCTGTTCCCGCCCTGTATTTTAATTTGCCTTTCTTCACCAAATGAAACGTTTGGTTCTAAAATGGTTTATGACGGAACCATCTTTTTAATCGTTTCTAGGTGTTTTCAGAGAAACCGGGCTTGTAGAGGTACGGTTTCGTCCATGTGTCAGAGGCCGTGTGCAACAGGCGATCTTCTACATCGTCATACAGCGGTGTGAACATGTTTGGCCTCCTTCCTTACAGATTTCTTCTGGGTTTTTTTTGTTTTGTTTTTTTGCACGTTTCAGATCATCAAACTAACTTTAATATTGGATTAAGATAACTTAAAATACAAAAACCTGTTTTCAAATAATTTCAGACATTAAGAGTTGAAAATCTGTCCAAACTGACCTAGCTCTATAGGGAAAAAAGTAATTGCCCCCCATGTTAAGTAATGAATTTATTAGAAATCTGAGCTCAATTTCACAAGCCTGATTATAACCTGACCTAGAGATATAATAAGTAATTCAAATAGAGCCTCTCTGATGACTAAAAGTTAAAAAAGTCAAAAAGCTAAGCATCAGCTTAGAAAAAAAAACTAAAACGGTTGAAAAACAAATTCCTTAACATCTATCAGTCTGGAAAGATTTACAAAGCCATTTCCTAGACGTCAGTGAGTCAATGAAAACCAATGGTCACCTTCCCAGGAGAAGTCTGTCAACGAAAATTACTCCAAGAGCTCATCTGCGCTTCAACCAGGAGGTCGCGTAAATCACAAGGACACCTAAAGCACTCACTTTCCTCAGATCAGGTCAGAATTCATGATTCATATGCCAAAACTACAGCTAAGCTGACCCAAAAGAACCTCAAAGGTTAGTTTCTGTATTACCAAAAAAAGTAACACCTTGATGATCTGCAAGAAAGAAAATATTCAGTGGGCAGACGAGACAAAGGGGGGGGGCTCCTTTTTGGAAGGTGTGGGTCGTGTTAAAACTCGGCTAAAACCAACAAGAGTTCAGAAACCGAACAACAGACAGTCAAATGTGGTTCTGTGATAATCTGGGGCCGCTTTGGTTCCTCAAGACAATTTGTCCTGATTAAAATCATAAATTTTGCTCTCTACCAGAACATCCTGCAGGAGAAAGTCCAGCCATAAGTACAGAACCTTAAGCCCAAGCACCCTTTGGTTCTGCAGCTGGATAGTGTTCCAAAGCACAGCAGCAAGGCCACCTCTGAATGACGCAAAAATCAAAGTCTTGCAGTGGTCTAGATCATTTCAGATGCCGCAGTATGACCTTAAACACGACAAAATAAAACATTTGAGCAAAAGGCGGATGGGTCAGAATTCCTCCACAGTGATGCTAGAGACTCATTGCCTGTCGCTGCAAACTCCTGGTGTCTGGTGTTTCTCTTGAGGGCGTTAGCTTAGGGTCCGCTGCTTTTCCTATAGTGCCAAGTTGGTTTGGATAGCTTTTGTCTCCCAATGAATGAAATAATCATTTGAAAACTGCTTTTTGTACTTATTTGGGTTATATTTGTCCAACATGTGACAAAAAGAGAGCAAAAACAGTAGAAATCTGTAAGGGGGCAAACGCTCCCCCCCAACACTGAGCATTACTAACCGGGTGTTCATGGTTAATGCTTCTCCATGTTTGATTTCTCCTTTCTCTTGTAGCCATAACTATCACGTATATGCCAAGAAAGAAAATAAACTTGTGGATGAATTTAGTCTTTATTGTTGTTTGTATTCATCATACAGTTCGAGTCATAAATTTGCATCCTTTTGTTGTCGCATTATTTTGAAAATTGTGATAATCGGATTGAATTTATTGTCGATCTTCTTCTCTTGATGTGTGGCAGGGTTTGTTGCTTCAACCACCAATGTGTTGATTTCTAGTGAAATTAAAAAATTTCAATTTGCAGTTGGTGAAAGACTCCCATACAAGAGGCAGCAACTCCCTCCATGCTTGACCCTTGCAACTGTCGATGAAACAACCTTGTGCCAGGATGGCACCCCCCACCATGCTTAATAGCTGTGACTGTCAGCAGAAATGACCTTAAAGCATAAAGTTTGTGCAATCAGTAAAACAGCGCCATAGCGTGATGCTACCACTTCTATGCTGGATACATGGTGCAGTCAGGGAAAACAACCCCAGGCTACCCCCTCCATGCCTAAAAGTTAGCATTGTCACTGAATTGGTCCAACAGCATGACGCTACCACCTCTCTGCTTTCCAGTTTGTACCGTCAGTAGAATAGACTCGTTGTTTGATGCTGCCAAGTCCATGCTTGACAATGCGGTACCGCGCACGTGACGTCACGGCCTTAAGAGTAACGCCCCTTTTGCCGCACCGGTAGGGCAAACAGTCGTAGAACGCACATACAAACCAGCCATTACAAGCGCAACAGAACCAGCGATATGACCGACTTTGCAGCCATTAAACTTACCCAAGACGATGTCCCAGGCGCACGGTTTACTGGTCGCACTGTGGAAGAGCACACCAACCTTCAGCTGAAACGGTGGCTTGAGTGTCGAGGGCTCCACAGTCTCCACGCATTCTCCTCGCCATTGTGCCATTTTTTCCCCTCTCTGACCAGAGTTCCCTGCTGCAATTTTTGGTTAACTTGAAGGTGTCCAGGGTTGGACCAAGGGCTTGATTTTTGGTGGTGACCCCTTGTTAATCCAAAACTGGCTTCACTGTGGAAAGTGACTCTGTTGTTCAGTGGCCTGTTGTTGCTGAACATCACAATGGATTTCTCAGAGGAACATCTTGGGGATGTGGGTTCTGTTAAAAAGTTTAATGTGGGTATGAAAACCAACAACTAACTGGATGCCATCTTTACTACCAAGAAGAGCGATCAAATATCCAGCCAAAATCAGGCCTGCTTGTTGATTACTACAAAAAATTGTGTGGTTGAGGTGCAACTTGCAAGAGGGCTTTTGTTGAAATACTGCTGGGGGTCTATTTATATTACATATCACGTAATTTTGTCCATATGACATTAAGCGAAAAACCACAATAAATTAAAAGTCCTACCCAGCTCTTGAACTTCAAATGTGATGTTGTACACTGTATAATCACCATTCCCTTCTGTATAAATTGTTAAAAGTTACAAGTTAATGACATTCCATCTTATCATGGTGGGGGGGGGGGGTGTTCTAACTGTGACTTTATATAATGTGACTTTAGGTACGGTATGTGTAGAACATGAGTCTTTTAACTTTATAATGCCTATGATCATTGTCAGCTTTTAAAGCTTTTAAAGGCAAAAATGTTATCTAAGTTTTAAAAAAAAACTTTTGTTAAAATATATTTTCTGCCACAGCAAAAAATATATTTTTATCATTTAGCAAAATCTACCCAACTGGACTTTATTGAAAAACTTAAATGTATTTTAAATAATTTCTATGACTTTTTGAATCAGATTAATGGGAAAAAGTCTAATTAGGCTAAATGGAAGATGAGAATAACTTTAAACTGTTGGCATTTCTTGATTCCACAGTTAAAAAACAGTAAATGATTTTAAGTGATTTCATTTTTGGGTTTTTATTGAAATTGTATTGAAAATTAAATGAATAATACAAATTGGGGTAAAAAATAGAAATTAAATATTTAGATAAACTACAGTAAATACAAATTTAGGATATGCTTGGGTGTGCAATGGAACAACTTTCTGCCAAACAAAATGTTGTCTCATATTTTTTTCACCTAGTTTTGTAAAAAAACAGCACTTCGTACTATATTATTTATAAAATTTAGTAATTGGCTGCTTTACAATCATAAAACATTAATTTAACTTTGTACAAAACTGAAGCTCATTGGTCAAATAAATAATACAAGTTTGATGCATATCAGATCCAGCAGGTGGCGGTAGTGCGAAAATTGGATGTCAACTGCCTTAAAACCCCCGAAGAAGAAGTATTATAAGAAGACGAAGAAGAACATAAACAAGAACTCAACAGAAGGCTGACACTTGCATGTTTAGTTGTTAAAGTTAGATTTTTTATTGTATTTGATCGGTGAGACTTGGCCACACAGTAAAGATGGGGAAGCGACAGCACCAAAAGGATAAAATGTAAGACTAAAACGTCTCTGACGTCATTAAAATGTTTTTTGTTTTTACCTTAACCGTTAGCAGACTAGCTAGCTAACATACGTTAGCTTATTTGTGGCGTTTCTTGTTTATCTTTCTTACCTTTTTGGCTTATTTGCGTGTTTTAACATTACAGGTACATCACATGTACAGAATATACCAACTTTTATGGAGGAAAACGAGCAGGTGAGTTTCAATTAAGTTAATATTTTATTTTTAAATAATCGTTATTATACTACTGCCCAGGTAGTTTCATGGCATTTGGAAGGCATTTTTCAAGGCAGATTTATTTGTATAGCACATTTCAGTACAAACACAACGCAAAGTGCTTTACTTGATTAAAACAGGAAAATAAAAACAGAATTAAAGTTAGTTGGAATAAAATGTAAAAAAAAAAAAACAACCAAAAAAAGAAGATGGAAACTAAAAGCAAATATTAAAAACAGATGGACTACAAACTTGAACTAATGATGTTTCAGTAAAACAGTTTAACAATCAAAGATAATCCTAAACAAATGTGTTTTTAATCTTGATTTAAAGGAACTCAGGCTTTCAGCACTTTTCCAGTTTTCTGGGAGTTTGTTCCAGATCAGTGGAGCATAGGAACTAAATGCTGCTTCTCCATGTCTGGTTCTGGTTCTGGTTCTGCAGAGCAGGCTGGAGCCAGAAGACCTGAGTGGTCTGGAGGGTTGATGCCCTGATAACAAGTCTGTGATGTATTTAGGTGCTAATTCAGGGATTTATAGACTAACAGAAGGATTTTAAAGTCTATTCTCTGAGATCCAGGGAGTCAGTGGAAGGACTTCAGAACCGGGTCCATGTTCTCTACGTTCTTAGTCTTAGTGAGGACTTCAGAACCGGGTCCATGTTCTCTACGTTCTTAGTCTTAGTGAGGACTTCAGAACCGGGTCCATGTTCTCTACGTTCTTAGTCTTAGTGAGGACTTCAGAACCGGGTCCATGTTCTCTACGTTCTTAGTCTTAGTGAGGACTTCAGAACCGGGTCCATGTTCTCTACGTTCTTAGTCTTAGTGAGGACTTCAGAACCGGGTCCATGTTCTCTACGTTCTTAGTCTTAGTGAGGACTTCAGAACCGGGTCCATGTTCTCTACGTTCTTAGTCTTAGTGAGGACTTCAGAACCGGGTCCATGTTCTCTACGTTCTTAGTCTTAGTGAGGACTTCAGAACCGGGTCCATGTTCTCTACGTTCTTAGTCTTAGTGAGGACTTCAGAACCGGGTCCATGATCCTACGTTCTTAGTCTTAGTGAGGACTTCAGAACCGGGTCCATGTTCTCTACGTTCTTAGTCTTAGTGAGGACTTCAGAACCGGGTCCATGTTCTCTACGTTCTTAGTCTTAGTGAGGACTTCAGAACCGGGTCCATGTTCTCTACGTTCTTAGTCTTAGTGAGGACTTCAGAACCGGGTCCATGTTCTCTACGTTCTTAGTCTTAGTGAGGACTTCAGAACCGGGTCCATGTTCTCTACGTTCTTAGTCTTAGTGAGGACGCGGGCAGCAGCGTTCTGGATCAGCTGCAGCTGTCTGATCCACTTTTTAGGCAGACCTGTGAAAACACCGTTGCAGTGATCAGTTCTACTAAAGATAAACATGGATTAGTTTTTCCAGATCCTTCTGAGACATCAGTCCTTTAATCCTGGAAATGTTCTCCAGGTGATAGAAAGCAGATCTTGTAATTGTCTTTAGATGCTTTTGGAGGTTCAGGTCTGAGTCCATCACTACTCCCAGATTTCAGGCCTGATCAGTGGTTTCTAGCTGAAGCAGCTGAAGTTGTGTGCTAACCTTTGATCTCTCCTCTATTGGTCCAAATATTATTACTTCTGTTTTGTTTTTATTCAATTGAAGAAGGTTTTCGTACATTCATGCATTAATTTCTTCCAAGCATTTACTCAGCGCTTGAAACTGGTTCATAGTCACCTGGTGACATGGTGATGTAGAGCTGTGTGTCGTCTGGATTCAATTTCAATTCAATTTTATTTATATAGCGCCAATTCATGAAGCGTGTCATCTCAAGGCTCTTTGCAAAGTCAGACTCCATCAAATCCTCCAGGTTGGTCAGAAAGTTTCCTCTCTAAGGAAACCCAGCAGGTTGCATCAAGTCTCTCCAAGCAGCATTCACTCCTCCTGAAAGAGCGTAGAGCCACAGTGGACAGTCGTCTGCATTGTTGATGGCTTTGCAGCAATCCCTCATACTGAGCATGCATGAAGCGACAAGAAGCTCACATTGATCCAGTAATCTGTTCTACATTAGATGGTAATAGCGGGTGATAGCTATAGTAGCTGATGTTGTTGTTTATGATCTGAGCTAGAGGGAGCATGTAGATATTGAATAGGAGGGGACTCAGGATGGACATTTGGGGAACCCCACCTGTGATTTATTTTTAATTTTTTTCATCTCTGATGTAAAGTTACCGTATTTTCAAACTATAAGGCGCACTTTAAATACTTACATTTTCTCAAAAATTGAAGATGCGCCTTATACATTATTAAAGTTGTGCCTCCTGGCTGATTTTTATGTGTACAATGCATCCAAAAATCTGTTAAAATGCATAAGAATGACTTTGGTTAGCAACAAAGCTGCTCCACTTAATGGATATTCGGAGCATTATGGTACACTGCGTCACTACCCCTGAGCTGTCTACAAGACTGCCTACTGTAATGTCTAAACTAGAAGTGCATTCATGTAAGGCCCCCGCATTCTCGGACGTACTTCACTCCGTGGAGGTCCGCATGTCTAGGTACGTGAAGAGCTCACTTTTTACAACCGTGTACGCAGTGTGACACTATAAACTTCTCAGCGGTAAGAAGTCTTTACATCAAACTGTTTCATATGTGACACCGAGCTTGATCCTCTGAGCTGCTCCAAGCAGGCGGTCTCCAGGACGCAGCATCTCAGTCCCTCTGCTGGAAAAGAAACGTCTCTAGGTGCTCAGCTAGCTGATCACACATTTTACCATCCGTTCTGCCGCTAAGTCCCACTGGAAGAAAGTCTGAGAATTGTAGTAATTTTGCCACTAGAAATGTAGGCAGCAGTACGCTGGACTATGAAGAGTAAAACATCCGGAGAGAGTCAGCGTGGAGTCCACCAAGCTCACAGTATGCACACAGTACGCCTGAATATGTGGCAGCCTTTAGGCAGCCCACGCCTGGAGTAGCAACAATAAACCTAGTAAGATAATTAAATATGAAAGTTACGTTTATTTTGGCCTTATGTTAGAAACAGGGCAGTGTAGTCCTGCTACTCTGTCCTCCTGACAGACGGATAGAGAGCTGTGGACGTGGAGGAGGGATATTTGACACTAGGGAAGAATATTTAGTGCACCTATAATGGTCTGAAGAATACGATACCTACTGACACAAAAAGTCCGTTACGTAGGATTTAGACCGGTGGAGTGTTGTACCAGAAAGGCCGACCCAGTTTTCCAGGCGTTCTAACAGAATGATCAACAGTATCAATGCTGCACTGAGGTCCAACAGAACCAGCATGGTGGTTCTTCCACAGTCTGCATTTATATGAATCTCATTAAACACCTTGACAAGGGCGGCCTGTGTACTGTGGTGATGTGTTCCGATTTTAACCACGAGGTGTCATTACTTATTGTTCCTTAAAACATTTACAGAAAGGATTTGTGACAGTTTAAAAAAACATTGTTTTAGTTTTTGCATGTGTTGTGCTTCAGGCTTTTTATGACTACCTAATGATATGAAATTTGAACCTTAAGTCTTGACTTGTTACTTTTGTCTTGTGACTTGAGACTTATTTGTGACGTGAGGATGTAATGACTCTGTCCCACCTTTTTGAAATAGTGTTGTTGCAGTTAGAAATGAACGTGACTCACTGTGTGATTACTGGAAAGAAAATATCAGACTATGATGTAAATAATATACTGTTAAAACTTAAGTGATTAGAATCTGAGTTTTGTGTGTGTGTGACATATTCTTCAATTAAACCAAAGACGCCTACTACCACACCAGGACATTACCTTTTGACCTGGGTAGGTTATTTTTACCGAAATGTCTATTTGCGCTGATTTTCAATTTTGGCTTTATTTTCCAGAAATTCCTCAAGCAAACTTTAAACGGCTTCCATTTGACCACTGCAGGTAAGAAAAGGGGAAAAAAAAGGTCTATGCTGTTTATCTGCTCTTTGAAAATAGTTAGATTCCTTACTGATTTGCCAGAGGTTTCTGTCTGAAAAGTTGACAGACTTGTTCATATAACAGTTGAACACTCTGGCTTTGTAGAACATGCCTGAACAATTTAAATAATGGTTTAATTATTGCGTCACCCATCTCTTTTTTTGTCAACTAGATTGAAATAATTTATGCAACGATGAACCTAAAGTCCTCCCTATTAGTAGTTTGTTGCCGTTTGTATGGTTAACCCAACATTATTCATACCCCGGACAGATTTTTTTTGTAATTTGGCTGAGTTTATAACATTGTGGAGAGGCTCATCCAGAGTTCCGTCTTTAATCTTAAAGGGATATAGTTAACTAAAGATTAGGGCTAAGACAAGAGACCTTCTAACCTCATACAAATAGCTTGTCAGCAATCATAAAAGGTATTTCATTGCTGTAATGCTAATAAAGATTTTTTTCCATTCCTTGTTAATATTATCCTATGAAAATTTTAATAATTTGTAAATACAAACGGAAAGTTTTCCACACAAGCACGACCAACTCTCACCTGTCCTGCCTTCTCTCCATTGGCTCCCTATGCTATGGTTATGTGGTGCATAAGAGAACCTTTATGTTGGCTTATAAAAGCCTTAAAGGTAGAGCTGGCGATCAGGAATTGTAAGTAAGAAACACCCAATTCGCCTTTTGATTAACTGCGCAAGACCGTCTTACCTGCTCTTCCACTCTTCAGGGGGGATTACGTGGAAAAAAACCTCCCAAATCCACTCTGGTCTTATTTCTTTCTACTGAGGCCTTCCTCCTCTTCTTCTCACAAACTCGTACACAATTTGGTTCATGCGACTTTCAGCCATGTTCAAAGTATATACAGCGAGGGCACCAGAGCTACAATGAACGGCTAACACCAAAGCTAACCGCTAAGCTAACCGGATACATAAACACTGGAAGTGTGCAGCCAGCAAGCGGAAACTTTGAAGGAACGCGCACGTACACTGGCGTTAGGTGAGCGCGTCAAAACGAGAACCGATAGATAAGATGAGCCCCTGGAACTTGAGGGACGGGGGGGGGGGGGGGTGATGACAGGACCAAAACTCTGACCAATCCCTGCCATTCGGACCGAGGGGCGTGAATTGGTCAGTTTTTACAGTTTTGCAGCTCTCACAGAGATCTAATTTATATTTTTGTTCCCTTTTCTGAATATATAATGTATTGACTTCTCTGAGGTTGGAAGGACTATTTCACCCAGTATAACAAAAAGTGTTTCTGTACACGATCACCAACTATAGCTTTAAGTCTTGTTCTACCATAGCTCTCTGATTTACTCCACCCTTCCTCTGCCGGCCATTAGATCTGCTGACCTGCTGCTTTTAGACGAGGACTTAAGCTACATTCACACTGCAGGTCTTGAAGCTCAATTCCAATTTTTTTTTTTTACTGCTAAATGCGACCGCCATCATTCTGCTGTCTGAACGTTACCAGACCACAAATTGACCCGCATGCTCTCTAACAACTGGGCAACCACTCCAGAGAAAACAATAAAGGGGGCTGCCAGTCTGTTCTTATTTATCTCTATATTATCCAACTTTTATTGTATTTTTAATACTTTTCAGCTTGTCCCTGCAACCGTTTGAGTATCCAGTCTGCACTGAGGACGGCGTAGTGTTTGACCTGCTGTGAGTAACTTACACTGATTGCAAATTACTGCAAATCTCAATAAAATGTGTTGAAAAGATGAACTCTTGGCTGCAGGTTTCTTGCAGTGGGCTTACTGTCCTGCTCATTGTGTGGCAGTGGGAGGTGGGCTGGGCCTTTATCGTATTGTTTCATTGTTATCGTGAAACACTTGATCATAATAAGAATTTGGGTTTATCTTGACAATGATAAATTCCAATTAGTAATGTCTGAAAACTGTCAGTATTGTCAGGATTATTATTTTAGCTATTTTCTCCACTGTTGGTTTCTTCAGAGCATCAATGAATGAAAAAATATAATTAAATGCATTTACTGTCTACAGTTTAGTGATAAAAATCTAATTTCTTTATGTAACTGACGAAATGTATTTCTGTTTTTAATATGTTGCGTCATTAAATGTGTTTTTTAAGGACACTTTGTATTTTTGGGGTTTTATCATCACTTTTATCCTTATCAAGATAATACCACAATATATCCTCTCTGATGTTTTTTAGGAGCATTGTTCCTTGGATCAAGAAGTATGGAACCAATCCGATATCTGGAGAAGTAAGAAAATATGAACTCGTTTTTGTTTTGTTTTTTGTTGAACTTGTTTTTACACTAAAAGCTTATGTTCTAAATTTGTTATAAAAAAAACAAAAAAAAAACTAGTTGGCATCCTGATGCTAATCAGATGGTGACTATAATCCTGGTCCTTCAGGACCTGATTTAAGACAGTAGGTCATTGGCAGGCTGCTGCTGCTAGAAGAAGACCAAAGAGGAGATTAATGGGTGGAGAGAAAGAGGACATGAAGGTAGTTGGTGTGAGAAAAGAAGATGGGGTTAGATGGAGACAGATGACTTGCTGTGGCCACCCTGAAAGGGAGAAGCTCAAAGAAGGATTATTAGGGTTTTAGGACGATATTTATTAAATGGGTAGAGATTTTTACATTTGGATTTAATGTTTGTGCATAAATGTTTTAGTGTAAAAAGATGAAAAGAGCTTTACGAAATTTTACCTGATCTACAGGTGGAATGAGCCGAGGCTACTGTCCTCAGTTCAGCTCTCCCTGGGCCGTTTACTGCATGTCTCCCTCTTCTTTCTGTCCCACTGTCCATAAATAAAGCCCACTAGTGCCACAAAACCTTTAAAATTATATAAACAATAAATAACTCTGGAGTTTAGTATCTGAGGGAAACCCACATTTTGTCATATGACTGTAAAATAAATAATTAGTGCTGGGCAACGATTAAAATCTTTAATCGCGATTAATCGCATAATTTGCCTGATTAATCATGATTAATCGCATTGTATTTACAAACTCCAAGAATTAATTCAAAAGTAGTGTAAAGAGCACTTTTATTTTAATGTTCTGCTGCCATATGAACAAAAGTGTTGTAACATTTGAAGCACTTATCAGTAATACATATTTAGTGTAAAGCTCAACTTAAACATGTAAAACAAAAAATAGCAATAATAATAAATTAAAGCTTATTGCCACTGACAGGAAATTCTCTTTATGGGGAAAAAATCTACCAAAAACAGGCAATTTCTGAGGTAACAGCAGGGAGCAGCATTACCATTTTATGTTCAATACCAAAGTGTGAAGCAGAAAAAAAGGTCTACAGTAGCTATCCACTTCGCCATTACATTGGTTAGCTTCTCTGAGTCATTGAGTTGTTTGGTGATGTCTACAGTGTGTTTAGCATTTAAGTGATATGTTAAGCTCAAGGTGCTCCGGTGATAAGAAAGTTTAACTTGGCAGTGGATACAACTAACTTGTTTCTGTCATATTCGATGCTGGAAGAACTTTAAACTGAAAATGTCAATTTAAAAGTTCTGTGACTTTACCCTTCCCCATGTCAGCTTTGTTTTTTCTGCGTTTTCCATTTTCCTTTCTTGGTTCCACGACAGCCAGCACCTTTCTTCCTTTTTGAATCCGAGGCTGGGCTGACAGCGAGGTTATTGGCGCATTATCGCCACCTACTGTTCTGATTCAAACCCCTACACCGCAGCAACAGACCTTCACAAAATAAAAGCATGTGAGCAACATGCGTTAATGCGCGATAAAGTAAATATCGCCGTTAATAGTCTAATGAATTAACGTGAAATTAACGCGTTAACTTGCCCAGCCCTAAAATAATGTAACGATACTCTAAAATCCTTGTATCATAACTTGAAAATTAAAACTATAGAAAGTATCTTAAATATTTACCTAGCAGTGCTAAATCTGATTTAGTAGTGAGTTAGGACCCAAAAACCTTCACAAGTGGATGAAAATAAAACTAAATGTCCAGGTTTGGTCATCCAGGCAAAGTATCCCCTAACGCAGACCGCAAGATCCTAAGATATCGTCACAAGACCTGCAGAGACAAGCGGCACCAGTTTAACTCTTGGGAAAGGAGGAAACCTTTTGCACTTAAAAAACCCACAAATGCCAGACTGGAGTGTGTCAGACAGAATCTAGACAAAGACTTTGACCTCTGGAATAATAGCGTTAGAACAGATGAGTCTAAATCTGAGGGCGGAGGATTCATGTGTGGGATAAATTACATCTGCACTGGAGAAGAGCCTCACACCATCTGTGAGACATGAAGGTTTAGGGATGTGTTGTTGCATCAGGACCTGAGCAGCTCCCCATCAGTTCTGCTGTAAATCAAAGGGTGGTGAGGAAAATGTGACCATCTGTAAAATTACGCTGGAGCAGAACTAGACCCTGGAGCATGACACAAAAGCATCCTAGTAAAGCACCGAAGGCTCGCTGAGAATTAGGAAATGGGAATTCCCAGGCCGAGTCAAGGCCCGCCTCTTCATCTCATTGAGATGGGCTGAAACTGCAAGAAACCCATCAGACATCTGGGTGGTGACGGGGAGAAACCAGGCAAACTTTCCTCAGACCGATGGCGGCCTGAGAGGTGGCTGCAGGAAGCGTAACTGTGAAGTTATTTCAGTCAGAACACATGAAACTAGTGACTAGGAGGTAGGGTGTCCTTACCTTATGTGTTTTGTTTTTTTCTCCAAACATTCATTTAGAGCTGAATGCTTCATGGGGTGTTCCAATGTTAAGATCAGTTTGAAGATTCAAGGCTTTTTGTTGTTGTTTTGCAGAAACTGGAAGCAAAATCTCTCATTAAACTCAACTTTGCCAAGAACAACGATGGTAAATATATTTTTATATGATTTATTGACAAATGTATAAAGCTTGTTGGTGACAAGAGTAAGTTTACGTTGCCAGATCCAAAACTCAGAACCATTGATGGGAGAAAAACAGAACGCTTTTGTTTTGTTTCTCTGAGTTCCACTTTTGTCATTCTAGCCATATTTATTAACCCAAAAAGTTTTGAATATTGCATTACATGAAAAGTTAACCAAAAAAAATACATTGCCAAAGAATTTCTAATTTTATTGGTATCTAACTTTGACATATATAGGTGCTGTGATTCAGCAAAACATTAATTTTTAAAGGTATTTAAACATATTTGTCCTTTAATTAAAAAAAAACAGAAAAATGGTTTGTCATATTCAATAAATTAGAATATTATTGAAAAGTTAATTTATTTCAGTAACTCAATTCACTAAGGTAAACACATTTAATAGATTAACACAGACTAATGATTTAAAGTCCATCATGCCTGTTAATTCTGATTCTCTTCCACACAAGCCTGTGAGACATTTGGGTTAAAGCTTTGACTCAGAAGCCTTTTTACAATTTATGGTCTGTATTTCCCAGCCCTATAAAACAGCAACAGTTTTTATGATGAAATGGGGGCTTGATGAAAAGTATGTTTAATATTGGCTTAAAGGTTGTTGATGCGTTTTTGTTTTTTTTATCAAAAGGTACTTTTAATCTGACAAGCAAGCCTCTTAGAAATTCATATTCTAATGTATTGAATGAATGTATTTGACATACAAAAAACAATAAAAAAAACAATTAAAAAAACATTTTTGTTCTACAAAAAGATTTTTTTGTGTGTTTAGCTCTCGTCACATTTAAGAAAAGTCGCTGAGGGGTTATTCTGTCCATTAAGTTTATAGATAATGTAACATAGACGTGTTACAGACGTTGATGTGAGTTAATCACCGTCTTCCAGTGAAGATCTAATAATCCTCCGTCTGTCTGACAGAGTTAGGGAAGTCAGCCCTCATCTGTACCAGCAACCTGAAAGTGATGTCACAGGATAAAAATAAAAACAGGTCAAAAAGGTAGAGAAAATGGCAGTGGGTTCCTGCTTTTGTTCTTAATCAGGCCTTTAAAATGGTGTCAAAATGTTTAAGATGACAAATAATTACAATGTCTTGTACTACTGTTTGCGTCATATCCTGTTGGAGCAGGTCTCTCTTGAAAATGAGAATTTGTTTCTCAGTGATGATGATCCTGTATAAATAAAGGTCAAATAAAAAAAAAAAGATAATGTTTAGAGTAACTGCTCTCAGGCAGCTGCTTATTGTTTTTTGTTGTGTCTTTTGTTCCAGGAAAGTATCACTGCCCTGTCCTGTACAACGTCTTCACAAATAACTCTCACATCGTTGCCAACAAGGTCACTGGAAATGTGTTTTCCCACGAGGTTGGTGACCGTTGCTGCACGGCTCCTTTCTTTCTGGTTTCAGTTTAAAAAGCAGCAGAGGATCAGCTGTGATCTTAGAAACATGTGACATCAGGCGGTATTTTGTGAAAAGAGCTGCAGTTTACACACATTGCTTTTTCCACATCTTTTTGGGATTGTTTCTTTTTTAATCTGTTAATGCAAACTAATGAACTGAAACAAAGACATTAGCAGTTGACTGTATTGACAAATATAACGAGAAAAAGAGCAACAGCAAACAAAGCTGAGTTTTGGCATCTAATTTAGTGTTTTTTTTTTTCTATGGCTTTTGTCTGCAGGCGGTGGAGCAACTAAACATCAAGACCAAAAGCTACAAAGACCTGCTGACTGACGAACCTTTCACTAGAAAGGATATCATAATGCTCCAGGTGGGTTTTATTTATTGACTTGCAGTTTCGGAAAGGCTTTTTTTTTTTTTTTTTTATTCTGAGAAATTTATGACATCTTTATTTGTCTTCAAAGGACCCGACCAACCTGGACAAGTTCAATGTGTCCAGCTTCTTCCACGTGAAGAACAACCTCAAAGTGCTGGATCCAGGTCAGTTGGGGGTTGACGGTCCAGATCAGAGGTCTGTAGAGAAACCAGAAGTTGAACTCGAGGAGAACTAAAACTTATCGTTCAGTGATAACTTTGTTTTTGTCAAATGTTACTCGGGTAAATCTGTAGACCAGTTAATATCCACCCAATATACAGACTCATTACAGCCAGATTAACCCCTTTTTTTATCTTCTGCCCATTGGCCACGTGCATTTTTACTTAAGATAAATGGTTTATGTAATTTTTATTTTCATTTTTACCTGCTGGACAATATTTAAACACAATATTTTAATAAAAGAAGCAAATTGGTCAAATTTCTCCAAAAAAATGGATCATTGAATAATTTTAGATGTAAAACATGTAAAACATGAAATTGCAGGTTTGCCTGTGTTTTTTAAAGAATACAGTTTGCAATATTTTCAGTTTTATTAACATTGTCTGGATATTTTTGTGTGTAAATTTTCATCAACAAGAACAGGATATGGGTCACTCTCTTTCTTTGAGCCCACTTGAGAGAATGCCCAGAGCAAATCTGGTTTTCAGTGGATGTTGGCGCTCCGACTCACAATGAAATTAAATGAAAAGAAATAAAACGTGGTTGAGGGGAAAAAAAGATGAATACTTTGTGTTGCAACCTTAAACTTTGATTTTTAAAAAGGCTTTTTGTCTTTTTTTCAAAGGCCTTGTATCAGTCAAAATTGCACACTAACATTTTCTTTTCCAGTTATGTCTGCATCAACCACCGGACTTAAAACAAAACTTAATTTTCTTCATCATTCTTGGATTGTAGTCGAGGGCCGCAAAAATAAACTTTGGAGACGAGATACAACCTGTCAGAAGTGCACGCTAACTGTTTATTAGCGCAATTCTCACAGTTTTTAATAAATGTCAGTTACTTTTCTTGAACAATTCTGGATGATTTTTTTTCCAAATTTGTAATTTGAATATCAAAGTTCAAGTTAAAAGCTCCAATAATTCGTTCATCAACCCTTTCTGTCCAAGTATTTAGGCAGGAGAAACACACTGTGGTATCTGTGAAAAGTTCAGCATGAATGCATCTACCTGCAGTTAGGGAGAGTCACCAAAGACTTCACCCAATAAATCCAAATCTGTGTGGCCAGTGAAGAACAAACTTTGATGTGGCTGGACTGTTTCTTCGATTCTGTCACCGTTTAGATGAAGAAAAGGCCAAACAGGATCCGGCGTACCACCTGAACAGCACCAACCTGGAAACAAGAGAGACCTTGGCCGAACTTTACAAAGAATACAAAGGGGATCAACTCCTGGCCTCCACCATGAAGGAGCCAGAAGCCAAGAAGACCGACAAATTAAATGCTGTAAGTAACAACAAACACCCTTTTAAATTTAAGTCAAACCCAAAACATACATGGACATAAAAAACAATGTAGTCCCCCTTCTTCTCTACATTATCTAAATGCTTTATTCCATTTATATTCCTCAAAACACAGCTGTGTACTATGATTTCTAGTTTAACACAGAATTAGTCTTTTTTTTTTTTTTTTTTTTGCAGTTTTCCCATTTTGCACCAGATTTGAGCAGAAGTTAGGAGCCAGAGAAGAATTAAAAACACTTTAAATGCCTGCAGAATAAAGTTTATAGGGTGTTTGTTGCAGCGCTGTTCGTCCTTCATCGCTGAGCTTTCTCCTCATTAGGAACAGTAGAAAATAACTGCAGTTCTAATAATTTTATGTTGACATGAGCGCCGGAAGATACCCGTAACAATTAGACGTGCAGCTCTGCAGCCAAAAACACTGAAGAGGAATACTGGTGAATACTTTTCTTTCCTCTCAGGCTCTTTTTATGTCTAATTTTATTTATTTTTTTAATCTAAAGACATTCAGTCTGGCGGAGCTCTCAGAGGTGTCCAAATACTGTCTGCTGTTCAGGAGTGAACGCTGCTGCAAACTGAGAGACCTCCAGGACAAGCATGACCTTTTTTTTTTTTTTAATGTAGACAGGAGTTGTGACATTTGCCTATGAGTGTAAAAACCTTGGAGACCGCCGTGCAGGAGTGTTTTCCTTCTGGCTGTTCTTATCGGCTGTTGTCAAAAGTCTACATGCCTGCCGTAGGAGAAATTTACGTTGGGCAGAGGAGTGACGCTGCACTCTTCCATAACATCACAAAGATAACAATTTAATAATAGTTTAGTTAAAAAGCACATCGCTAACATCCATGGTGGCGAGCGCTGATCTGCAGAGGTCCTCAGGCGAGAGGCGGGTCCAGTCCCTCACAGACGCACACTCACACCTAGGGGGCAATGGGAACGTTATCTAGGTCGCTTTGCAGTCCTCCAGACTTGTTCATCTCACGCCGTGTTCATTAATAAGTTTAACTAATTAACTAGTACAAAGAATAAATGCTTGTATGGGTTATGCTTACAGAGAGGAGCGCTGGTTCTTCCCGAGTTTACTAAGACATACCAAGAGTGCAGAACTTGGAGGGGGATCCGTTAAAACACAGTCTGCCTGTCTGAGGATGGTCTGCTTAAACAGACACGGAGTTAAAATCTGGCCTTTTCACTTTACGGTTAAGTTACCAAACCAGCGTACAACGCCATACCTTTAAAACTGATTCAATTGTCGCTCGACAAAAACATCCGAATACCCGTTCAAGCATCGAACAACCTGAGTCTGAAACCACAGACACTGATGTTGACCAGCTGAGGTCATTATTGACGTGAACGCCCAGGAATTCGAAGTATTTAACCTGCCGGATGTCGTGCCCGTGCACGGCCGCCGGGAGTTTATCCCCAGCTGACCTGGGATCCGCCAGCATCTCCACGGTCTCATCTGGGTTGATATGGAGTTGGTGAGGCGACTTCAGAAAAGACAAGAGTTCAATTTCACCGGATGTGGCCTAAAAGAGAGGAAAGAATGATGCCACCTAATTAAAAATAGGCTGCATCAGTTGTTTAAGAAGGATATGTAGCTGAGCTGAATTAAAAGCAGAGCCTAAATCAATAAAACCAGTCCTGTACGTGCTGAGGGACCTTTAATCCAGATGTACCACAGTTAAAATGGCATCGCCTGCAATCTGTTTTCTCTTGTATGCAAAGTGATATTACTCCAGATGTGGCTCCACCTGCATCTGTAGCGGACTGACACTGGTTATTGATAACTATATAAAGTTAAGCCTCCTGCCATACATATTAAAACATTATAGCCGTGCTGAGCTGCATCTGAACGCTGGGTTCACGTGACGAGGCGAGGGGGGTGTTGGTTGATGTGCTTTAACAAAACCAAGATTTTGTCAGTCAGAATGCTTTTTAACCTAATCTAACGGCTACCTTTCACAAATGCTCTTTGACAAGACAAGCGGTGAGTTATGTGAATTTGAACAGTTTAATTTACGATGTAATGCACATCAAGCTGCTGTTTGTATGAGCAAGAAAAAAATAAAATGGATTTAAGTTTATTTATATATAGGGCTGGGCGACATGGCCTAAAAATAAAATCTGATTTATTTATTTTTTTCACAAGACATCCGCTTTATGATTTTTATTTTTTTTTATCAAACCTAACTAGAAACAACAAGGAAATCATTCAAATAAAATTTTTTTATTTGACACAAAAATATTAACAAACCAAGTTTAATTTCCCTATCGGGCTTGAAGTGCAAACCTTAAAGCGAAAAATAAATAAAAAGTTCCTCTTGAACAAAGATTATTGTCCCTATTGTGATTAATAGTGCAATAACTTGCCTTTTCACAAAACTCCCACAATGCTGCCTGTGAGACCGCGCTGAGGGAATAGGGAGACCCCAGACAGCTCTAGCAGTTGACTGTAGACAGATTGCTGCTATATCAATCTGCTATATCACCAAAAACACAGAAGAAAAGTCACTAGATTTGTTTCTAGTCACGTCTGAAAAGTCCCCAAAGATGAGTCACTATGTAGGAAACTCTGGACTTTTCGTCTCTAGTTTTCCTTCACTACCGAGAGCAGCCCAGCTTCATACACTAGCAGCTTTGCAGCGTGACAGACTAGAGTCGGAGGGGTTGGGTTTTTCAAAATAAAGTTAAAATTTTAACATTTTGTGATATTTAATTAATTTTAAACTCTGATTATGATTACAAAAAGCGTGCAAATATACAGTAGCTATGCTATAACATCTGCTTTACATTAAAATATTTTTTAAATGATTCTGAAGGTGTGGGGGCTTTTATTTTGTTATTGTGGGTCGCCACCGTCAAATACATGTATGGTAACAAAGTTTCCTCTTTAGAGTATTTCCACATTATATTTTCCTAAACATATATTCAACATTACAAGCTTTTACCAAAACAATTCCCCCTTTCAGGATGATGGATGGATGGATGGATGGATACATGGAGGGCCAAGGGGTACAATGGCAACCAAAAAAAATCTTGATTTTCCATAAATTAAATCTTCATAAATTCAAATGAATCGCTAAAATTTATCGCCCAGGCCTATTTATTTAGCACCAATTCACTATAAATATCTTTTTATAGCAGTTTACAGAAAAATAAAAATCAACCCAATATTACAGACAATTTCCAACCTGGTTGCATACATTCTAATATAATCCTGGTTATCAGATAATACAGTCACATTTAGTTTATCTTTCAAATTGGTTAAAACGTTTCTAAGGAAACCCAGCAGGTTGCATCAAGTCTCTCCAAGCAGCATTCACTCCTCCTGAAAGAGCGTAGAGCCACAGTGGACGGACAGTCTACATTGTTGATGGCTTTGCAGCAATCCCTCATACTGAGCATGCATGAAGCGACAGTGGAGAGGAAAACTCCCCTTTTAACAGCCTCCAGCAGAACCAGAACCAGCGTTAATGGCCTTCTGCCACAACAGACCAGGGGTTTGGGAAGACAGAGCAGACACACACACTCAAAAAGGACAAAAGAGGACTGATAAAATAAAAAGCTAATGGTGATAGCAGCTCCTTTAGTGGCTTCATCTCGGAGAGAAACTGAGTCAAGCAGATCAGCTCTGACTCAGTTTTCAAGTCTAGAGGATGAAAGAGAACTCAGTTAGTCGTGTAGGAGGGAACCGGGGCTAAACACTGAAAGACGGGGCCAGCTGTATCATCTGCAGCAGTAGCTGTCACTGCTAAAACCGAGCAGCAGGCCATGATGTAGCTACTGTCAAGAGAAAGACTGTAAATGAACTGGCAGAGGGCAGGTGGTTAAAGCTATGTGATCTGTTTCTACAACACCTTTATTCAGGTGAACTCATTCAGTCACCAGAGGCCTGTTTCACAAAACCTTGAGGACTGTAACCATAACCCAGGACCCTGCAAGGAAAGGTGGACGGATGCGAGATGAAATGGTTTCACAGACTGGGGCAGACAACCTCTGCAACATTTGTTAGTGAGACATGTAATATTTACTTTGTACACAAGAGGGAGCCAAACGGCCTTTCTTTTATTTTCAAAGCATTTAGTCACTAAGAAAAACATTCAGATGTGAGTTTGCATTATATTTTTTAACAAATAACGTCCTTAATTCTTAAATTAACTCCTTCGTTTTACATCTGTGATATTTAAAATTTCCTTTTTTTTTTAAAGGAAAAAATCTGCCTGCTCTGTGAGAACTGAGCTCACTTTTTACCGTTAATCACCTACACCTGAGAATAATCATAACCTGTATATTATGTTTCATGTTGGCTTTTGCTTTCTGCTGCTCTGTTTTTATAAAGGTTTTCTTTTTAAAGCCAGAGCCTCTTTGTGTGCTCTCTGTCTGGGGTTTATATCTGAGGTGATGGTCTGACGGCTTCTGAGAAAACAGCAAATATAGGTCAGGGAAAAAAAACAAAACAAGGTGAAGCGTCAGCCTTCAGAAGAATTGGAGCAGAAGATTGCTAAACATCATCTGCAGTCTAGACTGAGCCTTTTCAGACGCAATTATACCTCGACTGAGTTACCCAGCTGATTTTGTCAGCTTCTTCACTCTTACATCATTTTTATTTTACCAACTCTGATATAATCTAAGTAGCCGGTACTTACTAATTTAATTGAGGCTTAATTCTTTGGTCATAAACGTGCACGAGCTGCAGAGGATGCCATTGTGTGTCTTGGTGCTTGATGATTAGAAGACCTGGCAAGCTGCGTCTGAAAGAGATGTACTGGAGAGAAGACGACGACTCTTTAAGCTGCAGAACAAAGTTTTGTTCATTCTGACCTGATTCAAGCGATGAATGTTTGATCCTTTACACCTTATTTATGTTTATTAATGTTTAAGATTCATAAGTGTCAGCAATCAGCAGAGCAAACCAAGGGTTTAATTTGCTGAAATGTTTAACATTATTTTTCTATCTTTACAGTTTTCCAAGGAGATCTTCAAGTTTTGTACTTGGGATTTGTTTTAAAACAGACCCTGGAGGATTTTTTTTCTACCATTGATGTACAAAAAAATAAATCTTAAAAGTTGTTTATTTGTCACCAGTTGACAACAAATGTAATTTGTAATTCGTATCCAATTACTGCTGTGTGTGTATATACATTTAATTCAGTCTTAATCTAATTCAAATGTGTTGAACATCCTAAGTCACTAATCTCAAGTTTTATACAAGTGTAATAAATGTAAATTAGCGAGTCATCTCTCCAGAAGAAGTAAATTTACTATATTTTTAGCTTTGCAATAAAAGCTAATATTTTTTTCCTGTTTTCACTTCATTATAATTAAACCCCTGATTTAAAGCCATTTTTACATTTAAAAGACCTACAGGTGTGTGTGAGGCTAAGCCCACCGCCAAGAGGAGCGCTGATACACGTCACACGTCTGGCTGTTGTGTCACAAAATAGTTTTTTTCTGCATTTTAAGGCCTAATCGAGTCGATGTGACGCCGTTGCTCATGTCTCACCGTGGCGTTACTGTGAGACGGAGCTCCACCAAGTGGCAGAAGCAAGAAATGTCAAAGTTGACAGGTTAGGTTGAACTATTTATTTTTTAATCCCAATGTTTTTTGTTTCATCTTGTCCTCCAGGCCCACTACTCCACAGGCCGAGTTTCTGCCTCCTTCACGTCCACGGCCATGACGCCTGCAACGACACACGAAGCAGGCAAGTGGAGCTTCTCACCCTGAGATTCCCAGCAGCAATAAAAAGCAGCGTCTCGTTATTTTGGTAGCTTTATCCTTTATTCATCCGCAGGGACTGCTTAGTCATGTGTGATCTAGCTGCAGCGAAGTGCAGCTTCATGCTCACAGGGCTCTCATGCAACTTCAGGAGCTGCTCATTTAGTGTGTTCTCACCCTGTCAGTGGCTGAATGGCTCCGCGAGACAGACTCACTGTTACACAAGAACATAGTAGGCTCAGCAGTCTTCAGAAGAGTCTGGTGTTTGGTTTTTGTGTGGCCTAGTTCAGCTTTCTTAAAAAAAAAAAAAAAGGACTGGAGCCGTTTCATAATCTGAGAATCGGAGACGAAGAATAAAATGTGACTGTTTAGGAAAATGCAGAAAAGAACAAGTCAAGAAATCATCGATGAGATGTTTTTATTTAAGTGAAATACCGCCTCAGGTAAAGAAGTTTAGGTTTCTTGGGGTCTTGCTTACAAGTGAGGTGAGAATGTAGCAGAAGAACTACAGATGAATCGTTGCGGATGCCACGCTGGTCTGCTGTGGTGAAGAGAGATTTATCGATCGCTTTATGTTCCTACGGTCAGCCACGGTCATGAAACTTGGGTCGTGACTGAAAGAACGAGATCTCAGATGCAAGCGGCTGAATGAGCTTCCCCTGCAGGGTGGCTGGCCTCTCATAGAGATGGGAGGGGAGGGTCCCGGAGTAGAGCCACCGCTCCTCCACGTCGAGAGGCTCTCCTTTGGGAGATCTTCCAGGCATGTCCCACCAGGGCGAGGCCCAGGGAGGTCCAGACACGCTGGAGAGACTTTGTCCCTTGACTGGCCTGGGAACGTCTCGGGTTTCTCGCAGAGGAGCTGGAGGAGCTTTCTGGGGAGGAGAAAGTCTGGGTGTGTCCCTCCTGAGTCTGTCGAATACTAGAATATTCCCTTTAAACTAACAGGGTTTCTTCAGTCTGGGGGAAAAGAAATACAGGAAAGGTTTTCTTTCAAGGCTTTATTTTCTGAACCATTATCTAAATGTTCTCATCTATCAGTCCGTCATCTGTTCGTCTATCACTCAGCCCATCCATCAGTCCTTCTGTCCATCCATCAGTTTTCTGCATCGATCTATAAATCACCCGTGCATCTGGTAGTCCGTCGTCCCTCCACGATCAGTCTATTCAGCCGTCCATCCATCTGTTCATTCCTCAATCCGTCCATCATTCATCATCTGTCCATTACTTGCATGTCAATCGGTAAAATTAAGTAAAATGTTCTTAAAATTGGTGTATTTGTGCTTGATTGGAGCAGGTAAATAATATTATCTCCCAATGGAATGAGTATTTTTACCCCTAAGATAAGATTATTGGATACAATGCACTTTATAAAGATGAGTTGTTCCTATTTTATGTGCAACAATTGTATCCCATTGGCAGATCATTTAAACTTGCCTGCTTAAATCAAGGAGAAATACTCATTCTAAGAAAATTGTACTTTAATTCCCTTTTTGCAGTACTTGCTGTAAGATCACAGCAAAGATTTTTTTTACATAAGGAAGTATATGTAGAGAAACTTTAAACAAAAGGTTTCCCTTATTTGCATTATACTAATTTCTTTGTCATATCTTTGAATTGAAAACTGATTTAATCATTCATTAGACCTGATTATATGTCTTTGTTTTATTTTATTTTCTACTGTGTCACAGTTGGCATAGAAACAACCTGGTAATGCAGGAGCTGTTTCAGGTTTAAGTCCTAGCAGTGTCACAGCTGCTTGTTGAAAAGCCATGCCACGTATTAAAAAGTCTAAATCGGACGGTATGAAGGTGTAATGTGGACGCCGAAAGAGGTCTGGGCTGAAACTGTGACGCAGCAGCCTGAAAGGACGGGGGTACGGTGGTGCCACTAATCAAAGCAGCACAGGCTGTCTTTCTAAAATGATGCTGCAGAGAGTGTCCTCAATCTTGCTCTGGTAAATGGACAGGGGAGCGCTCCAGATGGGGCACGAGGGTTATTCATCGAAATCGAGGTTTCAAGTTGACAGCTCAGACAGTCGGAAGCTCACCGCATCTCAGAAGAACTCGTCTCTCCTTTCCACAAAAAACAAAAACAAAAAAACAACAACAAAAAAACTCAAAGGTTTTAGAAATGCTGAGGAAAAAAATATGCTTGGTGAAAATCTGAAGGATTTTCTTAAGTAACATGCATAAATGTTTCTTTAGCTTCGACTAGGGCTGGATATCGATTCAAATTTCAAGAATCGTTTCGGATTATGATTCTCCAGATTTAGAATTTATTCTTTCAATTCAATCTCAAATTGGATTGCTGGCATTAAAAACTTTTTTTTAGCTGTTAACTGAATTTGATGTAGTCATGCTACATATTGATACTAGTATAAAATTAACATTTAACTGCAAATCGATAAAGTAATGGTAGTTAATGGCGGCTGTAAGGACCAAAGCCTTAAGACAATTGTTTTCACAAACATGCTGTGGGGCAGAAAACCCAAAGAGATCCAGGGTAGAAAACAGAGACACCAGAGAATATCTACGGCTGCCACTTCTATTCACTTGTATACAAAAAATACTTTATTAAACCAAAAGGGAATATAAATGTGGACATTAACCTAGTGCATTAATAAAAATATGCGTTAAAAATTCACCTCGTGGACTGGAGTGTGAAGGCTCCTGTGATGCGTGTTGCAGTCATGCCTCCGACCACTAGGTGGAGCTTGGCTCTTTGTTTTATTCCTGCTGAGGCCTCAGAGCAGAAGAAGAACTAATAAACAGACTAACATGGTTATTAAGCCAAAGTGTCCGGACTGATGTCCGCAGGTATTGCCAGCTCACACGGGGATTTTTTTTAAATTGATCTTTGGTTAAATAACATTTTTAAGAGATTTTAATTCTGAATCTACCAGGGGTTTGAATAGTGTTTGGCTTACCTGTAACAGAACCATCCAATGTTACTGGAAGTATCACATAGTTGCTTTTAGGAACTAAAACTATATCCTGACCAAATTATGCAAGATGAGTAAATGTTGAATTTGTTTTTTTTTTTTTTCAGCAGGAATTCTCATCATCCACAATTCTTTAAACTCATTAAATGTTTGAATAACTGCAAAAGGTTCCTTCAGAAATGTGAGAAACACTTTTATTTATATGCCAATAGATTTTGGATCTGGCATTCAGAATATAAGTACATGCATCCTGCTGAAGTACTGTAATGGGTTCTGTAATGTTTATACACAGGACGCTGCGTTGTTAGACAGTTATATATTTTATATAGACAAAAACCCTCCTGTAAAGCTTCATAACGATTCAGCAGAACCAATTCACAACACATTTCATCCCCACTGTACAAGACAAAGTTCACGTTAAAGGTATAGTTCATTTAAATTAGAGTCCCATTAACTCCAATAATTGGTTGATATATTTAGTTACAGATTAGGTAATTACAAAGTATTGTGAAGTCAACCTCAGCAACTGTAAATGTGCAGAAAACACAAGAACTGGACAGGAGTACTCTCTATGGGAAATAAAAACAAGGAAAATACACTAATTTAATGACTCCGTGCAGGATAAATACACAGCTAAGCACAGAAGCATTAGACCATGTGTACTTTCTAAGGAAAGGACAAACAATAGAAGAACCAATGGCAGCAATAGAACAATCAATGGCTCAATCCAGAAGAAAAACGCAGCTAAACATAAAAGCAGGACTACATTTTACTTATAAAGGAAAACAAGGGGAGTAGACAATTTTCATTTAGCCAGTACCTCAACTAGTGCATCCATCTTGGAAAAGATGTCTTCTAAAGGAACAAAAAAAAAAGGCCCGACAGTTGTTCATGGCTCCTTCTGGAAAGAGTTCAAGATAAACCCTGAAGCACCCGGAAAACGTTCTATAGTAAATAAAGGCAATAGGAGTAAACAAGTTAATGGTAGCGATGAGCTCTGGGTGTGGGTGTATGTTCCTAAAAAAACATTATTTTTAATGATCCCTTTCAGAAAAAACTGCTGGATGCAGCCGGGTGTACCTTCCATGGAAAAAAACCAAAGTTTATGGAATTTTTATTTGCAAATGGCGAGAAGAGAGACAGAATAGTAGTAAAGAGAGTGTTGGAAATACTGTAGGGTTAACATCATGACCTGTTAGGGCTGGACGATAATTCAATAACGATGTATATCGATCGATAGACTAATATCAATCATAATGAGAAAAACGGGTCAACAAAAAGTTCAATAGGACAGTTTTCCTTTGTTTGGCATTCTAGCCTATCATGTAGGTTAATATTACAGCTGTTACATCCTCCCAACCAATCACAACGCAGAATCAGGAAGCTCCACCCCCTTCAAAGAGTTCAGAGAGCACGTTTTTTTGGTGGTTTTTTTTTTCTCCTTTTTAAAAACTTGCAGTTTTTTTCAAGGTTGAGTTTGAATTCAGTGTTTGTGTGTTCAGTATCTAAAAATAGGTCGCTAAGCAACAGCATAAAATGGCCAGGGCTGCACTTAAAATATGTTTTGAATTTTTTAATAATTATCTATATCGATAAATATTTGTATTTTATCAATATGCCTTTTTTTTCTATATCATCCAGCCCTATGACGTGGACATTTTTAGGTGTTTTCTCACTCTGGTTAAAAACTGACCTTTTATGCTTTGTTAAAATATTTGTAATTCATTATTTCTACAGATGCAATCGCAGACGACACTGTGCGCTACCAGTATGTGAAGAAAAAAGGCTACGTCCGTCTTCACACAAACAAGGGAGACCTCAACCTCGAGTTGCACTGCGATAAGGTGAAAACACACCCACACAACCAGCTGAGAGCATTTAACAAGCAATCAGCTGTTTCACCAATAAAAAGACGCTTTCAGAGCCATTTAGTCTCCCAAAATGTTACGAGAGAGAGAGGGTGTTTTTGGCTGAAATGACCAAAGCATGTGGATTATTCTGACAGGTTGACAGTGAATGGTGACTAACATGCATCATTGAAAAGACACCAAATAGTCATGATGACACCAGAAGCAGATTTGGAGACTGTGAACTCTGAACTTCTGCAAGAAAAAATAAAAGTTGAGTAGAGCTGCTGCTAACGTCAGTCTCATTATCAGTCCATGAATCGTCTAATTCATTAATTGATCTAAGCAATTGCATTTCATCAAAAAATAAAATGGCTGATCTAGATTTATTTTTTAATTTTTTACAGTCAGCATTTACATTTATTTAATGCAACAAAATAAAATAGACTTGCCTATTAGAGTACAAAAATATCCAGGCAGATTGGTTAAAAAGTTTTTTTTTATCTTAGGAAAACTATAAGGTATAAGTAAAAAATACAATCTACCATGACTCTATCAGCTGTTTTATTCAAAATGTACATCCACTAAGTGCGTTGCTCTAATTACATCCCACTGTAAGTGCAGCCATCATGTTCAACCCATAGTAATTTTCACCCTCTTTGTTTCTTTTGTCCTCTTTTCTCCTGCTAAATATGACCTCTGCCACAAACACGGCCGCTGCGGGAAAAACTACCTCCGGATGTTGAGCATTATCTCTTTAAATGCGCTATAATCAAGATATTTGCGGTTAAAATGTAAAATAACAAGAGCAGGATTTTAACTATTTTTAGATTGCATGAAATTATTTGCGACATCAGGCGCACGCAGAACAGAAATATGCTTTATTGTCCCTTGGTGGGGAAACTCGGGTGTTTATGCAGCAAAGTGAAAGGCAAATGGAGATATGCAGATTCACACAAAGATAAATAAAATAAAGATGGGAATAAGAGACTGCACAGTAAAGGCAAAATAAAAACATAAAGATAAGAAAAATACTGTACAGTTATGGTTAAATGAAGAAACATTTTAGTTTCTGTGACTTTAGGAAGTGCAGGAGTTTTATTTCACCGGCTCTGTAATCAACGGTAGTTCCTGCTTGAAGATGGAAATTGTTTCTTTTGAAACTGGGCCCTTCTGTCCTGGCTGTAGTTGAGATATATGCACTAAACCGGAGTAAGATTTTCCCACTTAATGCTACATAACACAGTTTAAATGTGGATTGAATAGATGCACAAACTGAATCAGATGGATTTAGGCGCATATTCCTTTTGTCATTTGGTAATGTTGGTTAATCTAAGGTAAAGAGCTTTTCTTTATTACCTAAACGGCCGTCAGGTTTGTGCTTGTAAACTTTATCTGTGGGAAAATGTCCGGGGTTGTTAGTTTTCATCTCTGCTGATCTATGCTTCTGTTCCATAGACTTTTTTTTTTGTTTATTTGTTTGTTACTCAATGAAATAGGTTGACCACCTATTTACTGTTATATGGGACAGTGCCCTGCAAATGTGTTCTTCCACTTAGATTTTGACCTATTTTGTTACATTCCAACCTGTAATTTAAATGTTTTATCTTATTTTATATGATGGATCTGCACAGAATAGTCTAAGTTGATGAATAGAAATGAGGAAAATATAAAGAAAATCATTTTATGAAAAACTGTAGAACTATAAATTGGCATGTGCGTATGTTATCCACCGCATTTGTCTTGAAGCCCCTAAAAATTACTTTCACAAACTGTTTTGAGTTTGTTAAAAGGCACATAGGCAACCCCCCAAATTTAGGTTAGAAGGTGGTCTGATGAGACTAAAATTTTACTTTTTGGCACACAAGGAAAACGCTGTTTGGCGCTAACCCACCTCATCCAATCACCCCAATAACATCATCCCCACAGTGAAGCATGGTGGTGGCAGCATCATGCTGTGGGGATGATTTTCAGCAGCAGGGACTGGGAAACTGGGCCGAGTCAAATAAAAAATGGATGGTGCTGAATACCGGGTTGTTCTGGAGCAGAACCGGTGTCAGTCTGCCTGTGATTAGCGACCGGGACGGAAGTTCATCTTCCAGCAGGACAACAACTGAAGCATCCTGATAAAGCAGGGCTTTAGGGGTTTCAGAGGAAGCATTTAAATGTGTTGGAATGGCCTAGTCAAAGTCCAGACCTCAATCCAATTGAGAATGCTGTTCGCATGTAAAAACCAACCAACACGGAGAAGCTGCAGCAGTTTAGCTCCTAGAGCTCCTAAAGACTGATCCAAGAACACCTGCAGCTGCAAATGACTAAAAAGTAGTGTTGTGCCGATGCCATTTTTTGGCCCCGATACCATCTGTTTGAAATTGATGTGTGTGTATATAATAATAATAATACATTTTATTTAAAAGGCGCCTTTCTAGACACTCAAGGTCACCGTACAGAAGGGTAAAAAGTCAGAAACAAAATCAAAACAAAAATCATTTAAAAAATACCGAGGCTGGGACAGGGAAATTGATAATTAAAGAGAATAGGCAGTCTTAAACAGATGAGTTTTGAGTTGTGATTTAAAATTTAGAAGTGAGTCCGTGTTTCTAAGTAGGGGTGGTAGAGAGTTCCAGAGGCGGGGGGCAGAGCGGCTGAATGCTCTGCTCCCCATGGTGGTGAGACGGGCGGAAGGGACAGACAGGTGTAAAGCAGATGAGGATCTAAGAGCACGGGAGGGGGTGGGAATGTGCAGGAGGCCTGACAGATAAGGGGGGGCTAGGTGGTGAAGGGCCTTGAATGTCACCATGAGAATTTTATATTGAATGCGGAACTGCACAGGGAGCCAGTGAAGCTGTTGGAGGACCGGGGTGATGTGGTGGATAGAGGGAGTTCTTGTTATGATGCGAGCAGCTGAGTTCTGGACCAGTTGTAGTTTATGGAGTGATTTTTGAGGAAGGCCGAAGAGGAGAGCGTTGCAGTAATCCAGTCGGGAGGTGACAAGGCTGTGCACAAGTATGGCAGCAGTGTGTGGGGTAAGGGAGGGACGGAGGCGGTTGATGTTTCTTAAGTGAAAGTAGGCAGACCGGGTAATGTTATTGATATGGGATTGAAAAGATAGGGTGCTATCGAGGATGACACCCAGACTCTTAACCTGGGGGGAGGGGGAGATGGAGGAACTGTCAATAATAAGTGGGAAACTGTCGGTTTTGGAAAGAGTTGATTTGGTGCCAATGAGTAGAACCTCGGTTTTACTACTGTTTAATTGAAGGAAGTTGTTAGTGAACCAGGCTTTTATTTCACAGATGCAATTAGTGAGGGAGGTGGGGGGAAGAGAGGACGATGGTTGCGTGGAGAGGTAGAGCTGGGTGTCATCAGCATAGCAATGGAATTGGATGTTAAATTTGCGGAAGATATTGCCAAGGGGAAGGAGGTAGATGATGAAGAGGAGGGGCCCGAGTACAGAGCCCTGGGGCACGCCTGAGGTGACGGGGGAGGGGGTGGATTTGAGGGTCTTCAGTTGAATGAACTGAGTGCGGTCAGAGAAGTAGGAAATAAACCAGTCCAACGGAGTGTTAGTGATGCCAATGGAAGAAAGCCTACTGAGGAGAGTGGTGTGACAGATGGTGTCAAAGGCTGCACTCAGGTCGAGGAGGATGAGGATGGTGAGTAGTCCAGAATCAGATGCCATGAGGAGGTCATTGGTGATTTTGATGAGTGCTGTTTCAGTGCTATGGAGTGGCCGAAAACCAGACTGAAATTCTTCATACAGGCTGTTGGCAGATAGGCGAGTATGGAGCTGGGAGGCAACTGTTTTTTCAAGAATTTTGGAAATGAAGGGTAAATTGGAGATAGGACGGAGGTTGTTGAAGTTGATCGGGTCGGCACCAGGTTTTTTTACAATCGGGGTGATGGCAGCAGTTTTGAGAGGTGTAGGGACAGTTCCAGTGGTGAGAGAGGTGCGGATGATAGCGGAGATGAGGGGAACCAGAGAGGGGAGGCAGGTTTTGACAAGTTGTGTTGGGAAGGGGTCCAGTTGACAGGTGGATGGTTTTGATTTCCGGATGAGCTCTGTGATTTCCGAGACAGTGGGAAGATGGAAGGAGGAGAGCGACTGTGTAGGCGAGGGAAGATCTACTGAGGTGCTGAGATGAGCCGTTGATCCAAGGTTTTGGTGAATGTTCTTGATTTTTCCTGTGAAGTATGACATGATGTCATTGCAGAAGGAGGTTGTGTAAAGGTGCGGGGGGAAAGAGTCCTGGGGTTTGATAGTATTATTGAGTATAGAGAAAAGTGACTTAGAGCTATGTTGATTGGCAGTGATTAAACTGGAGTAATACTGTGATTTAGTGCTGGCAATGGAGTCCTTATAGTGAATAATGTGATTATTGTACATTTCTTTGTGTATAGTGAGACCAGTTTTTCTATAAAGTCTTTCGAGTTGCCGTCCTTTGGTTTTCATGCGTTGGAGATTTGGGGTGTACCAGGGGGCGGAGACGGAAAAAGAAACAAATCTATTTTTTAGTGGAGCAAGTGAGTCAAGGATATTATGGAGACCAGTGTTGTAGTGGAGGACCAGGTCATCAGGGGTTAGCAGATTATTGAAGTCAAGGAGGCAGGAAGAGTGGATACTTGAAATAAGGGTGGAGGGATCAATGTTCTTTATGTTCCGGAAGGATATGAGGCGGGATGTTTTAGAGATAGAGAGGGTTATATTCACTTCAAATGAGAGGAGAAAATGGTCAGTTATGGGGAGTTCATCAGATGTTATGTTGTGGGGGATGACGCCAGAGCAGCAGATTAAATCCAGAATATGTCCTTTGGACACATGAAGAACTGCATACTACTTAGGGTAGTAGAACTTTTTATTGCCTACTTGGAATGGGTGACAATAGTTGAATAAACTTTTGGCTCTCAAAGGCCAAAATAGTGCAACATTCGTGAAATTATAACATGTATAATAGTAGTGCAACAGTAAGACAGTAAAATTACATTAATAACTGAATAATCTCTTTTAAACCCTGAGTTTTGGCTCTCAAATACCAAAATAGTGCAACTTTCATGAACTTATATAACATGTATAATACTAGTTGGGAGAGAGAAGGCTGCGTTCAAGTGACATACAAACATCAAAATGGTATCGGTGCCTATTTGTTGGTACTCGCCAATGCTGATACCACCATTTTAGTGCTGGATCGGGGTCCTGTCCCATACTGGTATCGGTATCGGTGCAACACTACTAAAAAGTACTGAATCTAGGGAGTAAACAGCTATGCATGCTGGAGATTTCTCTTATTTTGTCCCATTTGTGGTTTGCCTAACAATGAAAACATAACCTGTCCTCAAGGTTGCCGGCATGTTCAGTCAATGAAATCGTGCAAACCGGTGCACCATTTCTACAGTTAGCGCCATACTGCGAACAGTATGAAGCACTTTTCCTTTCATACTGATTTACTAAAAGCACTTTTACACTAGAGCCAGATTCACCCACATTCCAGCTTCCAGCTGTCACATCAACATGTGACAGCTGGAATCTGACCCACAACCTGTGGATTGCTGGACGGCTTATCTTCATTGTTGCTTTATGAGATCCTCTACCTGAAGTTATGTTGTCAAGCAGGTTCTCTTCAAGTGATTTCTTGATTCTACGGCTCTGGCAATAAATAGACATGCATGTGATCTATAAAATGTAACTAAGCTTCCCAAAATGCATACATTATGGTTAATTTATACTTTTTCCCTTAAATTAAATCATTTGAAAACTTCATTTTGTATTTGTTTATTAAAATTAGTTTTATCTGACATGTATTAATGTGAGGAATAAAAAAAAAAAAAACTAGAAGTATTTAAAGGTGCAAATACTTTATCACAGCTCGATCTAAAAAAAAAAAAAAAAATCAGGAGCCAAACTATGGCACCAAAGACTTTGTTGATATCTTTTCAGCACAAGGTTTTGACTGTTAGCAGGTGGTTAAATTGCGTTTTAAGTGAATCACCCAAAGCACCAAAATCCGTCTTCTTCTGGCCACTAAATTTAGACTTTGGTGGAAAAAAATGCAATAAATTGTGTTGTGGCCTACCTACCTTCAAGGAGTCTGAAATAGACTCTGTGAATGCATTTCTGCCCCGGTAACCGAGCCGACCATGTGCTCCGTTTTTATTGGCCTCTGAGTTGTCGAATCAGAACAATCAGGGTTAGGCGGCCTGCAGTATTTGCCCCACATTCTCCTCCACCCCACCTTCCTCCCCGGTGGTTTTCACATGCGATTTGCAGCTCTGTTTTCAGCCTGCTGTTTATGCGTTAATGAGCAGCAGCGTCACTGTCACACAGACCCAGAGGCCAAAGTTGCCTGCGCCTTCATGAAGCTTTGGATCGCGCCGCCCCGGCTTCGCTATTCCCAAGTTGGGTGAAGTGTGAAGGATAGCAGGCTCGGCCACATGAGATATCAAGCAACAATATTGACCCGTTACATTTTTAGGGCGCTCTTCTGATACATGAAATAAGACTTATGTGATTTCCCAAAAAAAGTAGAAAGTCTTTTTCTCATCTTCCGTTGAAGATTCTAATAATTAGTCGGTGTTTGTCCAGCCACGGGTGGTTTGGATCGTCCACAAAACGGGACGGGTCCAAACTACAGCAATGAATCAGGCGAGGATCCTCGCGGCTGACCGTCCCGTCATCCAGGACGTGGTCTAGGCTCAGGAAAAGGGCGGCTAACATCTCTGCAGACCCCACACATCCTGCACACAAACGGTTTGGACTTTTCCCTTCAGATCGGCGCTGCTGAGCGCTGTTTACTAAAACCAGCCGCCACAGAGACCGGTGTCCCCCCCCCCCCCCCCAGGCTGTCACTCTGATGATCACTTAACAGTCAGACGACCCATGTCAGCATCTTTTGTAATGTTTAAAATAAAGAAGAGCAGAAATATATTTTTTATATTGTACTTAGTGTCTTCATCGACAGCCAAAGTGAAGCCAAAGACAAATTCCTTTTTGTTAAAGCTACCAAGGCTTACGCAAATACTTTTCAGGATCACTATTATCTGCGATTAAAGCCGCTAGACTCCTAAATAGGTCTGTAACGATGAACGATAAATCAATTAATTACACAATCAATTTTAATCAGATGGTTAATTAAAATGACATCGATAATTTGCGTATCCGTGCGTTCTTGCTTTTTTTTCCCTCCCCCTTATGTTTCCCTCTCCTCTCTCTGAGACTGGATAACAAAAGGTTTCAGTACGGTACACCGCTGTCTACTCACCCCTTCCTTCTCCCTTTCCTCAGTGGAAGACGTATGTTGTGTCAGGTAGGCACATGCTCAAAGTTTAGCATAAGAGCCTCGCGGGGAAGAGCCAGAGAAACGCTACTTTGAAAAGAAAATTGAACTGTTGTCAAAGCCGAACATGGCCGCTGCAGTGTGGGAGTTTTGGGGATATAAGCCAAATGATGGCGGCAAACTGCTTGATCTGTCTGAGGCGGTATTTGGAGGGGATATACTTGCATTATTATGCCATTATCATATTATTTGTAAAAGCTCTCCACATGACAATGTTATGATTTATCCCAATAATTATGTTAAAATGCATCGTCCAGCAAATTGTCTACCAGCTTTGCAAATCTAGAGCGTGAAATGTTCCTCTTTGCAAAATGGCCTAAACTCAGTCACACCCTACATTTGGCCGATTTAAATTCCACAGTTAAGTCTTGTTAATAAAGTAGTACGCTGCAAAAAGGGAACTAAAAGTAAGTAAAATTTTCTTGAAATGTGTGTATTTGACCTTGATTTGAGCAGATAAATAAGATCTACTTATGGAATGAGTATTTTTACCCCTAAAATAAGATATACTGCACTTATTCCCATTTTAAGTGCAAAAATCATATTCCATTGGTAGATAATCTGATTTACCTGCTCAAATCAAGGGCAAATACACTTATTTCAAGAACATTTTACTTATTCTTAGTTCCCTTTTTGCACTGTAGACATTTCTTTTTGCATTAACATAGAAAGCTCTGGTGCATTGACACCCTGCTGATTTGTGAAAATAATGGTGAGTAAATGGCACATAGCACCGAGGTCCAGTGAGAATTGTTTTGATGTAGACGGAAATAAACCCAGAAAACCTCTTCACACATTTCAAGAGATTGGACGAGAGCATTTGGTGATTCTAGGAAACTGTCATCTGTTGTTGCCAAAAGGCAAAAAGGTTAGATCCTCACACGGACGCACTGAAACAGAGAAGCGTTCCTCAAGGTTCTGGACGGTCAACATCAGAGTCCGGGCCACGCCTCGTGCTCGGCAGAACAAACGCTGAGTGCCGCTCAGTCAGAACGAGCTTCTGTCTGCGTCGCTCGTGATTCAAACGAAAGCCTGTAGGCTTTTATGACTCTGCCTCAGTACTCCAGACGTCTGTATTTTCCACAGCTTTTCACCAGGCTGTGTCACGCAGACATGCGACGCTGCCTCAGGCAACGCATGAACTCAACTTCGTCCCGAACTCTGCACGACGTTCTCATCGCTTTTGTTTGGCAGTGACAGGGTGGAAGATGGGACAAATGCGTCTTGATTTGATCAGAATACGGCACGTTGCAAAAGTTTTAAAACATTCTGCTTCTAAGCAGCTGGACTCTTTCGTATCCTTTTTAAACTGGTTTTGATTAAAAAAATCTTCAGTGAATCTGAGGGTTTGTGCCACTTTTTTATAGGCCGGTCCTTGTTGCTGACCACTTCTCATTATGTGCGTTTGTTGACTGGTGGAGAGCAAAATTAGATGTTTTAGACCCTAAAAATCATTTCTTTAGCAGATGAACAGCATCTGAAAGTCATGCAGATACGGGACCTCGTTCATGAGCATGTGGCTGTTTAGACGTCATTTATCTGGTGCTAAAATACTAATTTGTGTCTGAAACCGGCCTGGATGAGATGAAAAAAAACCCCAACAAAAACTAATTTAAATCGTTATCTGTGATATAAGTAGCTTTCACAAACTGGACAAGTCATGATCAGAGATATGTAGCTTGGATTTATGAAAATGGTGAAAGACTTTCAGAAGAGTTGAACAAGTATTAAGGAAAATATTAAGAAACCTTAAAGTTGACAAGAACATCTGGATGTTTGGAAGAACAATTTTTTTATTTTAATTTTTTATTTATTTTACATTGCTTTGAAAATAAATGGGCTAGATAATTTTTATTTTTTATTTTTTTTATTGCGTCCTGTCTGGCATGTGGCATTAAGAATTGTTGTCTTAATGCCAAAAAGAGCCCAACAGATTTTACTTTCACAAGTGGAGCCGTACTGCTTTCGCTGTAGTGCTACACTTGATTTATATACAGGACTGTCTCAGAAAATTAGAATATCGTGAAAAAGTATACTAGTAGGCTATTCAACTAATCACTTGAATTGTCTAATTAACTTGAAACACCTGCAAGGGTTTCCTGAGCCTTGAAAAACCCTCAGCTTGGTTCAGTAAACTAAATCACAAGTATGGGGAAGACTGCTGATCTGACTGCTGTCCAGAAGTCCCAACCAAGTACTGAGTGCATTAATGGACATTTTCAAATGTTTGATTTTGTTTTGCTGTTATAATTTTTTTTTTACTTGGTCTGAGAAAATATTCTAATATTTTGTGATAGGATTTTTGAGTTTTCTTCAGCTGTACGCCATAATCAGCGGTATTAAAACAATAAAAGGCTTGCCATATTTCAGTTGATTTGTAATGAATCCAGATTGTATGACATTTCATGTTTTTTAATTGCATTACAGAAAATAAAGAACTTTATCACAATATTCTAATTTTCTGAGACAGTCCTGTATGTAAGAAGCTTTATTATAATTTATGCAGGCAATATTTCATGTTATATGGACACTAAAATAAGAAGGTAGAAGGGGGGGGGGGAGAAAAAGGTGAAAGAGGACAAAAAAAACGATACAACTAGATAAATTTAATGGTCGACAATATAAACCTTCCAAGGCTCCAGGTCCCTTTTCACAAAATTAAAACAAAACATTAATATGTGATAAAATGGCACCTATTTATGTTGATAAATATTGAGAGAAAAAATAAAGCGACACCAGAAATAATTTTTGTTACTTTCTTTTATTTTTAGGTGGTAGAAAGCAGACAAACGTCTTTAATTTTACACCATGAAGGGAACCGAGCAGCCGTTTCTATCAGTGCTGTTTAGATCCATTTTTACGGTTCCCGTTTATTTCATAGCTCTTAACTGACTGCTGCATCAACATTATGAACCGGCTGCTGTTATTGGCCAGCAGAGAGTCAATTAGAGTGGATCAATTCTCACTGATGGACATTGTTTCTTCCAGGTTCCCAAAGCTGGGGAGAACTTCGTCCGTCTGTGTAAAAAAGGCTACTATGACGGGACGATCTTCCACAGGTCCATCCGGAACTTCATGGTGAGTCTTTTTACGGCCCCGCGAAACGTTTATTTCACACACTTCATAAGAATTTAGAATATGTTTAATGATTTCCACTTAGAGCTGCATAAATTGAGCAAAAATATTTTCGTCATTCTTTAGCTGAAAGTTGGATATATATTAGTTATCTCTCATTTTCAGGACACTTTCTTTATCATTACATATTGTCCCAACCACTCAGCCCCTTAAGAACTACACCAGGTGTGGACATAGAGCGAAGTTAAGAGTCCACGCGACTGGCCAAAAATTTTAGATATGCAGATCATTAATGCAAGAGACTTGAATTATTATTTACCATAATAATTGCATTTAAGTATTCCTTTGTCGTTGCACATGGTAATATTGTGATGACGATTCGATGTATTGAATATTCGACATTCTGTGAACTTCTATTTCTGTTTCTGGACTGTATGCTTTCAAAGCTACCTTTCTAAAAAGAAACCCTTGGGCGCAAAGGTAGAGTGACCCATGAATGGAGGCGTCAGTCGCAGCCTGTGGACCTTTGCCCTGTGTTTCTCTGTCTTAACCCTATTTCCTGTCAGCCTACTATCAAATAAAGGCCACTAGGGCCACCAAAAAAATCCGAGAGTAAACCTTTTGACATGTGGACACAACCTTTTTTTTTGGTTAAAGCTGTAATGTTTTGTTGCTTCTCTACTGGCCCACTAAAGCACAGCAGTGCACATTTTCTCTGCAAGCGCTCCGATTTAAAAACCCAAACCCGTCTGGGTCTTCGTTTTCGTACGCAATACGACTGGAATCAGTAGTAATTAAGCAGGGGGTGTTTGTAGGTGCGTGCGTGTTGTTCGGTTTCAAAGAACATACTGCCTACTAGTGGCGTAGCAGCTAAATTACAGTTTTCATCTAGATGAGTTAACAGAATCGGGGGAAATAACCTGTTTTTAATCAGTCGTGTGCACAGGGCCTTTGTTCCCCTGCCATGGCTTTAATTTAGGATATTCACACCAGCCACATTCGGTCTGCTTCTAACAGACCAGAGTTCGTTTGCCTCCCCTTGGTCCCGACCTTTTGTGTGTCTGTGAATACATTCAAGCAAACTCTGGTCCGGACCAGCCAACACAACTAAGGTCCACTTTTTTGAGGTGGTCTCAGTTCACTTCCAAAGGGATTCTAGTGCCGTTCGCTTCTGGTTTGAATACAAAACGGCCCCAATCCGAACCGAAAATGTCTGCAGAGAGTCAGCGTGGAGTCCGCCAAGCTCACAGTACGCCGGAGTATGTGGGAGCCTTTAGGCAGCCCGCGCCCGGAGTACGCGCTAGCAACAATAAACCTAGTGAGTTAATGTAGTCCAGCTACTCTGTCCTCCTGACAGAGATGGGTAGAGAGCTGTGGACGTGAAGGAGTGATATTACACACTTGGGAAGAATATTTAGTGTGCCTTATGGTCCGAAGAATACGGTAACTGTACAGAGGAAACTCCACTCCAAACGGACGACCTTCGAGTGAAAACAGAAAGGTTTTCACCACTGTTCAATCTTGGGTGTTTAATATTGTATTTTTGTTTTGTCGATTGTAGGATTGCTTTTTCTTTTTGCTCATTCTCCATCTGAAGCGACACAGACCCAGAAACTGAAATTGATTTCCTCTGATCGGCCGTTCAAAGCTGCCGCTCCTAAAATTCAGATTTCTCTCAAGTGGACATCTGGGCTTTTTTCCTTGTGCCTGGCAGTTTTCATCCACGCCGCCAATGGTTTATTCATGAGTCCAGAGGCCACACAGACAAATGTTTTCAAAGCGTCACATTGTGGTGGGCTGAAGCCTGGTTCTTTGCTTAGTACACTTAAAAATCCCCATGTACTGGTGTTTTATAACAGCTTCTTTTGGGGTATTTGATGGTTTTTAGCTCGAAATTAGATGATCTGAAATGCATGAGCAGCCTTGAGGATGAAGCCGTCATAAAAAAGCTGCTTTTGGCATTTACTCAGGTTATCTTTCTCTGCTATTAAAGATATTTAGTGACTGTAAACGTTTAAATGTGACAAAAAAAGCTGAAGCCGCGTCAATCTGTCAGGAAGAAAATACCTTTTCACCGCAACGTGTTGCCCCTCCAGCATGTTCTGCTGGTCGGGATGTGTTTCTACTGGGACATGCCCAGAAGGCCTCTAGATCAGATGTCCCAACCATCTCAGCTGACTCTGAAAAGCATTGTTGGGGAAGCGGATCATGTTTTTCAGTCATGATCCATATCTTACGATCACAAATGAGGGCCAGAACATGGCCGGACCAGTAAATCGATAGCTTCGCTTTTTGACTCCGTTCTCACTGCACCACGACAGACCGGAGCAGCACCCGCATTACAGGAGACGAGGCTCCAGCCACCTGTCCACCCTACTATGACCTTGGCTCGCTGCATACTGCAAAGTGGCCCACATCTTCCCTCCATATCTGATTTTGGACAGCACCTGTCGAAACTCTCTTGAAATAAATACCGAGCCACGTTCAGAATTTGCTTTACTTGCCAAGTTTGTGGACACAAACCAGGAATTTTACTTTGGTTCTTCTTTGCTCTCAATGAAGACCTTTCAAATATGAATATATAAAAAGAATCTTTATTCACATACATGTCTGTGGACTTTCAGAGGGACCTGAGCCTGAACGGTTATGTCTCCTTTCATCCGGCTTTCACGTCATGGAGCGTTACTGACTCAGTTGTGTGCCTAAGGAAGCGGGAAGTGGCAGGCATTGAACTTTAGTCGGCTCGGTTGCACAATAACTTCAGGATTGATGCACACGTGCAGACGGGTTTAGCGTCCATGTTTACTCCTCTGACGTTATTCCTCCTTCTGTGAATGTGGGTCATTGACTGTCAACACTGGATTCTGATGGTGGATTAAATCAATGAAATGACAACATGGATGAAAACATATCAGATGACAGTCAAATTCAGTATTAAGGCCTGCAGAGAAAACATAACCCAGAATGCTTGAAATGTTAAATGGACTGAACTTATATAGAGCTTTTCCAGTCATGCTGACCACTCAAAGCGTTGTACACTATAGCCACATTCACCCAATCGCTCTCACTAACGCGCACACATTCATACACCGATACGCAGCTCGGTAGGCAATTTGGGGTTAAGTGCCTTGCCCAGGGGCACATCGACATGTGACAAAGGGGGCCTGGAGTCGAACCCACAAACTTCCAATTCCAACCCATTGCCACAGTTTGGGGGCAAAAAGGTACCCCCAAACTCAAAGGGAGTATTCCACATTTTCCTGCAAATGAACTATGGTGAATGTGGACAGGGCACATCGAGTAGGAAACTCAAATTTTAAAACTTATTTTTCTGTCCTCTTGATTAGGAGCAATGACTCGAAGACCTAAATAATGAAGAAGAAAAAAAAACACAGATCACTGAAAATCCAACGTGAAATTAATTCATAGCTTAATTTGCTTTGGGCAGGTGTTGGTATTCAGGTATACCAACTAAAGTTTAAAGAAAGTTGTGGTTTCATAGTAGCATTTTCTTTACATCTTTTCTACCACTCTGCAGTTGCTGCACACTGCTTGTCACCTGGCTTATAACGGGGACTGACTTTCTTCCCTTGTTTGAAAATACACATGTATGGAAAACGCAAAGCCACAGATGGCCGATGGTGTGGAAACCGTCACTCTGAGCAAAGGTGCTCTGCGGGGGTCGTACCTTTATGCAGCAGCCGTCTCTGCAGACTTTAGCTCCGAAAGAAAAGTCTCTTAAGCTTTTAAACTTTAGCTTGAGGCACAGTTGAGATGCTGCGGCCCTTATTTTAAACAGTAGATGGCACTGAAGATAAAATCTGACTGAAGTATGTACATCCCTAATAGGGCTGGACGATATAGAAAAAAAGCATATTGATAATTTTTTTAAATCGATAATTAAGATAAGAAAAATCTGAAAACATAAATGCAGAACTGGCCATTTTATGCTGTTGCTTAATTGTCTAGTTTTAGATAAAGAACAAACACTGAATTCAAACTCAGCCCTTTATTCAACCAACATTTTACCAAAACTGTAAGTTTTTAAAAAAGAAAAAAAAGAATCTGTGCTCTCTGAACTCTTTGAAGGGGGTGGAGCTTGGTGACGGCACGTTCCAGGGTCTGTGATTGGCTGGGTGGATGTAGAGACTGTAGTATAAATCTACACGATAGGCTAGAAGGCATATGTCAGGAAAACTGCTCTTCTATTGAACTTTTTACTGAAACTTTTTCTTTTATCTCACCAAATGTCTATGGATAGATTTATTGTTATTGAATTATCGTCCGGCCCTAATCCCTAATACCTCTCTAACTACAAAATCTGGCCTCATACCTGTAACTGTTTAGTTGTGTTTACAGCTCTAACATTTATCAATATTTACTCCCCTTGTGTTTGAATTCAACCGTGCATATTCAATTCAATTCAATTTTATTTATATAGAGCCAATTCATGAAACATGTCATCTCAAGGCACTTTACAAAGTCAAATTCAATCATATTATACAGATTGGGTCAGATTATACAGATTGGAAAAATTTCCTACATAAGGGAACCAGTTGGTTGCATCAAAGTCTCGACAAGCAGCATTCACTCCTGGAGAAGCGTAGAGCCACAGGGAGAGTCGTCTGCATTGTCCATGGCTTTGCAGCAATCTCTCATACTGAGCAAGCATGAAGCGACAGTGGAAAGAAAAACCACCCATTAACAGGAAGGAAAAACCTCCAGCAGAACCAGAACCAGGCTCAGTATGAACGGTCATCTGCCTCGACCCACTGGGGGTTACAGAAGACAGAGCAGAGACACAACAAGAGAGACAAACAAGCACAGAAGCACACATTGATCCAGTAATCTGTTCTACATTAGATGGTAGTAGCAGGTGAGCTGTCTTCCCTGGATGATGTCACAGTTAACAGAACGCCAGACCAGATGTACCTACTATGAAGAAAAAAGAGAGAGAACAAAAAGTTACAAGCAGAAATGATGACAAGCAATGCTTAATTGAAGAGCAGTAGAACTCAATAGAGTGAGAAAAATAGATCCTGATGTCCTCCAGTAGCCTAAGCCTATAGAAGCATAACTATAGAGGTAGCTCAGGGTTAGAGTTAGAGCAGCATATTTTACATCATTAATTGAGGAGAATAAAAATAATCCTAGATTTCTCTTTAGTACAGTTGCCAAACTTAGTCATAGCTCTGTTGATCCATCCATCCCCTTAGCTCTTAGCAGTAATGATTTTATGGGATTCTTTATAAATAAAATTGATGCCATTAAAAATAAAATAATTGGCATCCTCCCAAACATGAATACCTCGTCCTCAGTAAGTGAGGCAGCGTTGGAGGAATCTTTAGAACCTGCGCTGTGTCTGAACTGTTTAGAAGCAGTAGAGCTTTCTGGGCTATCTAAAATCTTAGCTTCATCTAAACCTTCTACCTGTATGTTAGACCCAATCCCAACCAAGTTGTTTAAGGAGGTATTCCTTTTGATCAGTGGTCCTATTTTAGACACGATTAATCTATCCTTAGTAAATGGATATGTACCACAGGTTTTTAAAGTAGCTGTTATTAAACCTTTACTTAAGAAACCATCTCTTGATCAAGATGAGTTAGTAAATTACAGACATATATCTAATCTTCTTTTCTTATCTAAAATTCTTGAGAAAGTAGTTGCTAATCAACTATGTGAACGTTTACAAAGTAATGACCTACTTGAGGAGTTTCAGTCAGGCTTCAGAGCTCATCATAGCACTGAAACAGCTCTGGTGAAGGTCACTAATGATATTCTCATGGCCTCAGATAATGGACTTGTGTCTGTACTTGTCCTGTTAGATCTCAGTGCTGCATTTGACACAGTTGATCACAATATTCTCCTACAAAGACTTGAGCATACTGTATGGATTAAGGGGAAAGCATTAGGCTGGTTTAAATCTTATCTGTCGGACAGATTCCAGTTTGTTCATGTTAATAATAAATCTTCCTCAAAGTCTAGGGTCACCTGTGGAGTACCACAGGGTTCAGTCCTTGGACCAATTCTCTTTACTATATATATGCTTCCGATTGGCAAAATTATCAGACAGCATGGGATTAATTTCCACTGTTATGCTGATGACACTCAGCTATATTTATCCATAAATCCTGATGAATCCAATCAATTACTTCGACTGCAGTCATGTCTTGATGACATCAAAAGCTGGATGACTTTAAATTTCCTGCACTTAAATTCTGACAAGACAGAAGTTGTAATCTCAAAAAATAAACTTCTTAATCAACCACTTAATCTGGATGGCATTAACTTGGCCTCTGGTAATAAAGTAAAAAATCTTTAGCGCACTATCTAGTGGTGCGCTAAAGGACTTACAAACGACTTGCGCGTAATAACTACTACAGAAGCCACGGAGTGTCATAAATGTGACAATATAAACATGTTCTCAGTGTATTTGGTACCAAGCTACTGCTAATGGCTAATAGCTACGGTCATTGTGTGAAATGGGTTTTGGCACTGTTGTCAAGTCCGCTTGTGAATTCACTCAGTTGCGTTTTTTTTTGGGCTTGTTTCTGAACGTGCAGTCGCTTATTTGGGCTAGACGATAATATAAGTGACTATAAACACAAGTAGAGACCCGGTCTTGCGGTTGCACTACAGACCGTGAACGGCTAATGTCCCTCTGCGGACACACATACTAGAGGGAGCCAAACAACCGAACCATCTGTGCTGCCCTGTTTCTAACATAACGGCAAAAATAAACTTCACTGTTATATTGAATTAACTTACCTGCCCAGCAGAAAGCTGCAACCTCTGCATCCGTTTTAAATCACCGTTCCTTCATGAATTATCTCCACCTGGTAATAATAGCTGCGCCGATATGGACTCTAGTTTTTTCCCTGTTCTCACTACTTTTTCTTTTCTTGGTTATTTTCTCTTTCCTCTCGCTGGGCAAAGAGTATGGATGGTCCTCCATTTCAACAGGAAACGGCAAATAGAATGATCTACGGTTGTCTTTGCTTGTTTATACTACTCCTCCACCGACAGCGCGTCTTCACATAGAAGACAGATAGTTAAAACGTGTATGGCTGACAGTTTGGCCTCTTTCGGCCACTGAAATCAGAAACAGCGAGGCAACATGGCGCCTCCCAGTGGACCTATATATTTATAGACGACTAATTTTAATTCATGAGAACGCTTTTATTATTGATGTGATGTTATCAGACTTTGCCAGAATATGTATTTATAAAAGCGTTGCTTGATTTTTGTTATTTAAAAGCCAAATCAGTTACACACTGACCCATTAAGGCCCATGGCTAACGGCAAAGTTGCAAACAAGTCCACGCTGCCCTGCAAAGTTTTTGCCTCAGGGTAAAAAGAAACATACGTCGGTAAACATTACTGAGGCTATTGCTTCAAACGTTGCTCCACAGCAGCACATGTGGCCAATAACGCCCGGTTCTTTCAAACAAAAAGTCTAAAGAAATCCACAGATCTGCAGAAGTAGGTTGGGCATGTTCAGCTGACAATGAACAATAGGGGCCTTTTCCCTGGTAAAGCCCCACTCTGCTATTAATGATTACATGGACCCTGACTGTAGGTTAGATGAACGTCTGTGTTGTCCTCTCTTTATTGCAAAATCTGTAAATGATTCGCAAAACCTTAAAACTAACATTATGAAAGCTAAAATAAGTTTCATTTGTCTTGTAAAGAGGAAAATCTATAATTGTAGATTCATTCTAAACAATGAAACCAATATGGAGTTTTATTTAGGTTGTCATCATACCGCTATTTATCAAAGCTGTTTGATAAGCGTGTGCAGGTAACCCTAATAGTTTCTTTTTGTTTCCAGATTCAAGGAGGGGACCCCACTGGTACAGGCACAGGTAAGATGAGCCCTGCTCTCTAACTAAAATAAAAGTTATATAAGTTTTCTGTTGAATATTTAATGGTTTCTTTCTTTTTTGGAACCTTGAGTCAAAACAGCAAAGTCAGGAGTGTTTCTAAAAATACTGCTGGAATAAATATGGGAGTACATGCATTAAAAGAAAATAGGAGCGATGATGTGAATAGAGCAGGCCTGCGGGTTGGCCACAGAACGGGGGCGGAGTGAACAACCAATCATTCAACATGTGGTGTAATTTTCCTGTTTTTTTTTTTTAAAGAAGCCCTTCAAAAGGCAGCTGAGTGTAATTGACTGCTAGACCACATACAGTTCGTTTCCTGCCTTCGGTCTGCAGCGACAAAGTGGGCTTTGTGTCTCTGGACGTCTGAAAGACTTTCTGAATGCGTTCACCATGGCAGATTTATGAAGGTGCAGAATTTCTGGCCTGTGGGTAAAATCCTCCTCCTCGTCTGCGCTGAACAATATGTGCACACAGCCCAACAGCTGAGCTTTAACCGGCTTGTTAAAGGAGGACTAGCGGTCCCACAACATGCACTGTTGTGGATTTTGGCTTGGGCATAGTATTCCCTTATGTATGTTAACATAGACGTTACTTGTTCTCTTGTTTTCTTAAACTAAAGATAACTTCTATGAACTTTGTACCGACACACTCGGGGCTGACAGATCTCACGCTTCTTAAAGAAGTCCTTTGACTGTTTTTGATGAATGGGGAGGATCACTGCGAAGAGAAAAAGCGAACATGTGTTTGTGTTTGAGGGGTAGGTAATATAATCAGTGTTCCTGTGTAGGCTGTGGTTTCCCACAGAGGACTTCTCGTTGGCGGGCTCCATCCTATTTAATGACTGACCTTTCTGTTTCCATCCCACCCAAAGCTGTTTGAGTGTTTGATTTATTTGAGGTGTTGCGCTTTTAATTTTGGGCTGCTGGTTGCTTCGCTCTGCCACCACTTCAAACATTTCGCCTCACCGACCCCACAACCACCACAAAGACCTTTTTGGGGGGGGGGGGGAGATTCTTTGTACAGCCAATTGGAATCTGATTTGATGTAATCTACTATAATCTGCCTACACCATAAAAGTTATACGTAGCTCCATTAAGGAGGTCACACGGTTTACTTGACATTTATCAACAATAAAAGTCCATTGGCCCCAAACGGGGACAGTGGAAACATAATGTAATATGGGTTCTTTAGGAAAGAAATTAATTGGATCCAACTGTCAGCGATGTATGGATTAGATATTTTGTGATCTGTCCCTGAGTTTTGATCTGCTGACATTAGTTGTCTTAACCATAGATTCAGCTCAGCAGAAGAGGCGATACTGTCTCAGTGTCACAAAAATGACACCAGAAGAGATTTTAGCAATGTTTTGGGGAGAACTAAGAATCCGACTTTTCTTTATATAAACCGTGTTTTTTAAAAGACTCTGTAATCGGCAAACAATAATTCAGTCCAGTTGGGATAAATTCAATTAAATTATATTTATATAGCTCCAGTACCTGATGCACGTCATCCCGAGATCTTTCCAAAGTCAGACTCCATCAGATCCTCCAGGTTGGTCAGAAAGTTTCCTCTCTAAGGAAACCCAGCAGGTTGCATCAAGTCTCTCCAAGCAGCATTCACTCCTCCTGAAAGAGCGTAGAGCCACAGTGGACAGTCGTCTGCATTGTTGATGGCTTTGCAGCAATCCCTCATACTGAGCATGCATGAAGCGACAGTGGAGAGGAAAACTCCCCTTTAACAGGGAGGAGAACCTCCAGCAGAACCAGAACCAGGCTCAGTGTGAACGCTCATCTGCCTCGACCCACTGGGGCTTAGAGAAGACAGAGCAGAGACACAGAAAGCACAGAAGCTCACATTGATCCAGAAGTACTTTCTATGTTAGATGGTAATAGTGGATGATCTGCCTCCCCTGATGATGTCACAGCTAACAGAACACCAGACCAGGTGTACCTTCTATGAAGAGAAAAATGACAGAGAACAAAAAGGTAAAAGCTGAAATAACAAACAATGCAAATTGGAGAGCAGTAGGAGAACTCAGCAGAGTGAGAAAAATAGACCCTGATGTCCTCCAGCAGCCTAAGCCTATAGCAGCATAACTATAGAGGTAGCTCAGGGTAACATGAGCCACTCTGACTAGAAGCTTTGTCACAAAGGAAAGTTTTAAGCCTAAATTGCATAAGCCGTTAGTGAAATTGTCTGACTTTGACCCAACCAGCCCCAGCAGCTGGGAGGTATTTTAGACCAACACATAGTAGACGATAATTGTGTTTGTGGCCTGCCCTTTTCTTGCACTGATACCCCCCCCCCCTCCAAAAACAAAACAGTGAAAAAAAAATATATATTGCAACACACTGCCTATATAAGTAAACCGATTAGTAAACAGTGTCTTTATGAATACTTGAGGAAGAGCTGTAGCTGTAGTCTCCTTGAGTCTCCTTCAGAACAATCAGATCACACATCTGCAGGGACTCCTCGGGTACTTCTTAGGCAGATTATTTAGAGTGAATATCAAGGACAGTTTCTGAAACACCCTTACTGTGAACCCCTCTTTGTTGCACAAATTGGAAGCAAAGTTACTTACAAACCACTTGCTGTAGCGTCGGCGCCGTAGAGCCTTATTCACGTGAAACCCTCCAGGACCAGATGCTTTGGAGAAACAGACAAGTTTTTAACTCCGACTTGTAAATGAAGCCCGTGACTCAACATCCAAGCTTGGAACAAGAAGCACATGCTGATAGGTTTTCATGTTCATCAGCAGACACGTCTCAGGGCACACTCATGCATATAGTTTGCCTGATGGACTGTTTATAACACTTTATCTTATTTCCTCTCCCTCTTCTTCATTTCATGACCCTGTCATAGTCTGTTAAAATGTCACTTTGTTGATAAATTATGCAGGAAGGTCACCAGGAAAGCCTGTTGGCTGCAGAAGTCTCCCAGCACTTATTTGTGTGTTTTATGCTGGTGCAAATATATACAGAGAGTATATGGATATTTGTAGATATAGATTCGCATGTAGGCTGATTTCATGTGCACCAGCTGGCGATCATCGCCACACCACAGGGAAGCAGATCCTCTGTCCCGGTCGGGAGCCAATAATCTCCTGCAGAGCGTGTTCCTGTATTCTCATCATGACGATCCTTAATAATGAAGTCAGTCTGGATAATGATTCACAGCCGAAGGCTCTCAACGTGGCTCTTTGTGCCAAGAGTGAACACCGTTTTCATTAAACAACAGTACATCATACGTCTCTGGACGTGTAATAAAGAGAATAAATACTGATTATTTGCCACTGCCTGGCAGAAAGTTTAAACTACAACTTTACACATTTATGTTATTTCACCTTAGTCACCAAAAAAAAGTCATGGTGACTCAGGAATATTGGTTCTTGCCTTGCTAATCTCACTTTGCAGAAGGTATATAATAGAATAGAAATATCATTTATTGTCCCACAGTGGGAACATTTTAGGTATTCCAGCTGCAGAGTGAGTGGACAATTGAGGAGGCAGACATATTTATATTTAAATCACCGTTCAACGGCTCAATTTTGAGGACTGTTTCTCTATTTTCGGGTCAGTTTGAACCCATATTTTGTTCCACTTTATTCCAACCTTACATGTTTTACATATAAACGAGTCATTTTTGTACCCATGTCTTTAACCATAGCATTTCAGTTTATTTCAACTGTATATTAGTTGTTTCAATGAATTAATCTAACATCGGTTAGTTGTACTCTATTATCTGAAGATATCTTACAATCTATTTGCAGTAGTTGTGATATTGATCCCTGTTTCCCAGTCGAGTTTCATAAAACGTGACGCGTTACGAGCCTCGATCAAACCCAAATGACCACCAGTGACGTTAAGCGTGTGGCTAAGTGTTTTTACATGTGTTTTTACATGGTGATGCAATTTTCTGACGTCTTTGTTGTTTTAGTTATTTTAATTTAGTTTTAGATCAGTATTACAAGCAGGTCCTGTATTCAGCACTTTGAATCATCTTTTTACTGAAAAGTGCTTTATAAATAAACTGGCCTTGCCTATTCTCTGCAGCTGATTTAAAGGTTAGATATTTAATTTGATCTTTGTTCTTTATTTTTGAGTCCACAAAGAAACAGAATACTAATTTTGTTCTCTAATTTCAGCTGATGGTCATTTAGTAATTCTGCTTTTGTTTCAGCTGTATGTCTAAAACAGGGTTGCCAACTCCAGTCCTAGAGACCTATCTACTATCCTGCAACCTAATGCTCAGTGCATTAAGCGCAGTAGACGTTTATACTCGACTCTGACGTAGATGCAGTATTCACTAAAAACACAGGGGGCAGTACTCAACAAAACCAGTGGAAATGCAGTAAAAGAGAAGAAACAATTCCATTACACTTCCAAAATGGCCGTGCGCAGTATTGTAAACGATCATGTTGGTGTGTTCGACAGCTAAAGAGAAATAAAAGGAGGGCTAGAGATGTAGTAGCATACAGAAAGACTTAAAAATGGGGGAAAACAGCATGTCTGTAAAGCCCATACGGATCATTTTTAAATAAAGGTTTACTTTTTTTTTTTTTTGCTTTACTAAATAAAAGCTGACTGTGTTATGTACTGTTGGATGTTTTTTTTAGACTTGTTTTATGCAGATCAAAATCCTTATTTGTACACATAAACTTGGCCAATAAACTCACCCCTGAAAGTCTGCTAGTAACTTGCCTACAGTTTTCAGTCACTGAATAAACGGTAACAACAGAGCATTTAACAAGGTTGAGCTGCTTTAAACTTCTCGACCATTTGATGTCAGTACAGGCAAACGTGTTTGGAGAGGGCTCCTGTCAATCTCCCCATATTAATTAAAACTCTTGTTTTAAAAAAAAAAAAGTTTGTGGGGCCTGCGCTCAGGGCTGGGGACAGCAATGGCGTCACTTTTGCTGTGCGCACCCTGTTCTATGCAGCGAGTGTAAAGCTAGCGTCACACACCTAAATCAACCCTCATTCAGCTCTGCAGAGGCCTGGTAATGAGTGGCTCATTTAATTCACGTTTGTTGAAGAAGGAGTGCATCTTGGGCCTCGTCCACACGGAGACAGGATGAGGTGTATCTACAAACGTGTTTTGTTGCTTAGGCTGTGTGTCCACAGGGATGCGCCGTTTTGGGAGGCCGTAAACGATCCTTTATGGAAACGGTTCTCAGAGGGGATACATTTCAAAATGCGGTTTGGTTTCTCAGTGTGTGCATGCGAGCTGCATCCTTTCTTAAGCAATGACGTGTCGTCGCAGCTTCACCTCTTTCTGTAAAGGTGTGTTGACGTTTGCGCCGTAACGTCACCACTTTGGCTCGCTCGCCTGACGTCATGGCCGGCCGTTCGCACGGCAGGCGGCAAGCCAGAAATCCAGCAGTACAATGGCGCTTGTGACGCTTCCACTTCAGTCTCCTCACTCACTTTCCTCCAGGCTTACTCCTTTCTGGACTCGTCTCGGTAGTAATAATTGGTTGAGTCATACAACTCAAGCCGACCGCAGACCCCTATTATCAGCTTTTGTTAAATTTTAAATGAAAACAACTTCGTCTCGGCCGCAGTCCTTCACATCACAACCACATCCAGTTCCTGATTGGTTGTCGCGGCGCAACAAGACACAGAAGTTCAGCTTTTTCGCATCCCTCGCAGGTTTTGTGTTGCTCTGGCTTCACTTTAATTGCCAAAATTGCGTGTTTTGCGTCTCTAGAATTGCCTCTGTGGCCTCGCTTGGCATAGGGATATCATGTAAGCTGCTCTACACGGCGTGCCCTCTGCCAAACCACATAAAGATCACGTTGAACGTGTGTAGATGTCTCATTCCCCTGTCATGGTGCTGTTTACTTCATGAGTTGTCTGCACAGGCCCGATGTTTCTTTGACCATGTCACAGCGCCACCAACAGGCCCGGCATAACACCTACAGCTGTTTCAGTTCTGTATTCTCCCGTGTGGACGCACATGTTTCCTTAATTGTTAATGTAAATTTTCCTTGTTCGTCTTTGTGTGGACGGGCCTAAAAGTTGCAGGATGGTAGTTATCCGGACTGGGCTTGGGCACCCCCAGTTAATGAAAACTAACCTTATGCTAATTCTCAGTGCGTTGAAGATTAGGGACTGCTTTGTTTCTGTGCTACTGTTAGATCAGACTTTTCTGTGCTTCATACTTTGCTCATTAAGTGTTTAACAGACGTGTTAATGCAGCTACTGATTATTTATTTTTCTCTGGACAGGTTAACCAATGTGAATCTCTTCTCTAGTCTTTAAAAAAAATGAGCAGAAGTGAAGGTTTCCAGATGGAAAACAAGTATATGTGTGTTTTTCTCCAACATAATGATTCATAAGGCTGCAGATAGCAGAACATAAACTCGTTTACCTGCAGGTGATTAAGATGGTCGGGACGGCATGTGCAAATTGAAACCTGCATCGCTGGGGGTTGATATATCTGCAGAAAGGTGCAGTGTTTCTCTCGACTGTAATGCCAGGTGAAAGCTCCTTCCCAGTGGATTCATGGGATGGCGGCTTTAATTTCTCCCAACGAACACGGCTGATGATGCAGTTCAGATGAAATCAGAACTGATCTCGTGTCTCATCTGCGTCGGTGGGCTTGCCTGTTTTCCGGCAATGACATCTTATAATGTGTTTGTGCTGTGAATAAATATTGAAGTTTCACCTACTGGAGGAAAAATGTCACGTGGTTTGAGAGGAGTGTTAAAAACCACACGGCAGTCGGATCTTTCAAGCAAACCTTGAGCTGAGGTGTAACTCTTCAACGCTTTAATGAACACAACAACTTTCCTGACACATTTTGAGCTGTTTGTCAGCATCAGAATCTGTTGTAATGGTCAAATAAAACTGTTCTCAATCAGAGTTATTTCCAAATCTCATCTCCTATTTTTACACTTTGTTTTTTTCTCCCGTCTTCTCCTTCCTTCACCCACCCGGCATGTTCCCAGGTGGCGAGTCCTTCTGGGGAAAACCTTTCAAAGACGAGTTTCGGCCCAACTTATCTCACACCGGCCGGGGGGTTCTCAGCATGGCTAACTCCGGTCCCAACACCAACAAATCCCAGTTGTAAGAAATGCATTTTTAAACTCATATTTAGCTTATTTACCTTTTTTATTTTTCTCTCCTTCTCTTGTTTGATCTAAAACTCCACAAAGAGCAGACCAAGTCATATTATAAGAATTATACATAATACAACGATTTCTTTTTTTGTTTATGGGCTAAAGCCTGACTCTTTTTTTAGGAAATAAAACTGCTCTTTAAGGTTTTTATGGTTTACTGAGCTGTTCATTTAGAAAGTTTTTATCTTTGCATACAAGATGTAAACATTATTTGCTAGATTGAGTAAAACAAATTTCTATGAAATATCCTCAAATTCTGATACTGAGTAGTCAGTATCTTATTTGTTCGGATACTGATTGCTCATAAGTACTCTACAGAATCCCACTTAAAAAAACTGAACTTATTAGAAAATAGCAACAACAAAAACATTAACTGCAGAGCTAATATGTAGTCATATTTATTAACTGTTTTTTTAATAACAAAATGCACAAACAACCCACTGCAAGAAGGTGCAGTAAATATTCATAAACTTCACCATTTCAGAATCAGACATACTTTAATAATCCCAGAGGGAAATTGCTGTTTCAGTGCCATCACCATAACATAATATCACAAACATTTCAGGGGGGAGACGGTTCACTGAGGCCGTGCAGCCAAGGACAAAAACTGTCCACAAGGCGCTGCCCTTATCTGTTGAAGGAAGAAACAACAACATTGGGGAAAGGGAGGGAGAAAAAAAAGACAGATGTTTGACAATTTACGCTCTCACAAATAAAGAGTCAACCGGCAGAAAAACCCCTCATAGCACGAAAAGCACAATAACACAAGACACAAATATGCAGAAAGGTAAAGATCTGAGGCCCGTCATTTACCAAACTTCTGCATATCGAGCATATATAGTTGAGACATTTGGATAAATCTGAAGATGATCCAGAAAAAATCAACTAGTGTCTCACGTTTTGCACTAATCCCATGTTTCATTTCTGTTTTATCTTCTTTTTCTCAGTTTCATCACGTTTCGCTCATGCCCGTACCTTGACAGGAAGCACACGGTGTTTGGAAGGTGAGCTTTCCATTTTATACCCATAAACTCTTCTTTTTCATGCCTATTACTCAGATTTTACTACAGATTTTGCGACCGCCAAGTCAGTCGGCTTTTAAAGATGACAGTTCTGACACACACATCAGTCTGGTGCAAATAGGTCTTCATTTTCTTTTTTCTGGCTGATATTACCCCTCAGTACCTATTTGATTCCTTTCCATAAGCAGAGCAGCAGACAATCTGTAATGAAATATCTTTTAGTCTGACTCCATGTCTAAATAGATAAAATGTTAGCCGATGCAAGCCGCTCTCTGCTGAGCGAAATGAGTTCAAATAGTAATTTTTCTTTGCAGGACGCCTTATGTCGACTTTTGGCTAAAAATATAGATTGTTTTTGAGTAAGTTGTTCTTCTAAAAGCCTCTGCTTGAAAACTGCATCTATCTTTAAAGAAAATTTATTTTTTTTTTTGGTCTATTTGTAACAATCTGCAGTGTCTTGTTAAAGTGGGATCCTGTGTGATATTATAGTGTGGGCAGATTTGCTAAAACAGACATTCCAACTTTTTTTAATGGATTTTTACAAATAATTTCTCTAAAAAAAACAATTGTTGAATAATTGAATATTTTTAATTTTGCACACTCATCCATAGTAGATTTCCCGTGTTTGAGCAAAAAAAAAAACGTGCTAAATTATGAAACTACAGTCGACCGCTTGGAACCTTAACATGTAAGATGTTTCCATTATTTAAACATTTTTGCAGAAAAGATTTTGGAGGTGAGGTTCTTTGGATTGGTTCTTTTGTTTGGATACTGTTTGCTCATAACCACTCCACAGAATCCCCACTTAAAAAACTAGATTATTTATTTCTTTTTTGAAACCCTCGGAAAGAAAATCTACCTGCAAAGTTGAGTTAATATCTAGTCAGAGCTCAGTTTAGCTTTCCTCTCCGGTTTAAAACAATGTTCTTTCTATAAGAACCGAGCTCGTAGGATATTGACCACCCATAACTACACGACAGAACCCTGCCTACAAAAAAAACTGAACCAAGGCGGAAAGGTTTGGCATCCAGTCCATCAGTTAAGCAAATCCCTTGCATGAAAAACACAAAAAAGGCAAATCTTTGGTGGCTAATTAAAGGTGCAACGAGTCGGGAAGTGAAAGAGCTCGTCTAACTGTCCAAACATGTGGACGAAGAGGAGCGTTAGCCTGTCAGTAGCTCTCTGCTATTTATGAGCGCGCTGTGTGTTTATATTTTGTTTTCACTCCCCTCATGGTAACAGGAGGCTCCCACAGGAGCGCCTGGATAGAGATTTGGCAGCGAAAGGAGCAAACTGAGAGCAGTTTTGTGAAAGTGCTCTACACCTGGGGAGTCACTTCCAGATGGCCTCTTGGCCCCTCGGCGTTTCACACACTCCCAGATTACTTTCCCTGCTTTTTACACCTTAAAGCTGCTGTCCCAATGTTGTGTGTGTGTGTGTGTGTGTGTGTGTGTGTGTATATATCTATAAATGTATAATATACTTTTGTTTTTCATTTGATGCTCATGTCTGCTGTTGTCTGAAGATTATAAAGAAATGTACATTAATTCCTTAAATGGTGAATTATTCATTGCAGTTTAGAAAAACTGAAACGTAATAGGATGAAATGTTTTGACAAGCTCTTCTTTTCGGTTTCCACGCGATTTATCACTTTTTTTCCCCCTTCGGTGCATTCAGTCTTTCTCTGCAGTGCTGGTCGGAGGTGTACCCACATTATGAAGATGAATATCGTGTTAATTTTGGCCTTTTAGTGATTGCTCTGATCTTTTCTCTTTCCAGGGTGGGGAAAAACTAGTTTACTTTTTGTTTATATGTTCTTGAGTTTACCTGGAGTCAAAGCAATATACACAGGCTCAAATATACACATACACCCTCAGTAACTACTGACTTTAATTTATTTGATGATAGCACAATTGGGCGCCAACTCTAGCACCTAATGACCAAGTACCCTCACAGAGGATAAAAGGGAAAGCCAACAGCTTATTTCTGTTGAGGTTCTCCAGACATCCAACAAACCTACAACAAACAAGTAACCAACAATGTGGATAAAAAATATACAGCAAAAAAAAAGCAACAAATAACGCAGGAAATAAACAAAAAAAAGCAGAATATACGTGAAAATTGTTTCCAAATCCTACAAATATTCAAACAAAATAGCACATTGGTACTCTTCTTAGAGACATTCTTAACTCTCAACAACTGGGATTATGCAACTAAAACTCAGTTGTTGAGGGCAGTTCTGTAACCACTTTAAAAAAAAAATTTTATTAAGAGTTTATTTGACATTTTATTTATTTTAGTATATCTCAGCTGTTTGGACCTTTTGACAATCTTACAACAGGTCCCACTAGAAATGGTAGTAATTAAAATTGTTTGGATCCCAGTCAAAGTGCAGGGAAATGCGTCCCAAATCCATATATTTATTTTTTTTTTTTGTTCTTTTTTTTTTTTTTTTTGCCCATATCCATCTTCTTGTTGGCAGTGTGAACGGCCTAAGTCCGATCTTTTCACCCCAAAAAAGTGCCACTTCCATACGTGGTACTAATTCAGATGCGTATCGGATATTTTTTAGTGTCTGCTGTCTGAACGGTCATGTCGCATTTTATCTGTCTTTCACGTCGCTCTCCTGTCTCTCACTGCACATCCTCACACAGCAGCAGCAGTTTTTGTTTTATTTAGATCCCCGTTAGCTTCAGCATAAGCTAAAGGCTATTCTTCCTGGGTCCTCCAATCTTCCATGTGACAATACAATTTATTACATCACATTACACACTATACGCACAGGACGTTTACACATTTAATACATATATTACAATTCACGCCATTGATCACCAAAATGATAAAAAATTTAATAATAATAAACATAATTCAAATAAAATGCTACTCCAAGTAGATCTTTATCAAAGAATAAGCTAACAAGAACCCTACAACAGTACCTCCTTAATTAAATTAACATTAGCTATCTAAATTTCTTTGAAGGTAATATTTCTTGAGTGAAGTTTTGAAACCAAACAGATTGTTTTATTGTTTGATAGTATTTGGGAGCGCTTTCCATTCACACATTGCCCTGTACCTAACTGAACGTTGATTTGGTTTTAACTCTAGGTAAAATAAACTACCTCCTACTGCACGTCTCGTTGCATAATGATGTGTATCAATACCAAAGGATAGTTTTGTATATAAAGTGAAAGGTGTTTTATTTGTTATAACATTATATAAAATAGCATTAGTGAATACACCTTTACAACTTTTAATCATAAAAGGCTGTCATGCATTTTGTCAACATTTGATCTAAACCCACATGAGAGAGCGACACATGCAGCTTTATTCTGAATTACTTGTAGTTTTTTTTATATTAATTGATGATGTATTTGACCAGAGCAATAATTAAGGTGTAAAAAAAAAACAACAACGCATGAAGTACTAATCTGCGGTGAAAAATATTTCTCACACCTTTTAATAACCGATAAAGTATTACCCATTTTGGTTAACAATTTCTGAACATGTCTGTCCCATGTCTTGTTCCTAAACTTATGAACTGTCAACAGTTTTCAATCATCTCACAGTTTGGGTCAGATGACTGAAATTCGGCAAACCCTGGATCTGTCATCAAAACTGTGATCCCAGGAAATCATCAAAACTGGTTTTGGTTTGACTAAAGCAGCTTTGGCCTCAACGTTATTAAAGCTTGGTGGACTTTCCTTAAAAAGACGAAAGGACCGTTGGAAAGAAGGCAACTTTAAATGAGCTCTACTGTTGGCACCAAATAAATGGTTAGATGTGACTTTCAAACATTAAGACAAACAGTAGCAGCCGTCCAGCATGGCGGTGCTAGCGTTATGCTCAGGGCTGTTTTTCAGTGTGCTAAACACTAATGCTAGTAGCTGGAGTAATGAAGATGGCGGACCGCCTACGTAACGTACACCTTCACCGAACTGGACTCTGCATCACACATGCACACAAACGAACTTTATGGCCATTTTTCATCATTATTTTGCACTGCCAACGTTGCTGAACTTTTAAAAAACATTTAAATTTAAAAGTACACAACTGAACGTTTACTGCATTTTTGCACCGCATTATTTTGCACTGCCAACATTGAACTTTTCAAATTAATGCCCTTTTTGCACCACTATCTTTGCACTACAAACACGGTTGAGCATTCTTCTGCACACTTTTTTAAAAACTGTTTTTTTTCCTGCACTGTTACATTCTTATTTCTGCTGCACTTTATATTGTAATGTTATTTTATTTTTCAATTGCAATCTCATTATATTGTCGTAACCTGTAAGCAATGAAATTTGGTTTTGTATGCATAAAGTTTGTCTAAGTCTTAACCTCCAGTCAGACGGTTGAAGCTGACAAATCCTGAGACGACGGTCTTAGTCACACATGAAATTATAATTATAACAAGGCAGGTTAATTGGATGTTTTTGCTCATGATGAGGGTATGTACTGTAGAAACGTGGATTCCTGGTATAAAACGTGTCCTGCTCCTGCCTCCTACCCATCGCCCAGAAAAAGAAGTGTACAACATCCCCGACTGTTAACGCTCCACTCGGGAGTGTGAGCAGGAAGTAAAAATTTAATTTCCTCACCCTGCATCAGCGTTGGATCAGCTTCGGAGTCTGCTCGAGTTCAGCTCTGTTACTGTTAACCTCGCAGGGATTTGAACCTCGTGATTTAACACGTTGGCTGCTTGTATTGACTGCAGAAAACAGTGAAATCAAGCAGCAGGCCAAACGTAAATAGTTGCTGTGACAGAGGCGCTCCTTTACTCACTTCCTCTGGAACAGGGCTGTCAAACTCATTTCTACATCGGGCCACTTTGGCATCATGAGGTCATTAAAAGGAGCGGTTGCACCTGTATGAAATGTATAATTTAATTTCAGTTCACATAGACGTATAAAACATGCACAGTAACATAAAAGTAGCACCATTAGGCCCAGATAATACTGTTTATCTGCAAAGAAAGTTGATATTAGGGTGAGTTACACTTTAATCTCTCATAATTCTGCATCACTTTTTCTCTTTTTGGACATTTCTGGGTTGTTTTTAATGTGTGGTGGGAAAACCGACAGCTAGTGGCAGGATGTTGTTACTACATAGTTAAAGAAATAAATCAACATTTGCTACAGGAGGCACAGTTTTAGACACTTTATACAATTTAAAAAGATATATGCCTTTACTTTACAACACGATATGCCTTTGTTGGCTCTTAAGGGCCGGATAAATTGGCTCGACGGGCCGAATTCGTAACCTGACTCTCGCCAGATGAATTTCGTTCCGCCTAGCTTCACTCACATCCATCTGGGACCTCTCCCATAGAGAGTGATTTCTTCAACCAATTTTATTGTCCAGCCAATCAGGACGCAGGGCTGGAGTTTCATAGATGTGACGTAGTGGAGAAGCGACCATCAGACTGTTTTGATTCAGACAATGGCGGCTCGCATCGAGGAAGCAAGCGTTAACATTGATGCTGCTATTTCTTCCATGTTGTCCAATCTACCTAATATTGTTTCATTAAAAGAACATCAGAGAACGGCTCTGAAGGCTTTTGTTGGTGGAAACCATGTTTTCGCCCTTCTCCCGACCGGATTTGGCAAGTTTTGTTTTCCGGGGGGCGCCTGTGGCGGAGCGGTTAGCGGTTAGCGCGAACCATGTTAGGAGGCCTTTAGTCCTCAACGCGGTCGGCCCGGAATCGACTCCGACCCGCAGCGCTTTGCCGCCTGTCTTCCCCCCTCTTCCTGTCAGCTCACTGTCAATAAAACGCATGCCACTAGAGCCGCAAACACATAAAAAAAAAAAAAAGTTTAGTTTTTTTCCTGCGTCGCTCTCACAGCGTCACGGGTTAGCTTGGGTGTGAGTGGTTGAAATAGCACGTCGATAAAGATGACAGACAAGTGGCTTATCCAATCATATGCAAGGATGTTTGATAAGGCCCAGCCTTAAAAAAAGGCAATTCCTATGGATCAGTCCCAGATGGAGCTAGGCGGAGTGAAATACAGCTGGCTAGAGTCAGGTTACCGAATTCGGCCCGCAGGCCTTGAGTTTGTCACATGTGCTCTGGAGGGAGATGGGGAACCTGGAGAACCTGAACGTGTCTTTGTGTTTTGTTGTTTCCAGGGTTGTTGGTGGGTTTGAGACGCTCACAGCCATGGAGCAAGTGGAGAGTGATCCCAAAAATGACAAACCAAAGGTGCCAAATTATGTTTTAAAAGTGATTTTTAGATGGCTTGTTCTCTTTTAGAAATGTGCTGCTGGAGTCGCTGGTGTGAGAAGCAAAAAAAAAAAAAAAAACTTCACAGGTTTGTCAAAATGTTTCATTTATCAGTCTTGAACTGCGGCTGACCTGCTTGTCCAGAGACGGTTACAGTTACTGAGTTTCCAGCTACTTTTCCACACATCCCTGGCATTAAAGGCAGCTGAGGGGAACAGGAGTTCGCCGCTGAGCCTCGACTCCATTTCTACCCAGACATGGGCGGTAAAGTTTGGGTATAAAGACGTGAAATGAAGCAGCAGTGAAGGATGAGCTGCAAAGCTGGGTTTGCAAAGCAGAACATGTTTTCATTATTAATATCCAGATTAAAGTTGGTCTGCAAAAAAGCAAATAAAAATTAGAAAATTTGTTTGTCTAAATTCAGCTTAGCCAGCAGAAATGTAACACAAAATAAAAAAAAACAAGTAACTCTACAGTAAGGGTCAAATTTACAACATATGAAAAAATACTGTACAGTTCTAAAAATGACTCGGATTAACGAGATGTGCGAGTGAGTAGGATCTGTTGAAAATGTGCAAACTGCTTATTGTCTAAATATATCTGTGGATGGTTCCGTTTTAATTCTCTTCAGAGAACCTGAGGAGTTTCCTTTACCTGCTAATTAACTTTAACGATGATTAGCAGAAAGGTGGTCCAGATGCCGTCGTTAACGGCTCGTGCGTTTCTGTTTGCAGTCGGAGATCAAAGTCATCAGTACCACTGTGTTCGTGGACCCGTACGAAGAGGCGGACGTTCAGGTACGAATCCCTTCTCACACACTTTACAATCATTTATCCACACAAGACGACACGTCCTGGACAGCCGCCGGCACGGCGAAAGGTTTCCACCGGAAACCAGACAACTGATTCATGTGGACGTTTAAATATCTTCAGAACCTCTGCAGTTCTCTGTGACCTGCTGGATATCAACATCCGGGCCAAATTCTGACCCATGGTGACCGGCTTGTTGCTCCGCTGTTTCCGCTGTGACGATCTTTAAGGCTCTTCAGCACGTCTGCCTCATGAGACGGCGCTCCATCACGCTGGAACAACCACAGATCCTCCCAGGAGGAGCGCTGGCTCTTTAGCCATGGCCGCCTTGTTGGGCAGAAAAGGCTGTGAAGCCCCCTGAAATGTTACAACTCCAATCAGGCCAATCAGCCTTTTACTGCCTGATTTCTGGTTTTCTTTAAGGTCTGACCGGCCGACTCGGATGGTTTTAAAGGGACTATTAAGGCAAACGCACATTGGGAAACTTGTGATGAAAGTAATCAACACACACATTGGCTCTTGTCATAAACAGCAGAGCTTAAGAATAGCACCTGTAAATTGTTTTGCCTAGGTGTAACTTCCTCTAATGAGTTGTTAATTTCTTATGCCTTTCAGTTTGTTGCCTTTAACAATTTTGTGTAAAACATCTTTTTAACTCAACAAATGAACGTATGACCGTAAAACAAAACAAAATCTGCAGGTTCCTTGTTAAAGCTAGAAAATTTAAATCCAACTGAATAATAAAGGAATTAAAGGATAAATACCTGTTAATGCATCTAAGTGGAAACAATGGCGGCCATTAATTGAACAACAAGTGTTCAGTAAACTGTTCTGATGAGGCTCCATCTGTGCATTTAGCGTCTGGCTTCATATGATTAAACATTAGTGTTATTCAAAGGTACCCTGACTAAATATGCAATGTTAATTATATAATTTTATTAATGACTTAATTCATTAAATGAAAACAGCCATGAAAACCTGTGTAAAAACACCTCGGTTGTTATCAAACATTTGCAATAACTACCAACAAAACATCATTGTGCAGGAATCTTCTACTGGTTTTAATTTATTAATTGAATTTTAATCCGGACTTTGACTAGGCCACTCCAAAAACGTGTGTATTTTAGTGATTCAGCGGCCGGTTTTTCACAGAGTGCTTTCCAGATGGTTCTTTAGTATAAATTATCCCTGTCATTATTTACAATGAGTGTCTGCCGTAGAGCTGTTTGAAGTTTTCACGGCTTCTTAACGTCTAAACATCTAAATTAGAGGCTTTACATGACCTGTGCTCTTCAGATTGCAGCCGAGAGAGAAAAGGAGCTGCAGAAACAGGAGGAGGAGAAGCAGCAGGCCAGCGTGGCCCTGAAGAAGGCCAAGGAGGAGCAGGCGCCCAAGACCTTTAAAGAAGGTGTGGGGAAGTACATCAACCCGGCCACGGCGTAAGTACGCACACACCCAACGTCACTCCAGGCTGCAGTCCTCTCATTTTAAGCAGAAAGGGCATCAGGCTGGATGAGCTGGAAGTCAAAGGTCTTTGCTCCATGTTGGTCAAATTTGGATTAAAGTTTTGTTTTTGTAAGAGGAAAAGAGGTCTATAAAACAATTATGGCCAATTTTGTGCTAAATTACCCATAATGAAGAGTAATGCAGATTCTCCTCATGCATTTTGATCCAGAACTTAATGCAATCCAAAGCTTTTAAGCTTCAGATGAATGTCTGACATTTTTAGTTTGTAGAAAGGCCTATTTACCTTTCTATTGCAGTTTTGTTTTCTCGCAGTTCAACTTATTTTCTCCTCATCGATAAAACAGAACAAACTGATACTACATGATGACACGTTATTAATGTGGCTTCTGCTTGGACTGTGTGTAAAACGACACAGTGCTGTCATTTCAGATCAGTTACTGGTTGCAAGTTTTAAGATCCAACAAATCCAAAATGTTCTGCTGCACTTGTCCTCAGGAATGACACCAGAGGTTTTTGTTGTGTTGATCTCCTCCAGAAAACGTCCAGCTGCTCAGGATGAAAGCGGGCCGTCCACCAGCGGGACGTCCACCAAGAAGTCCAAAGGAAAGACGAACTTCGGAGACTTCAGCTCCTGGTAGCTCCGATGCTTTCAGGATTCTGTATATAACAAGTCAAACTTTTAATTTCCTCCTGTTTTGTATCAAGTAGACTCAGTTTGTGTTGGTGTCTTATGAAAATATGCAATAAAGTTACTTTTTCATCACTATTGTCCCAGTGTTGTTTTTTGGGGTTTCTCTCAAAGGAGCCATCTGATTATTCTCATTTAATCGGGCAGATTTAAACGATAAAAACCCTTCAGATGGAAAGAATTACTCTCACGTTAGCCGGGTGAAGCTTTCTCCAACAACCAACTTTTTGCCACTTTGGAGGGATTCAACCATTTCAGTTCTGAGCTGCATTGCTCCCATCCCAGGTTCTCATCTGTATTCAGCATGGGGCTTTTCTTTTTAAAATGGACTCCTCATGATCTTCTGGACAGTTTTACAGATCATGACAACCTTGCCTGTAAGCTGGATCGTCGCCATATGTTTGGGTTCACAAATGCACATGGATCCGTCTTGTCCTGCCTTTAACAGTTCGAGAAGTGACCCAGCACAAGTCGGTCAATCAATTATTTTGGTACACTTTCAATCTGTGATTATTACTCAGCTGAGACCAAAAAATTATTTACAAGCAAAGGTTATAACAAGTGTATTTTTTTTCCTGGAGAGCTCATTCCTCTGAACACCGTGGAAATATTTCCCAAACAAACCTGTCCTCCAGGTTCTACCTGGGATCGCTGCTCCACACATGCTGCTGCGTTGGTGAAGGCTCCCTGGTGTCTCATAGCGCCTCCTTTACTGGTAGCTTGGTTATGGACCCTAATGCTGCTCCATCAGAACCCGATATGCTCCTGTGACCGAGCCGGCCGTCTTATGTTAGCCAAATGTTTGACCACTCTGTGTAGACTTGGTGTAAAGTGATTGAATTCCTGGCAAAAACTCACATTTTAGAGCTTGGGCAGGTGATTCCAGCAGTTCGGTGTGGCTGTGCGTCGCATCGAGCAGCACGATTTGATAACACGTTAGGCATTAATTTAGGTTATTTCATGTTTTAACCAGATTTCAATTCAATTTTATTAATATACCCCCACTTTACAACATGTCATCTCAAGGCTCTTTCCAAAGTCAGACTCCATCAGATCCTCCAGGTTGGTCAGAAAGTTTCCTCTCTAAGGAAACCCAGCAGGTTGCATCAAGTCTCTCCAAGCAGCATTCACTCCTCCTGAAAGAGCGTAGAGCCACAGTGGACAGTCGTCTGCATTGTTGATGGCTTTGCAGCAATCCCTCATACTGAGCATGCATGAAGCGACAGTGGAGAGGAAAACTCCCCTTTAACAGGGAGGAGAACCTCCAGCAGAACCAGAACCAGGCTCAGTGTGAACGCTCATCTGCCTCGACCCACTTTTACAACAGTTTGGCACAACCTTTGTAGGGGATCTGGCAGATGTAGTGATAATACTTTTTTTGTGTAGTACACTTTAAAATCTTGCGACTTCTGAAGGTGCTTCACAGTTCTACAAAAAACGAGGTTTAAAACGATCTAGAGTAGATTAAATTTCATGACCTACATGTGAAAAACGAACCCTTTGAAAACGTCCCTGTTGTGAAACATAGTGGTGGCAGCATCATGCTGCAGGAATGTGTTCCTTCAGCAGGCTCAGAGTTGGGGAAGATGGATGGAGCTAAAGCTAGAAGCTGTTAGAGGCTGCAGAATCCTTGGGACTGGAGCTGGGTAAGATAAAATAAAAATTATTTTATATATATATATATATATATATATATATATATATATATATATATATATATATATATATATATATCTCTATCTCAAGGTGTAACTCTCAAAAGGACTCACATCTGTAACTGCAGAAAAAAAACGAGGTTCTTCAAAGTATTGACTCAGAGGTGCTTGATGCAGATGAAGTTCTCCAGGGATCGTTTTTCTTCCACTTCACAATTAAGATCTTCTTTGTGTTTCTTACCACATATTATTCCACGTTGAAGTTTGTGCTTCAAGCGAAAAAAGTAAGAGCACTTTTAAATCTCACTGTATCCATATTTTCACGCCTCAGCCATCTTTCTTTCTCTTCCTTTTTTTTTTTTTAAAGACGCCTTTCTTCTGCGGTGGGTGGAGTTGGGGTTTATAATTTTTTAAAACGTAGGAAAACTAGATTTCTGAGTAAAGTTAGATTTTTTTTTTATTAATATCAACCTTAACTTGTTTTATTCTTTGGGGGGAAAAAAGTCTTTTTTTTTTTTTTCCTTGAGAGGAGCGACATTTGTTTAAAAAAAAAAAAAAAGATCATAAAAAAGTGATTTGCTTACTGTCGGAGCAAATTAAAATGTGCCGGCCTTTATCACCAACACCGGTGGAAACGTTTACAGGCCTGCTGTTTGTTTTTCAGGAAGGAACCACTAAAGCATCTCAAGGTTGTTGTTTTATGAAGCTCCTGGTTTATATTTTCTTCTTCACTGACAGAATATGTCCGGTTTTGGTGCAACAAGTGTTTTTTTTTCCCTGGAGAGCACATTCCTGGAAATATTTCCCAAACAAACCTGTCCTCCAGGTTCTACCTGGGATCGCTGCTCCACACATGCTGCTGCGTCTGTGAAGGCTCCCTGGTGTCTCATAGCGCCTCCTTTACTGGTAGCTTGGTTATGGACCCTAATGCTGCTCCATTCCAGCCTCGTGATTCTGCAGCTGTTGCTTCAGCTGAATCAACGCATCCTTAAGTGTCACTGGCAAGCACAGGAAGCTCTCTGATCTTCCTGACAGACACGGTGACCCTTTTCACGCGTGAAGCGCTAAAACTGAGCTGTGGCCTGGTGGTAAAGTTTGTTTTTCCTGCCGGCAGAGCGGCTCCGAGACGCCAAACTCTCAACCTGAATGAATAATTGAGCTGCTTGTGCTGGATGGTTGAGCTGAGACAGAGGACGGTTCTCTTACTGCAAGTCGCTCACATGGACATTTAAACCGAGGAGCCCTTTTGTCCTTTACGCAAAGGATGTCCAAACTTTTTATCTCACAAAAGAACTTAAAGGGTTTTTTTTGCAGATTTGACCCACTAGAAGAAAAGGATCCAGTTTGCAGTCACAGTTTATTCTCAGCATGGAGAACCGGGTTTGGGTCACTCTTTGAAAGTGTTGCATCACCCACCTCTGCTAAAGGGGCCACATCTGTATCATTTTAAACTTTGGACACCTGTAACCTACACCTTTGTTCCCATCTGCATTTCTAAGGTTTTATTTATTGATACCAGTAACTGGAGACAGTCTTAATTAAATATTATGTTTCGATAACAAAAGGGCTCATAAATAAAAACAAAAGTCACAGAAATGACCCATAATCCTGTGTAAAGGAAGCTGCTGCAGCTTTTCTTCTACAGCGGGTGGGAGGGGGGCTAAAACCAGACCCAGAACTCCGATATGCTCGTGTGACCGAGCCATCCGTCTTCTGGCATCCGAAAGTTTGACCACTCTGTGTAGACTTTGGGTAAAGTGACTGATTTCTTCGCAAAATTTTACGTTTTAAGCGTAACAACTAGCTTGGGCAGGTCATACGAGCAGCTCGGTGTAGCTGTGTCATGTCGAGCAGCACGATTTGATCACACATGAGACATTCATTTAGAATTATTTCATGTTTTAACCAGATTTCAATTCAATTTTATTTATATTGCTCCAATTAACACCTATCATCTCAAGGCTCTTTCCAAAGTCAGACTCCATCAGATCCTCCAGGTTGGTCAGAAAGTTTCCTCTCTAAGGAAACCCAGCAGGTTGCATCAAGTCTCTCCAAGCAGCATTCACTCCTCCTGAAAGAGCGTAGAGCCACAGTGGACAGTCGTCTGCATTGTTGATGGCTTTGCAGCAATCCCTCATACTGAGCATGCATGAAGCGACAGTGGAGAGGAAAACTCCCCTTTAACAGGGAGGAGAACCTCCAGCAGAACCAGAACCAGGCTCAGTGTGAACGCTCATCTGCCTCGACCCACTGGGGCTTAGAGAAGACAGAGCAGAGACAGAAAGATTTGAATGGAACTGTTTGGTATTTATTTTATCTCTAATGACCTTTTATTGAACATTATTAATTCTTTATTCTCTGTGATTAGACAGAGAAAAGAGAAGGCATGGCTGGAGAATGGGATTTGAACCCAGGACAACCTCGTCGAGGCCTATAGCCTCTACCAGTGCTGCGCCTGCTCCACCTAGCATCCCTGAGATTTTGAGTTTTTAAGATTTTACTTTCAGAAACCAAACAAACCTGCATGGCTCTGTGTCTCCAGCTCCCAGGGGGAAGGTCAGCTGTCACCACCACTGTTCAGGCCTCGTGTTTTTAAATATTTTGTTGCTCTAAATTGCCAGTTCACTTCCATTTCACACAGAGCAGCCCCCCCCCCTCCCCATTTCCCTCCCTGCATGTGGCAACCGTCTCAGAGTGTTCACGCTGTAACGTGGAGCAGATCATTGGTAACTTTTTATGGGTCAGGAAATGAATCGGTCATCCTGGGGAAGCGGCCGATCCATCCGTGCCTCCCAACACTCCCTTCCTCTCTGCACCGCTGCAGAGCCACCGGGTTCATCTGGGCTGGTGATCTGAAATATTCATGACGTTACAAAGTGAAGACACTGAAGCGAGGTGCTTCTAGAGTTTTGACAGGAGCGGTGCTTTTATTGGGACTTTCTTTCCCCGCTGAATAAATGTACACAGTGTAAAGGTCATTCAAAAATTGTCCGTGTCAGATTATTCTCACGCAGTTACTTTGTGCAACCCCCTCTTTTCAGTAAATTAATCCCACTGTTCATAAGCTTGGAGCGTACTGCAAAAAGGGATCTTTATGCACGATTTCAAGTTCGTCTCTACTTTTCATCTGGTGACTCGTTAACTGTAGAAGAAATGGTGATTCTGTCCCCCATCAACCATTTCTGTGTTGATTTGTTTGTCTTGGATCAGTACTGATCTGCGTCCAGGGTGAAATGGCCTAGTCAAAGTCCAGACATGAGTCTTATTGTGCGTCTGAGGTAAAATTTGAACAGCGCTGTTCAAAGAGGCTCTCCTTCCAATCTGACAGAGCTTGGAAAGAAGAATGGGCAACATTTTCAGTCTCAATATGCAAAGATTGTAGAGAGCTGGAAAATATTCACTTCTAGGCTAAAATGTGGAAAAGTACTATTGAAACACAATGTAGGAATAGTGGTCTGGTAGTGAAAGGGGCTAATCAGACCGGAGGGATACATCTGATAAGAAATTATGTGCACTATGAGGCTCCAGAGAGTGCATCTCTGGAGCCATATAGTGCACATAATAAGCATAAAATAATTGCCGACGTGTGTATCCTAAAAACGTTAGCTTTCACTTATGAGCTTTAAAATGCGGATTTAATAAACTCTACATTTGACCTAGTGTACAAAAAAAAAATCACAAAACCACATAAACTTTAAGTCAGAAACAAACAGTCAAAATGTTCTTTCTTTTTTTTTTGTTTCTCAGTAGCAACATTTTGGGCTGGCTCTGTGTGACTAAAAGAGACAAATGAGGAAATTTAATTGCTTTCAAGGGAAAACTTTAACGGGTTTGAAATAAACAGAACTGCTCATTGAATACTTTCTTCAATAATGCTGTTTTGGGTTTAAGATGAAAGGCTGCAAGGAATTAAAAATGATATATATATATATATATATATATATATATATATATATATATATATATCATTTTTATGTGTGTAAAAATGTGTATGTGTGCATGGATGTTTTTCTTAAGGCCATGTACCTTCTCAGAGCCCGCTATCGGTTGACGTCCTCCCACATTAAGTTGATGCATCAACAGAAGATCTCTGATGCTCTGTTTTAACGTCTCCGTTTCAGTCTCATCCTCTCAGTGACATCACTCACCGCCGCTCCCATTGGACCGAGGCTCTGCCACTGTGACACACTGACCAATAACCGGCCGTTGGTTCCGGCCGAGGAGGGGAGCCGTGATGCGGAGCAGGAGCCATGGTGACAGTGGATGCTGAGCGCTGCCACGACTTTGTGTGGGCAGAGTCTGGATTCAGGAGGGGGGGGGGATGACATCACATGGGGAGACGAGAGAAAAACAACATCTCCTCCAGTTCCTCTGTCCGTTTGCCTGTTTTCATCACAACAAATGGTGCTTGGAGGCAGATGCCAAATGAAACATGTTTGTTACCCTGGACAGAAAAATAATAATTCAACATCTCAGAAAGGAAATAACAAAAACACAACCAAAGAAAACTGTTCCAGTCTGATGTGAGCCTCGGACATGAAAACTTCCTGTTATGATTAGGTTTTTCCAGACACACACCTGTAAATCTGACCTTAAACATGGTTAGGGTGTACCTAAAACAGGTATAAACGAATATTTCCCATACAGTCATGTAAAACACTTTTAACTAAAAACATAAACAGATACCGTTCAAAAGAATCATAAAATCATTTATAAAACTAATAATAAATGAGGGGTTGTAAATGAAAACTAGTGAGACATCTCACTTGGTTAAAGGTTAAATGAATAACATAAGAATTTATCATTTTAGCAACCCTTCACACACCTGTATCAAGTATCATCACTACTACTACTACGAATATTAAGAATTGAACCTTCAACATTCTTAGTAAAGAGCATAATTTAAAACAAACCTAATAATTTAATTTTGGACAGTTCTATTCATTCTTTTAATAGTATTAAGTCTATAAATAATAATAATAAATAGAACTTAGTTCCCCAAAAATCCTGTGATAAATATGTTAACATTAATCGGTTGATAGATAAATAAAAAATACTCTAAATCAAGTAAAAGACGAGCCTTTTAATAAAAATAAATTTAATAAGAAAAAGCTTGAAACAACAAAAAACCTTTCTTAGAATTTTATATAAATATATAAACATATATTCTTCAGTGATGGTATCAAGGCGTTGGTTGTTTGTACCTGTAACACCTTATCGTTGGTTCTGCTGTTCTCTTTATTATCTCTCTTTGCAGGCGTAGAAGCAGACCCAGAGGATGTTATATTGCTCTCTCCCTTTTCTCTCATCTTTCTCTTTCACCTTTTCTCCCTTTTGTCTCATCTGTTTCTCTCCTTTTTTCCTCTTCTACCTTCCCGTTTCTGTCTCCATTTAACATGAAATAGTCCCAGCGTAAAATCTAATAAAGCTTCTTGCACATATAAATCAAGCGGAGCAACTATGGCGAAAGCAGTAAGGCTCCGCTTGTGAAAACAAAATCTGTTTGGCTCTTTTTGGCATTAAGAAAATAAATCTTAATGCTACATTGCCAGACAGGACACATACACACACAAAGCAACAACAACAAAAATTTGATATAAAAACAGTGTTTCTTGCAAGGAATAGAAATGAAAGATTACAGATATATTGCAAAAAGTTTCTGAGCACTTCCTGAAATAATAAAAATAATCCTGAGCGTGACTAGTAGTGTTGTCATGAATCAATACAGATGAAGAAGAAAAATATTTCAAACACCTTTTAATCGTCAGGGGTTAAGGAGGAACCTCCATGTGTTAAAAGGCAAATAAAAGCCCAGTTAGACGGTTATGTCGGTGGACACTTCCCTTTTTAACCATCTCTCTGGTGGCAGTCAGCACTGTGCCATGGATGTTTGGATGCTCTCCCTCACTCAGCATCTCGCTGGTTGTGACTCACCGCTCTGGGCATGAGGGCCGGCCCCTCCCTCAGATGACATCATAGGGCTGGAAATAGCAGCGGCCTTAAAGGGAGCCTGCTGAGAGGCCTGCAACCCCGGGCGGCCACTTCAAGCTAGGGGGGCGGCAGGCCAGAAAAGGTGGAGGGGTGAAGTAAGGCGAGCAACAAGTCAGAGGCTACAGGATCTCCTGCAGAACAGGTGAATAAAAGCCTCGTGTCTCGAAACACTCTGAGCACCAAATTACATCCAGATTAGACTCTTCTTTCCAACTGCTTACCCTGAATCTATTTCTGTCTGTTTACTTACCCATGTTACAAACCTGTTGTAATTTCAAAGATTCAAATTGTTTAACTGCTTTTTCCCTTTCAGTCATGTTTGGGTTTGTGGCTCTAAAGAGAAGAGAAATATCGCTACATACTGAACACCCAACCTGAGCATCGGTGCCTAACGCCGTGTCCACCTGTGAAGAAAGTGGTGACAGCAAGAACCCGATTAAATACATAGTGTTGTACAAACAACTAATGGTAGTGAAGGGAAGCAGCTGAAAATCTCACTTTGCTACACGTATGCAGACTACATGCCCCTGGCAGCTCACAGGATCGGCTCTCATGCTCTGTCCCGGTACCATCAGGCAGTTGACAATTTGGACAAAGGTTTTTGTGACAGTTTCTTGGAACTGAATGTCACAAAGCCTTAAAAGTTGTGCTGCAGGAGCAAAGCTAAAGATGCCGGGTCATTTCTCTTTCAACCCCTCGGCATCCAGGCCCAGCAAGTGGAGTCTTTAAGATACACAGACTCCATTAATAATATATAGTCAAAATATATATAGATTTTAAAAGTATTATTAATGTCAGTTTTTACTTAATAGTATGTGGATACATGTAATATGAATTATTAAAACACTTCTACTAATTGACTCTACAAATTGACTCTCATTTAACAGTGCATTTCCACCGACAGAACGTATCATTTCTCTTCTTCTACACTTTTGGGGCCATCACTCAAAGCGCCCCACAAGTGTAGCGAAATAACCAATCGTATACTGTTGCTAGGGAAAATTTATAAATATTTGGCCAATCAGCATCGCCAAAATGAATGGCTTTGAGGCTACTGGAGTCTTTGCCCCTGAAGTAGCTAGTAGTCAGTCAGGCAGTGACGTAGAGATTATGGCGACGACAGAGAGAGAGAGAGAGAGAGAGAGAGAGAGAGAGAGAGAGAGAGAGAGAGAGAGAGAGAGAGAGAGAGAGAGAGAGAGAGAGAGAGAGAGAGAGAGAGAGAGAGAGAGAGAGAGAGAGAGAGAGAGAGAGAGAGAGAGAGAGAGAGAGAGAGAGAGAGAGAGAGATTTTGTCATGTGGTGAGTGAGTTTGAATGTTGGGCTATTAGTTTTGAAGAGAGTGAAAGGATTTTGGAAGATACTGTGAACATTGTATCATACGGAGCCCTCTAGGGGACATGGGGATTTTTTTTTTCGTTACCTCGCAATACTTTTGCGTTCCCTCGCTGTATGGCTGATTTATTTGTTGCGGTCTCTTGTCATTCACACACAACAGTAAACCGTGAGAGCCGACGTGAGTTTTGTAACCGCAAAGCTTTGTCTTAAGCGGAAGATCAAACGTGCATCTACACAGCACAGCGTTCATAGACCAGTGTGATGCATGCGTGAGCGTTAGAAAGCTATGGTGCATTCAGGAGCATGGGACATTAGATTTTTCAGAATAAAAGGCTAGCAGATGTGCATAATCAAAAATAACAGAAATACAATTATAGAGCATTCAGTATTGTAAGAAAGCCCACACTGTTTCTGGATAAACACATTATTGTATGAGTTGCGTTCTGTTCCGTTTTATGCCTCTTTCCTTGTAAATCTGAAATGTCCCATGTACTGAGTTAGGCAGGGAAATCTATTAGCCAGCCCCACCAAGATTTTTTTTCACCAGCTGCCACTGTTGTTCAGTATTGTGAACATGTTATAAACACTGCCCTTAAAGGAGCAGCCAGTGAAATTTCACCACTACAAGATGTGTGGCAGGCCACGCCTCTCTGTACCTCCAAACTCTAAGCACTGGAGCATTTACCTGCTTCAATTTAAAAAAAAAATTTGTCAATAAGAGAATGCCCTGAATGTACGCGAGGGTCATGGTGGCCACACCCGGGCTCCATTAAACAATGCTAACTGTGTTAGCTGGGCTACCGGCTAGTCGCCTCACAACAATAACACCCAGCCCATTGCTGGTCAAATTCCCAAGAATTAACCCACATGACACAATATTACCGTTACTTTGAATCGAATCAACATAACAACACAAGTCTAACAACACTGTAATTCCAACAAAAACCAGCATTTGACTTCAAAAGTTAGCTCTGAGTCAAACTGGAGCTGCTTCTGCTCTCAAAATGTTCTCCACGTTGGAAACGCGAGGCCAATGTTAATCCTCGTTTTGTCTCTTTCCTTATCTGACAACTTCTTTGCCAAAGACCGTTGTTTTTTGTTTTTGTGATAATAATGGATCCTGATCATCTGCAGGTGAACGCGGCGGCTGCAGTAGCATTTTAAGGGGAGGGCGGGGCTAAGCCCTGAGTGGCAGCTGTTCACATGCACGTACGTGTACACATGACCGGCCAGACTATGTAAACAAGAGGCTGGAGAACAACACAGAGGGCTGTTGTTTGACATACCGTGGTCCATCTAAAAAGATACCTTTAGTTCTTCACAAAACTATTTTTTTTATCTAAACTAATGAAATTTCGCTCATTGCTCCTATGAGGAAACGATTCTTGTCACTCAAATGTCGGACCAATTAACGGAAGAACAGTTTTTATCCGTGGGCTGGCAGAACCCCCTCCCCCCAAACTCTGTTTAGATGTATGTGAAATATTTTTTTCTTTTTTGTGCAATAGTATAGTTTTTGTAGCTTTTATAATTTTTCCATATTTGTTTCTTCTATACTCTGTTTAGATGCAGCTAGCAGTAGCAGCTGCCATAACTTCATCGTCCACTTGTGTGATGACAATAAAAGCGAAAAATGTAAAAATGTATTAAAAAAATTAACTGTAAACAGAGATATAAAGATCAACTTAAAAAAAGCAGCAAATGACAAATGATGCGATTTTATTTGTTAAAATTGTAACTGTCACAAGTCAGTCATATCTTAAAGTTTTCCCAACATGCAAGCAACATCAGAAATTATTGCACAAATGAAACGTGGAATATTTTCTTACATGTTTTTTCCCCTTATTTATCAATTGCTATTATAATTTTTTGTTGTGCTTTTTTTCCATATGTTGGACTGTTTTTATTTTTCCCATGATCGATCGTGCTATGGGTTTCCTTAGGAAACTTTTTTACCAATTTACCAATCTGTGTGATTTGATTGAATTTGACTTTGTAAAGTGCCTTGAGATGACATGTGGCATGAATTTGTGCTATATAAATGTCTACTTTTAAGACTAATCTTAAAACCTTCCTTTTTGACAAAGCTTATAACTAGAGTGGCTCATGTTACTCTGAGCTACCTTTATAGTTTTGCTGCTATAGGCTTAGGCTGCTGGAGGACATCAGGGTCTATTTTTCTCACTCTACTGATTTCTACTGTTCTCCAGATTTGCATTGCATTACATTGAAATGACTGTTGTCATTTCAGCTTTTAACTTTTTGTTCTCTCTCTTTTTTCTTCATAGTAGGTACACCTGGTCTGACGTTCTGTTGACTGTGAAATCATCCAGGGAGGACAGATCACCACTATTACCATCTAATGTAGAACAGATTACTAGATCAATGTGTGCTTCTGTGCTTTTTGTCTCTCTTGTTGTGTCTCTGCTCTGTCTTCTGTAACCCCAGTCGATCGAGGCAGATGACCGTTCATATTGAGCCCGGTTCTGCCGGAGGTTTTTTTTTTCCCGTTAATGGGTGGTTTTTCTTCCCACTGTCGCTTCATGCTTGCTCAGTATGAGGGATTGCTGCAAAGCCATGTACAATGCAGACGACTCTCCCTGTGGCTCTACGGTTCCCCAGGAGTGAATGCTGCTTGTCGGGACTTTGAAGCAATCAACTGGTTTCCTTATATAGGACATTTTGACCAATCTGTATAATCTGACCCAATCTGTATAATATGATTGAACTTGATTTTGTAAAGTGCCTTGAGATGACATGTTTCATGATTTGGCGCTATATAAATAAAATGTAATTGAATCATTTCATTTAAAGAGGAATATACTGAAGGTGTGAGCCGAGTTGCTGCGGATAATTCCTGCAACGAGGCCAGTTTGTACGGAAGCCCTCGTCGGTTTCTCAGTTTACCGCACACTCCTCATGCCTCGCTCACACCCCAACACTTCTCCCTGTCGGCCTGCTTCCTGCCTCATGCTGTGAAGCTGTCTGTGTTAATAGAGTGTGAGCTAAAGAAATTAGACAGTACGGGCCGCCCCGGACACCCGAGCCGAACCCACCACCGCAGGAGCTGAGAGCCCCTTGCACCGAGGAGCATCATCACAGAAGTAGGTCAGCAGGACTGTGAGAATAACGGCTTCCTGTCTATACAAAACCAGCAACTAACTTATCCCCTCTCTGCACACGGGCCCTCACAGAGTAAAGGTTAGATCTTCTCCACACTGGCCCCGACATGCTGAAATATGCATGCGGCAAAGGTAAAAAGCACCCACTCTGCTCTCAGACTGCTGTAGCCTCTATCGGTTTTAAACATCAAATCCGTCTTTGCAGGCCGCAATGTTATACAGACAGTAAGTAAGTAAAACTTTATTTCTGTGGTATCTTTACAAAATCCCAGTATGCCGCCACACAAACCAAATTTTTTAATTTCCCAGTAAAGTAGATTTAGGACTCATTGCGTTTTGTTTGATTCGCTGCAGTAACTGAAAAGTTTAAAATGTGACGTTTTCCTGCTTTAATGACGCCATTACCTGATCAGTTTGTATCTTATTTTTAGTTTCAGAATGAGCTGACAAAGGGAACATGATGACAAACCTGTGAGCAACCGTTGCCAGCACACACGCTGTTGTTCATCTGACAAATGTGATTTAATTTGAGACGCTGGGTGGGTGGAGCAGGTGCCCCGTGTATCAGAGCCTGACAGACCTCGATGCAGCTGCAGGGTCAGACTCCCAGACTGGGATATTAGATGCTGGTCCTCCTCCTGGCAGATGAAGACCTCTAATATTTAGTTTCTCCAGGATCCATAGGAGTTACCATCCCAGAAGACTTCTATAGTCTCTCCATTGACTCCTGAGTGTCTCCCAGTATTTCCTGCCAAGAGGAAGAAAAAGAAAAGAAAACCTCCAAAGGAAGACAGCTAGAAAGCATCCTGATTAGATTCCCAAACCGCCTCAGCTGACTCCTTTCAGCGTGGAGAAGCAGCTGGTCAACTCCAAGCTGCCCCTTAATGTCCCTCACCTCGTCTCCGAGGCCGAGTCCAGCCGCTCCGTGGAGGATGCTCAGCCGGTTGAATCCAGGATCTTATTCTTTTGGACACGATCCATTACTCAGGACCGTGAGGGTCAGAACGTATGATGGATGTGGAAATTGGGAGCTTTGGTGCTTGGCTCAGCTCTTACTTTCAATCACAACAGACCTCCTGTCATCTCCTGTTAATCCTGTTCAGAAACACTTTTTTTATCATACGGGGTACAATGGTCCTTGCATCCTGAAAGTATTCAATACATTATGAATTCAGAAAAAGTAGCATGAAAAAAAAGCATCTCTGTGGAAGCTGCAGGCCAGTAAAAACCATTGCCTGCCGTTTGGTCCGAATGGCACGGATTTGTCAGAGTTTTGTTCCTGCTCTCACCCCCCTCTGTCCCTAAAGTTCTGGGGTATCACCTTATCTACTGGTTGTCCCACATGCTAATCATTCTGATGTGCTCACGTAACACCAGTGTCCGTGCTCGTTCCTTCCTAGTTTCTGCTTCCTGGCTGCGCATGCGCACTTTTAGTGTTTATGTATCAGTTAGCTTAGCGGTTAGCTTAGCTGTTAGCTTTGGTGCTAGCCGTTCATTGTAGCTCCGCTGCTCTCATCGTAGACTTTGAACATGGCTGAGAGTCACAAGAAGCGAACCTCGTTCATGTTTATGAGAAGAAGAGGAAGGCCTCAATAGAAAGAAATAAGACCAGAGTGAATTTGGGAGATTTTCTTTCCAAGCGATCCCCCTGAAGAGTGGAAGAGCAAGTCAAGATAGCTCTGCGCATGCATAGTGATTGAAAAAGGGACTTGGGAAACTTCCGGAAAAATCGACAACCTTAGCTATAATGTACTCCTAATGAAGAAACCAAGATATTTGGTTCTCCATCTGAGGAGTTCCAAAAAACACAATAACAGGAGTGAATGATTAAAAAGCTGCTTTTAACATTGATGAGACCGTTTCTGTCCAGGTGTCGTCACCAGATATTTTGTCAAGGTAGCGGTGATGGATTGAAAATGTGGGACTTCATCACCTGCATGTGAAAAATGTTGCAGTTTTTAGAAGGGGAAAAAAAAGGCAGAGAGCGTGAGATAAACTGGAAGCTGGCAGACTGTTTTTGTACTTGAAGTAAAGCCAGCCACCTCAAGGACATCAAAACATGAGGCTGTGTGTGTGGGAATCAGCGTCACAAGAAAGATGGAAAAGAGAAGGCTGTGCAGAGAATGTTTATCTGGACATGCACTGCCATAGCAACTCTAGGCTGTACAACCAATGTACGACATGTACTTTTATCAAATGCTGTCATGTCAAACCCGCTGTGGCATGCAGGCCAAGGATCCTTCCAGCAAAAAGTACACCCCTCAAATATTTGTAAATATATTTTATCTTTTTATGGGACAACCCTGAAAATATGACACTTTGATACACTGTAAAGTAGTCAGTGTAGAGCTTGTATAATGCTTTGATAAGTAGGAGATAATGGATAAGGATTCAAAATAAGGATTTTGAATTCGGTTCTGAATTTGACTGGGAGCCAGCAGAGCAGCTGTAGATCTGGGCAGATGTGTTATAATGAAGTTCTGGTGATGAGTTCTGGTGAACAGTTTAGAGTTTATGGTGGGATTTTTGAGCGAGACCAAAAAGAAAAACGTTGCAATGATCAAATCGGCAGGTGACGAGGCTGTAAACTAGAACTGAGGTGGAGTGAGGGACAGAGATGATTAATGCTGTGTAGATGGTAATATTCAGACCAAGAGATGTTATTTATGCGAGAGGTGAAAGACAACGACTGGGTCTGGGTAAATTGGACCCCCTGAATAGATAATGGGTGATTTTAAGAAATGTGAACCAAGATTTTATTTCACATAAGGGAGGTGAGGGAAGAGGATGGAAATATAGAATTGGGTTCACTGGATAAGTAGAGTATGGTGCCATTCACATGGCAGTGGAAATTAATGTTAGACTTACAGAAAATATCGCCAACAGGAATGAGGTAAACGATGAAGAGTACAATTCCTAGGACAGAGCCCTGAGGCACACCGGATGTGCCTCAGATTGAACTGAAGGACTTAAGTTAAACAAACCAAGCGTGGCCAGAAAGGTAGGAGGAAAACCAGCTAAGGGGAGAATGGAGTGAGATATTTCAGATATGTGTGCATCACTGGTGTGCCATCAGATTTCCTGTCAGTTCTTTTCTCTGTACATTTTTTTGTTTCCCCTGATTATTGGCATTCAGAGTGTAGAGCAAAGAAAATGGCACACTACATTAATTAATTAATTCATTCATTCATGCACACACTCACAGGCTGACGGTGGTGAGCTACACTGTGGCCACAGCTGCTCTGGGGCAGAAGTCGTCAAAGGAAACATTTAATAACATGTTTGTATATGAAGTGAAATTGAACTGAAACTTAAAAAAAATGAAGAAAACCCCCCTGTGCGTCCACCATTTAATGCCATTGAAAATTTATTGTGATATCTGATAGTTTACATTAGAGTGAAAACAGACGTGAAATGGCTTCACTAAGACAGAATGCAAAGCAATGTAGTCAAATAAAAGCATATACTTGTCTTTAAATTTAGAGGGGAAAACAAATAATAAAAACAGGCACGACATAAAGCCATTATAAATACAACATGCTGTAGACCTTAAACTGGAGTTTTAACAGTCCTAAGAAAAGATCGTGTAGTCGTTTCCCCACTACACACATCCCCGCCTTTCATCGACATCCTTTCAGGGAACGGAGCTAAAAAAAAAAGCGGGCGGCCAGCGTCACAGTAAAACAGAAAAACGATGAAAAGTAAACAGTTTTCAGCAGCAAATACCTACGACCTTCAACCTTTAGGAGTCTAAACATTCTGCAGGAAGGCGGCGCTACAAGCGACACGCTTTCCAGCCTTTAAATTTGGTAGACGATGAATCTCCTGGAGCCGACACGCTCAACAGAACCTGGTTCTCATTTGGTACACATTGGTGACGCTGGCAGCTGCTTTTGGTTTGGCTCAACTCCTCCAAGCTCTTCGGTTAGATCGACAACTGCTGGCGGCATCCCGGAGGACCCTTCGGACAAACTGGCTGCTTAAGAGTAACGAGGAGGGGGTGGGGGGGAGGATGGGGGGACTTAAGCTGGTTCCAATTTAAGCTGGTATGAATAATGGGAAGAAGCAAATCATCTTCCAAACAGTTGTGTTGGAGACTAAATTTTGAAGATACTGGTCTCATACGAGTGCTGCTACATTCAAAAGGACGGCTGCACCTCCTCCTTCATCGGTGCATTCAAGTTCTCGAACTCAGCATAACCGCATCCACTGTCGACTTTTTTTTTTCCTCATGAAAAAGATAAATTCATGGCATGAATGTAAATTTATACGTCCATGGAGCCCCTGTGACAACCACCAAAACAGACCAGATCAGAATATTATCTTAAATGTTTCCCAGACAAATCACGGGCTTTAAGTAAATTAGGCCACATCATATTGGAACACCTAAATTCGGTAAAGACTGCTTAAATGCACCTTGAAGGAGGAAATTAATTGTTAAACTATGCTTGCGTGGATTTACGTGTCACCTTTTGTAGTACATTTCTTCACCCCAGAGACTAAACTGCGCAGAGCTGCTAAAAAAAGAAAAAAGACCAAGCCGAACAACTGCCTGTAGGGAGGTTTTTTTGAGGGGGAAACGGCAATACAAAAACAAAACGGAACATCAACCCAACACATCACATTAAATAGAAGACAGAAGTTAACAGGTCATTTATGAACAAAAGTAAACATGTTTGTGAAGTACAATCAGATAAACACAGCCAGCGTTGCTGCGAAGGACCTCCAACATGTCCGCCGCCTGAAAGGAGACACTAGCTGTGGTGGTGAACGGTCTCGATAAAGGCTTTCCCTGCGACACGGTGGGAGATTCCAGCTCGCCCTCGACGTCTACACGGCTCAGCAGAGACCTAAACACCGGCCCTCTTAACGGGCTCTCACCACACAGGCTAATTAAACAAGCTAACAGGAGAGAGAGAAAAAAAAAAATGGGGATAGATCACTTCCAACAAACCAAAACCGGCAGGAGAAGCAGCAGCAGTGAAACCAGAGAGCTGCAAAAAAGAAAAAAAAACTTTAACAGGAACAAACAGAAATAGAGGAGGAAAGAAGAAAAAAAAACAGGAGAGAAAGTAAACATTCACTTTCTTGTGCAGCCATGCATGTGGGCTGAAACCCATGCAGGTGTGCACACACACACACACACACACACATTCACACACTCTCAGACAGAGGTACAGTGAACAAAAGTGCTTCAAGTTGGGGAAGTAAAAGAACTAACCCAGTAGAAATACGTATAAAACCTTAAATATGTTACTTTATGTACAAAAACTAGCACGGGCCAATATCTCAGTGGTTTCTGTGTTTAAATTTTCAAGTAGGTATCATTGCTATCTATTAAGGGTTTGCATTGTCAGCGGCTTTTTTTTTTTTGTATTTTTCTTTGAGTAAAAGGTCGGTGTGATCTGACTGACCTTGCCGGCAAAGTAATCAATCACTGCTGATTTTTTAAACTGCCATCCTTTAAAGTTTAAACCAACAACGTGCGGCCAGTTCTCAGCGGGTAAAAAGAAAAAAAAACAAAACAAAAACAAAACAGAAAAGCCCCAGGCATCTCACAATGTTACAGCCTTTTCTTCTATGTTTACTTTGAGATATAATATACTCAATATTCGTTTATTTGTGCACCTCTAGATGTTATTGTAGAAAATATATATATATGTATATATAGACAAAAAAAGGGCAGAGTTGTCTGAGGATTTTGAGGGCCGCGTTGAACCGGAACAAGGGAAGACGCATCGGTTCACACGAAGGTTTTCCAAGTTATGCACTGCACAACAGAAAAAAGAAAGAGGAAGGGGGGGGGGGCGTTCATGTTTTGAAGAGGCACGAAATTCATTCGGTTTAGAGGCAAAAAAAAATAGTAAATAGAGTAAATCCAACACGGTTCAGACACACGTCAGGACAAGAGCGGGAGCTTCTGAATAGCAGCGAGGAATCCGAGACCGCCTTGCATTCAAAGATCGGTCCAAAAACTGAGAGGAAAACGACAGAATCTGAAAATAGAAATCAAAGCAAAACTTTCACGTCTTTGGATGCCGTAAAAAAAAATATTTTCGCCTCCAAACCGAGACGAAGCACCTGCCTCAGCAACGTGCAAATGATGTAGCATCGATCAAGTATGCCGCTGTGTAATGCGTGACCACACACACACACACACACACACTATGCATATACACACACAGGATTATGCATATACACATATGTGCATGACAGCAAATACATATATATCAAAACCATGTTCCGATCAATCTCTACATACTACGAACAATATCATAGAATTGACGGATATGTAATCATAGTATGTGTATTTATATTAATATGTAGCAGTGACCTTCGTTGTTTCATTACTAGACGATGGGATAATACAGTGTGGACACCGACGTCAGCTTCCCCACTCCAAAAATGATTTCTGCTCCTTTTTCGTGTCTCTTTCATTCATGGTGCTGCTGCAAAAATGGGACCAGCCACAATCGCATTTAGCCATACGCTACAAATATTCATATATCTATATGTTCATATATATGTGTATTTATATATAGTTATACCTTTTTATGTCAAACAAAACACTAGGTGCTGCTTTCGACGCTTTTTGGGTGCTGAAGAGTACCAGAAAGGGAGAATTAAAGAAAATCCACACGAGAGGAAACGTCATCAAAATCCAACATTAATGGAATCTCAATAAAAAAGGAAATAAAAGCTGCTACATGTTTATAACTATAATAAACTCCCTTTGCCCGTTTCTTCTCAACCCATCCCTGATTGCTCATTTGGACAATAGCGAAGAGGGAAAAAAAAGCACATTTAAAAAAACAACAACAACAACAACAAATGAAACTCATGGAAATAAAATGCTAACCAGTAACATCCATCCGCCATCAAACCAAAGCTTCACCAAAACCCGAAAGTTAAAACTATGGCAAATAACATTAAAAATAACAATAATAAAGTCATAAAAGACGAGCGGAATACAGAAAATAACAAGATGTCTTTTTTCAGTGAAGTCTCTCCGTTCACGCGGCGGTCGCCACATCACCACAATCACTAGTAAGCGTGTTTCGGTGGAGCCGAGGCGAGGCGTGAGGGTGAGGGGCGGCGGCGGTGAGGAAGGGGTGTTGGGGGGGGGGGGGGGGGGGGGGGGGGTGCCCAGACGCTCAGGAGAGCACACAATCTTCAAGGTGGTGTGGGGTTTTTAAGTCCACTTCCTAATGCATTCGTTTTGTCCGGTTTCACGATGAGCAGGTGGGCGTGTGCACGTGACGGAGGCCGGTGAGTGGAGGTCTGTTCTTTCAAAGGGGAAAGGGTGCGAAGGGGAGGGGGTTGAGGAATTGGGGGGGGGGGGGGGGGTCAATGGTTGTCGCTCCACTCAGTTCAATAAAGAGCATTCCAAGGTCAGGAAAACCGATTTAAACAGACGGGACATGGCCTCGCCGTCACTCCCATCCGTTGTCCTTGATCATGTGAGCCAGCTCGATGATGAACTTTCCCTCTTTGTACTTTTGACTGCTCTCAAACGCATGTTCCTGTGAAAAAAGCAGCAAAAACCTCTGTTACAGGAGCCCAGATCTCCAAACCAAACCAAACAGAGCCATTTAAAACAACAAGAACGCTTTTTTTAACTTATGCATCACATTACGGGCCGGATTAATAAAGTTTACACACACTCAGCAACAAAAAGTAGCCCAGGAAACGCTCTACTTAGTCAAATTATATCCAAACCAACGCTTAGAGTCTACAGTGGTGTGAAGAAGTAGTTTCCCCCTCTTATAGATCTCTCTATTGTTTTGCTTTTGTTGTCATACTTAAATGTTTCAGATCAAACCTGGGCCCATATGAAAAAGTAACTTCCCCCTAAACTTAATAACTAGTTGCGTCGCCTTCAGCTGCAGCAACTGGCATCAAGAGTTTGAAATAATGAGGTTTTTTTTACATCGCTGTGAAGGAACTTTGTCCCACTTTTCTTTGCAGAATGGTTAATTCTGCCACATTGGATGGTTTCTAAGCAGGAATGGCCTGTTTGGCCATGCCACAGCATGTCAATCAGATTTGATTCTGGACTTTGACTAGGCCACTCGCACTACCACCACCCTGTGAAGCCCTTTGGTGCCAACTCCCTGTTTTTGGATTTAAATACCAATTAATGGTTTAAGTGCACCAAAGTATATGCAAATTGGAAGGGTTTCCTTCCAGGTACTTAACTCTTAACTGGTCAGTGTGCACAGCAAAGAAATTCATTTAAAACTGTTTTCAATGAAAATTGGGCATATAAACTGAACAGAAGAAATTTCTTACGATTGTATTTTGTAATAGTTAATGATGTTGTGTTTGTATATTAACAAAATTGAATTTTTGACTTTCAGATGAGCGAGTGATTAGTAAATCTGGTCAGGATCGCTAGTTGCCAGGGAAGCAACTGCTGAATCTCTAAAACAGGGTTGGTAATTGGATTTCATTCTGAATCTGACCAACGGCCTCAATTGTAACTGGATTGAACTACATTTACGTGTAGATAGATTTGAATTGGTCCTATTAGCCTATTCTGTATAACCTCTGTTGTAAATTAAGTTGATTAATTAAATTGACGAAATGAAACTACATTATCACGGCACCTCAATGCACAAGGAAAACGTTTTATATATATATATATATATATATATATAATCCAGCACCACCAGCTCTTCATACAAGGTTTGCAACCAGTTAAATTGTGACAAAAAAATAAATAATTCAACTCAACGTCCATGAGCACTTTTATTCTCGCTTTATGGGTTTTATGGGAAATAGGATTCTACTTCCCCTCAGACATAAATAAAAGCCAAAAACCGCTGATAAATTAGCTTTTATTTACTTAAACATCATGTGAGAGAAACTGTCGTGGGACGTTCTGAAAAATGGAAACGTTTACATGCCTGGAAGCCATTTCTGATGCTTTTAACTAGATTAAAAAGACAAAACCAGGAAAGATGGATGTGAGGACAAAGGGGAGCGTCTCGCCTCATTTTGGGTCACCGGCACAAAAAGACAGCAGGACACGGCCTCGTTTTTATCTGGGAACAGCGAGGGAGCTTTTTGGTGAGCATCACGAGAGCCGAAAATGGTTTCTTACCAAAACAATAATAAAATAAATCATCTAACTCGGATTCAGCCTCACATCTCATTAGGGTTGAGTGATTTCCGGCCGGCGCCTCGGTCCCGCTCGCCGTCAGCAGGATCTCGTCTTTGCTCCTCGTCCCGCTTCTCCTGGCGAACCAGCTCGCCCCCACCGTGATCCGGCTGTTTCCGTCACCGAAGGAGTCCCTGTCCTCCACTTTGCTCGGTTATTTTACGCTCCTCTCTAGTCTTTTCAGACAATTACCGGAACAAGCCTCTTCAAAATGGTGACATTTAATCACTGTAGCGTCTCTGAGGAACCGGTCTGGCTGTCTGCAGCCAACCTTCTGGCGCTGTAATTATGTTGCGTGCTGGGAAACCACGTAGTGCTCAATGGCGGCGCCTTAACTCAACCCGGACAAAAAGTGTCGAGTGCTGCTTTAATGGGAGCTGCTTTGCTCCTTTGACCTGTAACGACATCATTTTCCCCCTCCCGGCATCCAGAAAAGCCACGTTTTTGCACAAAAGCACGGCGGCAGCGTCGGCGACGGACGGCAGAGTGAGTGACTTACGTATTTCCAGCCCAGGGTGGTTTTACAGTTTTCACAGTAGATATCAGCCACAGCGTGTAAACCCGTGAGGAGAACCCGCTCCTCAGCTGGCCCGCAGCCCACATTCACCCTGAAAGCGAGAGCAGAAAATTCAATTAGGCATCTGCTTTATTAAATAAAAACGATTAAAAAATAACTGAATGTGTGAAAAATATTAACAGTTCTAAAAGTATCTTAATTAGTTGCCAATTCATTTAACAATGTATGTTACATCCGTTTTAGTTAGAGGATTTAAAACCAGATCTTAAAGCGTTTGCAGAGAAACATTAAAATTAAAGGCAGCTGTACCAGGTTTTATTATTAAAGCACACGTGATCCTTATAGCCAGTGAATGTTGCTGTTGTAATCTACAGAGCCCTTTTCATGCACCCTGGTCACAAACTGCTCTACTGCAGCCACAAACGAACGCTTTAACCTCATTTCACACTCGGAGGTTGCCATTTCATCCAAAACTACTTTAATTTTGCGCCGATAAACAAACCATTTCCTACTAATGTGCTTAACTGACAAGAGGAATGAATTCATGTGCAGTGGTTAAGCAATTTAATGAATTATGGACATAAACCAATAACAACAACATTCTCAATTCCCATGTGTAGTTTGATTTGAAAGATTTTGTGTAACATTTAGGGATGCACTGATATGAAAATATTGGCCAATATCAATATCCGATATTGCAGTTATGCATGATAACCGATATTTACCAATGTGTGTGTCTATATATGTGTGTGTAAACACACATTTACATTTCTGTGATGGCCAGAATTTGCATAATTTCGTACCGACTGAAAACTACGATAACTTAATTCCTGAATGAGGGTTATAGTCCAGATTTAGACGCTGCTTTTCGTACGTCTTCCTCCGACACAGTGAAGAGCGAGCGCACTGCTGACATTAGGTCTCTACTTCATTTAAAATACAGTTCCGGCTGTGATGCATCACTGTCACTTTCATGACCGAGCAGAATCTGCATGACCCCCCCCCCCCCACCCCCCCCCGGAAACACAGGCACAAAGGGCAACTAGATGGAAATAAACATCGGTCGTTAATGTCGGCCCAGTTTTACTTATCGGACCGATATGATAAAAAAAATGACTAACATCACCCGATACCGATGTTAATACCGATATATCGTGCAATCCTTATAACATTATAAAATGCTGTTTGCATTATAGCAATTCATTTTATTTCTGCTGGTTTTTGTTGTTTATTTGTTTGGCCATCAACAGCCAGAAAATCCCTTTAAATATTCGTCTCTCAAAGCCGCTGCAACGATGCCTGAAGACGGTCGATACGAAACCTCATCTAACAGCTTATCTTTCCTTAAAGAATTTAGTAAAAATAAAAACACAGCAAAAGCACAAATTGGTGAAGGGATAAAATGACCAGGAGGACCCAAGATGCCGTCAACTTTTATCGCAGCACAAAAAAAGTCGTGCACAGAAAGGAGCAGCGGGACTTTCTGCACATGGACCAATTAGTACTGGTACCTGGGGTCTTGCTCAAGGACCCAACTTGGCAGTCAGTGGGATTTAAACCAAGAATCTTGCAGCCTCTCCAGGATGGGTGTATGGGTTTGAAATACTGCAAAATAGCTGAAACAGCCTTTTTGTCAGGAGAATCAGTGGCGGCTTGGTGATGAGGGGGGCTAGGGCACCGCCCATCAAAAAGGAGGAAAATAGTGTAGACTCAGTAAACATAAAGTAAAAAGTAATTATCACAGCTAATCTCTCATAAAATGCATCTGACTTGATTGTTCACCTCTCCAGTCCCATTTTGGGTTTATTTGGGGTAATGTTTTCTGCAGACCTCTTAATTTTAACGTTTCAGTGCAGAGGGACAGATGACACTTGAACGTCCCGAGACTTTTGGCATCCATGTGACGTAAAACATTTTATGACGGGTAAACTGGGGGTAGCCTTCAACTAGGAGATAAAAAAAAAAAAAAGCCAAAAACAATATTTTATAGAATTAAGAAGTAACAAAAAAACAGTTTGAGCTTTCAAACCCCTCATGAAGGCTGCTCACATTGTTCACATGGCGTCCTGCAGCTTTAACAGAGGGAATGTTTGACTTTGAGCTATTCATCCTGTCCAGCTTCTTTCATCCAACCCGTCGCTGAGGCAGGTGAGAACAATGAAACTCAGACTCCGGGGGCACAAAGCTGTTGCATGGTGACACCTAAAAATGCCTTTGGCCTTTGGGGATGGACGTCTGTGTGTTTCATTAAGACCGAACGCCTGAGCAGCGGTAAACCGGGTCATAAACCACCACAGGTTGTTTATTGGGTTTAAAGAGATGGATCTAGTTTCTGCAGATTGGACGGATAATCCCCCAACAGACAGCACAGATAAATCTAGTATATATATATACACCTACCAGAGGGTTCGCACTCGGTCTTGAAAAGTGTGGAAATTAGTTTGGAATTGTTTTTTTTAATTATTTTTCGGGTCTTCAGAGCATGAAAAAAAAGATGGAAACCCTCAAAGTCTTTGAAAGGATTGTGTGTTTTGAATTTAAAATGCGACGTCGGTCTATGATTGGTTGCGATCTCACAAACTTTTGCATTTTACCAATTCAGACACCAGCAAAAAAAAAACATCGGACTTAAAAGTTGATTCAGTGGCTTTCCACCGCTGCTCGCCATGACAGCTGTTGCGTGATTTAATTCGGCCTCTGTTCTAAGGTGCTTACAACGGCAATCGAATGCACAGCGCCCCCCACGGGTCAGGAGGTGAATCGATTCAGAGGAGTTCCCAAATCGCTTATGAATGGCGTACCGCGCACGTGACGTCACCATCTCATGAGCAACGCCCCTTGCCGCTAAGGTAGGGCAAACAGGTTGAGAGCGCACGTAGCAGCCAGCCATTACACATGCAACAGATACAATATGACCGACTTTTCAGCTGTTAAACTATCACAAGAGGATGTCCAGGCGCCCATTTTACTGGCCGAGTTGATAGAAAGGTAAGTTGATGTTTTTCTCCTGCTCGGCGTTCATGGCGTCATCGGCCGTTTTTTTCTGTTTGTAGTCACCGTCCAGGAATCGGTATAAATTGTCCGGCCCGCCGAACAATTTAGTCCGGTCCGGTGGCCAAATGCATTATCATTATCCAACGGCTGTATCTCCTCGCTGCATCGACCGGTCTGCACCAAATTTGTTGTGAGTAATGGGGGAGCGCTTCCGAACGCGTTCGTGTGAATCGCCCGGTGGACGGGCGATGAAAATGCGTGACAGCAACTGCGGTGGCGGGCGGCCGGCGGTGCGCAAACCCCGCCGGCCAGCTGGCCGGCCGGCACCGCAGCGGTGGCCAATAGGCCGGAGCGTCGCTTGCGGCTTTAACATCCTTCATATGCGGCCTGTCAGCGTACCTCGAGTCGCTGTTGCACATTCCATAACAACAATGTTTAAAAACCATGGTTAGGAGACGTCTTAGACTTAGAAAAAGCAGTCGTTTTACCGAGTAAAACCAAGGGTAACGTACAGCGAAAGAGTGGAGGAAAACGCATATTTGCCCTGCCTGTACCACGTGATATGACGTCACGTTCTAAAAATAGCTCGCTTGCGGTACGGGATTATTACGATGGATTGATTTTCTTCAATTATTTTACCCACCCCTAATTGTTTTGTATAAAAGGTCAAGTGGCCCATATGGGGTTCAGACCTACAATCAATACAAATAGAGTGTAATATAAAGGTTTCAGAAAATATTGTTCCATTAAATTAAATATGCGAGATTTTAACATTTTTCTGATTATGTCAATATAAATCAATTTATGTATATACAGCTAAAACCAGATATTTATATACACCAGAGGGTATATAAATATCTGAGAGCTACCGTCCTGCAGCTTCTGGATGCATCTCTTCTCCAACACGCCTGGGGGAATTCCCTCCTCAGCATTCAGTTACTCAGCTCTGCAGAGGCCTGCTAGGAAACCATACACCCCCCAACATACACTGTAGAGGGTGTATGTACATAAAACCTTTTTTTTTCTACCTCAAATTAGACTGAACATTTCTTGTTTTAGTCAGTTAGGATTAACAAAACGATCTCTGCTAAATGCCAGAATAATGAGGGAGAGATTTAACTTTCTTAATGTCTATAGTATTTGGTGGAATTGTATTTTAAACTGCATCAATGATGTGAAATGTTTCGCACTTATACTTCCACAGGCGTGCCTCCAATTAACTCAAATATTGAGTATTAACCTATCAGAGGCTTGCAAAGCCATCAAATCAGTTGTATTATTTCTGCCTTTATGTAGAGTGCATGTAAATGTCTGGTTTTAATAATAAACATGTCATATAAACAAGTACCTAATGTATCCTTTTTATTGTCATGCTTATTTTATTTGCTTTGTATATTTATTTGATTTTCCATATGTTTTATTATTTTTACATTATTATTTTATTTTGCTTCTTAATAGTTTTTCGATAGATTGTCTAAAAAAAGTTCATCTAGGCACAAGTGCTGTAAACCAGCACCATGATACAGGGTCTGCTGTTTTACTCAGTCTGTCTATGTTATTGTGTGTCTTTCCTTTTAAAATAAATCTAATACCTAAATAAAAAGTGTACAATACGTGACAAATAATCTTCAGCACACTTTTTTAATAGACTGTTTTCTCCTGCACTGTTACATTTTTATCACTGCCGCACTTTATATTGTAATGTTATCTTATTTCAATTGTAATCCCATTACATTGTCGTAAGCTGTATGCAACGAAATGTCATTTTGTATGCATTCTGTACATACAAAATGACAATAAAGTTTGTCTAAGTCTAAAATGCATTGAAAAATAACTTTTAATTGCTTGTTTTAATATGTTGTTAAGAAAGAACCATAAAGATCTGTTTAAACGGGTACTTGGTTCGAGCTCTTTGCACTTTTCCTGAATCACAAATCAATTAGGGAACTCTGACTTTGGCTCTAAATACACTTTCTGTGAGGTTTTCCAACTTTCACTGATCACTGTGAACTGGAAATGGATCAAACGCACATAAAAAGGCGACTGAAGTAAAGTTTTCAAAGAAAAGAGCGATACTTACACTGAATTAAACAGATAGGCTCTTCCTTGACTTCCTTGAAATGACTGAAACACACAGAAAGAAAGAGGGAAAGTTAGCTGACATTACGGAGCAACACCAACCGCGCCGAGGACACGAGTAACAGCAACGACGCCCCGGGCGGCTCTTCTCTCCCCGTGACTGCTGTGCCTACTTCTCCTTCCACCTCGTCAAGGTTTCCACACAGAAAGTTGGCGGCAGATAAAAGATTAAAGCTCAGAGAAGCTGGAGGACGAGCTCCAACACATCAGAGGACAAGCCTGCCAGCTTTCTTAGCGCCGCGTCTGTTTTATTGTTGTACAAGCTGTTACATCAGAGCAGAAAAACAAATCCAACCTTTAAAACCCGACACATTACTTTTTTTTGTTTTTGTTTGCTATTCTGCCAAGTGTTTAAAGGCAAGGCAAGGCAAATTTATTTATATAGCACAATTCAGTACATGGACAATGCAAAGTGCTTTACATGATTAAAATATAGGAAAATAAAACAGAATAAAAGCAAGTAAGAATAAAATGTAGATAGAAATTAGAGCAAAAAAGTGGTGATTCAGTTAACTAGAACAGTTGAAGGCAGTCCTAAACAAATGTGTTTTTAATCTTGATTTAAAGGAACTCAGGCTTTCCGCACCTTTACAATTTTCTGGAAGTTTGTTCCAGATCAGTGGAGCATAGGAACTAAATGCTGCTTCTCCATGTCTGGTTCTGGTTCTGGTTCTGGTTCTGCAGAGCAGGCTGGAGCCAGAAGACCTGAGTGGTCTGGAGGGTTGATGCACCGATAACAAGTCTGTGATGTATTTAGGTGCTAATTCAGGGATTTATAGACTAACAGAAGGATTTTAAAGTCTATCCTCTGAGATCCAGGGAGCCAGTGTAAGGACTTTAGAACTGGGGTGATGTTCTCTACTTTCTTAGTCTTAGTGAGGACTTCAGAACCGGGTCTATGTTCTCTACGTTCTTAGTCTTAGTGAGGACTTCAGAACCGGGTCCATGTTCTCTACGTTCTTAGTCTTAGTGAGGACTTCAGAACCGGGTCCATGTTCTCTACGTTCTTAGTCTTAGTGAGGACGCGGGCAGCAGCGTTCTGGATCAGCTGCAGCTGTCTGATCCACTTTTTAGGCAGACCTGTGAAAACACCGTTGCAGTAATCAATTCTACTAAAAATAAACGCATGGATTAGTTTTTCCAGATCCTTCTGAGACATTAGTCCTTAATCCTAGAAATGTTCTTCAGGTGATAGAAAGCCGACCTTGTAATTGTCTTTAGATGCTTTTGGAGGTTCAGGTCTGAGTCCATCACTACTCCCAGATTTCGGGCCTGGTCAGTGGTTTTTAGCTGAAGCAGCTGAAGCTGTGTGCTAACCTTTGATCTCTCCTCTATTGGTCCAAAAATTATTACTTCTGTTTTGTTTTTATTCAACTGAAGAAAATTTTGGCACATCCAGGCATTGATTTCTTCTAAGCATCTACTCAGTGCTTGAACTGGTTCATAGTCACCTGGTGACATGGTGATGTAGAGCTGTGTGTCGTCTGCATAGTTATGGTAGCTGATGTTGTTGTTTTTTATTAAAGAAGAGGGTGGTACAGGCAGACCATTCATGAGCGATGAGGAAACAGCTGTACGTCTGTTTTGAATAAAGTGACTCGGCAAGAACCCATCTGAGTGCACAAAGTCGTGATGATAAAACTCTAATAAAGTCACAATTTCCTTCAGCAACTTTAAAATCTAGAGCTGCAAACCAGACGTTTCAGGAGCCTGTGGTTTAAAGTCATTTTAATAAGATAAATAGAGTCTGTTTGGAGCATAGATTAATGTCAGTGCTGCCCCTCCCCCACGTATTGCTGGGAACTGTTGGGAAAAAAATGGGCCATAAGCTGAATTCTGTTGTTTTTAAAGGATTTCCAGCTCCGACAAACACAAATAGTCATAGTGTGGAAACCTTTTTACGCATAGCAGTAAAGGAATGCTGATTTAATTCAATTCTGTTCATTTATAAAGCACCAATTCACAACACGTCATCTTATGGCCCTTTATAAAGTCAGTTATATCTAAACATCCAGACATATGTACATTGGTTAAAAAGTTTTCCATCTTAAGAAACCCAGCAGATTGCATCAAGTCACTGACTTTAAATCTACATTTGTGAGCTAAAAGTCGATTTTCCTAGGGCTACCCGAGCCAAACTAACTAACATCAGCTTGTTCTAAGCCCAGTCTTACTTTATAAGAAGCACAGTGGCTAAGAGGTGTAATATTCTGCCCCACGTCCGACGGTCCAGCTCTAATATCGAGAAATGAACCGTCTCACATCTGATTCGAGGTAAACGGTGAATGCCCTCCACCTCGATTTAACGGTGTCCCAAGTAGCGAGTTTTCAGAGATGCGAGCCGTCTCTCAGGACGGTTTTTCCTCAGATTTGAGGGCTAAAATTCATCTTAGGAGCCAGATGTAGGGAACGCCGCAGCAAACGCAGCTACAGAGCAGCCAGAGAAACTGCAGCACGCTGGGTGACACGGAGGAGAAAACAGATTAAGGAAATGTTGGGAATGTGGGAGACACTTTCAGACTTTATTCAAAAGAAACACTCAGAAAAAAAGATGCAACTGACACATCTGGAACAGATAAATGGGATTTCAATTTATTTTATGGAGAAGGTTGATTTGACACAAGAGTAATTTGAATTATGAGCTCCGACACCGAAGGAATTAAACTCATAACTCAAGGCACCGCTGTATTAAGTACTGGGACACTTTGCAACCCCTTGGAAAGAAGATATAAATCTGACCCATCATGTTTAGTCTTTGTTGTAGATTGCTGAAGTCAACTTAGAAAAGGACTTTCTTCAGGTTCAGGCAGGATGTGCTGCTCTGATTTCTCTCGGCCTACTTCCTGCTGTCAGACAGGCTCTGAGCCATTTCCTGATACTGCAGGTTTAAAAGTGATCAAGCATGGCTGTGACTGGTGAAACTGAAGAAAAAAAATGGTTGATCACAATCATCTGTGTCTGAAATGAAACTCTGATCCCCTGAATCACTAAACTTTGTCAGGCGGCGCTCTTAAACGACTCTCTCTTGTTTTGAGGGGAAAAGCCGTGTCCTCGTTTCCTTCTCCTTTCCTCCCCCTGCACCGCAGGTGTTCGTGTCCTACCTGTCACGTCCTGCAGTTCGGTGTTTGTGTTTTTAAATGTGATCTGGCCACACACACACGCAGCTCGCAGCACCAAGACGTGACCTTTCAGCAGCACGGAGGAACTGGGTCAGTCCCCGCCGAGTCGACAACAAGACCTCAACAGCGTTCGGGCCAACGAGGGTTGGCGGCTAGTCCATGTGACCAGAGCCGGGCGCCGTGTCTCTTTCACCGCGGCTCGCTCATAAACATAAAAAAAAGGAGACGGCTCCGTCTCTAGCTGGCCTTATCTGTTTCCCATGTTCTATTTTTACTTTGGCAGCATTTTTCCACCCCGTCTAACCGCACTGTCGCGACCCTCGCTGGAGCCCACTCTGCTTAAAACAGAAGAAGCAGAAAGAGCAGAAAACAAGAACGACACGATCCTTAGAAAGCAGCCGCGCTCTTCTGGGGCTGCATTACAGCCCTGCAGACACCCAACAATCCTATTAGAGGCATCCTGCAGGGATTGTTGTCCATAACATGCAACTCATCAGACGGACAGGAGGCCAGACGAAATCTTGCAGCTTTTTCCTTTTTTTCCTCCATTGCTTGGTTAGAACTGCTGCATAGTTCCTGAGCTCATCTTAAGCTGCTGGAACTGCGCTTGGTTTAAAAACGGCTTGTTCCCCGAGAAATGAATCCAACAAAGCAAATCTCAAGATCCCTGAATCATCCTGACTAAACTGTAGGAAAAATGTCACTCTGAGAAAAATCACACGCCGTGATGAAGCTTCTGCCTCTCACTTTATTTTTCGTTAAACTGTGTAATTAAACATATTAAAAGCTGTTTTTTTTAATTTATTTATTTAAAGAAAGCTTAAGCCAAAGCTATTAAGAAACCTGCTGAGGTTGACTTTTACCATCTGTCTCAACAGATGTCGGCTGCAGTAGGCGACGGTTCATCTTCTCCTGCAACTTAAACCCTGAAGCTTTGATTTAATTCATTTTAGAGACGGCATTTTAAAGATTTGCATGTCTGTAATTTCATAAAAACCTTCGTCTACTGTGTCTTTGTTTAAGGAGACTGAGGTACAAGGCTCATTAACTCCGTCACCGTGATGGAAAACAAAACATTTTACTCCAAACTGAGTAAAAAAAAAAAACTTGAATTTAACTAAATTTGCAACATATTCTCTAAACCATACTTTTATTGTCGGTAAAAACAAATGAGTGACCTTATAAAGATAAAAACTAGAATCCTTGACGCCTTCAGTAAGAAGTTGTCCTGCAACTCTTTAACAAGTTGTCATCAACACCTCAAACATTTCAGTGTTTTTGGCAATGTTACAGCGTTGTTAAAAACCTCTGAGATGTTTAGTTGATGCCTCCACCCCCTCCCAAAGTCGTTATTAATGACAGAAATATAAAGTGTGCTTTAGACTTTGTCCTGTTTCAGATTTAATGTCAAAGTTGGGTTAAACTAGACCCTGTGATCCTCTTTAACAACTTTTCTCATTTAGTATTTAGCCGTAGCTTTATCTTCACCCAGTAACAATTTATCTAAACGGATCATTTTATTTCAGTATGATGTCTCTTAACTTTTACCCTCTAATGCATCTGATTGCTCTGATGAAAGTTTGTACACAGATGTTTGACAGTACACTGCTTTATTATGAGCAAAGTGAGAAATGATATTCCTAAAGTAGTCAAATCCTCCAGAGTAGCTCCAAAAACATACAGAGTCAGTCCGAATGGGCAATAAATGACCTCACTAAAGAGCTTAATATTAAAATTCCCCCTCCAGGTTCTGCAAATTGTCCTGTCGGAGTAATCAGAGACCCAGATAGCGTTTTAATTACATTTAAATTACAGATACTTCCAAATCTTTAGTGCTTAAATGCATACTACATCTCTGATAACCGGGCTAAACGACTTAAGTTTTGAATTCACTTGGTTTAATTAAGACATTAAGAACAGAGAGGAGGGGAGCAGTGCTATATTGACTTTTTCGGTCACGGTCAATGTTTTGGAAAACATCCAGAGAGGCGAGAGCCTCACGAGGAGCTGCATCCATTATTGGGCAGAAATGAAGAGTGTGATCATCCCACAAATGGGCTTCCATCAGGCAGATGGGGACGAAGCCAAGGCGCTGAATAAAAACGCTCAGCCAGCTCGTCGGTATTCAGACCGCGTCGTCCCGAGCCAGAACCACGTTTGCACTGCGGGCCTTCGCGCTCTGCTGACAACCGCTGCTCCGATTTCACGACCGCGCTCGGATCGGTGGCATGACGCAACTCGTCTCCGATGGGAAAACACGAGCCGGCGGCCATGTGGTGAAGGTCCAACATGCGCAGGGGGACTCTCGTCAGATCGGACTTTCAGTTTTCAGAAAGTGTAGCGGCCCAAACATGCAGCCTTGAAAAGTAAAAGTCGCTGAGTGGTTGCGTTTTGTCCCGTTATACAGCTGCATGCTGATGGAGCAGCGTTTAGCACAGCACAAGTTGTCCTATGCAAGCTGACGGCACAGCGGGGGTGCTGATAGCTTTGAGACGAAAGCCTCACTCCAGCGTGGCGCTAACACACATCCTGGGTTACGAGATCACTGCAGGCCATCATTAAACACGGGTCTAAACCGGGGAAAATAACCTGCAGGTGACACCAGAACCCCACAGATATGAGATTCTCACAGCAAGATAACCAGTAAATTACCACATCATCAAGACATTTACACCAACATTTAAAAACAACATGATGCAATTACTTTTATTTAGAGGAGAAAAGTAATATGTATTCTAACTGCAGTTCCAATACTTCTACAGCAGGGATGTCCAAACTTTTTGTCTCGGGAGCCAAAAAGTACTCGAGGGGGCAAAAAATATTATTAAAAAAAATAAAATTACTAACGCTTGCAATATTATCAAATAAACCAGTCAGCTTTCCTTTAGGAAAGGGATGTGTAAATCAGATAAAAACTTTAAAGGGGTTTACATTGTAAAATAGTTGTCTTATTGAAATATGGCCGTCTTTTGTGGTTGACTGAAGAAAATAATTGACAGAAATTGAGTCTATTCTCTGCAATAAAACAGAAATTGAGTCAGTCTTTCTTTAAAGACACTTGCTGTAATTTAGAAAATTTTAAAGCAGATTCTGGTGCATCATAGTTTGCATTTGAGTAAAAGTCATTGAATATATGTGGTCCTGTTTACTATGACATTAAAGAGAATATAAAAAGCGAGGTTATTAAGAGACAATTACTTTATGTCGTACCATTTTACATTGTAAGATTTTAACTTTTCTGTAATAAATTTGCTCTAATTAATGCTCTTATCTGCATCAACCATCTGTGCTGGTGTGCCAAACCTTTCTTGAATTGCCATTGGTGGCCGCACAGAATCCGTCCAGGGGCCACAAATGGCCCCCGGGCCGCACTTTGGACACCCCTGTTCTCCGGTTTTATTTGGATCGCTGACAATTCCCCGCTAAATTCAACTGCAGTACACTTGTTTTGGTTGCTATTCTGTTTTTTATATGCCGCTCCTCGCCAACCGGCTGCAGTTTTAAAACAGCATCGGCTCAACGTGATGATGCCACGCCCAGGACTTACTCAGTGACATACTAAGGAAGTAATACGGCCGTGTGAATCAGCTGTGGTCGGTATGTTTGTCTGTTTGTTTCAAATCTGCAAGAATTCATGTTTATAATCCAAAGAAAAAAGAGGCATAATTTGAAAAGAGGACAGAAAGGAAGCGACGCCATAAGGTTCCAACCCCCGACTCCACACTACTCACCATCTAGGCAAAAATCTATACAACACTGCAGGTATTCACACTGACAATCAACACGACCAAAGACAGACCAAACAATAACGGGCCCAAACACGCTCCGATCCTACATCTCTCCCCCCCCCCCAAAACATAAAGCCCAGCAAGCAAACTAAAGCTTAAAGGGAGTCAGCCAGAAAAGCAAGCTCTGCAGCTTCTCCCTTTAAAGTTCATATCAAACAGACATCAGCAATTTCAATATTAACGTTAAACATTGGGAGTACGTTGTGTATTAATCCAACGTAAAATCAGCCACTTTCCTCCAAGTGCCTATTCACTGCATAGCTTTTAAATCTTGGTTTAAATTGGAAAAGTTTTTTTAGAAGTTTTTTATCTCTTCTGCATGTTTTATCTCTTTAATTTTGTCCTTACTTTTGGCAGATTGTATTCATGATGAGCATCTCTGACGTGACATAAATTCTGGATATTATCCGACAGGGAGTTTTTTTGATACATAATTTGGACCACCTTATAATTTACCAGCGAAGGCGCTCCTAAAACCTGCAGCACATCGGCCCTTGAGGACCTGAGCTGGACACGCCTGCTCTAAGCATTCGAACATTTTCTGCCGTCTAATAAAAATGACTTTAAAGCGTGGCCACCGTATGATGTAACAGTTTAAAACCTCGGGATAACTTCATGCAGAAGGATGTCGGTGGATCAAATGCCAGCTAAGAAAATAAATAAACACATAAATAAGTAAAAAATTAGGGAGTCGGGTAATTTTCTAAAACTTTCCCAGGTCAAACAGTTTGCATAAGTCGCTTTGCTCTCAAATCGTCTGAAAAACAGACCAAAAAAGTAGCATACAACTTTCATTTTATCTTTAGTTATTTTTTTTACATTCACTGTGGGAAGATCTGCTTGTTTCACTTTATTATTAATGTGAGTTATGTTGCTGTTAGACGTGCATACAATGATCAATACAATAGTTCCTTCCTACTAAATAATTAGGGATGCACCAATCAGCCAGAGATTGGGGTCGGACATTTTGTTCTTTATTGGCTCCGACTGCCACCAGAAATACAGAAAAAAAGAAAAATCACATTTGTTTTCCTGATCATTGAACACATTAAAAATGACTAATAAACATCTTTTTTGAGAAAGGTAAATCTTCTGATTTTCAGTTCATGAATAAACTGTCCAATAGCATGAAAATTCATTAAAGATTATGGTGTATGTGCAAATAAATGTTAAATAAAGTAGGTTGATTCTTATTATGTTTCGTCACACAGAGTATAGCTTATAAAGAAGAAAAGTCATTGGAAAATCTTGTAAGGAGGTTTTATTTACGTCCTATAATAGAGTACCGCAGCCTTTATTTAGTCGTAAAACTTATATGAGCGAAGTAGTGCCGGATTTGATCACCTTTATTAAACTTTTATTCAGATTTTGAAGGCAAATCAAAATGAAAATTCCAAAGCCGGCCAGTAAAAGAATCTACTGCTCATAAACTGAGAATCAGGATTTTCTCTTCACGGGTCAGGAAGACCAAAATCCTCCTTTGCTAATTAAAGCTGCATTGAAGCACGTTTTGCGACTCCTCGGTTCCTCTGAGGGAACATCAGCACATCTGTGCTCCTGTGAAACTTCTTTAAAATAAAAAACAACAACAACAACAACAAGTGTGTCCATATTTAGTTGACCAACTGAGGGGAGGAGGGGCTGCCACACTTCCTCTGACCCATGCGCTCAGGTTAATCTGCTCTGGGCCGCTCCATCTGCATCTTTGCTTGAGAGCTGGCATGCCTTGAAGACTCAGTACCTCGGGGAGGGGGAACCATCTTTTCTAACTCGTGCACTCGATCCGTAGAGAGATCCGTCAGATCCTTCAGCGATGCCCCCCCCCCATTTCTTTTACTGTCACCACGAGGACCTAACGAGCATCTTACAAGTAATAGCAACCCTAATAAGTGCAGCACGGTGCCTTCAAACCAAATGAGGCGAGTGTCTCTTGGCAGCAGGGAGTGGAAAACGCCAGACAACGGTGTCATCTTCTCTTAAGTAACATAATCAGCTTAGAAGGGTTGATGCAAAGGACTGAAGATGCTGCTTTGGACCAGTGAACGCACAAATGCTGGCGAGCTGTGACAGACAATATAGCTGAAACGTAGCTAGGAATCAAGATTACGGTACTCCAGGTAGAGCATTGAGCATTTTAATTGAAAAGTACATTTTTTGCATTAAAATTATTCAAGATTATGACATAATATTACTGCTTTTACATTATGAATGCAGCTTTTCTAAAATGGGTGTTTCTCTGTTTTGTACGGTAGCAAACAGTACATTTAAAAAAACAACTTATACTGAGATATAGACACATTTTTTTTAACCTTTTGAATATGTAGAGGGTGGATAGTGGAAAAGATAAGTGGGCCTGAAATAAAGACAATACTAGAGTTTATGGAAAATGTGGCAAGTCATTTCTCTGCAGTTGCTGTTCATGTCGCCACTTCACTTTCAGAGTTTCTTTGCTGTTAGAGTCCCACAACTGGAGAATCTGGAGCAAACTATTGCAATTCCTGCATTTTGTTTAAACCCCACAGATCGCAGAGGATAGAGCATTGCAGGAAGGGTTCATTTACCTTTTATTTTTTTCCTTGGAAGGATCCACATTGACAACTCAACTGCCAGAGATGCTACAGAGCAGCGGTATCCAACCTCTGTTTGTGGGCTGAAATTGCCAAGTTGGCAGTATTCACCCTTTTTTTAAATAAAATTGATAAAAACCTTCAGTTTCATTGTGAGACATTACAGAAGGTAGTCTGATATCTGTAGGATGGGGCCTATAAATACCAAAGATCTGAGACATAAAAACAAAAGGAACTAACTTTATTAAATTTTTGGATTGTTTTCTATTTTTTGGTCTGGAACTGTGTTTCCTTCACTCTCAGAAGATCTCAGGGTCTTTCTTCAAAACCACTTGCTGTATATTGTCCTGTTGCTGGATGTTTGTGGCCCCACTTCTAAGAAACTGAAATGAAAGCAAAAGGTTTTCTAGGTAAACATTTTTGCTCCAATGTTTGTTTTTAAAGTGTTCATCTGCATCAACTTTTTGGGCTGGCAGATCAAATTTGTACCATCCTTGAATTGAGCTTTGGCGCCACACAAAATAATTCCCCGGGTCGAACTTCGGTCACCCCTGCTGTAACATCAAACATGTTCTCTCACTCCTGATTGCTTATAAAGGAGTTATATGGACATTTACTTTCTCCTTTTCCCAGAGTCAAGCTGGAAACACTTCTAGACAAGGTGTGCAAAAACACCTTAAGTAATCACACGTATGTTTAATGCATAATGAAGTCCTTTGTTGGTTTGTGTATAATTAATGAAAATGAAACGCCACTGAAACATGTTCCTGCACCTACAGGCAGTATATTAGTGACGTCTGCTTAGTTTCAGCCGTTTTACTCAAATTAATTTAGCTAAACCTTACCTTACATTTCTGAAACACGGGACATGTCTGGTAAACAAATTTTAATGCATATATTTAAGTGGGAAGAGATTTCATATCTTTTGATCCCTTTGGCTTTTTTGTGCCATTTTTCTTATAACTAACTATAGCTATTTTCTTTTCTGGCAACATATTGTCAGTTTGAAACCGAAAGGAGAAAGACAGACTGTCCAAGGAAGAGGTCTTCGTGAAATCCAATTATTAGTAAAGTGGATAGTTTAGACTAATGAGGTCACTCGTCAGCAGTCACTTTAGCTCTGTAAACAAGACAACACAGTCAATAGTTCACTCTTCACTTTGGTGATTTTTACAAGTGATCCGGATGAGCCTGATTATCCTTTCACATCGGAGTCGGAGGTGAAACCCAGGGACTCGGTGGCAATCTTTGACCTTATAACAGACAAAGCTCTGTAGAAACGTAGCTTGAAAATTCAAATGGTGCCATTGAGTTGGTGAAGATTCTCAGTCATCCAGGTCAGGATCAATCCACAAAAGGTTAAAAAAACAACAACTGGACTTCTATTCTGAAGCTGAAGACATTTCGCTTCCTGGGTGGTTAAGTGAAACGTCCTCAGCTTCAGAACAGAACTCCAATTGTTTTATTTTTTTAACCTTTTTTGGTGCCAATGAAGTTACTGATCAAAAATCTGGAACCCGTTTTCTTTTATTAGCCCCATTAGAAAGTTTGAACTTACTGGTGGATTAATACAGGGGAAAAAAAATAAAAGGATTATGTGACAAGTAAAAATAGCTGAGTCACCAGTTGCTATGGTGATTCCCGCCTTTTCTGGTCTTAACAGGGGCCCTCTATTTCTCATTCAGAGACCAAACAGTGACAATACTAATACTACCAGTTTTGGTTTCTTTTAGTTTTCTTTTTGTTGAACTGAGTGGTAAACCATTTAGTGGTCATACACGTACATTTTAAAAGTCTTATTTTTTTTACTAATGAAAGAGATATGATGGATTAAAGCTGAAATAAAAATGGTAGCGCATACCCAAACCATACTGAATTTATCTATAAGAGCTTTAAAACAACCCCAGCTGAAACAAAGAGCATCACATAACTGCAAGCAATAAACACACATTAGAAGAAGAAAAAATATATAAATATGACATTAAAACGATAAAAAATTAAATACAATGACACCAACGTAAAAGAAAGGTCAAACTAAAGCTTGCTGATGTTGAAAGTCAAGGAATAAAAATGGGTTTTAAGACCAGTTTTAAAAGTAGGCCCCCTCTCTAATGGGCAGGAGACGGCGCGTTGGGGTGGGGACGGCGCGATTGCGTCACTGTTGGCGAAAGCACCCTCGCATCGTGTTCAATGTGTCCAGGTTAAACCTAGCTTATCCTTAGTATAAACGTACCTTAAGTCCAGTGGTCACTGGTACTGGGCTGCACAGAAAGAATAAAAAAAACTTACAACATTTCTGTTTTATTATTTATCTGCAATGTTTTATTTTGAAAAATGGCTGAATTCTCTCTTGACTTAGGACACATGTCTCGCACTGATAGCATTATACTTTGGTAAATGGCAAATGGACTGAACTTACAGTCACACTGACCACTTAAAGCACTTTACACTAATGCACATTATCAATCTGGGACTGATCCATTTGAATCCGTTTGGGGACAGGAGGGTCATTTAGCAGAACCCGCCAAGCTGATTGGGCGAAACGACACCAAGTGCCCGCCTACCAAAAGTTGGTTTTAGCCAATCACGATATCAAATTACAATGTAAGCTGCAGGCACCATGAGAAACCACAACAAGGTGAGTTAGTCAAGGCACTTCTTACTGTTCTACTATCATAGAAGAAATCATGGATTCTTACAAAACAGATGTGACAGCAGCAGCTATGTGTGCGTGATTGGCCCGAACCGTTGAAGGTTTGGACACAAATGGTTGAAGCCGGAGCGGTACAAGATGGATTCTCGTGTGTTTGTGAATGCACAAATACCGTGAAAAATGCTCTTGCAGCGCGGTTATATTTATCCTCTGCTGCAGCAACATTCTCGTGGGTCTATTTTTATGCTTCTGAAGTTAGATAAAGTCCAAAAAATGTTTACTGTGAATGAAAATGAATAAATCACCAAAAATAAAATACAGTAAACACCCCACCCTCCTCCTCCTAGAAAAAAAACAGTACCTACCTATGACATTTTAGTTTTAGCTTGTGTGAACTTTGCTTTATTAAGAAACTTTAGTTTTGGCCACAACCCTAGAAGAAACTAGTTTGCTATCCAGTCGAACAGACTGCATTCCAGTCCAGTTCATTTACTACTTTTAGTCACACCATGGCAGCTGGTGCTACTGGTTTCCCAGCATTCCCCGCATAAACTACGTGGTGTGGCCTTAAAAAACACCAAAGACACGAGTAACACCTTGTTAGGCTTTCACTTCTCCCCTGCAGGCCTCAGCACAGTTCTGACCCAAGGTTGTTTGGGGCGCCCTGCTTGTTTTAGGGCCCTGAGAAGCCTGGTTCACTTGTGCCTTGGGCCGGCTCTGCCTCAACAGCTCTTAAGTATCATGTTTTCTTCTAATTACTCATAATTTATGAAATGTTAATAATTCAATGAGGACATTAGGACGTTACTGCAATGAGATAAAACTTTGAATAAAGGAAGGATTTGTGCTCGGCCATCACGTCCCAAAAGTCAGGATTTTATCAACCTGTAAATGAACATCATCAGATGTTTTTATAGTAGAAAAAAAAAGGTCTTGTGGAGGCTGTTTGAGCTACTAACAGCAGTGGAAATGCTTAGTCAAACTGCTCCGGCCCCGTAATCAGGACTGACAGCATCAGAAAGTTTATTAAAGGAGCAGAAAGTTTTTCTGCATTCCAAAAATATATCCAGACGCTGATGGCGTCTCTTCAGCCTCTCTGCAGCATGCAGCTGGTTTGCAGATCTTCCAGAAGAACCTGATTTACAAGCCAACCAGCTGGTTTTGCGCAGGCGAAGCTGTGGATCATCATTATATTTCTACGCTGTGCAGCACTATCTTTTAAGAGATTCCCGTCACGTTTCAGAAAAGGAACAAACTTATGGGTTAAATGAACAAGTTTTACATCTAAATCTGCTAGTAGTGTGGAAAACTTTGCACTTAAATGTCCAAAAAAATGAGTATTTTTCCCCCAGTTCTTCCTGTGTTCATTTTTCAGAGAAAAACTGTTTTAGAAGAAAAGTATTTATAAAGCGCTCAGTTGCAAAAATAAATATTAATTATTGCTATTAGTTGGGGTTTTTTCCCTATTTGTGCAACCTCAAACAGCTAAACCTCCGTCAGCAGAGGAGATGAAGAGGAAACAAAACACACAGACTCATCACAACAGCAGCTTCTTCTTCACTTGTTCTCCATTTTAACAACGCTCCACAGACAAACGATGCCTTTTCTCAGCCCAGGCTTGAACTTTAAGTACAGCGGCATAATTTTGTTCAGATTTTGTGTGCAGCAACAATTGATTTACCCTCACAGGATCCAATAAAACAGCCCCCTGCATAAAACATTCTCCAGCCCTGCCTCGGCTTGTAAAGCAACAATAAATCCACATACATCTGACACGGCCCTGGACAGGTTAACTGAGGTGCTGATAAACAAGTGTGGTGCCTTGCTTTGGGCAAACACACGTCACATTTATGACAAACAACAGACTTTAGAGATTAAAACTCAAAGGAATCTAAACTTAGAGTGATAAGACCTCTGATCCTGCTGAGGGGAGAGGCACCGTTGGGTTTTGGCGGCGTTTACAGGAGCACGTCTCCCTGCGAGCTCCAGCAGAGCCTCTGAGTTACAGGAGGGAAATGGATTTCGACACGGAGACGGCGAGTGCGCAGATTGATCATCTTTGTCATTTGAATAATCAGCTTAGTATGTGTTGAGAGAGCGGGGGTGGGGGTGCTGTCAGTTTCCTATAACAACACGTAAAGGTCAGCGCTGCAGTTCTGCTTTAATCTTATCGATTATAGACTTTACTCACACTTCTCCTCCCCGGCTGCTGATGCAAGGATCAACATCTACTGCAGCTTTTGAGTTTGGAGCTCTAAATGTCAGTGAGAGACCATCATCGTTTGGTCAATGGGAAATCCAATAGCTCAAACTTCTTTAATAAGCCGGGACACGGATCAAATCAAAAGGAGGCCTAAAGATGCAACAGCGCAGCTCCTTCCCAGATATGTGATTCTCCGCAGGCTGATTGATGACCGGGTCTGATGGGACAATTTCAGCTCGGGCAATGCACTGAATCTTCTGCATCCTGCCGCTGTGTGATCCGAATGTTTAATTTGTTTGGTTTATTTTCTCTCGGCTAGAACTGATCACTTATAAAATAGAGCCATTAACGATGGAACTGGAAGTTAATGAGCTCTTTGGGGTTTTTGTTTTTTTTCCCTCCTGGGGCCGACATTTGGTGAGAAGTCTGCGGAAACTTTTAACCGTAGCAGTAAATGGGCGTAAAGTGATTACAGACAGCAGTTTGTGTGATTGTCATCAAACAAACTTAAGTGTTCAAATCAAATCTGTTCACAATGAAGATTGGAGGCAATATAAAACGATTAAATTCACTTCGAGCTAGTTCTAGACGGAAACAAATCCCCCCTAAGCCCAATTACTTAATCGTGTATAGACTAGCCAGCCTCTTTTTTAGGTGAGCCTGTTAAATGTCCTGTTAACACAAATAGTGAATCAGCCAATCACATGGCAGCAACTCATTGTATTTAAGCATCTAGACGTGGTGAAGACGTATTGCTGCAGTTTAAACTGGGCAATAAAACCAAGGTGTGCAGAACTGCACCTCCAAAACTGGACAACCACAAAGGCATTGTCCGGTCTGAAGAGTCTCGATTTCAGCAGTGACCTTTAGATAGCACGTCCTAATCTGATGCAAACGTTAAATCTTGACTAAAATGTGGAAGAACAGTTACTTAACTGGAAAATACTCAAGCATTTTAAGGTCTCTTTCATTTTTTTGTTGAACCTATGACAGCCCATTTTATGACTTTTCTTTTCTACTATAAACGCATATCGAATAAATACTAATTTTTAATTTGTTTTGTATAAAAAACAAGCTTATGGTGGATTATCAGAGTGCTTAACAGTGTTGAGTGTAGCTGCATTGTTTGTACAACAAAGAGATACAGAGAACTGCATCAGATTAAAGAAAAGGAGGAACTAGTGAACAAAGTTCTCAATTCCTCGATGTTACTAAATATGCCCACAAATAGCCATTTTAAATGGCTTGCCAGATCATTTGTGGACCTCAACATTAGAAGAAATAGCAGTGAGCCACCACATTAGATGTAATGGTTAGAAATAAAAAAAACATAAGCAAACACCAACAGGCACAAAAGCTAGAGATGTCATAAATTAAGTGGGCACACAATTAAGATAAATGTGTGTCCAGATAAAATATAAAACCAATACCAGATGACAACTGCTGGGTGAAACTTTAAAGTTTTTCTGAGCACAGATTTATACATTTCACCTGTGTCAGGCTTTGTCATCATGGCACCCAAAAGATAAATAAGGAGATTCAGGTGGTTGTTTTGATCCCGGAAGAATCTGCAGAAAAAAACTACATTTACCAACAGCTTGTTTATAAAAGCAACTTGTAATACAACAGTTTTGATCAAGTCTACAATTCAAGACGTGCAACATGGAGACAAAACCTGTTTAAAATCATTTATATTATTTTTAACCATAAAATAAAATATAAAAGTTTGTTATAGAAGTAACTACCTTTAGAAATTGCTGTCAGAATATTGTAAATGAAAAGTTATCCCTGAAGACCTAATTGCCAACAGTTTATCGGCAAGGTAATAGCTATCTTTGTTGTCCAATATAAAAGAATTGTGCAACATTTTATTTTGTCGTGTAAGTAGCTAAAACTTAATAAAAGCTAAGTTTGAATTCTAAGTTCTTATTTAGGATAAAACCTTTTTTACACAAACAAAAACCAACCCCCGTCATTATTTGAATAAAGCGCTAGCTAGCTAGCCACGTTTATAGCCGACATTAGTTACCAGATTGGAACAATTTCTTCATACTTGTAAATGATAAAATGTAAATATTCTACATTCTCTTTTATGAAAGATAAGTTTAATTCTATATGATTTGATTTACAGATAAATCCAACAATATTTTCTTGAAAGAAAATTTATCAGAAATCTTCATGTCATTACTTGATAACCAGAGCTAACCAGCTAGCTTTGTTGCCTGCCAGACACTAACAGTATTCAGTCTGGTAACATACCTGAAAAATGCATTTTCTACATTTTCTTTTATAAAAGTAAAGTTTAAACTTCAAGGCTGCGTTTACCATTAAGATTTTACTTAGTTAAAGAAATTCTAGCTCTTATCAGTTATCAATTCACTAGCAAGACAGCTAGCTTTGTTGCCAGTTATTGTTATTTTTTTTGTCAACCTGAAAACTGTACCAATTTACTTGGTCTTGTGCCTAAAAAGAAATATCCCACATTTTCTTTTATAAAAGTAAATCTTAGCTTGCATATAAAAACATATCTTAAAAAGAACAGAAAGTTCTACAACACAGACTAACCAGTATCAATCCTGACAGCAAAATCCAATATGGCTGCTAGCAAACAAAGTGGAGAAGGTTGCAATGATAAAATAATTATTTAAACTTTAAACTGTTGCCATTTTTGTGGGTCCATGCCCCTACATCATTTATTAGCAACTATTAGTTAGAAAGTCTCTTTAATGTTGCTTTAAATGTTTAGTACAGCATTGTTATTAAACAGTTTTGTTCACAGTAGTTAGCCTGGTCATTGAGCAAAGCTAATAACTAATCTTATTGGTTTTCTAACTTGCAAACGAACACTGCCATGTTGAGCGTGACAATTAATAAGCCATCCAGCTAACTATGTTGCCAAACAACAAACAATGTTTACTACTTTTGTCTTGTAACTGCTTAAAACGAAATATTACTTTTCATTATTCATAAAATCACAGTTTGCCCCAAAAAATATGTTACATTTAGACAAATCAAGATATTTTCTTAAAGAATCACCTGCAAAATTTCCAGCAAATTTTTCTAGATGCAATTGAGAGAAACCGATCAGGTTTTCCTGACTAATAACTATTTCTGTTTCTCTGTGAGGTCTGACCTGACAATTATGATTTATTTCTAATGACTGTAAGACACAAAAGTGAAAAAATGTGCCGCTGGTCCCTGTTGATTTTGATCCCAGCAGAAAGTGAACGCATTCCAAGATTGTACCCAATTATTTGCAAAGCATATGACCATAACCTTTGTTAATCATTCTCGAACAAAATTCAAAGTACAAACATTTAGTTGATACGTTTGATAGAAATAGGGAATTTTTGATTTTCATAAAAATTTGTTTGGCCTGCTGGTCATGGATCAGAGCCGATCCAGGAAATGTTGTCGTTTTTAAATTTCTAGACGCATAATTGAAGAATCTCTACCAATGTGTGCTGCTGGAAATGTAAGAGTATTAAAACCGTTCATGTTTGGAACCATATGAAAATATCAAAAGGTCTGTTGTCTCAAACGTTTGTGCTGGAATAGGCAAGATGGTATTTAAGGATGTGCATCGCTTTGACTTTTTCGAAAACTAAATGCAACTAAAATTAGAATTAAACAAAACAGGGACAGGTGAGGGCAAGCCATCAGCAAAATGCACATGTTGAATATCGTGAAACGACAGCCCCTATTGCCTTATGGAGCAGTCTGCTGGAAATGGCTGGGCTTTACTGGACTCTACTTGCTCAGGTTAACTCACCTGTCCTCACATCACCAGATTTTTTACATTTCAGCACAGATAAAGAAAAAAAAAACAGGTTAGTTGTGTCACAGTAACCTACATCTCCTAATTCTGCTACATCACACTTTCTACTCTTATTTTTAGCTCCGAGTGACGTGCCAGCACCAGCAGCTGATGCGTGTATTTCAAGTGTGTCACATAAACGCATGCATTGTCATTCTTCTCCAGCTGTGGCCTCGGTGGCACCAAATGCGGCTGTGGTGAGACGTGACGGACAACTGCAAATCCCCTCAAGCTATTTTCCATCTGTATAAACATTGACAGAGCAGTGGAAGTCCTGTGAAGTCCTGGCGAGTGGGCTGCAGATAAAGAGCCGAAGATGAGGCGCCAACTAAAAGAGAGCGGCCGTACCTTTGAGATGAGCTCGTCGTGGTTGGCCAGATGTGCTCGGCAGTGGATGCAGCTGTATGTGCGGTGGCAGGACGGCAGGTAAGCCTGGAAGGTCTTCGACTTGGTCATCTTTACCATGTCAGTGGGGCAGGGCTCCTCGCTGGTGTCAGGGCTGGCACTGGAAGAGTTGCAGCTCTGCTGGACTTGCTGACAGAAGAAACACTGGAAGATGCAAGCAAAAGCCGTCGTTGTTGTGGAGTGGGTGTGTGGCACGCTCCACACGGACACCACAGGAGAAAATCGCGCCTGCGGAGGAGAAGCCACAGAGGTGATCTGGTTAGAGGCATTGGTCTACACGTGCTATTTTTAGCAAATACTGATTATATTTCAGTACGAACACAGCTCGTTTGCTGGAGCAATCATTTGATTACAATCGTCTATTACACGATTACGATCGCATGTTATGCACAACTAATGCGGACGTGTGGTGACGTAACTAAATATCCAGACAATCAAAGGTGCCTTATAATGTGACTCACTTGGTTACAAACTTACTTTTTCCTCATCTATGAATGTTTTGCCACAACAGACAGATAGTTGCCGAACAAATTCTTGCAAAAGAGCAACACAGATACAATTGTTGAGATGGCTGCTTTTTGCAAGAGGAAAGTTGTTCTGGAGATAAAAACAAAACTGAGAAATAATACTTGAAATGTGGACAATAATCTGGTAACTTTTGTCTCTCAACTATCTTAAACAATCAGCACTGTTAGACAATAATACTAAAATCATTCTTTAAAATTTGTTTGGATGTTATTGAAAGGAGCATCATTGTAGGATTAATAAAAAAAAAAGGTTAATAGCCTACCAATTATTCAGTTGTGTGAATCTAAAAATAAACATCTTAAATAAAAATGTAGCTGAAAAGTAAATTTATTTCGGAAATTCAGATGAAGAAAGTGAAATTAATATACTACATATATAACACAGCAATATATTTCAGCCTTTTATTGTGGTTTAAAGGTAACAAAAACCCAAAATTCAGTTTCTTTGAAAATGTAAATTTGACATCAGATCAATACGGAGTTTATGCTCTTAATTTGGAAAACCGCTAACGTCTGTTCAGATATTCAGAATATTAATGGAAAGTTGAGTGGAAGGAAAAAGTGGGCAGAGTCAACAAGAATAACTGCAGCCATTCAAGACTTTGTAAGAGATTCACAGGGCATGGACTGTTGCTTGACTCAGAGCTTCTTCAGCGCTGATTTGGGAAGCCGTGTCATATGCTGTGTTTTTCAAGACCAAAGACAGAGCAGCTGTTTTAAGCTGACTTCTTCCTTGTCATACGGAGATGCTGGCGTGACTGCTAACGGTACCAGCACCTGCTTTGATGACCGTGGTATGAATGTGGAGAATCAACCACAACACTAACGTTATACTCCTGTTTGTAATGACCGAAAGGAATGAATTCATGAAATAAATGAACTTTTTTATGATATTCTACTATATCTAGACGCACCTGTATGCATCCAAGCATGTTGCGACATTGCACACATCGATACTGATTGTGATTCAATGTGTTGCGCAGTTCTACTTGAAAAAGCCACATACTTTAAAAAAAAAAAACTTCTTTAAAAATTAACATCTTTCCTATTTTTAGGTCTGCAGCACTAGAGAAGCAATTTCACAACAGACGATGCCAGAACTAGAGAGAAACAAGTCTGCTGGTGTATAATGGTGCCAAATATTCACACAAATGAAGATGTGCTCTCCGCCTCCTACTGCGCTGCTGCGCAAATTAAAGACGACATTAATGCCTTCAGAAGAATGCATCAGTCCTCCCTAAATAACGCTGAAAAGGTTCAATCCATTTTACACTCTGGTCTCCTGCCTTTTATGACCCTCTCATTCATCTTGTGGATGCAATTCTCTTCATTAATTGTTGTGCATGTGTCAGTGGTTTGCAGCCAGCCTCTGCTAAAAGGCTCGGCTGTCAAAGAAAATACTTGTCCTTTCTGTAAACATTGCTGTCTGCGAGCAGGCGGACTGTGGCTGCTCCGGGTCCGTTGGTGGAGGCTGAGCTTTCACACAACAGACGAAAGAGTTTCCGTAAAAAGCTTTGCAAATATTTTCCAACGTTGAATAATTAGCATTGCAAATATTGCAGTAGTACCTAACAAGTTATTAAAATGTGTAAGGATCTGGTCATTTCTGTACCGTCTGGAAATTATGCCAATGGAAAATTAACAGATTAGATACTCAAACCGTTGAGTCGATATGATATGAAGATGGTTTACACGAGGCTGTTTATTTCCAAAAACTTTAGCATGATTCAAATTTAAGATATCGTCAACTTTTATGTGAAGGATGAATCTGGACTATGGCAACAGAAATAAAAACGATACATTTATTAGCCATGAGTCTATTCAAATATTAGAACTTCATTTTGTATCTAAATGACTCAGAAATGAGTTTTTGTGCTTTTTAAAAAGATACAGTATTAGACTTTTGGTTGATTTGGTGGTGGCTGGCAGTTACCGCGTCTTGACCCAACGGTAACTTTCAACATAAAACAAATTACGGCCCAGAAATGGGCATCAATAAAATCCTGTTTGCTGTTGTGTTGCTATGAAGGATAACAAACATGAACATATCACTTCTAAAGCCAAATCACAACCCTTTGTTTGTGTATAGGTTAGCATTACCGCTGTAGCACAGCGACGTTCCACAGGAAGTTAGAAAAGAAGGAGATTTAAAACTCCCATGAGCCATTCCTTCAAACATAATTCAAATACGGATTGTTTTCTTTTTTTACGTTTTTTAATTTTTGTTGTGTGGCAACTAGGGGTCGACCGGCATTACAATTTTGTGCCGATATCGATTTCCGATAATAATATTGCTGTTATGACCCGTAACCTATATTTACTGATATTACATATTTCCCTACCACATACTTGTAGAATAATTATCTTGTAATCAGAAAGTTGCTGGTTCGATTCCAGCCTGTACTTAGCTCCACTGGTCTACACATTGGTATATGTGTACTTTGGTGAGTGTGGCTATTGTCTAAAGCACCCTTAAAGATCAGTATGACTAAAAAAAATGCCCATTCACAGTATTTTAGCTCAAACGAACCACACCGTCCCCCTCAGAGAAATATTCTTTCCACTACAGCCTCAGAGGCCTAAAACGCGCTGGTTTGTACCCGTCTGATCAGAGTAGAATTAGACTTGAACCAAAAAGAAAGATAAGTTACTCCTTAACAGAATATCAATGGTTTACGTATCCTCGTTGTCCCCGTTTTTTCCCCTTGCAATCAAAGGAGTCGCCTCCTGGTGGTCACTGTAAGTAGTGCAGGACTGCAGTTTTCCTCACCATAAGCCTATATTTACATAATATTAATTTAGATAGATATTAGGGATATTTACATCCAGTAAGCCATTGCTGCTTTTATATAATACAGAAATTGGAAATGTAATTAACCAATTCTGTTTCTGGTCATTTTTACATCCATGCTTAGATAAATCGACTGGGAAAAACATTTGCTTCTTTTTTTTTTTTTTTTAAAGAAAGTAAAGTTTAGTTAATGAAGCATTTTAGTATAAATAAACCAAACATGTAAAACATTAAGTTATTCTAGATCTGTTTATTATTCATTTAGCACTGTTGTGCCCTACCAAACTGAACCTGGAGTTTGTTGTTGCTATCAAGTTTCAATAAAATGTTTTATAAATTATCGTTGACACTTGATGGGGATCTTATTTATTTGAAATCTATACATTTGTTTTTTATTTAGCGGTGCTTGCAGCTTTAAGTGAATGCTGCTGGTGATAATGTTCATCTTGAAGGCATCAATTTACACCTGGTGTTCGTCTCCACAGTCGCCTCCAGTGATCCCGTGTCACTCCCTCCACTTTAAATGCAAATGAGCCTCGGAGCCTGGATCACACACAGTCAGCTGCCATGGGCAGCAAACAAGGCGTCTGTGCATCTGTTAATGTTTATCCAAAACAGTAAATTAAATCCATTATTAAATGGTATCAACATCTTTAAGCTCTGCTCATTGAAACTTTTTGAAATGAATCAAACATCTGACAGATGACAGAGGCAGAAAAGGTGGGAAACAGTGACGGAACAGGTTAACCTGCTGTTTCTGGAGTTTATAACAACATTTTATGCAAAACTGATCCCAGTCGGTTGCAATAATTAATTACTTATCAAGTTTGTGTGAAACTCCTGCAGGTACATCTCTAGGCAGGCAGCTGTTTATTCTGTTAAAGCACACAACACTTGGGTGGCGCCATGTATGCGTAAAAAACCCCAAACAGTTCTCACCTCTGTCTGAATTTTCTTTTAAAAACCAACACAAATTTGGTACAATTTGGATCTTACTGTCCCTCGTAAAGACCAGCCAAACCTTTAAAAGTACTTATTTAGCACAAAATAACAAATTCCAGTTCCATTTTTAACAAAATTATTTATGCTTTCATCTGTGAGCACAAATCGAAAGTAGAAGTTGTCAAGATTTCACTTTCATCCTTGCAAAAAAGAAAAAAAAAGAAAAAAAAGAGAATTGGGATGAACTGTGAAATGCCTTTTGTCCTTAAAAGCTGCTTATTCTGAAAAGGTACAGTTTGTGCACGACAGGGGTTGGACAAACGTGAAAGGGAAGAACTATAAAGCTGCATTAAACACAGGCTTGAGCGACTCTGGAAGTTTCCAAACGGGCTCGGTGTGCTTCGACAGGAAGAACGGCGTCGAGACAGAAGCCAGCGGCCAGACGAGAAAAACAAAAAGGAGCTTCCGCAACTGAACAGGAAGCGGGCCGTGACGTGGGGCATGGCTGCTCTGCAAACACGCGTCTCGATAAATATATAAACACACAGAGCCGGCCTTGACGGCCAGCGGGCCTCCAGACCGGCCATATTTACATACGCAGTGCATAATCTGCACAGGTGCTGGAGGCATAATCCCTGCATGAAAAGGACAAAATCCCTTCTGTGAATTAGCCCAGTTTAAACCCAGTGGCACGTGCAGGTGTGCATGGGGGGGGTGCGTCCGCACACGCTCACACAGAGCTTTAGAAATGTCACACCTCAGCATCATCGACATCATTCACATTGAGAAAGGAAGGGCCAACAATAGCGGGTTGTTTTCCCCCCGACTGACGGCTCCACATGACGCACACCCGCAAATATGTATTCGATTAGACCCAATACGGACAACTGAACACACAGGGCTTCTTCCTGTGTTTGTTTTGGTTTCTTCCCCCCCAACTTAACAACAACTCTCTGTGTTTTCGCGTCCACTGTGCTACCGCTGCCCCTAACTGGGCACGGGCCAGGTGCCGGTATCAAGGTGCGCCAGTCTCCTCAAAGCCTCTTAAAACCTACTTTACACCGCTCTCCACAGTTAAAGTCCTTTTAACGAGATGCCAGAGGAAGTGCCAGAGCATTTTCTCCAGCTGTACGGGGCATAGCCTGAACCGGGTCTGCCCCTCCCCCACCCGTTGCTCTGCTTGCGGGCTCAGAGGGTTCCTCCACTTTTCCCTTGCTTGCAACTAAATTCAGTTCCTGGTTTTCTTTCAGTTCTGACCTGCTGATTCTGATTTGGTTTCCTTCTAGGGACAAAACGTGCCTCATCAACGCCCCTCCCCCCTCAATGTGCTGCGCATTGCCCATCAGCTGGCTTAAACAGCGCTTCTATATTCAGCCCACGCTTACAGGAAAGATAAACTGGTACTTCCTGGCATGGAAAACCAAAAACACACACACGTCTGTCTGTGTTTGTTGTTATTTAGATTTCAACACACAATCTAAATTTTACAGATAACTAGAGACACACTGATCAGGCTTTTCCTGGCTGACACAGATTTCAGGATTTCCCTTTTTCCAAAGAACAACAACAACACATAAGAAAGAAAGGACTCTTTCACAGAAGAAGCAATTCTGAATTACAAGATTATCCAATTTTATGCATCATAGCAAATGCATACTGTGTCGGATGGTTTGTATTTTTTTATTAACTAAAAATAGGCTTATGCTCTTACTAGATAATGAACAGGAGAAAAAATGATCTGATTTTTGTGAGTTTGACCTCCTGATGACCGATCACAGATAATTGGCCGATTCCAACCCGCAGCTGATTGGTGCATCTCTCCGCGCCAACAATAGCGGGTCGTTTGTCACGTTACAACATCTTCCTTGACTTCTGAGCAGCTAGCGACCAGCTCCTCTTGGTTCTCTCCCCTACCTTTTCTTCCTTTACACAGACATGAGTCAGTTATCAGTTTCAAGGTTTTAAAAAGTTTTTTTTAAAGCGGCGAAGGTTTACCGTCATGCCATTCCTACGGTTGAAAGTAATTCAAGTGAGATGCCTGAGGAAGTGCCAGAAGGGTTTATTTTAGCGAGCACATGGAGAAGAGAGTAACAAAGCATGGCTCCTGTCCCACCTGTTGCTGTGCACCACTAAGCAGCCTGCAGGAGAAGAAACTACAAAGTTTTTTCCATTGCTTACAAGAGAAACTTGACTGTAGATGTCTCCCCTCGGGTCTGACGTGCCTCAAAATGTAAAACGGCAAACAACAAATGTCATGGGTAAGTAGAGAGGCGCCGATCAGACACTTCCTGGCTTCTTTTCTCTGTTTGCTAACATGACGATTCTGTTTTGACCAATTAGGATTATCTTTTTTCTTTTCTTTTGCTAGTGGCAATAACTAATTAAAAAAATAACAATCCTTAATAGAGGCTGGAATGCAAGACATCAAGTCACATCACTGATTATAAACTCTTATAAAAAGGTTTATCGAAGCTTGTGATGTTGGTTGACGCATTTATAGGCCAGAACTTGCAGAAGTTCTTAGTTTTTGTATTTATTTAATGGATACGCGTCACCAGACAGAAAATTATCAGCCAATTCCGACCTCTGGACGGCTGATCGGTGCAAACAGTAGAAGAACTATTTATTCAGTAATACCCAAAATGAACAAGTAAACGGTCCTTTTTGTTTAGAGGACTTTTTACACATCTAACAACAAGCTCCTCTTTGTTGTTGTTGTTGTTTTTAGCTTATATGGCGTTACTTTTCCGTATCCAACAATGAACATAGACAAAGGATCAAAGACAATTAAGGTCCAGCAATCTAGTTATCTGCAGCTAAAATTAATTTTTCGCATTCTTTCTGTCCAGCTGTTTCTTTATGGGACGCTTTCTTTTGAAGGATGAATCAAAATTAAAGAGTTTTGGTGAGATGAGCGTCGCTGAGGCCAGGGAGCCGAGCAGGATCAGCTGATGTTCTAAGTGAAACCAAAGACGCAGCGCGCTGTGCGTCTCTGGTCACAGGAAGATGTGTCCAGACAAAAGACTCGCTGTCCTCCACTGGTGAACCCGCCAGGAGACAAAGCGCGCACCTTTCGCCGCGTCTAAACGCTTTAATCTCGGCCTCCCAGCCGCTGCCAGTGTGCGTATTTGCCCGGGTTGTTGGTTTTCCGCCGCTTCCAAACCTGTTTATCCTCCAACAAAAGAGCTCGACGCCAGCAGAAGCGCAACAGCGTGACCGAGCCGCTCTCGTTGTTTGTTTGCTTGCTTGCTTTGACCGACCCTTGTTCCGACGGTGAACCCAACACGGCACCAGAACCGAACCTTTCCCACCCACTGACAATGAAAACACTGTGGTGCCGGAGCTGGATCTACTCACCACCTGAGTCAGACCCGAGCAAAGCGCGCAGCTCGGTGAGGGACAAACTGCAGCCAGAGGGACGCTTTTGTTGTTGTTGGTATTTTGTGCTGTTTTTAAAAGAGGTGACCCAGGGATTGTCTCCGTCCAGGTTCTGGTCCACGTGTGACGCTGCCAGCTGGGAACTTATTGTTGCGTCCTTTGGGTGCTGACGGGTCTCATTTTCCCAGCACTGGCTTTTGTTGTGTCTTTTGTGTGCGTAATAGACTAGCCTGGTTACTTTGGAGAGGGGGGGACGTCACCACGTGGGAGGAGAAGGACGCTCCGACTGACAGCCGAATCGACCAATGGGCAGTCGTGTTGCCTTCAGGGACCCGTGGGACAAAAGGCAACCTATCTAAAGAAAGAAAAATGCTACATAAGGTTGGAAACAACTGTGATAAACTAATCCCTTTTATGAAGTTTGTTCACAGCAGATAAGCACTAGAAATGGCTTTTTTGTAAAAAAAAAAAAAACAACCACTTCTTCTTCTTCTTCTTCTTCTTCTTCTTCTTCTTAAGGTTTTTTTTTTACAACTGTGGGGTTTTAAGAGTGTTTTGTGTACCATTTCTGAAGAAGAACTAAAATATAACAAGCTGCTAATGTAAACATTTACTGTTTCTTTTGTTGTTGGTTTTTGACCTGAATTTGTGAAAGTTTATTGTTAAATTATTGTGCAATAAATGTTTTGTAAAAAAAAAAAAAAAAAATCTTCTTCTTCTTCTTCCCAAATATAACTTTTTTTTGTTAAACTGATTTTTTTTAACAAAATGTACCCTTTAAACTACAAAACAGTATCTATATCATTAAGAAATGCAGTTTCAACAGAAAAGTGACCTGATTTTTATTTAGATTAATTTAATGTTTTTTTCTAAGGGTCTTCAAAATCAGTTTCTCTGTTGATATGGCTCACCGCACAAGGCACCAAAGCCTTGGGGGCGCCAAGCATAAATAAAAAAAATAAAATAATAATTGCCAGTTTTGTTGCTAGATTCTTACAACCAGCGGACAGATAACGGTAGAGAATATGTTTGGTGCCCACAGCACTATTCCTTTCAAAGCCACTGCTGATACATCTTTATATACCAGAAGAGTCGGACACCAGCGTCATATGAAAGTAAGAGAAAAACAACAAACACTTGAGTGAACATATTGTTTTTGTTCACGCTCAAATTCTGCATATTGTAGCTTGAATTGTCACAGTTCTCCAGACTTCCAAGTTTGGGAGCTTTAATTTCGCACCTTTTGAAGTTTTAGTCGTTTTGTAACCAACCTTCTTAAGTTGTGAAATGGAGCCGTTTGTTCTGGGACATTTAGTACCAATCACGCCTCAACTTTTACCTGCCTCAGGGACGGGTTATACTTGCTTCGACAACCAATGATTTAAAGCAGTTTTCTATAATATAACAATATTCTTCTGTAAGATACTCTGAATCCTTTGAATAATATCTACCAGCAGGAGGTCGCTTTGAGTTATTTTGGTTTGATCAGGGGTCATAATCTGTCATAAATCACAGGAGCTGACTGACCCAAACATGAATCAGAACCAAAATAAATGGAAACATGATATGTGACAAAGCCTTCAGAAAATAAAATGCAATTTATTTGAATTATCTGTGTGGTTTGAGTATTTTTGTTACCATTTCTCTCCATAATTCATCAAAAATGATGAATTACCTACTTTGAGAAATCTACTGAGCCTCCATGGTTTAGTTGATTGGTACAAAATGGTTTGTTAACGGGACAGAAAGGCAACATGTGGGAACACACTTAGGGAACATAGGGCACAAAGACTGTCCAGTCCCATTCTGGTTCATACATTTGTCTGTAAGCGCTCTAACCTCCAGCCGTAGGTCATTAAAAAACATTAATATATTAACTGTTCAATTTTCTAAGCACAGTTATGAATGGAGAGAGAGAACCTGGACACATTTTGTTTAGACACCGCCAGAACCAGAAAGGACCGGGGCGGTTCAGCTCAGAGTCGGCGGCTTACGGTTCTTTCCAAACGGATCTGCACCTTTCAAACTTTTTCACAATTTCTCACTCCAACAACAAACATTTAAGGTATTTTTTTTACTGAAATAGAGACACAAAGTACTGTATAACTGTTATACAGTACAGAAGTGTTATATTTTAACAAATACAAACCTGAAAAGTGTGACGTGCATTTAGCCCGGCGAGTTAATACCTTTATAATAATACCTTTATAATAATACCTAATATCTTTTGAAGTATGTCTCTGCCAGATTTGAACATCCTGAGTACTTTTTTTTTTGCTATTTCTTCTTTATACAACACCTCCTGACCAGACTCTAGTCTAATGAGACTAAAGGCTGGGACTGGACTTTGTTTGGGGTTTTTAGATTTTTAGAGTAAAGAAGATGAAGACAAATACACAGAACACTTTTCCGATCCTTATTTGCGATTCTGTTCAAACAATCATTTTTGCATGAATGTTGATTAGTTTAATGATGGTCAATTGAATAATGAAATACATTACATTGTCATAATGAGGTTGTAATCTTTAACCGTCAGGTGACTGACTTCCTCCCCAACATCCAATTTCTGTTCACCTACAGACCAAATGTGTTGCCAGCAACAAATCAGTTCAGTTGGCACAAAACAAGATTAAACATCAGAGCATCAACCTGAGTCAGAACCACCTCGTCACAAGAAATATCAAGATCCTTTAACACGTTCAACGTACAAGGGAAGAAAAATATATAAATAAATGAAAGGATGTTGTTATTGCAGTGGAAATTATTTCCCATGCGGCGTGAACGCGCCACTCGCGGGAGGCGGTAGCGTGCAGATACCAGGATGTGTAAATAAATACAAGTTCCTCATCATTGCAATGACGGGTGGGGGTTGTTAATAAATATGCACGTCCTTACTTATTGTTTCGCTTCTCATGATTAAAAGTCGTTCAAACAGAACTTCCTGTATTTTTAACTGACGAGGAGCTAACTGGGTCTACATTAATGAGGAGGTAAAATAAGTCACGTCTTCTAGGAAAACACAAAAAATAATAAACCAGACAAACATCAGATACAAGTTAAAACACCAGAAAGGTCGAGGTTCTAATCCAAACATCTGATAAAAATGCTATATTTTATTTAAATTTAGTTTGGATCGAATCAAAAAGAGCAGCTTGATCCTTTTTTTACTGCAGCCTCTTTGTTTACATCCTCAGATCAGCATCCTCCTGCCGTGACACAGATGCGCGTATGTGTTAAAAAACAATCCATGCGGGATAAACACACGCAAACAGACATAAATGGATAAATAAAGAAGCACGAACGTGACAGCCGACCTACCCGCGCACTAAGAGCCTCTCCTCCGCGTCCTATTTTCTCCTGCAGCCCTGACGTCGAGGACGCGCGTCAGCCAAAACAACAACCAACAACTGACGATATGTTTATATATTTTTTTAAATAACTTATTTGTTTATTAGGACTGCCTTTTATTTCAATGAATGTGTAAAAAATGCTGTAAGCACTCGGAAGCTCGAGGAAAACCCACGATGGATGGATGTAAACACAACATTTGCTGCAGCTTCCAGGGTTGCACTCCGCTGTGCGCGTGCGCGTCACGAAATCCGACGTTTCTTTGTGTTTTTGTCGCCTGTTCACGTGGCTTTTTAATCCCCCCCCCCCCATGAAAACACACACACACGTATGCACGCACGCACACGCACGCACTAAAACCTGAGCTGAGATCTGCAACTCCGACATCAAATTACAAAACCAGGCTCCTGAAAGAGAGATGCTGTAACCGCATCAGTTCTCAAAAGGTTAAAAAAACAACAAAATCCAACCAGAATAGAAACCGTTCTTTAACACAATAATAAAAAAAACACAATAGTGCATGGTGCATAGACATGAGCAGAGCACGTTAAAAGTCTTTCATGCCTGTAACCGTGCAGTTTGCAGAAAGAAGTCTACAAAAATAGCAACCTTATAAATATCTCACTGCGCGCATCCTTTAAGATGTAATGCGACGTTAAAGGTGCACATTTAAATGCTGATGATGGCTCGCTGCAAAACAACGCCGCGTCCTCCAGTAGGTCACCCTGGCTTTGCACTCACCCCCAAAGACGCTTCGCCTTCTCCCCCTTCCTGCGGAGACCAAAACAACCCGGCGGAGGAGACGCGTCTCTCGGCTGGAGCTGCTGCGGGAGTCTGGAACACGGGCAGCTTTTCACGGTTGCATAAATCCAGCTGCAAGCGGCTGCAGCACCGGTCGGGTCGGAATCGGGTCGAATCAGTTAAAAAGTCTCCACAAACATCAGCGCGTCCCGTCCAGAACCCCCTCTGCGCGCTTCAGGGCGATCCGCGGAGATCTGCGGGAACCTTCTCCTGGCGAGTGTCCCGGCTGAAGAGTGGAGACCCATCCGTCAGAGTGGGCTCATGTCTTATTGTTCCTTTTTTTTATCCTCAGTATACTTCTAGTCGTCCGAAAGCAGCAGCAGCAGCGGGTTGACAGGCCGAGCGGTTCCGTCTGAGGCCTTATTTATAGCGAAAATCCCAATAATCTCTGCAGCGCGGCGCGCTGTGGTCCAAACGCAAACATACGCACGACCAAGAATCCAACTACCTGACGGAGCTGCCCTGGTTTGGCTGGAGACAGCGTGTGAGCTGACTGCGGAGCCAAACTTGTCTGAAAAGTGCAACAACAAAAAAAAGCTGCGTTTTATTTCATCAATTGGTGAGGCGTTCAAGTGCTGCAGGGAATATGGTTTACGAGAACCACCGATAAAAGAAAAACAAACTGAAAAGTACGGAATCCCAGACGTGCCAGTTTTTTGTGCTTCGTTTTAATGTATTAGTGGTATACTGAAGACTAAAAGATGAATATAAAATGAAATATATAAAAAATATCGAATGAAAAATCATATTAAATGAACACAGAGCACAAAGAAAAAAAAAGATTCTTGTTTATTAATGCCGTAATTCACTCTAACATGGCAGATATTTAACTCAGGACAGAATGCTGGCTGATGGCGATCAGTTCCTTTCTTATTAGAGCTTGGAGTTGATTACACTGTGGTGGGTTCTGTTTGTTGACTGACCACAGGTCCAAAACGTCACTGTTCTGATCTTTTCAGGCACTTTGCAGCCCCGTTTACCTTGTGACTCGGTGCCTCGTCGTGCTGGTAAATCCACAGATCACCACATGGTTGCTGGAAGAGCTTTGTGTTGCAGCAGCACATGTTGGTACCATTTTGCTGTTGAGGAGATTGGGAGGATTCCCGCGGCCACGAATGGAGAGCAAACCACCCTCCACCGCATCAGGACGCTTCGCTGTGGACACGGTACAGGACTGAGGGTAGATCTGACTCATCTTTGCCAGCACGTCATTTACCACATGACAGGGGAAGAATGATACATCAGAAAAAAATTACTTTGCAGCAGTCTCCTGCTTGTGCTTAACCTTTTCTGTAAAATATAACACTTAAACACCATTTCTGGTGGGAAATAAATGCAGATGGCTTACATTCAAACCTACCGAAGACGGCTGATATCGCTGCTTTTTTTTTTAAAGAGGGATTGGCCTGAAGAGATTCACATAGTTTGGTGTCTAACCCAGAGTGATTTTACAACCAGCGACCTTTGGGGCTCCCTAACCACTTGGCCACCACTAAAGTAGCATAAACATATTGAATCCTAGCCCTGTACCTCAAAATGAAAACTGCCCTCGTCTCACCATGTTGATGGATCCATCGGGCATTTTACATGTGTTTAAACACTCAGCATTGCCAATAACTTATGATGGGTTCATTATGAAGTTACAATTGGCATTATTTTGATACATGCCCAGCAAAACAGAATGTCAGCAAAATACTGAAATGATGAAAAATCTTTAAATGTTTTTTGTTTTTTTTTAAACTGGAAGATGTTTGGACATTCCTGTATTTCAACACCGAGACCATTCCACAGCCCCCCCCCCCCACACACACACACACAGATTGATACACAAAAAACGCTGAGAAGTTTAAGATTATATTTTCTTCTGAAATCATGGCCTTCATCTCATTGTCTGTACATTTACAGGCAACAGGTTGTGGCAGCATTCACTCCCCCTGGAAAGAGCACAGGGCCAAAGTGGACAGTCGTCTGCATTGTCTGCCCCCCTGGATGATGTCACAGCTAGCAGAACGGCAGACTAGGTGTACCTTCTATGAACAGGAAAAGACAGCGAGAACAAAAAGTTTAAAAGTTGAAATAACAAATAATGGAAATTGGAGAACAGTAGGAGAACTCAGCAAAGTGAGAGAGAAAGAATTGATGTCCCCCAGCAGCCTAAGCCTATAGCAGCATAACTAAATAGATAGCTCAGGGTAACCTAAACCAGTCTAAATAAAACAAAAATGGAAAATAGCATATTAGTACATTTACAACAGCATTGTTAACCATTTTTATCCATCATTTCGATACTCTCCATAACGGTTTTAGTGGTATTACCCCCAAACTTCTACACAGTCCTCCAGATACGGTACAATGGCGAAGGAATACAGTAGTTGGATTTGTGATATTTCCTCAGCTAGAAACGTCTTTAGTATATTTTGTTGACTTTTTTTTTATTAAAGTTTAATTAAATCATCATAATTATATGGATATTTATTTTGAATAAATTGCATATTTAATGTTTTTTCCTTAAAAGAAGCAGTCTTTTAAAAACATGAACAGAGCAAAATTACTTGAAAATTATAGTAATTCGGCCTGTCTTTGTTAAATTCACCCTTTGAAAAAAAAGGTTTACCATGAGTCTCAAAAGATGACGTTTTGCTGCTACACCAAAACAACGTCTTTCTCTTAAAAAAACCTGTTAGTTCCCACCCAGGGAGCGTTCCGTGAAGGCGGCAGGAGCAGCACAGTAGCCCAGTTACACAGATCCAGCCACAAATAGCGTCCAGTGAGAACGAAGAAGACCTTCCAGTCGACCAATCCGTTGCCGGAGTGGGTGGGGCAAGATAAATGCGGCCAATCAGCGCGAGGGCAGGCTGTTTTTTTTCGCGCGTCCGCGGCCGAATGTTTTTTTTTTTTTGGCACCGCGCGCAGCAGCCACCTGACCAGGGTCCGAAATTAACACTCGCCAGTCGCCAAATGCGAGTAAATTTCCCGTTTGGCGAGTGAATTTCAGAGGGCTAGCTGCCACATGGCGAGTAAATGTTTGTACCAAATAAAATAAAAATAACATAAAAATAACGAAACCCATATGATCCGTTCCAGCTCTGTCCATCCAGAGCTCAGTCTAAAAACGCCTTCTGCGGTGCTGGTTCAGCTTCTTTCACATTCAGAACCATGGCTGCACTCTGGATCAGAAAACAGATCTGCTAACCAGATACAGTCTAAAACGCCAAGTAGTCTGTTTATAAGTTTCATTCTTATTTATTCAGATTTTTTTTAACTACCTGCGCTGCGGCTCTGTGCTTCACCGCTCTTACTGCCCCTCCCCGCCCCCCCTCTCGCAGCAAGGTGCTTTTATCAGCGGCCAGCCTTCAAAACGTGAATCGCTACGTTTAATGTCCTTCCACTCGTACCAAAATGTCCCAGTTAAAGTCAGTAGGAGAGTCAGTAACTGTTTTTCATGCTGTTTTGTTTTTAACGACACAGAACCAGCGATGCTTCGGTGGGCGTGGTGCCTTGCGCTTGAATTCAGGTGCGCAAAATTACGTCACATGTAACCTGTAACATCGGGGGCGCAGCGCACGAGGGTAAAATCCAGTAGCTAGATCAGCGTAAAGACGCAGCGTGAACCCTGAGTGCTTTAAGTGTTGCAGGTGAGGGGAAAATTTTGAACCGTACACAGGGGCGGTTCTGGACAGGGGCCAACAGAGGCCTGTAGAACTGTTCCTGGCCCCTGTTATGGCCCCTGTACTAAAAACATGTTAAATTTCTTAGGATGATAAATGCTGACAAAGATAACGTGACTGGTCATTTGGATCAGTTGTATTTTTTTCATTTATGTTTTTACCCATTAATAAAATAACAAAATAATTAAAAAATAAATATAAAAAAAATATAACAATAATTAAAATTAAGCTGTTTCACGTTAAGCTCCCGCTGTATTGAGAAAAGATCAGGGGTCTGCAACCTGCAGTTCCAGAGCCACAATTGGCTCTTTGGCTTACTTAATATTTTAAACGATGAAATGTTGACCTGTTAAGTCCCCCCACCCCCCCCCCCCAACAATCCTTTGTTCTGTGCCCCTGTGAAAAATCACTGGCCCCACCCTGGCCCCCCTGCTAAATTTGGTCTAGAACCCCCACTGACCGTACAGGCTTGATGAAACTCTGCCTCATTCACAAATAAGACCAACATGGATAGAATAATGATAATCTGTAGTGTTTTTTTATCGCCTGGATGTGAATCTGATAATTCATATTGTGTCTTTTATAATCAACTACAATATTTTCTTTTTTTTAAGTCAGGAAACAAGCATTTCTCTTCCAGGGTCCAGTCAGCCATGCCCCCAACCACGCCCCCCAAAATTAACATAATCTCACCCTTAATTTTTATAAAAGTTGAGGTCTGGTCAGGATTAATGTTTTGGCCGGTAAAAAATATGCCTGGCTGGTTGATTTTTACATCTACCGGCCAACTTGGCCGGTGAATAACAAAATTAATTTCAGACACTGGTTACAGGTTGAGCATCAGATGGTTTTAGACAGAGTGAATGCTGCCAAACTTGAGCTCTTAAAGGCCGAGGTGAGGATGGAGGAAGCTGAAACTCAGACAGAGGAGCTATAAACTCCTGATGTTAGCGAGGCTGTGTCTCACCAGAGAAGTGAGTCCCCCACCCTACAGGTGAAACCCTCACATGTTCAACCCCAGCAGGTTGAATCATTGCAGGAGCTGGAATCACAGAACAGCTCTGCAGTTTCTAACTGCAATCTGTCCCTTTTTGTTGCTTTTGTAGTAACAGCTTCATCTTCTCTGAGCGGCTTTTCAGACCATGCAGGTACATGTATCTTATCTTATATATATATATCAGCAGAAGTTAACAATTTAGAACAATTTAGACAAACTTCTACTCCAGAACTACAGGCCCATCTCAAACCTCCTTTATCAGGAGATTAAAGAAAAAGCTGAGTTTCAACCACTAAACACCTTCTTAACAACGACCAGCCGCTTTGACGTTTTCCAGTCTGGTTTCCGTGCTCACCACAGTACAGAGACCGCCCTTATCAAAGTGTTTAATGACACGTATATAAATACAGACTGTGGAAGAACCACCATGCTGGTTCTATTGGACCTCAGTGCAGCATTCGATACTGTCGATCACTCCATTCTGTTAGAACGCCTGGATAACTGGGTCGGCCTCTCTGCTACAGCTCTCCACTGGTTTAAATCCTATTTAAACGACAGGGAATTTTTTGTGTCAGTAGGTAACTTTACATCAGAGATGACAAAAATCACATGTCCTCACTAAGACTAAGAACGTAGAGAACATGGACCCGGTTCTGAAGTCCTCACTAAGACTAAGAACGTAGAGAACATGGACCCGGTTCTGAAGTCCTCACTAAGACTAAGAACGTAGAGAACATGGACCCGGTTCTGAAGTCCTCACTAAGACTAAGAACGTAGAGAACATGGACCCGGTTCTGAAGTCCTTCCACTGGCTCCCTGGATCTCAGAGAATAGACTTTAAAATCCTTCTGTTAGTCTATAAATCCCTGAATTAGCACCTAAATACATCACAGACTTGTTATCAGTGCATCAACCCTCCAGACCACTCAGGTCTTCTGGCTCCAGCCTGCTCTGCAGAACCAGAACCAGAACCAGACATGGAGAAGCAGCATTTAGTTCCTGTCAGGATTCTGCTTGACTAATTAGTGGCAACAGGTGGAGCTGATCTAACGTAGCGTGATGGCTGTAGGGAGACTGAGCTGATTGGATGATGAATTTGAGGTGAAGGCAGATTAAGAAAAGTCCAGAAAAAGTCCAAAACAAAACTAACAAAAACCTAAATCATGGCACTTTTCTGTTTTATGGCTTTTTTAAAACTTTTTTTATTGATGTCTAAGTTTTGTTGTGCTTCTTGCTGTTCACTATGTGTTGTGTAAAGTATTAAGAAAGTGGCTTTGTTCAAACAATGTATGCCTAAAGTTAATTAAACTTTTTTTGTATTTAGTTTTAAAGTATGTTTTTAATGTAAAAGTGGTTAATTTCGAATGTTAATACTTTTTTAAGATATTTAAAATATTCTATTTCAAAGATGCTTCACCATGTAAGGTTAAATAAAGCTGGTTATTCAGATATTTTGTTATGAATTACAAAATGTGTGCAATTCAATGTCTATAATTTCTTCACTGAACAGTTTGTGACGAATAGCGACGTGTTAACTGGTAGTAACTGTTCTTGGTTTAAACTACACGCTGTCGAATGAAGAAAAATTGTGTAGCTTCGGTTAAATAAAGGTTTGTTCAGTCGGATCGCTCTGCTTCCAACCATACAGAACTTTGGTTATCTACTTTATAGCCTCCCACGGCTTGAGAAGGGTTTCACATACAGCGGCCACAAAAACAGATATACATACAAAGAGACCTTGAAGAACAAATGGTTGATTTTATGAGTAGATACGGAGTCTCAGGCTACCTCCCGGCTGTAAAACCCCCAGACGCCCAACAGATAAGTTACTAAGGCCTAGTCAGTTAGTTTGACCTGGCAGGTGTAGATCTAAGAAATTACTTTCTGTTCAACAAAGTTAATTAATGGGGACACATGGAGAAGCAAAGAGCCAAAGAGGTGGCCGAAACAAACAAAGAATGTTCAGTAACAGTGATGGTATACAGTAGGGTTTGCTATGGCTTTGTTTCGATAAGCTTCATTGGATTTATTTCATCCAGTGTTGCATTACTTTTACATTAAGATTTTGCATTGATGAAGGGAGAGACCACAGCGCAAAGTCTCCTCCAGCACATTCCCAAGATTCTCAGTGGAGTTAAAGTCTGGTGAGCAGACGTGAGTCTTCAATTCCAGTCCATAGGTCTGGTGTCCTGTAGATGTGTCCCTGGTCCCACACACCTGAATTAAATGGCTGGATTTGTATGTAAGAACTGTAGAAACAACAACATTTTCACACAGAATGGCATTCTCATAGAGAATAAACAATAAAGCATATTTTTCAACAACATAATCTTTCACAAATCAGAAGTTTGACCTTTTTGTATTACATTTAAAGATGTGACTAACAAATTGAAGAGATCTATCAGACCTAAACATCTTCTTTCATAGAAACACATAAAATACAAATAGTTTACCTCATTGGCTGCATTAACTTGAAGGGGTTAATAATAAAAAAAACATCTTACAGCACCATCATCATTATACAAGTGCTGAAAAACTTCACTGCACACAACATGGTGAGAGAAAAAGAAAGCATGCTGCCCTCTGCTGACAATATGGATCCACCCTAAACAACAAAGAACATTGGTTCCACCCTGGAAACATTTGACTTAACCTTTTAAAGAAATTACATTTTAAATATCAATGCATGTGTTTCAATCTGATTTTATAGATTTTCAATTATTTTTAAGTCTATTAGATTAATTTTGATGGCAGCCTGTGGAATATGCCTCTGCCATTAGGGATGGAGTTACCTGGTCATATATAGGAGGCATGAAGCACGATGGATACATTACTTTTGACATTTATTTTTCTACTGCCTCTCTTCTTATCAATGGGTCCAGTTTCCTGAAACAGGATCAATATGGACTGATTAGACCACATAATATCTCATTGAGATGTCATGTTTCATGAATTGGCGCTATATAAATAAAATAGAATTGAATAACCATCTTTCAGCTAAATGCAAAGCTACTCATTCCATCAGTTGGGGTTAAATAACTTGTTACCAGCTGAAATATGATCGTCAATGCAGTAATTAACCACTAGGAGGCTCATACGTATTGGCTTAGTTAAATCCAAGCGGCAACTTTCTTTTGGTCAGACAGTGTATAAGAACTGGCCTATTCACATCTGGCCAAATGGTAAATGGTAAAATGGTAAATGGTAAATGGCTTGTACTTGTATAGCGCTGTAACTAGTCTTGACGACCTCCAAAGCGCTTAACACTACAGTCTCTTAGTCATTCACCCATTCACACCCTGGTCACACTTGTTCCAGCAGCAGCGGAAAGAGACATTCAGCCAGCAGCCTTTCATCTGACCTGAATGATGAGGTCCTCCTGGAAGTTTTAAAATCTTTTTAAAAGTTTTAAAATCTAACAAAAGCCACAAAAAACCCTGCAACCCTCTTTATAAACAATTGGTTGAAAGATAACATTTAAATCTAAACTAATGCCAGGAGTGTCATGGTTCGTTATATGAACCCGAACACAACCACACACAGAGCTTAGTTTGTGAGTTCTATTGACAGTTTTATGTGCTTATTAGGAGCAATATATGAGAGAAATTTGGTGATCACTGACCGTTGTTTAGGTACATTAAACCACGTTAAGCCTTTTTCTCGCCATAGGCGCCAATGAAGAAGAAAACATTAATGTGAGATATCTTCTATAATCGTTGGATTTCGGTTTATTTTTTTTGACAGGCTTAAGTCTTCATGACAATATATGGCCATGCGAAATTTGGTGATGATTCCTCGTTGTTTTCCTACCTTAAGCCACGTTAAGCGTTTTTCACGTTAAGCGTTTTTCACGTTAAGCGTTTTAGAATGTCCCTGCAATTGCAAGTGCGGTATTTCCCCCACAGACCACCAGGGCGGCCGAGAAAACCTTTGTTCAACCTGAAATTACTCATTTAATCATCCAAAACAGTATGGAACACATTAATTAACTGAAAAATGTTGCATAGTATGCCTTTAAAGAAGATTGATCGCCACTGTGTCTTCAGACCACCAAAGGCACGCTCAACGATGTTTCTTGCCTTGGCGTGGTGTCTGTTGTAGCAAGCCTCTACTTGGCCTGTACCAAATATAAAATTAACTTTTAATTTAGGTAATATGCTGATATGTCTAAATGTTCTATCCAATTAGTATATTCTTTGTATCAATTAAGTGTCATTGTTGGCTCTATTTATGGACAAGAAGGTAAGAGATCTTACTGGCAACTGGCTGGCGATAGGGCGTCAGGAGGGTGATCGGGTACCGGAGGCATGGGTACCCGCCATTGCCGAGTAGAAAAAAAGCCCTCAGGTGGGTATAAGGCATTTTTGTACAACGGCGAGCGCCGCAGTACTAGTGAGTCATGGACAGAGCCGACATTGCCAATTTAAACGTCCAAAAACATTCCACGTGCGTCACACACACCCTGCAGGATTATTGAGGGGAAGAGTTTTCTGTTTATATAACATCTCTTTTGTGGCTCTGCAGGTGGAACAATTCGGACATGACACCCATCGATGGCACCAACATGCTGCTCTGAAGGCCTCGTTCCCGGCAAGGCGGGCAAAACCATCTCCCACTCCCTCCAAATCTTGTGGTTTTGGCAGGAAAATGATTTTTGGAATTATGCCCATCAGGGAGTTGACAACTCTGTGCACCACCCGTCACACAGTGGACAGGGGCATCCCAAAGATGTCCGCTGTTTCCCTGTAGGACGCACCACAGGCCAGCCAGTAGAGGGTTACCAGCACCTCTATCTCCTGTGGCCATCCATGGACCTTCTGGATGGGCAGCAGCTGAAGGAGGAGGACGATGGTGGACCTGTTTAGCCTGAAGGCTGTTTTCAGGTCTCCTTCATTAAAAAATATTTGAAGGATTGGTACCGAGGTGTTTATCCTCACATATTTTGTTGCTTTTTCTTCCTGTAAATAAAAAATGCCAAATGTTACCATAGTTGTTGTTTTTTAGTTCTCACCTTTTCACACCATAAAACTATACCTGGTTAACATGCAGATTAATATAGTTCTCAAGAAATAAAAAAGTAAAATGTACAGTGCTGTAAAACTAGTCATATATAGTAAATGTAACAACTGGCTTCCCTTCTCTCGCATTTTTAACATTTCACTTACTGCACATAATTTAAAGATTAATCACTGTAAAGGTGGGCAGACATAGAAATGACTCGTCCTTTTGAAATATTCAATGCTGTAATGTTCAATAGGTGCAAATGAAATAGCTTAATCCGGTGGCCTGCAACCTTTACAGTCTAAAGAGCCATTTTTCCTTCAGTCCACTTGAATTAGACTCGTTCAAAGCCGCAAATGTTGCCTGTCCTTTTGAAAAAAGACAAGTTATAATTTTTCACAAATATTTAATGTAGGAAATATGTTGTCATCTTTAAAGAAACACCCTTTTATATCTATTTTGAGGTTTAAAAAATGGACAGGATGTTGATATTTATAGATAATGACGTAAAAAAACAATATAATAAAAAAATATTGATTTAAAAGTGTATATTACTGGCACTTTTAGCATCATTCTGTTGTGAAAAATAAAAGCAATTCAAGAAAGAAAACTGCTAAAACCTGCATTTATTATCATTGTTACATTTAAATACAATAATAAAAATATAATTTGTAGCCAAAGTTATTAAAGAGCCACTGTGGAAGGTCCAAAGAGTCCACACTCGCGTTCGGCCAGTTTAACACTCACTGTTCAAAACCTCACGACTGACGCTCCCCAACAGGCTCCAACGTTGCTGCTGATTGCGGCTTTCTGCTGCAGCTGCTGCGATGAAGAAACTGAATGCAGAAACTTTGGATAACTTTGAGAGCAGCTTTCTACTTTCTCCTTCTTTCTCTTCTTTTCAGGATCCCTAGGATAGCTTCTTCCCTTTTTATTTCATTTCTTCTATTTTTTCTTCTCTTCTCTCTCGTCTCCTCGCGCCGTTTGTTTTCAAATGGTTTTGCCGTCTCCCTAGACCTTTCTGCACATGCGCAGCAAATGGACTGATCCAATGTAGTGGAGACTGTAGGGGGGGGGCCCCGAGACACACTCAATATTATAAGCATTGTGACCAGTGGCGGCTGGTGCTAAAAAAAACTGAGGGGGGCGCACACAAACAAACAAATGAAAAACAAACGAAACAAATCTTAAAAAATAGCACTATTTGAACATGAATTTTGCCCTCCTTTCCTTCTGCCCAGCAAATTTCTCAATAGACCCCTTGCATCTGACGTCACAGTCACGTGATCGGGGGTGCGCGCCTCCATCTTGGTGGGCACGCTAGCGTGACAGCCCACCACTGCACTGGCACAGTCAGCTTATTACTCGCATGGCCGGCAGAGCGATTGTTCAATATGGTGTAAACCTGTTGCATTTTTGGTTGCGGGAATCGTGCTGGGAGGGACAAAAAGTCGTTCTATAGGTTGCCTACCATAATAGACTGGCAGTGTGCTAACAACGGAACCGCGGGGTTTAAAAAGTTCACCGCTCACGATCTGTGCGGCGCGACCGGACTGTACACACTGTACGTCGTGCCCCCTCTGGGACCGCTCGCTGTGGTGGCAGGGGCAGGCGAGCAATGGTGGGTGAACAGGGAACCAGAGCAGGGGGTCGAGCCCAGCTCGCACCGCACCGGCGGCCGCGCGGCACGGCAGGTCGCCCGGCCCGCCCCGCGAGCGGAGGCGTGCCGAAACAGGCGGCCAGCGCGTCGCGCGGACCGAAGCGCTTGCCCTCCCAAACCCCTCCGCGAGCCGACCGACGATCGGGCCCCGCGGGTCCCGGGCCGGAGAGGAGCGGAGGTCGCCCCCTCGTAGCTCTGCTTAAACAGCAGGATGCGCTCACGAAAACCTCACGACGGCCGACTGAACAATATTAAACTCACCCTTCCACGGACAACTGCTACATCATTCAGGTAACAAACAGACAGTTCACGTATCCATCCGGCAGTGAACTGTTTGTGCACTTCCAAACTCTTGTACGCCTTCATCTGATCGCCACTGTACGTTGGGGTGGGTGACAACACAAGGTAGTTCACCAGATCCGCATAGCAAATGGCCAATGGCAATGGCCAATCATCGGGATTGCTAGAAATATCCATATCAGGAAGAGCCAAAGGGTCCGCATTACCGATCCTTGTACATTTAGCATAGTAAAATGCCTTATCAGAAGGCTGTAACTCATCCACATAAGGCTTGTTGGTAAGGGTGGCTGCCAACCAATATGGCCGCCACGCAAGGGGTTCTGGGTAACGGAGTCACATGGTTGCAAGGGGTCAATTATATTCTTGTTAAAGTCAGTCATCTCTGTGACTAGTCTTTTCTCCATTGACAACATGGCCAATGCATTCAGCCTGTCCTGACTCATTGAGTTTCTCAGAAAAGTCTTGATTCTTTTCAGAGTTGAAAAGCACATTTTAGCTTCTGCTGTGGTCATGGGTGTGGTGATGAGGATTTTCAAGAGCGTGACAGTTTCTGAAAAGACTTCTTCTAGATTGTTTTCCTGATTTTCATAACATTTGCTGCCATTTTTAAGGCTGTGTTATGAAATGTGTTACAGCATTTTTGTGGGACAAGATTATACAAAATTCAGTAACCAAATGTTTTATTCCCCATTACCCATAAACTTCAGCACAACTTAAATAATAAAATATCTTGCTGACAAACATTATATCAACATACCTACACAGCATAGACACAACTAAAGGTATTTCTAACTACAAAGCACATCTTCCTAATATATTAAATAATAATATTATAAATATTATATATATAATATATTATATATAATATTTATAATAATATTTTAATAAATTAAAAGAATAAATTATAAAAATTAGGAATTATTTCTTTAAAGTGAATCTGATAATACAGGAAACCAACTTCATCTCCACCTTTCAGCTCTTCCTCAATTTTAGCTTCCTTCATGGACTTTAAAGTCCTCTGTCCATCTTCCTGCAGACTGCTGGAGACACAGAGCGTCTTCAGGTCCCGTCCGTCTGCTCCTCTGATTCTGCATCACCACCAAGTTTTACCTCCAGCCAGTCTGACAGCACCCTGAACACAACCAGACATTTTACAGGCAGCTGTTGAATAAAAACCTGATTTTATTGCTATCAAGACCAGAAACCTGTCCTGGAGCTCCTATATTAAAAAAAACAGCAAGCTGTTTGGATTCATAGTTTATTTTCTACTATCTGCTCAAATTTAACACAAGTGTTTGTATAATTTTCTAAGTATAAAGTTAGTTGTCTCTCTGCATCACCCTGAAGACATTGTTCCAACAGTGAAACCTGGTGGTGCTGTGATCATCTCCCAGAGCTCTGCTTAATCCTGCAGACCTACCAAGACATGGACGTCCACCTAGACTGACAGGCTGGACAAGAAGAGCGTTAATCAGAGCAGCAGCCAGGAGGACCATGGTGGCTCTGGAGGAGCTGCAGAGATCCACAGCTCTGGAGGGAGGGTTCCACTTCCTGGGAACTATCATCTCCCAGGACCTAAAGTGGGAGCTGAACATCAACTCCCTCACCAAGAAAGCCCAGCAGAGGATGTACTTCCTGAAGAAGGCAGCTCAAGGAATTCAACCTGCCAAGGACAATGATGGTGCAGTTCTACTCCTCCATCATTGAGTCCATCCTCACCTCCTCCATCACCATCTGGTACGCTGGTGCCACCGCTAAGGACCAGGGCAGACTGCAGCGTGTCATCAGGTCTGCAGAGAAGGTGATTGGCTCCAATCTTCCATCTCTCCAGGACCTGTAGCCTCCAGGACTCTGAGGCGTGCAGGAAGATTGTGGCTGATCCCTTCACCTCAGTCACAGACTATTTCAGTCACTTCCCTCTGGCAGGAGGCTGCGGTCAACAAGGCCCAAAGCCCCCCTTGACACTTGACATTGACCCCCCCCCCCCCCCCCACCCCCCCGTTCAGGACCTACAAGCTACACTAACGTAGAATCCCCAGACCTTCTGCATTACATTAACACACTGTCTACTGCGTATATAGCTGTAGATTCTCTCTATATATCTATTTTGTCTGCACCATCAACACCAAGTCAAATTCCTTGTAAGTGCAAACCTACTTGGCAATAAACTTGATTCTGATTCTGTCTACAGGACAACTATTGGTGGTGCACTGCATGAATCTGAGCTTTATGGAAAAGTGACAAGAAGAAAGCTGGAAGAAATCGTGTTTTTAGCTTATTACAAGGAAGAAGGAGCTCTGATCAGAGGAGAGCAGAACTTAATGTTTTGGACACCTTTTCAGTTTTGTTTGAAAATATTCCATAGGACCAAGAGCAGGGATTTGTGAAGACCACTCCAACACACTGACTTTGTTGTCCTTGTTTGGCACAATCCTTGGGGTCACTGTTCACTGTTTTGGAAGACTCATGTCTTCAAGACTCAAGTTAAAGGCCAAGCTTTAACTTCCTGGATGATTGCTTCATGATCCCTACTTAATGTTCTTTCCTCCTGATGCCACCTAATTTCTGAAGTGCATGCATCTTGCAGCAAAACACAGGCACGACATGATGCCTCCATCCCCGGTGGTCCTGGGATAGTCTTCTCAGGCTTGCAAGATTATCTTCCCAATGGGATGATGGTCATAATAATGAAATCCACAGCTCTGGAGGGAGCATGCTGCAGCAAGAGTTCTGATGAAAATCAACAAGAGGGATCATATTTCTCCAATTTTAGCTTCCCTTCATTGGCTTCCTGTTAAATCAAGAATAGAATTTAAAATTCTTCTTCTAACGTATAAAGCCCTTAATAATCAAGCTCCATCATATATCAGAGCTCTGATTACCCCGTATGTTCCTAACAGAGCACTTCGCTCTCAGACTGCAGGTCTGCTGGTGGTTCCTAGAGTCTCTAAAAGTAGAATGGGAGGCAGATCCTTTAGCTATCAGGCTCCTCTCCTGTGGAACCAACTCCCAGTTTTGGTCCGTGAGGCAGACACCCCGTCTACTTTTATGACTAATCTTAAAACTTTCCTTTTTGACAAAGCTTATAACTAGAGTGGCTCATGTTACTCTGAGCTACCTTTATAGTTTTGCTGCTATAGGCTTAGGCTACTGGAGGACATCAGGGCCTATTTTTCTCACTCTACTGATTTCTACTGTTCTCCAGTCTACTGTTCTCCAGATTTGCATTGCATTACATTGAAATGACTGTTGTCATTTCAGCTTTTAACTTTTTGTTCTCTCTCTTTTTTCTTCATAGTAGGTACACCTGGTCTGACGTTCTGTTGACTGTGAAATCATCCAGGGAGGACAGATCACCGACTATTACCATCTAATGTAGAACAGATTACTGGATCAATGTGTGCTTCTGTGCTTTTTTGTCTCTCTTGTTGTGTCTCTGCTCTGTCTTCTGTAACCCCAGTCGGTCGAGGCAGATGACCGTTCATACTGAGCCTGGTTCTGGTTCTGCCGGTGGTTTTTCTTCCCACTGTCGCTTCATGCTTGCTCAGTATGAGGGATTGCTGCAAAGCCATGTACAATGCAGACGACTCTCCCTGTGGCTCTACGGTTCCCCAGGAGTGAATGCTGCTTGTCGGGACTTTGATGCAATCAACTGGTTTCCTTATATAGGACATTTTGACCAATCTGTATAATCTGACCCAATCTGTATAATATGATTGAACTTGATTTTGTAAAGTGCCTTGAGATGACATGTTTCATGATTTGGTGCTATATAAATAAAATTGAATTGAATTGAATTGAATTGAAATTGTTACATTTTAGTTCCATTGAGTAGCAGGACATGTCTCCAAAAATTAAAATCTTTGTACCTGAGGGGTATTGTCATGATCTGCACCTGTTTGTGTTTCTGTTAATTGCACCCGCTTGATTTCTGTGTCATCTCAGTTTTATTTAAGCCTGTTTTTTCTGTTCCCTCATTGTGTGGTCATCTGTTGTCATCCCTGGATTCCAGTGCTCTCTTTGTGTTCTGTTGATTTTTGTTTTTCCATTAAATACATCCATTGAACATGTGCCTGCTGATGTCCTGTTGATTCTATGGTCCTTCACCACTGCAAACCGTGGGGGATTTGTGGCCATTCTAACCAGGGAAAATCCCCCTTTTTGTGCAGTGGTGACTGAATGACTACACCACAAGAAGGACTAGGCAACAGGTGTAGAAGTATTCACCTTGTTCAAGTACTTTCGTTTTGCAGGCGGAGAAGAGCTCAATCTGGGCTAAGGACAAGGAGGAGCAGTGGTCTCCATTCTGCGACTCCATCCCCGGCTGGCGATCCCTCAAAAAATAATCTGGTATTTCAAATGGCAGTGTTGCCAATCATGACAATCATGAAAAAGCAGTGTATTGGATAGTAGAATATTTCAAAGCTGTCTTCATATCGTAATTAATAACATAAAAAACTATAAATACTCTTTACGAGGATTGAAAGATGAAATAGAAGAAAAATAGGATAGAATAGAATTGAAATTGTCATGGTGCAGTTTTGCCTGCTGCACCATGGACATGTTCAGGGCACTTTCCACCTTCCATACAGCTCCGGTCCCAGTAATCACCTATACCTGTCAGCCACTAATCAAGCCACCACTCAGCTCACCTGTCATCCTTCCTATTTAAGCTCCCTTCATTCAGTTCTTCCTCGTCGGTTTGTCGGTTCATTTCTGTTCATTCTGCTCATTGCTACTCACCTCACCTTGTCCAGCCTGAGTTCTACTCACTCTGCCTGCTGCTGGTCCTGCTACCTCCGTGCTCCGGCTCCGTCTAGCTTGCCAGTTCCTGCCATCAACATCCTCCGGCTCCAGTCCGGTTCAGTCTCTCTGGTCCTGCTTCCACTACTCATCATCATCCAATAAAACTCACTAAAAATAACTCTGTGTGTCTGTGTTCGGGTTCATCTAAAAACATGACAGAAATACGCTTTATTCTGCCTCATTGAGAAATTCAAGTGCCACAACTGCAAAGTCAAATGTAAATGGAAAGATTCTGACACAAAGGTACAACATACAAAGCAGATATTAAGAATTTAAGGCTCTGCAGTAGGAGCAAAATTGCAGAATAAAAGAAACACAATATAGTTTTTATTATCAATTTAATAATTAAGTCATTATGTCAAATCTCCACCATATATCACCTCTTGAATCATGTTCACCGCCTTAAAATGGTGGAGGGTTTGTGGGATCTGCTATGATCCTGAGAACTATGTTTTCCAGAGATTCCTACTCCTGGTAGGATCTCCCATGGCAAGTTGGTCTTATTTTAGAGAGTAGAATAACCATCATAGTACCACCACCAGATTTGATTTAGTACATAGATCTTTTTCTGAAATGTTAGTTTTACATGAAACCTACCAGGATGCACACCTTACAAAAAATAACAATAAATCTACTTTTACTGAAACAAATCAGGTGCAGTGCCTAAGATGATCTGTGTTCAGCCTCCTGGATGAGCTGTTTGTGTACTCTTGGAATAATATTGTCCTGGTCACTGGTGGTCTGAAGAGAAAAGATAAAATGGCACCATACCCTCATCAGACAGATAGATGCCGATGATAAATGTCAAATTCTGCTTTTAAATTTATTTAGATCCAGGCATAATATGTTGCCTTCTGAGATATTAGATTAACTGAATTCTTTGGGCTACAGGTCTGACATTAAACAGACCTTGGCGTGAGTATTAAAACTAGCCTCATCTTACAAAATGTGAATAATAACATCTATTCATTCAATTACTTTTTTCATAATAGGTTGGTTTGGATAGATTTATACCCCTTAATAAATACAATAATTTAAAAAGCTTTTGGATTCATTCAGCTCATTTGTCAGATCTTATACATTTGTTTCATTTTTGAAAAAAATATAGCTATAAGAGAAAAGCAGAAACAGGAAATTATCCTCTCACATAAATGTGAGCTTTTTAATTTCATAGTTAAGACTGTCTTGAATGTCCGGGTATTATTGGTAATCTTACAAGCATATTTTTCTCTTTTTCCTTATTACCTAATATGTTATCCACTGTCATTAGATTTCTTTTTAACACATCTTTTTCTGTATACTGTATAATTATTGCTTTGAATTCTACCTTTATTCCGCTCTCAGTAAATTTATCATGGGATTTAAAATGTATACCTTTTCTTGTCTTTTTCCAAGAAAAAAACTGCCTTTGTGCCAAATAAGGAACAACAAGACGTTGTGTTTGAGTGATAGCGATAGATAAAAAGGTCTGACCAGTAACCAACATGTGGATGGGTGTGAAAACTTTTCACCTCACCGTCAGGTTCTGACTTGATGTCAGAACATTTGCTCTCTGGTTTTCTAACACACCTAACTTATTTAAACATCAATTAAAGTTCACACAGTGTGAAAGACTTTACTTTGGATAAACAAAATATTAAATACTTAAAATTATGAGACTATATATATATATAAATGATTTAAGTGTAGTTTAAAAAGTTCTTTGAGTAATTTAATTGCAGATTTTATAATGTATTGATTATATTTTATGTAAAATTTAACATAAAGTAAAAGCTATATGAAAAAAAAAGATGTGTAAAATTGATTTTTGTCACTGTTGTAAAATCTGACTATACCAGATATTCTTTTCATTATTTGACTCAATTCTGATCTCAGTTTCAAATGAACAATCCTTTAGAATTTCAGCACATCTCTTGCAACTAGGTCCTCCAAATGCAAACAATTAATGCTATAAAATAAATAACTTGGGTGACAATCGTAAATGTTGCTCGTAAACAAAGCAGCGTGTTTTTGACCATTGAAATTAGACACCTGATAAACTTCATACTTTCCATCCTCTTTACCAAAGACAGATTCAAAAACTAGCAATAAACTATTTTTCTACAAGATTACCCCAAAGGAGTAATAACTGGTGGGTTTTTATAGCATATATGCCATAAAGTGACACACAAACACACAAACACACACACCCTGACCTATTTGACGCCTTAGGGTGTCAAATATAGTTACTATCCACACTCGTATTGTATGTTGGGTTCTTACTGCTAATTTTGGACTGTTCTTTTTCAGAGTGGACAGATAATACAACTTTAGAAAGTAAAAAGAAAAAAAAACACTCTGGTGTTCAAGTATCAATTTGATATTTTTCCATAAAATATCTTGTATTGTACATACAATACAATTTTACTAACACCATCACTCTGGCAGAAGCAGAGACACAAAAACAACACAGAAACACTGATCCACAAATGCTTTCTACGTTAAAGAGGGTAATGGCGTCACAGCTAAACAGAATGCCAGGGTAGATGTACCTACTATGAAGATAAAAAACAAAAACAGAGAGAATGTAAAGTTGAAATAACAACAAATAATGCAAAAAATAAAAAGGACCCAAAAGGGTGTAACTGTTGACTTTGCAGAATAGGAGTAGAAAAGTTAGTCAATCAAAACCGTTTACATATTTTTTAAAATAGTTGCTACGGTTTGGTTTCACCTATACAGGGACAACATATCCTGGTATTTTTCCAGTCAGAAGTTTACATACACTGATCGTGGAGATGAATTTTGGAAGAAAAAAAATCAAAACAAGCAATTTGGTGAAAAGCCGTGAATTTATTCTGGGAGGTTTTGCCTCTCTAGACAGGTTCAAAACTTATACAGGCTAAACCTCTCCACATATTCATCTAAATGTTTTAACCAATGGTGCTGGTTCTAGATGTGTTTGGAAACTAAATGAAAAATATCACTGAAGAAAGTTTAGTATCCATCCACCACAAAACTCCCCCTTTAGTTCAGGGTTCAGCCCATGTAGCTTTAGAGGATTTGCAGCACTGGTTTGGCTGTTAGAGAGTCTGTTGTTCTGCGGTTGCCACTGATTTCCAAGCAAAATCCAACAATTTTGTGTTTTTCAGCACTTTTGTCGAGTAAAAGAGGAAGTTTAGACAATTACTGCCATTATTCAACAGGAAAAGAAGCCACTTCCAAACCGACTGATTTAACCTAAGTCGAGATCGGTCTGTTAGTACAAGCAGACTGCGTGGTTTGTGTGAAGAAAAAAAAAACGGCAGTGCCAATGTTGGCTCTACGGATTACCCGCCAACAGGTATTGCCGACAGCAACCTCTGCATTTTTACTGCGCTGCAGGCCGGCCTGTACCCTGCATGGTTTTCTGTTGCTGCTCGCAGCCGCCTGATGATCAGCAGCCTTTATATCCACCAAATAATGGATCAATGTTTATAACCGTAAAACCAGAAAAACTGCTGACTGGATACTTCTGCCATCAGGATTAGAAATCATGTTCTTACTTTGGTTACTTAACTTTTACTTGTCTGGTACAACACTATACTGTTCTGCTGTTTTTAATGGTGAAAAAGCAATATTTTGGTAAAAATCCCCCCGGCACAGTTAACCGCTCACACCCCTCAACCCACCCAGACACCTACGGCAAAGATTAGCCCAAGTTCTGGGTGGAAACCCTGTGTCCTATAAAATGAACTATGGGGGACAGGCGAAATCATAGCATGTGGTTTTTAGTTTAAGATGGAGATGACAAAGTGGAGCTGTTTCACTGCAGAATGAGCAGGTTCTACTAAAAACCTGCAGAGTCTTATCAGAGCGATATATTTAGAGGAAAGTTTGGTTCTGGTTCTGTTCTGTGGAAGTCTGCATTTTTGTTAATGTGTGTAACAAAAATATGTTTAAAACATTACATTACTCTGCAAATCAACTTGTTTTTTCTTAAATTTTTATCTGACTAGGCCTTATGTATTAATATTTGCAGCTTTTTTTTCTTTTTCGTCTGCTGTACGGCTTAACTTTAAATTGAGCTGTGTTCCATTTTAATCAGTCTTGTCTGTAAGTCTGCTGTCTAGGCCCTCCTGTTATTTGTCACTTTCACACCTGAAGACAGATTTGTTTCTGAGCAGCATTACTGACCCCTCAGTAAATGCTTTTAGCTAAGAACCCCGTTGATTGCTTAGAGGGGCAGAAAAGAACGGGACATTGCAGGTATTTGTCAGAACAGGAGCTTGCACAGAAATAGAATTTGTTTTTATTTGCAGATTTCCCCCTTCTTCTTTTCCGTTGTTCTAAATGAGCCACACGTTTACGTGTATAAACTGTTTATTGTTTATATATGTTTATTTTGATTCTAAAGAGTAAAGTCTCCTGTCCTGCAACCTTTAGGCATTCAGACCCTGACGGCCAAATCGGATGTTCATAAAGGAATTAAACAATCTGATATAATTAAATAATTTGACATAATTTAATAAGTGGAAGTGGGGGGATAGGTGTGGCCGGAAATGGCTGGGGTTGGTGGGTCCGGAAGTGGGCGGGACTTCCGGGGGGGGGGGGTTATAAATCATTGGTTAATAAATAATCCATCAACTCAATTAATTAAAATTTGACAGAAGGTGTCGTCCATATTTTTTCTTGATAATCAAAAACTGAGTAACAATATTTTTTTGTTTGTTTTATAATCTTTTTCTGGCACTAGTGGCTCATTTTTTGATGGCTGACAGGAAATGGGGTTTTGAGAGAGACAAGACATGCAGCAAAGGACATCAGGCCGGAATCGAACCCGTGTCAGCCGCATCTTCAAGACCAACAGAAAAGAAAACATTCAGCCTAAAAATTTGGGAAGCTGCACATTTTAGTCCTAGAGCCTTTTTAGGATCAACATGATTTTTAAAAAAAATGTCATTAAAATAGCGCATGTTTAATTCATTGCTATGCATATCAAACATAAAAGTGATTGACTTTTTTAACTGATAAAAAATGATAAGCCCTTAATACTTTTAACTTGCCGATTTTGCCCAGCAGTGCAAAGGTTCAGACACCAATGGTTTAAGCTTATCATAAAAATATATGTGAAAAACGCGGCCAAAACTTGACAGATCAAAAACTGATCTAAAGGGAACAAATCATAAAAATCTAATAAAAATCCATACGGATCACTTTGAACCAAAAAATAAAATAATTAAATGTGGTCTATTAAATATAAGGTCTCTCCCTCCAAAGACTTTGTTAGTTAATGAATTGATTTCTGATAATCAGATTGATTTGTTTTGTCTCACAGAAACCTGGCTTCAAGAGGACTACGTTAGTATAAATGAGTCAACTCCCTCCAGTTATTCAAATTTCCACATTCCCAGATCTGTGGGAAGAGGAGGAGGAGTGGCAGCCATCTTTCAGTCTGATTTATTAATTAGTCCCAGGCCAATTAATAATTACAGTTCTTTTGAACATTTAACCCTCAGTTTCCTTCATCCAAACTGCAAAGCAATAAAACCTCTTCTGTTTATTGTTTTGTATCGTCCACCAGGCCCTTACACTCAGTTTTTGGATCAACTGTCAGACTTCTTATCTGATTTGGTGTTAAATACTGACAAGGTTATTATAGTGGGTGATTTTAACATCCATGTTGACACTGAATGTGATAACCTTAGTGTAGCCTTTAAAACTATCCTAGATTCAATTGGTTTTGCTCAAAATGTGCATAAGCCAACGCACTCTCGGCTCCATACTTTGGACCTTGTGCTGACATATGGCACTGATTGTGAAGAATTAACAGTATTCTCTCACAACCCTGTCCTATCTGATCATTTTTTAATAACATTTGAGTTTAATCTAACCGATTTCTCCACCCCCAAAAGAGGGTTCCATTATAGTAGATCTTTATCGGATAATGCTGTATCAAAACTTAAAGAGTCTGTCCCCCTCTTAATATCCTCAGTATTGCAGAAATGCCCTGTAGATGGCAGCAATGCTGTTTCTTCCCATCCACAAATAGATACATTTGCTAACAGTGTGACTTCCTCATTGCGTTCTGCATTAGATAATGTAGCTCCCTTGAAAAAGAAGGTGATAATTCACAGGAAGCTGGCTCCCTGGTTTAATTCAGAGCTGCGTTCCTTGAAGCACAATGTTAGGAAATTGGAGAGAAAATGGCGCTCTACACACCAAGAGGAATCCTACTTAATCTGGAGGGACAGTCTATTGTTGTATAACAAGACCCTTCGCAGAGTTAGAGCAGCATATTTTTCATCATTAATTGAAGAGAATAAAAATAATCCTAGATTTCTCTTTAGTACAGTTGCCAAACTTACTCAGAGCTGCAGGTCTGTTGATCCATCCATTCCCTTAGCTCTTAGTAGTAATGATTTTATGGGATTCTTCATAAATAAAATTGATGCCATTAAAAATAAAATAATTGGCATCCTCCCAAACATGATTACCTCATCCCCAGTAAGTAAGGCAGCATTGGAGGAATCTTTAGAACCTGCGCTGTGTCTGAACTGTCTAGAAGCAGTAGAGCTTTCTGGGCTATCTAAAATATTAGCTTCATCTAAACCTTCTACCTGTATGTTAGACCCAATCCCAACCAAGTTATTTAAGGAGGTATTCCCTTTGATCAGTGGTCCTATTTTAGACATGATTAATCTATCCTTAGTAAATGGATATGTACCACAGGTTTTTAAAGTAGCTGTTATTAAACCTTTACTTAAGAAACCTTCTCTTGATCAAGATGAGCTAGTAAACTACAGACCTATATCTAATCTTCTTTTCTTATCTAAAATTCTTGAGAAAGTAGTTGCTAATCAACTTTGTGAACATTTAAAAAGCAATGACCTACTTGAGGAGTTTCAGTCAGGCTTCAGAGCTCATCATAGCACTGAAACGGCTCTGGTGAAGGTCACTAATGATATTCTCATGGCCTCAGATAATGGACTTGTGTCTGTACTTGTCCTGTTAGATCTTAGTGCTGCATTTGATACAGTTGATCACAATATTCTCCTACAAAGACTTGAACATACTGTAGGGATTAAGGGGAAAGCATTAGGCTGGTTTAAATCTTATCTGTCGGACAGATTCCAGTTTGTTCATGTTAATAATAAATCTTCCTCAAGCTCTAGGGTCACTTGTGGAGTACCACAGGGTTCAGTCCTTGGACCAATTCTCTTTACTATATATATGCTTCCGATCGGCAAAATTATCAGACAGCATGGGATTAATTTCCACTGTTATGCTGATGACACTCAGCTATATCTATCCATAAATCCTGATGAATCCAATCAATTACTTCGACTGCAGTCATGTCTTGATGACATCAAAAGCTGGATGACTTTAAATTTCCTGCATCTAAATTCTGACAAGACCGAAGTTGTAATCTTTGGGCCAGAGTCCTCAAAAAATAAACTTCTTAACCAATCACTTAATCTGGATGACATTAACTTGGCCTCTGGTAATAAAGTAAAAAATCTTGGTGTTATTTTTGACCAAGACATGTCATTTAAATCCCATATTAAACAGGTTTCCAGAGTTTCCTTTTTTCACCTCCGGAATATCGCCAAAATTAGAAACATTCTGTCCAGGAGTGATGCTGAAAAACTAGTCCATGCATTTGTTACTTCAAGAATGGACTATTGTAATTCTTTACTATCAGGAAGTCCACAAAATGCAATTCAAAGTCTTCAGCTGATCCAAAATGCTGCAGCAAGAGTTCTGATGAAAATCAACAAGAGGGATCATATTTCTCCAATTTTAGCTTCCCTTCATTGGCTTCCTGTTAAATCAAGAATAGAATTTAAAATTCTTCTTCTAACGTATAAAGCCCTTAATAATCAAGCTCCATCATATATCAGAGCTCTGATTACCCCGTATGTTCCTAACAGAGCACTTCGCTCTCAGACTGCAGGTCTGCTGGTGGTTCCTAGAGTCTCTAAAAGTAGAATGGGAGGCAGATCCTTTAGCTATCAGGCTCCTCTCCTGTGGAACCAACTCCCAGTTTTGGTCCGTGAAGCAGACACCCCGTCTACTTTTAAGACTAATCTTAAAACTTTCCTTTTTGACAAAGCTTATAACTAGAGTGGCTTATGTTACTCTGAGCTACCTTTGTAGTTTTGCTGCTATAGGCTTAGGCTACTGGAGGACATCAGGGCCTATTTTTCTCACTCTACTGATTTCTACTGTTCTCCAGTCTACTGTTCTCCAGATTTGCATTGCATTACATTGAAATGACTGTTGTCATTTCAGCTTTTAACTTTTTGTTCTCTCTCTTTTTTCTTCATAGTAGGTACACCTGGTCTGACGTTCTGTTGACTGTGAAATCATCCAGGGAGGACAGATCACCGACTATTACCATCTAATGTAGAACCGATTACTAGATCAATGTGTGCTTCTGTGCTTTTTGTCTCTCTTGTTGTGTCTCTGCTCTGTCTTCTCTAACCCCCAGTCGGTCGAGGCAGATGACCGTTCATACTGAGCCTGGTTCTGGTTCTACTAGAGGTTTTTCCTTCCCGCTAACGGGTGTTTTTTCTTTCCACTGTCGCTTCATGCTTGCTCAGTATGAGGGATTGCAGCAAAGCCATGTACAATGCAGACGACTCTCCCTGTGGCTCTACGCTTCTCCAGGAGTGAATGCTGCTTGTCGGGACTTTGATGCAATCAACTGGTTTTCTTATATAGGAACATTTTTGACCAATCTGTATAATCTGACCCAATCTGTATAATATGATTGAACTTAACTTTGCAAAGTGCCTTGAGATGACATGTTTCATGAATTGGCGCTATATAAATAAAATTGAATTGAATTGAATTGAATATAATTATTATCATTGTGGTTGTTATTGCCATTCAAACCTGAGGGAAAAAAGGGGGGTGGCGAGGCTGCTAGTTATGCTGAAGCAGATGAAAATTCAGATTCAAAATAGGAAATAAAAGGTTGCCAGACCTTGAAATATCTCTTAGTGTTGCCCTGTAAAGTAATTCTAAGATGTTCCAACTTTAGGTGTGCCATCACCTCCTCTACCCATCTTTTGTGAGTTGACGGTGCTGCCTTTATCCAATTAAATAAAATCAATCTCCTGGCCAACAATGACGAAAATGCCATTGCTTTCCTTTGACAGTCGTTAATTCTGTTTCCCCCGGTGCCACACCAAAAATGGCTACCAAAGGAACGGGTTCAATATTTTTCTTGTTAATGGATGAAAAGGTTTTGAAGATTTTGATCCAGAATTCTTTGAGCCTGGGGAGAGACCAGCACATTTGAGATGTGTTGGCTGGAACATGTTTACATCTAGGGCAAGTCGGATCAGCTCCCTGGTAAATTCTTGCAAATTTGTCCCTCGTGAAATGAAGTCTATGTACCACTTTAAACTGTGTTAGTCCATGTCTAACACATACAGACGAAGAATGTATGTGTTCTCCTGTCCACCTCCATTCATTATTTGATATGTCCAGCTCTAATTCTTCCTCCCATTTCCTTTTTATGTAGGCAAGGGATGGGGAAGCCACCCTCTGGATATTTACATAGAGCATAGAAACTGACCCCTTAGTAGTCAGATTCTTATCCAATAGCCCATCTATCCACCCACTCTGCGGTGATTCAAGAGACAAGGAGAATGTCTTTTCACAAAATCTCGAATCTGAAAGTATCTGAAGTAATTCGTTTTTAAGGGGATTCCATATTCCTTTTCCAGCTGAGCAGCAGACATGAGTACACCATCTTTAACCAGATTTTTAACAGATTCCACCCCAGATCTATACCATTCCTTAAATGCTGTTCTCCCCAGAGCTGGAGAGAACAGGTGATTGCCATAAACGGGAGCAGACAGGAGGCATTTCTGTTTTTAGAATGAGTTCTGAATTGGACCCAGATTTTGATATAGTTTCATACAACAGAGTTATTTGTGTATAGGTGCTTGCTTAGGGGCAGAGGGGTACAAATCAGGGAACGTAGGGATATTGGGCTAGATGCATATCTTTCCATATGTACCCATACTGGGGTTTCCTCATCATCTAACTGCGAGACCCAAAATAGCAATTTATGTAGATTAGCTGCCCAGTAATAACGCATATAATTTGGTAGGGCTAGGCCCCCCTCCTCTCTCTGTCTCTCTAGAAACTCTCTTCTTATCCGGGGGACTGTTTTTTTTCCCATATAAAGGTAGATGTACATTTATTTAATTAAAAAAAAAATATGTAGGAATAAAAATTGGTATTGTCTGAAATAAGAACAGGAACTTTGGCATTACGATCATTTTGAGAGTTTATCTTACCTGCCAATGATATTGGGAGAGATGACCACCTTTCCATATCTGATTTCGCCTTATCCGCTGTTACTTTAAAGTTGTGCTTAAATAAATCTTTATATTTGCTTGTTACCGTAACACCTAAATATGTGAATTTGTCTTTCATGGTTGTAAAAGTATAGGCCTGGAATGATAGTCTCCTCGACTGTTCATTAAAACAGGATTACAAAGACACAAATGAGAACTGACGAAGAAGCAGCTTGTAACCCAGCAAGGCCATGGTGCACTTTGTTCAAACCCATGAAGTAACCAGCTTCACTGTCCAAGTCCAGCGGCTCTGCTCTGGTCCACAGAGGTGGACAGAAAAACTGGACCAGAGTCGACATCTATTTACCACATAGAAACTACAAATCTTTGAATGGACATGTTGAGGTAAAAAGCCACGGAACAAATTTACACTTGTTTTAAAGAGACCTCCAGATGGGGTAGAAATCTCTTGTTCTTAAATTTTGTTAATAAAACACTTTAGACTAAATCAAGGTCCACTACATAAATGCTTTTGGACTGTGTGGGATGAACCAGCGTACCTGGAGAAAACCCACGCATGCACAGGGTAGACAGGGCAGAAAGACCCCAAGCAAAACCCTGTGCAGCACATTTTTTTTAAAAAACCATGTTTAAATTACAATTGCAGCTTTATATATAGAGCAATTTAAATTTAAATTAAATTTCTGATTGCATTTTTAAAATTTCTCCAGATCTTCCAAAACAGGATTACAAGAAATTAGTTGAAGGACAAAAAATTACTTGTATGACAACTGGCGAGTAATCAACATGTAAGAAATCGAGGCCATGGGACGCTTTGTTCAAATCCCAGGAGTGTCCAGCTTGACTGTCGAGGGCCGCTCGTTCTACACCTCTACTGGGGTAAGAGATGCCACACAGGGAACATTGGAACATAAAGGCTGCACATCTTTAAGAGGCACCGTTTGTTCCTGTGGTTCTTTAGAGTTTCCTGGTTCAGACTCAGTTTTGTCTTGTGGTTCTTTAGAGTTTCCTGGTTCAGACTCAGTTTTGTCTTGTGGTTCTTTAGAGTTTCCTGGTTCAGACTCAGTTTTGTCTTGTGGTTCCTTAGAGTTTCCTGGTTCAGACTCAGTTTTGTCTTGTGGTTCTTTAGAGTTTCCTGGTTCAGACTCAGTTTTGTCTTGTGGTTCTTTAGAGTTTCCTGGTTCAGACTCAGTTTTGTCTTGTGGTTCTTTAGAGTTTCCTGGTTCAGACTCAGTTTTGTCTTGTGGTTCCTTAGAGTTTCCTGGTTCAGACTCAGTTTTGTCTTGTGGTTCTTTAGAGTTTCCTGGTTCAGACTCAGTTTTGTCTTGTGGTTCTTTAGAGTTTCCTGGTTCAGACTCAGTTTTGTCTTGTGGTTCCTTAGAGTTTCCTGGTTCAGACTCAGTTTTGTCTTGTGGTTCTTTAGAGTTTCCTGGTTCAGACTCAGTTTTGTCTTGTGGTTCTTTAGAGTTTCCTGGTTCAGACTCAGTTTTGTCTTGTGGTTCCTTAGAGTTTCCTGGTTCAGACTCAGTTTTGTCTTGTGGTTCTTTAGAGTTTCCTGGTTCAGACTCAGTTTTGTCTTGTGGTTCTTTAGAGTTTCCTGGTTCAGACTCAGTTTTGTCTTGTGGTTCCTTAGAGTTTCCTGGTTCAGACTCAGTTTTGTCTTGTGGTTCTTTAGAGTTTCCTGGTTCAGACTCAGTTTTGTCTTGTGGTTCTTTAGAGTTTCCTGGTTCAGACTCAGTTTTGTCTTGTGGTTCCTTAGAGTTTCCTGGTTCAGACTCAGTTTTGTCTTGTGGTTCTTTAGAGTTTCCTGGTTCAGACTCAGTTTTGTCTTGTGGTTCTTTAGAGTTTCCTGGTTCAGACTCAGTTTTGTCTTGTGGTTCCTTAGAGTTTCCTGGTTCAGACTCAGTTTTGTCTTGTGGTTCTTTAGAGTTTCCTGGTTCAGACTCAGTTTTGTCTTGTGGTTCTTTAGAGTTTCCTGGTTCATCCCCATCAATACTTTCCACCAGGGAGGATAGATTTGAAGGGTTACAAAATACTTTGCAAAATTTGAGAAAATGTCCAGGTTCTGGGGGATTTAAAAGGACCGTTTTGAAACAAGCTATGATCTTTTTGTCAACAGTTGGGTGGCCTAAGTCCATGAGACATATAAGCATTGCACGTACGAAGTCGTTTTCGCTGCACAGAAGTTTACAAATCTGTTTGGAGCATAATTTCCCCATCCACTTTGGTAAGAGGAGGAAATCTGTATCCTTCATTTCATTCCAGATTTCCTTAAAGAGCCTGATTTGGATAGAGTGACAGGTCTCTTGATTATAATCAGAAAAACTAAACTTGTCAGCCTGGACGACTACGTTCATAAGAATATCTCGTATAATTTCTTTGCGTTTGTCCTCTTGTTTCTCTCTGGTTTTGTCATTGGTGTGGTCCTGTTTTGGTCTTGTCACATGAACATCGCTAGTCTTGGAAACAGTTTCTGGGCTCACGCGGTTGGTCCTTTTTCTGAAACACGAAAACAGTTTCCTCTCTCTGCTAGGTTCATCAGCAGGATTCCGCAGGTAACGCTTGAATTTCGACACAAGTTTTGGATAACCTGCTGGGTATAAAAGCATTGTGAGCAAATACAGCTCTCCGACAATTTGAGAAGAATCCTTGCGAATGCTTCGAAAGATTTTTTCGCCGAGCTCTTGTGTCGAGTATGAGAGGTAGGCCAAATCAAACTTCTTCGCTTTTTTCAAAATTAATCTTAAAAGCGAACGGTGGATGATCAAAAAGTATTTCCTGACCTCTTGAGGACTTGATTCGTCAACCTTCTCAATCAAATACCATAGAAGGTCGCTGACAAATTTCTTACGGTCCTGTTCTTGGGAGGTCAACTCAGGTGACTCCTCAGCATGTTTCCCCATGGGATGAAAGCAGCTTTTGAATATTTTTCCACAAAACATCTTGATCATTGCAGGTACCTGTGCTCTTGTGAAGTGTGCCTGTGAAACAACTTCTTGTGGACATCATGTCTGATAACACGGAACGTGATGTCACACGTGAGGTCACACGTGATGTCACACACCCACGGAACGCGATGTCACAGACCCATCGTAGGACAAAGAATTCCTGCTGTGATCATGGCAACCGTTGCTAGGGGTAACAATTGGAACATGAACCGTCAGATGCGCATGTGCTGCCTATGAAGGAACCACGTAGACTCCAAATCAGAGGAGATGTTTGTAGAATCTGTTCTTTGAATAATAAGCTCTAGAGCGGCATTATTATTATTAACAAACAGAATTATTATCATAATAACAACAAGAAGTCTGTCGTGTTTTCACCTGATATTTGATAGATGATGTTGCGGGCTGAAAACATTTCTTTTCTATGTTTCATGATACAAAGCATTAAATAAGAATGTTTCAGTTCTTTTAATATTAAATATTTGGTATTCCATGTTTCATTACTTTCAGTGCCATGTGCGGTTATCTCTCTTCAAACTAAATGATTTAAGCGACGCCCTACGTCACAACAAAGAATCTGTCACCTGTTTGGGAAGCATTTTGAGGAGGTAAGAGACAACAGAATTTACGCCTTCTCGGCCGGACTGTGCTGACTTGGTGTCAGTGGGAGTCAAAGACTTGCCCTCATATTCTCAGAAGATTGGTCCTACGGCCTATTAAAAGTAAAGATGTTGATAAGAGGATGGGGGAATGTGCATGATTCCGAAAATAAGTTAACCAGCAGAAAACCAGCAGGAGACAAATCCCAGCAGTTTGCAGCTGAAGCGGTCGATACAATCCAGCAGGATTTTTATCTGGATGATGGTTTAAAACCTCTGAGGAAGAGGAAGCAGTAACATTTATTCAGGATTTTAAAGCTCTCTGCAGTAAAGGAGGATTCAGGCTCTCCAGGCGGCTCAGTAACAGCCGTGCAGCGCTGCAAACATCTCAGACAACAGAGCAAAGGAAACGTTGGAGATGGATGGAGATGAGCTTCCAGTGCAGCGGCTCTTGGACTGCAGTGATTCCCTCAAAGTGATGCATTCAGATCCAGAAGCTCACTTCCAGAGCGCTCCATAGAAGAAGGGGAATCCTGTCAGCAGTGAGCTCACTGATCTCCTGGGATTTCTGCTCCCTTCATCATCGCTGCCAACCTGCTGCTACAAGAGCTCTGCAGGAGAAACCTGGGCTGATGATGCTGTTCTCCATCATTTCTCCAGACCATGGACCAGCTGGAGGATCTGGAGAGGAGATCAGAGGTTAAAGTGGATCGTTGCATGAAGCCTAAAGACTTTTGTCCTGTTCTAGCACAGCTCCTCCACTTCTCTGATGCCAGCCAGGTGGGACAAGCTACAGTTTCCTGTTTAAATCACAAACTGAGCATCATGATGGCCTCACATTCCTCCTGGGAAAGACCAGAGTTGCTCCAAGCAGACGACCATCCCTGGTCTGGAGCTCACTGCAGCTGTCCTCTCTGTTCTCATGGACCAACTGCTTCATGGAAGATTACATCTGAACCCTGAGACCTCTGTTTTCTTGTCTGACAGCACCTCCGTCCTGAAATACATCTGCAGTGAAGCAAAGAGGTTCATAACTTTGCTGCTAGCAGAGCGTCCATCATCAGAGAAGCTGCACCAGCAGACTGGTGAATTACATTTGGTCTGCATACCAGTGGACCTGAAAACATGGAAATATGTCAGAATCACCATATGACGTGTGAAATAAATTTATATTAAAGGTGGTATAGCAATAAAATAAAATATTGAACTAAATCTAGTCAATGTAATTCTGTTTCTACATCAACTCCAATCTCTCCCTGAGTCTCATGACTTCAGAGAAATTAAATGTTTCTGGTAAAATAACATTTTTTAAATGGAGCCTCATCTCAGGCCTCAGGGCTTTATTATCAGACGTAGCATCACCTCCTCTAACACTGAATCATGACACCTTCAGCATCTTTTCCTCCAATATCTGTCAAAGACGCGTCACTCAGACAGAAAAACTCTCCCTGTCCATTTTTACTGCATTAGTTCACCTTCTAAGGAAAGAATCAGGACTTCCGGCGGGCGTCCCCGGCGTGACAGGTTCTCCGGCGGACGTCCAGGAGGCCGTCGGCGGATCAGGAACCTCGGAGACCATTGGCGGGGCCTGGAGAGGGAGAAAACAGAACCTGGCACTGGACTACAGGCTAAGGGAGGCGGCGTCTGGTTACTGGCTACAGGTGCGGGAGCCTGGCTACAGGCGGCTGAAGGGGGAGCCTGGCTACAGGCTGCTAAGGTGGGAGCCTGGCTACAGGCTGTGGGAGCCTGACTACAGGCTGCAGGAGGCCCCGGGCTACAGGCTGCAGGAGGCCCCGGGCTACAGGCTTCAGGAGGCCCCGGGCTACAGGCTGCAGGAGCCAAAGTCAGACCCTTAGCCACCAGAAGTCTTAGGACCAGCTTCTGGAGGGTCTCAGAAAGCGACATCCAATAAAGTCTCTCCCAAAGTTGGCTGTCCATGAGGGCTATAAGGGGTCTAGGCTTATACACAACACAGAGAGGCTCAAAGTCTCCAGGGGACCACAGTTGCTGAATCCTCTTCTGAGGCCCAGGGGGCTCGAAGAGCGAAGGCTCCCCCTGAGTCCCCGCCTCACAGGTCGGCGACGGACCCCTCTGGGTTCCCACGTCGCAGGTCAGAAGAAGCAGGTCCTCCTGGACCACCTCTCTAGACTTGGGCAGAGGCAGGTCCTCCTGGACCCCCTCGTTGGGCTTGACGGGAGCCGAGGCGTCGGCCAGACCCTCGGGAACAGACTCAGGTCGGCTGTAGAAAGCCTGGAGTGCTGATTTATAGTGTCCCTCCACCTCCTTTAATTTCTTCTCCAGCTCCTCTGAATAATGGGAGAATAGAGCCTCCCTCAGACGTTTTATAACCGGCGCAAAAGTTCTTATCCTCTCCTCCAACATCCTGCGGTCATTGTCTGAGGTGCCACAAGGAGGAGCTGTGGGATTAACTGAGCCAGAAGGCGGAGGGTGTTGGTCCACTGGAGAGGAAGTTGCTGCATGACCACTAGAGACAGGGACAGGGACCAAGGTCTCAGTCCGACCAACCGCTCGCCGGTGTTTGCGGCGGCAAGGTGGCTGCAAAAAAGCGCTGCTGCCTAGGAGGTGGCGTCTCGGGCCAAACCCGGGGGGGCAGACCACCAGCCTGGAACCCTCAAAAGATGTCCCCTGGTCTTCAGCTCTGCCGGGGACAGAGCTCCGGGGTCGAAGCAGACTCCTGTTGAAAAAAAAAATAAATAGAGGGAAAAAGCAAAAAAAAAAAAAGAAACGTGCTGATCTGGCGATAGGTCCTAAAAACTGGCCAGGTTGTACTGTAATGATCAGAGGGAAAGGACCCAGAATTCAGCCAGACCAGCAGAGGTTTCTTAAAAAAGAAGCTTTTTAATCACAAAATCAAAAGAACAGGGGACAAATCCAAACAGGCTGTCAAAACAAAAAGATGACACAAAAAATACACAAACGAGCAGGGCAGACAAGGCAGGAACAGGCCGGACAGAATGGCTCAGGTTTCTGGAGGAAAAGGGGTCAAAAATCCAAAAAGTAGTGATATTACGTTATGTGCCGAGGCTTCGAGGCGTGTGTCGAGTAATGGAGGGGGCGTTTCCGTGAAGCGCGTATCGAGGCTTGCTTCATTTAGGGGAGGAGCCGAAAACGATGACGTCCGAAGCCTCACTGGCCGGCTGTACCACGTGACTGCTTCAGGAAGTGGTTCAGATGTTGGTGCGGGGTTTGACAGCTTTAGAAACCCCACAGGCTCCATTCAACATGTGGGTTGTTGTAGGCGAGTTGCGGTCAGTTGAGAGAGTGGATAGAGTTTTGATAGTTTGGATAGCAGAGTTTGGATAGTGGTTATTTAGTTTGAGACAGTTAGTTTGGTGTTTGGAGAGTTTAGGAGAGAGAGAGATAGATAGGAGATCAGTGCTCTCAACTATCACGCATTGACCGTCACTGACTTCACGCGGTCACACGCAAACATGGCATTTTTCACGCATAAAAATCCCAACGCCCATCTGGGCAGCGGACGATAAAAACTCCGCCTTCTGCTGAGATGTTTCAGCTTGTTTCACAGCTTGTGGCCATCAGTAATTCCTGCTGCAGTTCATGTTAACAGAGCAGCAGGAGGAGCGATCAGAGTTATGAATAATTTTAGTCTTAACCAGTGGTGAAAGTGAGCCGGTAAGGTCCTGTACTACGTACGCAGGAGGGGGGGGGGGGGAAGAGAGCTGCTGCCAGATATGGCCTTCATTCAGAACCAGTGATGGCTGCACTCTGGATCATAAAACAGTTCTGCTCACCAGATGCAGTTTAAAACCAGGGTCCGAAATTAACAGTCGCCAGTCGCCAGATGCGAGTAAATTTCCCGTTTGGCGAGTGAATTTCAGAGGGCTAGCTGCTACATGGCGAGTAAATGTTTGTACCAAATAAATTAAAAATAACATCCGCACCCCATCTGGGCTGTGGATGACCCGTTCACAGCTCTGTCCATCCAGATCTAAACTCCTCCTTCTGTGGAGCAGGAGTTATGGGGGGAGAGCGGCTGCCAGATAAATCCTTCATTCAGAGCCAGTCATGGCTGCACGCTGGATCAGAAAACAGATCTGCTAACCAGATACAGTCTAAAACGCCAATTAGTCTGTTTATAAATTCCGTTCGTATTTATTCTGCATTTTCTTAACTACATGCGCTGTGTTTCTGTGCTTCGCCGCTCTCACTGCGCCCCCCCGCCCTCTCGGAGCCAGGTGCTTTTATCAGCGGCCAGCCTTCAAAACGTGAATCACTACGTTTAATGTCCTTCCACTCGTACCAAAATGTCCCAATTAAAGTCAATAGGAGAGTCAGTAGCTGTGTTTCATGCTATTTTGTTTTTAACGACACAGAACCAGCGGTGCTTCGGTGGGCGTGGTTCCTTGCGCTTGAATTCAGGTGTGCAAAATTACGTTACATGTAATTTAGGTGCGCATGTTTAAGGGTCATTTTAAGGAACTTGTAACATCAGGGGCTTTAGCTCAGACCCATTATTCCTTCTAAAGGAGCCCTTTACAGTCTTCATTTATGCATTTTCCCCACTGTTTATCCAGCAGCTGGATCAGCGTAAAGACGCAGCGCGAACCCCTGCGTGCTTTAAGTGTTGCAGCTGAGGGAAAAATGTTGAACTGTAAAGGCTTGATGAAACTCTGCCTCATTCACAAATGAGACCAACATGGATAGAATAATGATAATCTGTAGTGTTTTTTATTGCCTGGATGTGAATCTGATAATTCATATTGTGCCTTTTATAATAAATTTAATATTTTCCTATCAAAGGTAGGAAACAAAGATGTCTCTTCCAGGGTCCAGGCAGCCACGCACCCAACCACGCCCCCCAAAGATTAACATAATCTCACTCTTAATTTTTGGTAAAAATTAAGAGGTGAGGATTAATATTTTGGCCGGTAAAAAATATGCCTGGCCGGTTGATTTTTACATCTACCGGCCAACTTGGCCGGTGAATCAGGAAGTTAATTTCGGACACTGCACCTGACGCGTGCCAAATGTAAACGTAACTGTTGGAAGCGCATGCGTGGCCGCATTGCAAGCACGTGGTGGAGACAGAACAAGTAAACAAACTCGCGGGTAATCAATAGGATTGATTGGTTTGTTTTTTTTCTTCTATGTTAACGTCACTGTTCGTCTGTACTTTATCTTTAATTAAAGATAATTAACTAAAACATAAAGGCGTGATAATGTGCTTATATTTTAGCAGAATAAATGTAAATGCATCACTCATGAAAGCCAAAGTAACTGTAACAAGTCTCTGAAATTTAGAATTGTGAACCTGTTTGGTAAAATTAAAGATAAAACATCTTCCCTCTGCGGTACAGCCTGTGACTGTCAAGCAAACTACATTTACTTTTTATGAATCAAACCTTATGTAATTGCTCCTGAGGCGCAGGACAAGACCGCAGAGGGATTTTAACCTGTACCACAGCGACCCCTAGCGCACACGAGGGTAACAGCCTGCAAATTACATAATCCAGTGCAGTCATAGCGATTACAGCAGCTCCAATCCGGGTTTATGATGCTTTATTTTAAGGGAACAGTTTTATTAAGGAACACATTTTTTTATACAAATTTGTAATAAACAATAGAGGTCTGAACATATTTTTAATCTACAGAAGCAATATCTGTGGGGGCAGGGTTAACTAATTTTGTACATGTTCTCTTCAAGGACGAGTGTAATTTATGCAAATATGGAATCTGTGCAATATTAAATCTGTCTTTAGAAATAAATCATCACAAACTTTTCATCTTTAGTAACCCACGGTGTTTAAATGTTGCATCGCTTGTGTTTTAGTGGAAGAGAAGAATATGTCTCAGAGCAACAGCGCATAGTTTAGAAAATAAAGTATAAACGTGAAATTAAAGGTTTATCTGACACCTGCATTTCTAAATATTGATGCAAATATTCACTTGAACAAACGGCAGAAGGATTAGTCCTTTGGGCATCCTCCGGTAGGCACGCAGACAGTGGTGGGAGTAGGAAGGACTGGGATCAGAGAGGAGCAGGCTACAGGGGATGTGGGTGGTGGCAGTTGCTGAAGCATCTGACAGTGCAGAGTCGCCAGCTTTTGAGGGAAATACATTTTGATCAATCATATTTTGTCATAAAAAACAGATGAACCGGCCCAGTCATTGTTTTGTGGTTTAACTTGGAGAGATTAAACAAGGCCAGGTAAGTTTATTTACAAAAAACAAAACAATTCAAGGTGCTTGACCTGATGAAAGTGTAAGAAATCATATTAAAAAGGTCATTGGAGTGACGTCATAAAGAAAATTTAGAATTCAATGTTTCAGTTCATAGTTTAATTAGATCAGTCATAGGGAGCTCTAAACTAATGTGTTTTTAACCTTGATTTAAAGGAACTCAGGCTTTCAGCACTTTTACAGTTTTCTGGGAGTTTGTTCCAGTTCAGTGGAGCATAGGAACTAAATGCTGCTTCTCCATGTCTGGTTCTGGTTCTGGTTCTGCAGAGCAGGCTGGAGCCAGAAGACCTGAGTGGTCTGGAGGGTTGATGCCCTGATAACAAGTCTGTGATGTATTTAGGTGCTAATTCAGGGATTTATAGACTAACAGAAGGATTTTAAAGTCTATTCTCTGAGATCCAGGGAGCCAGTGGAAGGACTTCAGAACCGGGTCCATGTTCTCTACGTTCTTAGTCTTAGTGAGGACTTCAGAACCGGGTCCATGTTCTCTACGTTCTTAGTCTTAGTGAGGACTTCAGAACCGGGTCCATGTTCTCTACGTTCTTAGTCTTAGTGAGGACTTCAGAACCGGGTCCATGTTCTCTACGTTCTTAGTCTTAGTGAGGACGCGGGCAGCAGCGTTCTGGATCAGCTGCAGCTGTCTGATCCACTTTTTAGGCAGACCTGTGAAAACACCGTTGCAGTGATCAGTTCTACTAAAGATAAACATGGATTAGTTTTTCCAGATCCTGCTGAGACATCAGTCCTTTAATCCTGGAAATGTAACAGCCATCCAAACCCACCTGTCCCTTTGTGTTAAAATATCATTGAATATTAATTCAAACCCCTGGCAGATTTAGATTTAAAGCAGTTTTCTTATGTGAAACCACACAGGGACACATCTTTGACCATTCCTCTCTGCCGTGAACCTCACGATTGGCTCCCTCCAGGTTTTCTCTACCGGGTTCATGACAGGAATCGGGTTCCAAAAAGTTCATATTGTCGTCGGCCAACCATCTCTTCACTTGAGCTGTTTTTAGGTCATTGTCAAATTGAAACGGCCAATATTCTCCAAGACCAGGTTTCTATGCAGACCATCAGATTTTTTTTTTTTTCTTTTCCCCAGTGTCCTGTCTAGCAATGTGGCAATAAAAATTGATATCTTAATGCCAAATAGAGCTCGACAGATTTTACTTTCACAAGTGGAGCAAACAGCTTTCGCCATAATGCTCCGCTTGATTTATGCGTGTAAATAGCTTTATTGTGATTCCTGCAGGGAGAATTTCAAATTATATGGACACTACAATGGGAAAGTAGGAGAGTAAATGAAAAACAAGAAGAGAAAAAAAAGAGAAAGAAAAGGGTGAAAGAAAGAAGAGATAGAAGGAAGAGAATGATAAAACGTCCTCTGTCTGCTCCATCACCTGGAAAGAGACACAAAAACAACAGCACAACCAACAGACATAAAGCAACAGATACAATCGTGTAACACCTTGATACCATTGCTAAATCATATGCATTATTATTTAAGCTGACATGTGTAATGTGATACCTAAAAAAGAAAGTAAAAGAAAGTAAATAAATAAATTATAGCCTTTCTGTATATAAGTGAACATTTAATACCTGGGACCCAGCACCTGTAGGAGTTTGTGAGAGTGCACTAGTTTAGGTGAAAATTATCCAGAAGGAAATATATTGATAGTGATTGTGGAGAACCGAAGACCCACCTTCCCTGAGCACAGAGGCAGGAGTCAGGGGACCCGTAACCCCGGACTCCCAAAGGGGCCACCAAAGCAGTGCGCCCGAGAGGGGCCTTCACAGGAAATCTGCAACCCCCCCCCCCCCCCCCCCCGAGGAAAGAGGAGAGACGACCCCAAGGAAATCCCCCAGCCACCGCAATGCCGACGCCCCCAAGAGCCGCGGGGACGAGCCCGTGGGCTCCGCCGGCAGCCTGCCGCGCTGAAGTGGTCCCGGCCATGGGCCCTGGGGGCCAGAGGCCCCAGGGGCGCCCCGCCCCCGCGGCAGGGGCCCCGGCCGCCCCCCGGGGGGCCAGGCCCCGCGAAGCCACCGCCGGGAATGGGCCGGCGCCCACCCGGGAACCCGCCCCAAACCCGAGGACCGTCAACGCGCCAGAGGGCCAAGGCGCCCGCCAACGCAGCGGAGGAGGGCAGGACGTGGGGGGATGGGCTCCGCACCTATCGGAGACTTGAGATGATCTTGGGAGAGGGAGCGGACCGGACCTGAACCTGGAAAAAAAAAAAACTCATTCACACCATCCCTCCCTTGTGCCCCACTCGCCACACACAGACACAAAAAAAAAAAAAAAAAAAAAAAAAAGGACGCTGTACACACATTCACATCCAAAAATCCCAAGTGGGGGGGGGGGGGTCACCACAATTCAACAATACCACTGCCTGTGCCCGACCCCCGGCCCCGCCCCCGGACCAGACGCCCCCCGGAGCAGGCCCCCCAAAGAGGGGGGGCCGACACGACCCGTACGGGCCATCCGACCAGAGCCCCCCTCACCCACTATATACCTAATAAACCCCCTCCCACCCCGACCTTACCCTAGCCACCCCTGCCCCCCATCCCTTCCTGGGGAGAGCAGAGGCGTCAGCCCCAGATCCGGTAAGCCGCTGGCCAGCCGCAGCAGCCCCCCGCCAAGACCCCGGACACAGTGGCCCGCACCTCCTCCAGGCCCCAGACTCCGTGCCGCGATCGGAGATCGGGGGTGTGCAAAAGACCCCCGATCCTCCCTACGCCCGCTCAGATGTTGTGTTGTTGCATGTTGATCTCAGGTGTGTTTAAAACTGGGAGCACCGAAGGGGGTGCACGGCACAGCCCACCCCCCCTCCGGAAGGAAGCTGGTGCCAGCGCCCCCCCTCCAAGCAACTACCCAGAACCCTCAATGTCTAAATGCGAGAGGGGGTGAAGGGAGCCGCCCGGGGCGAGGCTCACACAACATAAGCCCCCCCCCAGACGTCTTCCCCCCACCCCCCCCATATCATGGCCTACATGAATGTGCGTTGTGAAAATGTTTGGAGTGAAAGTGTCTAAAATGCATGATAAAATTGGGGAGAGGGGCGTCACCAAAAGGTGGCAACCTCCAGTAACGCCCCCTCCCCAAGGACCTACATGTGTGGCGGCGTGATGGAGCAGGCAGAGGGAGGAGTCCGGGGATGGGGAGCAAAGGACTGGGGAGCCAACCCAGGGAGCCAGCTCCCCTACTGACTCCAATAGGCACCCCCGCTCCCCGAACGCCCCACCCGGAGAAAGGGGCCCCTCCAGCGGCACCACCATAGCCCGGGGGCCGGGGAGAGGCCGCAGGGCCCGCCAGCCAACCACCCACCAGGACCAACACCTCTACCTCCCCCAGCCCACCCCCCATGCCTACTGTATTTAACCCCCCCCCCCCAAAAAGAATTAATAATAATAATAATAATAATAATCTATATATAAATAAATAAATTAAAAAATAAGTTAATAAGATGGGGGACCCTGGCCAGCCAGCCCGCACGAGCCATCCCGAACCCCACCCCCCACGTGAAACCCGCACCGGGAGACTACACGGACCAGGACCGGGACATGGGGCCGGACACAAGCCCACCAGAACGTCCACCAAACCCCCCCCCCCACCCGTAGATTTAACCCCTCCCCAACATTAACATTCAAACATCTCACCATACATTCGACACTAGACATCCAAGCTGGGTAAGTCACTACTCCCCCTCCCCCCATCAGATGTTAATACATTTTTTTTCTTGTGTGTCCCGTCTGGCAGCGTAGCGATAAGAATTGTCTTAATGCCAAATAGAGCCCAAAAGGTTTTACCTTCACAAGTGGAGAATTACTGCCTTCACCATAGTTGCTCTGCTTGATTTCTATATGCAAGAAGGTTTATTAGATTTTATGCTGGGACAATGGACACAAACAGGAAGGTAAAAGAAAAAAAGGAGAGAAACGGATGAGAGAAAATGCTAAAAGGGAGAAAAGGTGAAAGAAAAAGAGGAGAGGAAAGTGAGAGCAATATAACATCCTCCATGTCTTTTTTGGCTGAAAAAAAAGCAAAAAAATAAAATCATAATGTTCCCACTACCATGCTTAATAATGGGAATAAACACCTCAATAGGACTGATTATTTTTGCTTAATTTTAGACAAGTCTCCCTCCTAAACTAAATCACAAGTATGGGGAAGACTGCTGATCTGACTGCTGTCCAGAAAACCATCATTGACACCCTCCATCAGGAGGGTAAGACACAAAAAGAAATTTCTCAAAGAGCAGGCTGTTCACAGAGTGCAGTTTCAAAGCACATTCACAAAAAGTGTGTTGGAAGGGGGAAATGTGGCAGGAAACGCTGCACAACCAAGATCTGGCACCTGCCCACAGTGCCAAAACCACCAGTAACTGGTGTACTGACCATGGCATTACTGTCCTTGATTGGCCTGCCAATTCCCCTGACCTGAACCCCATGGAGAATTTGTGGGGTATTGTGAAGAAGAAGCTGAAAGACACCAGACCCAAAAATGCAAATGAGCTAAAGGCCGCTATTGAAGCATCCTGGGCATCCATAACACCTCAGCAATGCCACAGGCTGATTGCCTCCATGCCACGCCGCATTGATGCAGTAATCTGTGCAAAAGGATTCCCAACCAAGTACTGAGTGCATTAATGGACATTTTCAAATGTTTGATTTTGTTTTGCTGTTATATTTTTTTTTTTTACTTGGTCTGAGGAAATATTCAAATATTTTGAGATAGGATTTTTGAGTTTTCTTCAGCTGTACGCCATAATCAGCGATATTAAAACAATAAAAGGCTTGCGATATTTCAGTTGATTTGTAATGAATCCAGAATGTATGACATTTCATGTTTTTTAATTGCATTACAGAAAATAAAGAACTTTATCACAATATTCAAATTTTCTGTGACAGTCCTGTATATATATAAATAAATAAATAAATATAAGACCAGATGCTCCCCAAAGTCCTTTAAAATGTAGGGATGGATTTCTAAGCCAGCCTATCATGAATGAAGACTCAGACAAACTAATGAATGTATAGTATTTTTAATTGAACGTCTATTGAAATGTCATGGCAAAGTTGCAAAAAGACCCCAAAAACAAAAGTTTATTTTTTTTTCTCATAAGAAGCAGGTCAGTCTGTAAATAATAGCAAATGCTTCGTTCAAGTCAAATCCTTCACACGACAGCGAAATAAAACTGACCAATCAATTCCAAACGATTTAATGGCAGCTTAAACAAACCCTTAAAATACAACCAATGGTTCTTTTTTTTTATTTAGTTTTCTTTTCTCTCTTTTTTTTAAAACTACACAATTAAAGATTTATACTGATCAAAACATACAGAGTGAAGTAGTTCCACTGGAGACAACTCAAACAAGATTAGTGTCTGATAGAAACAACATTAATTTTACAATAAAAATATCTGCACAAAAACATCCCAAAAGAAAAAACAAAAAAAATTGTATTTAAAAAGGAAAATAAGGGTAACGCAAAAATATATTGATTTTTTTTTTGTCTTTTATTACAGTCACATCACACAGCTGTTGCAACAGATCTCTTTAAAATGTACAGAAATGAAGGATAAGGTCGCCCCCACCCGCCAGAGTTGATTGTGTTCATCTTTAAGAGCGTTTACTGCGATCACAACGGATTCCCCACTAAACAAAAGCTGCACATCAAAATCTTGGATATCGAGACTATCAAAAAAGGCACAAACAGACAAGGTTGCACAAAGAGCTCAGCTGAAGCTTTTTTTTTTTTTTTTTATTTAATTTGTTTTTATACAACTAATCCCACGAAGGTTTCCAGTGCCCTTAAAAGTTCTCATCTACCCCCCCCCCCCCCCCAACTCCCTCCCTCCCTGCTTCTCAAAGAAAAAGAAAAATCTATCTACAGGCATGTCAAGTCCTGGCAGGCACCTTGGATTACTAGTCCCATCCCAACTACCGGAGAAGCAAGTGCATTTCATGAACGGAGACGGACGAGTGTGTGCAGCGAGCGCGAGGAGCAACGGGATTAGATCTGCAAGTGCAAAGGAACAACAAAGTGAAGACGACAGCAAAAAGCCACGTTTTGGCCGTCGAGTTGAAATCTGTGGATGGAACCAAAGCATAGGTGTTTTTATTTATTTTATTTAAATGGGAGTGAAGCGGGAGATTAAAAAAATGCCACCGTTAAGATTAAAATTTGCATCGATTATAGTGGAAACAAAAAAGATATTTCGGATAAACGTGTCGCGCTTGAGAGCAGCAGGTTGTGTTTTATTAAACCCAATTGTCTCAGATCATAATTATATTCGATTTAAACTGATGTAAAGAAACATGATCATGTTGGACTCGATGTATATGTCTTTTAAAACCACTACGGAAGCCCATTTATGCCACTTGTAACGATTAAATCTAAATTTTGACTAATTATAGCGCCAGTGGTATCCACCCCCCCCCCCCCCCAGGAGCATAAATGGGCTCCCACACTTTCCTGAAGTCCAGCCTCTGGTCGTTGACCTGCGGCGGTTTAACATCTAACGTGGCTGCTGTGATGTCAGCAGGGCGCCATGACATCACAACCGGGTGTGGTCAGAGGTGACCAGTTATGGCTTGAGTGCGTCTGAGCGGCGCCTTCATGTCCTCTGGTGAAGATAAACGTTCACCGAAACTAAAGAAAAAGTTGCAGCCAGCGTCCGTCGTTACAAGCCGAGGGAAGCATCCTGCGCTCTTCAGCTAAAACTGGATGACAAAGTCGAGCACGTCGTCTGAGAATTTCTCCCATAAAGCATTTTACTGCAACTTTAAACTAAATGGAGCAGCACGGCCACGTTTTTCTTTTTTTTTTCCCCCAGACGGAGACGTTAATGTTTATAATAAAGAGAGAAATCTCCATGTTGGTCCAGTTTGAAGTTGAGGAGCCGGGAAGCAGAAAATTATCCGTCACGTCTGGGAGAATCAAAGCTGTGACGGCTCCTTTTTACCCTCCTCCTCCTCAGGATTTTCTCCCAGTCAGAGCAAAGGAAACACCAAACATCCAACCTTTGGCTCCATAGTGTCTCACTTCTTAATAAGAGCAACTTGGAGATACATTGTAATGACTAAAATCTAGACTATTTGGATTAGGACATTAAAGGTCTGGTGAATATTCCCGTAGATGCCCTGAAGTTTTGCAGAGATTCACTCGGCGAAGACGGGAGCCTTCAGATGCTGCAGCGCTGCCCTATTCACCCCCCCCCCCCCCCACAAAAAACATTTTCTCACTTATTTGAAATAAAAGTATTTAATCTAACAGTCTTCAATCAGATTGACATGAGAAGTTGTTGACCTGCGCTGCAATTCTGCACGTCTACGCTGGTCCACATACTGCCAGCTGGTGCTAGAACTAAGACGTGCAATTTAAAACAAAACCTTTTGTGAAATGAGGTTTATCTACTGTGACCCTGTGCTTTGAGCACCCCCCCCCCCCCCCCCATTTCTTGGGGGGTGATTTCTTAACAAAGACAAAGCGTTTATCGTCACTGAACTGCGTCTGGGTATGCAGACGGACTTCGACAGAGGAAAATCAAAATGCATATTAAAGTCTGCTTAACGGGGGTCAGAGGGGACGGTGACGCCAACCAGGGAGGGACAGAAAGCACCGAGTGTTGTGGAGCGAGAGATGAGCGGGAAAGGAGCCGGAGCGCTGCCCCAGCGGACCTGGCCGGCTTGTGTGGCACTTTTAACGTTGCCGTCTTTGTATACGGAGCTTATAACAGTCATGCAAAGGGCACAGTATTATTCTAACGAGGCGAGAGAGGTCCACAAACACCAAAGAGGACAACCGAAAATAACGGGAGAACTGAGGGGGGGTGGGGGGGAGAGGGGCACGGCGACCGGATCTACACATCCCGCCCTCCCCCCGCAAAATATGAAAATATCATACAAACTTGTGTGAAATCAACTTTTCCTTTATTTCCTCGTGGCTAAGGCAGAAACTTCCAATGAACTCGTTCGGTACATATCTACATGTTTTAATGCCAATAAGAAAAAAAAAAGGGCCTTTTTTCCTGGGAAAACTCATCAGATTCACTTATCTTCACCCTAAACAATAAAACATCTTAAGACTCTTCAGGCTTCATATATATATATATATTTATAGTTATATGACGTCCTCATATCTGGGCCTTTTGTGTGAGTATGTTTGAGATTAAAATACAAGGTTTGATAAAATATACATCCTCATCAACACCAAGTGATGGCTTCTGGCCAGGATAGTCTGGCGAATTCTGTCATAATTGCATAAATCAGGTGAATTAATTCAATTTTTTTCCATAATGAGAGAAAGAAAAAGACAGATCACTGCATCCTTTTGTAACAGTGCAACAAAAGGTATGAAAACTCGTTTTGTTTGAATGATTTTTTTTTTGGTGCAAAGAAGCTGCACCAAAAACCAAAAAAACCAATAAACAAAAGAAAAAAACTAATTTATCATAAAAAAAAAAGGTCTTAAATCATAAGAGCCAAATGCCTTTTGAGACACGCATATAAACACAAAAAAGTTGTTTATCTTGGCTTAAAAAAAAACAAAAAAAACAACAACAGTTTCCCCCCAAACCATAAGCTGTGACATGTGACTCCCAACCCTCCCTCCCTCCCAACCCTCCCTCTACCTCACCTCTCCGCCGAGAGACAGGATGACTGATTGATTCCTGACGCCGTTCCTGAGCAAAGCGGACTTGCCGAGAGAAAATAAGAGACCGGAGGAATCCAGGCGGTGCGAACATCAGGGGAGGAGAAATAAAAACAAAGCAAAACCCCAAAAATAACCCAAATCAAAAAAAAAACAACAAATCACAGCAACAGAGTGGAGGCGGGGAGGAGCAGTGGCGACGCAGAACCCGTCCGCAGAATCTCCTGGAGATACAAAAATCAAACAGTTGGGTTTAAACTTTAATTTACCAAACAGCAATGACGTATTTTTCAGACCATAAGGCGCACTAAATATTCTCCCCAAGTGTGTAATATCCCTCCTCCACGTCCTCAGCTCTCTATCCGTCTGTCAGGAGGACAGAGTAGCTGGACTACACTGCCCTGTTTCTAACATAAGGCCAAAATAAACTTTTATATTGAATTAACTTACTAGGTTTATTGTTGCTAGCGCGTACTCCAGGCTGCCTTACATGAATGCTCTTCTAGTTTAGACATTACAGTCAGGCAGTCTGGTAGACAGCTCAGGGGTCCTATCAGGTAGTGACACAGTGTACTGTAATGCTCCTAATATCCATTGAGTGGAGCGGCTTCGTAGCTAACCAAAGTCATACTTACACATTTTAACAGATCTATGAGCGCATTGTACCACATAAAATCAGTCAGTAAACACAACGGTGATCATTTATAAGGCGCATCATTCATTTTTGGGAAAATTTCAGGATTTTAAATGCGCCTTATAGTCTGAAACATACAGTAATCGTTCTATCTTTTTTTCTTTTGCTACGCTGTGAAATGCAGCTGAAGACAATAATTACATCCAGCAGGTCAAACACAAAGCAAACAGCAGTGGATAATTATTATAGGAACAAGATGGCGCTGGGTGGAGCTCACTGTGAATCCATTTCCATCAGGCTTGGGGCTGGACTTTGACTAGGCCGTCGCAGCTATGGATGCGCGGTTATTGGGTCGATTGTTTTTATTGTGAACAGGAAAATAAAACACTTTCAGGAACAAAAAGGTGCAGCGGATGCACTGGGGATAAACGCCTGATTAGGTTAATAACCTGGTTGTATTACTGACTCTTAAGATCTAAAATTATGATTAAAAGGTTTAAGAGCTTTTATGACTCAAAGTTTTCAACTTAAATAGATTTTAGCAGATTTTAAGGATACTTTAAGGATGGTTTCAAGTTTTACGTGAACCTTTGTCCAGAGTGGCTGTCAGAGGGTGGGGGGTTGAAACGTGGGGCGGAGCCGACGTGTGCGTACCTGTGAGAGCCGTTAGGACCTGAAGCCGGGCTGGAAGCGAGCCGTTTCTTCAAAGATGAGCTCCTTCAGCGTCTCTTTGGGCAAGTCGTCCAGCTCCATGTCGAATTTGAACGGGGCCTCGGCCACGGGCTTCACGGCACAGACGGGACACGTTGGGGTTAGCTCACACGGCGACACCGAGGTAACCACAGAAACAGGCGGGCGGGTCTCACCTCGTCTGTCGGGTCGTAGTACTGTTCCAGGTAGGGGTGGGCCAGGGCCTCCTCCACCTCGATCCTCTTGTGAGGGTTAAAGGTCAGCATCTTGTCCAGAAGGTCCAGAGCTGCGGCACAGCAACGTCACTGATCAGGTCCAGTACATGTGGGCCGACACTAGGGGATGCCATCGCACCCTCCCCGCAGCAAACCCTTTCTAACAGGATTTCACAACGTTGCACAGAAGAGAACGGCTGATCTGGGCTGCAAACCCGCTCAGGAAGCACACAAGCCGATGAGACAAGAGGATTTTTCTCCTGATCAGCTGATCTCCGTATCTGGCAGGAAGAGCTTCAGTGAAAACTCGTCCACATAACTTCAGACCGACGTATCGGCTGAAGGACCGCACTGACTACAATATCAGGCCTTAAACAATCAGTTTCTGGCTAAATTCGGCCCTTTTGTAGACAGTTTTTTACTGTAAATCTTACTTGGAGTTTAATTAGTTATCGTAAGGGCAGACGTTTCCTCGCTGTCGCTGAGCGGGAGCTTTCTGCCTCGTTTATTCTCGGACGCGTTTCCTGAAAAGCTCGGCTAGAAAACGGGGCGTTAGGAGTGTCCTCTGACCTTTTGGATCGGCGTTGGGGAAGAGGCGATTCCAGGGCACTTTGCAGCGCACCGGCAGCGACAGCAGGTAGTTCCTGGCCTTGATGTTGATGATGCAGTTGAGGTCTTCCTGGGAGGGAGAGCCCAGGATCCCTGAGGGAGGAGAATAAGTCAGGACCCGTTTGTAAAAGGTGGACGAATCACAAACTTCTCACTTATACAAGTAGCTTCCTAAGACAAAAATATGAACACGCCACGCAGGCAGATGGGTGAAGCAATATTTGGTCTAGCACCAAGACAAGAGTCTGACTTGAAGAGGGCAGCGTTGTCTGTGGAGGAGGAGCAGCGAGCTGCTGCTAGTGGCAGAGAAATCTCAGCTCTGACAGATTTTACGTTCAACAGCAGCCCTCAAACCTCCGTGTGAGGGTTTATTCTCTGTGGCAGGGCTGGACCACACAGAGAAAAAAAACAAAATAGAAATCTTACTGATCGATATTCGTGATCATCAAATTGAAAACATATTTTAAGTGCAGCCCTGGACATTTTATGCTGTCTCTTAGCGACCTATTTTTAGATACAGAACACTTTATTCAACCAACTTTTTACCAAAACTACAAGTTTTTATAAAAGAAAAAAAGAACGCTTGATCTCTGAACTCTTTAAAGGGGGCGGAGCTTGGTTCCTGGGTCTGTTGTGATTGGTTGGGAGGATGTAATGACTAATATTAACCTATATGGCTAGAATGCAAAAGAAATTAAAACTTTATTCTATTGAACTTTTTATTGACCCTTTTTTCCATCATCGATATATCATCGTCTATTGATAAATATATATCGTTATTGAATTATCGTTCAGCCCTACTCTGTAGACACGATGTTTGATAAATATTAGAGATTTGCAAATAGAATAAATTCAAACCTCCTTTATTTAAATCTAACTTAGTTTTATGTGTGATGTTTGAGGAAACGTCTTTTCTCGGTCAAATGAAAACTGTACGCCAGCTCCTGACGGTGGATATTTCCTGGAGCCACAAACATTTCCTCACAGTGAACCTTGAGGAGATCACAGAAAATTACTAGAAACCGCTCGTTGGGAAAAGACTCGAGGTTTGGTTTTGAAGTCCAGGGGGGGAAGCGGCTCGTTTTGGTTCCTCCAAAGTCGGCTATGAAACTGCAAATTAGCGCCGCCTGATTTTAGAAACTCCTGTAGCTGTAATATTATTGTTAACAATTGAGTCAGATCCAAGTTTTACCTCTCCTCCTCATTACGAAGCTCCGAGTGCACACTGTGACTTTTAGCATCTCCGGCAGGTATGAGCCTCCACTGCAGCAACGCAGCAGTGAAATTTGACTTGAGACCTGAAACATCTGAGTTTCTGGTACCACATAAGCAGATTTAACAGGTAAGACCGGGGGAAATGGAACGCTCCTCCAGAACAGGGGTTTCTGCATGTCCCAGTAAGTTAAATATCAGACGTTTTAAACCCTTTTTAAGGTGAATTATGAACAACATTTTAGAACTATATTAACAATATGAAAACTAATATTCTTCATGCATCCTAGTCCAGTTGGATTTGTCCTGCATGTGAATGCTTTCAGTAAAACATGGCGGATGGGTACCTTTCACATCTGAACTCAATACCCGGTACCCAGAAATCGACACCGGTACTTCACGGTACTTTTGTGTGTTTATGTAGTAATAGATGTTAATTTATTAATAAAATCTCACATTTTTTTCAATTTAACATTTATTTCTCAGTATATAAACTTGTTTGGATCTACAAATGAACCTTATGAAATAATTTAGTAATTTTAATACACAGCACGTAAAACACATATTTACCAAAACAACAGTTAGAGGCCCAGAGAGAACGAGGTTAATATGAGTTTGAAGTTGCGTGGGACGAAATTCAGGGAATTGTTTTAGAGCAACAGCTTCATAGAAAAAAAAAAATATTAAAAATGTTTTATCCCGGTTTTAAATCAGGGCGGGATACGTTTGCAATGAGGGAGCAGAGAAACTCTCCTCTGGGCTCCGACCACAGGCGGGTTTCAGGACGAGGAAGCAGCTGATCGTCTCGGGCTTGGAGAAGTGGGAAGGTGCTCACAGCGCCACTCGCCAGAGAACAACTCCAGAACGATTGTTAGTTTCACTGGAAGTCACCGATAACACAAAATGAAGTTGCTAGGTGTTTAACTAGTCTCTTTTTTGGAAATACGGGTCGGATGGTTGAAAAGTCGCTAAATAAATGCTAAATTAGCAGCAGTGACCAGGCGCTTCCTCAGATTAGAAGTATTACCGCAAATATTACAGAGAGTGTAATCTGTGCCGCATCTTGGAAAGAGAAAAGAGGTGGAAAGTCTGTTTCCAATCAGCCATGCCTTGTTGGACCAGCGGCAGCTGACGTCAAATCGCTCTTGTGCTGCAACGCTGTGTTCATGTTCAGCGTGGAAAATCGCCCACTCTTCCACTCCCTCAGTGATGCGTTTAGGTACAGAAACATGGTGCTGATGCGGCACCCGTCCCTAGTCTGCTCCCATTTAAATCCATTCAGGGAAAGGAGGGACATGCAGCAGAACTCTCAGAGCTGATTGGGCGAAGCGACACCTAGTGACCGCCTACCAAATGCTGGTTTTAGCCAATCATGGCATCAACTGAAAATGTAAGCAGCAGACGCCATGAACAAGTTAAGCTGGTCTAGGCTCTTCTTGCTGTTCTTCCATAGAAAGAATCGTGGATTCTGACCAAACAGATGTGATAGCAGCATCCTCCTGCACCGCCATGTTTATTTTGGTCCGGCTGTGGGCTCAGCAGCTCTATGTCCCGCCTTAAACCACAACACCGCAACGTGATTGGCCCAAACGTTCTTTTGTTTGGGTCCAAACGATTGAGACGGCAGCGGGACAAGATGGATTCTCCTGTGTTTGCACAAAGAGGTTATGCTTTCACTCCTAGCTTAACCAACTTTAAGGCCTACATTGTACACATTGTAACAGCTTTTGATGATCAGACAGCCTGGCTGGGGTGGGGGTGCAGCTTTTCCTGGCAGACACCGCTTCACCCTTTTCTGGAGAATAAGCTAACAAAGTCATCATAACTCTCCTCATAAGAACCAGTGATCCCAGGCAGAGGTTTTGTCGGGACATGTTTTACAAAGCAAGGCGCCATATTTACCCAAAATGTGGTTGAGCTGATCCAGGTAGTGCTTCCCAGGGAAGATGGGCCTGTTTGACAGCATCTCAGCCAGGATACAACCCACCGACCAGATGTCTATGGACTTGGTATAGCCCTGAAAGTAAAACCAAACAGTTTTCAGCTTAGCAATCATTAATACAGGGCTTAAAGGATTAGATCTAAAAGGAAAATGTCTAAGAATCCTCCTGCTGTGGTGAATCAAGAAAAATGTTTCAATTTCTTTTAATTAACCTTAGAACAAATGTTTTAAAGGGGTTTTCTTTGTAAGGGATGTTTTCAGAGCAGCTGAACTGAGGTAGCACTTTATTTCTCCATATTTCTACAACAGTGTTGAGAAATAAAAGAGTGACCACAGACCAGGGTGACGTAACAGCCAGTGCATCGTCCATGGCTAAAACAAACCTGAATAAGCAGCATAAATGTGAACGTAAAAACTAAAACCACCTGCATAAAACACGCTACGTGCTTTCTAAAGAACAAGTGAAGGCCAATGCGCCGCATCTTGGCGTGTAGAAGAAGAAACGTTTCCCCGGCGGACGCAGAGCCTCACCTTGGAGTTGAGCATGATCTCTGGAGCTCTGTACCAACGCGTGGCGACATACTCTGTCAGGAAGCCGGTGTGGTCGTGGTCAGGGTCAGCCACACGGGCCAAACCAAAGTCGCAGATCTGGAGAAAAACAACATGGAAATGAGAAATAAATGAGCTAACAGAAAAAAAAGGATCAAAAACCCCAGTATATGCAGCCATGTCTTGGTTGGATTTTATTCATCTTTTCTTACGCAAACGGCTCCGTCTTTCATACCTTGGCTGGTAAATGAGCCGCGGCTCTTTTGTGTCTTATACCCAGACCAGAAGTTTACATACAGCCACTCTTTGCTTTATTTTCTGATGTAGAATCATAAATACAAATTTCTTAAATGATTTTTTTAAACAATTGGTTTCTTTTCTGCAATCTACCCTGTCAAATGTATACATACAGCTTTAGTTATAAACTGTCTTGATATTTTATTAAGACCTTTAGCAAGTTGTGCGCCAAACACACGCTTTCAGGTTGGATATTTGATATTTCTTCTTATCAGAATAGGTCAAATTAATCTACAACATGTGGGTTTCTAGCCATTGACCCACTTTAAAGGGGCCTTGTCATGTACTATGACTTCAAATTTCTAAGCTAGCAGCCCACCCTGGTTGCATACAAAGGTTTCCCTGTTAAATTATTTTCAATTCAATTCAATCTTATTTATATAGCGCCAATTCATGAAACATGTCATCTCGAGGCACTTTACAAAGTTAAGTTCAATCATATTATACAGATTGGGTCAGATTATACAGATTGGGTCAGATTATACAGATTGGTCAAAAATGTTCCTATATAAGGAAACCAGTTGATTGCTTCAAAGTCCCGACAAGCAGCATTCACTCCTGGAGAAGCGTAGAGCTACAGGGAGAGTCGTCTGCATTGTCCATGGCTTTGCAGCAATCCCTCATACTGAGCAAGCATGAAGCGACAGTGGGAAGAAAAATCACCCATTAACGGGAAGGAAAAACCTCCAGCAGAACCAGAACCAGGCTCAGTATGAACGGTCATCTGCCTCGACCCACTGGACAGCAGCAACTATTGTGACGATCTTGGAACCTGCAGGTTTTTTTTGTTTTGTTTTTAAGAAAGACACCAACAGATTTTCCAGCTCCAGACTCGTATAAACCTACAAATTTCCTTCTAAACAGGTACGTATAAAAAAAAAAAATCTGAATGTTGTGACAAAGTTAAATGCCTTGTCAGGAAATTTAAGTAGTTTGCCTGACGGAGTAGCATTTGGTGCTGCGGCAAAAACATTTCAGCAAACCGGACCAGCCTGCTAAATCAGTTTCACTTTCTCTGACGTACAATGAAGCCCTCTGTGGGTTGATCACTTTATTTACATGATGTGGCATAACTACCCCCCCCCCCCCCCAAACACATTACCACTCTATATCAGGATGGATAAGCAGCAGAAATTTGTTTCCCACTAGAGACCTGATTTGTTTTCTAAGCGTTTCTTTATTTTTTTTTAGCAGTGTAATTGATGCCATCCACTCGTCCAAACCAACAGATTGCATCATCCAGCAGCAGGACCATAAAAGGGGAACATTAAAGAGTTGTTAGATGCTATTAGGCAACATTTTTAGGTAAAAGAAGAATTGTGTGGTTTAGAAATGACTCTTAGAAAATAATTTCCTAACTTGCATAAAACTATAGTCACCATCCATATATCTTCACTTAAATCTCTTAGACTTTACCATTTCTTTGAGCTTAATAAAAACGAGTTCTGTCAAATGTTGTTTAATGGTTAATAACGAGAAGCTACCAGCTGCTGCCAATCATGATCGTCAACTAAAACCTAACGGGTCTTGTCAAGTTAAAAAAAACAACGTAATCTTAAACTTGTGCAAATAATTGCTGTTTTAAAAAAATAACAGCACTTGTATGTTGTAAAGTCATTCCACTGGCATTCATGGACATGGAGACGGAAAACTTCCAACTATGACCGTAGTTTTCTTAGTTTATAAAACTTTGGGTCAAACTGGATTCTCCTTCAGATGTGAAACCTGAACCGTTCAAAGCAGCGGCTCCAGCCCATCGTAGACATTTCCTTGTTTAAACACATCAGATTAAAATAAGTGGATCACCGAGGAGCTTCTGAAGAATGGATGTTAAGCTTTTGAGGTAATTCAGGTGTTTGTGCATCGACACAGTGACACAGGTAAACTAACGCAGGAAGGAGATTCCTGAGGACCGGGGTTTAGGGGAAACGGCTTTAGAAAGCCGAGGGAAGCCTGTAATCTGCTTACTGACCGATTACCTGCAAGTTGCATCAGACAAAAAGAAATCTGAGGGCCTCGTTGCCAGTTTATGTGGTGACAACATGTCAGACGTTACCTTGAGATCACAGGTGGTGTTGAGAAGAAGGTTGGAGGGCTTCAGGTCGCGGTGCAGGACGTTGGCAGAATGGATGTACTTGAGCCCTCGTAGGATCTGGTAGAGGAAGTAGCAGATGTGGTCGTTGCTCAGGTGTTGGGTCTTCAGGAGCTTGTAAAGATCTGTCTCCATGAGATCCTGGACGATGTATCTGCACCGATCAAGGTTAAAGGCGTTCTACGTTTTGGTTTTGTGGAAACCAGAAACCTGTGTTTGTGCCGGTGAGGCCGTGAAAAATACAGGTCAAGTCGTGCCGATACTGGTAATGGTAGCTAAACCTGGGTAATTCCTTCACAAAAGATGGTTCCTATTGGCAAAAAATGCATTCAATAAACCAGCAATTGTGTTTTTGTGCAACGAATAAGAAATCAGCGGGGCAAAAAGGAGGAAGTTAACGAGCATTAAGCTGAGCAGCGTAGGTTTTCCTGGCACAAGGATAAAGATAATAATAAAGATAAGTAGAGGGCATTACTGAATGGCTGAGAAAACAAACTGCTTGCATCCTTTTTCTGACCATCACTCAGAGAAAAGAGCCACAAGAAGACAAGAATTCATAAACTGGATTATTTACATTTTGAACTTGTCTGAATCTCTGCATCCTCGAGTGAAATTTTAGCCCAAACTACCAGGAAATCAGCTTTATTAACAACAGATCGACACATTTCGGCTCTGGACCTTCGCCATCAGAAGCTAAAACACGATGAACAAAGTTGAAATGTCCTCACTTTTACCAGATCTTGGCCTCCGAAAGGTTTCCGGTAAAAACCGGGACACAGCTGAGAGGAATTCTTAAGACCTTTTCAGCTCAGACCCGTTCAAAGCGTTTCCACTGCCCTGACTTTCTGAGATTTGCTTCTGTGTCGTATGGGGAAGAGGTTAGAGACTAGAAAAAGCTGCCATGTCATCAGTTTTAAGCAATACCTTCTATGCTGTACCTTATGATTTCAAAGGGTTAAAACATCAGGTCTAAATTGTCTTAAACACCCAGGAACAGTGGCACCTCAGTTTATGGAAAGTACGACATATTGCACATATTTTGGTATTCACCGTATAGATGTTAATTACTTCTAATCAGGATGCACAAATCGGTTTCACTGTAAGCAGAAACAGCCATAACTTCCCACCTCGCTCGGACACAAAAAGACTTCTGGACAGCAGGAGAACGGAGGAGACGGAGGAATGGAGGTAAATATAAGCTGGATCGTGTCTTTGGCTGGTTAAACTGCAGGAAAATCACCAAAGCGTCTGAGCCAACCCTACGGAGACGGGATGAGAAAGAGCCAGAAATATCTTCACTCCCACTTTCTGCTCAGTTTGAGCATCTGAACTCCAGAAGGTGTTTCCCATTTCCTCTTTTAAAATAAATAATAATCCTTTGTTCCAGCCGGTATTTGCATCGTTAAGCCAAACTGAAGAAACCACATAAACTCAGTTGAAACCGCTTTATTTTTTCCTCTTAAACGTGGTTTTGTTGTAATGGTAGGTCTTGTTTTTATGTTTTTTGTTGTAGTTCAGTGCCGCCCCTGTCCGTCACAGAAGAGCGAAGACGATTTATGAGCAATGCCTGCAGGGACGGCCGTCTACGCGACGATGAAACACGACTAATCAGAGCCGCTTCCAGCAGGGGAACCCATACTGCTCTGCAAATGAACACAAATCTGTGACACACACTGTGCTTTTAAACCTTCATATCAGAACCAGCAGCATCTGTAGCATCGTTAGCATCCCTACCTTGACTAATGGAGCATAGGTGCCTTAGCAAAAGCTCCTCATATCAGCAAAGCATGTAAGTGTAATACCGCTGCTTAATGTGACGATGACTAAAATCCTCCAATGTTCGCCATCATTGGAACTTCATTGTTTTCTGTGAGCTTTAGCATATAGGAGAAATGTTATGTATGGATGCTGCAATGAAAACTCATCATTGTACAGCCCTATAAGAGCTAAAGTGTTTGGAGATGCCCCACCTAACCATGGCAGTATGGCCGCCGTCATAGCTGCTCGCATCGCTACGCTTCCGCGTTTTTTCCTGCCGCCAACTTCACGTTTGACCTCAAAATGCTCTCCTGCTGCCAAACAATTAACAACGGGCACCATGAGGAGGAGATTTTCATATCAATTCATCTGCCAGGGGTCATAATCTAATGACTCAACTGTTTACAGCTGCTGTTTATATTATAAAATGCTCCCTGCTTTCAGTGAAGCTTCAGAGTGAGCCGCCGCCAGTTATCAGGGAAGTCCATTAAACGCGACTCACAGCTGATGACTGTGTGCGAAGCTGCTGGAGTTTGTAGGAGTACAGAGCATAAACGCCATTCTCTGATCTACGTCACATGTAGCGAGGTTCTCCCCAGAGGACGGCATAAGGGCGCAGCGCCGCTATACTGAACTTCAAATCTAAGGCGTTTCCTATTCCCCCCCCCCGATCGTTTTCCTCACATTTATCGAAATTCCTCATTTCCACGGGCGCCATTGTTTTCCAGCGAAATCTCCGAGTACGGTCATCTCACGATGTTTTGGAGCGAGACTCGCTTCTCATTGGTCGGCTGTTCTGTGACGCGTTCAAATTGAGCGCCGTCATCGGTGGAAACCTGAACGCACGCGAACCTTCAAAGAGCCGTTTTCCATTAACAACTTGTCCTGACGAAGGAAACCAGACGAATCACGACAAAAACGCCAAGCGCTACATGAAGCCCAATGATCAGACAGATCTCTGCATTTCCTATGCGTCCTTGGCGGTGACCACCGCCCGTGTAGCTGAGGCGCGCCGAACGTCACGGACAGACCTGGTGGGACTGGTCGCCCCATATGGAAACGACTGAGTTTCATAAACAGTTTGTTAGGCTCGACCATATGAAGGTAAATGTTGTGTATTTGCTTGCAAATGTTACCTTTCTACTAGTATTTGTACATATTGTTAGCAGTAAACATTTTATTTGACCTCAAGAAGAACTTGGTGTTGGATATCTTCTTATGCATCTTAAGTTATATATAGTTATATATTTAGAGCGGACTGAAAGCTTAAGTTGCAGGAAATGGCTCCATTTGTACTTGAAACGGATAAAAAGCTAGAGTTACATCCCCCCCGCTGCTCCGGGTGACGTTTGACAGCCCCTCCACTATTTACTCTACATTTGTGGGGAGAACCCTCTGTAGGATAACTTAAAGAGCGCAGCGATGATTAGCACAGGATTAGTTCACCCAACCCAGAAAATTGTCGGCTTGGCGAAGTCTCTCGTCGTGTGTGTCTCTAGACGTTTCACACGTCAGTTTGGGTGAAAACAACTAAACTGAAATGTTAACTTAAAAGGTAACTTATGTTTGCAAGGTAAACTTTAGACTGTAGCTGTAAAAATGTGTGTTTTTTTAATCCCTGCAGGGCACCACTGCATCTTTCCCTCCATGTTAGCGTAGGGTCAGCACACGTTGCATTTTTTCCAGGTTCGTCATCTTTCATTTTTCAAAACGGCTTTTAAATTTAGGAGTACAGAACCAAGTGTGCGGCACTTTCTGAGGCTGAAAAATTTCCACTTAATCCAATAATTCAACTGTAATAATGGACTAGATTTGATTCTTCTCATCGCATTGATGCAGAATCACCCAAAGTCTGCAACGCGGACTCGATGCGCCGTTGTTGGGATACAGTGAAGAGCGTCTGAGGCAGATCCGCGGTGACAGGTGGCCATTACGCAATAAAACACAAATGAACATCCCTGCTCAAACAGAACGCTGTGTGAGCGTAGAAAGCCTGGATGGTTCCTGAGATAAAAAGCACCCAATGCAAATATTACCCAGGTAAACATCTTCAAAATGTGAGAACGACACCATCAAACCCGAGCGCTAGGATACACGTCCTTCATGTGGTCGATGACGGGCGCCCGGATGATGTCATTGATCCCGATGATGTTCTCGTGCTTGAAGCGCAGCAGGATCTTGATTTCTCTCAGGGTGCGTTGGCAGTAGGTCTGGTGCTCGAAGGGGCTGATCTTCTTGATGGCCACGCGTATCTTGTTGTCACGGTCATAAGCAGAGCTGGAACATAAGAGCAGACAGAAAAGCCACAGGTTAGATTAAAAAGAACTCCTACAAATTTAAGACCATCTTAAAGAACTTTTTAAAAACAATAGTTGATGCATGAAGCTGTGTGAGGTTTCTCATTCCTTTGGGATGACTCCTGGACTGTAATCTGAGCAGATGCCCAGTAAAACATGGGACTGAGCGTCAGAACAAACTAGGGCTGCACAATTAATCACAATAAAAAAAATAAAAAAGAATCTAAATCGCAGAGGTCTGTAATTTTTGGCTATGTAACAATTAGTGAATCAGACGTCCTTTAGTGTCAGTAAAATGTTTAAAGTGGGTTTTCCTCCACATGGAAGGGAAGACAGTTGCACCAGTGAGATAATCTAATTTTATTACTTGTTTTAGAGTTTATATAATCATACTGTTTTACCAGAAACTTTCAGGAATCTCATCACAGCATTAAGTTCTGGTCAATCAGTTTAATACACAGACTTGCTTGTTGGTTGCACTTTATGTTCAACAAGTTTAGTTTTGTTGCCTGTGGTTAATGCAGAGAAAAGTTTAAATCTAATCGCAATTATGGTTGAAATATATCGTCGGCAGAACGCAATCATTTCTGTTCCGAGTTGAGACGCAGCGGCTCTTTTAACACCTGATCTGCACAGCGATGAAACAGATTGATTTGTTTTTTGCATATGTTTAAAAAGACATGATAAATTAAACTGAAAAAGACAAACAAAAAACAAAAAAAAACGCATTAAATCGCAATTTTAAGATTTAAAATAAAAAGATAAAAAAAAAAAAAAAAAAAATCGCAATTAGATTTTCCAAAATCGTTCAGCTCTAGAACAAAACCAGATTCTAGTTACAGTAAAATTTGTTGTTATTTTGTATGTATACACATATTTATATATGTTTTGTTGTTGCTGTGTACAGCACTTTGGACAGAGGCATCTGTATTAAACGTGCTATATAAATAAAGCTGACACTGACAGATTTAGCAACAAAAACAAATAGTTGATTTTATGACTGGGTACAAACTTATCATGCTTTTCAATATCACACTGCAAAAATGGAACCAAGAGTAACATTTTCTTTAACTAGTATATTTGTCCTTTATTTGAGCATTTGAGTTTAAATGATCTGACAAGGGAATAAGATTTTTTGCACTTAAAATGGGATTAACTCATCTCCATCATCTTATTTCAAGTGCAGTATATCTAATTATCTTATTTTAGGGATCAAAATACTCTAATTTAATTGGCAGATGATCTTATTTAGCTGCTCAAATCAATGACAAATACACTAATTTCCAGAAAATTGTACTTACTTTTAGTTCCCTTTATACAGCACACTTTCACTGTGTTTAGTTGTGCTGAAAATATGCAAAACACGCAATTACATAGCAGCTTTACTTAGCTTTCCTGCAGCCAACTACTTTTCATTTCCTGCACATATTTTCTTTAAAAAGTAAAAAGGCTACATTTAAATATACGTTTCTAAACATAAAAATAAAACAAAAAAGAACTAAAGTTATATTGAATAGTGTTATTTTAGGTATTTCTAATAAAAAGGCAACCATGATGATATCCAATTCGAAGTTATTTCATACATACACATTAATATCAGCTCAGTGTTTTTTTCCCCCACACTTATTTGACTGGATTTACAGAGACGGTTGCCTGTATTATATCTGTATTAAAACAGTGACATTTTAAACTGAAATGTTTTGGAGCGATCCACCGACAGGAGAGACGAGTTTCTGAAGAGGCAGGCCGTCAGTCGCTGAGCTCGGTGACAAACTTCCTTCCTGTGGTTTGCTGCTGGAAAGCTTTAATGTAAAAACTATATCAACAGGAAATGTCAGGTTTCAATTTGCAGCGCCTTCGCACAGAAACTAGTAAGGTACTGGTAACTAGTTTTTAACAATATTGACCAAATGCCTGAATAAGTACAGCAACATGTTTGTTTTGCTTTTACAGCATAAACTTTAATCACCCCCTAAAAAAAAAAAAAAAAATCTGCAGAGGAATTAAACTAATAATTTAACAGTGTAAGAGAGCTGGGAGGGCGAGGGAGGTCAATCACCAGAAAAGAAAGAAAGTGTTTGTATTCTTTAGCAGCCATATTGAGTTCAGCTTTATCCTCTGGGAGATCTGTGATTTCTGCTTACTCTGCATGCTCCTGCTTTTTGTTGCAAAACTGCAGCAACAGCAGGATTTTTCTTCCCCAAAACGGGCTCAGCTTGTTTTTAAATGACTTAAAGTGTCGTACACCTTCAGCCAAGCTAAACACCACAAAACAATAATTGTTTATTTTTACGTGTGGGCCGAGGAGAGAAAGGTTTGATTCAGGAACCGAAACTTTTATCTCACACTGAACCTCGGTGGTTTGCAGTCAGATACTTTCTCATTTTAAACTACTTTTAAATTCCCACGCTATTGTTTGGACAAAAGGTCCAACGATCTCCACACAAACGACAAAAGCAAACTCAGTTACATCTAAAATTAGAATCTAAAAAAAAAATTATTTTAATAATGAAGTCCAATAAGTTGAAATTAATTTTATAGACCGATTACACAGTTATACATTTTCAAAATCCTGTTTTTTTAGAACATTAAAATGTATGTTAAGGCTAATAACTATTTTCTAATATACAGCTATCAGCTTACTGAGAAGTATTTTCATATAATGTACTTTATATGTCGTTGGGCCATGTTTGCCTGCTTTACTGCATCAATGCATGGATCCGCTCAAGTACTTAAATTATAAATCTCTTTAATGGGCTTTGCCTCACAAACTTCTCAAATTTGCAGTCAACCCAATTTATTTTAACCCCGCCAATACTTTCTCCTTCCACTCAACTTTCCATTGATATTCAGGCAGCTTTTGTGGCTCATCCTTCATTCCTTTTTTTGGGTCAACCATCAGGTCAGCAGTCAGCTCCATCATTTGCATCATTGATAGCATAACATTTACGGATTAAAAATCCTTTTTATGTTAAGATGCCAATTTTACAATAAGCTAAATTTTAAGTTTTTGTTATCAGCCATGAGGAAAATGAACAGAAATAATAAAAACAAAACGTATCATTGTGTGTTTGGAACCGATGACTTTCACTTAATAAATTAACTTTAGTGAAATAAATTAACTTTAGTGAAATAAATTAACTTTCTATTCGCATTTATTGAGATGCACTTGTTAGGGCTGGACGATAATTCAATAACAATATATATCGATCGATAGACGTGTGGCGCGATAGGAAAAAAAAGGGGTCGATAAAAGTTCGATATAGAGACAGTTTTCCTTCCTTCCTTTCAGCCTATCATATTAGTTGATGCTACAGTCACTGCTTCCTCTCGACCAATCGTAATCGCGGACCCAGGCACGCCGTCACATAGCGCCGCCCTCTCAAACCACAACACACAGCATGTGAATATGTCACAGCAAGTAGCGGCGGAGGAAATTGTCCCAAAACGGGGTTTTAATAGCAGCTAAACTGGGCTCCCTTCTTTGTGATAAAATGACAAAGCGTCCAAGCGGCATAAGGACATCACGCCTGCAGTAACATGCTTCATAGTGATGGATATGCTGCTGTTGTCTGCAGCTGAAAAACCTGGCTTCAATTACCTGCCACTCTTGATCCGTGATATAAAGTTCCGTAACGCAAGTTTTTCTCCAACAGCGCTCCCTAAGTTGTGCAACGAGTTCAGGGAATCAGTGCAAAATGAGCTGCAGTCTGTGTCTTCCCACGCCACGACCTCTGACCTCAGCCCTGCATCAGCCTCTCAATTGACCATATAGACAGAGGATGGAACCTGAGGAGTAACTAGTGTACTATTCCCACCTAAATAGGCTATTCTATTTATTTATTTGTTATATTTATTTTGGTCATTTTACTGGTCACTTTAGTTTATTCTTTGTCAGTATTTAATAACATCACCCAGGTCTCTTAAGTTGAGTTATTTTTCTTTAAAAAAAAAAAAATCAGTTATGGGTAAAAATGTTGGTTAAATAAGGATTTTATTGAGATTTAGTGTTTATGTGTTCTTTATTAAAAGTAAGTCATTTAGTAATATAAGAGCCAGGTTTAAATCTTTTTGATAATTATCGATATCGATCAATATGCATTTTTTTTATTGATAAGCTTTTTTTCTATATCGTCCAGCCCTAGCACTTGCTGATATTTTCCATAATGTATACATGCAATGCGGTACCGCGCACGTGACGTCACGGCCTTAAGAGTAACGCCCCTTTTGCCGCACCGGTAGGGCAAACAGTCGTAGAACGCACATACAAACCAGCCATTACAAGCGCAACAGAACCAGCGATATGACCGACTTTGCAGCCATTAAACTTACCCAAGACGATGTCCCAGGCGCACGGTTTACTGGTCGCACTGCGGAAGAGCACACCAACCTTCAGCTGAAACGGTGGCTTGAGTGTCGAGGGCTCAAAAAAACCGGAAGACGGGCCGAGTTGATTCAACGGTAAGCTTTGTTTTTTTCCCTGCTCGGCGTTCATGCCTTTGTTATGATTTCCACCGTGCTCCGTTCACGTCGGCCTTTTTTGTTTGTTTGCAATCAACGTCCAGGAATCTGTATATCTTGCCAATAGGTAGCTACAAAACGATTGTTCACATCTCAGAATCTTTCGCTTAAGAGATTCAGGGCGTTTGTTTTTGAGTAAACTATCCCGGTAGCAGGGTACCATGTTAGCGCCTGCTAACATGCTAGCCTATATGCTATCATCACCCTTTCCACCGACAAAATGCTTGCTACATATGTAGGTGAATTTGGTAACTTTTTCCGGGTTGAAATGTTGTGTAGGCCGCCCGCGCAAGTGTACCCAACGCACACATTTCTCCTTGGCACTCTTGAGTTTCGGGAAATTAATGAAGAAAACATCCTTCATATGCGGCCGATCAGCGTACCTCGAGTCGCTGTTGCACGTCCCATAGCAACAATGTTTATAAACCATGGTCTTAGATGTTGGAAAAAGCAGTCGTTTACCGAGTAAAACCTAGGCTAACGCACGTCTCTTCCACGGCAAAACAGCGGCGGTTTGGGAGTTTGCCCTACTGCGTACCACGTGATGTGACGTCATCGTGACGTTGTGTTTCTAAAAATAGCTTGCGCGCGGTACCGCATTATTAGGTTCTAGTGCAGGGGTTAAAGCAAGAATAATCAGTTTTACTGAAACTTTTTTCTAGTCAGCCCATATATTCCTGGCCGTGGACATCAAGCCACATCGGTTCCCTCACTTGCTTATTGTGCAAAGTCAACAATAACCAAATCTGGTAGGTCTACAATATCCAGTGACCATTCCTGTATCTCTCCACCTTTCAGCTTCAGAGCCTTGGCGTTATCCTGGACAGCCTCTCCATCCTCTCCTTCACTTTCCACATCATCACCTGGTTAACTTTCATCTCAGCAGCATCAAGTTCCTCCTTCACACTGAACAAACTGGTTCACAGTCCACTCACCTCTTGACTTTACAATTTCAGCTCCCTTCCCTCCAGAAAACCTCCATAAACTGCAGCTGGTACAAAGACAGCAGCTTCATCATCACATCATCTACTTCACTCCTGTACATTAACTCCTCTGGCTCCCTGTCACATTCAATATAAACCAATATTATGATCATACAAGGCCGACCACAGCCTGGACAATGCAGGACACATCACCAACACTATGATGACGTCATATATTTTAATTTAACACAGATCTCACTAGGGCTGTGCATAAAAATCGATACAAAGATTAATATCGATGTTTTTAAAAAACGATTTAATATCGATATTCTGGCTTTCAATATCGATATACCTCCCAACCACTAGGGGGCGTTATTGCAGCGAGGAAGTGAAAGTAAGACGAATTTACAGAACGGCCAACAAGATTTTAGAATCGTCTTCGTCCCTAAAAATCAGACGTTTGGGCACATTTTTGGTTTCTGTGATACGTTAAATGCATTGAACAGGATGCACTTTATCTTCCTGTTATTATATCAGTGTTCAATAAATTGAACATAAATATAATATTTGGTTGGTTTTTGAATTTGAGCATTAATTTGAAAGTAATAAATATCGATATTGGAGTCAAATCAAATCAAGCTGAGCTATATCGAGAATCGTATTGTATCGTGAGCTATGTATCGAGAATCATATCGATATTACAATAATCAGTCTGTTTTTCCTATTATTGCTCAGCAATTAATTATCACAAATCATGAGTTTATAAAAAGGTATTATTTAACTATTTTGAAGTCTAATAAAATGGTTATATTTTAGCCCAGTGACTGGCGACCTGTCCAGGATGTAATCTGTGTCCCCGCCTAGGAAGAGCCACCCCATTACCCTGTTTCCCCATCAGATAGGGCTTGACGTCACACCTGTACGGAAAAGCGGGTATAGAAAATCCATGTATGGATGGGATGTTAAATTTTTGAAAAGTTTAATAAAATTGCTCAAAGTTTATCAGAAAAAAACAACTTGCTTCTTTAAGATGAAAACTTTAATTAGAAAAATGTCATTAAACTTTGCATAAAGTTAAATATTGCTGCAGGTAATCTTGGCTGCTGTAGCTTGTCTCTCTGGCAGGTGATTTTGGGTTGAATAAAATGAGTCCATAGAACCACAGGAGGCTTTCTCAGCTGGTTCTAGTGCGACTTGGTTCTACAGTGTCGCTTCGCATCGCGCTCCACTCTGTTTAAAAATAAAAAATAACTTCATAAAAGCTTTCTGAGAATCGCCTCTCTGGTCTCACCCAGTTAGAACCCGTTCTCCAGTCCATGTTGTAGCTGCAGTTTATTTTTTTATTTATTGACGTAGTTTAATAATCTGCATGCATCTAAATCTTTGTGATTTTATTTAAGGAGTGTCCAGGTGAGCAGCTGCTCCTGAGGTGGAGCTGCTGCTTATTGGCTGACAGCCGATGCAGCTCTGCCTTCTCTGTTACAGAAAAGCGCAGGTGGAATTTTTTTTACTTTTTCTGAATCAGACCCATTGAAATGCGGGACACTGTTTCACATTCAGACCGTTCTTAAAGAAGAAAAAAAAAAAGAAAAGCGCATCATGCTAAATTAGCCAGAGCTAGCGCGTAACTCTGAGTTTTAAATAAAAACGTAATAGCGAATCATGAGGAGGTCCCTGGTTGGTTTATCAGCTGAGTTACTGGCAGCGAGGGAATAAACGCTGACAGGTGACGTGGCCACAGAAAATAATTCATTAATTACCTGCATGAGCAGCAACAGACACACTTACCGATGAAGCTGTTGTCAGCTGTTCATTCCGGTGAACTTTGACCTGCTGGTTCATAAACCCAAAGAAAACTTTGACCACCGCTACTTTCATTCATGCCATCTGAGGGCAGTTTAAGATGTTCTCCCAAAAGTTAAAATGATGAAACACCGATAAAACTCAGATTGGCAGATGTCAAAGACCCGCCCTACTCTCTGATTGGCTAATGTCCCGGCTCTGCCAGGTTTCATTGGATGAAAGCAGCTTCTGTTTAATACCTTGCATAAAAAGTCTAGATGGAACTTTTTGCGCTCATTTTCCAAATGAGGGAAATCCGTCAGAGAACTTTAACCCCTGCCCTAGGGCTATGTGAACTCAAAATGCTCAATGCTGTGCCCAAACTGGCTGCTGACCTACAACCACGGCATGTAAACGCCTTCTGCCGGCTCACCTGACTCCAGACGTGCAGCCGTCTATTGCAGTCGCTCAACCAAAGAGAAAATTGTGCAACGCTGCAGCACTTCAAGATAACAGACATGGAAAGGTTGTAATGTTTATGGTTTCCCAACATCCCAGAGCTTCATCCCTTACACCCAGCCAAGCACGGTTTTATTTGTGCACGTTACAAGCAACGCTAATGTCTGTAAAAAACACCCACACAATAGGACAAAATAAGAAACGAGTTGCTATAGCAATGGGGGTGTAAGGATGAAAATGTAAACAGTGTGCCAGCCTGCTGCAAGGGAAATATGAGTGGCCTTCCTTTCTACTCGCTCCAGAGGAATGTCTCTGTGTGTGTGTGTGTGTGTGGGAGGAAAGTAAATAGTTTTCCATGTAACTCTTCTACTCGAGCAGATGCCCTCGTGTGCAGGCCGCAGCTGAAATCTGGATCGGAAGACGGCCAGTTCAGTTCGCTAATTATTATAATTCATAAGTGGTCAGAAGCGCAGTTTGGTAGTGATATAAGCACAATCTGCATAAGAGAGCTGCTCGTTTATTGAAATTGGGTGAATGTGTGGACTAATCTGTGCTGGTTGTGCAAAAAAAAAAAAAAAAAAAAAAAAAAAACACTGGTAATGCACCGATTGATTTGCCTTTGATCGTAAATCTGACTTTTTTCTTTTTTTAAATTAGGTCTGACTGGTAATCAACATCAAATATGGAGAAACTTGGGCTTTTCCCCACCTTTATTAAATGCATCTGAATTAAAAAACATGGTTTGTGGATCACCAACCTGCATTTTCTTTCAGGCACTTTATCGTTTAGCTAAACTAAGGCGTTACATCATATTTAACCTACAGATTAAAGTCCTTTCAATGAGATCCCAGAGAAGGTACTGCAGTGACCAGAATTAGAGAACAATGTCTCGCCGTACCTCCCCCACCTGCTGCTGTGCACCGACGGTCAGCTGGCTAAAAGAAGAGGAGGAAAGTTCGTGGAAACTTTTTAAGATATCCAAGAACACAATCAGATCAAACCAACACTCAGCTCATGGTATACGTTTGGGTTTTAAATCTTTCCCTTAGTAACATGATATTTTGAGAATATCTTTAAACCCTCTCCCCAGCAACACTCTCCAGCTCATGCTTGGGGGTCCTGGTGCCAGGCCGTTGGAGGGCCTCCTGGGCGCCTCCAACGGGAGGCGCCCAGGAGGCCCTCCGGATCGGATGTCCAAACCATCTCAACTGACCTCCTTTAATGCAGAGCATCAGCGGCTCTTCTTTGAGCTCCGCCTGGGTAATGGAGCTCCTTGCCCCATCACTAAAACCTGGTTTATGCTCGACGCTCTGCGCAGCTAGGAAAATTCCTAACTACGTGGACAGTCTAGTGCGGGAAATCACGGAGTACCGTGATCAACAAATTGTTAATTCCAGGACAGATATAGCCCTCACTCTGGGAAGGAAGAGACTTTAAAAATGTTGGAAACAACTTTGTGTTCTACTTTAAACGTGTGGTGGGCGGGGCTTAGGAGCACAACGCTGCCCCCTATAGTCCAGGAGAATAGTGCCACTTCCCGAGGAAAAGCTGCACGGAGCATAAATTCTATTACGTTGTGTCCGCACGTCTCTTCAGAATGTACGTGTGTCAAGCATAAACCAGCCTTAAAGGAGCAATGAGTAATAATGACCCCTAGTGGTTAAAGTCGGAACAACACTTACACAATGCCTTTCATGGAGACCAGCCATTTACTCAACGGTCCGTTGTTGCTGTGAAGCTCCACTGAAAGGACAGGTATATGCTGTTGTATTCTTTTATTTCTGGTCCGCTTCTCTTACTGGCCTCCATGTCTGCAGGCTGCTGCTCTTTTGCCAACATAAAATACCAAATGCTGCGCTCTGTTTCGGGAACCCTGGGAACTCTCATATGATTGGCTGAGGAACCAGGAAGTAAACACGGGCTACACTCTGAACCGAAGTAGTTCTGGACGGTACCTCTAGGTTTGAAAGGAGAAAAACGTGACTAAGACATTGTTGATGGAGAGGATTGTCTATAGGGAATGTTACTTCCATCCCAGAGAAATTAGAATGAATTTGGATTATTTTACAGTAAATTTCTTACTTATTGCTCCTTTAAAGCTGAATCCAGTTACCCATCAGCAGGAAGCTCAGTCATGATGATTGAAAATAACTTAAAAAAAAAAAAAAGTCTACATTACTTTGTATGTTTTATACTAGGAAAGAAATGACCATCGCCGGAATCAGCCCCTCTAATTCAGACCAACAGATCTGTAGCACAGAAAGCATGGCATTCAAGTCATTTAATAACTGCAAATAAAATTAACCCGCACTCCAACCCCCCCCCCCATAGTATTTTTTTACATAAATAAAGAAACTGGGAAATTATTCAACTCGAACACTTATTAGGAGTGTTTTAGTTTCAGAAGACACGTTATGACAGTTACTGAGTTCAATTCATTTAGTTTACTGTCAATTTGTCCAACAGTAAACCAGAGGGTATTTCTTGAGGAAGTGCAGAAGTACAAAGAGGTGAGTGTGTTTTACGACAGCGTGGGTTGGCTGAATGGGTTCTGAATGGCTCAGCCTTATCAGCAAAGTCTCGACAGAACTCGACTTTTGCACTTGAGGCCACGGCCGAGGTTATGGATTTAAATTCCCCTGATAAACGACAGGAAGTGGAGTGCAAGCAGCTTAATGCTCCACCGTGGTGCAACCTGTTTTAAAGGATGAAAGCGAAGGACGGGGGAATTATTTGCATCTCTGTCAATGCATCTTGATGGTGGCTGGTTGACAGAACTACAAGCAATCCGATGGTGAATGGAAAAGAATTGAAAGAAAACATTTTTATTTACCTTTTATCATGTTTAAAAAACAGGGCTCCTACATATCCAATCTAAATCTTCTAGATATCTGGTTAAAAAAAAAATATCTACATGCAGAAAAAGCAGCAAAACCGACCATATTGACATTTGTTTATCTTAATTATTGTCTCTGCCTGTGTGAACCAATGAAGACATTTTTTATCCATTTTTAATCCATCTCTATGCTCAGGTTTCTTTGTTACCGCGTAGAAACTCACTCCTATGCATGCCAACATGAAATCTGGCGTCATTGTCTGGGTAGGATCGTGCAGATCAGACTGTACTGTGAAAATCTTAAAAGCACATTTAATAAACAAACAGCCGCTTATTCCTGTGTCGATTCACACCTCTTCCATCTTTAAAGAAAAAAAAACTCTTAATTGTGACAAGATGTACAGTTTTAAGAGATTATATTTGGATGCTTTTCCAGTGTCCTTTTCGTCTATATTTTTTTCTGAGCATGCTTCGTGTTTAGAGACGAGCCCTGGGTGAGGGGAGGAGGGGGTGTTTCTATGGCAATAAGAATGCAAGGCTTTCTCCTCTGCTGCTGCAGCGGCGTTATGCAACAGGACAGCAACAAGGATGATGTTAAAGAGGCAGGGTTAGTGAAGCTCATGGTGTACGCATGGGTGCAGATATGAACGCTCGGCTTGAAATTCAGGTACGAGGCTTTAAAGGCTGGATTCAGATAACACATTGGCCCCCCTTTCCACCAAAAGGTCCCGGACTTGAATACCTGAAATCTTTTGTGCCGTTTCCCTTGACTTGTGTCTGAAATGCCACGTTAAATTCATAAAAAACAACCGAATGAGGTATTGTGGAAGTTGTGAAGAAACTGCGCTACACCTCCAGTCCAGCGAGTGGCAGCAATACAATCCAGGGCTGGACAATATAGAAAAAAAAGCATATCGATAAAATAGAAATCATATTGATCAGTATTGATAATTATCAACAAATTCAAAACATATATTTTAAGTGCAACCCTGGTCATTTTATGCTGTTTAGCTGTTGGTTTAGAATACAAGAAGTACGCTTAAATATGAATCTCAAAGTAGAACACAAAAACATGCTGCTAAATATGGCTGCCGAGCAGAAGTCAAAGCACAGCAACAAAGGATCAACCAATCATTGTTGCTCAGAAGACCCTTGGAAATCTGAAAGTGTGGACCCGGGAAATGGAAATTAGTCGGGTAAATTTGCACTGAAATCCACTGTAATAGCATGAAGTCCCTGCAATGGAAAAGGGGCCATTATGGGTGGTGTGAGGAAAGTGATCCAAGTTTGCTATGAATAAAACAATAAGTCCTTTAATTTCTTTCTGACAATGTTACCGGCGAGTTGCGATCTTATGAAAACATCATTCTGAATGTAAAATAGAATCTGATGTCTCTACATGATCTTCATACTTCTCCAAAACTTATTCTGAATAGTCAGTTATGACCAAATGTGGTGCAAGAGGCATTGAAAAGAAAAATAATTCACACAAAAAAGGTTTTTCCTCTCACTTTGATTTGCATAGCTGAAGACTAAGACAACGCATGATACAACCAAGCATGTACTGGAAAGCTTGTTGTGTCTTAACCGTAGTAAAATGCAAGTTTCTACAACTATTGACGTCAACTTAAAGTAAATAAATAGAGAAGACACTGAGCTAGGGAGAGACGAACACCTCACAGCGCATGATACAAAGATTTTAATTTTATGGAGGTGAAAGAAATCAAGTTGTGCTGAAAAAAAAAAAAGCTGTGAAGAAACTTCAGAGGAAGTGACTTAGATGACGAAACTTTCCCTGCTTGCGTCGCGCACACGGCAGACACCGAGCTGTCGCATTCACTCGTTTATCGCCTCATTGTGGTGAAACAGATTCTGTAACAGGTCAAAGTCTGCCTTTATATCACCGTCAGAGAGTATTTACAGATAACACCTCAACATTAACCGCATTAGAAATACAAAGAAAAGCTACACAACTCTCCTATTTAAAAGATTTATTGAGAAAATAAAGAGCAGAGGAGGTGATGCTACTACATTTTTACACAAATAAGGCAAGGATGCTAGTGTTTTTTTAGAGATGCATTTTGTAGATTGGTGGATTTGTAGTGATTAAAAAGTTACTTTGCTTTTTAGTCTACTTTGTTAAACTCAAAACAAATCATGACAAAAACATACTGCTCCTCTAAAGTTGATATTAAAAAGGTAACTTCTGTAATAAGTCAAATTCGAGGGACAGAGGAGAACGAGAGCAGGAACAAAACTCTGACCAATCCCTGCCCTTTGGACCGAACAGCAGGGATTGGTTAAAGTTTTTACAGGCCTGCAGTTCCCACAGATCTTTTAACCTCCTCCTTCTGAACACATAATGTACTAACTACTGTCAGGATGGAAGGATAATTTTACCCAGGATAACAAAAAGTGGTTCTGAACAGGGTTACTAACTGTAGCTTTAATTGGCCACTTGTTAATTGATCTACCAATGGTCATAAGCGACGCAGGTAAATGTTTAGGGGCTTGTTATCTGCGCCAATGTGTAAAAAGCTGGAGTGACTTTTCTGCCTGCATCCTGATCAACCATGTGGTGACAGAGAAAAAAGGATCTCACCAACTTTATGTACTTTGAAAGCCTTTCAACTTTTGTATCAACAACTTTATGTTAAAATTAACCATAGGAATCAATGTCACTTGTCATTTACTGCATCAGAAGCTTGGCATTAGATTGTGAGACCGCTTTAAAACTAAAATCTACACAATACAAAATACAGCAAATACAGTGTTAGGATAAAAATACATTCTCATGTTAAGCATCTCACCTAAAACTTCATACCGAATGAAAATGCATGGACTCTTAACTCCCATCTACACTAAAAAGAGTTTTACTAGAAGGCCAAAGCTGCAATCACAATAGAGCTTTAATATATACTTAATTACTACTCTTGTTTTTAGTGACAGAAAATCTGTCCACTGGAAAAAAAGATGGGAATCAGCCTCAGATTAGTCTTCCATTTAAATTTATAACGGTTCATAAATACACGCCTGTCCTGTTTTAGATGAACTTGAAACCAGAGGTTGTGAAGGTGTTTGTATGTCTGCACCTGACTGCAAATCTTTCCAGTTGAGATATGAGTGTAAATAAAGAAGAGGGGAAATCAAATAACAGCATTTAACCTGGACTTGCTTCATTTTGACTCATTTCTCACAGCGAGCACCACGTGTTCAGCTCAAACGCACGTAGGTCATTAATCTCTGGGTGAAACGTTGACTTGGTTATGTGCAGTCGGAAAATGAGACTAAGGAGTAAAATCAGTACAACACCTGGAAACGGTCTGATCTGAGCAGCAAAAAAAAGATAAAGATAAATAAAAAGCAGCATCAGCTCTGCTGCAGCCACCAGCAAACATCTACTGTAGGAACATTTGCACATTAAATCTACAGCAGTACAAGCCTCAGAGGCACAAACTGTTTAAATACTGCCATGTTTCTATAAACTGCTTATTTACAAGCATTTCTGTCAGTTTCCACGCTCGACACCGCCATGTCCCCGTATGCAGCTGCTTATCTGGATCTTCTAACATTTACAGATTCCAGCATGAGCCACATCTGTGCTCCACTCCACCCGGATGGTGTTGATGTGGCACTTAACACGACAAACCTTTTTAAATATTTCTTAAAAAAATAAAAAAAAAAAAAACAAGCAGCAGAGAGAACCTATTTACACAAACCAGAGTAAATCAGGTCATTCTTTAGCAAGAATCGTGCTCGGCTGAAACCGATTTCATCGGTACAAAGATGAACACGAAGTAAACAAGTCAACAAAAGAGCTAAATTGCCTCAACTGTGAGGATTTTACATTTTTGTTTGCCGTTTGATACAGATCATTTTTGACCCAATAGTTCCAGGGCACTAGAATAAAATAGAGAAAAAAACAACCCTAATAAATCAATTTGTCTACTTTCCAAATGAACAAATAGCCTGCTCATCAACCCAAAGTGATTTTTATTTATGCAACAATTAAGAACGCTGGTGTAAAAGGATTGTAGGACCTAAAGTTCTGTAGCGTCTGAACGTGCAGGGCTTTGTTGTTAGACGAAAATCTGGTTTTCTTCTTGCTTCAGGAACTCAACAGTATTAAGCTTAGGCCCAAACAGAAAACGTGGGAAGATTAGAAGATTTATGAACCTGACACTCAACTGCACAGCATTAATACTGTATATTCTTCAGTTAAGGAATCAAGGCGCTGATTGTACCTGTAAAACTTTATCGGCTGGTTGAGCTGTTCTTTTTACGTCTCTTTTTGCAGGTGAAGATCAGCCTGAGGATGTTGTATCATTCTCTCCTCTCTTTCACCTTCCCTCTTCTACCTTCTTGTTTTAGTGCCCATATAACATGAAATATTCCCTGCATAAATTATAATAAAGCTACTTGCATGTATAAATCAAGTGGAGCACTATGGCGAAAGCGTTAAGGCTCCGCTTGTGAAAGTAAAATCTGTTGGACTCTTTTTGGCTTAAAAAAAAAAAAAACATGAGTAAAGTTGAGTCAAATGAGGAGGTCCTCAGGAGAGTATACACATGAGCAGACTTTAAGGAAACTGCATCTTCTGCAAACATCTGCACATTGACAGCTAAACCCAAAGAACAGATGCCATCAAAGCTGATGGACCAATTGTGCAAATTTTCCTTAGCTTCACCTGACGGTCTCGGTTTATTCCCCCTGACAAAAAGCACAAGAGAGACAACCACCTTCGCCTTCATTTTCTTTTAACTCTTAAAGATGCGTTTATATGCCACAACCTAGCATTTCAACGCCACTGTTGTAAAATCCCTTCGTCAGACCCTGGTGACGGCGCCTGCAACCAAAGCAGCCGAGTGCTCGATTGTTTCGAGCGTTTAACTAGCAACCAGCGGGCTCGTCCCGGCAGCTGTGAGCGGCCAAATTACATCTTCTCCTGAATCACACAACAGGATTTCACAGCGCCGAGGCTCTCGTTCTCTGCCTCCCGCCCTCATTGGCTGCGAGGTGCTGGTACTGATGTCAGAGGGAGACGGGTTGCCATGGAGATCAGCGCCACGGCGGCATTTCGAGAGGACAGATCAGATGGCGGGATGAACCAGAGCATCCAACATGGCAAAAATAAATAAATAGGCAGGTCAAGTACTTATCCTCCAGATCAGAGGGAGAACAAGGAAAAAATAATCTGGATTTAGACTCAAAAGAAAAAGAAATCAGTGGTGAAAATTAAATATTTTTTCCTTACAAAAAGCATCTTTTTATCCCTGAAGTTAAATCAAAAGATAAACATGTGGCTAGCACAAGTAAAATTATTTTTTCCCCACTGAACATAAAATTTTAAACCTTTTATATTTACAGTTTCTTAAGCTTTGCCTTAAATTTAACCATTTACTGTTTGAGGATAAAGCTGTGCCTCACTGTCATTTCTAACATAAGCCTTAAAATACAGTCACTATAACCAGCCATACCGCGGTACGGTTCTAATCTGTTCTACTTGTGGAAAGCAAAGTTGTTTTTAATCCCAGATACCCAAATCTTGCAATTATTTCTAAACATATTGTTGCATAATATCTGTTTTTGTTACAAGAAAAACATGCCAAGGATAGAATAAAAGTAAATTTGTTCCTTAAAGAAAAATCTTGGTCCTTTCCAATAAATTCTATAAAAAAAATAAAATAAATGCAGCACTAATAATGTGCAGTTTAGGGCCAAATTACATTTTTTTAAATATATATTTTCACAAATTACCCCCCCCCATTTAAATTTTACTGAATTCCATGTTTTACAAAGTAAACGTGTCGTCTGAGAAATGTTTCTATGATAAAGCGCTTAAATTTGGGTTCATTTTCTGCAACGCTGTTTTACTTTTAATTAAGGCTAATGTGATCTAATGTTTTTGAAACGCTTGTCAATGTCCAAATTTCTAAAACCTTGAAATCAAAGAACGTGTTTATTACAAAGCAACAGTCCAGGGATGGTACGGTGCAACGACAGACTTAAAATCCAAACATTGTTCCCAGAGTCTCTGGACCGTCCTCTCCTCTCTGCCACTGTGTTTTACAAAGCCCCTATAAAAACGTTTTACCAGCTTTAGTCATTTGTATCGTAAAGGTTTACGGCCACAACAAATCTTTACTAAAAGCACGTTTCTGCTGAGGACCTCTGCAAAGGGATTAGTTGGCAGAAAATCTGTCGCTTCCATAGCAGGAACCAGGGACAAATCCCATTACCAGGGCAGATGGTGACGAAGCTTTTTTTTCTTTTTTTAAATGGACCCTGAAGTATAAGTGGAGTTTGGTGGTGGGACGAGCCAGAACGTTTCTTACTGGTTGAATATTTTGTTACAATAACCTCTTAGCTCTTTCAGAGCTGATCTTTGAAATTAAAGTCAAAGGGGTAAAGGATATTTATGTGTAAAGCATGGAGGCCTGCAACTCTCATAATGCAGTGGGGGAAAACCCTGCAGGCAACATCTAACTTTATTTTAAAGCGGTTATGTGTTGATGTAACAATTAAGACAAAAGCAACTAATGGTCTACACATTTTTTTTGTTCGTGGTCCCTCAGGAAAAGGGTGCTATGTGGGATGAATGTAGCTGTTTATAACTGAAATGGTTGCTCGGTTTATGAAGAAATTGCTTAATTGCAAAAGCGCTCGATTTTCAGAGACGTTTGTTCCCGTTGCGCTAAAGCTTGTTACGTACTCCATGAGAACAAAGTTTTTGTCTCGTAGTTGGGCTGCGTAAAACACGGAAAAATGTTTGCTTTGGCTCCGTCTATTCATACTCACTGAAGATGGATCGGAAGGGATCGCAGTAGCATGTTCGACCACTTAAACCACCAGACCTGAACTGAAATGAGCGACTGCAGTTCCACATTTCTGCTCCTCCAATCTAAACATGCTCATCTAAATCCTGTCCAATCAGCAGCCGGACACCCATTTGGGGGGGAAAAAAAAAAAAAAAAACGTTCCGACGTGTAGAGACAAGAGCAGGGAGACCCTCCAAGAAAGGACAGAGATCAAGATGACGTCATTGGCTGCAGGAGTGAGACAAATCGTCTCTGTTCTCTTGGAGTTTGTAGCAGCCTTAACAGCTAGCTCGCGTTGCTAGCCGAGTGGGAGGTCCAGGCTTGCTATACCTGGAAAGAACGGCCGATTTCCAGCACATCGTTTTCAAACTCATGCTGCCTTATTAACTTCCACTTACTGAGTTAAAGTTGAGCAGAGATGTAAGCCCGTCGTATGAGCTTTAACAGTTCATGTGTTTATTCCAGTGTTTCAGGTGTTACTGCGGTATCGATTTATCGTTATCGTGAAAACTTTCTTAGAAGAATTTGGGGTTTATCTCGACAACGATAACTTCCAATAAGTGAATCCCAGGTATTTAAAGCCCGAGACTTTCCGTGTAGAAGGTGCTCTGGATTTGGACATTTGAATTATAGATGCTTTTGAGTAAATAATTTAATTCCTCTTCTAATAGGAGGCTGTGTTTATTTGCTTTGTGGACAACAATAGACTATTGTTACCCAACACCTACCAACTTACCAAACTAAACTGAATCCTTATATCTATAAAAAGGTTTTGTGGTTGTTAAAAAAGTTGAATAATCAGAATAATTAGTCATTTAAGAATGAAGCCTAAAAATGTAACTTGTTGCCCTCTTATTAGGTAGGATAGGTTTTGAAATTAGTCCAAAAGGAAGAAGTGGTTTAAGTTCAGTGACAAATCAAAAGAAAAAAAAAACAGAGAATGAACTTCTTCATGATCATACATGGACAAAAGAAACGACTAGAAAAGGCTTTAGATGTACAACTTTCCACACGCAGGGGCCACTTCAGCAGCACTCCCAATGATCTAACTGTTCCCGTGGGCGGGATGAAAAGGCAGAGCATGACGCTACGGCGGCTCCTCGGTACCATCACAGGTGATGTGGCGTCCTGTGATTGTGTGCGGACTGGGGCTTTTGTTAAGAGGCTCAGAGCACCGCCAATCTGAAGCGTCAGCCACTGGACAGCGTCACCATGAGCATCCTCGACTGCTAGCAAGAGGCTATTAAGAACCAAAATAGGCCTGCTGTGAGAACCTTGCAGTGAAACCACATATACTGCAGCAGTTTCAAGTAGTTCTACTGGATATTCAAAGTGGGAACAAATCACTTCCCGACGGTTTTCTGATTCCACGAAATAAAGATTATTTTTAATCAGCAGAAGAATGTTGCATTACTGATAACTAAAATTATGATTTATGGTTTTCTGTGAAGTCTGACCCATGATTTGTTTTTTGTTTTTTACTTTTAAACTAAATCTAAATTTAAAAAATTTGTCGCCAGCTCTTTGACAAATACAGAATTTCTTAATTACCACATCCATTTATTCATCAAAATGTGTCCATAACTGATACAATTCTTACAGAATTTTAAAAAGTGCATCAAAGTACAAAATTATGGTTGATGTGTCAACAGACCAACCACAAACAACATTTCTTGATCTTATTGATGAAAAAGATTTTTTAAATGGCATTGAGCAGCAATCCTTGAAAAGAGTCGATTCCAAACACTGGTTGAATTGTAGCTACTGACAGAACTAGCTGCTTGTTACTTACCTAATTCAGAAGTAGGAATGCAAAACATATAAAAACCCATTTATGGTTATGACAATATCACTATGACTATACACAACATGCATATCACAAATAACTGCCTACGGTCAATGAGAGTGTGCTGGTTATTTAAGTCCATGCATGCAAGCTGCCTATGCCAGTGATATGGAGCAAGCCAGGAAAGTGACTTGGACACTACAACTAAGTTGTTTCGATGCCAAAAACAGCAGACACTGTCCAGAAGCAACTTTTTCATCTTGTTGAGATAGAAAGAATGAATTCTATTTTATTTTTTCAGTAGCTGGATTGGATGCTCGTTATCTTAGCCCTATGTTTGCCTTGCAGCCAAAGCAGAAAGACATGAACCCAACGAAGGCTGCAATATTAAATTTATATTCTTTTTTTTTTCAGCCTCACCATACAAGTGTTTTCAGGAATTACGGCAATAAGTCTTCAAGCATCATGCCTCAATATTCCATTTATTGTCTCTGCATCATCTTTTGAGGCGTGGAGGAGAAAAAACAAGTTGCAGAACTCCACAAACGAGGCGTTATAACAACGACAGCATCTCAGCGTAAGGTTTTAGGGACGCAAAGAGACAAAATGCTAGTACCCGGCAGCAAAATACCGGAGGGTTGCCGGAGTGTACTTCCTGGTTTATGGGATCAAATAAAGCTCTCCAACTGCTTCTTCAACATAGTTTTTTAAAAAGCTGAATTCTGCTTGCGTCACCCAAGCAGAATGCTTGGGTGACGCAAGCAATGAAAGGATGGATTTGGCATAACATGGTTTGCCTGCTTTAGAGCATGGAGGTGAATAACCACCTGTATCACGAGAAGACTAAATAAAAACACTTCTTTAAAGATTGAGCAATTAAAATTGATTTTTCCAATCCAATACATTAAAAAGAAACTGCAAAAACAATAAGAACTGATTGGAATCAAAGTTGTTGTGTGTGTATATATTTATATACAGTTCTCAGGGTTCTCTCTCTGGCTCAAAATACAGCATTTAGCATTTGTGGCTAATATTTTAGCATATTAAATTTGCCATATATAACGTTGATTAAAGTGGAAAAAAAAAAACATCCATGCAATTAATTAGAAGCTTAGAAAGGAATTTTGAAGATAAATTTTGCAGACTAAAAAAAGTGGTGGAGTTGGTTCTAAAAATAAAGTGCCTACTTAAATGTGCTAGACATCTGTTTAAAGCCCTAATGAAAACAAATTAATAAAATCAACATACCGTGTTTTTCAGACTATAATTCGCTCCGGAATATAAAATCGCTTCAGTCAAAAAAAATGTGTCATAAGGAGGGGAAAAAAAACATAAGTCGCTCTGGACAATTTCAACTAATATGATAGTGGCATAATAATTAAAGTATATCCTCTTCACCTACCAGCTCAGACAAATTAAGCAGGTAGCCTAATTAGGTTTAAATCCAGAAAAACTCCCATACTGCAGCGGTCATGTTGGACTTTGATACCAGTTTCATTTCTTTTCAAACTAGCGCGTCTCTGGCTCTCCCTCACGAGGCTCTCATGTTAACTTTGACCCGCCAGGCTGAGCGTCTTTTATTTTAAATGTGTCGTTGTTTGAGGGGAACATAAAACGGTCAGTAAAGTTCCCGCCTGGAAGAAAACCTCCAGGTCAACTAAGCTAACGCGCTAGCTGTCATTAGCTTGACGCACACTACGTTACTCAGTTAAGACCACAGAACACTCCTCGCGCTTCCACTTCCCTCTTTCGCAAAATTGATTGTGCGATTAATTGATTAATTGACCATCGGGACAGGCCTACTCATGTCCCTAACCGGTCCAACACGCTTGAATCCAGCGGTTGAAATGCCTTCTCCGCAAACGGACAGGTTCTGCTACTGACCCAACTACTGCATTCAGGTGTGGATGTAGAAACACTTTCAGTTGCAGGACAACAGCCCTCAAAGACTGAAGTCTGACACCTGTGCACTGGACACACCCAACGTTGATTACTGCCAGACCTAAAGAAACAAGAAACCACTGAAACAGAAGCTGTCTGACAAAATGAAGTAGGGGCAACAAATCATGTCCGGACTAATTCAATTCAAAAACGAATAATATTCATTTCCATCCATTGGTCTGGAAAGGCTTCCACAGTAGTTTCTAAGGGTTTAGGTATACAGTGAACCAAAGAGCGAGAAATCATTCAGAAATGGAGAAAACTTGTCACTACGGTGAACCATTAGAAGTCAGCTGATCATAATTACTCCAAGAGCACTTCACCAATTAATCCAGGAGGTCGCAGAAGAAAAACATTAAAGCACTGAAAGCCTCAGCTAAGGTCAAATATTCTGAGGACCAACAAGACAAAAGTGGACATTTTGGAAGGTCCTGTTACATCTGGCATAAAACTAAATTATAAAGAGACATTTAAATACGGTGGTAGCGTGATGGTCTGGGCCTGACTTGCTTCTTCAGGACAATCTGCAGTAACTGACCATGAACTGTGAAGGAGCGTGTCCCTCCATCAGATTGTGGCCTTAAGCTCAAGAGCACTTCTGTTATTCTGCAGGACAATGAAAAACTGTGGTTGGACCTAAAAGAAGTCGCTGATAATCAAAATACCTTCAATGTGGCCAAGGCTTAAAAAAAAAAAAACTTCTGCAAAGAAGAGCAAGCCAAATTTCCTCCACTGCCATGTAAACGACTCAGAATGTGCTTTCAAACAGAAGCTGGTGGATCAGCAGAGATTTACTTTAATTGTAAATCATCAATCAGCTCTGATTACCCCGTATGTTCCTAACAGAGCACTTCGCTCTCAGACTGCAGGTCTGCTGGTGGTTCCTAGAGTCTCTAAAAGTAGAATGGGAGGCAGATCCTTTAGCTATCAGGCTCCTCTCCTGTGGAACCAACTCCCAGTTTTGGTCCGTGAGGCAGACACCCCGTCTACTTTTAAGACTAATCTTAAAACTTTCCTTTTTGACAAAGCTTATAGTCAGAGCGTCTCATGTTACTCTGAGCTACCTCTATAGTTATGCTGCTATAGGCTTAGGCTGCTGGAGGACATCAGGGTCTATTTTTTTCACTCTACTGATTTCTACTGTTCTCCAGTTTTGCATTACATTTTAACTTTTTGTTCTCTCTCTTTTTTCTTCATAGTAGGTACACCTGGTCTGACGTTCTGTTAGCTGTAACATCATTCAGGGAGGACAGATCACCACTATTACCATCTAATGTAGAACAGATTACTGGATCAATGTGTGCTTCTGTGCTTTTTGTCTCTCTTGTTGTGTCTCTGCTCTGTCTTCTGTAAGCCCCAGTCGGTCGAGGCAGATGACCGTTCATACTGAGTCTGGTTCTGGTTCTGCTGGAGGTTTTCCTTCCCGTTAATGGGGAGTTTTTCTTTCCACTGTCGCTTCATGCTTGCTCAGTATGAGGGATTGCTGCAAAGCCATGGACAATGCAGACGACTCTCCCTGTGGCTCTACGCTTCTCCAGGAGTGAATGCTGCTTGTCGGGACTTTGAAGCAATCAACTGGTTCCCTGATATAGGAAATATTTGACCAATCTGTATAATCTGATTGAATTTGACTTTGTAAAGTGCCTCGAGATGACATGTTTCATGAATTGGCGCTATATAAATAAAATTGAATTTGAAAACTGCTCAGGTTATAATTTTTCTAATACTGAGATAATCTGAAACGCTTGAGGCAAAAATAGCAACAAAAACAGAAATATTTCCCAGCTCACTGGTAGATATAGAGCACCCATAATTCCCATCCAAAAAAAATAAAAAATATTGAGTGGGAGTCAATGGCATGTTAAAGAAAATTACTGGGATATTCCTCAATTCAACTTTAAAAGCATATGAATTTTTTCCCCCAAAAATGTGCAGCTTGACCTAATCATATGCTATTTACGTCAACACAGCCAGTCAAGCAAAACTAAAATAAAGAAAAACACACAAACAAGAACCAGGGCCCCAGGAGAGGAAAGACATTCTCAAAAACCAAACATGCATGGGGGAGAAAAAATAAATGTTCTGCAGAGCGTCTGTGTAAGCTCTGCTAACCAGAGTGTGAGCCATTTCTGACCACATCTGTCTGAGAAAAAAAAAACAGCAGAATAAAACAGACAAGGTGAGAACTAAAGTTTTGGTCCCATTTTCCTTGTTACTGTGGTAACCATTTCTAGTCTAATTATTAGTTATCAACAAAGAGGGAGAGAGAGGGGGGGGGGGGGGGGGGAGCAGCACATCCAACACCTGACTGAACCGTTCTGAGATTTTCCAGGAAAAAACACTCAATGGGTTTACGGGGGGACAAAACAAATCACGGTTGCTGCTGTGCTTTGAAAGGCCAACCCAAATGAAAGGCGCTATTCATCCACTGGGTAGATCTGAAGGATAAAAACATGGGCATTCATAAGGACGTGTAACATGAACACCCATCCTGGTTGTACCTGTTCATGTTCTCTATGGCCTGCTTTCAGTCTGTTACACGCGTTCTGCACAGCTTGGCGTGGCGCTGAGGACGCCGACACAAACCTGGCCACGGCTGATCAGGCCTCGTGATCCGCCACGCTAGGTAGGTGGTCACACAGACGTACTGGATCTGCATGTCAAACTCTCCCAGAAATTATTGCGATAAACAATGATACCGCAGTTTGGGACCATTTTCAGCCAATATTGTGAAAATTAGCACTGGGCGACAAACCCAAAATTTACCAACACTGAAATTTATGACAATAACTGACGTCGTATTGTCCATGTCTGTACTTTTATAGAAATAAAAAAAATTCCTAAAAAGTCGTTTCTATTTGTAGGCTATGGTCATGTCCCGTTAAGACGCTGCGCTACGTTGTACAGTCTGTGGTCACGTGACTCCAGCCCATTCTGTCTGAAACAAGGAGCGAAAGAGACGTTGAGAACAGGGCTGGAAGATATAGATAAAAAGCATATCGATATCTATAATTATAAAAACACAGATTTTAAGTGCAGCCCTGGACAGTTTATGCTGTTTAACAACCCGTTTTTAGATGCAGAATTACAGAATTCAAACTCGACCTTAATTCAACCAACTTTTTGCCAAAATTGCAAGTTTTAAAAAAAAGAAAAACGGGTGCTCTCTGAACTCTTTGAAGGGGGCGGAGCTTGGTTCCTGGGTCTGCGTTGTGATTGGTTGGGAGGATGTAATGACTGTAATAATAACCTAAATGGCTACAATGCAAAAGGAAGGAAAACTGTTATTCTATTGATCTATTGACCCTTTTTTCCTATCAATCGATATATAATATCTAATTATCGTCCAGCCCTAGTTGAGAAAAATGTCTAATATTTTAGCAGCGGTAGAGCTGGTCGATGAGGAAGAGGAGCAGCTGTTAAGTATGTTGCAGCAACATCTGATCTCTGGTTCGGTCACACGATGGACCCGTACGTTGATCCGACTCTACATCGCATCAATGACGAATGGAAACTGCGCACCAGAGTGCTAGAGGCGACTTTTGGTTCAGGTGAGATACCGTCTGCTTGGGACGTCAAGGAAGAGGCTCCAAAGTTAAAGCTGCCGAGCTCAATAGGTGGACAGAGGACGGAGACGGCCCACTGGTTGGTTGTTTTTCTCCCCCAGCTGGGAAAACTGCATTGGCCGATCGTGTTTTAGGTGCAGCTGCATGTTTGTTGTACTGCAGCATTTTGTTGCCGCTGCTGTGGATCAAGTGCGACATACCAGCTCGTCCAGGTTAGATGCTTTACCCAGGTCCTTTGGTTTAAAGCCGACGTCCTCCCACGCTGCTTTGGTTCAGAAACCAATCCCACGCATTTTTCAAATCTCAATTCCCCGCGGTGCTCTCATCCTTCAGTCTGAGCTACGCAACGAGACCATTCGCCTGGCAAGTCCCCGACGCAAGAGTTAACCCCCCCCCCCCACGCTAAGGAAGCAAGAAGAGGAGGGGTGAGCGGAGACCGATGCACCAGAGCGAAACCTTCTGTCATCCAGTCTTGGTAGAAAGAGACGCAAAGAACCCAAAAGATCCAAACGGAAATTATCGCTCATTTAAAAATGTATCATGTGATTATTGGTTTTATGGCAACAGGCTTAACGGTCCTGGACCAGTTGTGACGTGGTGCTACTTTGCCAACTGGACGCACAGCAGCTCCATCACTGTCTGCAGGCTGCAAGCCAAGCAGAACCACCGTTTGATCTTCAAGTGTCCTTGTAATCTGAGAGATGCCTTGCTCAGCAGAACCCGGGGCAGATGGGGTGGGGACGACAACAACCCTGCTTGTATTTGAAGCACTGAATACAGCTGAGTAAAAAGGAGCAGAGCTAATGTCTGTGCTGTTGACCAATGAACAACTCCTGCTAGTTTCAGCAATCCCAGCTGATCTGTGATCTCCACACATCACAGATCTCCACAGATCAGCTGAGAATAGAGGAATCCATAAAGGAGCGCTAGTGGTTGCATCATAAATGAGGAAACATGATTTAAAAAGAAACCTTCAGTGTACTCTAGGGACAGCACCAAAATGAGTTGCTCTCAGAGACGGGGGTAAAAGGCGGGCTGTGGGGCGACGACAATAACGAGGAATTCAGACCAAAGCAAAGAAACGGGCCAATTATCCCATGATCAGCAGAGATCTGACAAACCCGAACTTTCAGTTACTGCAAAAAAAAAAAATAAATAAATAAATATCCAAGTCACCCTACATTTACCCTGAAATTGTGTTATGCTTAACATAAAAAAAAAGTATATTAAAAAAAGGAATTTTTTGGATTGCTTATTTGTTGGCCACTTAATTCTAACAGTTTTCATCTTTGCTTGACAAAAAATATTTACAGCCGTCTGACTCCAATCTCAACGCTAATGGCAGCCGCCTCTGACAAAATGCCGAGATGAAAAAGGGGCAACAAAAAAACGGGTATTTATTGTGACTGATACTCATTGTAACACTGAATAATATCATCTTGGATTTAATAATTTATCCAACCTTTGTCTCATTCAGATCCAAGATCTCATTTTACAACGGAGACCCGTTTAGATACAGAACATTTCTGAAACCACGCACCACCAACGAGGAACGTGCTTTGATACATAAATGGGAAGTTTCTTAAAATCACTTAATTTTTCTTCCTTTAGTCCACAGGGGAGAAAAATAACATCAGAACTGGAAACAGCGGGTCAGACCTCACAACAGCCACAGAAAAAAGGAAATAAAGAAATCAGTATTGACCAGAGAAAGCTATCCCACTACTTTCCCTGTTATCTGCTTTGCTACTCTGCTAACTTGTAAATATCTCTACATAAATATCCCACATATGAATGTTGGGACTTAATGTCACCCACCAATTGAACCTGTAGTAAAAACCCATTGAAGTCGGGCAAAATTAAACAATTTCTATAAGTAGCTCAACATCTTCACGTCATCAAAGACACATTTGTCTCCAAGCGACACAATTTCCCCCCCTTTTCTTTACAAGAGTTTATAACCCATTCTGGATCTGGATCCACTTGGTCTGAAACAAAGAGGGGTTGCTACGGATTTTGCAAGACAGCATGCAAGCCACGGCAAGTTGATTCGTTGCTGCATGCGGCTCCCAGCAGAAAGCACTGTTGCAATAAAAGCAAATATTAGAAAGTTGAGGAAAAGTGAGACTCTTTAGTCTATTAATATGCAATATTTAGACAATCATTACATGTCTGTTTTTTTTTTATTTAAGCACATAATTTACTTGTTGTGCCTTTTCCACTGCCCCATCCACAAGCGCCCTTTGACGACAAAGTTTCCACCTCTCCGAACCCGACTAAGGTGGCTTAATGGAAATGCAACGGGTGAAACCCGAGAGAATAGAAAGCATGGCATTTAAAAAAAAGAAAAAAAAATTCCGAACGTAGCCAAGGGACCGCAGTGAAATACGCGCTGCACCACTTTTGCAGGGTGCTGCACAAAGAAAAATGTCCAAGTGCTTCAAAACCACAGGTTTCAAAAAGAACAGCGAGAAAAGTGCAAGGAGGCCGAGGCTGACACACTCTCACTCTCTGAGACCTCAGAGCACGCCGACGCGTCCCGGCTGAACAGAAACAGCGCCAGAGTAAGCTAAGGAGTGGTTTTCCCTAACATGAATTATTACAAAACTTTTCTAAAAGGTGGTCTGCGCTTCACGACACTAAACGGCTCCAGCTTTCTCTCTTCAGGGTAACAAGCCGACAGAAAGGTGCTCGTCTGCCACCAGAGGCAACCTTAGCTCAGACTCAACATGTTTACCAGATTATGGCAGCAGCAGGAATATTAACATAAATAAAAGAAGAAGACAGTATCTGCTTCCACTTGATATTTGGGTTTTCAGGAAGTATGGCCTACAAGTCATTTATTTTGGGAGATTGTCAAATCTTTCTTTTAAAAAGTTTATGTACGGGTTGCAGGGCGTCCTTCGCTCACACGTGCCCAGACGAGATCCAATGGATTAAAACATTCCAGAGATTCACAAGAGTGGCCGCAACACGCCCAGGCTTAAACACAAAGGCCGTTTTTGAACAAGAAATATTTAAGTATGACCCAAAACTGCTTCCGCTTGCATGTAAACTCTACGGAAAAGACAATCACGCTTTACTTTGGTCAGGGTAACTTTATTAATGTAAAACAGCAAGCAGATCCGTCTTTTAGCCGCTGAAAAGGGTTAAAAAGGTCACTCTCCTGAACTGAAGGGATAATTAAAGGTGGACACAAACAGAAAGTTCATCAAAGGGAGCTTTGAAAGGTCAAAGTTCAGCATAAAAAGGTTGACTTGGAGAGGATTCAGATGTGAACAGAGAAAGCCACCAGCCGTGTGTCTGTTTATGTGTGAACAGAGGATGTTTAGGTAAGAACATGCAGACCATAATACATGTGGAGCATTTCTGAAGCTGAGGGTTTAAAACAAATGGGAAAATGCACCCATAACTTTGGTCATTTTACTAAACAACAAAAAACTTCAGCAGCAGTTCAGTGTGCTCCTTCATCCGTCCGTATCCACTCATCGTCATTTGGTTCCTTTATTCCTTCCATTTTCTACACATTTAAACCACGTTCCTTTTTTTAAGTCAAGGCTTTCCATGAAACGGTGATGAATACCATCCAGAAGGCGACTCCTGTGCAGCAGGACAGATTTCATTTTGAAATAATGTGCATTTTGCACAGAGCATGTTTTGCTGGAACCTAAACTGGTTAGTTATTCAGGCTATCTGCTCCAGGCAGTCAGCTACTAAACAGACGTGTTGGCCGTATGTCAACAGCTGCCGTCTCAAAACAGTCTTATTCAAATAAAAGCGAAGGGCGCCGCCCGTTTAGTTCCCACATGACCGCCTTTTTCACAACCGGAAGTTTTTCCCAAATTTGCCCTGGAGGTTTACTTATTAAAACTTCGGTCACCAGTAAGCAGCCCATGCTGGAGGTGCGCCGACTCTGCAGGTTCAGAGGACAGAAGGAAAAAGCTTTTTTAACCAGGATTGGACATTCAGGAGCTTTGGGAGGAGAGAGATTCCCGGGAACAAACGCCAGCGTCAGAACCACCTGCTGCCCACCGGGTCCTATTCCCCACCACCATCCAGCTGAACATCCAACCAAATATCCATTAAGAATAAACACTTCTACTTTATCTTTAACGATAGTGTGGTGATACGCTTTTTTAAATGTTTATTGACCTTTTTATCTTTGAAAGTTTTTTTTTTTTTGCTTAATTTGATTATCCGATTCAAACTTCCCTCGGCTGAACGTGCTCACACTTAAGGATGTCCAGCTCCAGAGCACCAATCAGGGAGTTCGTTAAACCAGATCTCTTAAAGGGGATCTAATATGCTTCCTTTAAACAAGTTAGAATAGGTCTTTGAGTTACACAAAACATAGCTGCCCCCCCCCCCCCAACAGTTATGCTCACACTTCATACACAGGAAAATGGCTGCCAGAGGCACAATGGTCCAACCGTACATCTCTGACCTTCGAGTCAGACCCAGACGTAGGGGAACCTCCTTCACAACCAGCCAGGACCCAGCAAGCAGCTTTTTGAATAGTACGTTTCTAAATGCACAGAAGGCCATCAGTAGCCTATTGTCAGCGTTAGCTTGTGCTAAATGGCAAATTGTGCCCATGAGCAACCAGAGCATGCAGCGGTAAATCCAGCGGATGAAGCGAAGTGAGGGGCGGGGCCTTCTGTCTGTCATGTAATAATCTGAAGATTTTTAAAACTGCTCATTTTCCAGACAGACACCAACAAAACATTTACTTGCGAGCAACTTAGAAAAGTCAGTAGAGGCTCTTGAACGCACATCAGCGCAGCTATAAACCTACAGAACCCCATTAGCTAGCGCTAGCTTGTATTAGCTTTGGAGCTGCACTACGCAACGCTTCGCTTTGAGAATGCATCTAGAAAAGCAGCGCCGCCAAACCAGCCTACCGCCAGCCGTTCACCGCTACGCTGAAAAATATAAAAGAGATAAAATCCTGCTGAGGACCCTGCTCCCACAGTCCAGAAACACGACTGTTGGCCTAGCTGGCTTCTCTGAAATGGCCTTGGGTTTAAGTGTGAGAGCATGGATGTTTGTCCGGTCCGTCTCGCCCTGTGATGGACTGGCCACCTGTGTGCCGCATACAGGTGGCCAGTCAGAAAGAAAACACGGCTGCTGTTTGACACAGGGATCTGTGATTTAATCCAATAGTTTATTCAGTTTAAGGTTTAAATGCAGCCCAAAAAAAACAAATCTAAAAATGTACGACAGCACAAACTGTCTTACTGCATCTAAACCTTGAGTCTAATCTCTCCATTGATTGAAGCTTTTCTCATTCTTTCATATTTTAATGAAAGATTATTAAATAAAAGTCAAAATCTTGGGTATTTAACTTTTCTTTTAAATTGGTATGTTAAAATCACCAGTTGATTGGTGATCCAGTCACACCCCCCCCCCCCCCCCCACTGCGTTTTATTCGCCACATCGGGTAATGTGGAGAGGCGGCCTTGTGGTCGGTGCAGGGCGCTTGCATCCTGAGAAATCTGCAAGTTCCTCGGTTTGAAACCCACAGACTGTCGCCCCGAGTCCCTGAGCAAGACCCTTAAGCCCAGAATGCTCCCCAGGAGCCCTCAGTGGCAGGATAGGTTAAATGTCGTGTTAATGTCTATTGTACAGACAAATAAAGATGATAATTATTATTATAATATAAACATTTCATTCCTGTTGGGGACATAGTTGGAGCGTATTGCTGAAGGTTCAATTGGAAGCTAAATTTACCTGGGATCAGTGAAACTTTTCAAAATCATGTAAATAATCAGATTTTGCTTTTAAAGACCTACATACTAAAAAAAATGTAATAAATAAACTAACAAGATATGCAAGCAAGTGGTTAATTAATCCCCAATATGGGCAGATTAAATAATAAAATTGATGTACATCTTAATTTGAGGAGCAAATATGGTTCACATTTTTAAGAATACTAACCGGCATTTGTTTGGTTTCAAGGAAAGAAATATTCATGGTCACTCTATAAATGGAGGAAATATATTGTATAGCAGGAAAAATGAATTGGAGGCTGAAAACAGGGGCTGGTACAAGACAACTGACATCTATTTTGATCAATAATAAAAGCAGAGCATTTATCATTTGTTCAATGTTTTAAGAAATATTTTTGAAAGAATGAGTTTTTTTTGTTTGCAGATTTTAAATGTAAACTTGTATGTCCCTACTGATATTAAACCACATTCATTCAATTCAAATTAACTTTTCAGGTCTTACACGTTTACAGTAGAAGTCCAAAATCATCCGCACTATTTGCTTAATAACTTACCTAATGTGTGCAGAGACAATATCCATACAAGAGAGTCATTACACAACGTACACTCCAAGAATGTGTGTTTCTATCTTTTTTCCTTAAAATCTACATATTTATGCTTTGATTCAACTGATAAGTCCATTCTACCAACTCACCTCACACACAGGCTCCTGTCAGACTGTAATATTCAAAAAGGTCAAAAAACCTTTGAATCTTACCTGGAAGGCATTTCTTTCATGCTTTAAACTTGATTTGTGCTGATCTATTTTTAACCAGATCCCCAACTATTAACATTTGTGGTTTTAAAACAAGAGTGTCTGTGTGCTCCCTAAATCCCACACGGAACTAATCATGACACTTTTTTATTTCTGCATGATGGTAAGGGTGTAACAATACATCGATATATCGATTAACGATCCGATTATATCAATGCAAAATGAAGATATCAATCTTTAAGATGCACATGTTATTTTGAAATTCACATGGCATTAGACTAAAGTGAACAGGTGATCTGTTATAAAATTAGAAGAATGTTGTTTGGATTTAAATGCCCGCTTAGAAATAAAATCTTTTTTTTTTGTGCGAGTTAATAATCTAAATAATAGTTAGATGGCCAGAGGATATCCCATCCATCAGAAATCCTATCAGACTTTGTTATATCAGCAGATATATTGTAGGGGTGGACAATAATTCAATATATATCGCGATATAACTTTATTCAATAAAGTTGATATGGCATTTACAATATTTCAATATAAATTACAGTGTATGATTACAGCATTTGTCACTGACATTCTGGGTTTTTATCTAGTTTAATGCGTTTTGTTTTTTAAAGTAAACATTTCTAAGATTGGAGGAGTTTTATAAACATGGTCCAATAATTGTAATAAAGTTTGTGCAAGCATATATCTTGGGTATGCTTTGCTGTCTTTCATTTTGTTTATATCGATATTGTAAATCATATGGAATCGACCGAAATTAAGAACTATATCGTGATAGAAGTTTTGGCCGCATCGTCGTATCGTATCCTCATCCAAACTGATAAAACATCATATCGTGATAAAGCTGGTGATACAGCTAGTCAGATATGGCAAAACCAATTACATACATGCAGAATCAATGTTGATTCATAATGTTTTTTTTTTAATAGCTTTTCCCATCACTGCTATGCTCTTAGCTGGTTCTGATGCATTTTAACCCTTTTGGAAATTTTGCTGCTACAAGAAAATCCCCCTGAGATCCTCCCACAACACATTTTCAGGCAGATTATGCAACCGGGTCTAAACGGTGCACAGGTAGCGTGAGTGCGAACACGTTCAACCTGAGCGAATGTGGCAGAAATCCACATTATTACAACATTAAAGCCAAATAACCACGCATTTACGAGGCACACGGCTGCTGCGATTAGAACAGCAGCGGCTCCTGCACAGCGAGGTCGGTCCATTAGGATCAAGGTGTGAAGGTTACGGGTTCTGGGCTTTATGCACACGGGCTGGAAATCAATAAAAAAGCAAATATTTCATGCGTTTTGGCGTTTGGCGGCGACGCCAAACACGCCCGGGCGGGCCTCTCCCCGGTGGGGTCGCACGCCGTGATTTAATCCCTTTGCCGAACAAACGGCTCACAACTGGCGTCCGCTTGACACCGACGGTCGCTAGCCGAGGCGCGACGGGCGAAGTTGTGTGCAACAGATTTTTTTTAAATAAAATAATAATAATTAAAAAAACAACAACAACACTTCGACGGTAAAACGGCGACTTAAAAGAGTAAAACTCACCACACCATCCCGTAGGCGCCCTCCCCGATGTAGGAGAGGTTGCTGTACCGAGGCCCAACGTCGAAGGCCTGTCCGCGGACCAGCTCCGTTCCCGGTCCGGGGCTGGGGCCGCAGCCAGCAGGGGCAGACACGGCAGCTGTCGCCATTATGAAGACTGGCTGTTTTTTTCCCTTTTCTTTCCTTTTCTTCTTTGCTTTCTACCGAGGCGTTCAGATAAAACAGCGGCTTTAAAGTCGAGACGCAAGGCTCCTCTGTCTGCGCGTGTGAGCGTATAAGTTGTGTATCCGCCGCCGCCGCAGTGACTCTAGCAGGGGAGGTGGAGGCCTTTCGGTGCGGAGTGTTTCCGTTAGCGCTCTTCCGAGGCGACCACACCGCTGCTGAGCTGTCGCGGGCGGGGAGGCAGGAGCGAGCAGCCGAGGAGGAGAGGAGAGGAGAGGAGGAGAGGCTTCTGCAGGAAATAATGGAGGACGGTCACGTGACGCGCTTGTCCCTCCCTCCTTCCCTCCATGCTGAGAGGAACACGTTTCATTTGATATAACTTGAGCTTTCCTTTAGGATTCATCCACGAAAAAAAACAACACTCGTAAGAAAGACATCAAATCACACATTATTTATAACCGCACATCATTCTCGCTCGATTCTGGCTTTTCGCACGTTTTCAATAATTGGATGTTCCAGTCAGAAACCAACAATAAATAAAAAAACAAGTGCATGTCTGTTCTTCATCTTAAATTACAAACATTAAATTAATTTAAAAAAAAAGCCCTTTCTGTTTTTCTTTGATAAAACAACTTAAACATTTTAATGATCTTTTAGTTCGTTTTCATGTTCACAACAATGAACAGATAAACTCACAAATAAATAAAAACAAAAATGCATTTTTTTTTGCATATTTTGGAATTTAAATTAATGCTAAAATTAATGTTTCTCCCAGTGACGTCACTTCTCCTTACTAGTAAAGATGAATGTTTTAAACATAGGGCTCATACATTAATAGGGAAAATTACATTTAAAAAAATATGTAGCCTCCTCTGGTTTGTTTTTTTAACCACAGTTCTACGGTGAAGTATTTAAGTTATTTTTATTTTTTTTTAGAAATATCGTCCTTCTGCTGCGTGCTTGCTTGCAAACATAACAGTTTGCTTTCAGAATAAAGACGAAATGACGTCAAAAAAGTTGGAAAATAATCAACAATAACGTCAAAACTGACGCAATGGTTGTGAAACAGCCAAGCTTGTGTAAAATAGCTTTAAATTGTATACTTTAACAGTCCAGCAACACAATTCTTTCTCTCTTAGCAAATAAACCCGTAGAGGCACACTTGATATGCAACAGATATCAAACTAGTCTGGGAAGAAGAACAAAGCAGTTTCAGCAAACCATATTATTTACACTTTGTTCACAATGTTCTGGCCTTAATCTAGAAACAGAATCTTGACTTTATTCTCAAAATGTTTATATGTGCGTTTCTTCCAAGTCACACTAATATTTCTTTGTAAATTGATCAAGTTTTGAGGCGACAATGGAAAACAGCGCCCCCAATGGTCACATGATGCCATTGCCGAAGAATTAGGTGCCTGTCCCCCACAGATGTGATCCCCACACAAGTTTTTCCTTTCCTTTCTCAAGTGGTAGAGCTTTCCATATTTTAAGTATGAAGAAAAAATAAAACCAGATTAACATTTTTTATTTCAATTTAAGATTTTTGTTTTTTAATTAGAATCAAAATCAGTTAAATGGTCAAGTTGGTGCATCTGACTTCAGTCCTGTGAAGACATTTCAGTACAACTACACGCAAAAAAGCAAAATAGAAATATCGTTCTTGTAAATATGCCTACATACAAAAAAAGACATGGTTGTACTGGAGCAAATATGCTAGTATTGATCTGGGCACTCATCTGATTGACAGGCTGGGAGATAAAAACTGTTTCTGTGGTGGCTGGTTTTTGCAAAAGCGCTCTCCAGCGCCGACCTGAACATAAACACCTAAACAGTTTATGCGGGGTTTGTAGATATTTTAACTCCCCTTTTTTCCGTTCCTACACCTCCATAAGTCCTGGATGGAGGGAAGGTCTGCCCTGATGATCCTCTCTGCAGACCAAATTGTTTGTTGTAGTTTGGACCTGTCCTGCTTTGTGGATGAGCCAAACCACACAGGACGTGCTGAATGACGGCAGTGTAGAAGATGACCAGCAGCTCCTGTTGAAAGTTGGGCTTTTTGAGTAGCCACAGGACGTGTAGTCTCTGCTGAGCCTTTTTCTGAACATTATAAGTGTGAGGACCATCTCAGGTACTCAGAAATGGTGCTTCCTTTTTTTTTTTTTTTTTTTTTTTCTTCCTTTATTTATCCAGGTAAACCCCGTTGAGATCTGGATCTCATTTTCAAGGGGGACCTGGGCAGAAATCTGCAAAAACACAACAACCTGGTTACAAAAATAAAACCAATTAATACATATGCACAAATATAAAACAATAAAAACAATTTAAAAGCAGTGACATTGTTTCATACAAGCTTGTTGTCTATCTTTAAGAACCGCTCGAAATAAGTCCAATGAAATAGTTTCTGACATCTTGAGCTCAGACTGGAGCTGGTTCCACGCTGTAGGAGCCAACACACTGAATGCTTTCTTTCCTTTATCAGTTCGAACACGAGGAACATGTAGAAGGATAAAGTCATTTGAGCGTAAAGCATGTAAACTACTAGATCTATGCAAAAGAGAGCTTAAGTAAGTTGGTGTTAGTCCAAGTAGAGATTTATAGATCAGGATCATCAAATGATTGTTTCTCCGAACACTTAAAGGAGGCCAATCAGCTTTTGCATACAAATCACAATGATGTGTCAAACGTCTACTCCCAGTTATAAACCTTAAAGCACAATGATAAACAGTATTCAAAGATTTCAGACATTTGGTTGAAGCATTCATATATAAAACATCTCCATAATCCAGAAGTGGCAGGAATGTTGCTGCAACCAATTTACTTCTAGCTTTGAGTGAGAAACACGGTCCATTTCGATAATAAAACCCAATCTTCATTTTCAATGTTCGTAATAGATTTGCTATATGATTTTTAAAAGAAAGTTCATTATCTAGAATAAAACCAAGATATTTATAATTACTAACAAACTCAATTTGTGTACCTACTGCAGTGGTAAGGAATAGCGGGATTTCTGGTAGTTTAGCAAAGTGGGAGAAAACCATTGCCTTAGTCTTATCCACATTCAAAACCAACTTCAAAGTTTGTAACCGTGTTTGAACTACATTAAAAGCAGACTGTAAATACTGTAGTGCCTGTGATAATGATGAAGAGTTGCAGTACATTATTAAGTCATCAGCATAAAAATGATAAAAAGCATTTGACAAGTTGACGCACAAATTATTTATATAAATGGAGAATAAAAGTGGACCCAGAATTGAGCCTTGAGGTACGCCATTTAAAATAGTTAAATTAGAAGACGTGTAGCCAGCTAATTGGACTCTCTGGGTTCTGTTTGACAAGTAATCAACTATCCACATGGTAGCTTGATGTGAAAGCCCAATTTTGTGTAGAATTTCAATTAAAAGCGTGTGATTTACTGTGTCAAATGCCTTTGATAGATCGATAAACAAAGCAACACAATGTTTTTTGTTATCATGAGCCTGGATCAGATCATTGAAAACCTTTAAAGTTGCAGTAACGGTACTATGTTTTTTTCTAAAACCGGACTGTACATTTTGTAAAATACAATTGGAATCTAAAAAAATCTTTAGTTGATCTGCAACTAACTTTTCAAAAATCTTTGCTAGGATACATAATTTAGAAATTGGTCTGTAATTGTTTACCTGCGATGACTCCCCACCCTTGAAAAGAGGCAAAACAAATGCTGATTTCCAGACACTAGGGATTTTATTAGTGATTAGACTTAGATTAAAAATATGAGACAATGGCTCTGCTATAACCTCTGCAGCCAACTTTAGAAAAAATGGATCCAGGTTATCTGGCCCTGCCGCTTTTCTGGTGTCTATGTTCCTCAGTTCTCTAAGAACCTCAGTTGTACAAATAGGGGAAAAGTTGAAAGAGGTGGAGTTACCATTATTATTCAAAAACAGTTCATTGTTATTTGCATTTTGGCCGAATGAATTTAAGTCATCAAATAGAGAACCTACAGAAATAAAATGCTCATTAAAATAATTTAAGATTGCTAATTTATCAGACACCATTTTACTTTTTTTCCAAACAAAATTAGGAAAGTCACTCAGTGGCGCCTGTTCAGTAGCTGATTTAACTGTTTTCCAAAATTTCTTTGGATCATTTAAATTTTTTGTCATTTCGGCAAGGAAATAGTCTGACTTTGCTTTCTTAATTGATGATGTACAATTATTCCTCAATTTCCTAAAACAAAGCCAGCTCTCCTCAGTATTGAATTTTCTTGCTCTAGCCCAAGCTGTATCTCTTTGTTTAAGCAGAGCCCCAATAGCTGGGGAAAACCATGGATTATTTCTTCCCTTCACCCTAATTTTACGTACAGGAGCATGTTTATTTATTAGTCTTAAAAATTCTTCATAAAAATACTGCCAGGCAAGGTCTACATTATCAAAAAGAGAAACCCTATTCCAGTTAAAAAGTATCAAATCATGAATAAAAGCTTGCTCATTTAAGTGTTTTAAATCTCTTTTGCTCAAAATACGAGGCTTAGATTTTGGTAACTTGAGATTTCTAACTATACCTACAGCACAATGATCACTAAGATCATTTGCAAAAACTCCTGTCCCTGTATATTTATGCGGAGCATTTGTCATAATTAAGTCAAGGAGTGATGATTTTGATGGGCATTTGTTATTGGGTCGAGTGGGGTAGTTTATTAACTGGGTGATATTTAAAGAATCACTGATAGTTTTTAAACTATCTGAAGATGCTGTCAACCAGTCTAGATTTAAATCTCCTAATAAAACAAATTCATTATTATTTAGGTCAGCTAGATATTTGTACAAATTTGGAAGTGCATCACAGACAGCAGAAGGTGGTCGATAACACCCTATAACTGTAATATTCTGAGCCTTAGTGAATTCAATTTTTAGGGCTAGAAAATCAAATTGTTTAGGAATAGATACAGAGGATAAAAGTGTGACATGAAAATTGCTCCTTACAAAGATGGCAACACCACCACCTTTCTTAAGGCGATCACAGCGAAAAACATTGTAACCTTCTAAGGAAAGATTTTTATTCGTAATGGATTTGTTTAACCATGTTTCTGTCAGGACTAAAATATCTGTATTGGTAGATTCAATCCAGATTTTAATCAGGTCTATCTTGGGCAAGAGACTACGAGAGTTAATATGTAAAATACCAAGACCTGATCTGGTTTTGAATTCTTCAGGTGTGTCAAAGTTATTGAAAGTTGGACCTGGATTCGGTTGCACATTACCTGACAGTAAAAGTAAAAGAAGAATGAGTCTTTTCCATTTACAATTTACATTTGATACCAGGCTGGTACTCTTGTTCTGAGCAAGGTGTATAAGAGATAATTCATTTAACACAAAACAGTTCCTTAAAACAGACAAGCACATTAAGGGAACTAAGTTATCTGTTGGTATATGATTTAAGTCGTGCCAGTGGGTAATAAAATCTGAAGGAGTCCAAATTGTCTGATCGAATGTCATGAATCTGGAGTAATTCTTGAAGGAGTGAGCTAAGTTATTATATAAATCCTCAGAAGACTTTGGTGCATTTTCAAAGGTGTAAACACCTAAGAGCAATATCAGAAAGAATCTCATTGTACTTATCTGATCAAATGACATGTCCTCTCTTCAATTGTTCTTGGAGGTCAGGGAATTTTGACAATGTAATAAGATGAGAAGTCGTTTAGCAAGCAGAGATAACAGCTAGCATGTTGGTAGCTCCTGGGCCTGCTGTTGGTAGCTCCTGGGCCTGGACAGTTTCCTTGAAACTGTAAGTGATCCACCGCAGATACAAAGTTGTTGAGGAAGGTGAAGGTAAGTGAAGTTTTTTTCATGGTTGCTTTTGATGACTTCACAGTACCAAGCATTTATGGCACTGATGCAGTATTTGAAAAAACAAATCTTTCTTCTTTTTTTTTATAAAACATATGAGGCCCATGTCCCAATGATCCTAGGAGCTATGCTGTCAGGGGCTTTAAGCCCCTAGTAGGGTCACCCAAGGCAGACAGGTCCTAGGTGAGGGACCAGACAAAGCGCAGCCCAAAATGCCCCTTATGATGAGTACGATTATTGGACCTCGTGTTCCCTCGCCCGCACGCGGGTCACCGGGGCCCCACTCTGGAGCCAGGCCTGGAGGTGGGGCACGTTGGCGAGCGTCTGGTGGCCGGGCTTTTGCCCATGGAGCCCGGCCGGGCTCAGCCTGAAGAGGCGACATGGGTCCCCCTTCCGATGGGTTCACCACCTGTCGGAGGGGCCAAAGGGGTCGGGTGCATTGTGCACTGGGTGGCAGTAGAGGGTGGGGACCTCGGCGTTCCGATCCTCGGCTGCAGAAGCTGGCTCTTGGGACGCACCGCTCTGGCTCCGGAACCAGTCTCCTTGAGAGGGGCTGGACATTCTTCCACTCTGGAGTTGCCCCCGGTGAGAGGCGCCGAGCTGGGGTTGGCATACTTGTTGTCCCCTATCTCGGTGCCTGCACGTTGGGGTTTTCCCTGGTGAACGAGAGGGTGGCCTCCCTCCGCATTCGTGTGGGGGGACGGGTTCTGACTGTTGTTTGCGCTTATGCGCCAAACAGCAGTTCAGATTACCCACCCTTTTTGGAGTCCTTGGAAGGGGTACTGGAGAGTGCCCCTCCTGGGGACTCCCTCGTTTTGCTGGGGGACATCAACGCTCACGTGGGCAATGACAGTGGGACCTGGAGGGGTGTGGTTGGGAGGAATGGCCCACCTGATCTGAACTCGAGTGGTGTTTTGTTGTTGGACTTCTGTGCTCGTCATGGATTGTCCATCACAAACACCATGTTCAAGCATAAGGGTGTCCACATGTGCTCTTGGCACCAGGACACCCTAGGTCGCAGTTCAATGATCGACTTTGTTGTCGTTTCATCTGATCTGCGGCCGCATGTCTTGGACACTCGGGTGAAGAGAGGGGCGGAGCTCTCCACCGACCACTACCTGGTGGTGAGTTGGCTCCGATGGCGGGGGAGGAAGCCGGTCCGACCGGGCAGGCCCAAACGCACTGTGAGGGTTTGCTGGGAACGTCTGGCAGAGTCCCCTGTGAGGCGGAGCTTTAACTCCCACCTCCGGGAGAACTTTAAACACGTCCCGAGGGAGGCGGGGGACATTGAGTCTGAATGGACCATGTTCCACGCCTCTATTGCTGAGGCGGCTAGTTGGAGCTGTGGCCGCAAGGTTGTCGGTGCATGTCGCGGCGGCAACCCTCGAACACGCTGGTGGACACCAGCGGTGAGGGAAGCCGTCAAGCTGAAGAAGGAGTCCTACCGGGCTTTTTTGGCCTGTGGGACTCCGGAAGCAGCTGATGTGTACCGGCAGTCGAAGCGGCAAGCGGCTCGGCTGGTCGCTGAGGCAAAAACTCGGGCGTGGGAAGAGTTCGGAGAGGCCATGGAGAAAGACTTCCGTACGGCTTCGAAGCGATTCTGGTCCACTATCCGGCGTCTCAGGAGGGGGAAGCAGTGCAGTACCAACACTGTTTACAGTGGGGGTGGTGTGCTGCTGACCTCGACTCGGGACGTTGTGCGTCGGTGGGCGGAATACTTCGAAGACCTCCTTAATCCCACCAACACGTCTTCCATTGAGGAAGCAGAGCCTGAGGACTCTGGGTCGGGTTCTCCCATCTCTGGTGCTGAGGTTGCCGAGGTTGTTAAAAAGCTCCTCGGTGGCAAGGCCCCGGGGGTGGATGAGATTCGCCCTGAGTACCTTAAGGCTCTGGATGTTGTGGGGCTGTGTTGGTTAACGCGGCTCTGCAACATTGCGTGGACATCGGGGGCAGTTCCCCTGGATTGGCAGACTGGGGTGGTGGTCCCCCTATTTAAAAAGGGGGACCGGAGGGTGTGTTCCAACTACAGAGGAATCACACTCTTAAGCCTCCCTGGTAAGGTCTATTCTGGGGTTCTGGAAAGGAGGGTCCGTCGGATAGTCGAATCTCGGATTCAGGAAGAGCAGTGTGGTTTTCGTCCTGGCCGTGGAACACTGGACCAGCTCTACACCCTCAGCAGGATTCTTGAGGGGGCATGGGAGTTTGCCCAACCAGTCTACATGTGTTTTGTGGATCTGGAGAAGGCATTCGACCGTGTCCCCCGGGGGATCCTGTGGGGGGTACTCCGGGAGTATAGAGTACGGAACCCTTTAATAAGGGCTGTCAGGTCTCTGTACGACCGGTGTCAGAGTCTGGTCCGCATTGCCGGCAGTAAGTCGGACTCGTTTCCGGTGAGAGTTGGACTCCGCCAAGGTTGCCCTTTGTCACCGATTCTGTTCATAACTTTTATGGACAGAATTTCTAGGCGCAGTCAAGGTGTTGAGGGGATCCGTTTTGGTGGCCTTAGGATTGCGTCTCTGCTATTTGCGGATGATGTGGTCCTGTTGGCTTCATCAGGGCGTGATCTACAGCTCTCACTAGAGCGGTTCACAGCCGAGTGCGAAGCGGCCGGGATGAAAATCAGTGCCTCCAAATCCGAGACCATGGTCTTGAACCGGAAAAGGGTAGAGTGCCTTCTCCGGGTTGGGGAGGATGTGCTGCCCCTAGTGGAGGAGTTCAAGTATCTTGGGGTCTTGTTCACGAATGAGCGGAAGATGGAGCGGGAGATCGACAGGCGGATTGGTGCGACGTCTGCTGTGAAGCGGGCGCTGTACCAATCCGTTGTGGTGAAGAGAGAGCTGAGCCAAAAGGCGAAGCTCTCGATTTACCGGTCGATCTACGTTCCTACCCTCATCTATGGTCACGAGCTTTGGGTCGTGACCGAAAGAACGAGATCCCGGATACAAGCGGCTGAAATGAGTTTTCTCCGTAGTGTGTCTGGGCTCTCCCTTAGAGATAGGGTGAGGAGCTCAGTCATCCGGGGAGGACTCAGAGTAGAGCCGCTGCTCCTCCACGTCGAGAGGAGCCAGTTGAGGTGGCTCGGGCATCTGGTCAGGATGCTTCCTGGACGCCTCCCTGGAGAGGTGTTCCGGGCACGTCCCACCGGGAGGAGGTCCAGGGGAAGACCCAGGACATGCTGGAGGGACTATGTCTCCCGGCTGGCCTGGGAACGCCTTGGGATTCCCCCTGAGGAGCTGGCCCAAGTGGCCGGGGAGAGGGACGTCTGGGCCTCCCTACTGAAGCTGCTACCCCCACGACCCGACCCCGGATAAGCGGAAGAAGACGGACGGACGGATGAGGCCCAATCAGATACATATGATTCAACACATGGCGCTTGTATGTGCAACAACAAAGTATAAACGCCCGTCAGGTTTCAATGACAGACAAATAAAACCGTGATGAATTACTTCTAAAGATTTTTCATATAAGTGCAACATATTCTGTGCAATTCAATGGGAAACAAACATATCTGTGATAAAATTAGCCATCTTTTGGATACATTTCAGCATGCATTCATCATTTGTAGGAGTCTATCTGTATTCCACATCTTGACTTGGTCATATATACCAAATCTGCTTCCCAAAAGTTCTCCAAATCTATCAGCCTGTGAGAACATTTATTGTCCATAGTCCTTCTTAGGTGACCAAGCACCTACAGATTTAGGTCCGGACTGTGGTTAGGCCAGTGCTAAGCTTTTTGTTTTGTGGTGAAGCCCTTCTTTGGCTGATTTTGGAAGCATGGTGTTGTTTTGTTGATGTGTGGTCCTGGTTCTGTGCCAGGCATGGCCCAAAAGCTCTGGTTTGGGTACTCCAGACCATAACACCTTGTTGCACAAGGTTTTGGGAGATCTTCTCTGAGCCTGATTGTTTTCTTTGGAATAAATTGACATTTATCTTTCATTTAATTTCATTTTATTTAATTTACCAGGAAGATTACAACTAAGACATTGTTACTGGTGGGCAACTGATGCAGCGTAGCTAGAGCTTCTAGCAGAATGCTAATTTTCAGCCCTGGTCAGGCTTTTGATCCAGGAGAACAAATAAAAAATGTAAAATTGCTTGTGCAAATTCAGAGTTACAAATGTATAACCCATATAAAAGTACTATAAAATTACAAATCACCTCATCATTCATATCTGAAGTTGCTGTCAGACATTTTCAACTGTGCTTCCAGACTTAGGAAGTATAAATATTAAACAAGTCCAGTAGTTGTTAGAAATACCTACAGCTCTTTCATTGCTATTGCCAGACTCCTGACAGCCTACATGACCCGTTTTTATCTTCAGTAGCATAATTATTTAAGAATTAATTCATTTCAGTTACTCACTTAACTAAGGGAAACACATTATAGCTAATATAAATACAGTATTTAAGATTAGACTATTGTATCAGATCAATAAAAAATACAGTTTCATGCAGGATTGGGGGCTTAATAAAAAAGTGTTTTAATACCTGCTAAAACATTTTTTTTCAAAAGGTCCTTTTATTCTGACATACAAGCCCCACATTCAGTTTACCTTTGATGGTATGTTTACAAATAGTAAACATACCATCTCATATTATCTCCCATCTCAATGATTAAATTGTCATCCAAAAGCATTTTGCCCATTGTCAAATTACAACCAAAAACTTATTTCATTGGTTTATTGCCTGATACAACCACACTAAGTAGTTCATAATTGTGCATTAGAAGGAAAATGAAGAATATTGCCATCTAAAATTATTTTACTAGTGTAAATCTGGAGGAAAAAAAAGGTCAGCAGAGCACTTTCCTCCACATGCTGCCACAGCTGTGCCGTAGCCTTAGTAGTTTTAGATGATGAATTAAACAGCGCTCTGGAGAGGTTGGGATATTGTTTTATAATCTAAACCTGCTTAAAACGTCTGTGAATATACTAATGTCCAACACACTGTTCAGATTTTCATGTGTGGAAGAAAATTTAAATGATCTCAGAAGCAGGGACAGCTCATTCAAAATGCTGCGGCCAGAATGTCCTGTCCAACTCTGGGAAAATGCAGCGTAGTGTGTTATTCAAATACACTTGGCTCACCATACGGACATGATGCAAAGGAGAAATAATACATGTGACACAGATGCTTTTCCAAAAGGACTACTTTCACTGAACTGGTTTTCCTGGAGCCCAGCAAAGATTTAACCCAGCCAAGAAGTGTGATGCATCTATCTTAAGGCAGAGCAGCAGAGCAGCAGGGCAGAAGTGCAGCGTGACGGTACTTTATAGGAACTGCTTGCTCAATGGCCTAACCCTCTCATTACACACACCGTTGACAAAATTTCCGGCATACAGTTTCCAACCGTTTTTGTTAGTGTCTGAAACTGATCGTTTGACTTCCACATACACCTCTGTTCAGTAGCTGGTGGCTGTGAATGTCACCAGATTATGTTTCTGTTCAAAGAGATATGTCCTCAGCTCTAAAACATTTCACATTTCTCACACACACACACACACACACACACACACACACACACACACACACACACACACACACACACACACACACACACACACACACGCAGTGGACAGGTGTCTATTGCCGTATTGTTAGGATAAAAGGTGTTCAGGACACAATGGAGGGGAAAACTGATCCCTGGATGTGAAGAAACAATATGGTGTTTCTTTCACAAACAGGCTTACTTATCTCCAGAGCAAAATGGGAAATTAGATATTTGCCTAATTATTGTATAGACAAAGTCTGACATTCCCCATTTCTGCGCATTTTGAATAAAACACATCTATTAACCCATAAACACACCTATAAACACACCTAGAATAAGCAAACTCTAATTCATCAGCCTTATCAAAGGTTTCATAAGCAGATATTTTAAAATATACATGTTACGTTCGGGTGCATGCATGGCAACATGTAGACTTATTTTATAAGTGCAAACCAGACGCTTACTGGACTGATCTTACAGATATGTGGCTACTAATTATGGAACATTTGTTTATTCACCAGAGAATTTCCAAATTCCAAGTTACAAAAAGGAACTGTAGCTCTCTGTGAAGTCATGATTAAAACGTGGGAAGACAGGGTCCCCAGAAACCCCAATGTTTAAATCCACAGGTGACCCTCAGGTGTGTGTGTTTCCTTCCCACTATATTTATCTCCTTACACAAATGACTGTACCTGAGCTGACTCGTCTGTAAAACGTCTTAAGTTTGCAGATGACTCCACTGTGATAGATCTGATCCAATCGACCGGCCAACCTGTGTGGTCAGAAGAAGAACGGTTTGGAACTTAACCCAAGGCTGTGGAGATGAAGGTGGACTTCTGGGAGAGCACCCCCAACACAGCCTGAATAGTTTGCTAACAAAAAACATTTAATTATAAGACAGTATAATGTGATCAGTTTGGTAATCAGGGTGCTCTTTTAAAAACCAGAAAAGATCGGCTGCAGAGTACCTGCAGAGAGCCTGCCTTTCTAACGTGCAAGTACTTGCAAAGGCAGGCGTTGGGATTTTTATTCTCATTCAAACCGCTAGATGGCAGCACTCAGATAACATTAGCCGAGAGAAGACGCTTCCTAGCACAAGCTGAAGAAGATGTGAGCTGTGAAGTGACACTGGTGTGAGCATACAGCACTTCCTTTGAAGGTAACATTGAAGTAAAATACTTTTGGTAACTATTTTTTAAGTTTAAACAGTTTATTATATACCAAATATACAAATCCTTAATTAAAATTAAATTGCTTACATTTTTTTTACTCAAAAAGTAAATAAATGGTGAACATAGATAAGATATAAATTATACCTGTTTAAATGGGTAGGTATTCAATGCAGTCAGATATAAATAATTCATTAAATTAAATTTTATTTATATAGCGTCAATTCATGAAACATTTCATCTCAAGGCTCTTTCCAAAGTCAGACTCCATCAGATCCTCCAGGTTGGTCAGAAAGTTTTCTCTCTAAGGAAACCCAGCAGGTTGCATCAAGTCTCTCCAAGCAGCATTCACTCCTCCTGAAAGAGCGTAGAGCCACAGTGGACAGTCGTCTGCATTGCTGATGGCTTTGCAGCAATCCCTCATACTGAGCATGCATGAAGCGACAAATAAAAAACAATCTATCAGGTTTACTGAATTTAACACTAATTTCATTCAACATAGTTCAGTTGAGTCCCATACTTTTAAAGTAGATTTAGCTCAGTATGGTCAGAACTTAATCTGTTAGATGGTTTTCTGAGTTACAAGACAAAAACATTTTTAGATTTTTCAACTGAAATGTTGTAAATTTGCCTTCAGATCCAATCCTCGGGAACAATTCCTAGATGTCCATTCCCCAAAACAACCATATGCAGGTGTAAATGCAATAGTAATGTCCAGCCATCATATAATTCAAGTTGGGTCCTGAGTCCCAGATATGAATGAGTTTTGTTGTGAAATGGGCCTATGAACCCCAGAACAAACGCAAAATACAATGAGAAGAATCTGGCTGAAACTGATAAAAGAGAGATATTATCCACAGAGTAATTCAGCCCTGTCATGTGCTGAAAGGACACAGTGAGGCGGAATCCATTCCTCCAACAGTAATGGAAAAATGCTAGAATACAGTTTGAAGATGCAATACCCCCAAATTAGTTACAAACTAGCTTCAAAACAACAAAGTCAATGTTATTGAGGGGCCAACTCCCTGATCTCAGTCCCAAGAAATGATTGATCAGTTTAAGATGTGTGCGAGTAACGGGGCTGACAAACATGATTCCGTAACACCAGTTCTGTCAGGATGAATGGGCCTAAATTCCAACATATTATTGTGAAATGTTTGTGGAGGGATGTCAAAAAAGTTTCACCGCAGTTATATGGCTTAAAGGTCAATTCTATCAAACCCTAAAGAAACCTCTTAGCTTTAAGAAAGATAAAACATAGTAAGTGTGAAAAACTGATTCTCAAAACTTTCTCTTGGTATTTAATCTGGCATCAAGAAAACTGAAACAATCTCGAATCCTGAAATAAGCGGAAGACAATGGACAGGCTGATAAATGGATGAAATAATCCTAACTAATCTAAAACTGGAAAATTTTAGTCTGACAGTGATGAATAACAAGTTATGTGTCTTTTTATGCAGTACTGGTATATGTAAACATCTGTCTTCAGCTGTGCATCAGTATGTTCTGCACTATGAATAATTAGCTTTTTTGTTATTTTTTTCTTTTTCTGTTGGAGCCACATTAGAGTATTTCCTGGTTTTTGCTTAATGTATATTGTAGCTACTTTAAATTTGCAGGTTTAAAATACAAAAGCTGGGTTGATGCAGTGGTTATCTTCACACCTGTCTGACAGAAATGTTTTTGTGATTACTGGTACGTCAAGGAACAAATATTTCCCCTTCCAGTGCCTCTGATTTTTTATTATATATTTTTGACTATATCTATCTATCTATCTATCTATCTATCTATCTATCTATCTATCTATCTATCTATCTATCTATCTATCTATCTATCTATCTATCTATATATATATATATATATATATATCAACATTTTCCTCCCTCCTCCTCTTATATGTGTGTGTAGAGAGAGAGAGAGAGAGAGATGTGTGTGTGTGTGTGTGTGTGTGTGTGTGTGTGTGTGTGTGTGTGTGTGTGTGTGTGTGTGTGTGGACCTGTACATCTCTTCCAACTCCAACATATACATGATAATATAGGTAATAATTATTTACTGCTGCATCCTTGGCACTCTGCTCATTGCACTATTTCAAAATTATTTCAATTTATCTGTGTTGTTTATAGTATGTTTAAATGTGTTCTCAATACTGTAGTTGGTGTTTGATTTTATTACTGCATTATTGTGTTATTTTATCGTGGCACATCGTGAGCATTGTACAATTCAGAGTCAAATTCCTCGTATGTGTACACGTAACTGGCTAATTAAGATAAGATAAGATAAGATAAGATAAGATAAGATAGGCTTTATTGATCTCACATTGGAGAAATTCACTTGTCACAACGGCTCAGTAGTCAATAATCAGAAGAAGGTGCCAAAAGTAGGACAAGGTGCATCGGTTATATATAGTGTGTCCTCGTTTATACAGTGGATCAAAAAAAAAAAAAAAATTAGATAAGAAAAATTAGAATAAAAAATACAAAATAGAAATAAGGCAGAGGATGTCTTATGTACATTCACAGTGACTTATATACATATGTATTGACATATATTCAGGTGGTAATAGCAGCAGAAGTTGCTTCTTTCAGGATTATTGCACAGTGTATTAAATAGAATTACACATTAGTTATTACAGTTATGGTTACAGTCATAGTTACAGTTACAGTTATAGTGCAGCATTGTATAGTCTTATAGCAGCAGGAATGAATGACCTGCGGTAACGCTCCTTTTTACAGACAGGATGTCTAAGTCTGGCACTAAAGGAGCTGCTCAGCTCCTCTACAGTCTGGTGCAGGGGGTGGAGGGTGTTGTCCATGATGGATGTGAAATTGGACAACACCCTCCTCTCAGCTACTTCCTCCACAGAGTCCAGAGAGCAGCCCAGGACAGAAGTGGCCTTCCTCACCAGCTTATTCAGCCTCTTTCTGTAATAAGTATGTATTTAACGTGTTTATTTGAATGAATACGATAAAAAAACAGCGGCCACACCATTTTACCTCCACACACATATATGCACATACATGCATACACATATATACACACACACACATATATATATATATATATATATATATATGTGTGTGTGTTATTGACTTATATGTGTATATATTTATATTACTCTGTGTGGAATGTTGTAAATATATATATAAAAATGTTTGTATATCTGGAGCATGTAACAAAAGTAATTTCCCTCTGGGATTATTAAAGTATGTCTGATTCTGATTCTGATATACTTGCCTGAAAAATGTAAAGATCTCCTTGAAGTCCCTTATTTGAATACAACGAATTTAATGTTTTTTTATGCATAAATAAACACAAGTTATAATACTTTGACTAAGAAATGATTATATCGTGAGGGTGAATGATATACCTTTACTTTGAAAATTTCTACACCGGAAGCAGAGTGCGCGCTACAGTTCACTTGACCATTAAAGCGCTCGTGTGTTGCCCTTGACTGTCAGCGGCCCACGTGACTGTCGGCCAACCGTCATGCAATGCTAACAGCTAGCTGCTAGCCGGGCTAATCCAGGTGACTGAGGTACCGGGGAGGAGAAACCTTCCTGATATTCAGTTTACTTTCTTTAAAAATCCGCCTTTAGCTGCGTTGGGAAAAGATGTCCGGCAGTTGCAAGTCTGCGCTGTTTCTACTGCAGCGATGTGTCGCAGTCCGGCGGCTGTCTGGAGCAGCAGCGGCGGCGGCGACCCAAACAAGAAGCGGCGTGCTGTCTGCGCCCAGCTGGAGCCACATGCAGCGGCGAGCATGGGCTTCTGATAGAGCCTCCGTCGGTCTGCGGACTCTCGGTCAGCTGCAGCCCGCGCTGACAGGCATCCGGCACCGGTTCTGCACCAAGGTCAGACCCGTTCCTCCAGCCTGGAAACACTGAAAGCCGCGCTGCGGAGTCGGTTTAATTCATTAGGTGGTCATTTCCCCCCTGAAATATATATATATTACTAAAAAGGCAGCAGGTCTCGCCTCCGGATTATTATTAAAATAATACATATGAGTTATATTCTTAACATCTGATTGAATTTTAGGTTTTACATGTACAGTTCACTCAGTTTTATGCACTTTTTTATTTATTAGGTCAGTGGTCGATGTTGAAGTAAAGCCTGACTGTGATAATATGCACTGGCATCATGTGATATATTTCAGTATTTTTTTCCATTAACTATGGAAATATGGAGGACTGACTCTGACATAATCAAAAATAAATACACAAATAAATTCATGCTCAATAAATGCATAAGCATAAAATAAATGCACAAACATACAGTAAATAAATAAAATGAAGCAGCCATTAAATTATACAAGGAGACACACATGTAAATATCAGTTCAATTCCATTTTCTTTATATGGCACCAATTCACAACACATGCCATCTCAAGGCAAAGTCAGATTCCATCAGATCCTCCAGGTTGGTCAGAAAGTTTCCTCTTTAAGGAAACCCAGCAGGTTGCATCAAGTCTCTCCAAGCAGCATTCACTCCTCCTGAAAGAGCGTAGAGCCACAGTGGACAGTCGTCTGCATTGTTGATGGCTTTGCAGCAATCCCTCATACTGAGCATGCATGAAGCGACAGTGGAGAGGAAAACTCCCCTTTAACAGGGAGGAGAACCTCCAGCAGAACCAGAACCAGGCTCAGTGTGAACGCTCATCTGCCTCGACCCACTGGGGCTTAGAGAAGACAGAGCAGAGACACAGAAAGCTCAGAAGCTCACATTGATCCAGGAGTACTTTCTATGTTAGATGGTAATAGAGGATGATCTGCCTCCCCTGATGATGTCACAGCTAACAGAACACCAGACCAGGTGTACCTACTATGAAGAGAAAAATGACAGAGAACAAAAAGTTAAAAGATGAAATAACAACAAACAATGCAGATTGGAGAGCAGTAGGAGAACTCAGCAGAGTGAGAGAAATAGACCCTGATGTCCTCCAGCAGCCTAAGCCTATAGCAGCTTTACTACAGAGATAGTTAGCTAATGTCAGCTTGTCCTGGCCGAGCCCTGATCTGTCTGCTGTTCCTACCTGGTGAGCGTTCACACTGAGCCTGTCCAGAACGCTGGAGTTAATTTGGAAATTAATAATTCACTCGTTTTTAATATTGATGCTGGAAATATTGCCTAATTAAAGATAATAAAGCCTGACTACAAACATGTTAATATGCTTCCCTTTTCTACACTGGGCTATAGTTTAAAATCTTTTGCAATGTTACAAAATTGAAGGTCGAAAGATTGTTTTAAAAACATTTTTATGGTAAAAACATCTACTTTGAATTTGAAATAATTCAGTCAAATTTAAAATGTTTTATCGATCATTATTTATAAAGCTAATAAATAAAGGAGAGTAACAATAAGAGGCAATAAAGAGGCGTTTAAAGGTGTTTAGACAAGAACAGGGGAGTCAAAATATTCTCACAAACAACTGAAGTGATGATGGAGATCATACAAAATAAATTATTCGACTAATCGAAAAAATGATCAATAGATAAGTCCACAATAAAAATAATCGTTACTTGCAGCCCTACTTTTCAAACGGATTAATTTCAACCCACTTGTTTGAAAATTTCAAATTTACAGGCTGTCCCATTGAATAAAGGGAAATCCCATAATAACTATGGCTAAAAGGATTCAGGCATACAGTTTAATTTAATTTCCTGTCCTCCAGTAGCTCTACCGGCCTAAACAATCGCCTTTGTGTCTTCCAGGCTGAGTCCCCGTGCGAAGCGGAGTACCCTCCTCTGCCCAACTACGAGGTGGATCAGTCAGAAACCAAAGAGGTGTACATCGTGCAGGTGAAAGGTCTCCCCTGGTCCTGCACGGCGCAGGACCTCCTGCAGTTCTTCTCAGGTGAGCAGCAGGTGTTGTGTATGAATAGTTGGGCTTCAATTGTGATTAAATCAACATTTTCCTCCCTCCTCCTCTTCTAATCTGCATATTCGATCACTAGCATCTGTGTCAGATGTGGGGCTGGACGATTTTGGAAAATAATCTAATTGTGATTTTTTTTTTTTATCTTAATATTGCGATTTAATGCGGTTATTTTTTTTCAGTTTAATTTATCATGTCTTTTTAAACGTTTCATCGCTGTGCAGATCAGGTGCTAAAAGAGCCGCTGCGTCTCAACTCAGAGCAGAAATGACTGCGTTCTGACTACGATATATTTCAACCATAACTGCGATTTGATTTAGACTTTTCTCTGTATTAACTATAAGAAACAAAAATGTCCTCTAAATAAAGATGTTTGTAAACAAGGACTATTTAAAACAAGAACTTTTAATGTTTTTATTAATCAGAATATTATTCAAGAGAACAGCTTTTAATTGATCTGGACATCAATCCTTGTTGAACATAAAGTGCAACCAACAAGCAAGTCTGTGTATTAAACTGATTGACCAGAACTTAATGCTGTGATGAGATTCCTGAAAGTTTCTGGTAAAACAGTATGATTATATAAACTCTAAAACAAGTAATAAAATTAGATTATCTCACTGCTGCAACTGTCTTCCCTTCCATGTGGAGAAAAACCCACTTTAAACATTTTACTGACACTAAAGGACGTCTGATTCACTAATTGTTACATAGCCAAAAATTACAGACCTCTGCGATTTGGGAATTGTGTTTTTTTAAATTGCGATTATATTGCAAATGATAATTATGCAGCCCTAGTCAGATGTTATATAATACTACATTCAAAACATGAACTGCTTACTCCTGGAGAACACTTGGTCAACCACAGCAAACAGGCGTAAATCGGAGGCAACAGGACGTGTTGTCTCCGATTTACGCCTGTTTGCTGTTCCGATGACCCGGATAACTTCAGAAATTGCACAGACGCGTTTCGTTACAACTTGGGAAAGAGACCCTCCTGTTGGTGCGAGAGTATGAGCGCATTTCCAGAAAGCTCCGTGATTTCAGGAACCACCTTCGGTCCAGTCTGAGATGCAGACAGCGAAACTTGGCCAACGATTCTAATTGTGCTCCCTGACGCTGCATTTATATATTTAACATGGGTAAATACAACATGCGGGTTTCAAATGACGATTCTGTTTATTAAAACCAGACGAACCTGGGCCAGCCTGAGAAAGTAATCACTGCCTGGTAATTCATTATTAACCTCTAGTTTTGTTTAGTTTCATTAACAACACCCAGGCAGGATTTCTGCCAGAAATGAAGGATGAGAAACGTTGTTAGACTAGAGCCTGTCTGACAACATGAAGTAGGCTAAAAGAAATCGGCTATAAAGCCGTTTTTTAATGTTTTGGGCTCCCTGAGAATCACAGCAAAGAATCCAGTAATGGAGAAATAATAGGAACCTTGTCGAGAGTTGCTGACCTGGCAAAATGTCAAGAGGAGAGCATCAGTGATTCTTTCAGGAGGCCACAGAAGCAGCCAGAACATCTGAAGCTCTGCAGGCCTCACTTTCCTTAAGGTCAAAGTTTACGATTGAACAACGAGAAAGAGGCTGGGCAAAATAGGGTCAGTGGGAGAGCTCCACGGCCAAAACCCCTGCAGACCCAAAAGAACAGGAAGGCCCGGCTCACATTTTCAAAAAAACAAACAACAAAAACCCGAAACATGTTGGTAATCCCCGAGACTGCTGGGAGAATATTCTGTGGACCGACGAGATGGAAGCTGGACTTGGACAAGGATCCAAGTCCAGCTCTAAATGGCTCCAAAATGCCAAGTTGAATGTTTTGGAGTGGCCTAATCAAAGTCTAGACTTAAATGGAATTAATTGAGATGCTTTGGCATGATGTTAAACAGGCCGTCCATGCGGGAAAACGCTCAAATGTGGCCGAATTAAAGCAATTCTGCAAAGAAGAGTGGCCCAAAGTTCCCCCATAGTGATGTGTAAGGCTCATAGCCAAGGCTGGAACAGGGTTAGGGAGCAATTACTGTTTCACATCAAGGTTGGTTTGAATTCCCTCATTAAATTAAATCATCAGTTTCCCTTTCTAGATATGTAGGTTATCTTTGAATTAAACTTTGATGACTACAACACATTCGAGTGTCAAAACCCAAAGAAACAGAAGAAATGTGAAAGGGAACGGCTTGCAGGCGTCCAAAAAGACGTTGCAAATAAAGAGCCGGTGTGCTGCAGATTGCAGGATCCGAGACGGGGAGAAGGGGATCCACCTGACGTTGAACAGGCTGGGAAAACCATCGGGACGCGCCTTCGTCGAGATGGAGCACGAGGACGACATCCGCAAAGCTGTGGAGAAGCACAGACAGTACCTCGGTCCGCGCTACGTGGAAGGTTGGTTTTACTAACTACAGCTTCATTTCAGCTGCACTAACAACCACATGTCACTGAACAAGGAGCCGCAGCAGAGACAGCGAGCCGGTTCTGCAATCTGTCTGTGTGCTGTTGAGTCTTTGTTGGAATTACCGTATGTTTCGGACTATAAGGCGCATTTAAAATCCTTACATCTTCTCAAAAATCTGTTAAAATGTGTAAGTACGAGTTTGGTTAGCAACCAAGCCGCTCCGCTCAGTGGATATTAGGAGCATGACGGTACACTGTGTCACCACCTGATAGGACCCCTGAGCTGTCTACCAGACTGCCTGACTGTAATGTCTAAACTAGAAGTGCATTCATGTAAAGGTCCCCGCATAATGGGGGGTAGTTCACTCCGTGGAGGTCCCCACAGACTCGAGGCGGACAATACGGATTCAGGTACGTGTCAAACTATAAACCTGTTGTTGATAAGAAGTCTTTACATCAAACTGTTTCATATGTGACACCGAGCTTGATCCTCTGAGCTGCTCCAAGCAGGCGGTCTCCAGGACGCAGCATCTCAGGCCCTCTGCTGGAAAAGAAACGTCTCTAGGTGCTCAGCTAGCTGATCACACATTTTACCATCCCTTCTGCCGCTTCATCCCACTGGAAGAAAGTCTGAGAATTGTGGTAATTTTGCCACTAGAAATGTAGGCAGCAGTACGCTGGACTATGAAGAGTAAAACATCCGGAGAGAGTCAGCGTGGAGTCCACCAAGCTCACAGTATGCACACAGTACGCCTGAATATGTGGCAGCCTTTAGGCAGCCCACGCCTGGAGTAGCAACAATAAACCTAGTAAGATAATTAAATATGAAAGTTACGTTTATTTTGGCCTTATGTTAGAAACAGGGCAGTGTAGTCCTGCTACTCTGTCCTCCTGACAGACGGATAGAGAGCTGTGGACGTGGAGGAGGGATATTTAGTGCGCCTTATGGTCCGAAACATTCGGTACATCATAAAGTTCTTAAAGGGGACTACATCCTGTTTGGCCTGGCAACGTGTTGGGAACCCCCAGAATGACTGGAGGATGTCTCTGGGAGAGGAACGTCTGGGTTCCCCTCTTTCCCTGCCGGGTCAGACGGATGGAGGGAACCTTTTATGTGTCACAACGTATGAACGCCGTATCCTTTTTATTCCTCTGGTTCTGAGTTAAAGTGTCTTAAGAAATGAAACAAAAACACTCTCTGTCTGAAAATGGCGACGAACTCGAGGGAAAAAATGTGGTAAAAGCAGCAAATTCTCCAAGAACAGCTTTAATTAAAAAGCCTCCAGGAAAGAAAGACAACGATGCACAGAACTTTGGTGATTTTAATGCTTTATATTTAATTCCAGCGCAGCGACCATATTAGATGCTGAAACGGTCGTTCTCATTAAATGACTTTTCCCTCGCCGACCCGCGCTGAAGCAACTAGAAACGTCTGGCGCTGCCTGGCTAAACGACGGGCGTCTCTGCTGTGTTTCTGTCAGTGTACGAAGTGACAAACGCCGACGCCGAGGTCATCCTGAAGAGAGAGGCTCGAGGAGAGGACGGGGTGGTGCTGCTCAGAGGGCTCCCCTTCTCCAGCAGCGAGGACGACGTCGCCCGCTTCTTCTCTGGTAGACACCGGTTCTGTTTCACTCACAGTTACACCATTAATGACGTCAGGTCTGCTGTTTAATTATGAAAATCTGATGTTCTGAGCTGAAGTTACTGCAGAAACAACAACAAAACAACTTCTGATGTTGGATAATGTCTTACAATTCTGTGTACGTTATTTAGGAAAGATTATCTGATTAAAGCGAGGAATAAATGTGAGAATACGGTCATTTTTAACTGTTTTTGTTTATTTTTCTTTTTTTTCTGCCCGTGCTCCGTCGACGCGCCGCATGTTGGTGACGGTTCCTGGATTGTTTTCTCGTTTTTTTTTTTAAAAATTAACGTAGATTTGAAGATTGCTGAAGACGGGATCACCATCGTCACAAACTCCAGGGGAAGAAACTCCGGGGAGGCATACGTGCAGTTTTCCTCTCAGGAAGAGGCCGACAGAGCTCTGCAGAAGCACAGAGAGCTCATGGGACACAGGTGAGACGCCGGCGCTGAGGTCCAGTTCACCGATGAACCCAGAACTGATACGGCTGCGCTGTGTCTGAAAGTCAGCTCAAATGTAGCTTCAAACGGTTTTCAGACAGAATGTGTAAATTGTTGAGCAGCAGAGGGCGTCACATTTATGCTTTAGGTCAGGGGTCCTTTGTGCTCTCAACCGTGGCTGGACCTGAGAAATGTCCTTAAACACGAAGAGAAACAGCTAGAAAGTAGCTAGACTTTCCAGAACAGAACCACGCCGATGATCCAAGAACTTCTTTATGTTCTTTTGTTTTGTCATTCGGCTGCAGACTAAAAATTATTCCTTCGTTTTCCAGAGATGTAAAACGTTTCATTTGAGAAAAAGATTTTTTCCCCGTCTGGTTGTAAATGTTTTTTTTCTAAAACTTTACGTTAGATGGACGTGTTTGTTTTTCTTCTGACGTTAAACATAATTTATACAGCAGTTATCCATAAAACTAGGATCAGGTGCACAGCGGCGCCCTGTTGCCCTGCAGCAAGAAGGTCCTGGGTTCAATTCCCAGCCTGTGAACCAAGCTGGACCTGTTAGAGGCAGAATATATGGGACTGGGACTGAGGTTCCCCTTCCAACAGAACAACGACCCTCAATATAATAATAATAATAATAATAATTTTGGCATGTGTCCTCTGTGCTAAGGGTCTTGGTCAGGGACCCAGCATGGCAGTCTGTGGGATCCTGCTCTCCAACCACTAGGCCACCACTCCCCTCTACAGGGCAAGAGCTAAAATATAATCATCTGATGGAATGGCCTAGTCAAAGTCCAGACCTAAATCGAACAAAGAGCTTACAGCTCAACTTGAAAGTCGTCGTTCACAGATGCTTTATGTGACTGGAGTAGCACCAGGTAGAAATCTCTGCCTGTAGAAGGTGGTTCTGCGCGGTGCTGCCTCATAGGGACTGAACACAGATTTTAGACACGCTTTAAAATTAGTTTAATCTTTATTTTTTGACAACCCCGGATCACTTTCCATCTACTTTTACAATTGTTAGATTCACAAAAATCTCACAAAATGCTTTCACGGTTCTGGTTGGGACGTCACGAAGTGCTGAAATGTTCAGTGGGTGTGAATACTTTTGGGAGGTGCTGTATAACCCAGAGAAATACGGCACATGCCAACAGTAAGGTGTGACTGTGTCAGGTGTGACTGTGTCAGGTGTGACTGTGTCAGGTGTGACGCGACGGTCTCTGCTCGCTCTGGCGCAGATACATCGAGGTGTTTCCCAGCAGCAGGGCCGACGTCCAGTCGGCCCGGAGGAGACTGACCAGTTGGAATCCCTCCCAGCCGGCGAGCAGGAGACCGGTTCCCGAGTACCAGAGCAACCACAGAGCAGGTGAGGCAGTTCATTTACTCACTGAATCTGTGCTTAGATTTCAAACCTTTAAAGCTTTTTTCTAATCTAATTATGCAGTGACTACATCTATGAACCCTGACTTTTAAGGTTGCTTTATGCTTGACATGCGGACACAACGTCTGCAGCATTTATGCTCCGTGCGGCTCTTCCTCTGAAGTAGCACTATTCTCCTAGACCAGGGGCCTGCAACCTTCTCAGTCTGAAGAGCCACTTTGCCTACAGTCCACTTGAATTAAACTTCAGAGCCGCAAATGTTGCCTGGCCTTTTGAAAAAAGACAAGTTATAATTTTTGATAAAGATCTGCTGTAGGACAAATGTGTTCACCGTTAAAGGAACGTCCTTTAATGTCTAATTTGAGGTTTAAAGAAAGGAGGATGGATGGAATGTTGATATTTATTGAAAATGATGTACAAATAAAATCATAGTTTCCAACATAATGAAAAAATATTGATTTAAAATTAAATTTTACTGTCACTTTTAGCATCACTCTGTTGTGAAAATTAAAAGCAATTATTCCAAGAAAACAAACTGCTTAAATCTGCATTTATTATCATTATTACATCTAAATACCATAATAAAAATATAATTTGTAGCCAAAGTTGCTACAGTCTGTAACCTGTTGCCACAGGTTGCAGACCCCTGACCTAGACTCTAGAGGGCAGCGTTGCGCTTTTATGCCAAGCGTACCTCACCTCACTACACAGAGAAGTACCGTATTTTTCAGACCATAAGGCTCACCACCGTACTCACCGCATTTTAAGGCGGATTAAATATTCACCCCAAGTGTGTAATATCTCTCCTCCACGTCCACAGCTCTGTATCCGTCTGTCAGGAGGACAGAGTAGCTGGACTACACTGCCCTGTTTCTAACATAAGGCCAAAATAAACGTAACTTTTATATTGAATTAACTTACTAGGTTTATTGTTGCTAGCACGTACTCCAGCTGCCTTACATGAATGCACTTCTAGTTTAGACATTACAGTCAGGCAGTCTGTAGACAGCTCAGGGGTCCTAACAGGTAGTGACACAGTGTACCGTAATGCTCTGAATATTTATTGAGTGGAGTAGCTTTGTTGCTAACCAAAGTCATACTTAAACATTTTAACAGATCTTTGAGCGCATTGTACCACATAAAATCAGTCAGTAAACACAACGGTGATCATTTATAAGGCGCATCATTCATTTTTGGGAAAATTTAAGGGTTTTAAGTGCGCCTTACAGTCCGAAAAATACTGTAGAAAACGCAGTTGTTTCTAACATCTAAGCCTCTTACTTTCTTCTAAGAGTTGCAGCGATTTCTGTCCTGGAATTAATTTGTTGATCACGGTGGTCTTTATACACCGAATCATAACGATGTCTATATTTACGAACCTCCGCCAGAAGGAGCGGAGGGCCGTGGTAGTGATATGGCCGCAGGGACCTCGCGGATGCGTCAAGCTTTAGTCTGTCTACATGGGATTTTTGGATTACTATTATGAACTGAGAAATGGTGCCAGATAATAAACCGAAGTTATTTTAAATCAATCTTATCCGCTCCAGTTTCCCAACAGATCTCGGATGTGCCGACCCATTACATCCATATGAGAGGACTTCCCTTCCAGGTCTCTGGAGAAGACATCGCGAAGGTACGGCAAAGAAAAACACGTTCTGACGTGACTTCAAACGCTGCACACGGCAGAACTGCAGCCTTTCTGTTCCTCCTCCGGCAGTTCTTCTCTCCTCTCGCCGTGGCGAAGATCCGGGTCGAGTTCGGACCGGACGGGAGGCCGAGCGGCGAGGCCGACGTCTTCTTCCGCCGCCACCAGGACGCAGTGGACGCCATGTCCAGGGACCGCATGAGCATGGGTAGGAACCTCGTCAGGGATGGATTGGGTTTATTGGCAAAACAAAAACATTTTGAACTGTTTGCTATAAACGTGTTGCACAGGAACTCTTTAGGGTGTTAAATAAAACTAGTGACAGCAGTTTGGTCCAAATCCAACAGGAAATCCTGCTTCCAATGACTACGATTCGATAATTAGAAATAGGTTCAAGAGTCTGATAACTGCCTGCCTCATAGCCTAAAACCACATCTTTAAACCACCCTCAGGTTGTAGACGTGTAGCAAATAGTTCAGATGCAGATCAGTTCATCTATCTGCTATAATTTTATGTAAATATGAGAACCATCTTTTAAACATCTTAATTCCAGTATTCATCTTTCATTTAGTCTAAATCCCTGAAGTTTTGGCCTGTTTGATGTCATTGTTTGCCGACTCATCCCGATTAAAGTATGTTAAGGTTTATAAACCAATCGGTCTCGTGTCAAAAGTTGATCTGAAACAAGAACTCTTCATATTCATTGAGGGATCCTTATTATACAGAAAGGTTTATTTATTGTAATGCAAAAAGTTAACTTAAAGTAAATAAATTGATAGAATGAGTATTTTCACCCCTAAAATAAGATATACTGCACTTGAAATAACAGTTGTTCCTATTTTAAGTGCAAAAATCATCTTCTATTGGCAGATCATTTAAACTTTTCTGTCCAAACCAACGACAAATTCACTCTTTTCAAGAAAATTTTACTTACTTTTAGTTCCCTTCTTGCAGTCTCAGTACTTTTCATACATCCAATAGATTTGTTTATTTTTCAGGATCAACACGAACACTGCAGTGTTAATTTTCTCTGTCTTTGTTTCCAGGACACAGATACATCGAGTTGTTCCTGAACTCTGTGCCTGAATCCGACTCACTGTGAGAAAATCCCACCGTCATCCAGAAGCTCTTTGAGGATTTCTTTTCTCTGTATGAAAACAAACGTTTCAGCCGTTTAAAGTTCAATAATCTACTTTTCTGGAAGACCTTTGTAGAAAACCAATTCTGCTGCACATTAACAACAATAACGCCTAAATCCTGTTTGCAACCCTTTGGGAACAGTAGAAATGTAAACTGATCTCTGTGCTGAACATTTATTTTTATTTTCAAGTGAATGTTGACACAGAAACTTGGAGTTAATAATGAAGATCATATTTATTCTTTAGTAAAATATGAAACAATAAATATTATTGGTGTCAATGAAATGTGAGCATCTTTGTTTTTTTTAGTGTTGAGAAACATTTCAAATTACTCTTTTAAAAAAATATATGTAAGTTGCATTTTGGGCTAGTTTTCATGTCTTGGTTAAAATATTTTCACATTTTTATGGACACAGCTTTAAAGGACTCAGGTTGTGAGTGACATTCGAGTTGATCAGATCTGACTTCATACGTTGTAAAAGGTGAAGAACAATGCAGCAGTACAGTGATAGTTGGAGACCTGTTTATTGTTAATCTTAAAAGCATTTCCATCTCATGTAAATTAAACACAATAAACCAAATGTTTGCTAGTTTTACTCTAAACAGTCAGCAAAGCATTTCAGCCGGGACAAACCCAGGGGTATCTGCACGTCAGCAGTCAACAGGACGACTATTAGTATTTTTCTAAGTTAATGCCACTCATAGTTTGTGCAGAACAGCCAACAGCACTGACGTAAACCACTCCGCTCTAGAAAAGGCAAAGCTGCATAGACATGGCCGACAAAGGAAAAGAGGTCAGTGGAAGCGAAATTCATGGTGGCTAATTTAGACTGCTCCTAATAAACATAAAATGTCTGTAATAATTTTACGCTCTCTGTGCACTTTGGTTTGGTGACAGCTGAAATAAGAAGCTAGTTGGAAATCCAGATTAAAAAAACAAAACAATGTAAAGCTGGAAATGAAGTCCCGCCCACCTGTCCTTGGCACAGCCAGGCTAGCTGCCATTAGCAATGTAAGCTAACAGACGCCTAAACTAGCCACTGATCTCCATTTATTCATTGCTGATTGGCCGCTGTTAGAACACGTCGCTGTGAAGCTACCAGCCGCCATATTGGTATTCCCTAGTTTCCTCCAGTAACTAGGGAATACATGCGCTACAGCATCGGACAACGATGATTTTCTCATGTTCAGGGGGGGCTTAAGACTTTTAAAATGTCATATACTTTTATGTTATGTACTAAAACTATGTACTGAGATATATATATATATATATATAAACATGCAAAATATTTCAGCACAGGACTTTCAGTACTTGATAGTGTTAGTACATCCACTGACTGTAAAATTACCTGTGAAACGTCTTCCTACAGCCAAATGCTATGGGGTTCTGTGAGAGTAGGGAGTAGCAAGATGGCGGCCAGTGACTTCAGTTATTCGGGCAAATCAGCAATCCAGTGAATAAATACAGATCAGTGAAACTAGCATGTGTGCAACTGACTTAATGAGACGCAGAGGTCTAAACTGTTTATTTCCTACATTGGCAATGTTGGGTTTCATGGTTGTGTAGTTCCAGTAGACTTTCCTAGCAAGCATGTGGGCCCCATATGGATTGTTCTCAGGCTAGCTGGGCGCTACCTGGACTTGGGCTTACAACGGGCCCCTATGGGAAACCCCTTGGGACCGAGTTAGCGAGGCTCATATGGGCAAAACCAGGTGGTGCACCCTGTGAGGGTCCTGTTTGGGTCTCAATTTAGTACCTGGACAGTTCAAACTGTGAGACATCAAGGGCCCACATGGGTGCTACTTTTTACCCAGTGTTGTCCTACATCAACACTATAAAAGTAATTAACCATAGCATAGAAACCCCCCATGTGGGGTCCATTTAACCATTTTCTTTCCATATGGGCCCCATCTGTGATTACCTCAGGTTATTAGTTACAAATTTTGTCCAGAGAAAACCTGTTGTTGACATTAAAATAAATATGAAGGATATGGACGAGTCAGCTTCTGTGTTGTTTTGGTGATACAGCTAACGAGGTTTTTAACTGGAATTTAACTAGCAGCTACCTCCTCTATGCAAAGCTTTACTAGGATTAGGTTTAAGCCTAAAATCAAAAACATTTCACAGCTTTATAAAATAATTTAGCCAACAGGTGCTGAAAAATGGGACAACAACACCTACATGGCTAATGTAATTTCTAAGAATAAGGCTGATATATCTGATATGTTCGTATTATAATCCCAATTTTCCATTTAATAAATAAACTAATTTACACGTGCAGTGAGAGGATAACGCTTTCTGGTTTAAAACTGGACTTAACTTAGACTTGAGAGTCCGGTTTGGATGCAACCATACGGTTAAACGCTGCTGAAAGGCAAGAAGCAAAATCCGATGCAGAGACCTAAACTGCTGCTGTGTGAAGCTACAAAGGAACACAATCTCCTGCATCCATTACATCAACTCTACATCAAGATCTGAAGCAACGCAGAAGCTCAAAATACAAGCATAAGATCCAGTTTTATTCATTAAAAGGTGTTGAAATCGCCCATTCAGTGGACATGGAGGATCACATCTTTAACCTAAGCAGCAATGAATGAGATGATTTAAATTTACATGCTTTTGAGTCCAGCCTGGCGCCTTAATCAGCAATGAAATGTTCTCTAAAGTTGAATCGCTGCAGCAAAGACACCAAAGCAGGATAAAATGGCCACACTTCTGTTCTAACGGTGCCGAGAACCTGCACAGCTGTCGCCGGCAAACGTTTAAAAACGTCCCTAAAGTATCTCATGATATTTCTGGGGCCAATGAGGTGAAAAAGTGCTTGTTGCAGTGCCGGATTTAAAGCCTCTGGTGACTGCGCGCGCCGATGCTCATGTTGGCGTCGACGCGTACTGCTGCAGCAGCTGCGAGTAGCAGGCGGCGCACACCGTCTCCGGGAGAATGGAGGAAGGCAGCGGCAGCTCGTGGGACACGCAGCTCTCGCAGAAAGAGTTCAAGCAGTTCTTGCATTGTTTCTGGGAGAGAAAGGAAGAGAACGTCAGCCTTTATACCACCTTTGTTGATGTGGGATTTTAACTGCAGTTTGTACCTTTGTCCTCAGGAGGGAGTCGTCCTGTTTACACATGGTGCACACGCATGGCGGCGTGATCTCAGGGCGCGCGACTTCCTGAAGTTAAATCAAACAGAAACGTGTCCTTTGACAAATGTCTGAATGTTTTGTGTGTTAAAACTGAGGCCTAGTCCACATGTAGCGGGGTTTTAAAAAAACTAATATCTCCCCTACACCGTTTTTTAAAAATAACACCATACACACAGGAGTTTGTTTTTTTTAGGAAAGTTTTCATCCACACCAACCTGCAGGAATACGCCAGGCACATAGGGGGCAGTGTACCGCAAAACTAAAACTTATGTCAGCCAATCAGAATCCTTCAAAAACAACAAATCATGGCGCTGGGAGCGCAGACATATATATGTGGTGAGCGCAGGTTTGCACGTCGACGTCACCGCCATAATGTACGTGGCAGACAGTAGTGAACGTCTATGTTCTCTGTATATATGTTTTAAGTATTTAGATAGAAAGATATAGATGGAGTTTATATATACACTTGTAAAGAAATATATATATATATATATATATATATATATAGATAGATAGATAGATATGACACAGATTAGCAAAAGACCTTTTGGGGGAGTATTAAAGAGATAAAATTAAAGAAAAAAGTCATAGTAAAAATAAGACAAAAGTGGTAATATTGTGAGAAAAGCGTCATATTATGACAATTAAGGGGGAACATTTCCAGAATAGTCACAGTTTGCAGAACCATTAGTCTTGGAGTAATAGGACCAGGTTAGATTCTTATAATTATTTTTATTCTTTACGAGAATAAAGTCAGGAGAATGAAGCCAAAATGAAAATAAACTCGTAATATTGCAAAAATAAAAATATTACCAATATAAAGTATGTTCTGAGATTAAAGTTCCTCTGATATTGTTTAAGTGACTCAGACTAACAGCAGATTCGCCACATTCAACATGGCGGACGCTCTGACTCATCCGCAGCATAGGCAGAACCCGCCAACCAGGCGTCTACGTTTATAATGTCTATGGCTGGGAGGGTCCATCTTGTGGACAGATAAAGAAGTCGAGCTTCTTTTAAATGCCATTTTAGAATATAAAGTTAAAAAAACTCAAGACAATGACGTTTGGGAATCGTGTCAAACCGGCGGCGTTGAACGGCATTGTGCCTCCGTGGCGGTGCTGCAGCCGTTGGGCTTGTAAAGAAATGCAAACAAAAAGTATCTGAAGCAACGTAAAAGTTAACACCTCTCTGACGAAATTCATTTTTAACTCCACCGTATGGCCGAGTGTATGAACAATGGTCGCACACGTGTGACGCAGCGCAGCAATATTCGTCCTGCCGGACATTAATATCCGTCTTTTCATGTACGCACGCAGGCTCAAAACCGGAGCGTTTATAAATCCCCATGTTGGTCCAGAGATTTTAGGATCGTTTCGTTTTAAGGGACGTATAACGCAGTTTATGTGAGGCTGAAAATGTCTCGTTTTTCCCAGATATGCTGTTACGTGTGGACCAGGCCTGACTATATTTCTGGAGATTTCATAAAAGTCTCACCTGCTCATCCTCAGTATGTGACAAGGACCTTAAAAAAAGAAAAGATCAGAGAAAGTTATCATACATTCAATCAATATTAAAAACAAAGTCTGTACATACTGTGGAGTGAATTTTACTCCATTATTGTTGCAAAGAACACTTTTTGTAAATGGAAATTTGAAAACTTCTTAATAAAAAAAAGGTTTCCAGAGTAACTTTGGTGTTTTCTCAGATTTAATTTTTTAAAAAAAAGAGACTTTTTTTCAGATGTAATTTTTTCAAAATTGCATTCTTTTCAAATTGTGTTTAACAGATTACTGAGGCTCAATCTAAATACCCTCAGAGCGAGGACTCTTTAGCCACAGCAGAAGTGCGTCAGCGGTCGCCATGATAAGTGATGTCCGAATAGTGCAGTAAGTAAGGAAGGAGGTAGGAAAAGGAGCCTGTAGGCTTCCTCTCACGGCTAGTTTAGCCTAGAAACCGTGCAACAACCCTTAAGGTATCCCACAATCCTTTGCGTAACATGACGTATCAGCACAGCCCCTCATGGAAATCAACGAAAATGTCTGGAGAGAAGAGATTGCGCACTTTGCAGTTCATTTTCAGAACCGGATCTGACTCGCAGCATTGCATGTAATGACGGTGGAGTTAAAGGCTGTCAGAAAGCTCCTCTCCTCCCCAGGATAGAGTTCTAACTGCTGACCCCATGAAAGGTGAAGGAACAGGAGCTAGGAGCTATAATTAAAGATAATTAAAAGGCATTCGGATGGAGCTGTTCTCTTCACTTCTGGAGGTGTGAGGAGCCACGACACGCGTCTATTGGTCTGTGCACATCAAGAGCAAGAATTACAGAGAACGTGTTCTGTAAGGTACAATTTGGAGAGAATGCAATTCGTAAAATTCAATCTGAAAAAGAGAAATTTGAAAACATTTCAATTAGAAAATAAAATGTTAGAAAACACCAACGTTACGCTCAAAACCTTTTTTCTGGTCAGGAAAATCTAATTCCTGGATTTTCATTTACAAAACCTGTTGTTTCTGCAACAATAACGGAACAAAGTTCGCTCCACCAGCAGACTCACAAACTGGAGCTCGGAGTGGTTTTCTCCTCCTGGTCCGTCTCCCTTCCGGTCGGTGTGGATTCTGAAAGTCGCTGTTTTTGGGGGAAGAACAGATCATCTAAACACAGAGCTCAGGTGTGTGGCCTCACCTGCTGGGGTCGTAGCGTTTAAGGCCGACCTTTGGAGGACTCTCTGAATGTTTGATCCTCCTCGGAGCAGAAGCAGAAGCTCTGGCGCTGAGGTGATGCTCCCGCTTCAGCTCCCGTTCTCTCCTCAGCTCCTGCTCAAGACCAGATCTGCAACAGAAAACAGGATCAACCTACAGGCAAAAACTCATTTGTTTCTTGTTTATTATTGACAGGAATGCAGAATTTAAAGATTTTAGTCCAGTAAACTGTGTTTGTGGAGCCTGAAGGGAGCAGCTTAGCTTAGCGGGGTGTTAATGAACAGTTTTCCTCAGTGTTGGGTAACGGAGCTCCACAGGGTCCAGTGCTTGGACCAGTACACTTTACACTGTTTCAGTCAGATGTTTGCATTGCCTCATAAATGTATGTGTCATTTGGGACTCTTTAGCATTTATTTGAACAGCTGGGAGCACAAGTTAGATTTTTTTCAGGGGTTTCTCTAATGTGGGTTTGATGCTGACCGAGGAAGAAGGCTCCAAAAAAAAAAAAAAAATCAACACCTTCAAGCTCGACTGAAATTTGCAGAGAACGAACGGCGATGCGTCACAAATCTCTGATATTCACCTTTGTCTGCGCAGCTGCTCCGCCTCCACCTGCAGACTCTCAATTTTGTCCCCAAAGTCCTGCTTGAAGAGCCGGTTGGCCTCTAAAGCCAGATCCCGCTCCCTCTCGGCCTGTTTGCATCTGGATGTGGGGTGAGCGGGGTTAAAACAAACTCACGGTGAAACGAAAAAACGAGGAGTGGATGCAAACTAAGGCTAAAATTAAAAGACACAGACAGACAGACAGGAAGAAGAGAACTAAGGTCTGGAGACGAGGAACACAAAGAGGATGAAGCAGGCTGCGTTTTGTTCACAGTTTTATTTCCCTAGTGATTACTACAGTTTACAGCAATGTTAATGTTCACACACAGTTCAAAATGAATCGACATCGGCCTTTTTTTCTAACGTCATCTCGCTCCTGTGCTGACCCTCGACCCTTGCATGCAGCTCGTCGAATGAAAGCAACCCTGCTGGATACCACAACAGTTCGCCCCCCTGGGCTTCAACGCTCTCCTCGACGGCAGCCGCGCTCCTGGGGACAAAACGACAGCGAGTCTGTCGCTAGTCGCTAGTCGTCAGTCCATCAGATCTAAATCATTACCGCCGCAAACGCGTCTGCTGGAGAGCCGGGGTTCTAAACGGGGGCTAAGAGGGCCGGTTCAGTCCCAAAAAAACAAAGCGGGAGAGCCGCTGCAGGAAAGGCGTGGGGCTTTAAATCGTCGACAACAGACGGAGCGTCGTACAGAAAAGGGAACATCCTAGTTTGGTTACGTCTATGTTAGGCAGGCTTGCATGTTTGTACGCATGTTTGTGAGCCGAGCTACTGCTGCAGCAGCTTTCCCGCCGTGGCGCTCAGGGTTCTGGCCTGCTTCACCACACCTTTATCACTGAGCGAGGGCAGAAAAGCAGCAAGAAATGGATAAAACAAATAAATTTAAATAAAAACACAGACACAATGGAGATGGAGAGAGAAAGAAGTAAGACGCTTGAGTAGGTAAACGATCTCTGAGGCGAGACATCCTGGTGTGAGTGTCCAAAGCGTCCTCACCTGTTCTCCAGCTGCTTTATGGTCCCAGACATCTGGTTGATCTTCTCCTCCAGCCGAGCGATGGCCTCGCTCTTCTGTTTGGAGCTGGCGTCCGCACTCTGAGGAAGAACCGACAGTCGGATGAGCTCCTCCTCCTCTGATGGACAACCTTCAATCGCACCACGCTTACTTCCTCCCTGTTCCCCGCCGTTTCTTCATTTGGACCATTTTAAACACATTCTCAGCTCTGGAGGCCCAACGAGATGTTCTGACCCAAGTCGTCTTGCCCTCGCTCTTTGACCGTTTTCTGATTCGTTTCAAAACTTTTATTCCATGTTTCCTACTTCAGACAAAGCGTCCGACCCGCAAATTTAGCCTGGAAATGGTCATAATGTTATGCCTGATCTGTGTCTATAAAAAAAAAAATCCACATTTAGTTTGGATGACCAAGTTCTATCCCTGTAATGAAACACATTCTGCTTTTGTTGTTTTTAGCTCTATTTTATTATCATTTCTTTGATCTTGGTTTAATCTGTTTTAATACTGTACAGCACCTTGGTTTAAAAAAAAAAAAAACCTAAAAGTTTTTTAAGTGTGCTTTATAAATAAAACGGTTTTGGATTTGAGGACAAAATCAGCGCAGGAGCTGCAGATGGCCCCCGGGTCGCACTTTGAGGCAGATTTTATTGGTTATAGGGGGTCAATCTTTTTTTTTTGTACTTTTTATTCTTATTTTGTCTTTGTATTCTCTTTGTATGTAATCTGGACTCTGAGTCTGTAATAAATCTAAATCAATCAATCAATAAATTTACGTTTTCATCAATATATTAATCTCTGCATGGTTTTTAGGAAATTCTGAATTTCAAGGATTATACACAGACCTTGGTGTGATGGCTCTTTGTCATCAGACCGACGGTGATTGTGAAGCTGAGATAAAGACAGATTGTTGCACAGATCTGATCTGCAGCTGTAACACACTGTAAAAAGGGAACTAAAAGTAGGTAGAATCCTTTTTTCATTGATTTGAGCTGGTAAATCAGACTATTTGCCAAATAGTCGTCTCCATCGCCTGATTTCAAGTGCAGGATGTCTAATTATCTTATTTTAGGGGTAGAAATTCTCATTCCATTGGCAGATAGTCTTATTTAGCTGCTCAAATCAAGGAAAAATACACATATTTTAAGAAAATTGTACTTACTTTTAGTTCCCTATTTGCAGTGCATGTGGCAGAACCCGGCGCCGCCTCACCTGTGACTTGTGGCTGAGCTGTTGGTTGATGGCACGGAGGTCTTCCAGCTGCTGCCGCAGCTCCACCAGGGCGTCCTGCTTCTCACAGATGTCCTTCTCCAGCATCTTCATGGACAGCTCCATCTCCTGCTTCATCCCGATCTGCACCTCCAGCTCTCGCTCCACGTCCTGCACACAGATCAGCTTTGACCCTGAAACGCTATTTTCTGCAGGTTTATGCCGTGAGACCAACGCCAGGAGCAGGTTAAGGTGAAAAAGATATATCAGCAGGGTCCAGATTTAGAGAGGAACAAATCCTGCAGGACGAACGGACGCTCACCAGTCGAAGCTGAGTTTCCTCTTTGAGCTGCTTCCGGGTCTCACCCAGCACTTGTCCGTCCGCTGACAACGCCTGGGACAAACGGGAATCGGTTTATGTTTCCAGGTCTTGTGACGTAAAATCTTTATTAGTTCACGCACAATCAGGAGTTAAAATGAATCAAATGAGAAGGACAGTGAAACAGTTCATTGCGTTATTTTGCTTCATCACAAATGCTAAAACAGGCTAGTTCAGCAGGAGGAGCTTTTAGAAATCAAGGCCTATTTTCCTTTCTTTCTTTTAAGACTTCATGCAAGATACTAAGTGTGATGGAAAGCTAAAACTACGCCACCCCCACCCCGTGAACACCTCATTGTTGTGGGGAAGCATGATGGAGGCAGTATCATGCTGTGGGGAGAGTGACTCCTGGAAGAAAACCGCTGGGTGCTAAAAGTCTGAGGCTGGGGTTCACCTTCCAGCGGGACACTGACCCCAACAGGCCAGGGTTACAACGCGTTAGAACGTCCTAGTCAAAGTACAGAACTACATTTTAATTGCAACTCTGTGACAAGGCTTGAAAATTAATGTATCTGATGGCCTTCTTGCTGGTTGAGACAAACACAAAAAGACTTGCAGCTCTGATGGCTGAATAGAGACGCAGGGCGTAGGTTCAGATTTAAAGACAAGCATGTGTCGGTTTCTCTACGATTCCACCATTAATTAGTGACGCACCAAGCAGGTTTTGTTGGCCGAGACGATTTTCCAGTTTTCTTTCTAAGGCTTGTAATACAAACATGTACAAATGTACAAAATAATATGGGGTAGCTACTATGATAGAGGCAGCAGTTTTTAATCTAATGAAAAATTGAGCGATTATGAGATTATTCCCTACATGTCTGCCGAGCCTTCATCTGACTTTAAAGGTGCATAGCCACGTTATTTCACGTTTTTTTATTTACACGTCAGTAGCTCAGTCTGGTTGTATACAAAGTTTTTATGAAAGATTATCACGCCCTGCAGCGTATTAGTTGTTATTTTGGTGATTTATGCTTTGTTGTTGCTCAACTTGTTAGTAAATAAAGCCTTTCATGTTTATTTAGGATTTTAATGGAAGTACGTCACTGCGCATGTGCAGCAGGGGATAAAACAAGGACGCAGCTAACAGCTATTAGCATCTCCCAGTAAAACAATGAAGAAAGGTCCAAGATCTAGTGAACAAAAATGCAAAAATATATGATTCAAAAAGGAAAAGTCTGGAATGTCTCTGGGAATCCAGTCTGAACGTTGGTGTTCACTGAAGCAGACGCTAAACCTGCCGAGGCTCAGATGTAACGCAGAGTTGACTGACGTGAGTAAATGTCCTGCTATGAGGCTCTTAAAGTTGCTGTAGATCAGTTTATTTAATTAATAACGGTCGGTCTTCGATCACAGCAAGCTGACGCTTTACTGAGAGGCGTTGCAGAGGGTCAGGGTCGGTCCGGCTTTAATTAATACTGGTTTATTAATTAAACAAATGATATTTCTGCGATACTGCCGGAAGATGTTGCCACGTCTGTTTATATTTGTTAATCACGCGCGGCGCTGGATTCTATCTAGCCTAAAAAAGGACCATCAAAACACTATCATGATGGAGGCTTGGTGGATATAACTTTATTTTTCGGTTTTCGGTCTGTTTTGTAAGCATATTACGTGGCTATGTACCTTTAACTAAACGTGAACGATTCAGAGGGCAGGCTGTGTTGACGTGCTTGCAGATTGGGACAAAAAAACAAAAAACGGATTTTGCAGTTTGGTGGGATTTGATAAAGAGTTCTAGAAAGTCTTTCAGAACTTGACCTACCTCTGATCGGGTCAGAGCCGATCAAAGAAAACTGACCGACCGACTGGCGCGTCAATCAGAATAATAATAATTGGTTATGAGGAAAAGATGCGTGCACCTTCCTGGAGTCCAGCTGATACGAGCTCTCCTCCTTAACTCGTTCCACGTCCTCCTGTAAAGTGATGATCCTGTTGTTCGCCACTGCGAGCTGGGACGACAAACACGGACCGGAGAGTTGGTAAAAACGAGGATGCTCCGGTTTTTCTGTCACTCAGGAGCTGAAACTTCGAGGCAAAAGACTCACCTCTTCTGTCAGCTTCGTGTTGGACTTTTCCAAAGCGTCTACTTTGGCCTGGAGGTTATTTACTGATGCACTGTAAACAAACACAGAGAGCCGCGTGAGTGGTGAAGCTCGGCAGACAGGAGAGCGAAGCAACGAGACCGTCCAGCCTAACCTCAAGTGTCTGTTCAGTTCCTCCACGTAATTCTTCTGATCGAGGATTGCGGTGATCTGACCGTCGCTGGAAGGAAGTCAACAAAAAACTGTGATTTATCCTCACACTGATCAAAAGGTTTCTGTAGACCCTAAGAGGTGTCATGAAAGTTAAAAAATGCTAAGAGAGTTAGCATCTTCTGGTTAGATATTGATTGCTCATAACCTCACAACAGAACCCCATTAAAATAAATTCTGCGCTGTCCCTTTAAGACAAATAGAGTTTAAATTTACGTTCTGAATCAGTGGTACGAATATTCTGGTTATGATAATACAAATCTACAGTAAAGGTCACAAGTTTACATACTTCATGATGGGTTTTTGACAATAACAATGAATTGTAAAAAGTATTTATTGTGGGTTTTCCCTCATCTACAAAGGGCCTACATTATACATGCATGCCCAGATATTTGTACACACAACCTAACTAACATTTGGTCTAATTTCCAACATTTTTTTGGAGCCAACACCAAGCTTTGGGCTCTATCCACCTGGCAGAATAAGTAGATCTCTGAATTAGCAGGTTTCTTGCCGCAGAGCTGACATTTAGTACAGAGATTTCTGACAGGGATAAAGTCGGGGCATTGGGAAGGACATCCCAGCCGTTTCTTTATTCCTAAACCAGATCTGATGTGTGTTTTGGGATCATCGTCCTGTTGGAACACCCAGCTGAGTCCAGGTTTCAGCCAGGGTCCGAAATTAACACTCGCCAGTCGCCAAATGCGAGTAAATTTCCCGTTTGGCGAGTGAATTTCAGAGGGCTAGCTGCTACATGGCGAGTAAATCTTTGTACCAAAAAAATTAAAAATAACATAAAAATAACAAAACTGTGGATGACCCGTTCACAGCTCTGTCTATCCAGAGCTCAGTCTAAACTCCTCCTTCTGTGGAGCAGGAGGCATGGGGGGGGAGCGGCTCCCAGATAAAGCCTTCATTCAGATCCAGTCATGGCTGCACGCTGGATCAGAAAACAGATCTGCTAACCAGATATAGTCTAAAACGCCCATTAGTCTGTTTATAAGTTTTGTTCTTATTTATTCTGCATTTCTTTAACTACGTGCGCTGTGTTTCTGTGCTTCACCGCTCTCACTGCCCCCCCGGAGCCAGGTGCTTTTATCAGCGGCCAGCCTTCAAAACGTGAATCACTACGTTTAATGTCCTTCCACTCGTACCAAAATGTCCCAATTAAAGTCAATAGGAGAGTCAGCAGCTGTGTTTCATGCTCTTTTGTTTTTAACGACACAGAACCAGCGGTGCTTCGGTGGGCGTGGTTCCTTGTGCTTGAATTCAGGTGCGCAAAATTACGTTACATGTAATTTAAGTGCGGACGTTTAAGGGTCATTTTAGGGACTTGTAACATCAGGGGCTTCAGCTCAGACCCATTATTCCTTCTCTTCCCTCTAAAGGAGCCCTTTACAGTCTTCATTTATGCATTTTCCCCACTGTTTATGCAGCAGCTGGATCAGCGTAAAGACGCAGCGCGAACCCCTGCGTGCTTTAAGTGTTGCAGCTGAGGGAAAAATGTTGAACTGTAAAGGCTTGATGAAACTCTTCCTCATTCACAAATGAGACCAACATGGATAGAATAATGATAATCTGTAGTGTTTTTATTGCCTGGATGTGAATCTGATAATTCATATTGTGCCTTTTATAATAAACTTAATATTTTCCTATCAAAGTCAGGAAACAAAGATGTCTCTTCCAGGGTCCAGTCAGCCACGCCCCCAACCACGCCCCCAACCACGCCCCCTCCAAAATTAACATAATCTCACTTTTGGTAAAAATTGAGAGGTCTGGTGAGGATTAATATTTTGGCCGGTAAAAAATATGCCTGGCCGGTTAATCAGGAAGTAAATTCGGACACTGGTTTCAACCATTCAGCTGCTGATTTAAGATGAAGATGAGTAATATGGAGGTTGTCTTCTAACGAACTGGCAGCGAAGCGGACCCTCAGCATGATACTGCCACCACCGTGCACGATCGTCGGTACAGCGTTCTTAAGTTTGAACGCCTAAAGGCTGACCTATGCTTTTAGTGTCGCCCCTTCGGCACGTGTTGCCTTTCACACAGTTGTGCGGACACTGAGGATCTCCTTTTAAGCAGCAGACAGAGGAAACCTGGCTCTGCTAATCAAGGACTGCATTTCTCTGACTATAAGTCGCACTTTTTTTTCATAGTTTGGCCGATCCTGCGACTTATATCCAGGTGTGACTTATTTATCAAATTTAAATTGTAATTCATCTTGACCAGCATGAATCAAGGAGTAAACATCACTGTTTACAGCCACAACAGGGCTCACTAGGTTAGTGAAAACCAATTGGCTCCTGTAGCACGGGACTGTCCCCGTTTTTGATGACCTGTCCCTGATGTCATTGCATCATGATGGAGGAAAACAGCTTAGTGCAACCAGAACTATTTACCCGGTCCGGCCGCTGTCCCGACGTAGCGGAAGGGCTGAGTTGAACGCGCCGACCCCGCCCCGTCGGCGTTGCAATCACGCAAAACAAACCAACTCCCAGACAGAGATTCTCAACAAAATCAGAGACGTCCCTGGTTTTCGTCAGAGAAATCTGGTCACCTTAACCTTAAAAATTTAATTTTTATAGAGACTGAACACACGTTTGTCTGTTGTTTCACTGTTTCAGTCTGCATTCACACAGCGGAGCGTAGCGTGGTGCCGACTGAAGGGCCCCGACTGAGACACAACCTGTTATTAGGCTGTCTGTGAAGCTAATAGCAGCTAGCGCTAGCTTACAGCTCTGTTGTCCGGGCGGTTTTGACTGATGCGTATAGTCCGGTGCGACTTATATGTTTTTTTCCTCTTTATGACGCATTTCTTGACTGATGCGACTTATATTATATATATATATATATATATAGTTTTGCTGCTATAAGCTTAGGCTACTGGAGGACATCAGGGCCTATTTCTCTCACTCTACTGATTTCTACTGTTCTCCAGTTTTGCATTACATTGAAATGACTGTCGTCATTTCAGCTTTTAACTTTTTGTTCTCTCTCTTTTTTCTTCATAGTAGGTACACCTGGTCTGATGTTCTGTTGACTGTGAAATCATCCAGGGAGGACAGATCACCACTATTACCATCTAATATAGAACAGATTACTGGATCAATGTGTGCTTCTGTGCTTTTTGTCTCTCTTGTTGTGTCTCTGCTCTGTCTTCTGTAACCCCCAGTGGGTCGAGGCAGATGACCGTTCATACTGAGCCTGGTTCTGGTTCTGCTAGAGGTTTTTCCTTCCCGTTAATGGGTGGTTTTTCTTTCCAATGTCGCTTCATGCTTGCTCAGTATGAGGGATTGCTGCAAAGCCATGGACAATGCAGACGACTCTCCCTGTAGCTCTACGCTTCCCCAGGAGTGAATGCTGCTTGTCGGGACTTTGATGCAATCAACTGGTTTCCTTATATAGGACATTTTGACCAATCTGTATAATCTGACCCAATCTGTATAATATGATTGAACTTGATTTTGTAAAGTGCCTTGAGATGACATGTTTCATGAATTGGCGCTATATAAATAAAATTGAATTGAACTGAATATTCCAGAACGACTTAAAGTCCGAGAAATACGGCAGTTGCAGAAGGAGAAGCTCTTGAATGCAACTCTTCGCAGCTTGACATTATGAGGGTTGCTTTTAAATGTTTTTTCTATGTTGATGCAACATCTTGCAATAAATGTTCCTGCTGTGGTAATATTTAAAAGTGCACATTACTTGTAAAACTTGCCTGTTGTGGAAAGTTACAAAAATGGGGACGTGCTTGTCGGCCTGTCTCTCCTGGAGGGCACGTTTAGATTCTGCTGCCAGATGAGCGAGGGCTAAAACCAGTCTAACGTATTCCCCATTACGACTGCGCTGTCTTTCTCTCTTCTGATCATAAAACCTTTGGCTTGTCTGTTTGCACTGCAAAAAGGGAACTAAAAGTAAGAAAGTTTTTCTTGAAATGAGTACAATTTTCTTGATTTGAGCAGGTAAATAAGATCTACTAATGGAATGAGTATTTTTACCCCTAAAATAAGATACCCTGCACTTAAAATAAGATGACGGAGATGAGTTGTCCTAATTTTAGGTGCAAAAATCTTATTCCATTGGGAAATAGTCTTATTTACCTGCTCAAATCAAGGGAAAATACACTCATTTCAAGAAAATTTTACTTACTTTGAGTTCCCTTTTTGCAGTGTGGGCGGCTAAGGAATCTGGAGTCTGAAGGAGTTGGCCCTGGAGCAGAGGGTTCCTTCGAGGTCTCCACCGTCTCAGTACATGCTGTTGAGGCGTTGCTGTGTTCCAGCGGTTTCTAGTTTCTAATCAGTTTGGCGGTTCCTAAAGATTTAAACAAGTACATTTCATCCGTGGGTAAGAGTTTGGGTCAAAGCGCTGAAACTTGGACGCTCAAACAGGACCAGGATCTCAATCACATGACTGTTTTTAAATGAAGACACACTTTCTGTCCCGTTCTTAAACTTGAAGAAGGGTTCAAAGCACTAGAAGAAAAATTTGACCTTGGAAAAAAAAAACTTGTCACCTGTTTATAATTTTATCAGGATAATTTGGACACAGAACCACCAAAATCAGACATACTCCAAAAAACAAAAATCTTCCTGTTCTATAAATCCCTTTATTAGCAGCAGGAATAATTGTTGCTTTTCGGTTTTAAATGACATAATTCAGTTTTGAATTCTGGTGTCATCATTGCATCAACAGAGGAAAACGGTGGTAATTTGTACTAAAGGTTCTTGCACATGGAGAACCCTTATAGCGGCCCATTCCTGGGCTCAGGTTGCATCACTCACCCCTCTGCACTCTTGCTGCTGTGTCCTCCGTCTTTCAGGTACATTGAGAAGTCTATGACGCCAACCTGTGCATGTAAAGAAAGTAAGGCTCAGTTCCTACATTTAAAGAAGAAGAAGAAGAAGAAGAAGAAGCAATTAACAGATCCCAAAAAAAGTTTCTCTTCTCTTTCTAAGGTACGTCATTCACTATCTCAAGGTTTATATTTCATCAAAAAGAAGATTTTGGCTTTAAACCCTCAAATTAAACATACATTTAGTGTTTTTTTCCCAACAGTCAACATCTTATTTGGAGTCGATTTAAAAAATAAAAGAAGGGAATAATCATGGATGGATGGTGATGGCCTCTGCAGGAACGATGCTCTCCTTTTGGACCCTCGGTTCTGTTTCAACTATTGCATTAAAGGGTTTCACAAATCTGAGCAGAATCTGTAATCAGACCAATTCACTCCAGGATTAAGAGTCATCACCTGGAAATCAGACTTTTTAAATGCTAAAACGTGCCTCTGTGGAAGTGACTTGGTTATTTTGTGTGGGCTCTTGGTACAAACCAGAAAAACCCAAAAGAGCGCGCTCTCCACCACGCGAGAGTTTGGTGCTCTTTGATTTAAGTCACTCGTGGAAAGGACGCTAACGTCAGCCACGCCCGCCTCTCGTCAACCGAATCTCCCCTGCAACTGTTTTTATGCGCGTCACATTTTGCTCCAGTGTTTCGTTAACTTGGGACAAAACCAGAGGAAGATGGCATCATGCCTGCGTTTGACGATTCCAGCAGAGACTCGTCTGCAGTGCAGTCGGTGAGTCCTGTTCCTTTTTACCGGGGTTCTCTCTACTCTGTTTGCTCTGACTGCAACCGTGGAGCTTTTATTACGGCTAGCTGCAATGTGTCTGTGTGTGTGTTGGAGAGAGAGAGAGAGACACACACAGCAGCGCCGACAATGCCGGGAAACGATGGTAAACAAACCGTTTACAAGGGTTAAAACAAGGAAGCGGCTAACGGCTATTAGTATCTCCAGGCGAAACAATGAAGAAAGGTCCAAGATCCAGTGAAACAAGCGTAGAAAAATATATGATTCAAGAAGGAAAAGCCTGGAATGTCTCTGGGAATCCAGTCTGAACGTTGGTGTTCACTGAAGCGGACGCTAAACCTGCCGAGGCTCAGATGTGTTGCAGAGATGACTGACATGAGTAAATGTTCTGATATGAGGCTCTTAAAGCTGCGAGGCGTTGCAGAGGGTCAGGCTCGGTCCGCCATTATTTAATTCTGATTCATAAATTAAGCAAACCGGCATTGTGACAGTCCAGCGATACTGTCGCTAGATGGCGCCACGTATGTTTATATCTAGGTTCTATTTAGCCTCAAAAAGGACCCTAAAAACACTGTCAGGATGGAGGCTTGGTGTACATAACTTTTTTATCATGATCAAATGTTTTTTTTTCTGTTTTTTTTATTATTTAACGTGACTATATACCTTTAAAGGCCAATAAACTGGCATTAAATACAGGGAAGAAACTAAAAAAACATGAAATCTTAACTAAGTGTCTGTTAACGAGGTGCAACTGAAGCTAATCTAATTACAGGGAGGTATTTTAGACTCACTTGTTTTGGGCAGCTCATGTAGAAGATATTGTGGTTAAAATAGGTAAAGGCATTGCCATGGCAAGACAACGTACCACACCCAGCACTGCTGTTAAACAGGTTCTACAGTCTCATCTGGAGCGCTGCCCAGTTATACGGTCACCTGCTTCACAGACGGAGCTTCATACGCTTCAGATGGCACAAAACAGGGCGGCCAGAGTTGTCCTTCAGCGCTCACAAAGGACAAATCGTCCAATGCGTCGGCGCCTTCAACGGCTAACAGTTATTAATAAGCTTAAACGAAGACTTCTTTCATTTACAAAAGGGTCAATATTCTTTGCTGAACGACTAGTCTGTGCTGAAAACTGCCAAGTTATTCAACAAGACCTGCAGTAGGTGGAGATATCAAACTCACTCGACCCAAAACCAACCAGCTGAAGTCCACAGTGTGTTATAGGGATATAATAATTCATTGGAACCATGAGGAGAATACAAAAAGTAAAATTCAAGAAGATATTGTCCACAGAGCTACTTTACACACTGAGCCGTATTTTATTTCTGATACCGTTGAGTTGCATATTTTCCACCTCCTAGGATTTACGTCGTTTTAAATGGTCGTATTTTAGATTTGACTTGGATGTGTTGACACTAGCAGTCATTAATTTGGCAGCTAATGGGAATCCAAATAAATCTCCATTAGTGCACAAACAGCTTAGATGGTGACATCACCGGCCACATGGCCACTAGACGTGCATGAAGGCCATGGAAAGCCTGGCGCCCCCCTGGACGATGAGCCGTACTGCCAAAAACACGTCGACAGAAACCAGGGCCACGGGGGGAGGAACCATGAACATTTTTTTTATGTTTTTGCGGCCAGCATCGCCCCCAGAATAGCCACAGCTTTGTGCCGGAGTTAGTTTCACTTCACTGTACGAAAATGTTTCTGTAGAAATCTGAAGTGAAACCGGCTCCAGAACTCAATCAGGTGTTGAATGTGAAAAGTGACGCCGGCTCATGAGTTTCCTCAGCAGCTGTAGGGTTGAAACCCGCAGCTCGAGTGATTTAAATAAAAAAGCATTCGTTGTGTTTTAGAAGCTTCACCGTGAGGCAATCAGCTTTAATAAAACTCCTGCTGCCTTATGTTGGTTTCCGAGTTTGAACCTTAGCAGTTTTACTCTAACTGAGTTTAAGGCGAACTGAAAGCGCGTCGACCTGCGAGTCCAAGTCCTCGCCCTTCATGCACAGATTGGCGTCGATGACGTTCAGCCCGACCAGCAGCCCGGCGATGACGGCGCCCTCCTCCTCCATCATCAGAGCGTTCGGCTCATAAAACTCACTGCAAGGGAGGAGAGAGAGAACTCAGGTTCAAGAACAGTTTCTTTTCTCCTTTTCCTCCTTATGTCCGGCTTCGTGCTAAGCTGGATGGTGCCAGACGGACCTGCTCTATCAGGGGAGGCGTTATCCCTATAAATCCTCCATTTACAGCCAAAATGATTTATTTCACTGCTGTGAGGTAGAAACTGATGGTGAACATGACAAGAGGGCAGGGGTAGGAAGGACAGAGTAAGAGAGAACGAAAATCACAGAACCCAACAAGCAGCAGGGGGAACCGGGAAAAGACGACAAACAAACGTTTATTTTCCTTCTTTTTCCATTTCAACAGTGTAAGAAAAATGTGGAGTTTATTTAAATTTTAGCCCCAAATGCAACAGAAGAAGAAAATGCAAGCTGGAGTAAAAAAAAAAAATTAACGCAGAAAGTACTCGTTATTTCTAAAAGGTAAGCAAAAATAAAAACAGCGTCTAGGAAAATAATTCTATTAAATTTATTCACACAACACCTGAAAGTTTCCTCTCTAAGGAAACCCAGCAGGTTGCATCAAGTCTCTCCAAGCAGCATTCACTCCTCCTGAAAGAGCGTAGAGCCACAGTGGACAGTCGTCTGCATTGTTGATGGCTTTGCAGCAATCCCTCATACTGAGCATGCATGAAGCGACAGTGGAGAGGAAAACTCCCCTTTAACAGGGAGGAGAACCTCCAGCAGAACCAGAACCAGGCTCAGTGTGAACGCTCATCTGCCTCGACCCACTGGGGCTTAGAGAAGACAGAGCAGAGACACAGAAAGCTCAGAAGCTCACATTGATCCAGGAGTACTTTCTATGTTATAAAGGAAAGGAGTAATAGCAGCAGTAGCTCCATTAGTGGCTTCATTTAGGAAAGAAACACAGCTAAGCAGATAAACTCTGATTTCAAGCCAAGAGGATGAAAAAGAAGAAATAAAGACATGCACTGATTTAAAATACAAAGACATAAGGAGGAAATTTAATAAACTAGGAAAACGTAGGTGGAAGGTCCAAATAGGAACAAAAACAGAAATCTTCTCATCAGCTCTTAAAACAAAAGGTCTTAAAAGTTCTTCAAAAGGCCTGAAGTTATCAAGATCACAGTTACCAGAAAGTCTGAATGTTCTGAAGGAAAACAGCGATTAAACGATGAATCCATTTTCTTTTTCTTATTGTAACCATATTTCCTGATAGAGGTCCACAGCGTGTGAGAATATAGACATACCTGAGCAGGTCCTTTCTATTGATGATGGTCTTCATGTAGTCAGAGAGCTTCTTCTGCATCAAGGCCAGGCGTAACCAGGCCCGGCCTCTCCCTAAAGGAGTTCTGGTGTTGAACACAAAGACGGAGGATTTCACGCCCACATTTAACATGTTTATCACGTCTTCCTGGATAAAGCTGTGAGGAAACGCACCTTAACCCAGGCAGGTCTTTCACACTGGCAGTGATCTCTCCAGCCTCAGGGGTCAACTTCTCCACGAGCTCCAACGGCCCCCAGAACGACTTGTTCTGTCCCAGGAAGGTCTTCTTAGCTGATGATTGATTTGGGGAATATTGAACGTCACACAAAAGGCCACAGTCGTTTTTTTCATCTCTCAACCTCGTCATAGGAACTGCAGCTCAATGAAGGGCGAAACCACTAGAATGTTCTCTTTGCACAAGCTTGAAACATCTATCAGAACTACCTCTAGTGTACATTTTTACATGCTTTATATTTTCAGACTGACGTCGGGGGGTCTGAGGACTCATCATTGAACACTACGAACCCATGAATGCAGAAAGTGCGATGATAACACCTACATTTTAGTCCGTGCTTAAGACAGTGCTCCATGACAACAAAGAACTGCTGGAGGGGCGCGTAGTCGGAGTCCAGCGTGCGTCCGAGGTTGAGCGCGGACTCGATCAGACCCTTGATGCTCAGCTTGGCCATGTTCATCAGGTTGAGCCTTTCGATGGCGATCGGGTCTTTGGGGTCTTAGAGAAAGAAACAACATATTTGTTCTTAAATAACATTATACAGGATATAAACTCAGCACAAAGCGTAAACAGGCTTGCATCTGGTTGATCACTTATTTTGTTGCATCAATAGTTCTTGACAAGAAAACCTTAAACCAGTGGGAGCTGAACATCAACTCCCTCACCAAGAAAGCCCAGCAGAGGATGTACTTCCTGCTGAAGGCAGCTGAAGAAATTCAACCTGCCAAGGACAATGATGGTGCAGTTCTACTCCTCCATCATTGAGTCCATCCTCACCTCCTCCATCACCATCTGGTACGCTGGTGCCACCGCTAAGGACCAGGGCAGACTGCAGCGTGTCATCAGGTCTGCAGAGAAGGTGATTGGCTGCAATCTTCCATCTCTCCAGGACCTGTACGCCTCCAGGACTCTGAGGCGTGCAGGAAGATTGTGGCTGATCCCTTCACCCCAGTCAGACTATTTCAGTCACTTCCCTCTGGCAGGAGGCTGCGGTCCATCAGGACCACAACCTCACACCACTAGAACAGCTTCTTCCATCTGCTACTGGCCTTATCAACAAGGCCAAGAGCCGCCCGTGACCTTTGACCCTGCCTCTCTCCCCCGTTCAGGACTTACAAGCTTCTGCGTTACATTAACGCACAGTTTACTGAATGTATATTGCTTCTGTATATATATATATATATCTACTTTATTTTATTTTATTTTTTGTCTGCACCATCAACACCAAGTCAAATTCCTTGTAAGTGCAAACCTACTTGGCAATAAACTTGATTCTGATTCTGATTCTGAAACCAACGTTTCTTTATTTTTTATTGATGTTTTTACCAGACATACACAAACAAGTACACATTACCTTGTTACAATTATGTGAATCAGAAAAACATGTTGTGTGCATTTATCAGCAGCTGCCCAGCCTTTTTTTTAAACAAATAACCATAAAAAAAATAATGCAGTCCAGCAACAATGTAGAGAACAAGCCAGATCTACAACATATAACATAGATCACAAAACAATACAAAAAAAACACCCTAGAAAGTCTACATATTATACCAATCCTGCAGCTGTATCTAATAAAAATTAGTGTTGCGCCGATGCCATTTTTTGACCCCAATATGAAATTAAAGTAAAATAATTACTTTAATTTCTTTTTGTGAAATGAAAAGGAGTGGAAAAGATTTATTAATCGGATTTGGTAAGACAGACTGTTAATATGAATGTTTGGTTAAATGTAAATTAAATAGAAAGTTTCGTAAAGTTGTGCGACAGTTTCATGGATGAAAAGGATGAGGCGGTTTTTAAAGATGATGGTCAAAAATCACATAACGCTGTGTCGATCAATCTACCACTGAAGGATGTCCAACAGCTCGCCGAAGAAGAAGTATCTCTTTTCTTAATTAAAAGGTACATAGCCATGTTATATGCTTTAAAAAAAAAAGACCAAAAACCGTTTGATCATGACAAAATAAAGTTATACACACCAAGCCTCCATCCTGATAATGTTTTGATAATGGTCCTTTTTGAGGCCAAATATAGATCCACAACGGGCGCGATGAGCAGATATAAACAGACGTGGCGCCATCTAGTGGCAGTATCGCAGCACTATCACAATGCCGGTTTGCTTCCTTAATAAATAACTATTAAATAATGCCGGACCCTCTGCAATGCCTCGCAGTAAAGTAGCAGCTCTGTGTGATCGCACACCAACTGTTATTAATTAAATAAACCGATCTACAGCAACTTTAAGAGCCTCATATCTGAACATTTACTCATGTCAGTCAACTCTGCGTCACATCTGAGCCTCGGCAGGTTTAGGGTCCACTTCAGTGAACACCAACGTTCAGACTGGATTCCCAGAGACATTCCAGTCTTTTACCTCTTGGAATCATAAATTTTAGCTTTTTTTTTTTCACTGGATCTTGGACCTTTCTTCATTGTTTTGCGTGGAGATGCTAATAGCCGTTAGCCGCTTCCTTGTTTTATCCCCTGCTGCGCATGCGTACTTCTGTTGTTATTAAAAATAAACACGAAAGGCCTTATTTACTAACAAATTGAGCAAAAAACAAACCGTAAAACAACAAAATAACTAATATGGCAGCAGGAAGTGATAATCTTTCATAAAAACAGAGTGAGCTACTGACGTATAAAAAGAGGAAAGGTCGAATCACGTGGCTATGCACCTTTAAAAGGAGCCACAGATTGATGGTAGCAAACAACACAGGCAGCCATGATGTGTAAACTAAAGAAGCGACACTTGTTTCTTTCCTTAAGGTGCAGCTGAAACTAGACACAGAGTGTCGGCTGGTGCAATAAACGGCGCCACAACCTCACTTTCCAAGAAAAATTGGGCTTTCGTTTATTTAGCCACAATGACGAGGTGTTTCATTCTGCACACAAACCATCTTTCTTTATTTCTTAAAACATGAGTAAATTTGGGCAACTGTTCTATTTGTAAGTTTAGGTGTCCAATAATAAACATTTAGTTGTTTTTCAGCAGACACTGACCATTTCATCCAAATAATTGAGACTAGATAAGGATTCTGGTTAAAATTAAAAAAGCTGAGAATAATTTTAAATTCAGATTCAGAACCCACTGACCTTCATACGTTCCACCATGAAGACAGATTCTCCCCATCACTGGGCATCAAAATCTAAATACCTATAAATACATATGATCACTTTTCTTTTAGCTTTAATATAATTAATATGAATTAGCAGCATTAGTACTGGCTGTAACTCTTTTGTTTTTAACTTGACTGCATACATTTCTGCTTTAACCTTTAGCTTTATTACAGGGAAACCAGTTTGGCCCAATGTTCCTCTGTCTGGTTTCATCCTTTGTGAATCAATTATTCATGTCAGCACTTTCCTCTAAAAGACTTTTAGTGCTATTTTATTGTTATTCAGTCCTGTCACAATTGTTTGTGTGATCAAATATTTATAGATTGTCTTTGTCATTTCATTTACTTTGGACTAAAACATCTGAACATCTCTTTCCCCCCAAACAAAAACCTGCTAAACAGACTTTTTAATAAGTTTTAAGGCACAGATTTAATATCCAGGAGCAAGGAAAGTGACATATCTCCAGATTTCAACCGTCTGACTCTGAATTAATAAACACCTTACCTAAACTTACCTAAACCTTACCTAAAAAGTATTTAGGAGAGAAAAAACAACAACAATCACCACAAAAATGCAAGAACTGTTAAAAAAAAAGACCAATACAGAGTCAGAACTCTGATTAAAAGCAAAATAATCTAATTATTAACAACTTCTTTTATTGGGGCAAAACCATTAAGTACAGGGACAATTCATATATTTTAAGTGTACTTGTTTAAGAAAAAAATAGCCCAGATAACACTAATAGCTTAAGCGTTAATATGCATAATGGAAGCATGTACCTTTGGTTTAGTCATACAGTTATTTTATTTATTTTATTATAATTGCGTATCTTTAATGTGCCACAGTGTGTTTCCATTTACCTGTGAAAATACTGCTGATATAAATAAATGTTGCTACTGAGGGACAAATAAAGGATCACTCTATAACAGGGCTGGACGATATAGAGAAAAAGTACATTGATAAAATAGAAATGCTATTGATCAATATTGATGATTATCAAATAATTCAAAACATATATTTTAAGTGCAGCCCTGCTAATTTTATGCTATTGCTTCATTACCTATCTCAACCCTTTATTCAACCTACTTTATACCAAAACTGCAAGTTTTTGAAAAAGAAAGAAAGAAGGCGTGCTCAATGAAGGAGCGTTCCTGGGTCTGGGTTTGTGATTGGCTGGGAGGATCTAATGACTAGTATTAACCTACATGATTGGCTAGAATGCAAAAAGAAGGAACATTTCTTCTATTGAATTTTTGACTCTTTTTTTATTTACATATCGATCGATATCTATTGTTATCGAACGGCCCTACTCTATAATAAAATACATTTTGTTTCAAAACAAAACATGGATCTGGTGCATAAAAAAAAAACGTTTTAGAGTGTAAACAAGGATCTGATCCTTGCAGATATAATCAGCAGCAGCCCTGTACAATTTCTGTCTTTCAGGTAACGTTGCATCATATTTTCTTCAGTGAACAGCAGCAGCAGGTTAGGTTCAGGTTCTTACGGGTTCCTACTTTTTCTGCTCTGTCAGCTTCAGCCCGGCTCCACCAGAACTTGTCCCATCATTGGCCACATTAGCCTCCGACGCCTTTAAAGCTAAAAGGTCGACCACATCCGTGCCTGTGATGTTTAAACAGATTAGCCGAGGCAGAGTGGAGAGGCTGAACGTCTCTGTCGTTGCAGCGCTGATGCCGGAAGAAGTGCGAAACTTTGGACAAATGTATTTAGATACATTTAGGCTACAGCACAGGTCGCATTTGAAAAAATCCGATCTGTGTCGTTCAGACTGTCATGAAAAGATCAGATACAGGTCGCATATGGGCAAAAAAATCGGAATTGGGTCACTTCAGGCTGCAGTGTGAACGTAGCCTTAGAGGCAAATGAGTGTCTTATATAGGCATTACATACTTAAGTAGTTTTTCTAGCATCGATTATATCGAAATGTTGATTATCTTGAAAAGTCTAATAGGCACCCCCCCCATTTCTTTCTATTTCATGGCAGTAGCGTAATCAGAAAAACATGCCAGGATTTAGTGCGTTTGTACAACACAACTTCAACGTTCAGTAATTAGCAGCTATGTAGTGTTACTGTGGGTTTTCCACTGCACAATAAAGGTTTAAAGAGAAAAACCAAGTCGTAACAAATCCCATCTGCAATGATTTGATGGCAACAGGCGGGTTAGTGACCTTAGCTACAAAGATAGTCTAAAAGGAAAGTAGGAATTTAAGTTCTCTTTTCTGATGATGAAAAATGTGTAAGTATGACTTTGGTTAGCAACAAAGCTGCTCCGCTCAATGGATATTAGGAGCATTACGGTACACTGTCACTACCTGATAGGACCCCTGAGCTGTCTACAAGACTGCCTGACTGTAATGTCTAAACTAGAAGTGCATTCATGTAAGGCAGCCCGCACCCAACCATAAACCAAGTAAGTTAATTCTATATAAAAGTTACGTTTATTTTGGCCTCATGTTAGAAACAGGGCAGTGTAGTCCTGCTACTCTGTCCTCCCAACTGTGTTCGTGGAGTGATATTACACACGTTGGGAAAATATTTAAATATATTTAAAAATATTGCCTTATAAAATGTGCCTTATAAACAAATTTTTTAAGATTTAATTTTTGGAAAAATCAGGATTTTCTTTTGCCAATGCACTCACTGGGCTTCCATGAAGAGAACAGCAGCAATGCTGAATATATGTTTAGTAAAATATATTGTCAAAATATTGTAAAGAGTTAACTTTTTTACAATGGCAGGCCCGTCATGTTTCACAGCTTGCGATATGCTTGACATAAAAGCAAGTTTTAAATAATTTCTTTAAATTTTTTGTGAAACGGAAAGGAAGGAAAAACCCAACCGGAATAATTGCATTTGGTAAAATAAAATCGTAGATTTTATTTTCAAGCCATTTCGCCCAGACCTACTTAGTATTTTTCGTTATAAAACAGGACCTGACTACTACGGTAAAATGTCCCACGTGGACAACAGAACTCCGTGTTAATAACTTTTTTTTACACTGTGCTAACGATGTGTGAAGAGTCAGATTCTGTACAAAAACAGACAGGCGTTTACTTTCAGTGGAAATTTTACAACTTAAAATCATCTGTCTTTGTGCTGATACAAAGAACCCACAAATTATCTTTTTTCCCCCACATTTTCGCTGTAACGTTATAATATTGTTGAGTGAATTAAGAATTTCTATCCCAAATGAAATGATAAAAATGCACCTCTGTTGAATCTAAACTGTATCAGTTTCTGAATATTATAGTTCAGTAAATATTATTTATTGGTGATTTTACTGCTCACAGCCCATTCTGTGGCATGTTTGCTATATCAGGTTACAATGATCTGATCAATTAGGCTGAATGATGACACCAATGAGAACAGCTGTGCTTGAAGCCATCCACTGAACCGTCCCCGTTAAGGGAAACGCATCAATTATTGATGTTGGTCCACCAATCAATCGGCCACTTATCAAAACCGACCAACTTGATTGGCTCTGAACTGCTACTGCCCAGTCAAATAGTGAAAAATCTGCAAATTACTAACCATTTTCTTTGATGCACTTTTTATTTTGGAGTTTAGAGGGAAAAAATTTGGATGACTTTTGAAGATGCATAAGAGAGGATAAACTTCCCTTTGTTTCCTGTTGGATTCAAAACGACCACCTCCACCAAGAAGCCTGCAGCACAACTGTTTTATTATCACTAGGGCTGGACGATGTAGAAAACAAACGTGTCGATAAAACAGAAATCATATTAATCGACCTCTTAAAAAGGTCAAATATATATATTTAAGGGCAGCCCTGGCCATTTTATGCTGTTGCTTAGCGACCTATTTTTAAATAAAAATTCAAACTCAACCCTTTAGTCAACCAACTTTTTTACCAAAACTCTAAGTCTTAAATAAAGAAAAATGTGTACTGTCTGAACTGTTGAAAGGGGGCGGAGCTTGGTGGCGCAGCGTTCCTGGGTCTTCGTTATGATTGGCCGGGAGGATGTAATGAATATTAGCATACATGATCGGCTAAAATGCTAAAAGAAGGAAAACTACCTATTGAACTTTTTGTTGACCCTTATTTTCCATTGAACCACATGTCTATCGATCGATATACGTCGTTATTGAATTATTGTCCAGCCCTGATCATCACTGCTAAAAAAATGTTTTAATTGAAACAAAATGTACACAAAAGTGGTCAGAAAGAAAAGTTGAAATCTGTAAAAAGCAGAATCAAGAGCTCTGATCTAAAAAAAAAACAAAAACTAGAGAGTAAAATCGGTACTGGCCAGTCAAAGCCTGATCGGTCAATTTCTCATGGAGACTGTTAAATACTTTAAGGAGCAGTTGAAAAACGTGGAGTATCAGACCAGACGGTACGGCTTTTTGGTCTTTCATGAAGGTGACGTTTATCTTCACGTAGGAGATTTTACACGAAAGGTTTTTGCCAAAGGTTTGCCTTTAAAGCCACGGGCTCTGTAAGCTTTGGTGCCCATGGGCCCCTAAGGGCGTTGATCCTGCTTTGTTTTCCTACTGGATAATGATGTCTAGGAACTAAAGCGCCACTTCCTGGTTGCCGGTCCCTGGCTTATATTTACAGGTGGCGTCATCCTGCCGTGTAGCGCTCAGGAAAGCCCAGCATGACACAGCTCAAAACGGGATCGGCGAGAACTGCGCGAAACACGCAGCGCCTCCGCTCTTTGTCGAACACCACGCCCCGACGGGGGAACCGCACACATCCACGGCTCTTTACCTTCGTGGGCCGGCTCGGGGTCCGGCGTGAGCGAGATGTCGTTGAGCTCCCGGAGGCAGAGCCACTCGCCGTCGACGGAGACGCGAAAGTTGCACAGATAGATGGTCTCCCGGGCGGCCTGGGTGATCTTGTCTGTGGTGGGGGTCGGGGTCTCGCTCTGAGGCGTCAGATCAGACATGATGACTCAGCTTTCACCAGGCAAGAGAAAAAAAGAAAAGCCCACAGCGCCGAGGAGAAAACAAGAACAAAAAAAAAAGAAAAAAAAAGAAAGAGGGGAGGCGAAGCGGCCTTTTGTGCCGGGCGCCGGAGATGGAGGAGAGAAACGGGAGATCAGAGAGGATGAAGAAAGAATCACCACAAGAGAGAGGAGACAAAAAACCCACACGAGGAGGGCTGGTGTGAGCAGGTGTCGAGGAGGTGGGGGGGGGAGTGCTGCTCCTCTTCCTCTTTACGTCTGCATCCTCCTCTCCTCCTTGACACGGCTGAAGGAAATGAGCTGCTGTCGTGAGCGAGGCTCCCCTCTCCTCCTCCTCCTCCTCCTCCTCCTCCTTGGCCTTTTTGTGCAGACGGGGCTTTAAAGCGCAGCGGAGCACGATGCTGTGAAAAGGCACCACGAAAAAAGACGCCCCAGCCCTCCTCCGGTCAGCTCAGCACCGGCCGGCTCTGATTGGGCTGCCTGTGCTCCGCAGTGAATCCACCGAGGTGGGTGTCGACCAAGATGGCCGACGGCGGTGCTGGGAACGGCGACGCGCTCGTCACGTGAGCAGATGGTGCATGCGTGCAGACGAGGGGGTGGGTGGGGTGGGGTGGGGGTGTCTCTGGAGTAACAAAGCAGTGCTAATGATTCAGCCGAGCATCAGCAGCGTCCCTCTGAGCTGAAACTGACGCCCGTTATCTGACCACTCCATCAGCGGACCGGCTGCAGCAGAGCGGCGGTGCAGCTTTAATGGAAGGTTTCTACAACAAGAGTAAAATCAGGAAGGCTTCAGATTCCTCTGTGACCACGGTCCGGATTTTAACAGGACGAATGAGAGGACTGTCCGTCTTAAACGAATTAGACTTCAAACCTGTTTCTTTACTGGGCCACTTTGGCATCATGACGTCATTAAACAGTTGCTCCTGTATATATGACACTTTTGATATAATGTCATTCCAGTTCACATAAAAAAAATGAAGAAAATTTCACAGTAACATACAAGTAGTACCTTAGGCCCATTTGAACAGTTTATCTGCAAAATAAAAGCTGATATTGGGGTGAGTTACTCTTTAAACTCATCATTCTGCATCACTTTTTCTCTTTTTGGACATTTCTGGGTTGTTTTAATGTGTTGTGGGAAAACAGACATTAGTGGCAGGATGCTGTTACTACACTGTTAAAAAAATCAGTTTCAGCCACTTTATACACTTTGAAAGGATACATGTCTCCACTTTATGACATGATATGCCCGTTTTTGGCTCTTGAGGGCCGTTATAAATTTCCTTGACGGGCCGGATTTGGCCCGCGGGCCTTGAGTTTGACACACACAACGTACTGTGCATGTTTTATAAAGTTGCTAATTGATGGGAGGAAAACCAGTCTGTTAGCATTCCCTCCAGATTGATAAACTCTGATTTTTCTAAAAGCTTGATGTGAATATATTTCTAATTTAAGGCCTAATTTTTAGTGCCGGGCTACAATCCCAGAGCTGCTAAATTCCTTTCGCCTAAGAGAACCATATGGGTAACTAAAATTACTTACAGCTAAATAACAAAATAATGACCTTAATCTAGCACCTCATCAGTTTGGGGGTCATTATCTAGTAAATTTTGATCAAATTGAAAGGGGAAAAATAGCAACAAATGGAAAATGCAAGGTTTTCATTTTACTCATTCTGAGGGGGAAAAATGACAGAGGTTAAATAATAGCATCCTTGCTGTCAGATGTCTGATAAACCATTAGAAAATAAGATGCTATATTCTGTTGACGGTGTGAAGAACGACCACACTGCTGCTGACAGTCCATTTCTGATTTGTTTAAAATACGATTCTGGCTGTGATGCATCACTACCGCATGGCCAATCCTCCCCCCCAACCCCCCCCCCCCATTTAAACACAGGCACAAAGGACAACTAGATGGAAAAAAACATCGGTCGTTAATATCGGCCCATTTTTACTTATCAGACCAAAACCGATATGTTAAAAAAATGACTAACATCGTCCGATACCGATATTAATGCCGATATATCATGCATCTGTATTTCTTTTGTTGTTTACCAATAGTTTGGTAAATACCTAGTAACTTTTCAACAACCGTTTGGGTCAGTAAACCAACAATGGACTTGCAATTGCTTTGGTCCAAACATAGACCTCCCAAACACGTGCCCATCAAATGCAAAAAGTCCGCACTTTTATCAACATGTAAGGGTCGTTTCTGCTTTAGATTCTCTCTCACAACTACGCCTGTAGAGATGATCATCAGGGCTGACCTTCCCTCCACCCAGGACCTGCACAGGTCTAGTGTCAGCAAAAGGCCAGCTAACGTCTCTGCAGACCCCACACATCCTGGACACAAACGGTTTGTAATTTTATCTTCGGGTCGGTGCTACAGAGCGCTGCTTCCAAAAACAGCCACAACAGAGACGGTTTCTATCCCCCAAGCTGTCGATCTGACGAACAGTTAACAGTCCACAGATCAGTACCGTCCACGCTTCTACTAAATCCAGCAATGACAAGAAAAATATTTCTATTTCACCTTTTATGTGTTTATTCTTAAAATGTCTTCATTGAGAGCAAATTGAAATCAAAGTCAAATTCCTTGTTTTTTGGGACAAACATAGCAATTAACGGCTATTCTGAACTAAGGACTGTAAAACAATTTAGACCTACTGGTGTTGCCATAGCAGCTAAGTTACAGTCTTAAACGTTACATTAATAGAAGAGTGAAAATCAGCTATTCCTTCCATCAGAGTAGGGCTGCACCATCAATCGCATTTGAAACATAAGCAATTTAAAAAAGCGCAGCTTCCAAATCGCATAGGTCTGCAATTAATAATTGTAACAATTAATAAAGACGCACCGATCCGATACCCAGATCAGATATCGACTAATGAGCTGGATCGGAAGATTAATGCCGATCCAGTCGTTTCTTTTTTTTTTTAAATTAATATCGTATAAAGCAGGCGTGCCCAAAGAGCAGCCCCGGGGCCATTGGTGGCCCCAGTACTGATTTTGACTTTTAATAAACACACTTTTGACATTCTCTTTAATTTCATAGTAACATCTATTAATTAATTCATTAATAATCTTTAATACAAAAAATCAGCCCCGTTCACCAGCAACTACATATGACCCCCTTGCCTCCCCCTCCCCCCCCATAGCCAGTCATTCTCCTGCTTCCTACTGCCCACTTCGTCCGAAATTTCTGATCTCATCTGTAAATCCAAGTCCTCTACCTGTTCTCTTGACCCCCCCCCCCCCCCCCCAGCTCTGGTCCAACCTGTCTCACCTCCCTCCTCCCCTTCATTACTTCCATTATTCATTCCTCTCTCTCCTCTGGTGTTGTCCCCTCACTTTTCAAAACTGCATCTGTCTCCCTGATTCTGAAATAAACCTGGTGCTGATCCCACTAACTTTAATAATCTTCGTCTCATCTCAAATCTTCCCTTTATTTCTAAAATACTCGGGAAAAAAAATAGTGTCTGCTCAACTCCACGCCTTTCTTACCCTCAACAGTCTTTACGAGCCTTTCCAGTCTGGTTTTCGCCCCTCCCATAGTACTGGAACCGCCGTAATAAAAATCACTAATGATCTCCTCTGCTGATTCTGGACTCCTCTCCATCCTCATCCTCCTGATCTTAGTGCGGCCTTTGATACCATTTCTCACCCCATCCTCCTCAATAGATTATCCTCTCTTGGCATCTCTCACACTCCTCTGACTGGTTCTGCTCATATCTCTCCGACCGCACTCAGTTTATTCTTCACATCCCACCCTTCCCCCGTCACTACTGGTGTCCCTCAAGGCTCAGTTCTCGGCTCCCTCCTCTTCATCACCTACCTCCTTCCCCTTGGCAGTATTTTTCACAAATTCAACATTCATTGTCACCGTTACGCGGATGACACCCAGCTTTATTTATCCAGTAAACCCACTTCCTCACTCCCCCCCCTTGTCCCTTACTGACTGCTTACTTGAAATTAAAAACTGGTTCACCTCAAACTTCCTTAAACTAAACAGCGATAAAACCGAACTCCTCCTCGTCGCCACCAAATCCACCCTATCCAGAAACAATAGTTTCTCTCTACCCATTGACACTCCTTGGTCTCCCCCTCCCCTCAGGTCAAGAGTCTGGGTGTCATCCTCGACTCCTCCCTCCTTTCAGTCACACATAAATAACATTACCACTCACACCGCCTCTGTCCTCATCCACAGCCTCATCACCTCCCGTCTTGATTATTGTAATTCTCTTCTTTTCGGCCTCCCTCATAAATCCCTCCATAAACTCCACCTTCTTCAGAACTCAGCAGCTCCTGTCATCACCAGAACCCACCAGAACCTCCTCTCTCCATCATATTTCCCTGTCCTTCACCAACTCCACTGGCTCCCAGGTCAATTTAGAATACAATTTAAAATGCTTCTATATACTTTCAAAGCCATCCATAACCTTGCTCCTCCATATCTATCAGACCTCCTTCACATCCCGCTCCCTCAGATCCTCCTCCTCCATCCACCTCACCTCCGCAGTATTGACTCTCTCCCCCTGTTCAAAACCAGACTCAAAACCCGCCTGTTCCAGCTCGCTCATTTGTAAATACACTGTTCTTGTCCCTCTTCATAACTGTTTTTATGTTCCTGTATTTTCATTTTTATTGTCTGTAAAGTGACCTTGAGTGTCAAGAAAGGCGCTGTTAAATAAAATGTATTATTATTTTTATTTTTATTATTATTAATTATTATTATTATTATTCAATGACATTTAATTACTCAAATGCAGACTTTGGTGCATTAAAATCTGCTTTGAATTAAATTATGAAAACTGGCTAATTACAGCAGGTTTGACCCAATACTGACCCAAATACTGTTCTTATATTGCTAGACCAAAAACAGTTCAGTTTATTATTGTTAAAGAGTCAAATTTAATTATTCAGAATAATTTGCAAACTGGAAATGATTTGTCATCTTTTAATATGACAAATGAGCAAAACCCTTTTTTTAAATTCTGGATCTACAATGATTTTCACATTCATTTCCTTCGAAAAATCTGACTAATAATTTATAAATGATAATCGTATGATAAATCATATTTTGTAGAGCAGGTACAAAATTTACAGGATTTATCTGGTTTAAAAAAATAAAAAAAAACATTTTTTAGCCCTAGAGCTCCTTTGACATGACAATTTTGGCCCACGTACCAAAAAGTTTGGACAGCCCTGGTATACAGCGATACAGTTATGGTGATCTAGTCACTTTAATTCTATGTTTGCAGTGGCGGTTCACGTAGAGCACGCACAGCAGCTAGTGCTGAGCAAACACAGAGCAACCTGCAGGACCGAGCCAAGTCTGCTTTTTGGAAACATTTCAGACTTGATACGCCAACAAGTCCGACTGCAACATGCAGCGTCTGTGATGCGTAAGTTGTGAGGGGGGTGATAATGTTGGTAAATTCAACACCACAGACTTAAATAAGCACCTCCTAAAGCACCATGCTGAAGAACATGCAGAACTTTTTTTAACAATGTTTATTTCAAGCCTGATAACTTCACGCTCCGCCCAGGTATCGGTATCAGATTGGATCAGAGAAAAACTGGATCGTGCATCTCTAACAATTGATGGAATAAGACTTTTAGGTGTTGGTAAAATGTTTAAAGTGGGTTTGCCTCCACATGGAAGGGAAGAGAGACGCAGCAGTGAGATAATCACATTTCTTTATTTGTTTTAGAGTTTATATAATCATACTTTTTACCAGAAACTTTCAGGAATCTCACCACAGCATTAAGTAGCAGTCAAACTGTTTAATACATAGACTTGTTTGTTGTTTGCACTTTATGTTCAACAAGGATTGATGTCCAACTCAACAAGCTCTTGAATAATAATATTCTGATTAATAAAAACAGTCAAATCTCTTGTTTTAAACAGTCCTTGTTTACAAGCATCTTTATCTAGAGGACATTTTTGCTGCTTGTTTTTAATGCAGAGAAAAGTCTAAATTAAATCGTAATTTTGATTTTTGGCAAAATCGTACAGCCCTACCTCAAAGCGTAGGAAAATGTGTGCAAGTGATCATTTGAAAACTCTGGTAATGATACGTTAAGCTCACATAACAGCGTGCCATGTCTATTATTACGGCACGAACGACAGTCGTTAGTAAATCCAGACTCGGTGCCAAAAACAAGATTCCCTTGTTACCCTTTTTAAAGACGAAAGCTACGGTAACACAGAATAAGTGCCGGTTATGTTCCACACGGGACAGCAATCTGCTGCATTCTCCGTATGCCTGGAGCGTGGTCACAATACGCGAGCTTTTTCCTTTCCAAGAAAACATCAAGGTCTAACTAAAAGCTCCAAAAAAGGAAAGAATCGAAGCAGAACTTTTGATTCACGATAAGGCTGGACGATATAGGAAAAAAACATATCGATAAAACAGAAATCATATTGATCAATATCGATAATTATCAACAAATTCAAAACATATATTTTAAGTGCAGCCCAGGACATTTTATGCTGTTGTTTAGCGACTTATTTTTAGATACAGACACAAACACTGAATTCAAGCTCAACCCTTTATTCAACCAACTTTTTACCAAAACTGCAAGTTTTTATGAAAGAAAGCGTGCTCTTTGAAGGGGGCGGAGCTTGGTTCCTGGGTTTGAGTTTGTGATTGGTTGGGAGGAAGTAATGACTGCAATATTAATATACATTTTATATAAGTTATATATTGCATTCTAGCCTAAATATATTATCTACATTACAGGCTACAATGCAAAAAGAAGGAAAACTCTTATTCTATTGAACTTTTTATTGACCATTTTTTTCCTATCGATCGATATATTTTGTTATTGAATTATCGTCCAGCCCTAATTCATGATTCCAAATAATAATAATAATAATAATAATAATAATAATAATAATAATAACAGCTTTATTTATTTATTTCAAATAAATTGCTGAACAGTAGGTCATGCAAGGATTAAAGCAATACAATTTTAAAAACAAAATAAAATAAAAACATAAGTTGAGGCATCACATTTAAGTCGTATTAAGATAAATGCCATGCTTGACCCAGAAGTAGCACCGACCAGAACTGTAAAACATGGTGGTGGCAGCATCATGCTCTGTGGGTGAACCTTTTTGTCAAGGTGGGTGAGCACAGGATTAGTTTAAGGGCGATCACGATTTATTATTATTATTATATGTATTTCTTACGATCCATCCAAACAGATGTTTGCTTTTCATTTGAATCGTACATATTTGTCATATTAAATGAGGATTAAGTCTTAAAAATAATTTATCATGGCCATACATTTCTCACAAGTTGACATTTTATGCAGAAATGTGTGCACTTTTGGATCCACTATAAATAATTCACTGGACGTGATTTCCCCTCGTGACTCATCTCCAGTTTTAGGAGCGTTGTTGAGTCCTTTCTATTTGTTTTTGGGGCTAGCAAACAGCAGATTATTGCAGATTATTGCTGTCTAGAGGAGCCCAGGCTACCATCAGCCCCGCCGTGAAGCCTTAGTAAACTTTCTCTGCACTTACTTCTTCGCTTTGAATCGACTCTTTCGATCCTGAAGTCATACTGTCGGAGCGGCGACGCGGACGCGGCTCCTGCCTTCCCCGGCTTCACGTTTGTCGAGCTCAGCGCTTCCTTGAAGTAGATCACTGAGGTCGGGGACAGCGTGTCGTCGTCGGGACTGTCAACATGTCCGTTTTCATCCGAGGAGTTCTGACTGTTCGTCCCGGAGCCTGACTGCGGAGGCAGACCCTCCGCCGGCTGATCCCGCTCCGCCATCCTCTCCGCGCGGTCAGACCGTCCTCATATGACCGCCGGCTGGCCTCCTGTCGGCGGTCAGCGGGGACTCGTTCACCCGCGGGGTTCGGCTAAACGACCCACAGCCCTATCGGTCCACTGTGATCATTCCACCTTCCGTTCTCTTCTCCAGAACCTCACCTTGACCCGGAAACAGCTGTGCGTTGGCATTTTCGGTCGAATCTGCCAATTTTCGCGAGACTTTCCGCTCTTCGGTTGGACGGCGGTGAGACGCCCCACCGCCACTCACTCTGGTACGGCTTTTCGGTTCGCGCATGCGCAACGGGAAACGACCTTTTTATGTTTTTTAAGGTCTTCTACTGTTGTTTGTTTGTTTTTTGGGGGGTCGGGTTCAGGTAAGTGATAAAAGGGACGCGCTATGTTTAATTTTAAGGATTAGGGTGCGAGAGCAAATGTTTCCGCTCTCGTGTGAACAGGGTCATGCGCTATGAGGCACAGGAAATGAGCAGACGCCCCCCGGTGAAGAAACGATACGTCAGAACGTCAGCCATATTGTAAGGGGCAAGTTTAACTGGATTTTAAAGCGACACAGCTGTTTCGAGTATTTATTAAATTGTATCAATTTAGACAACGATGAGCAAAATCTTGTAATTAAAATAACTAGAGGTGAGTAGACACCTGCTACATGTAATTGAGGTACTTTTTGAAGAAAATATTTTACTGTACTGTACTTTTTTGTTGTTGCACTTTTACTTATTAAAACATATTGCTGCTCTTCAGTAAAATTTTCTGGCTGCTCTACTCAACGTCAGTAACTTAACTGAATTTATTCCATGCTTGTTTTAACCCAAAATGCACCAGACATCACATTCACAGTTTATGTTAAAGTATAACTTCTTATTTGGACACCAGCTTTGTTCTTTTAACGTTGTTCTCTATCTGCTGAGCTCATAGAGACACTTGGAGATCAACTGAACATGCAGTTCACTATAGATATTACTACCGGAAGTACTTTGCACGGTTCTAACATACAGTATATACAACTACTGCCACAACGTATTGGTTTCATTAAAGTTATGTTACAAAAAAAGAAAAAGTGTTTTTCCTGTCTGAATTTGTTATTTTGTAATAGTTGTTTTTTTATTAAAATATTTTTTTCTTTAGTCTTTAAAATACCAGAATGTGTACTTTATATTTTTGTCTGCCTGATTACGTTACCTTTAGATATTAAATGATGTTATGATTAGTTGCTCAGTACTTGAGTAAACTTCCTACTGAATACTTTTTTACTCTTACATGAGTAATTTCTTGGTTGGCTACTTTTTGCTTTACTCAAATAAAAATATGTTGAAGTAGTGCCACTCACACTTGAGTACAGTTTTTGTCTGCTCTACCCTATGGGGTGCCGAATGTAAAATTTCAGATAAAATTCTATAGCTGATATATTTTGATTATTTAGCTCACTTTTCTCATATTTAACTCCCTTTTCTCACATTTAAGACAGAAATTCACAATAAACAAGATCTTATATGCAATTGTCAACAATATGTTTATAAAGTAAAATAAATAGTTAAATGTTAAATCTAAATGTTAAATGTTAAATCTAAATGTTAAATCTATATCTAAATGTTAAATCTATATCTAAATGTTAAATTTAAATCTAAATGTTAAATCTATATCTAAATGTTAAATTTAAATCTAAATACTAAATCTATATCTAAATGTTAAATGTAAATGTTAAATCTATATCTAAATGTTAAATTTAAATCTAAATGTTAAATCTATATCTAAATGTTAAATCTATATCTAAATGTTAAATTTAAATCTAAATGTTAAATCTATATCTAAATGTTAAATGTAAATGTTAAATCTATATCTAAATGTTAAATTTAAATCTAAATGTTAAATCTATATCTAAATGTTAAATCTATATCTAAATATTAAATTTAAATCTAAATGTTAAATCTATATCTAAATGTTAAATGTAAATGTTAAATCTATATCTAAATGCTAAATCTATATCTAAATGTTAAATCTAAATGTTAAATCTATATCTAAATGTTAAATTTAAATCTAAATACTAAATCTATATCTAAATGTTAAATGTTAAATCTAAATGTTAAATCTATATCTAAATGTTAAATTTAAATCTAAATGCTAAATCTATATCTAAATGTTAAATTTAAATCTAAATGTTAAATCTATATCTAAATGTTAAATCTATATCTAAATGTTAAATCTATATCTAAATGTTAAATGTAAATGTTAAATCTATTTCTAAATGTTAAATTTAAATCTAAATGTTAAATGTAAATGTTAAATCTATATCTAAATGCTAAATCTATATCTAAATGTTAAATCTATATCTAAATGTTAAATGTTAAATGTAAATGTTAAATCTATATCTAAATGTTAAATTTAAATCTAAATGTTAAATCTATATCTAAATGTTAAATTTAAATCTAAATGTTAAATCTATATCTAAATGTTAAATGTTAAATGTAAATGTTAAATCTATATCTAAATGTTAAATCTATATCTAAATGTTAAATTTAAATCTAAATGTTAAATATATATCTAAATGTTAAATTTAAATCTAAATGTTAAATCTATATCTAAATGTTAAATCTATATCTAAATGTTAAATGTTAAATGTAAATGTTAAATCTATATCTAAATGTTAAATTTAAATCTAAATGTTAAATGTTAAATGTAAATGTTAAATCTATATCTAAATGCTAAATCTATGTCTAAATGTTAAATGTTAAATGTAAATGTTAAATCTATATCTAAATGTTACATTTAAATCTAAATGTTAAATCTATATCTAAATGTTAAATCTATATCTAAATGTTAAATTTAAATCTAAATGTTAAATCTATATCTAAATGTTAAATGTTAAATGTAAATGTTAAATCTATATCTAAATGTTAAATCTATATCTAAATGTTGAATCTAAATCTAAATGTTAAATCTAAATGTTAAATCTATATCTAAATGTTAAATTTAAATCTAAATGCTAAATCTATATCTAAATGTTAAATTTAAATCTAAATGTTAAATCTATATCTAAATGTTAAATGTTAAATGTAAATGTTAAATCTATATCTAAATGTTAAATCTATATCTAAATGTTAAATCTAAATCTAAATGTTAAATGTTATATCTAAATGTTTCGAAAATATGCAAATTGACCACGCCCCCTATCGGGTTCTCGCCCACCCCACCGACCTTGGATCAGCCATGAGATCCATCTGTGGAGGACACGGTAAACATGCCGCACAGACGGCTGACAAGGCAACTTCCTATAACTATATAACTTTCTCCCTTTAACGGCAAAGTTTCTTGTTTTAATGAGAGACTTATCTTGCTTAAACGACATAATTTTCGTCTCATAACAACGCAACATAACCCGGCATCAGCTCGCGGGATATTTGACTGTCATGGAGGAGAGGAGAGACGGAGGGGCACCTTTTATTACTTTTTAAGAAGTCGTCATTTTTCGGAGGAATGTATTTCTGCACTGAGGAGTGACAAGGTAAGTCATAAATATACAGCAAGTCCTCTACTTGAAATTGGACCAATTCGGCAGTTATTTATAGTTAACAACTCTGCTTTGGATACACTTGCATTACTGTAGTACCGTCTCTGGCTCTGTTTACACGGTGAAAACAGGTATGCGTTGCCTTTGTACTCTTCATTTACACACTACAAGGTTTAACTGTTGCTTAGGGGGGGCTTTCAGCTATAGCTGTGGGTTTATTTACAACAGTTTGCAGCCGAAACAGTCCTCCGCCAGCCGCTGTTTTCTTCTTCTGGGCAATTTGACCCGGAGCTTCAAAAATCACAGCGCTACTAGTGGTGCGGCATGGGAATTACACCGTTTAAGTACTCTGTAAACAGGGCCTGTGACTGCAAATGTACCTATCTACGCCCTTATGTATTTTAATCAAATATGATTAAAATAAATTTTAATCCGACACTTGTAAGGCTAATTAAAAGTATATGTATTCTACACAATGAAAGTGAGGCTAGATAAAGCTACATTTATCCATATTTTATTGTGTCAAAACAAAGATATGAATACAGAGCTTTCTAATGGGACAATTCACAAGCCAGTGAAGGACAACTATATATATGAACTTCATTAATAAACCCAGTCAACTACTGACATGCTTTAATAAGGGGAAAAGCAAAAACTGATAATCGATTATCATTGCTGCAAATTCAAAAGTTAATATCAGAATTTATCAATGAAAGCTCCTGGCAGCAAGGCACCATTGTTCTCAGTTTATTTGTTGTTCCATTTGTTTTTTCTAATGTCTTTCAACTTACTCAGAAAATAAAACAAATCTTAATCAACAACATTGTTCCATTGCAGTCTAGGTTTAAGCAATTTTAACATTGATCCAGTCTAACCTTAAATCACAATTTTAAACAGCAGCTATTCTCCTTCTGATGGGAATTCTGTAAAAGTACTTTTTAAAATTCTCATAAACAAAAACATTAAGGTAGGAGGACCAGTATTAAGATAGCTACATTAAAAATACAGCCAGAAAATGAATGTTCTCTTTTACATCTTAGAATGCCTGTGCATTTGATCTGACACTCAAAATTTAAATATTTAAAAACTTTGAATTTGGAATATTTAGCTTCTCACATTTAGCATAAGTAACGTGCTCAATTTTTAGAAAGAATAAATTATGTTATTTTTACATTTTGTTTAAAATAAAAAACTTGAAAAAACAATAACAAAATCTCTGCTGTGTTTACAGGTTGGCATCTCTAAAGCTGAATACATGGATGGTGCTGTCCAAAAGTTACTGCTGGATATTTTCTTCCAGCAGTAACAGAGGGGGTACCACAGCCAGAATTCATATAGACATGGAGACAGAGAATGGTACAATGAAAGACATTCAAAGATTTTTGCGTCTTGATGACAGCTATCCTGAAAACTACTTCATTGTGGGATCCAGCACCCACAGCCAGCTCATCAACAGCTGGTGGAATTTCTTAAGGAAACGTCGTGCACAGTACTGGATGAACCTTTTTCAAAAACTGAAGAATACAGATTACTTTACTGGTGACTTCTTGGATAAGCAGCCAATTCTGCTCACCTGTTTAAATATCACTGAGGTATGTTTGAATGTAAAAGATAAATACTATATGATACATGCTTTTAAATATGGAGTATGTACTTTAAGAACTTGTTTATTTTCTTGTCTTTCAGGAAGAACTCTTAAAGTGGTTCACTTATGGAACATCATTTGTAAGATTAGAGATGCAATGGCTCCAAGTGGCCGGCCCTACATGATGTATACCTGGGGTGTCAAGCTCCAGTCCTCGAGGGCCGGTGTCCTGAAACTTTTAGAGGTTTCCTTGGTCCCACACACCTGAATCAAATGACACAATTAGCTCCTCAGTATGCAGTCAGGTTCTTCAGAGTCCTGGTAATTACCTGATTATTTGACTCAGGCATGTCGGACCAGTGACATATCTAAAAGTTGCAGGACACCGGCCCTTGAGGACTGGACTTTGACACCTGTGAACCCTTCCACGGCGTTTTGGTGAACAAGATCATCTCAAACAGGTTTCTAAGCAAGCGGCAGAAACTTGCACAGTCCAACGTCTTCAGAGGACCGTTCACATGTTATGAGACAGTTCTAACTATCATACCTTCTGATGACGGAAAACTTTCTTCATGCACCGTCCACACATGATGAAACAATGGAGTTATGCTTATTTTTAAGAGCTTGTATACACACAAACCTGTGACACGTGTGACATTTTCTTGTAAAAAAGAGTTTGTGGAGCAAATGACCTTGTGAGCCTGTCCAGAATGACCCTGTCACTTTCCCATACAGTCAGAAATAGGCAGCTGCAGACCCCACAACCCATAAAGGAAAAGCAGTCAAAGAAATACAGATGGAGGAAAAAAAACAGATCTCTGTTTTCACTGACTCCCATGTACTTAAATGTTTCATCATGATGTACATAATTTTTTGAATTTTGGTAACAGGTTTTATATTTTGTGTGATTCTTGTGTGTGACAGCAAATATACACTACTAAATATATTAGGACAATAACAAGAAATTTAACTTCACATTTGCCTTGTAATCTGTCATGTAGGACAAAAAATGTTTAAATGACATGTTCTGTAAACCCCACCACTGCTCCTCATATTCAAGACATAATTCTTATATTTATAACAGCAAGACTCTTATAGTTCTCTGTTACTGAACACTGAGACCCAAGTTATGTACTGTTTGACAATGATGATATGGTCAAATGAGATGAAAAATAAAGTGCCTATGCTTATGTGCAACATGAAAACTTTTAATGAATCTTTGGTAAAAACCCATTACAAAATAAAGTGCAATGGTTTGTGATCAAACCAACTCATTCTTTCCTTAGAAACATAACATTATATTGCAATGTTACATCAACTCACAGAAGAACATACATTAAAAGTACCTTTAACAAGTTCTCTGAAAGATCCTTTTGAAAGGAAGTTCTCTACCTCCAGATAATGACTTAACTAGAACATTATCTATGAGTATTAAAAAGATGAATACATGGATCTCAAAATTGAACATGAGAAAATCCTTTTACATATGACAAAAGTCGTTGTTAGAAAGCTGGGCACTATTGCGCTCAAAGCATTTATCTATTTTACAATCAACTTTAAAGAATATAAAAGAAAAATAATGCCCTATGGAAAGAAAAGTAAGTACAGTTTTAACACATGCTTTAAAATTTTTTACCTTAAAGAAGCTTAATAGCAACAGCAATAATTTCACTTCAAAAAATTGTATTTCACAATGTTGTTGGAGTAATCTTTTTAATCAGTATTTTTGCTCTATATCTTTGTCAACAAAAACAAAAGCTAATTGACTCTATTGTGGCTCACTTCCATATGTTCTTGAAAACATATTGAAAACACATTTTGAGTCAAATGGTAAGCTTTCTTTTTAAATATATTACATAGTGATATTACCTGAAACCAAAAACATTTTAGATCAAATTGGACTTTTTCCATGAAGATTTGCATGTAAAGAGTTTTTCAAGCCACGTCTGTTGAAGGACATCTCTTTCACCTTTTCCTTGGAACTCGAAGCAAAATCTCTGGGTGGCAATTCTGTCAGCATAGGTGGGAATATAGATGGCCAAGCTCTCATCCATGCTTGCTATAGCTGATATGTCAGTCTACAAGCACAATGAAATTATGGTTAATATAAAAACCGTAAAAAACTAAAAAGACTCTTTTAAGCACATGATTATTAATCTTTACAGCAGAATTTATGATTAAATGCATGAAATGTTTTTAAAAATATTAAGCTGCTTATCCTTATCTCTATCTCATTAACATCCATGTAGAACATTTGCAGTCACAGGCCCTGTTTACAGAGTACTTAAACGGTGCAATTCCCATGCCGCACCACTAGTAGCGCTGTGATTTTTGAAGCTCCGGGTCAAATTGCCCAGAAGAAGAAAACAGCGGCTGGCGGAGGACTGTTTCGGCTGCAAACTGTTGTAAATAAACCCACAGCTATAGCTGAAAGCCCCCCCTAAGCAACAGTTAAACCTTGTAGTGTGTAAATGGAGAGTACAAAGGCAACGCAAACCTGTTTTCACCGTGTAAACAGAGCCAGAGACGGTACTACAGTAATGCAAGTGTATCCAAAGCAGAGTTGTTAACTATAAATAACTGCCGAATTGGTCCAATTTCAAGTAGAGGACTTGCTGTATATTTATGACTTACCTTGTCACTCCTCAGTGCAGAAATACATTCCTCCGAAAAATGACGACTTCTTAAAAAGTAATAAAAGGTGCCCCTCCGTCTCTCCTCTCCTCCATGACAGTCAAATATCCCGCGAGCTGATGCCGGGTTATGTTGCGTTGTTATGAGACGAAAATTATGTCGTTTAAGCAAGATAAGTCTCTCATTAAAACAAGAAACTTTGCCGTTAAAGGGAGAAAGTTATATAGTTATAGGAAGTTGCCTTGTCAGCCGTCTGTGCGGCATGTTTACCGTGTCCTCCACAGATGGATCTCATGGCTGATCCAAGGTCGGTGGGGTGGGCGAGAACCCGATAGGGGGCGTGGTCAATTTGCATATTTTCGAAACATTTAGATATAACATTTAACATTTAGATTTAGATTTAACATTTAGATATAGATTTAACATTTAGATATAGATTTAACATTTACATTTAACATTTAACATTTAGATATAGATTTAACATTTAGATTTAAATTTAACATTTAGATATAGATTTAGCATTTAGATTTAAATTTAACATTTAGATATAGATTTAACATTTAGATTTAACATTTAGATTTAGATTCAACATTTAGATATAGATTTAACATTTAGATATAGATTTAACATTTACATTTAACATTTAACATTTAGATATAGATTTAACATTTAGATTTAAATTTAACATTTAGATATAGATTTAACATTTAGATTTAAATGTAACATTTAGATATAGATTTAACATTTAAATTTAACATTTAACATTTAGACATAGATTTAGCATTTAGATATAGATTTAACATTTACATTTAACATTTAACATTTAGATTTAAATTTAACATTTAGATATAGATTTAACATTTACATTTAACATTTAACATTTAGATATAGATTTAACATTTAGATATAGATTTAACATTTAGATTTAAATTTAACATTTAGATATAGATTTAACATTTAGATTTAAATTTAACATTTAGATATAGATTTAACATTTAGATATAGATTTAACATTTACATTTAAAATTTAACATTTAGATATAGATTTAACATTTAGATTTAAATTTAACATTTAGATATAGATTTAACATTTAGATTTAAATTTAACATTTAGATATAGATTTAACATTTACATTTAACATTTAACATTTAGATATAGATTTAACATTTAGATATAGATTTAGCATTTAGATATAGATTTAACATTTACATTTAACATTTAACATTTAGATATAGATTTAACATTTAGATTTAAATTTAACATTTAGATATAGATTTAACATTTAGATATAGATTTAACATTTAGATTTAAATTTAACATTTAGATATAGATTTAACATTTACATTTAACATTTAACATTTAGATATAGATTTAACATTTAGATTTAAATTTAACATTTAGATATAGATTTAGCATTTAGATTTAAATTTAACATTTAGATATAGATTTAACATTTAGATTTAAATTTAACATTTAGATATAGATTTAACATTTAGATATAGATTTAACATTTAGATTTAACATTTAACATTTAGATTTAACATTTAACTATTTATTTTACTTTATAAACATATTGTTGACAATTGCATATAAGATCTTGTTTATTGTGAATTTCTGTCTTAAATGTGAGAAAAGGGAGTTAAATATGAGAAAAGTGAGCTAAATAATCAAAATATATCAGCTATAGAATTTTATCTGAAATTTTACATTCGGCACCCCATACTACCCACCTCTGAAGATAATATAAAACATCCATCCATCATCTTCCGCTTGTCTGCGATTGGGTCACAGCAGTAATCAGCTGCTTCATGCACCAAGGAATTTGATTTCGCTTCCACTTTGCTCTTAGTTAATGATGACATTTTAGGTACAATATACAAAAAGGTAAATAGAACAATTTTTTTGTAAATATGAATATATACATTTTCAACAAAAGAGAGACACGATTGGATTGCTGCCAATGGACATTATCAATCTGGGTTCTCTGACTGTTAGGTGTTTATTAGGATGACAGCCAGGGTGAATATTTGTATATTCACAACACGTGTCATCTCAATGAAATTTACAAATCAGTTAAATTATCAAAAAAGATTGGTTAACAAGTTTTCTATCTAAGGAAACCCAGGATCGAGTTATTGACTTGCAGCATTTACTCCTCCTGGATGTGCGTGCAGCCACAGTGGACAGTTGCTTGCAATGTGTTGTTGACTTTGCAGCAATCCCTGATACCGAGCATGCATGTAGCAACAGTGGAGAGGAAAACTGAGTGGTGGATGGCTTCAACAACTATTCTTCTGTTGTGCCGACCTGAAAGTAAAAGTATAAACAGGTTGTGTGCAGGATGTGTGGGTTCTCCTGAAGGTTAGCCACTTCTTTTCTGATCCTGGACCTGTTCAAGTCCTGGACACACAGGGTTAGGGTTCCTCTCCCAGGCAGCAATCTCCAGCTCATTTTAGGAGATTACAAGGTGTTCCCAGGCCAGAAGGTACAAACAACAGCCCTGCGTCTACCCCCAAGGGTCAGGGCCGGATTTAGGAGGATGGGGGCCCCTGGGGTGGAGTCAAGATGGGGGCCCCTGGGCTAAAGTCTATATATATATATATATATATATATATATATATATATATATATATATATATATATATATATATACATACAGTGTTGGGGAGTAACGGATTACATGTAACGACGTTACGTAATTTAATTACAAAAAAAGAGTAACTGTAATTCGTTACAGTTACAATGAGAAAATATGTAATTCAGTTACAGTTACTTCCGAAAATATTAAGAATTACAAATTTAGTTACATTTTTTTAAAAATATAAAGAAAAACCATTGCGAAATATGTAATGATATTTTTATTGCTTCGTGCCCTGTATCGCCGTTTCCCGCTACGACTCCTTGTCTCTATCACTCTGATGATCCATCCTGTGCTGGTGGAGCCTTCTGAAAGAACAGCAAGCGAGCGGACGTTTCACGGTTTTATTTGGCTTCGCTTTAAGGAAGAGAAAGATGCAACAAGGCGCTTTGCAATCATGCAGTCTCTTGTTATTCACACACAACAATAAACCGTGAGAGCTGACGTGTGTTGTGAAACTGCAAAACTGTCTACACAGCTCAGCGTTCACAGTGTTGTGTTCGTGAGCGTCGGAAAGCTATGGTGCATTCAGGAGCATGGGACATTTCAGTTTTACAACGAAAAAGGCAGAAAACGGAACAGAACTTAACTCATACAATAATGTATTTATCCAGAAACAGTGTGGGCTTTCTTACAATACTGAATGCTCTATAATTGTATTTCTGTTATTTTTGATTATGCACATCTGCTAGCTTTTTATTCTAAAAAAATCTATAATATTACAGCAGCAAATTATCAAAGTTTTTCAAAGCCTGTTTAAAAGCTCCAAATGGGGCTTCAGATCATACAGCAACAATTGTGCTGTCATTGTTTTACAGGGCAGAATTTGCATTTGCTGACTCTTGTTCTTTAACTACTGATGGATATACAGGAATAGAGTCATACAAGTGTCAATTCCTCTGAGATAGCAGGGGATGCAATTTTTGGCAAGGAGTTGCCGAAAAATCCATCCTCCTTGTTTTAAACTTAAAAATCGTCACACACACACACTTGTGGACATCTCTGCAGTTCCCTTTCAGCTTAGTGCTTTTTCAAGGTTCATTCAGTTCTCAAAAAATAAATGTTGAACATGAGTCAATACTCATTAAAACCTTAAAGTAATCAAAAAGTAATCAAAAATAATTAGTTACATTACTTTTTAAAAGTAATCGAAAAAGTTTCACTACAATTACATTTTAAACAAAGTAACTTGTAACTGTAACGGATTACATTTTTAAAGTAACTTACCCAACACTGTATATATATATATATATATATATATATATATATATATATATATATATATATATATATATATATATATATATATATATATATATATATATATATATGCCCTCTGAAGGATTTTTTACAGCCCCCGGTTCTCAATAAAAGCAGAGGTGGGTGCAATTTAACAATTTTCATCTGAACAGCCAATAGCAGCGTTGCTGATCAATGTTTCTACTATCGATACATTTCCTGAATCAGGGAGATCTGGGATTATCTTGGAAGGTTACGGTTAGGCAGAGGCCAAAGACAGTCAATGCAAGGTCTTTACAACATATAGTAAGACAAGAACGTGTGTGTGTGTGTGTGTGTGTGTGGTGTGTGTGTGTGTGTGTGTGTGTGTGTGTGTGTGTGTGTGTGTGTGTGTGTGTGTGTGTGTGTGTGTGTGTGTGTGTGTGTGTGTGTGTGTGTGTGTGTGGGGAGAGAGACATAATAATGGTTTACATCATGCTGATCGTTGCACAGGTTCTGATCGGACCATTAATCTGTCTTCCCAGATGCTAAGGAAAGTAGGGATGCTGCTGCACTATTATGCATATTTCATATTCTGCTGTTGTGTGTTATGCAAATAGGATGGAGTTTTTTTCCACTGTCAAATATTTACTCTGATGTTTACTTTTAACTTCTACTCTTGGTGTTTCTCTAGAGCTAACTTTAGATGAGACCGGTTTGATCTTTTTTCTTCTTCTCTTCTTTTTCTCATTGCGAATAATTGTGTGTAACTGTATGCGTGTTTGCCACCGTCACACCCAAATCTCCCCATAGCGGGACAATAAAGGAATTCTTATCTAATTATCTTATCTCAGAAAGACGTCAAGGGCCTTTTGTCAAACCTTTAGTACCCAGGCTGTACAGCAGGTGGAGACACAGGACTTGTTTGGTGTGGTGTCCTTTATTTCTTTCCCACCGATATTTTATTCCAGCTTTAAACAAAAAAGGCACAAATATGTTATGTTATTGTCTAAAATATTTTTAGATCCAGGTTTGAAAATGAAAATTTTAAATTGATCTGCATGAGGGGCTGCACAGTGGCGCTTTTGCCTTGCAGCAAGAAGGTCTGGGTTCGAGTCCTACCTGGGTCTTTCTGCATGGAGTCTGCATGTTCTCCCTGTGCATGTGTGGGTTCTCTCCAGGTACTCCGGCTTCCTCCCACAGTCCAAAAACATGACTGTTAGGTTAACTGGCCTCTAAATTCTCCTTAGGTGTGTGTGTGCGAGAATCCTAGATCTAAAAGAGAATAACCGTGTTGGAAAATGGATGGATGGATGATCTGCATGATTTTAGATTTAAATTGGATGAATTATTTCTTAGGAAACAAATCACAATGCTACGTGAAACTTTATTATTAAAGCAAGAACAAAAAGTGTGTTTTCTGGAGAAGGTGAAGTGCAGTTGAAGGCGAGAGCCAGCCTGTGGGGTCGATGTAACGCTTAAAACCCTTTCACATACGTTGCATGCATGAATGCAGGATGCATTTTATCTCAGGCCTTAAAACTAAAACCAAATTTAAGGAAACTAAAATTGAAAAAAAAAACAGGTTACATTTTATTCATTTGAAATGCTCTTTTTGTTTAAACTCATAGTTTTGATTTAAACAGAAAACAAGGTAAATTATATTAGATTTCAAATTAAATCATGGTATTTGTGCAAATATTCAAGAAATTCATAAACATAGCTTAAATCGCCACTGTAGAGAGTCTTTAATTCAGTTATAGTAGTATGTAAATTAAATGTCTTCTAGTGCCTTGGTAAAGTATCTATACCATTTGAACGCATTATAACCAAAGACTGCAAGCCATGTGCATAATTGTTAAGTGGAAAGTAAATAATGCATGGTTTTCAAATTCTTTTCCTACTAAAATTCAGAGAAATTGCCATGTTCATTTGTACTCAGGCACTCTTGCATAGTTTCTTTGTAACAGCAGCTTTCACTGTTTGCAGTGACAGGTACACGTCTCCTGGAGGATGTATCCACATCCACCAGATTTGCACATCCAGACTCTGACATTTTTGCAGAATTGTTGTTTGCAAACCATCTCAAGCTCAGTTAGACTGAATGGAGAGTGTTCAAGTGCACAAATTTGAGTCTTGCACAGATTAGCAGCTAGATTTAGGTCCAGACTGTGATATGCTTTGATGTAAACCATTTTATGTACCGTTAGCTGCATGTTTAGATCTGTTGCTGACCTGCTGGAAGGTGATCCGTCGCTAAACTCTCAGACCTTTTACAGCCTCTAACATATTTTCCTCCATGACTTTGTGTATTTTCCTCCATCCATCATTTCTATCAGTTCTGACAAGCTCCCTTGTTCCTCCTGAAGTCAATTATCCCACACCATGATGCTGCCACCACTATGTTTCACTGTAGGAAATGCTGGTGACGTTGACATGGGCTTGTTCGCATTGCACAACACATGGCATTATGCATGTGGGCTAAACATGGTTAACATCGAACTCATCAGTCCAGAGCACCTTTTCCCACACGTTTGCTGGATTATGCTAAACTGCAAACAGTACAATAATCTATTCTAATCTAATCTAAATGTAATTTGCACCATGGATCTCTGCAGCTCCTCCATATTAACCACTGGCCTCTTGGCTTCTTTTCTAAATAATTCTTAGGACCGTATTTCACAGATAAGGTGCCTGCAGTGACCAGTGGAACAGGTCTTATTTGATCATCTTCTTGTTTCATCTAAAAGGCCAGCATAGATCACGTGAACATAAATATGTTCTCAAAAGTTAATTAAATGTTTTTAAACTTAAATCAGTAGATAGAAAACCAGAAGGTGGAGGGCAGGAAGGAAATCATGCATTAAAGCAGGCTGTCTCACGCAAAAATTGAGTTTATGAGAAATCCAGGAACTTCACCTCCGAATGTGCAGATACTGTAACTTTAACGCAGCTCTATAGGCGCATGTGTTTATGACCAGAAGTAGCTGGTAAACCCTTGACCTCCCTGACATGTGCATTGAAAAACAGTGTTACTGTTGCACAACAGTCCTAAAACAAAGTAGACAACTGTAGACATAAAGACAGGGTCCTTTTTTTCTGCAAACAGACGAATCAGAGGCAGAGCTGAATGACAACCGTATGAGTCCCGATTCATTGCAGACCAAAACATGTTTTCAGGAGGGTTCCACGGTGAGAAGTAATGGCGGATCTGTTGTGTGTGTCCCTCAGCTGCTGCCTCGACTCACTGATTTAACAATGACTTCTGCATCCAGTTAAAGTGGCGTAACGACACCGCAAAGCCACTCCTGCAAACTGAGATTAAATACAAACTTCCTCTGAAAGAAAAAATCATTAAAGGTTGGCCTTTTCAATGTTTTCAGTGCAAGTTTATGCTAAAATTACTTTTTTTTTTACTACATTCTATCCCTACTTGCTTTTATTCCTATATTTTAATCATGTAAAGCACTTTGCATTGTCTCTGTACTGAATTGTGCTATATAAATAAATTTGCCTTGCCTTGCCTTGCCTTACTGCCATTTAATCTGTATTTCATAAAGCTTTTTTATACCAAGGGTACCACAGAGTATGCAGTCCACTGTGCATCTAATTATGTTTGTAGCATTCAATAATGAGAACTCAGTGGTTTGTCAGCAGTTTCAGAGAGGATTTGAAGTCAACAGTTCCCGTGCTCCACGAGTCTGTGCAGGATCCTGAAGGTAAACGTCTGGAGCGTTTCGTAAAGGCTGTGCAGTTTGGAGTTAAACGGGATCATCGGGTCACCGGAGTTTAGAGCAGGAGGCTCAGGAGAGGCTTTTCTGTTTCCCATCACAGAGCTCAGATTAATATGGAAAGGAGCCCTAATCCTGACAGCACCTCTTTTCCATCACCTGTTAGGTAAAAAGTGCACTTTTTGCAGATATTCAGGATAAAAACCATGTTAAATAAGTTATGTGCAAACTCCATTCGACATTAGCCCAAGAACTATGAATTGAATCAACACCCAAGCCCTGTGGGTTTTGTTTATTACCACAGCCTACTTGCCTTCACTCTCCCCCCTTGGGTAATAATAGCTCCGGGTTTATTGACGGTTCTGTGTGCAGGAATGAACCTGATTTATTTCTTTGTCTTTTTGTAAAAAGAGGTTGTTTTGTTCCATTAGATGACAGGTTGGGCCTTCTTTCCTCTGAACGTCGAAGTGATAGGAGCCTGTTTTATGCTAATTTTAGACAACACGAGGCCCGCGATATTGTGTCTCCAATTCCACAAAGCCAGAATGGAAAACCACATTAAGAAGATAATGACCCCTGCAGGTCAGCCTGTGGTTGGGTTGGGAATTTTCCTTTGCGGTACAATACTGATGCTTTGATGACCCGACGACCCGGTGAGGCTCTCAGGTGACTGAAGTCTGACTGCACATGATTCTCTTTGTTTTCTTCCACAGGTAAACCCTTACCTGTTGTTTCTTAGCTCATTTTGTTTGCGCATCAGACCATTTGCACCTACATCCTTTTGGTCATGTGAGCCGTGCCTAACCGATCCGACTCACTTTTACATCATATATTAGTAACTTTCTTTTTTCTTTTGACTTTTCAGTTCAGTTCAATACAATTTTATTTATATAACGCCAATTCATGAAACATGTCCTCTCGAGGCTCTTTCCAAAGTCAGACTCCATCAGATCCTCCAGGTTGGTCAGAAAGTTTCCTCTCTAAGGAAACCCAGCAGGTTGCATCAAGTCTCTCCAAGCAGCATTCACTCCTCCTGAAAGAGCGTAGAGCCACAGTGGACAGTCGTCTGCATTGTTGATGGCTTTGCAGCAATCCCTCATACTGAGCATGCAAGAAGCGACAGTGGAGAGGAAAACTCCCCTTTAACAGGGAGGAGAACCTCCAGCAGAACCAGAACCAGGCTCAGTGTGAACGCTCATCTGCCTCGACCCACTGGGGCTTAGAGGAGACAGAGCAGAGACACAGAAAGCACAGAAGCTCACATTGATCCAGGAGTACTTTCTATGGTAGATGGTAATAGAGGATGATCTGCCTCCCCTGATGATGTCACAGCTAACAGAACGCCAGACCAGGTGTACCTTCTATGAAGAGAAAAATGACAGAGAACAAAAAGTTAAAAGCTGAAACAACTAACAATGCAAATTGGAGAGCAGTAGGAGAACTCATCAGTGAGAGAGAAATAGATCCTGATGTCCTCCAGTAGCCTAAGCCTATAGCAGCATAACTATAGAGGTAGCTCAGGGTAACATGAGCCACTCTGACTAGAAGCTTTGTCAAAAAGGAAAGTTTTAAGATTAGTTTTAAAAGTAGACGGGGTGTCTGCCTCACGGACAGACTTCTAAACATAATTTGTCCCCTATTTGCTTGTTGCCTTTGACCCAGGGTGATAACACCAACTTCGAAGCACGCTGGTGAAGGACAGATGATGTGGGCTTGTTTTGCAGACACAGGATCTAAGCAATTTGCAGCTTATTGAGTTGACCATGAACTCCTCTGTAAACCAACGTGTTCTAGAGTCAAACTTGAGGCCGTCTGTCCGACTGCTGCTGCTTGGCCCAAAATGGGTCATCAACGGGACACAGCAGCAAATCTACAGCAGAATTACTGAAAAGGAAATGGCTATAGGAGTCCACCTGACCTCCACCTGACCGAAATGCAGACTTCAGCCTCGCAACCTTCAGAAGGTTGTGCTGAATGAAACAAACACGTCCAAACCCGGAGGAGCCGAGGCTGTGCTTTTCATGCATTTATTTCATCATTCCGGTAAATATTTAGACCACTTTCCAGCATCATATTGTGTTTTGAAGACAACCAGGCGCAGGATTTGCCTTTCCTGGAAGAATCTGACTTCAAAAGCAGCAGCTGGAGGAAAGTAACACTTCTGCAGAAAGATGAGAGACAACAAAGGTGCAGCATCACTACTTTTAAACTACAAAGCACTCATTTCCTGATGCAAAGACCTCCTCAAACCCTCCCTTAAAGGGAAGCTCAAATCCAGCGTTTGAACTCAGAAGTCATGGTTTTGAGATGTAATTTGAAATAAAGCAAGGATTGGGAAGAAAGACGCAGGTGCAGGATTCCCCCCCCCCACATGTTGCCTTTTCATCACATTAAATTAGCAGGAAAATATCAAACCGCTGACATGCTCACCGCAGCCCAGCTGTTTTGCGTTACGCGCTCCCAAAATGTGGGAAGATGTTCTGTCACATGATGTCGTCTGAGATCTGCTGCGTCGCTGTTAGCCTTGACAATATTTTGTGTTGTGAATGAAAACATAAATACTGTTTTGAGAACAAATTTTAACATGCGGTAAAATGCAAGTGTTGCCACAGTAAAAACACAAAACGGGGGATCCGTGTGACATGTTCTGGGAAGACTTGTCATTTTGCAGGAATTCGATTCACTGAAACATGCGACTCTGAAGATTTCACCAGACGTTTCGACAGACAGAAAGAGTTACATCATGTGACTCAACAATTTTAACCAAAATAGCCTCAAATGCATGGAATAAAATTATTTTTTTTCCCCAAAGCACACAGATCACAAATATGGTTAAGGTATTTATTCTGTGTATGGATTTGTTTGATTAAAATGCAAAACTGATTCAGATGTCAGGGTCAGAGAACAGAACTCACTTCCAGGTTTTGTTTTGGCAACTGTTGAAAAAGTATCAGGATGACAATAGGTTAGAAATGATGCTGTAGGCATTTCAAGGAAAAAAAGACTAAAAACAAACAAAAAATAAGATCATAAGATCATCATGTTGCTTACGCTAGCAGTCAAAAGTTTGCACTCATCCTTGTCATTCAATGGCTTTTCCTCATTTTTCTGACTTCCTACATTGCAGACACATCGTGAAAACATCAAAACTACGACTCAAAGGTATATAAAATTATGTATCAAACACAAAATTGTGAAGTAACCCAAAACGTCTTGTAGATTTTATCTTTTTCAAAATACTCCTCCTTTGCTTTAATTGCTGCTTTTGTCATTCTTGGACTTCTCTTGATGAGCTTAATGAGGTTAATCGCTTGAAATGGTTTTCCAACTGTCTTAAAGGAGTTCCCAGAGATAGTAATTAAAATAAACCATTGAATGGTTTGTCTTTATTTTTGTAAAGTCCAAACCTTTGACTGGTAGTGTAAATTTGGAGGAATAAATGTGGAAATAGGAGTTTAGTGCAGAACTACAGGTTACACTCTGATTGATGTTGCATATCAGTAATTTCCAAACTTGTTAGAATAAGTACCACCTTTGTAAAATAGTTATTTCAGTTACCACTATCGTTACAGACAGGTTTTTAGGATTTCTAAGTCATAAAAACCAGGGAAAGGGCAAAAAAAAAAGAAAAAAAGAAGAGAAACCTTCTTATCCTTCAGCAATGCATAAGTGATTGAATGATTGGGTTTAATTAGTCATTTGTTTTACTCAAAATCCAAATCAGCTTTATAACTATTATAAGTTATACTTTCAAAGTTTAAAGATTGAAGAAATACAAATACGCTTACTAGGAGTCATAACTCCACCTATAGAAAAGCTAAATGTTCGCCATCGATTTCCACTGCAAAATCCAAAATGGCTGCCTAGCTTAAAACTTTGATATAAGACATAGTTTATTTCCATGTGTGACCTTTTCTATCTGATTCATTCGTTTTACACCATTGACATATACTGTCACTTGGGTAACATGTTACTACAGTGATTAAACACAAGAAGCTCAGAGAGAAATCTAATCAGCACTTATTTTATTTCTGACGCTGGATGCTGACCACGTCTATCGCCAAAGCCTGCTGGGTTTTGAACTTGGAGCTGGAGTACATTCAACTTGGGTTTGATGTAAACGGATCACAGCACGAGTGTCTGGAAGACCTTGTTTGTCTGTCAGCTCATACATATTTTCCTTGGCATTTATTAATGTCAACATTAATAACGTCGGTCTCTGTGGTGCCCTGTGATGGACTGGCCACTTGTCTGGGACGCACAAGGCCTCCGGTCCAATGGCGGCTGAGGATGGGCACCAGCAACACAACCCGCTGCCGCTCCTCATTGGATGAATGGATTTAGTAGACTATAAATAGATAAATAAATTTAATATATCATCATTTAAAATATGCTTTTTGTTCCAACTGTGGTTGACTTCATGTGATTTTAAAATTAGTTTGATAATAAACTAATAAAATAAAAAAAATTGACAAAAAATGCTACAGCTGAATGAAATCTCTAATGGAGGACTTCATATCAAGTTCAGTGCTGTGCATTGTGGGAAAAAACACTCATTGCATTTTAACTTTCTGGCAGTGCCTCTTTAAGCTCACTGTTTTGATATTTCCGGCTCATTTATTGTATTTATCAACCAACCATGGTCCATCAGTACTACGGGAATGTTTGCACCAAACAAAAGGTATAAACCAAATGAACTTATGAAATTCTCAACATTGAATGTCAACCCTTCTGCAGCCGACTGAGGTAAAATCTGAGTTTAAAGATTTTATTTCTTTCTTCCTTTACCTACGTCAAAACCGAGGACCCAGCTGGCACCGAGGCAACAGGTGCAGGGATTCTTATAGCAACTTATTTCTGGTTGCAAGGCAGCATATGCTGAAAGACTTCCCCACTGAGTCATTGCAGAAGTGCTTAGACCACCAAGAATGGAAAAAACATGCAACACCAATAAAGAATAAAGGCTCTGAAACGACATGCACAGAGTAATAGGTATGCAGAGACGTTCAAAACCTCTCAAATAAACAGCTGATGGAAAATTTCATTGTAGTAAACCAAAGTTCACCAGATAGCTTTACTGAATTAATGGAGAAATGGGCTCTAAATTTGTACTGCAGGCTGTTTCATGGCCGATCTTTGTCTCGGTTTCTCTTTAATGTTGTTTTTCCCCTCATTCTTAAATATGCTGTTGATACACCGCCTTTCTGAATTTGCTGTGCAGGTTATACCATCAGTATTGTCACATTAAAAAGCTGTAAAGTAGTCAAGCTCAAGCTAATTCGCGGACCGATTGCTGTAAAAGAGCAGCAGATGTGCTGGAGATCATTGTCTTTTTGTATTTTTTAACAGCTATCACCAAACAGAAGCGTACAGCCATCATTGTTTTGCATCAAAATGGCCCCACATGCAAATAAATCAATGCTGTGTCCGCTGCAGCTGAAAGAAAGAGACCGTCAGGGCTTCAAAGGTCTACAAAACCACAATGCCACCAGTGCAGAGCTTGGACGTCGTCTGAAACTAAATGTGAAGGTATCTGCATGTGAGGTGAAGAGTTTAGGACAAACCTGGTTAGAAGCAGGACAGAAAAGAATCTACTTCAGTATATAAAAAAAACATCAGAAACAGACCAAATGTCTCCAGTAACTATTATGACGGGCAGCAGAAGACTGGTGCAAAGTTACTTTCTATGATATATCTTCCTTTCTAATGTTCAAAAGATGTGAGAGAAAAATAGATTGGTAGCATGTGGGAGCAGGTTTCCTCCTAGTTCACTGCCTTGAATATAAAAAAAAAGGGCCAACCAAATATCCTCCAAGGACAACTTCTTTCAACATCTCAGGACCCATGTGGTGCTGATTTCTGTAGTTTTCCCCATGGTGGAGCACCACATCACATGACATAAGTGATAACAATCTGTCTCAAAGGTCAGCTACATTTTCTCACAGTTTGAACCTGAACCTGGGGAAGACTCCCCAGACCTGAGAACCTGTTCTCAAAAAGTAGGCGAAGAAACAGAAGCCATCTATAATGAGACTAGAAAAGGTCCCCATCATTCAGGATTTGGTCCAGAAGTTGATGTCCAGCATGTCAGAGCAAATTACTGAGGTTTCAGGGAAGAGGCAACGCTGTAAAGCATGCTGCAGTTCACAGTATAATAGTTTTAAAAAGGTTTAGAAAGTAATGGCTTCAAAACCAATATCTTTTTCTGTCAGATCATTTTTGTGCTTCAGAGTTTTATTTTTCTGGCTGTATGAATGGCTTTTACGAGGGATTGCTGCATTAGTATGGACTATCTGATTGGTTTTAAGAACGGTCTGGTTCTCGGACAACCAAAGCAAGAACGTCAGAGTGCTGCCCCTGGGTCTCCAGTCCTGTTTGTGGTGTTCAGCACAAGATCTGAGGGGTGGGCTGCCTGCTCTGGGAAGCCAAGGCTATTTTCCTTGCTTAGCTTTTTGCAGACGATGTGGTTCTGTTGGTACGTTCAAGTCGTGATCTTTCAGACTCGACTCCTGTCAGAGTGGGACCATAGCTCTCAACAGGGAATTAGAAGGACTTCCTCCTCCGGGTATCAGCCTCGACTTCAAGGAGAGGAATTCAGGAATGTTGACTACTGACGGAAGATCGGATGGAGCAGAGCATGGATCGACAGAATAGCCTTGTCCGCAGTAGTGCGGGCGCTGCTCGGGTCTGTGGTGGTTGAGAAAAAGCTGAGACAACCAGCAAAATTGTACATTATCATACAACCTGAATCAGCACAAAAAGAACGAGATCCTGAATACAAGCGGCAGAAATGATAACCCTCCTTAGGCTGGGTGGAGCCTCTGAGCCAATAAATCATTCAAAAGAAAAACTGCAAAAAAGTATAAATGATTTAAAATCTAGTCACTTAAAAATGCATTTATAATCAATGTTTTCAGAATTATTCAAACTCAGTTTCTAAACCATCAGAATCTACCTGGAGGACGTTTTCGGTTTGAATGACTGATTGAAATCTTGCCTTCTTGTCCCTCCACGGATAACATTTGTTAACCCAGCAAACAAACAGAAAAATTAAATAGTATTTTGAAAAGAATGAGACTCATTAGACCTGTATCTTTTTTAAAGAGCTGTAAATCCAGTCTCTTAAAAAAAGATTTCTTACAAGAATTTAAAAGTTTTTGGTTTGGTAAATTTAATTATAGCCATTACAAACACAACATATCCATATATGACACACAAGGGACACACTATGCACACTGCATCCCATACTAACAAAAAAATATAAATGAAGAAATAAACAAAATGTACATACATGTACACAGATCAATACTGCAACATGTATACAGTACATGTTGCAAGTTATACAACTCGTATTTATGCATTACATGCATAAATGCATCCGTCCAAAGTTGTCAAACTGGCTCAAAAAGGAGTGGGAAGACAACAAACTCTTTAAATCCCACTTCCTATTCCAAGATAAACTGCATGTTTGCTGCTACACCTAAGATTCACCGATTTAGATGTCGTCTCTACATTTTTTGCCACTAACATCAGTTTCACATCTATCTATCTATCTATCTATCTATCTATCTATCTATCTATCTATCTATCTATCTATCTATCTATCTATCTATCTATCTATCTATCTATCTATCTATCTATCTATCTATCTATCTATCTATCTATCTATCTATCTATCTATCTATCTATCTATCTATCTATCTATCTATCTATCTATCTATCTATCTATCTATCTATCTATCTATCTATCTATCTATCTATCTATCTGTCTGTGTGTTTGTGTGTGTGTGTAGTAACATATGTGATGTATTATACATTATGATAAACATAACAACATATACCTGCATATATGTTGTAATACATGAAATGAAATATATACAATATAATATACTTGTATGTAGATACAATATGTAAATATGTAATTGTTACTTAAATACGTATTAGAAGTGCCCCTTTATTGTCAACTTTTAAAACTTGCTTTAAGACACATTTGAATTCCTTGGCTTTTAACACACGTTGAGACTTTTGCTCTTATTCCATTTAGATTTCTACTGTAATCTTTGTTTGTTTTTTCAATTTAAATGTTTATTGAGTATCGTCTGTGCAACACTTTGTCGCAGCCGCTGTTGTTTTAAAGTGCTTTATGAATAAAGTAGTAGTAGTAGTAGTAGTAATAGTATACATAAGTTCTTTCATTGTCAATATTACTGTTGTTGCCCATTATGTCTGTCATATATTTTGATTAATTTATCATTTATATAATGATAGTATACATCATAGTATAAAATTATGTATCGATATACTTAACAATTATAACAGGAATTTAGTCATGACGTACATTTAATATCACACTATTTCTCCCAGCAGACGGCGCTGTACGTCTATAATATTACATCTGCTCACGAACTGCAAACCAGGATTATTATACATTTATCTGGATAAATAAAATAAAAATGGAACCATGCATTGCTTTCCTGGAACTGGGAGCAGCTTAAATAGTCAAAAATAATTAATTCATGCCGAATGGTAACTCTTATTATGCCTTTTCTACATTTCTGTCTTGATTTGTACTAATTTATAGCTATTTCACCAATTTTTCCAGATTGCTCTGAACTTAATGTGTGAGTGTGAATCATTAAACCCGAGGAAGAGGTGAGAGCGCGGAGTGTGGAGCAGTCTGACCTCCCCTCCCCTCCCCCCGGAGGAGTGGCGCAGACAGAAGGATGGTCCCGGCTGACAGGGGAGGAGGCGGCGGCCGCTTCAGGACGCGCAGCGCTGACTGTCGGAACACAGTGACTCACACGAACTTCACGGAGCTCTGGACTTAGGCTGCTTCTAATTCATGTCTCCAGAGGGCTGTAGACCAGAACCGGACAGCGTTTTTGTTTTCCAGCGGTGCATTGCTTTACCCTGGGCGCTCATTGCGGGCTGATAAGTTTGGACAAAGTTCCTGACGCCGTGAGTTTCCGTTCATTTTCTCTCAGGCAGGTGCTTTTTAAGCGCTCAAACAGCCGCACTGTATACTTACTCTCTATGCTTTTAGGTTCTGTTGCACAGATGTGGGAAACATCCCAGTTTGTGTCGCAATTTCAAACAGTCTGATGCGTAAATGTGCGCCCGGTCTGCGTGTTTTTAATCTCATTCCTGCACGAGTGACGCTGCTTTCTGCAGTTCTTTCTTCAGAACGCACAGTGTCAGCATCTCCTCTGATGAGGCCTCCGCCAATGTTGATCACGGCAGCCAGGGTTTAGGTCTTACGCCTGGGTGATAACTGCGGGTAAAAGCTTAAAAGGGGTGTTTCTGTCTAACCCTGCCCCCCCTCTGTGTTGCCTTTCCAGGTCAAACATCAGCAGCAGCTCCAGTGATCTGCTCTGCAGCTGACCATCCAGACAGGAGGATCAATCAGAGCCGAGGAGATGAGTGGCAAGAAGTAAGTGTTTGATTTTTAACCTGGCTCAGAGCTACTTAAATAAAACAGCGGCAGGTGGCCATTGAGAGGAAGAATAAACTGTCATAAACAGGCGCAATTCAAAATTTATAGTCCCTGACATTGATGAAAATATAAATGGTAAAATGAAACACGTGCGGCATTTTCCCCTCTGTGCTCCTCAAACTTTCACCAACTTACAAGGATTGAGGTCAGTTTTGGTGCGAGTATATTAACGTGTAACTGGTGAAACATAAACGGCCTTAGAGTTGCTCCTGAACTTGCCTCAGATGGGGGACGTTTCAGAAAGCCCTGTTAGTAGAAATGCACCAATCAGGTTTTTCTGACCAAAACCAATTTCCAGTTTCCAACACAACACAGATAAAACTTACTCTATCCAGAAATGTTGTCCTGTGGTCATGTTATGATCAACACAGACTGCCGCCGACACCCTACACATGGAGAGTGAGCCACAAGGTCACTGCTAAAGAATCTGGTTGCATCCAAGCGTTTCAATTGAAAGTTAAGTGGAAGGAAAAGGTTGTGGTAGAAAAAATGGGCACAGGGGTTGCAGTTTTGAGAGGCTTGTGATGCAAAGCCCTTTCAAGAATTTGAGTGAGATTCATAAGGTGTGGACATGGACATCACTTTGCTTTACTGGCAACAAAAGGCCTGACCTAAACTCCAAAGAGAATTTATGAAGAAAAAGAAAAGAGACAATAGAAGCAACGATGCAGATTTGCTTTTAAAGCAGCATAGTCCTCTTTAAAACCTCCGTAACTCGCAGCACTGATGTAGTAATTAATGCAGCGCACAGTATTGTGCTGTAGAGTGGATTCACATATTTCATTATTAAGTCAGTGGTTCTTCGTTAACAATTTAACACTCAAAATTTCTGAAAAACAGACATTTTTCGTAAGACATAAAACAGAATTACAAAATATTGTTTAATACACTTTCAGTCACAAGGTTAGACACATTTCTTCATTCAATGTTTTTTAGTTTTTATTATTACTTCTGGGAACTCCTTCAAGACTATTGGGAAGCCATTCAAGGTGACTAACCTCATGAAGCTCATCGAGAGATTGGCAGGAGCGGGCAAAGCAGTAATCGAAACAAAGAGGGACTATTCTGAAGAATCTAAATGTCTCAAATTTGTTTTAGTTATATCTCAATTTTCTATTTGCTAAATCTCTACTTTTGCTTCACAGTTTCGATGTCTCTACTCTGTATCTATAAAAGAAAGGAAAACCCACTGAATGACAAAGATGTGTCCAAACCCTTGTACTGTTATACCCGAAATAACCCATTTTGAGTGTAATTACTTAACTTTTTTGATGATATCACAATGCATAGAGATGCACCTGTTTGCTATCCCATGTGGTGCGTTGTAGGATTAACCTCTACAGATCAGATCGGAGAATATGAGTCATGCTGCATCATAACGCTCTCGTGTCGTATGCAGATATCGTGCACCATAAAGCCGTACGAATGTCTCTGGGCGGCTTGATTCGTCTGTGTTTTCGTGACACAGCTGACAGGCTGGGTCCAGAGAGCAAGCTCTCCTTCTGGAACAGGCGGAGGACTCAGGCTACATGCAGACTAATGCCGGTTCAGCCAGAGCACAGAGGCCGATAATGTTATCTGCAATGTGAAGGAGAGATATCAGTTAATATACAATGACGAGTGCAAAGTAACAGGCTGTCAACTTCTGAGTGCTTGTTAACCTTATAATGCGATTGTTTTTAATGGTTTAGATATTAAAGCCATAAAAAAACTGTAACTAATAAGTCTGTTGTGTCTGTTGTGTGGATCCTGAGCCGGTGTCTGCCTCAAAGGTAATTTCACTGTGGAAAAACATGGTGACAATAAAAGATTCTTGATTAAAAGTCAATTCATAAACAGTTTAAAATATCGATCAAAGGAAAACAACAGCCTTGAATCTTATTTGAAAATTATTCTGGACATGAAGTGCAGAATCGACAGAAGAAAGACATTTTTGAATTAGAAACAACTTAATAAAAGCAAATTAAGGGAACAGTTCAGATTTTTTTTTGAGCAATTGCTATTAAAGGAGCAATAAGTGATATTTCACCACTAGGTGCGCTGTTGAGCGCTGTCTGTAGACCAAAAAAAGATGTGTGGCAGGCCACGCCTCACTCCACCTCTAAAATCTAAGCACCAGACCAGTTACCTGCTTCAATTTTACATTTTTTGTCAAAAAGAGAATGCCTTGAATATACGCGAGGATCACGGAGGGCAGCTCATACGCCCGTTGGGCTGCATTAAACAATGCTAACTGTGTTAGCTGGGCTACACACTGCTGCCTCACAACAATAACGCCTGGCACATGCCAGCTGGTTAAATTCCAACAATTAACCCACATGCCACAATTGTAGTGTTACACTGAATCGAATAAACATGGCAAAACAAATCTAACCAGAGTATTACACCAACAAAAGTAAACATTTGACTTCATGATGTTACTCAAGTTAGCTCCGAGTCAAACTGGAGCTACTTCTGCTCTCAAAATGCTCTCCACCTTCGAAACACGAGGCCAATTTTAATCCTTGTTTTGTCTTTCCTTACATGACAATTCCTTTTCCAAAGACAGTTGTTTTTTTTGTGGTAAAAATAAATCTTCTGTGGCCTTTCAGAGCAGTGGAAGCAGAAAGAAGACAAATCACCTCCAGTGTTGCCAACTCCTCAGTAAGGAAAGTAGCTATTGGCTGTGCTAAAAGTCGCTGAATGACGTCATCACCTAATTTGCATAATCTGCCACATGATGTGATGTGCAAGTTATTGACGCTGTGGGAGAAATAACGTGGTTAGAGAGACATAAAGTGAGTAAAAACACTCAGAATATATAGAGCTACTTTTTTCTGTCCATTAATGTTTATTTAGTATTATTATTTTTATTTTTTTATTTTTATTTATTTATTTTTTATTCATGTTTAATTTATTACAATACTAACCCTCCTCCTTTACCCGGGTTTGAGACCGGCAAAATGAACCATAAAGAGACACTATGGCGGAGTTACAATTTTTTTTTTACTTTTTTTTAACGTTTTATTTTTTCCCTTGTGGTCCACCAAAGAGCCTACCAATCACGGTAAAACATGAACATGTGGCTGTGTGAATCAAACCGTTATTTATTTAAGATAAAATATTTCAAATTCAGTTATTTATGATCAACCTGCGCCGTCAATCCCGGCGCATGCGCGCTTCATTTGCAGTCTGGACGCTGAGGGTAAACATGCTGTGGCTCTGACTGCAGCGCTGAGAGGGACTCCTGCGGTAGCGGGAGAACGGAGTTGGGACGGGGGAGGCGCCCCACGGCAGCACCTGCCGCTGGAGGACAAGAGTAGGAACGATACGTGCTTTCACGTAAGAGTCTCCAAAAGTCGCTAGATTTGTCGCTAGTCGCTTTTTTGAAAAAGAGTCGCTGGAGGGGACTGAAAAGTCGCTAAATATAGCGACAAAGTCGCTGAGTTGGCAACACTGATCACCTCTCTTTCTCTTTTCTAGGAAAAAAAATCCCAAGTATTTAAAGCAGCACTGTGTAATTTTAGGCCACTAGGGGCGCTAGACCTATAACCTGGAAGTTTAGCGCCCCCGAAGGCCACTGGCAACACTGCACTGTCTCAAGATAAAACAGTCTCTCTTCATGTTTTGGAATCTCATAGCAGACCACTTTGGATCAGCAGTTTGAGAAGTCATGGAGTTACTTTTAAAGACAAGGCCACATTCACCCCTCTAGATTGAATCCTACATCAGAGAACCACATATATGTCTGATCAGGTTAAGTTTCATATCTGTTTGGTTTCCCAACCGCTTGGCTCTTGTGTTTAAGGGGAGTTCAGATTGCCGTAAAGCGGCGCTCTAGGTCACATGACCCATTCAATGACGGATCCGACCCTGTCAAGTCACATAGGCGAGTTTTTGAGAAAGGTACTTTCCCCAAGTGCTGCATATTGACCTGAAAATGAATTAATATATCTCAAATTAAGGTAATACTTGGGTTATGGAGCTGCTTTAAATCCTACGACTTAATGGAAAACGTGCCTATGTAGTGCTTAACCAAACTTGTTAAGGAGATCCTGCCAGGTTATCTGCTGATCAAGTGCATTTGATTTACTAATCATCAGCATGAACGCCTCTGTAAAAGTACAATTTGGCTGTGTATTGCTACTCTGTATCATGCAGGTGTGTGTTGACACAATACCAAGGCAGAAAGACACCCCAGTCCCGGAAGAGTTGAAGTTAATTCTCCAAATGATTTAAAGCCCTTAATTCTACAGAGAGAAAGATTATTCAGGGAACCACAGCACCATGAAAAAACAAAAATAATGTAGCAGCACAGACGCTTAATAACGACTGTCTAGCATGGTGGTGGAGGAGTGATGCAGTTGACCGGGAAGCATTCTGCAGTCAAATTTGAAGCGATCTGTTCAAAACAATGTAGTGTAGAGGAAAGATGCAATGGTTTAAAAAAGAACGACCCCTCTTTGATATGAAAACTGATCTATTTATGTCAAAGTGAAGTTATCTACTGGAGGTAAGATATTGACTATTAATAGCTATTGAACAGAACCCGCTATGAATAAAATCCAAGTACAATCCTTAATTCCAAGTACAATCCTTGAAATGTAACACTTATTATGAAAGAAAATGGGGATGATCTTATTCTCTATACCAATTATATGAAAAAATATTAGATTTTAGTTATTTGAGCCTCGGGTCAACAAAGGATTATTAAAGTGTATGTTGTCGTTTGGGTACATCTAATTTTATAGTTGTTTAGAAAAAATCTTTTTGTCTGACAAAGTAGGAACTTATTTCAATTAAGAGTAATTTTGAACAAAGCTTTTAGGGATTTAATTTTTCTCTAACTTGTGACCATCATCAGACTCTGGTTCATCGCTCGACTTTGCCTTATTCTAGTTTGTTTTATTACTCAACATAATCAAAAAAGATCAGCTTTTGTTTAGTTGCAGATACAATTCACAAAAAAAAGAAAAAAAAAAGAAACAATTTCACATATATTTCCCCCTTTCCCCCTAGATTTTTTATTGTAATTTTGTGCTTGTTTAATTTTTTTGATGCACCAAGTAGAAAGAAAAACAATGAAAGGGAAATGTGTAACAAGTAGTAAGCTTCTGTAGATGGGAAAATATCACCTAGAATGTAGTGTTACCTTTTTTTGTCAGGTTGTCTCTCCTGATCCTACATTCAGTGCAGATTTATGGGATGCTCAGACTCTGGAGTTGTTGCTGTTATGTCCCTGCTTGTTCCATAGGTGGCAATGGAGGTAGAAGAAAGCCCAGAGCTGATGAAACCCAGAGACAAATGACCTCACCTTTTAGTCACACTAAAGTCAACTCCTGGTCGCAGCTGAATCTTAATTACACATTAAATTCCTTGTTCTTGCTTTAAATAAAGTAGATTGCTTTTTAAATTATATTTTAATTAAATATAGCTCAGTCTCTCCACTCATGTTTGAATATTCCTTCCAGTTCATAATGATTTAGTTGAAAATTCAAACAAATTGATTAGTGTAATAAATGTTAATTTTTAACATCTCACAAATCTTATTAAGCATTCATATTTTGATTCAACACACGTGAAAGTCTAAAAGTAGAGGCTGATTAGGTGAATGTAGTTTTTACCAGCATAAGACATTGAAATAAACATACATTTAGCAGTTAATTACTAACTTGGTGAAATTCATTGCTGAACATAGTGAACTTGCTGACCTTTCACCCCTGAGTCACTGAGTCCACGTTGCTTAGCAGGAAAAACACACCAACATGCTAAACATGCAGTTAATATAAAAAGTGCACCCTCTTCAAAAACAGCTTTGTATTTCATATCATAATAAAAATCCTCTTTATCAGGTACTAAAATTGTCTGAATTTAACCCCAAATGTGTTAAAGAGACACACAGATTGTCATTTATCAATAAGCTTCTAGTCAGAGTGGCTCATGTTACCCTGAGCTACCTCTATAGTTATGCTGCTATAGGCTTAGGCTAGTTTTAAGATTAGTCTTAAAAGTAGACGGGGTGTCTGCCTCACGGACCAAAACTGGGAGTTGGTTCCACAGGAGAGGAGCCTGATAGCTAAAGGATCTGCCTCCCATTCTACTTTTAGAGACTCCAGGAACCACCAGCAGACCTGCAGTCTGAGAGCGAAGTGCTCTGTTAGGAACATACGGGGTAATCAGAGCTCTGATATATGATGGAGCTTGATTATTAAGGGCTTTATACGTTAGAAGAAGAATTTTAAATTCTATTCTTGATTTAACAGGAAGCCAATGAAGGGAAGCTAAAATTGGAGAAATATGATCCCTCTTGTTGATTTTCATCAGAACTCTTGCTGCAGCATTTTGTGTGGCTGGAAAACAAGCCCGTACCAGCTGACCTCCACCTCCGTGCTTGACAGTTGTCCTGTCTGTGTTCATGTGATGTGAACATCTCTACTTCGGTCAAACATTTCTTCATGGTTTGGTTCATAGTTTGTGAGAATTGCATTGTCGGATCTTTTTTTTTTTTTTACCTTGGGAAGATTTCAGGTTGTCTTAAATGTTTTCCACCTGTCACTAGTTTTTCATTTGAAAAAGATTATTTCCAAATGGTCTTACAACGCTCCTCAGACCGATGGGTAGCAGCAGTTGCTTCTCTAAGACAATTGCTGATATCTTTCCGTTTTGGCATTGTGTTAACTCTGACCTATATGCTCCATGTCAGCCAACAGAAAAATACTGTGTTCACAGAGATCTTCACGTTAATGACGATCACTTAATTAGCAGCGCCTGGCTATTGCTATTGAAGCCACAAAGGTGTATTTGGCTCCATATTGGTTGATTTTTGTTTGATAAATAACAGCATTGATCATAAATAACAGACGACTCTCCCTGTGGCTCTACGCTTCTCCAGGAGTGAATGCTGCTTGTCGGGACTTTGATGCAATCAACTGGTTCCCTTATATAGGAAATTTTTGACCAATCTGTATAATATGATTGATTTGACTTTGTAAAGTGCCTCAAGATGACATGTTTCATGAATTGGCGCTATATAAATAAAATTGAATTGAATTGAATTGATTGGTTGCTGCATTTCATGACCGACGAGCACATAGAAACCCTCGAATTTCACACACTGTAACAACAACCTCATCTGACCTTTTCGAAAAGCTAATATCTTTTTAGTTTATGAGACAGCCAGAATGCAACATTTCCATCATTGTTTAGGTCCGTGTTTGTTGGGAAACAGCACGGCTTGTTTGATTTGAGCTTGAACGTGTGTGCAGACGTCTCAGAAAGGGACAGAGAAACTCCCTGGCCTCTAATTGACGTGTGTGTGTGTGTGTGTGTCTGTGTGTGTGTGTGTGTGTGTGTGTGTGTGTGTGTGTGTTTGTGTGTGTGTGTGTGTGTGTGTTGTCACTTAAGCAAAGCCGGCATAATCCCGTAAGGGCGGATGAGTAGGCAGACATGTGATGGCCCACTTGTTTCTAAGGCGGAGGGTGTCGGTGAGAGTGGGGGGGGGGCTGCCAGGCATTAGCAAGCAGATGGAGAGGCTTTGTAGTATGCGTGGGCGTCTGGCTAATCACACACATTCATTTGTACTTTTATTTGACATTTTCTTACTGTAACTACGAGTCTCCAAAGGACGGATTTTCTTGCTTTGATCCGGTTGACGTCTCATTTGGAGCAGCACCAACCTTTCTGTGGATTACACCCAATTAGCAGACTTCCTGTCCTCTCCCTCACCAACCTGTACCAGATTAAAGCCACAACATTATACCTGCCGCACTTAGCTCTCGTCAAGGACGGCCCACAGGGGCTCACGCAGTTGGGCTTGTTTACTCGCTGACCGTCACCGGTGTCAGGCGTAGCCTCTGGTGTTTTATGGTTCTTTAATGGGTGGAGATGAGCGCCACCAGCAGCACCAGACTGACCCCCAGCCCCAACCTGCTGCAGGTCAACGAGCCAAAGCGCTATGGCTCCACGCTGTCGCTGGAGGAGAAGTGTGAACAATCTTTCTTCCTCTTCTACTACTACAGGATGGAGGACGAGGCGGTGGTGGACCGCGGGGCGTCCCTACTCAAGCACCTTTGTGACGAAGAGGAGGTAGAGGGTAAGTTTACCTGTTTAGTTTGACTCGGCTGAACTTCTCCTACTGTGGCCAGTTTACCTGATATTATAACTTTAGATAGCGCGCTCAGTATTCCCTTGTTTTCAAAGGAAATTCAGCCATTGATAGAAGCAGGATGGATGTTCAGACTCTTAACGAGAGCCAAATCGGTGCACTTCACCTACTTAACGAGCTGGTATGGTGAAGATATAGAACAGAGAGCATGTGATCCAGTGTTTACATCACTAATCCCACAAGACACTGACAGGACAACAACGAAGAAGGAAAAATCTGAAATAAATTCTTCATTTCTTTTGGTAGCAGCCTAATGGCATGCTGAACACTTGATGAAAAACCCAGCTTTTGATTAGATGGCATTTATTCAGTGAGGGAAAAGTAACACGTGAAGGTATATAAATCTAAAACAAAGCCAATGTCGTCATGGCCCTTTGAACCCTTGGTATTAGTGATTTGTGTCCCCTGTTTGGCCAGTAGATCAGCACTTTCTGTGTGTTCAAGGCCCTTTACCAAAAAAAAAAGAGAGTATTACTACTACTACTACTACTACTACTACTACTACTACTACTACTACTACTACTACTACTACTACTACTTTATTTATAAAGCACTTTAAAACATTAGGAGCTGCGACAAGTTGCTGTACAGACAATGATCAATAAACATATAAAATGAAAAAAACCCACCAAATATTCTAATAGAAATATAAAAAGGAATAAGAGTAAAAGTCTCAACATGTGTTAAAAGCCAGCCAGACAGTCAAGTCCATCCAGGCTGACAGACAGATTCACCGTTCCTCTTTTCAGGACTCACCTTGTCTACTGCAGTTGTGCTCTTCTCGCGTGTTGCTCCAGTTAAATGAGACAATCATTGGAAAAACCAGTCCTTAGCTTGGAGCACTTCTCAATATTTCCAATAACCACTGAAATTTATGCTCCAGCAACGTTATCACCACCACCGTTCCAAAAGTCTGCAGCACCTTTGGTCGTTTCTCCTTGCAGCTCGGTGCCTCTAACCACCGCAATGGGCCAGAAAAGCGCCAATGGCAGTTTCCCCTCAGTGTATTTGCATTTGATTATTTTATTTTGGTGTTTTTCATGATGCATGTCTTTGTGATGTTTTTTGTCTTTTCCTTGTACTACTGCCTCTTGCCCAGGTCAACATTGCAAATAAGAACTAGTTCTCGGCCGTCTCGCATTGGTTTAGTAAATAAGAAATAATTATGCCATGGTCTGGGAGAATACTCGATTCTGATTGGCTGCAGGGTGTCCGTTAACAAGGTTTTATAGGACACCTATGAAACAGTTCCGGTCAAATATACAGATTGTTGTAAATTACTGCGCCGGCACAAATGTTAGCTGGGAGGCAAGACAGTTGACGCTGCTTACCTTGGTAGCGTCAGAAAAACTTATGATTTTAATGGTGAAAAAAACATAAAAATATTAAGAATTGGTCTAATATTATTTCTTTTGTAAGTGACCATGGTATTAGCGGGATAATGGCCTTCAAGGGATCCATTATCAGAAATTAATGGGCTACGCTTTGCGTCGGACTGTTCACGCCATTAATTGCTGATAATGGACACCTTGTCGTGTATTATCGCTTACATATATAAATGAGAGCCTGAACAGAATTATTCACCTTCAAATCCGTTGTTAAAACTTAAAGTTTGGTTGATGTAGCTGTAATTCCTTAGTTTTTATTTTCGCTCAATTAAATTTTTATGATCTTCTTAAAAGGCTAATTAACTTCTTAAAAAGTAAATTATTGCCCCCTGAAAAACAAACAAATACTCAGTTTTGTATATATTGCAGTCGTTGCACCGATGTCAATTTAGTTAAAAAAATATTTTTCACTGAGCATTTCTTTTCGCCATAATGAATCAATTCACACAAATTAAAAGTTTGAATTTTCTAAAATGTTTCAGCCTAAGTTTATACCACTGCAATAAAATATGATTTTATTTGAAAGCTTTTCCAAATTACCACTTGGGGCGTGAATAAGTGTAAACCTAGCAGTTTACCTGGGTTTTCTCCTCTAATTTCCAAGGTTTATGCTCCCATTTGCTCCTGCTGATGGCGATGATCCTCGTTCAGGTTTAGTTTACCTGATAAAAATGTCAGCCAGCATTTCCTGGTCCCTGTCCAGCGGGTTGAATGTTTTGGCTCAGAGCCCATTTTAACATCCAAGAACATCGTGTTTTGTTTTGTCTGTGTGGGTACTGAAAATTGATCTAGGAAGGTTATCTGTGACATTTAAAAAAAGAAGAAAGCAAAGACAGAAGCTCTTTATTCCCTCTTGTTCAAACTGCAAAGGGAAATAGCTTTAAAATCAAATATGAGCTGTACAACGTATCGTATCTGTTGTTTTAATTCTGCCAGAGGAGGCCAACATCTGTCGTCATGTTTTATCGGTATCATTTGTATGCTGTGAGTGGCCTGTGGTGTGTCGCCATCCTCCTTCCTGGTCCTGGGACTTCCCAGTGCCTTTGTTGTAGCCAAGGGATCAGGCCGTACTGTTTCCTCTGGTGAGAAATCTAGTAAGCTACATGAACCTCCCAGAAAACATTTAATGTTATTCAGTGTGAGCTCACAGGCTGTTCTGCGTCGGCCCCCTAAAAGAAGAGGAGGAAGTCGTTTCACAAAGCTGCTCTGGCAGTGAGCAAATCTTCCTTTCTAGAGCCTTGGTTCAACTTTTTCGCATTCTTTCTCCTCTCTCTTTTCTCTTTCACCCTCTTTAAGGATGTTCGATCACAACAACGGAACCTTTGTTGTTGTTTTTTTTGCTTTTTTACTGTCACTCGTTTTGCAGGTTTGACACACAGGTGCATCTCAATAAAGTAGATGAAAATATATAATTCTTTTCAGAAATTCAGTACAACAGGATGTTCCACATAGAAGATTATGTTTTATTTGTGTATATGAATGATTATGGCTTAGAGTTAATTAAAAAGACATTATTAATATACAGTAGCACCAATTAACAACAAAAGTGAATTGAATTGAATCATCCAGACATATTCTAAGGAAACCCGGCAGATTGCTTAGAGTCATTGACTTGCAGCATTCACTCCTCTTGGATGAGCACGGAGCCACATTGTGTCGTTGACTTTCCAGCAATCCCTCATACTGAGCATGCATGTAGCGACAGTGGAAAGGAAAACTCCTCTTTAACAGGCAGAAACCTTCAGCAGAACCAGAATCAGTGTGATCGGCCGTCTGCCACGATGGACTGAGAGTTTGAGAACACAAAGCAGACACACAAAAAGACACACAAGCACTGATCCAGGAGTAGTTTCAATGTGAGAGAGCAGTAAAAAGGTGATTGCAGTGGTAGCTCCATTAGTGGCTGATCCAGCTCAGTGATACCACGGTCATTTAGGGAGGTATTGGTACTTTTGGCAATGTGAGCAGCTGTCAAATCCCGCTGGAATATGAAATCAGCATATTCAGTAAACTTGTCAGTAACAGGAAGCATGAAGGGCTTTAAAAGTCTTTGGTAGATGGCCGATCAAACTCTGGACTTGATAAAACAGTGGACCAGCACTAGCAGCTGACATGGCATCCAAAGCATCATTAACGGTGGAAACTTCACGCTGGACTTCAAGCAACATGGATTCTGTGACTTTCTGTTCTTCCTCCAGAATCTGGGACCTTGATCTCCAAATGAAATGCAGAATTTACCTTCATCTGAGAAGAGGACATTGGACCACCGAGCAACAGCCCAGACCTTTTTATTCTGCTTCTCATCTTTGGTTTAGGAGTAGCTTGACACAAGGAAAGTAACAGCTGTAGCCCGTGTGTGTAGCTGCAGTCCACTCCCTGTGGATCACCGCCAAACTCCTTAAGAGACTTTTCTCCTCAATCATATCTGCTCTGTTAAGTGTGCATCTTTTTCAACCACACTTTTTACTAGGGCAGGACGATAATTCAATAACAATATACATCAGTCGATAGACGTGTGGTTCAATAGAAAATAAAGGGGCCAATAAAAAGTTCAATAGAATAACAGTTTTCCTTCCTTTTGCATTCTAGCCATGTAGGTTAATATTACAGTCATTACATCCTCACAACCAATCAGAAACGCATAGGGTGACCACCTGCTAATAAGCCCAAGGGGGGACAAGGGGTATGTTTCTGAGGGACAAAGTGGGACACTGCTTGGCGCGGCGGTGCCCCCACCTCACGGGCAGACTCACTGATAGGGGTTTACACATTTCTAGCACATACTACCTTACATGGTATATTAATAATGCCCTATTCCCATAAACATGTGTAATTGCTGATGTATGCTCATGAATAGGCCTACCAATGTGTATTTCTTTCTAAATAAAGATTCATAATACTTTGAACATTCAATGAACAGATGCACTTCCAATTCCGATTTACTTTAGCTATTTAATTTTATTTATTTTTCATTACAATTTATTCACTTTAAATATATTATAATTTAAAATTAAAGGATTAACAGTAGTTGCTCTACACCACAGGAACTGTAAAAAGTCTTAACTCACGACTCCAGAGGTTCACAGAACGAGAAGGGGGAGGAAGGATGGTGAACTTGGATGTTGGTAAAGGCAGGCGCAGAAAAAAAAAAAACTGTTCAGTGTTCTGGGGACACTTTTAGGACTTTGGGGTCACCTTTAGGACTCAAACCTTTTCAAGCCAAAACATGAAGTGGGCAGAATGTTTAGATGTCCACTTATAACATCAGTTTAATCCAAAACATTACAAAATTAACTGACCAGCGATCTAATCACAACGAGCCAACAGCCAGGATGTTTCTGAATCAGATGATTCATAGCCTACCTTCCATAAGGTCACCGCTGCATGACTGAAGGCTTCCCCTGGAGCCGCAGCATCAGAGCGCTTCGGCCGTCTCGGTAGAGCCGGTTGATGCAGTCAGGATCCAGCAGCGTGAACGTCGGACTAGTTTTGACTTGAACGGCCATCAGCCGCCATGAATACCAGGTTATCCTTGTTGATATTTATTAACACCGATCCAACTCTTTCACTGCGGAGGTTCGCTTCGGTAAAGTCGCACACCAGAGCCGTCCGCACCAAGTGACACAAAACAGGTTAAAATGTCCTCGTACGTTATGAGGCCACTTCTTCATGTCATCCTCTCAGTCATGAATAGTTTGAAGCTGTGGCCATAGTTACTTCCGCGTTCGAAAATAAGGTGGATAGAGCGACCAACTTTTTTTTGAGAAAGCATTGATTATGCGTGACACGGTCTCAATTTGCGGGACGCATGAATTGGGCTTCAAACGCTGTGCGCGCACGCGCTACGCAGGACGGGTGGTCACCCTAGAAACGCAGGTCCAGGAACGCTCCTTCACCAAGCTCCAAGACCACTGAGAGAAAATATTATTATTTTTTTTCTTTTTAAACGTACAGTTTGGGGAAAAGTTGCTTGAATAAAGGGTTGTGTTTGAATTTAGTGTTCTTTATTTAAAATCAAGTCCTTAAGCAACAGCATAAAATGGCCAGGGCTGCACTTAAATTCTATGTTTTGAATTTTTCTGATAATTATCGATATCGACCAATAGGATTTCTGTTTTATCGATATGCTTTTTTACTATATATCGTCCAGTCCTACTTTTTACTTCCACACAACTTTCCATTAATAGGCTTAGATACGGCACTTTGTGAACATCCACCTTCTGTAGCAGGGACTTTTTGTAGCTTACCCTCCTTATAGAGGGTCAATAACTGTCTGCCCAAAGCACCAAACCAAATAAATAAATAAATGATAGATGCCACTAAAAAGGCTTGAAAATGACCTTTCCTACCTATAAAGGATTTCAATGTAAAAAAAAATTTTGGGCCCTTATTTCTATTCTTTATTAAGCTGATATTTAGATACAGGACATATGCTTTAGAAGTGTTTTCTTTTTTTGTCTTTCATCTTTTATCTTTGTTTAGGGACAGTGCACTTGACGCTAAGATAAGTCAAGAAAACCAAAATCCCCATCGAGCAAAATCTATTTAATTGATTACAAGAATGTCAGGTTCACTGGAAGCAAAACAAGTAGCAACGAGGAATGGCTAAAGACCTTTGCACATTACAGTTAAATATAAAATCTGCATCAGTAAATAGTTTTCATAGGTTACAGGGCTGTTTGTTACTTTATAGACTGATCAGCTAGAGGTTTGTAGTAAAAAGAACATAGAATAGCTGCATTTACATGCTGCTATGTTTCCTTTTATTCAGCTGTGATTTGATATTTGACAATTTCTAACAATATAGAAACTCAGATATAATATCGTGCATCAAACTCCCCAAACTTGATCTCTGTTTAAATAATTTATTGTTAGACTACCTTATTTATGGCCAGGCTTGATCAGTTTTGCCTGCTGAACAAATAAAATTGACGCTAAGGAAAATATTATTTTTTAGCTCTGAGTCGCCTAAACCTTGTTTTACAACAATAGGTGTAAAATTTACAGTTATTCCTCGTTATTATCCTTAAACCTCTTTTTAAAGATTTTGTTAATTATCACAGTCACTCCTGCTTAACCTTAACAGACCTCTGGTTTTATTTCTTTAGTTGTTTCGCTTTCACAGTTTTTTTTTCCTGGCAGTGCGACTGATCCTGTGTTTCCATGTTGTCCCATAAACACGGAACATGCGCCATTCTTGTTGAACCCAAAGCCCGCTAGGTTGCAGTTCTGATGTGGGTGATGCTGGCTAAATCTCTTGTTTTCTTCCAACATTTCTCACCGTGTCTCTTTTTTAATCTCTTTTTATTTTACATCACCACAGGTATCTTTCCTTGTCATATATTTCATTGTTATTGTTTTTGGATCCTTTTTGTCACTGACACTTAGCTTAACATTGATAAACCACTGGTGCCAATGGATTAAACAAAACAAAAGAAAACAGGACATTGTGCGTTGAGCAAATAATGGATGCTGTTGTGCTTCAAGACAGATCATTGTTTGATGCTGAGGGGTTCAGTCACTTGCTTGTGGGCTCATGTGCGGTGCTTGGCTCAGCTTTACTCCAACTGGCCTGAAAAGAGACCTTTGACACCGATAGTCTTTTGTTTCCCAACTTCTTTCATCCCTTTTAGAAAAGACAGACAGGCGTTCCAAAGACCAAATGCATAAACAACAACCTGTTTGAAACAGCTTCAATTGTACTAATTAAACATTTCTGGATCAGAAATTAGAACAAGTTGAAGGGCCAGTTTTTGACAAAATTTTGACTGAAGACATTTCCATACCCAGCTTTAGCAATTTTGCAAAATTAAGCGTGTATTAGTAATCTTTCCAAACCTCTGTTGGGAACTCTTCCCAAAATGCACCATTTTCTTTTTTTTGCATGTTTGTGCAAGAGGGGTCTAAATGTAATTTATTTTTGAATAGTTACATTCCATAAAATATTCCCAAAAATAAGCTTTGCATCAATGGGCAAAGTTTCGATCTTGATTTCCCAAGTTTTAGTTTTTTTTGTCTTGGCTGGAGAGAATGATGTGATTTTACTCCGCGAGGAATTGCTGAAAGGGTCGTGCTTCTGTGCTTTACATGTGTTTTGTGGATCTGGATAAGGCTTACAGTTGTTTCCCCCAAGGAATTTTGCGGTGGTTGCTGCGGGAGTATGGGGTGTCTGGCTGGCTTTTAAACGGTATCCAAACCTTGTGTGGTCCAACGCAAGAGCTGTGTCCTCATTCTCGGCACAAAGTTGAGCCTTTTCCCAGGGCTGCCCCTTATCACAATCCTGTTTGTGGTTATTCATAGGCAGGATCTCAAGGTGTTAATCTGAAGAGGAGCGTGTCTGGTTTGGGAACCTTTGGTTATGTTGGCGTCCTTAGGCGATTGCTTAGATTGAAGCAGCCGAGTTGAGAGTTAGCTCCTCTCCGTGTGAGGCCATGGTTCTCAACCGGAAAAAGGTGGACTGCCTTTCTGAGTTGGGGGTTAGTCTCTTCATGTCTTGTTCAAGAGTGATGTTAGGGTGGAATGTAAAATGGACTGACAGATTTGGGTTTCATCTGCAGCGTGGGCTCTGCTCCGGTCTATTTTGGTGAAGAAAGAGCTGAACCAAAAAGCAAAGATCTGGATTTACCTGTCTGTCTATATTCTGACTCTCACCCATGCACATGTGATAGGATCATGATGGAAAGAACAAGATCCTAGGTACAAGCAGTCGAAATAGGCTTCCTCCAGAGAGTGGCTGGCCTCAGCCTTAGATATATGGTCGGGGGCTCAGTCAATCTAACCTGGCAGATTGATAAGGTGTAGCACTCTTGGTTTAGTTCTGCACCTTATCAATCTGGGACTGTCTTCATCAAATCCATTGGGGGAAAAGAGGGACATTCAGCCGAACTTTGCGAGCTGATTGGGCGAAGCGACACCTTGTGCCCGCCTAGCAAAGGTTGGTTTTAGCCAATCATGGTATCATGCATGGTAAAAGTGCTTCTTGCTGTTTTTTCTTTCAAAGATGAAATTGTGGATTTGGACAAAACAGGTGTGACAGCAGCAGCTACGTGTGCGTCGCCCTGTGCTGCAATGTTTATTTTCGGCTGGGGGCTCGGCACCTCATGCTTTCATCACAGCTGTATGTCCTGCCACAAACCATAAAACTGCAATGTGATTGGCCCGAATTGTGCTGGGCTTCTTGTTGAATGGTTGAGGCTGGAGTGGGACAAGAGGGATTCTCGTGTATTTGTGCATGCACAAACATCAGAAGAATTCAGCTTGGAGGCTAGGTTATCTGTCATCTGGGGGAGCTCAAAGTAGAGCTTCTGCTACTCCGCATCGGAAGGGGTCAGCTGGGATTTGGGAATTTGATCTGGATTCCCCCTGGGCATCTTCCTTGGGAGGTTTTCTGGGCATGTCCCATAGTCTGGCCACAGTTCCCTTCCTTCAGGATTTGTTTCGTCTTACCAATTTCTTTCTGTGTAATCTGACTCATATCTTCCCCAGAAAACGGACAAATATACACCTTGAATTTTCACAATGTTTTTACTCTCTGTAGCTTTGCGGTTAGGATTAAGGAAATATAATTAACAACAGGATTAGCAATTAGCATTGTAACAGTTGTTTAGATAAGAAAATTGTGACTTTTTCTAAAAACTGGCTCTTTTAGAAGTGACGTGGCGTTAAAATATCTCACACAGCTTCTCTCACTTAAAAGGGCTTTCAGTTGGAGCCAGGTCCAATAGTGGAAACTTGCTGTTAAATTGACAGCTTTCTGAGAATTCTTCCCAGATTCCCCAAACAAATGTAGCTAACTGCTGTTTTAAGTTTGAAAAAACCAACCTTGGGTAAAATCTTGTTGAAATTTCTCAAAATGCGGTGGACACAAGTGATAAATTCCCAGAGCGCTTACCTAAATGCCATTCACGTGATCATGATGCCTGGTTATACATGTATTTTTTTAGCTAATGTGGAATTTCACTGTCAGTGTCTCAGGTTTCCGTTGAGACCTGGCTAAGACAGCTGCCATGCAGAATTTAAATGCAACATAAGTGCTTTGACCCTAAACCACCTAATCATACATAATAAATCTAAAAAAACTGCTCTTTCTTTTTTGTTATTATATCAACATATATAGGAGGAGGGCAGACAGTCATGGCCCCTTCGCTGTTTGTTTTGACAGGGTACTGCCACCTCTGTATCCCCGCTCAGCTGCACTGTCTCAAGTATGTGATGAGAAAGGGTGGTTTGTGGAGATATATATATATATATATATATATATATATATATATATATATATATATATATATATATATATATATATATATATATATATATATATATATATTTATTTATTTATTTATTTATTTTTTTTTTAAACCCTGCTCATCCCGTAGTGGTCACATTATGTTTTTACTTACTGTGAATGTGTTGTAACTGCCAAAGTGGAATTATCTTGTTATCAAGAAGACAGCTGTGAAGCCCATTGTAGCATATTTACTTCAGTCTGAATTTTTTCCGATGCCGTGAGTTAATTTCCCTTTTCCGCCTGTTGCAGGTCACCACACCATTTACATTGGGGTGCGTGTGCCCAAGAGCTCGCGGCGTCGGAAGCGCCACCGCCGGCGAACCGGCCACAAGGACAGGAAGGAGAGGTTGACGGGGAATGCCTTTGACAAGTCGGACACAGAAAACAACGATGAGGCCAGCAACAGCATCCTCAAACCTCTCAGTAAGTTTTGATGGACTCCATGTCAGTGCGGATTAGGTTTCATGGCTCTCTCTGCTGAAGGCTGCTCTCTTTTCCAGAAAAAATGCCCCGTAACATCCTGTGGCCCCCAACAAAGTTGCTGAGTCCACTCAGTGACCAGAAATAGCTCTGCTATGTCCGGCTGAGTGACAAGTTGATTTTGGACAGAACATTAATTCTGCATCTAATGGCTGTTCAGATGCAGTTATAGTGATTCTATCTATCTATCTATCTATCTATCTATCTATCTATCTATCTATCTATCTATCTATCTATCTATCTATCTATCTATCTATCTATCTATCTATCTATCTATCTATCTATCTATCTATCTATCTATCTATCTATCTATCTATCTATCTATCTATCTATCTATCTATCTATCTATCTATCTATCTATCTATCTATCTATCTATCTATCTATCTATCTATCTATCTATCTATCTATCTTGAATTCTAATAGAAACAGTAATTTGTAAAGGAAAAACAAAGTAATTAATAAAAAAATGCTGTAAGGATTCCCTTGTTAAACTGGGTAACTTTCAATTACGTCCAACAGCACAAATCAGGGCAGTTATTCTCTATTGCTGATGTCCAAAGATGCAGTTTTAGTATATTACAGTTAAAAGGATTAGTTAGTATTTCTGAGTGGGGATTAGTGGAGTAGTAATGTAGTCAGTACTGTTGGTGTGTGTTTGATTTTGTCTTGAAAGCCTTAATGGGGATCTTCAGAAGACATTATACCAAAGTGTTCCAGTAGTGAGTTGGAAAACCAGTGAGAATTGCTGGTTGTTTTTGTGCTGACCACTTCCAGCGATACACGCTGGTAACAAAGTATTCTTCATCAGCTTAGGCGTTCGCACTCTTTAAAAAAAACTTTTCACAAATAGATGTACAGCACTGTGTGAGCCACTGGCTTACTAATATTAAAACCATCAGAGGTATCACGGTATATATGTGAAAGTCTTACAGTTTTGTTTATATGGCAGCCATCTTGGGTTGTCTTTCCTATCGAAAACTGGAACAATACAACTTCGGAGTACGAAGAGAATGTGCTGTTAACCTGCAGAAGGCAGCAGCTGGATGTCTCAGTTTGGAATAAAAAATAAATAAACCTTTCCTTTCAGTTCAAGTAATTGAGTGAGTGGAGCTGGAAGATGGAGGTTCTTTTAACTTCTATCTATAGCAGTACATTTTTACATTGTCCTGGTTAATACGACCATATGCTCCAGCTGGTGATGCTTGAAATGCACTACAGTTGTTCTCAAAATATGATACCGCCACAAAGCTGTAGTTGCAGGACTAGAACTACATAGGACTGTATTTTTGTGGTAATCTTAGGAATATTCTAGTTGATCATCTTGAAAACTCTGGAGAAATAAAACTAAAAGTCAGAAGATTTTCCACTTAAGCTGTTGTTGGTGTTTCTTATTTATACTGCTTCACTTCTGGAAATTGAACTGGTTGTCTGTGTCTCTGAACTTGAGCTTTTCAATTAATTAACTTTCATTTATGTGATCTTTAAACTGTAAGGTTTTTGAATAACTGCAGTGGTAGAACATCATCAATCCTCTCTTCAAAGGGTGAAATCTTAACAGATGGATGGAAAATTGCCTCAGTGAAGCAATTTTTCAGGCGTTTGGTAACCAAGTTTAGATTCAGAGACTGACAGGCAGCCGCCCACTCTTTGCTGCTTTTCTACATTTGTTGTGTTTAAGTGGCACATGAATTTTAGCTGCGTAACATTTCATTTAGAATTCATTATATAATCAAACATGCAGAGAAAATTGGATGAGTTGACTTTATCGGACACTAAAGGAAGATAGAAAAATGTGCCCTAAAGACTTGTCTTGTTAAGGAGGTTACCACAACTCTAACTTGTAGATACTTTAAATCCTGAGACAAAATGGCTAAAAAGCCCAGATTGATTCCTTGAGTATAATAGGAAAAAAAACTAGTTTTATGAGCGTGACACTATTCCTTTCTGTAAAGTCTTAGCTTGCCCCTTCTGTCAAATCTAATAATGAAACAGAGCCCAGATGTTTCCAGAAAATGATAAATGAAAATGAGAAATGGATTTTTACAGACGATTGGGGTGATTTCTTAAGGACAGAAATCCCATCTGTGAATAGGTAACTATCACAGCCATTTGATCTTTTTTTTCACATGTAGCTTTTGTCTCACACTTCAGTTATCCCCCTTGTCTGTATAGTTGATTGTGTTTTAACAAAGCTACAGGTAATATTTTGACATCATGCCACACCATACCATTTTATTTCTAGCACTTTAAAAACAACATAGAAACCGACCAAAGTGCTGCACAAAACACATATGTATAAAAATATATACATAAAATAGGCTATACAGTAAGTAAAAGAAACAAAACAAAACAAGAAGTACAATTGAAACACAGATAAAAACTAATTCTGGGTTAAAATCCAAGGAGAAAAAGTGTGTTGTCAGATAAGTTACAAACCATTTTCAATCAATAAGTTAAAATAACATGTTTACAGTTAGAATAATAGAAACTTACAGCGTCATGCAAAAGTATTCACAACCATCAAACTTCCTTAATTTCTTACACTCAGAGGAATGTCAAACTTCAATGAATATATCTGCTATATACCAGCATAAAAAACTATAACTGAAGATTGTGTCTTGCATTTATGTTGAGCCTCCTTATTTTTGATACCCCTAATTAAAATCTGCTTTCTGAAGTCGTCTCATTAGTAAATGCCTGTAATTAGTAAAGCCTGTAATGATTACTGTGTGTAATTTAATGTATGTAATTTTTAATATGGTTGTCAAGGCCCCAGAGAACATTAGCTCAGTTCAAATCAGTTTATTTATGTAGCAAATGTCATTTGAGAGTAGGGCTGCACAATTAATCACATTTGCAATGTAATCTCAATTTCCAAATGGTCTGCAAATCTTGTCTATGTAACAATTAATGGATAATTTCTTTGGGTGTCATAATATGTTTAAAGTGGGTTTGCCTCCATATGGAAGGGAAGAGAGTCGCAGTAGTGAGATAATCTAATTTTATTATTTGTTTTAGAGTTTATATAATCATACTGTTTTACCAGAAACTTTCAGGAATCTCACCATAGCATTAAGTAGCGGTCAAACTGTTTAATACATAGACCTGTTTGTTTATTGCACTTTATGTTCAATAAGGATTGATGTCCAACTTAACCAGCTATTCTCTTGAATAATAATATATTTTTTATTTTAAATAGTCCTTGCTTACAAACATATTTATCTACAGGGCATTTTTGTTGCTTGCGGTTAATGCAGAAAAAAATCCAAAATTAAATCCCAATTATGGTTGAAATGTATCCCAATTTTGATTTTTGGCAAAATTGTACAGCCCCACATAACAAATAATCTAGTTTACATACAGAAAACCATAATCAATTCAGTCTTACCAGACAGATTCAAAGCCAGTTGGATTCATTCCAATATGATCTTAGTTATTAGTGAATGCAGTTGAGGTCAGTTTAATATGCCATCTGGTAAAAAGTTTGCCATGTAAGCTGATTGCACTGAGACTGACTTGCAAAAAATTCCTCCTACATTAGTGACCAAACAGCATCACGAAGAACAAGAAACACAGCAGATGGATAAGGGATAGCGTCGCAAAATGTGCAAAATTAAGTATTTATAACACTGCACATCACCTGGAAAAATAAAATTCCTCCAGTGAGACAGGATGGGGGAACTTTCGTGCCACGGGGATTCTTTTATTCAGCAGCAATAGAGAAGCTGGTCACAATCTCTGGAAAAATGCTTGGAGCTAAATACAGGGTGACCAGAGAGAAAAACCTGTTGAAGGGAAAAGACGTGAGATTTGGGTGGATGTTCATCTTTAAGTAGGAAGATTTCAATAAACATACAGCCAGAGCTGTATGTAAAATATTTTTATATTTCTTGCAAGAAAATCTGTTTTTCTGATCTGATTTTCTAGGTTTACTCTTATGTTGCAATGGCCTAGTCAAAGTCCAGACCCAAATCCAATTGATGCAAGAGTTGAAAATTCTTGAGCATGTATGCTCTTCATCCAATCCAATTGAGTTCAAGAAATAGACAAATAATCCTTTACACGGTAAAAGCTGACTGAGACACACCTCACAAGACCTGCAGGTGTAATTGAAGAAGTTCAGACAAAACATCGTCTGAACTTCATGCAAGACTTTTCACATTTTTATTTGTAAAACATTTAATAATTTACCTTCACTCCAATTGTGTTGGTCTAGCACATGAGATCACATTTAAAACCTTAACGCTTGTTGTTAAAATGTGAGCTATTGGGAAATACTGTGGTCCCAAGGATATTAATATTTTTAGAAGCCACTCTACATGCTGGGTGAACAGACCTCTAACCATCACAAATAACTTTAAGGTCACTAAATATTATAATATCATAACATAAGTAAACAATAAAAATACACACACTGAGGATGTTGGATGTATTTTAACACTTTAGCTTTTTTTTCTGAGTTCTCTCGTACATTGCTGAAGAACATTTGTGCCAAAGAGAAGGGGAGCCATGTTTGATTGCTAAAAATTCTCCTTCTGAAGCCAGACTGCTGAGCAAGGGCTGTGAACCCACAACACCCCGGCTTGTTGACGGCAACAACAATAATCATCCATTCATGGAAAACGCGACAATGTTGGCATGAGACCGTGGACTCTGACGTATTGTTAGCAGTCAAAACTCTGCTGGTGCTGGTGGAATAAAAACTAAAAGCGTAGCGGGTGTTGTAAAAACCACCATGAAATGAAGGAATTCATGACAAACAAACAGTATCGTGTGAGATTAAATTGTTCACTTGGTTTGTCATGTAAACAAACTTCTGCATACTTATTTATGCAATATACTAAGCCCACTGTTGGTTTAAGTGATTAAAATCCCCTTTTCCACTAGTATAAACTCGTAGCGGTTTTCTACAGGTCAGGTCGCTTTTTCGGCTTTTCCATTAGAAACGGTTATGTGGAACCGTTACCATTTTTTTTACCTGCAGGCCTGCAACCGTTCCGAGTTGCACTGAAGACGTGATGTCAGAAGACTGTTGGTCACTGATTGGTTAGGAGGCGGTGTCACAAGATACAAATTTTAATTACCATTAAACCATTTTACGCTGGGCTTATCATGTAAGAGGAATATTCTAGCAAGCTAGCATTATTATTAGGTAGTGTTAGCTTTAGCCTGGCCAGTCTGGTAAGGCACCGTATTCTCTGGTCTAAAACACAGTGTGTCAGAATTACCCATGATGCAGCAGCGAGGGTACATCCCAATCAAGATACATACTTTGTTGCTTGGGTGCCTTTGAAAATTAAGAAAGTACATGTGAGTACACCATGTATCCTGAGATTTTTTTTAGACAAAAGCAGCAAAAATTGTTCACTGGAGAATTTACTCGACGGCATGACATTTTTTTCTGGACTACCAGTGACAAAAACAGAGCGCGTTGCTTGGAGTTTTCTGCATCACATCCGTAGTTATCTGATTGGTTCTAACTTGTTGATGCTGACCCTGTTCGTTACACCTTTGAAATCGGGCTCTACCAGCTCCTTTCCACACTGATATGCCGTGTATACACCATAAGTCAGCCTGGCTGGCTAGCTTGGCTACGTTAGTTTACCTTCACATGTCTTTTAGCTCCTTCTGTTTAATACCGCGTGGCTTCTCTCTCTCTCTCTCTCTCTCCAGTACAGATCCAGGGTGCTTCCTCTAGCTGCCCACAGCCTTCTCTGGCAATCCTCCTTTACTCTGAGTCTGACAACGACCATAAACAGAGCAGCAGTTTTGGCTGTTGTTGCATTGGTGTGTTGGACGGTGGGTCCACCTTACTATTAAAGTTCCCACGGCCATTGAGATGCTACTTAATTGTAATGGAAAATTAATCAAATTGTGTTAAACTGAAACTGTATCTCAGTTTGAATCTGGAACCAATCTGTGGTGGAGGCAGAAAACCGAGCGGCTCGCGGTATACCTTATGTCCTGCTGATATTCACTCCATCTTACTCTCCCTGGGAAACATTGCTGCCCTCAAGGGAAGGCCCATGTCTGTCTGGGCTCAAATGCTCTTGTTTAGTCAGATGGACGCTGCAGGGTTACATGCGTGTCCACCACGCAGCTTTTTGACCCCTGCTCGTTTTGATGAGCAGGTCCTTTTTCAATCCCTTTCCCATCTTTTTTTATACCAGGATCAACCGCTCCCTCAAAGTGGATTACAGAGATTACTTAGATACTTTTGCTTCGACTGAAATGGGTTTAATTTACCAAAGTCAGATGATTAATGTTTTTTCTTCCCCTTCCACTTTTATGTCCAGGTTAGATTCTTGGAATAATCGTTTGACAGATGTAAAGGTCAGCTTGGAAACAAGCATGTTTTTTTCTTCTGGTTTTAGAAACGTTAATACTTTGAAATGCCCAAGAATAATACATGTGTTTGGCTATAATTTCAAAGCAAACTACAATTAACCTTCAGTACTCTCCATGTTTGTTTATGAAAAATATGGTAATCGTGATTCATATTTAGTTAAATACGTATTTAAACCATTGGAAAAGGAGATCTATAGTATCTATAAAAAAATCCTGATTTTACTAAACATTTTTCCTTCCATTTTCACTTTTGCGTATTAAATGTTTGCAGAAGATGTGTAATTTTATTGCTGGGATCAAACAACCAAAAGTATTAGCTCAAAAGTAGAAAACAGTAAATAATATCAAGTTCCTGATTTGGATGAAATGTTACTAAATTTGTAGACGTACTCTCTTGTTGCAGATGCACACCTTACTGATGAACCTGGCCTGTGTCTCTCTCCTTATTTGCCTCATCTAATTTACTGATTAGTGTTTTATCTTAAAGGATTGACCTAAATTATGACTCTGTGTTGTCCTGCTTCTCACTGCCGAACCACCGCCCCCCAAATACTGATACTACGACTTTACTCATTCTGTCTCATACTAACATTAGAAGCCTTATTTCAACCAATACATTGATGAGATCTTTGATAGGTGCTGTGATTCTTTGAAGAAATAGGTTATGAGTGGGGAAAGATTTGAGAAGGAAGATGTTTTAAATTCAGTAATATTTTTGTGCCCCAGCGTTACTTGTCTTGCCTCTTGCAACTTCCTCATAGTTTGGATTCTTCATGTTCTTTCTGATGGGGGATTTTTTTCCTTTAAGAAAATAAAGGAGGATAGATTTAATATTGTGACTAGAAAGAGGAAGGTACATCAGGAACGCTGTAATTTCATGGGCGTAATGACACATTTTAGATGTGCCGTACTGAAATATGTCATGGAAGCACATGACATATTATATGTGCTTATAATAAATCATATTATATATTATATGACATATTAAATGTGGCGTTCCTCAGGACTGTCTTTTTGGGGCACTGACTTTTTTGTTAATGAAGGGTGAAAGGACTGAATTTCTAAAGTGAGTTTTTAGCCTCACCAATAACCCAAAACAAAGTTACTCTACAATTCACATTCACTCATTTTACTATAAAACCACAACTACCTCTTTCAGCTTTGATCTTCTCATGTTTATTTTCCATTTAAAAAAAATTCATCTGCTCCCTGCAGTCTATATTCCACATATTTGAAGCCAAAGATAAAAAAGAGGTTGGTCATCGCAGCAGAAACCATTTGATTAAAATCATCTTGTGATCTTGAATAAAAACATGTTGTTGATGTATATTTTATTTCATTCCAGCTTTCTTCCCCCCTAGCAGCTGGTAGTTGTTACATTTTCATCATATGTTGTCCACCTCAGTTTTCTTAATAAAATACCAGAACTGGATGTCCTGGGCATAGATACTGAGCCCTAAATGAACCCCCCCCCCCCCCAGGGTGACATTCTTCATTCAACCCAATCCCTGTCCCCTGCCTCTGTGCCCTGCATACTGAGTCCCACACTCTGTGGCACGGCAAACGTTTCCTGTACACTTTACATTAAAACTGGTAACCATTGCATGTTTTCTCACAAGCAGACGTCATGCTGCGTGATCCCGTTTGTCATATTCTGTCAGATTTTTCAGAGAGATCATAGGAAACGGTGGGTATTTGTGTAGGATGCGTGTCAAGAGTGGCACTGAACAGGCCTTTAGTGGCATTCACACTAAGCTTTCTGCCGGGCAGCAGGCATTCTTCCTCCGTCTCGTATCCCATGAGCCTTTGCTGTCGGGACAAAGTCCTCTTTGTGTGCCTGTGGCTCTTGGCTGGAGCGCTCAGCGCTTTGAAATTGCGTTTGAACGATGAGGATTTTTCATCTCTGTCCGTTCTTTCTGTGCGCGCTCGCTCCACTCTCTGCTTTCACTCTGCACTGACACTAACCCTTTGCCCACCTTCCTCGCCCACCCTCCGACATCTCTCTTAGCAACTGACTGAGTGGGACGGCTTCACATTGACACCAACACTGTTCTTGTTCCCAGCTCTATTCTGAAAGGCTCAGATGTGCAGCATCTGGACAATAAGTTTTGAATCCTTACGGTAAACATAAAGAAACAAGAAAATATGAGTATTAATAAACAAATAAAGTAATATCACAAATCCCTATCTCCATAAAACAGTTCAGTAAACAATCAAATACAAATGAACATAAATTAAGCATTCTTAGTAAATAATTAAGTTAAACCTATATAATTTTATTATTTATTTAAAAAAGTCTTATTCATTAAAATTATTACATAGCAATGGAGGACTATCCTGGATAAACAATGCAATATGGATTAATGGGTTTGGTCTTTAATAGATAGTTGGGCTGAAATAATCATCCTGGTTTATTTACAGAAAATTCAACTCAGTTTTGATTGAATATTGTCATGAAAATCACCCAAGCTGTGCAAACGTTTTAAACTATATCTAGTTTTTCTAATAATTTACTTCCAAGCAGTCCGACCATCATGTGCTCTTTAAAAGTTGTCTTGCTTTTTCCACATCATTTCACTCCATTTCCTGACATTTGGGACAAAATCTGTTGTTGAAAAAACCCCAAAAAACATAAAGTAGAGGATAAAGGAGGATGGGTCAGGCCTAAAAACTATCTACAGTAAACGTTCAGCATCTGTTAAGTCACGTCAAGAAAAAGGAAATACTAAGTTTTTAGAAATGTTGATAATGGAAACTGGTTTGTTGCAGGCTTAAAGTGGGTAAATAACAAATAAATGCATACAAATTATGTGTGAACATTAGGTAATTGTAACTAGTTACTTTCCTTCCCGGACTGACTCTACTTAACTTGGGTGACTTCTGAGAGTAACTTTTTTGGCTGGTTGCACTAACTTTTACTTAGACCCCACAATGTTTTGTTTTTCAAAACACTTTAATAGTAACACAAATAAAAATAATCAAATAAACAAATAAAAAGTCTGTTGTATTGAGAAAAAATATGAGAAAGTCTCAGGGGTACAAATGTAGAAATGAGGCGCTGTACTTTAGATAAACAAGTGTCGCTGTCAAGAAATGCATTTTCTTTAGTTGATTACCTTGACTTCACAAGAGAGTGTGAAATATTAGTATTAATATCAGAACCCCGCCTCTCGCCCAGTGAACGCTGGAGATAGGCACCAGCACCCACCGCGACCCCATGAGGGATTAAGCGGGTCAGAAAATGGATGGATAATAATATCAGTATTCATGCTGCACAAAGGCACCGCTGGTAGCACTGTTGCCCTGCAGAGTTACGGTTCTGGGTTTGAATCCTGCATGGAGTTTGCATGTTCTCTCTGTGCATGCTTCGGTTCTCTCTGGGTACTCCGGTTTCTTTAAATAGCTTAAACGGCTGTTTGTCCTGTGTGTCTCTGTGTTGCTCTGGGATGAACTGGCCTCTTGCCAATGACAGCCGGACACCCGCTCCCCTTCATGGATAAGTCTGAATAGACAATGGATGGACGTTTAATTCAACTAGTATTGTATTTCTTGTATTTAAGTAAAGCACTTGTCCTTCTCCTCTTGTGCATCTGTATCATTTCATTTGTACATCACCCAACGAGCTCTATGAACACGAATCACTAAAGTCTTCCCCTCCTCGTCATGCAGTCTGAGCTATAGTTTCCCTGCAGTTTTGACCGTATATGTATTTAAAGCTGGTTTTAACTGTTTACTATAATTGAGGTAAGTCGCTGTAGATGTGACCGTCAGCTGAATGTGTGCAATGCACAGGTTAATTATATCCTGTGGGATGTTATTAAAGAGGTGGCCGGGACCAAAGCTAGTTGCAGCTTGTGTAAATGTGTGTGCGCGAGTGTGGGAGTGAAGGTCTGAGCGAGGCCCAGCAGACGGTTTATCCTCCACCCAGTAATCTTACAGCTGCTAGTCTGGTTTGTAACTGCTGCTGTTAATGTGCTGCAGAAATGCACAATGAGGGAAAAGTGCAGGGCTTTACCTCATTTCCGATTGGCCCACAATGCTGATTTAATGAGGAATGTAAAAAAAAATTTAAAACTCAGGGTGGTGCATGATCCTATAAATTAACAATTGTACACGATTTTCATGTGAAAGATGTTGTTTTTTGATAAATTCTTAACAATGAATAAAAAAATGTGGAGAAAATTTGACTATTACCATTATTTACTTGCGTTACTTGTTTGAGGTACAGCTCTAACTTAAGTACGCTTTTTTATTTTTTACACAAACCAGATTTTCCTATAATCATATGTTTTAAAATGACCAGTGAAATAGTCAGACTCGGTAGCTGTGACTCATGGGTATAGGCTAGCACCCCCCCCCCCCCCCCACCCCCTTCCACCATCTTCATGTTTTCATTTCTGAAGCAAAAACACCGATTAAGGATTTTTTCAACTAAAATTTGAAAAAAATTAAACTAAACAAAACAAGGGAAAATAGAAACTAAAAGCAATTATTAAAAAACAGTTGGACTAAAAACTTGAACTAATGATGTTTCAGGAAAACAGTTTAAGTTCGAGACACAAGATCTCTTAAGGTCTTACAAGATCCTTTTAATCAAGATAATCAAGATAATGTCTGGGCTTTCATCAGACATCACAAAACTGTCCTAGTTTTATTTTTCAGCCATTTCATTGTTAGATTTACTGTTATTTGGGCATCGCTCCCCTGTTTTAACATAATTTGGGCGAATCTCCATCTATTGGAAAGTTGGTCGTAAAATGTGATTCTGCAACACTTTGGTTAAACAATAGCTTTTCCTCCAAGATCCTTGTTGATGGGATTTCATCTTAACTCAAATCTGTTTTCTCCGGTGCAGCAAAGTCCCAAAACTCCTGCTTCTATAGAGGTGATCACACTAAGGATGAACAATAATCAAGTGCACCTAATTTGCATCTCCCAGCTGCTACTAGACCTCCTAAACCCTAGTGGGAAAAGTGTATTTAATCATGGCCTCATCGTTTTTCATTGAGTAATGATAGAGTGGAATCTGTAATACTTTTTTCTTTACTTTAGGTGAGGTCTTAGAACCTGGTAAATACCAAATAATTTCAATTTTGTGCGAATTATTAAGTAAGTGGGATCTCGTCACTGCCACATCACTGAAGCACAATCAAGGTTTACCTCAGATTTGCGTTGCCGATGTTGTACAGAATGAACGGTTCTTTCTGGATAGAAATTGGCACACATGAAGATGAGTGATGACTTTCTATGTCATTCGACTTGCAACTTGGAACTGACACCAGTAGGGATCGGTGGAGACCAAATGAGGGGAGGGGTAGCGTTATCAGGCAGTTGCAGGAGCATCAAAAAGTAAGTAGAAGCAGTGAATGAAGCCAGCACTTGATGGTTTTTCACAGTTGCTGCTTTGTGGGTCTGGAGGAGCCCATGTGATGTTTGTGTACACATCTGTGCACAGTTTTCACACTGGTCTGACACTGAAACCATAAGGTACATGATATTACAGACAAACTTTTTATCATCCAACACCCTCCTGCAATGCGTCCCGTACCTGTCTGGATGCAACGAGTTAACTTGACGATTATTCAAAACTTGCATCAAGAGTGTTTTTGAATAGACAAGTTAGGTCAAAAGTAAACGTTTGGCCTTGAAAATGAAAATGTACTTGGCAAAAGGAGTTTAGTCACAAACCATGACTGTATGCTACCAGAGTGAGCTACGTGCGTGGAAATTCACAAAGAGATTTTCCGATTAAATTATTGAGCCCTGTTGGCCTATTATATTTTAAGAGAGGCAATGGAGCCCAGTAAGTCAGCATGCTTAGTAGAGGTGTGAAAGGAAAAAGGTAAAGTAACCCTAACCCTATAGAATTGGTTGATTTTCGAACACGCCTAGCTGTCACTGCTGGATCAGACAGCAGCTGCATCAAACGTCGCCATCTTGCTTTCTGATAGCTCCCTGGTATTGCCAGCAGATGTGTTTGAACCTTTATTTAAAAAGCCTAGATTAAATACTTCAATTTATTCAAATACTCACTTGTTTTCTATCAAAAAGTTGTATCAATGTGGACTATGCTCGGAATTTGGATTATTAACACCAGCACCAATGAAGGTAGTGAACAATTTATCATTGGCTGTAGACTCATAGTTAGCATCGGTTTTACTGCTACTGGATCCCCCAGTTGATTTTGACATACTTAATCTCTGCTTTTTAGAGGTGTCCACAGGCATCTGTAGTATAGATTGGGCCCAGTAAATCCAGTCCAGCCCGACCTGGGCCCGCAGGCATTAGGTCCGACCCGACCTGAGCCGCGCCGAACCAACACGCTTGACTTTTGGGCCTGAGCCCGAAGAAAACCAATGCGAATAAATTCTGTTTAAATTTAATTAAATGTTATTTATATAGCACCAATTCACAACACATGTCATCACAAGGCACTTTCGTCCATCCATCCATCCATTTTCTATCACATCTATCCCTATTGGGGTCGTGAGGGGCTGGTGCCTATCTCCAGCTGTCAATGGGCGAGAGGCGGGGTTCACCCTGGACAGGTCGCCAGTCTATCAAAGATCTCAAGGCTCTTTCCAAAGTCAGACTCCATCAGATCCTCCAGGTTGGTCAGAAAGTTTCCTCTCTAAGGAAACCCAGCAGGTTGCATCAAGTCTCTCCAAGCAGCATTCACTCCTCCTGAAAGAGCGTAGAGCCACAGTGGACAGTCGTCTGCATTGTTGATGGCTTTGCAGCAATCCCTCATACTGAGCATGCATGAAGCGACAGCGGAGAGGAAAACTCCCCTTTAACAGGGAGGAGAACCTCCAGCAGAACCAGAACCAGGCTCAATGTGAACGCTCATCTGTCTCGACCCACTGGGGGTTAGAGAAGTATTAATATTTTATTTAAGTTATTACTGCTGCCAGTCAGTCCGTGAGAAGTGCACCACTGCACTGACTGCGCGTGCAACGAATGCTATGTTTAACCCCACTCAGTCAGCACAGTGCACTCTGCAGCGAGCTCTGGCCCAGATGTACATGCCGTGCAGGTCACACGCACGGTGTAGCAGAGCGGAGCGGACTCAGATGTGATACCTGTCCCAGCTCCCGCAGCTGCAGGATGGGCTAATCAAGTGTGATTTGGAAGAGAGAAAGTAATCAGAATGCCGGGCGGGGCCGCGTTCACGTGTGCATTGCACGCTTGTGTCTAATTATCTGCTTTCTCCCCAGAGTAGACAATTTAAGAATTGGTCCTTTAATTTATAATAAATGTAACCACATTTTGTGTCCACTACAACTAAATAAACTAAGCTTATATCACATGAGACAGCACTGTGTGACACCAAGGCCCAACTCGGTTTAAATTTCGGGTCAGACTCGGACTCGTGCATAAAGTCTATACTCTAATCTGTACGGGCCTTTCTACTGTTTTCTCTATACTTTAGTCTCTTTAAATCATATTCGGTCATAATTTTATTTTTTGGATATAGGTTTTCTTTTACTCCGCACAGATTTTTCTTAATCTGAACTCTTATTCAACTCCAACTCTATGTACAGCTTTATTGTTTTATTTTGCCCAAAATGCTTTTTAAATTATTGTTTTACTATTATTTAAAGTTTACATACAGAAATGAAGAACCCTGCAAAACAGTTTTCTAATTTTAATATTTGAGTAAAATTAACATTTTTAGGTTCCTCTCAAAATTCAAATAAAATTCGGGTAATTTCCAGCATTAATTTGTGTAATACCACTAATGATAAAACCTTTATAAAAGCCTGTGTTGTCATACAAGAACTGTAGTATAGATTTATTAACAATCATCCCAGAATTAGTAACTGATATTTGATTGGCTGATATATGATCTGATTATAATGTATTTAGCAAAGATATTATATATATCTTAAGTGGTCATTGGGTGAGAGGCAGGGGAAACCCAGGGTCACACAGAGACAAACACACACGCCGACACATAAAGACGACTTAGAGAGACCAAGTAACCCAACAGTCATGTTTGTGGATTTATGGGAGGAAGCCGGAGTACCTGGCATGGGGGGAACATGCAAACTCCATGCAGTGTTTGAACCTAGGACGTTCTTACTGCAAGGCAAAACCGCGCCATACTATAACCTTATCATTACCACTGTGGGCTGAATAAAGTGTGCTTAAAATGACCCTGGAATGGAATGGCCGTCTGACATCTAGAGAAGCTGATTTAAAAAAACATATTCGCAGTGGTCGCTTAATTTTTTTATTTTGCAAAGCTGTATTCTTGAGCCTTTAAGTATAATTTGTAGCCTTGAATTCAAACCTGCGCACCCGGTTCTTCGGTTTAATAAACCACTGCTGTTCTACTTTGTATTGTATTATCACTCTATCTTATAAAAAGAGCTGTACAAAAAAATAAATAAAGTAAAAATTAAATAAATAAATAAAATAAATAAATAAAAACTAATAAAAAGAGCTGTCCAAAAAATAAATCAAATAATAAATAAATAAATGAATAAAAACAAATAAAAAGAGCTGTCTAAAAAAATAAATGAAGTAAAAAATAAATAAATAAATAAAAACAAATATAAGAGCTGTCCAAAAAAAAAAATAATAAAAAAACTAAAGACAAATAAAAAGAGTGGTCCAAAAAAATTAAAAAAAATACAAAAAAATACAAAAATAAAAACAAATAAAAAGAGCTGTCCAAGTGAGTTAGTAAATCCAGATCATTCCCATGGTGAGCGTATGAAAGCCTCTGACTGGAACTGTATGTACAGTTTCATTCATCCCTGACTGAGCTTTTATGTAAACACTGTTGGTGGTCCATCATTAAAACTGTAATCTTAGTTTGCACTTGTAGGAAGAACGCCCGATCATGTCGTATATTTATATCCAGTGAAAAGCAACGGGGAAAAGTATATAAATCCCGCGGAAACTGTGTTTAGCTTTGTGTTATGTAACACTCTTAATATTCAAATGAAAAGACAAAGGGGAGCGAAGGCGAGCCACGGCCAGAGAATAGGCCAGTTTGTGAGGCATTTCCTATTTGTTAATGAGGGGTTTCAGTGCCGTTTGCCAAGGCAGAAGGACCAATAGTGAAGGCCTGTTCGAACAGTGGAGGGGAGGCGTAGGGGGAGAAAGGGCTAGCTGTGGGGACACTGTCACCGAGGGGACCCCTAAACCTCACCGGCCCCCTCCTACCTGTTCTACAAAGTGCAGGGGCAGGCGGCTGAGATCGGCTGTCACTTCCACCGGGGGCTTTTATGAGGGTCTAGCTGCTGCGGTGGGACTCGGGTGGGCTTGTGTCATTCTCAGCTGACTCAGGGAACAAACGGGGGGTGGGGGGTCGCTGAAATATTAAAGATGTCCAAAAACAATAATCAAGAAGAGAAGGAGGGAAAGGAAGAGGATGCAGAGGAGGTTAAGATTCCTCCTCTTCCACCTCCTCCTGAGGTCAACGGGAAGAGTCCAGCTGAGGACAAGAAGCCTGCGTCCAAACCCCTGCCCAACAGGAATCAGTGCCAGCCTGTGAACCGCAGTATTTTTCCTTCTTCCGCAGTCTCGCCAGCAGCCGAGAGGATCCGCTTCATCCTAGGGGAGGACGATGACGGCCCGTCTCCCCCTCAGCTCTTCACGGAGCTGGATGAGCTGCTGTCGGTGGACGGACAGGAGATGGAGTGGAAAGAGACGGCCAGGTAAGAACATCTGTCCCAGATGTCTTACAGTCCACAATCCCTCATTGAAATAGTCAAAAGTCACCATTCTGGCAGTGTCTTGGAACAAGTTTTACAGTTTAAAAAAAAAAAGATATTTTCAAAGCTTTCTTTTGTGACCTGTTGGATTATACTGATGGGACGTAGATGGGATGATTATTTATACATCATAAGGACTGGATAATGAAGCTCTCCCAGGGGGAAACAGGATCCCCGGGCTGCTGTTTAAAGCACCAAATGAGTCAGTTTGTTATCCTGACCTCTGACCAAGTGTCCTGTAGATGAATTTTGGTGACTGGTGGAGGGATTTGTGGAAGCCATTTGCAGTCAATTTCATGCATTTAATAAAATAAGTTATCCTACTTATACTAGTCAAAAATGAGATGAAATTAGAAACTAGGTGATTCGGAGATAGTGAGTGATTTATATCTGAAGGATGTTGCTAAAAACAAGCAACGGGATATAAATGTTGCATACATAAGATAAGATAAGATAAGATAAGATAAGATAAGATAGGCTTTATTGATCTCACGTTGGAGAAATTCACCTGTCCCATCGGCTCAATAGTCAATAGTCAGAAGAAGGTGCCAAAAGTAGGAAAGGGTGCATCAGTTATATACAGTGTATCTTCATATATACAGTGGATCAAAAACAAAATGAGAAAAAATAAGAATAAAAATACAAAAGAAATCGGAGTAGGCAGATGATGTCATATGTACATTCACGGTTATATATATATATATATATATATATATATATATATATATATATATATATATATATATATATATATATATATATATATATATATATGTATGTATGTATGTATGTATGTATATATTTATATGTATATATATATATATATATATATATATATATATATATATATATATATATATATATATATATATGTGTATGTATGTATGTATATATATACATATATATATATATATATATATATATATATATATATATATATATATATATATATATATATATATATATACATATATATATATATATATATATATATATATACATATGTATATATATACATACATATGTATTGACATATATTCACTTGGTGATAGCAGCAGAAGTCACTTCTTTCAGGGTTATTGCACAGTGTGTTAAATATATTATTGCACATTAGTTATTACAGTTATAGTTACAGTTATAGTGCAGCATTGTATAATCTGGTAGCAGCAGGAATGAATGACCTGCGGTAACGCTCCTTTTTACAGACAGGATGTCTAAGTCTGGCACTAAAGGAGCTGCTCAGCTCCTCTACAGTCTGGTGCAGGGGGTGGAAGGTGTTGTCCATGATGGATGTGAGCTTGGACAATATGACTTTATATATGACTTTTAATCCCGTTAAGCAACATTCAGTTTCTTCAAAAGAACTCCTGTTCTGCTTCCAGTCCTCTCAGCGCCCAACAGTTATAGCAGATAGCTGATAGTGGATCCTTCCTGTTAAAAACAAGTTGTTTCTTTCCACTGTCCCCACATGCTTGCCCAGCATGAGGGAATAGCTGCAAAGTTAATGACTTGTTGTAATTTTCCTGGATTGTATTATACCTATAGGGTAAAACTGCAAATTATATAACAGAATTTTAATCTGAAATTTGTTGATTTGTCATGAATCAGTAATTAAAAAAGAAATGGAACTGAACTGAATTGAATCTTTGAAAACCGTTGCGTCAAAATCAGCCAAAAAAGAAGAACAAAGCTATTTCCAGGGGGCGTCGTTTTTCAGTTCTATTTAGTTTAAGGAAATTTGCAACATAAAAAAATCTAAGAAAACAATGTTAGAAACTGTCAATGAAAAAGAAAACAAGACATTATTAAATTATATTCAGTCGTTTTTAATGGACTTTTTTTTTCAAGCAATCCTTATTCTTCTTGGTAAAATATCCATATTTCTATTGCAATTTGGGTAAAACAAGAGTCCAGGTCACAAAGATTAATAAGGATGGGTTTTAAATGACAAGTTTAGATTTTCATTTTACTCTAAATTACGCATTTATGTCAATAAAATCACAAAACTATGTAAATTCATAGACAGTTTTAAATCAAACGGACTGAATTTATTCAGTTAATTAAAGAAAGAGAAAGCTTGATTAAAAGTACAATTTTTCTGTTCAAAAGGGGCATTTGTCACATTATTGTTGTTTGTCTTGTTTTATACACTGAGGAACTTAAATATTAGGATCATTGATACAATCAGAGTATTCAATATAAACTTATTATTCTGCAAACACATCAAGAAATTTACATATTATGCAATGCCTCTGCGTGTGTACCAAGTGACTACTATAGAATAAAAGCTCGGACTACTGCTGGGTTGTGCCGTCTGCCAAGTGCAAGTTTGGCAGCCAAACAGGACAAATAAAAGCCTCTGAACCGGTCCAGTCTGCCGTTTATCTTGCTCTGAAGAAGGTAGAAAGGAGCAATGGGGAGAGATTTAAAAACCAAAACACTGCTGGATTTAAACACAGGCGAAAAAGATAAAGAAACAGATCTGTCTGACAGGTGTGGATTAAATGGCTCTATTTTATGGCTTTATTTTAAAAAGAAAAAGAAAAGATGAAGGCAGAAAACAAAAGATTATTAATAGGTACCACTTATTATATTATATATTTGAGCTTTAAACTGAAAGAATTACAAACTTATTCTTAATTTTTATACTTTTTCAGAATTTCCAAGTTTTTTTTCTCTTTTACTACATTAAATAATTGCCTAATGGCCATGCTGGTGCCCCTTTAAACGGTCACTGGGTCACTGAGGCGGGGTGAATCCTTCATGTCGTCACAGTCTATCACTGTCATGATCCACAGGTGTTTTTTTACCTGTGTTTTCAGCCGTTCCTTCTTGTTTATTTATGTTCTTAAGTCTTGTTTTATTCCGTTAATTTCCCTACGTTCATTGTTGCTAAAAAGGTGTTGGCATGCTAGTTAATTCTTCTGTTTACTTTTTTTTTAGTAAATTCTTGTGTTCGGTTCCTTGTACATTTGCATTTATTTGTTTTAGATGTCTTTCCCCCATGGTTTAGCAGTTTCTGTGTGTGTTAATGATTTAATCACAGTTAGTTAGTTCAGCACTATTTATGTCAATTAGTCTCCTTCCCTCAGCCTCTTTTCTTTCCTTCTGCCTCAGCAGTGTCATTCTCCACCCTTCCCTCGGTATATAAGCCTACTTATCATTGTTCTTTGCTGGGTCTTTCTGTTAGACTCTTCGTTACTTTGGTTCTCTGTCAGCTAGACTGTCTGTTTCTCTGCCTGTGCTCCATGACTTGTTCCTCCAGTGATTCCCCTGTAAGTTCTTCTTTGTGCATTATTAAAGAACTCTGTTTGTCCCAGTCAGTCTCTGTACATGGGTCCTTCACACAACCTACATATCATAACACACAGGGCTCAATTGCAACAATTAAGCGTTTGATTAAGGACACTGAGACTACTTAATGAAGGTAATCAACAGACCTAATGTTCAAAAAACACCCTCTACTCTAACCTGATTATAATATATTATGCAAAACTGTTGCAGCATTGTTTCATGTCCTCCATGGTCGGGTTTGCATTATATTTACAGCTGTTTTTAAAAATAGTGCCAAAAAGTATTTTATCTTCAAATCAAGGGTGTTTAAAAGCATTTTCTTCAATGTAATTTTTATTCAATATTTAAATTATTTTAAAGTAAGTAAAGTAAAAGTTTGATTATATAGAACAGCTTCACAATAAAATATACAGCGATGTACAATATAGAAAACAAAACACAACACTATCATAAATGCCAGTAATGAAAGTTCTTGTATTATTGGCATAAAAAAATTACAAAAACCTTCTTGGAATAGAAATGTCTTGAACTGCTTTTTAAAAGTATCCCCAGAGCCCAAACCTTGTAGAAGAAGAGGCATTTCATTCCACATCTGGATACAACTGCTTTGAAAAAAATGGACCACTAAAAGGTTTTGATTTGATGACTCCAGACTACAGGGAGAGGTAGATATTGATCAAATATAGAAAGCAGCACCTTGTCTATATAAAGCTATGAAATGTAACACCAAAAATGAAAACAAACCCTATATCTGATTGGAAGCCAGTGTGGCGACTTTAATACAGGGGTTATATGACTGATGAAGACAGTCAGTGCCTTGCTGCAGAGTTTTAGACAACATGAAGAGAGGCTATCGCTTATTAAAACAAGTAACACATACCATTACATTAGTCCGGCCCGTAGAGACAGAAGCATAAATTATTATCTCAAGTTCACTTGTCGAATCCATGGATCTAAGTCTTGAGCTGTGCCATGTCTGACTTGAAGCTCTGCTTCAAGGGTACATTCTATGTTAAAGAGACACATGAAGTTAATCTGGCTCCTTTGGTGGCTTCATCTAGGAGAGAAACACAGCTAAGCACACTGCTAAAACAGAACTAAAAATAAGATGAAATCTTCTTGAAATGAGTGTATTTGTACTTTATTTGAGTAAGTAAATAAGATAATCTGCTAATGGAATATGATTAGCACTTAAAATAGGAAGAACTCATCTCCATCAACTTATTTCAAGTGCATTATATCTAATTATCTTATTTTAGGGGTAAAATTACTCTCTGTATTGGCAGATACTCTTATTTACCTGCTCAAATCAAGGACAAATATACTAATTTCAAGAAAATGTTACGTATTTTTAGTTCTGTTTTTGCAGTGCAGATTTCACGTCTAAAGCAGCGGTTCCCAAAGTGAGGTTCAGGACCCCCTGGGGGTCACCAGACACCTCTTGGGGGTCGCAAGATGATTTGATGCTGAAGATTTTGTATTTCTTTACTTGTGAAACTGGCAACAAAGTTTAACTTTACAAGGTGCTCAACATTCCTAATTTTAACACAAGCAGAAGACTGCACTTTTTCTTATAAGAGTCCCTGTACTGCTTTATTCATAATTTTACAAGTGTATTTTCAAAATATCATGACTTTATTCTTAGAATTTCCCTTCAAATAAGGAAAAAAAAATCCCACCTGCAGGAAGGGGGTCACCAGTCGGTGCCGCTGTTATTTTGGGGGCCGCAGGCTGAAGAGTTTGGGAACTCTTGGTCTAGAGGATAAAAGAGAGCATTTAAGCCCCATTTACTCTACCCTTGTTAAACCGATCCAGGCCGAGCTCGGTCCGAGCTTGGATCAGTTAACCGTGCCGAGCTTGGTTCTGACCACCGTTTACACATCACGCTATCTCGGTTCCTTGGTTTCCTCGCCTCCTAGTGACGATCTGCGGTACTACTGCTCTCTGGGATTGAAGGAGGAAATAAAGCAAATAAAAATGGCGGCGCCCGTAACATTCAGGAAGTTATGTTTGGTTATATTTCGTTGTTTGCGGAGAGTCAGGTGAAGAAGGCAAATTTTGGTGAATTTACTTGACAGAGTCGGCTTTTGGGACATGGATAAGACAAACAAACTAAGTCTAATCAGGGCTTACAGACGCAGGAAACAACGACAGACACTGAGGTTCATCACTGCTAAGCAGAATCATCACTGGAAACCGTGTGTCACGGTAGGGAAGCTAGTGTTTTTATGAATGTCTGAAATGTCAGCTGACTGTAAGGAGATGACGCGGTCTGCTCATGCGCTCTTCGTTATCTGAGAACCGGGCCAGAAAAAAAACAGGTCGAGCTCACACCTGGAACTGGGCTGCATTTAGCGCGGTCCGGTTGTGTCTGGCTCGGTTCAGTTCAGTTTGCGTTCCATTTACACTCGATAGTTATCTCAGTTACCGAGCTCAGACTGATCTCGGCTCGGTTAAAAAGGGTAGTGTAAACGGGGTAATAGTCACAGCAAAAGCCCAGCTAGCTCTGGTTAGGAGAGAGACGTAAAACACTGAAGGGCTGGGCAAAGTGTGTCATCTGTTGAAGGAGACAGTAAGTTGTTGTCCCCCAGGACTGTGATTATAATCGTTACCTAGCAGTTGTCCAGCAACGAAGCTTCATCAGTGTCGTGATAATCGCTTCTCTGAGGTTATCCTCAGCTGAGGATGTCTAGAGGAGCCTGTGAAGACCATCCACATTGTTGCAGTTTTTTTTTAAACTTTTACTATGAACTTAATCCAGAATGAATGTGTGTGTGTATTTCCAGTTGATTTGATTCCTTATTCCCCACTTTGTTGTCCCTCCAGGTGGATAAAGTTTGAGGAAAAGGTGGAGAAAGGCGGCGAACGCTGGAGTAAACCACATGTGGCGACGCTCTCCCTACACAGTCTATTTGAGCTGCGCACCTGCATAGAGAAAGGCACCATCATGCTGGACATGGAGGCTTCCACTCTGCCTCAGGTTGTTGGTAAGAGGAATTTCCTTTATTAATTTCCTTTATTTTACGTCAGTGAGGATGTAGGATTAGCAAAGTCGGTCGGTTCTCACAACTCGACAAATTTCATTCTGGAAAAATTTTTGTTTTTTAATGAAATACTGTAACTTTCCTGTTTTCTAAATATGCGATCCCAACATTATTTGAGTGCATGGAGTGCTAAAGGAGTGCCAGCGGGAGTGGCTACTGGGTAACAGGATTTGCTTTTAATCTAGGTTGAACTACACTCCCATAATGTATTGTATTGGAGCAAATTACACATGCAGGCGGGGAAACAAGAGCAGACGTTCTGGCAGGGAGTGGTTCTTCTTCTTCTTCTTCTTGAAATTTATTGGCGGTTGGCAAAATGTTAGGTGAGCATTACCGCCACCAACTGGTAAGGAGTGTGGACCACATGACGAAAAAACAAAACAAAACAAAAATAACCTTATCCTATTATACAACTTACTCTGTTTCAAAAACTCAAATATAGCCTGATATCCTCTGCTTCCCGATTCCTTTTGCAGTAAATCAACAATATCAAATTTCATTTTCATATTAATAACTTGTTTCTCTGAATCAAATAATTCCTACAAGTCAAAATAACATGTTCCACTGTCTCATCTTCAGTCACATTTCCCTGTCTGATGTTTCCCTATCAAAAATAATGATCTATTCAATCCAGTGTGTCCTATTCTAACTGGTGAAATAATTATCTCTTCTCTCCTGTTTCTTTCCGTTCTCCTCATTTGTCCAATTCACTTTTGGATTTTATTAAACCACCTTCCTTTCTTTTCTTCTTCCCATAACTTTTGTCATCTCTCTTTTTTTTTGTTTGTTTAATTATACCCTTTATTTCAGTTATACTAAAACTAACATTAATATCTATCCTTACCTTATTGGTAAGGATTACTTTAGCCATCCTGTCTGCCATTTCATTTCCCTTAATCTCGTTATGTGCCGGAACCCATACAAAATCTACTACTATTCAATTCAATTCAGTTTTATTTATATAGCGCCAATTCATGAAACATGTCATCTCAAGGCACTTTACAAAGTCAAATTCAATCATATTATACAGATTGGGTCAGATTATACAGATTGGTCAAAAATTTCCTATATGAGGAACTAGCCCCATCATATTTATTCTGTAAAGTGTTTGTTGTATTTCAATTAAAATATCAGGTCTACTGTCTGACTGATTATTTTGCAAACTGACTAATGACGAACGAGAATCTGAGCGGCAGGGAGTGGTTGGACGAGGCAGGTATCAGTAGACAGAGAGACAGGTGATCTGAGTGAGTGTGATGAGCGGTGGCAGCAGGAGGAACCAATTAAGGTGGCTGGGAGGAGTGGAGCATAGTGGATAAGGACTGAGCAGAGTGGAGTGACTTGAGCAAAATAAGTCGAGAAAGTCCAAAAAAACACAAAACAAAAACCCCAAAAATCATGACAGTTTTAGCTCGGAATTTAGGAGGGTTTAGTATTTTGAAGTCAAGGACACAAAATTTTGACGGGGCTGAAAAAGCAGATGCTAACATATCAAATTATCTTTTTGGAACATGCATGCATGAAACATGAACTTGTAGAATAGATTATTTTGAAAAAAACCAGAATATTTTTAAGAATATTTTTAAACCAGACATATTTAGATAAAACTCCTGAAATGTCTTTTTGTCTTGGCATGTGAACCCTGCGGTTATTAGTGGCACCCATTTGGACAGCCCCTCACAGACCTTTTTTAGCAGCGCCCCTGCAGAGATAACTGTTTTTTTTCAGTGATGGGACAATGCACAGGTGATGTTTAGTGGATTTAGATAAAACATACTTAAACTTAATAGATCAATTACCTATTAATTTATTACAAACATTTTTCAGCCTTCATTTGTGTTATAGTATGCATGACAGTTGTGTCGAGCCTCTAAACAGAGCAAATTGTGAAGTTTATATTCGTGTTTGATTATTTTGTATTTTTATTACCAAATTATTTAAACAGTAGCAAACTGGCATTTCCTCTGAAATGCCAAAAACAACAACAAAAAACTGCTATTGAAAGTTATTTCCTAACCCACTGGCTCTTGCTTTTGTCCCCCAGCTATTGTCCCTTTCACATCCCTCCTTTCTGAAGCCGCTCTGTTAAGCCGGAGAAAGGTCAGCATGTCCCTGATTGTGAAACGAGACCCTGCCTGTCAGCGTGATCCTCTCCGATCTCTGATGTTCCTGTTTTGTATTGAACAGATCTGAGAGTTCATGAACATCACACGAGTCTGAGGTGTCTTTGGTTTGTCTCTCGTTTGAGGATTAGCTGAAGGCTTGCACTGGGGTCATGATGAGCTTTAGACTCCAACCCTGGACTCATGAAGTAGTTCCAAAACGATCGCACAAACCACCCCCCCCCCTAATTTAAGAACAATCCATCGTCTCCAGTTGCATCTAGATTATGACGTCTCTGCCACCACCTCTTCGTTTTAGTCTGCACAATGGAGCAGGAGGAAGCGCCGCCGCTCGGACAGATTAATGTGACGTATCTGACTGCGCTGCCTCGGACTGCGCGGGCCGAGAGGAACCGGGTCTCTCAGCTTTAAGGCCCGGCGGTTTGACTGATGGGCCATTAACTGCGCTAACCGTCCACAGGAAGAGAATTTCCCCGAGGCTGGTTTCTGTCAGCATTCAGGCTTCTGACCTTCTTGTTAAAAATAGTTCAGACCTTTAGATTGAAGCATTTTATGCCAAGAAGACTCTTCTACGATAACGTTACACTCATGGAGTCACTGATCGAGTCCTTACAAGTATGAAGAACCTTAATATGGATAGTCATTTTGACTGCACTGGGAAATTAAAGGTACCCGTTAAACATTGCTCTTGCAGGGAGCTCCTCATGGACAATTGGAGAAGTTTTGGTACATAATAAATTATGAGAGTCTTGAAAGTACAGGCTGTATCCCAGGGAACTTTTAGGGTACCTGTGAGATACTATATATACGAGGTAAGTACAGGGCATTCACTGTGGTACTTATAGGGTACATATATGGGATACATAAAGAATCTTACAACTGACGAGGTTAGGTACAACACAAAGTATTCATCTTTTAATAAACACACTTTTGGCATCCTCTTTAATTTCACAGTATAATCCATCCAATGATATTTAATTACTCAAATGCAGATTTTGGTGCATTAAAATCTACTTTGAATTCGCCTGCCTAATTACAGCAAGGAAAAACTGACCCAAATACTGTTTATTTTTGTTAAAGAGTCAAAATAAATTAATCGAAATAATTTGCAAACTGGATGATCATATTTTAATACGACAAATGAGTAAAAACCTTTTTTGTTTTTTTTTACAGTGATTTAGAAAAATTCTGGCTAATTGATTAAAAATTATCATATTTTGTAGAGCAGTTAAAAAATTAACACATTTGTTTTGGTTAAAAAATATTTTGTTCATTTTTTGGTCCTCGAGTTTGTTTGACTTGACAATTTTGGCCCACGTACCGAAACGCTTGGACACCCCAGATTTACAGGTAACCTATGATGGGTCCAGCAGTATGCTCACAGGGTTGTTTATGGGGTACTTAGATGTACTTACAGCCTTAAATGTGTAGTACTTATGGGGCTCACCATTGGTTTACTTACAGGGTACATACAGAGATATCTACAGCGTTACTTATAGTGTACCTTTAGGACACTTATGGAGGACCTATAAGTCTATGTACTAAACATACATAGACTTACATGCTGCCTATAGAGTCTCTACGGGGGACTTACAGGACACAGAGGGAGCTTGTTGAATACCTATGGAGTATCTACTTGGGTAAATAATGAGAGCCTACCTTTATCATACTAATTGGGTACTTATGTATATAATTTTATTTGGGTAACTTACAAATCGTTAACAGAAGGTAGTAGTGTTAATAAGGAGTTTATCAAGTGATTAATTTTACACTTCAGTTTCATGTCAGAGGAGTCAAACGTTTTTGGAAAACTAAATTAATTCAATTCAATTCAATTTTATTTATATAGCGCCAATTCATGAAACATGTCATCTCGAGGCACTTTATAAAGTCAAATCAATCATATTATACAGATTGGGTCAGATTATACAGATTGGTCAAAAATGTTCCTATATAAGAAAACCAGTTGATTGCATCAAAGTCCCGACAAGCAGCATTCACTCCTGGAGAAGCGTAGAGCCACAGGGAGAGTCGTCTGCATTGTACATGGCTTTGCAGCAATCCCTCATACTGAGCAAGCATGAAGCGACAGTGGGAAGAAAAACCACCCATTAACGGGAAAAAAAAACCTCCGGCAGAACCGGGCTCAGTATGAACGGTCATCTGCCTCGACCGACTGGGGTTACAGAAGACAGAGCAGAGACACAACAAGACAGACAAAAAGCACAGAAGCACACATTGATTCAATTCAATTCAATTCAATTTTATTTATATAGCACCAAATCATGAAACATGTCATCTCAAGGCACTTTACAAAATCAAGTTCAATCATATTATACAGATTGGGTCAGATTATACAGATTGGTCAAAATGTCCTATATAAGGAAACCAGTTGATTGCATCAAAGTCCCGACAAGCAGCATTCACTCCTGGAGAAGCGTAGAGCCACAGGGAGAGTTGTCTGCATTGTACATGGCTTTGCTGCAATCCCTCATACTGAGCAAGCATGAAGCGACAGTGGAAAGAAAAACCTCCCATTAGCAGGAAGGAAAAACCTCCAGCAGAACCAGAACCAGGCTCAGTATGAACGGTCATCTGCCTCGACCGACTGGGGGTTACAGAAGACAGAGCAGAGACACAACAAGAGAGACAAAAAAGCACAGAAGCACACATTGATCTAGTAATCTGTTCTACATTAGATGGTAGTAACGGGTGAGCCGTCTTCTCTGGATGATGTCAAAGTTAACAGAACGTCAGACCAGGTGTACCTACTATGAAGAAAAAGAGAGAGAGCAAAAAGTTAAAAGCTGAAATGACGACAGTCATTTCAATGTAATACAATGCAAAACTGGAGAACCGTAGAATGAAGAACAGTAGAAATCAGTAGAGTGAGAAAATTAGACCCTGATGTCCTCCAGCAGCCTAGGCCTATCACAGCACAACTATAGAGATAGCTCAGGGTAACATGAGCCACTCTAACTATAAGCTTTGTCAAAAAGGAAAGTTTTAAGATTAGTCTTAAAAATAGATAGATTAATTCAGTAATCTGTTCTACATTAATTACTCTTGGTTTCTTAAGTAAACGACTTAAATCAGATGAAACAGTATTAAAGGTGATTAATAAATATAAAACAATGTAAAAAAGAATAGTGATTTCACTTGAAGTGTCCTTGTTTTCCAGTGAGAAAGACATTCTGGCTTATAGATTGGGTAATTTATTTTTCAAAAAAACTAATCTGCAGTTGTAAAAATATGCAAGTAGGCGAATAAAACCAAACAAAACTAAATCACACCTTGTAATACAGGCGTGTCCCTGTACATACAATGTAAAATCAGTTGAGTATCCCAAAGGTACCCCAACATATTCTTAGTGTCCTTTAGGCATCGACTTAGAGATACTACCATAGATGTCACATGGATAGCCAAAAGTAGCCCTGTTGGTACCAAATGGGTTTACTCAGCAGGTAAGGTACATTTTAGGTCACGGGCTGCAACTGTTACACATGATCAAAACTTTCCTTCACATAAAAAATAAAATAAAAACAAGAATATTTTCTGGATTTTTAATTTGCCAGAACAAACTCTGACCAAGGATATCTCTCAAAACTCGCTTCCTTTCAGAGATGATCACTGACAACCAGATAGAGATCGGCCAGCTGAAGGCAGAGCTGAAGGACAAGGTGATGTACACTTTGCTGCGGAAACACCGCCACCAGACCAAGAAGTCCAACCTCCGGTCCCTGGCCGACATCGGGAAAACGGTCTCCAGCGCAAGTAGGCTGTTTTCCAACCAGGACAACGGTAACAATGGTGCCAGTTTGGTGCAGTCTTTTACACTTTTTACTCTGGAAAATCAAAACAGCAAAGTCGTGATTCGACTATCAAACTAAATTGAATGCAAATGAATTCATGAAATCTAATCAAAATGAATGGAATTTAAAGCGGTGAGAAGTGCAGTGAGTTTTGAGGGCCTAGCTACAAGCAGCAGTGTTTTACGTTGGACACACTGCGATGCAGAAAGTCGTTTGGCTCTAAATAGACCCAAAAAATCTATCACATTGAACCAGAAGATGCAGGAAAACGTTACTGACTGGTTACTCCTTGAAGGATTTAGCACTTCATGTAACATTTTGAATACACTAACTCTAAAACTCCATACTGAGTTAATAAAGCTAACATTTAAATGCTGCTGTGAAGTCTTTGCTCACTTACAGTTCTCTTTTTAGATCGTCAAACAACTTTTTATATCATACATAGATAACCTGACTAGAGAAAGAAAAGCAGTTTTAAATTATAATTTCATTTATTGGAAGAAAAAGCAGTTTAAATCATCCTGGCAGTCTGAAAAAAGGCGTTTGTCCCCTTGTTAAATCATCAATTAACTGTAATTAACCACATTTATTTTCCACATAAGGTCAGGTTGGAAAGCTCTTTTCCTTTGATAAATTGATTCTATATGTGAAAACTGCATTTTCTATTTAGTCAGATTTTCTTTGTCTGGGGTTAAAACTTGACTATTTATGTAAAACATTTAAGTTTGGCAAAAAAAAAGAAGCAAAAACAGAAGAAGCCTGGAAGGGGGCAAACAGCTTTTCCCATTTGTTCATTCATTCATGCGACCAGTGTTTGTTATCAGCTCTCTAACAGCACTTTAAAATGTATTTAAAAGACGTGTAATGCCTCAGCACCTGTAAGCTTCCTGCATTAAACACTGATGCAAGACTTTATTGCTCAAGTGGAAAAAAAACGGAATAAAACTGACTAAGCCGTCAATTCCAACATATGAAATGATTTATGAAAATGATAACGCCTCAGTTATCATTCTCAGTGGAGGAAATGTGGACATACAATCACAGCAAACACAGACTTGTTTGCTGTGATTGTAAAAGATTGAGTAACTGGATGTTGACAGAGTGTAATTAATCTGTCACCAGCCTGTGGAAAGTGAAGCTATTTATTACCTCTTATCAGATCTAAGACGTTTTGCTGATCAAAAGGAAAGGCTCCCGCATCATGCTAAGGGCCGCGTCTCTTATCTGGATCATAGTAAAGTGATAATCATTAGTTGGTTATTACACCTTCAAGGATGAAGTGCATCTTTGTGTTAACGGAGTTGAAACCACTGCTTGTGTCTCCTGTTTAAGACCGCCGTTCCTCTTAACTCCCTGTTTCTCTGCACTGCTTTTAACACACGGAATAATCCCACCTCTCAGATCTGCTAACTGTCTTGATTTATTTTGCTTGTCTATCAACTGTCCTTCATCTCTCCTTTCCACCTGTCTGTCCTTCTTCTCGCTTGCCTGGACTGGTTTTGATAACCTGCTGCTGCGTCTAAAAGCCCGCAGTCCTCTGGAGAACTCGGTGACTTGCCTGTCGGGTCACATCTCCATGGAGGACTTGCAGAACCGAAGGAGTACCAGTATGGACTGGCTTAGTAAGTTCCCTTAAACCCAGTCAAGACATGCAGAAGACATTGGCAATATCAAGGTATAGGCACAGAAAGTTTCATTGGACTTCCAAATTGACAAAAAAACAAAACATCATTTGGTTTGAACTGGGGATGTGTGGAGTATTTATGGGTAGTAAGTATCTTCTCTTTGGTCAAACGGCAAAGATCACACTGCAAAAAGGGAACTGATAGTAAGTAAAAGTTTCTTGAAAAGAGTATATTTTTCCTGGATTTGAGCAGCTAAATAAGGCTATTTGCTAACGGCATGAGTATTTTTACCCCTAAAATAAAATATATATAAGATATCCTGAACTTAAAATAAGATGATGGAGATGACTTGTTCTTATTTTAAATGCAAAAATCTTATTCCATTGGCAAATAGTCTTATTTACCTCTTTAAATCTAGGAAAAATACACTAATTTCAAGAAAATTTTCACTTACTTTTAGTTCCCTTTTGCAGTGCAGTTTGGAGAATCAATCAATTGTCTAATGCAGAGTCAGGCTAACAGCTACCCAGAGCCTTGGTTGCCATGTTTGAAGCAGAACCACCTTCCACAGCGGGCCTTAGTCGTACCGCGGTGACAACCACAGTGTCTGTTGACGCATGATTTGCTGATAAATCATATCTTCAATTTTAACTTATATCAGCGTATGAAGAAAGTTGTGCTGCCTTTTAAAGGGGAAGTCCGGTCAACAAGGAAAAATCAGGGTATCATTAGCTATAACTAAAACTAATACATTTGTGGTTATTTAATGAACTTATCTTTAATCAATAAGAAAATAAAAACATAAATTGTCGTCTGAATCACTGTGTATGGGGGCTGACATGACTGCCCAAATATGGGCAGTAAGGGGCGTTTGACATCACATCCTGCGACGTGGAAGAGCGGAAGCGGCGACAGCATTTCTCTCCGCTTTCCATGCAAAGTCAATAGGAGCCGTTCTACACAGCTGCGATCATCAATAATTATTTCGGATTTCCAGAGGACTTCACCGCTGACATTCCCAAGAGCTATTGCTGAAGCAACAATGCCCACGTGCATGGCCATCGGATGTTCCAACACAACTGGTAAAAGAGGAAAAAACATTGCTTATTTCAACACAGTCACTTCAGCGATCTCTCCTCCGCTGTGTGTGTGTGTGTGTGTGTGTGTGTGTGTGTGTGTGTGCGCGCGCTCAGCTGCAGCGCCGGTGCAAAGCCGTGATCAGCCCAGCATGTGCTGGAATGCTCTTGTATTTTAATACTTATGCTATAATAATCAGCTAACTTAAGTCACTTCAGCGATCTCTCCTCCGCTGTGTGTGTGTGTGTGTGTGTGTGTGTGTGTGTGTGTGTGCGCGCTCTGCTGCAGCGCCGGCAAAGCCGTTCTGCGCGGAGCGCGCACACACACACACACACACACACACACACACACACACACACACACACACACACACACACACACACACACACACACACACACACACACACACGTGTATAGATATATACTGTAGGACCGACTGAGTTTGATCTTGGAAAATAGTGCGCCGTGACAAACAGAGCGTTGAAACTTGCTCAACAGCGGGTCCGCTGAGTGACGTCAAAAAATGGGAGGTGACAGTACTATTCTTGACCAAGATGGATTCCTCCACATAAACATGATTAAATGAGAATTATTATTAATTAAAAAAACGTATAATTTTTTGCACAGTATGTAGTAGTTTTATATTTAAAGTACTTTCAGCAGTTTGAATTCTGATTTTGACCGGACTTCTCCTTTAAAGTTGTTTGTTACCAGCGACTAACACCAGTAGCACAGTTGGGCTTTCTCTAACTAAAGAAATTCCTTATTTGTTGTAATCCGAAAACTGGCAGATAAACCCAGAGTGGAAAAAGCGCCAGTTAATCTCAAGGGTTTTACCTGCAAAATGCTGTCACATAGTCATTTATCAGCACAATGACAATAAGTCATCTATATAAAAACTGTTACTGTGAGGTCATCCTTTAGAAGGGCTTTCTCTCAGACCATTTTAATCATAACCAAAGTAACAGCACTAATAGTAGGTCATTAAAGTTTGCTTATAAAGCGCCTTTCACAGACACAAATTCACAACATCCTGTACGACATAAGTCCCATTTTAGAACGTAGGTCTTGAATGTAGGTGAACTTGCACGCCGCTGGGAATCTTGAGTTGAATCTTTTTATGCTGACTGCTGAAGCCGCTGATCACGCTTCAGTGGTTTGTGTTTGATTACTTATTGTCCAGAAGTATTTCGCACAACTTCATTAAAGAAAACACAGAAACATGATGAAGATTTGTTTAGTCTTCAGCTGAAAGTGTTGCGTTCATTAATGTAAAATCTAAGAATTAGAAACAAGGATTCAATCTGAAAACAAGATTTATTCATGAAGGCTGCATCACACTGACAGGCCTGGTTTTACCCACAATGCTGAGGGGGCAGATTTATGAAAAAGCTTCGGTGGCTCCACTTATTCTACCTGCTGAGGTTTCTTCTGGATGCGAGGTCACATCGAGCTGTCAGATCTCTCCGGGGCTGTCGAGCTGAAGCAGAAAAGTCAGCAGAACGTCAGTCAGGGTCTTGAAGAAAGAAAGCACTTAGTGGGACAGTTTGATGTTAAAGACGACTGGCTGTTCTCACCTGAAAGCTGTGACTCTGAGCAGGCTGTACAGCTGCTGTGCAAGCACGAATGGCACAAGTTTATGTCGCCTAAAGGCAAATAGGAAAAGAATTGTTTCAATATATCGAGTTGTTCTTAAAACTCTGTCTTTTTCGTCTAATTTTCTGCAATGAAAGGTCTGGGAATGAGCTAGAATTAGCAATAATAATCCTTGTTGAGTTGTGGAGGATGTTTTGTGGAATAGGAGACTTACAACCATGTCCTCCATCAGTTTTGGGGTATGCTGTAGGAGTACCGGGGATTCCTTAAAGAGCTGCCGGGTATCTGCTTTCTTTGTACAAGGGTGTCTAGCTTGGGAAGTTATGGTCTCGTTTTTGCTTTTTTGTTGAAAATATTTTCCATCTTTAGGCCACTCTGCAAAAAGGGAACTAAAAGTAAGTAAAATATTCTTAAAATTTGTATATTTTTCCTTGATTTGAGCAGCTAGAGACCCAGAGGGGCTATACAGCCTTTATGGGCTGGGAACTCTGTAAATGGTTAAATAAATCAATCCAAACGAAAAGTGTTAAATAAAAACATGGTTTGGAAAGTAAGGTGAGGGTTAGCATCAAGGTGTAAAAACAGGGATGAGGTATTCTGACCGGGTCGCTGTTGTTATACATGCTTGTCTCAGCAGCAGGGATCATCTTGGTTTTCATTGCTTTATTTCGATTTATGAGCTTGCATGAGTGGTAGAGGTCCTGGTGATGCATGTGGAGCAAACTCTCTGGGCCACTGTCTTTTTCCTGGGTCTCCTCCTTTATCATCCCCCCCTCTCAGTTCTAAAAAACTGACAAGATTCAAACCATCTACTCTGTCTCTGCATCACAACAGATAGTCCGACAACGCCGCACAAGAACCTGGCGTCCAGCAGCATGAACGACATCTCTGACAAACCTGAGAAGGACCAGGTAAAGGAACGGGAATCTGATTTCGATTGTTGGCCATCATGTCTGTCAGTAAAACATTGAACTTTTTTTAATAAAAGAGAACGTGTTTTTGTCAGATTTAGTTTTCTACTTTTTGTTCCATCAAAATTAATACATTTTGATATCATTGCATAATCTTAGTAGTTCTCAAGCTAATGCCCTAAAATCCAGCATGTATAACATCATTTACTTCCCTTGGCTTGTAAAAAGTATTAAAATTTGAGAAGTTCTCCAAAACTGCTGAGTCAGTGGCTGCTAGATAGATAGATTGTTTATTATTGTTTTGATCCCGGTTTTTCGCGCATGCGGGCCGGACTGGTTGGCAAAAGACGAACACAATGGCGGACGCAAACAGAGAAACTGACGAGTTCTCCACGTATTTTTCTTCTTTAGATAACGTATCACAAGATCGTTTTAAGACTAAGTTGATGGTTGATGGTATCAGATTGCCAGATCCACACAGCAAAAGCCTGAAGGGACGGAGCGAGTCTGTGAAATGCTGCCAAGTGTTCCGTACCGCGACATATACAGCTGCCTTATAAACACGCAGGCCAGTACAGACGAGAGAGCATGGAAGCATGAAACCACTGGACGGCTGCAATTATTTTATATCGGGAAAAAGGCTCCAGCAACGCCCGCGAAAACCCTAAATCATTCACGCAGGATGTTGGAAATCTCTGTAAATTCAAACAGCTCCAGAAAATGGCAAACGTATTTTGCACCACTGCATGAAAGTGACTTCAAAACATATTTTTGGGACAAATAACAGCCTAACAAGAATGCTCTTTTCCAATGAAATGTCAAAAGCTGAGCGGTGTTGAGGGAAAGGCAGAGGTGAGACGTGTCAGTCATTTATTTAACATCTTAATGGAAATGACATTTGTCGAGAGTAAAGCCGGACGGCGGCTACGGGGACAGAATTGTGGGGGTTTGGGCCGACGTCGCCTCATCCGCTGCAGAGCAGAGGAAACCAGTCCTTGCTAGCGAAGGCTGCAGGTCTGAAACACAGATAGCGTTGTCTGAAGTGCATCGCTGCAACCACCGACATGATTGCGTCTGCCTGCTGCCAACTTTTTATTACCATGTCGCTTACGTACTTAGAAGTTTACTGCAGGAGTGTGAATATCTAAATGCCAGTTTATGTTTGGGGTTAATATGTAAAGTTGGTGGAAAACATGCGTTGAATGATGACCGACCGGCCTGACACACCCAGTCACGGAGAGGCCAAGTAAATTTCCACAAAACTAACATCATTTGTCGCACCTATGGGGAGTTTCTTTCTTTTTCTTTCTTTCCTTGTTTTTTTAACTACACGGCATATAACAACATATTCCCATCACTTTCTCCACACCAGAAGCTACTTTTGGTACTTCAGGACCATTTTAACCTGGTCAGACTAGTCAGCAAATTAATATTGAAACACTTCTGGTGAGATCAATTGCGAAAATGGCAAATCTTATTCACCATCAATTCTCATTACTTATTGGAGTCTAAGGTAATAACAAGTAACAAATTTACTTTAGAGTGAAACTTATTTATTCCATCTTTGGATATGCAGTCAATCTGACTGGTGAAAAGTTACCATGACGGCTCTCTCTGCTGATTTGTTTGCTTATTGGTTTTTCCCGGGGTCGAAACCTTTTGGGAGTACAGGATTAGGTCAGGCTAAACCAGCATGTCCTCCTGTGGGCATGAAAGAGATAATTTAACAGGAAACACGTCTCCTAAACCCAAGCGTTTCCACACCCACTCGTCCCATAAATACCGTTCGGAGGAATTCCACTTGCTAGGATGACTTCCTCTCACGTCTGATAAGGTTCGGAGAAAACAGAGACAGAAACAAGAACATAAAAGTCATGACAGAGTTGCACTTAATTGTGCAATAGAAGCCAGCGGTTTGTTAGCCTCCTTTGCTCTGATACCCCTAAATAAAATCCATTGCAGCCATTTTTTTAAGAAGTGCAGTTGTGTGTATTATTTGATAATTTACTGGGACACAGGTAAAGAGAGCATTCATTAGAGAAACAGCCAAGCAGCCCAAGGTGTCAGTAACATTCTGCTCTGGTGCTTTTCTCCAGACTGTCTCTCTTGATGATTGGAAAGATTGATGAACTAAACTCTGACCAGTGCTGAAAAAAAGAAAAACACTTAGGCCGGAGAGGACATTCAGTTAAACATAAAGCCAGAGCAGCAATAGAATGGTCTAGAATCTAGAACGTCCTAGTCAAAGTTGAATGACTGAATGAATGAATGAATGAATTCACCAACTAAAAGAAAGTCATCGATAAACAAAATTACAAGAAAATCCCAGTCAACACATGCTTATTCATGAGTAAGAGCACCAACGCCACCTTACACATCCGTATATGAACTTGAGCATAAAGATAAAATAAGATAAGATAGGCTTTATTGGTCTCACGTTGGAGAAATTCACTTGTCCCATCGGCTCAATAGTCAGAAGAAGGTGCCAAAAGTAGGAAAAGGTGCATCAGTTATATACAGTGTATCTTCATATATACAGTGGATCAAAAACAAAATGTGAAAAATAAGAATAAAAATACAAAAGAAATTGGAGTAGGCAGATGATGACATATGTACATTCACGGTTATATATATATATATATATATATATATATATATATATATATATATATATATATACTGTATATATACATATGTATTGACATATATTCACTTGGTGATAGCAGCAGAAGTCACTTCTTTCAGGATTATAAATAGAAACTGCTAATAAGAACAAAAACTATCCCATTTTATAAACTTGCAAGTATGACCTCAGATGTGACCTTGATTAGTAGTAAGTGTCTGAAAAGGGGTATGAAGAAGTCAAACTTATTTTATTCATACCCCTTCTCCCTCCCTCTAAAACGTAACAGTAAACCACATGTTTCTTGTTTGACTTCTAGTCTTCTGATCCAAAAATCCCCTAAAGAACCCATATATATATACATATATACACATTTATATGCACAGTCATGCACTAGTTTGGGACGGTCTGGCTCGTGCAATTCACAACAAATATGTCAGAGTGTGTGGGGCTAATGTGACAAAATACAAGGTTGAAGGGGCGTGAATATTTTTCCTACGGCCCGGTAAATATTTGATACCATTGCGACTTCATCCATCAGAGGAGAGCCTGAAAAAGAGAAATAAATCCCCAGCCCCAGAAAAAACTGTTTTTTTTCGTACACAAACGCTACAGCGTGGGCCGGGTGTGGGAACACGCCGTGGACAAAGAGGCAGCAGCAGGGCTGACTGGAGGTTGTAGAGAGGCGTTGATCCGTGACGATGAGCACTGCGGAGTCTAACAACACAGCTTACCTTTGCTTTCATCACAAACAGCCTAATTATAGTCATGAATCCCTTTGATTCTCACAAGAATCACAATACCCCTCTACACTTTTAATCACCAGTCAGATTAGTAAATGTGCTGCAGATTTGGAAATTGCAATTGTCTTCATTTACTTGATGGCACTTTTTTTTCTTTTTGTTGCAGCAGAGATGCGTTTGCTGTAGCTGCATTTCCTCTTCTTTGTGGTACTTTTCCTGACATGCACTAAAGTCTGCAAAGTTTAGGTCGTGATCCTTTTTCAAACTTTTCCCTCTTGTGCATAACTAGGTAGCAGAAACAGCGACAGGTAAACCGACACTGAGCTGTGTCTGTTCTCTCTGACTGACACTAAGCACTGGCGCTGACGTGAAACTTTTCCTTCCAAAAGTCATTGGAAAGAATCCAAATGTTGGAAAAGCATCTGCCATAGTGAATTTGGAAAATCCAGCTAGTCAAAAATGTGAGGCAACCTGCTAATTGATGGGACTAAAGCGGCTGCTGTGGGTTATCAGACCGTAAATCTGGTTTATCTGGTTATCTTCTCTCCGATTTCAAACGGTAAAGACCACTAACTAAATCCCCAGAACTGACGCTTCTGGCCAGTGGGAACACGAGCCCCGATGAGCTGACCTACGGGAGAGACAGGAGTTTTGTGCAAGGCTTTTGTTGACACACTTTTGTCTGGAAATAAATAACCGTTACTGAAAACCAAGGCTGAAACTGACACGCACATGAGGATGTCCGCTGAACACCGGTCCTGAAGTCAGTCCCTGTTTGGGTCTAGTAAATGTTTTCCATGCCGTCATGTTTCCAGGGTAATAATGTTAATAAGTACCACAGTAGTATTCCACAGGAATCTCAGCTAGATTGTTAGGATTTGCTTACTCATCATCGCTGATGGTAAAGCACCCTTTTATTTAGGTCAGGAAACATGTCTTGGCTAAAAAAAAACGTGTCTTAACTAACCTTAACTATTAAGAAGGAAACGAGACATAGAGGGCTTTGTTTAAGGTGCATTGCATTGAGTGTTGAAAGTGCAGGTTTCTGCTTTACTGTTTTCCTATCGGTTCTGCTCATTTTTATCTTTAACGAGCGGAAATAAACATATTTGTGTCGTGCTTTTAAAACAAGAATGCAGAACCGCTGCTTTCTTCCCTTACCAGAACCTGTCTGTGGAGCCCTGTTCTTTGAATCCTATTTTAGTGAGCTCAGTGGACATCCATCCATCCATCCATCCATCCATCCATCCATCCATCCATCCATCCACCATCCATCCATCCATCCATCCACCATCCATCCATCCAACCATCCATCCATCCATCCATCCATCCATCCATCCATCCATCCATCCATCCATCCATCCACCATCCATCCATCCATCCATCCACCATCCATCCATCCAACCATCCATCCATCCATCCATCCATCCATCCATCCATCCATCCATCCATCCATCCATCCATCCATCCATCCATCCATCCATCCATCCATCCATCCATCCATCCATCCATCCATCCATCCCAAAGTGTTCCCAGGCCAGACAGGATTATATAATTCCCACTTCAGTAAGAAATGAACTCAGGTGCAACAATTTGTCTCTTTTAAGGCCAATCTGTGGCCTGGGCAGGTAAGCAGGAGCCTGCTGAGTGATTTCATGAATTGGTTGGCAGTTTGGTCTTAATTATCCATCCCATTTCATCTTCAAGGTGGAGCTACGGATGCAACGTTTTACGCCGTTTGCAGCTGTTTGCATTAGGAGAAGAGGTTTAAATATGGACGGATGGATAGATATCAGCAACCCTTGACTTCACTGTGGGTCCATCTCTCTGGGTGTAATGCTTTCTATAGCTAATATTAAGACCTGTGGCTTAAAAAGCTTGTTCAGTTTGGCAAATAAGTTTTTATCAGTTATTCCAAACACAAAGAGAGCGCGAAGAGGCGACCGTGCGTTCTCCGTCATCGCACCAAAGCTTTGGAATGAAATGCCTTTAGGTTTTAGGCAGGCCGACTCACTTTCTGTTTTAAAATCCTCCCTTTAAACACATTTTTTCCCTCTTTGGCTTTTACCCCGTTTGAGATGTTGACTTTTTTGGGTTTTTATTTTTTGTTTTCGTCTACCTGCATGTTATTTTACATTTTATTGTATTTGCTGTTTTATTTATTTTTTAAATCTGTTTTAGAAGGTGTAAACCACTTTGGCCAACTGAGTTGTTTTTTAAAGTGCTTTATAAATAATGTCGAGTTGAATTGGAAAAAAAAGGCCTGTTGCTGATATAGGTTTTGCTAAAACAGCAAATTGTTGTGATGGTTTTGGCCTCCATAAAAGGCACTTTTACTGACAGAAGATTTGAATTCAGACTTCTAATAACTGGGAATAAGATAATGTACAGAAAGTATTAAGAGTGTGAGGTTAAAAACATGCATTCGAATAGATTAATGCAAGTTAGGTGAACTTCATATGTTCCGATAATAACATTTTTATTCCTGGCAAAATGAGAAGAAAGAATTTTGTTTGGTTTGGTTTGGTTTGGTTATGGTGACTGAAGTGGACAAGCTTTTAAATTTAGAAAAGAATAAAGGCGACAGATGAAAAAAAAAAAAATCTAAATAAATTCAGTGGAGAAATGCTTCATCAAACACATAAATGAAGCACTTAAATCGTTTCCATAAATGCTTCAGAGCTCAGCAGGTATCCATCTTTGTACCTCTCTGACACCTCTCAGTGTCAGAAAAACTACAGACTTCATGTTTCAAACAAGGGAACCTCCTGTTTTTGGCATTTAAGCTCAAAGAAACTGTCCTGTTTGATGTAGGGCGTTTCATTTAAGAGGAACTCCTGTTTTTTCTTCTCTTTTGTATATTCCAGCTGAAAAACAAGTTCATGAAGAAGTTGCCGAGAGACGCGGAGGCCTCCAATGTGCTGGTGGGGGAGGTGGACTTCCTGGACGCTCCCTTTGTGGCGTTTGTTCGTCTGCAGCAAGCTGTGATGCTGGGAGCGTTGACTGAGGTCCCCGTTCCCACAAGGTGGCTGAGCTAAAATGAACTCTGGAACATGCATCAAAGCAAATTTAGTGTCTTGTCTGAGCACAACTCTTTACAAAAATCAGTCAATAAGAAATAGAGAAACGATAAAGATCTAGCAAACATGGAATCACCTTTTCATCTTGACAGGATTTGTTCCTCCTTTCGCTTGCAATTAAGATAGTTTAAGAACAGTTTGTTTTTTTTACTGGATAACTTTCACATTTAGATTTTGATTTCAGTTGAACACTTAGAAGCCAGACAGGATGATTTAATTGTCAAATGTTTTCTCCATGGTTGATTTGTCCTCTTCTTTGCTCCGCTTTGTAGGTTTTTGTTCATCCTGCTTGGACCCAAAGGCAAAGCAAAGTCATATCATGAGATTGGCAGAGCGATCGCCACACTGATGTCTGATGAGGTTAGACTGTCTAGTGCAGTTGGTGAAATAATATATTTGGGAAATAATGTATTTACAATATAGGTAATCCATGCAAAAGATCTTAAGTCTTAAGGGGAATGCACACCATTGGCATCATTTGTGTGTTAATAAATAAGATCATAATGTTTGTTCTGAAACAACTCTCAACGGCGCTGTCTTGTCGGTGACTGAAGCGCCAAAGCTCTGCAACCAGCAGTCATATTCAAACCTGTTCTATTCAAGATGGTTGGCGTTCCTGAACTCGGCATGAATGAAATTGCCACTACTGTCACGTTTTGTATTTTTAGAGCAGGACAGGAATTTAGGATGAACTTTAGGAGCTTAGGAAGAGGTTTAAAAATAGAAACAGAAGAGTTACAGAAACAGTAAATTAAGAACCAGCAAAGAACGATGACAACCAGTGAGCTTATATACTGAGGGAAGAGTGGAGAATGATGTTTTTTTTGTTTGTTTTTTATAGTGTCCTGTCTGGCAATGTGGCATTAAGAATTGTTGTCTTAATGCCAAAAAGAGCCCAACAGATTTTACTCTCACAAGTGGAGCCTTACCGCTTTCGCCATAGTGCTCCACTTGATTTATACATGTAAATAGCTTTATTATAATTTATGCAGGGAATACTTCATGTTATAAGGACACTACAATGAGAAAGTAGAAGAGAGAAAGAAAGGGGAAAAAAAGGAGAAGAGATGAAAGAAAGAGGAGATAAAAGGGTGAGAATGATAAAACAACACCAGTCTGCTTCTTCACCTGCAAAGAGAGATGTAAAAAGAACAGCGGATAAAGTATTACAGATACACTTAGTGGAGACCTGAGATGTCCTTGGGAGAGGGGGCAGTACTAACGAATAACGTTTAATTCAGGTGTGTTAATCAGGGCATTTGAAGCAGCCGTGGAAGAGAGCAAACCTGTAGACTGAGGGAGGGCGAATAATTAACAAAAAGGAAATTAAACCATAGAAAGAAACTACAAACCAAAAGGGTTAAAATACTTTATGAAGGTCATGTTCACTCTGATTAGCAGTTAGCATTTCACCTATGTGAGAGTATCCCTTTTTCTCATTCAAACTCAATTTATGATGACTTTTATCTACAGGTTAGATACTGATTACTGAACTCTTAGAACCCCCTTTCAAAAACAAACAAATGTTGTTTGAAATTAAGTAAAGTAATTTCGTGTAATCTTTTAAAAATTGCAGGAGCTCTATATTTGTATTCCTTCCTCATCTTTTGTATGAAGAAAATGTCACCATTTTTATCCGGAATAAAATTTTTCTCAGTTATTTTAAGGCAACTTGCCCCCTGCTAATTAGTGATTGAGAAATGATTTACATTTTTGCTTGTTTTGATAATTAATTGCAAAAATAAAAAAGGATAATCAAAACCATTTAAATACAAGGTGACTCCAGGAGCTCTGACACTCAGTGGGGTAAATGGTGGAGTTGATTAAATTGATAAAATGCTCTCCACAGCTTTTGGGTTGATTAGATGGGATTAGTTGTTTGCATAGTGTTTGTATGTCGCTGCTTTCTTTCCCTATTTAGTAATCCTCAGATCTGATATCACAGTTCACTGCCCGGTGGAGCCGCATGCATTCACGGTGGACTTTTTCCGCTCTAATACATTGTCCCCTTCTGTTTGCTCACAGGTCTTTCATGATATTGCATATAAAGCGAAGGACAGACAGGACCTGCTGGCTGGTATCGATGAGTTCCTGGATGAGGTGATTGTACTTCCTCCCGGAGAGTGGGACCCGACCATCAGGATAGAGCCCCCCAAATCACTCCCCTCCTCTGATAAAAGGTCAAAAATGCACATAATCACAAACTCTTTGGTATCCAATAGAATTTAAATAGTGTACATACAGCTGGACTCTATTTAAAAATCTGAAGGCAATTGCCTGAACCTGATTTTAGTTAGTGGAATCAGAATAAAGGGAGTTTAATGCAAATGGAAGCCACACTTCAGATTTACTATTTGTAAAAGATGTTAAAAATTACTTTCCTCACGCTTCAGTTTGTAATCTTTTACATAAATTTCTAATTGAGACACGATTACGATCGGTTTGGATTTGTAACAAAATATGAAATAAGTTTTTAGAAGATTATACTTTACTTTAGTTACAGTTTCTAAGGTGCTATAATCCAATTTTCTTCTGCATCTCTTACAAGATTTACCACGGGAATAAAATAAATACAGAATAAAACAGTTTGTTAAGCACAAAATGCAGTTAAAAGAACAGAATCCTAAAAATATAAATTCCAGCCCGTCACTTATGAACTCATAAGTCTGGGTGCAGAAGAACGCTGTGTCAGCATAATGTAGAAGAAGAGTAGATTCACCCTAAATTCATCCAGGTGCACAACAAAGGGTTTAATTATGAAACTGCCACAGTGCATATTATATAAAGCTGCAGTCAGGCAGGAATGTTCCAGTGTTTGAATCAGCACCGATCAATCGGGCTATTTAATCACCTAATGGACACCGAAATCATCGGACTGGCAACAGGAAAAAGTAGGTGACGACATGATGGGAAAGGCTGGAGTCGAGCAAGGCTGTATCAGCATCCAGTGGGCCAATATGTGACCTAAATTAAATAAATATTCTCAGGTGACCTACGGTCAATCTGACTACCACCATCGATGATTAAATAAGACTTATTTCCCTTTTTAGGAAAAACATGTATTCAGGGGGAGATTCCCAGATGAATGGAGACACGCCTCATGATGGAGGCCACGGAGGAGGGGGGCATGCCATGGGGGAGGAGCTGAAGAAGACCGGGAGGTATAGAAATCACAGTATATATATATATATATATATATATATATATATATAGTCATGACTCGAGACAAATTACTTTTTATGATTCAGACAGGAAGTTGACAGCTACATATTTCACAGCTGTTATATTTCAGTGGGAACATGGCAAAGTCTGGATTCTTGCATATGAACCGTTTATTACATCTAGATTTGTTTGCATGTCCTCTGCTTATTTAATTTAAGTTTGCACCATTCAGAAACCCAGACAACCTTTAATCCTCAGGGCTGGCAGTGGATGAAAATGTTTTTCCTAGACAGCAATTCAAAGATTTGTCCTCCTTTGTCTTAAGATAAGATCTCAAGTGCAGAAAAATGAGGATTTTGTGTGTTTGTGTTTTAGGGCTCTGTTTTTCTGTCTTTTAATGAAGAATGTTGTCCCGTCTCTAAACCAGTTTTTCATGTGTCGTCAGGTTTTGTGGGGGTCTCATACTTGACATAAAGAGAAAAGCGCCTTTCTTTGTGAGTGACTTCACCGATGCGATTCACATTCAGACTCTGTCTACCATTTTGTTTATCTACCTGGGAACTGTGACGAATGCCATCACCTTTGGTGGTCTGCTGGGGGACGCTACAGAAAACATGCAGGTCAGAGAAGTTTTTAACCCCTGCAACAATCCAAAGTATGTCAACCATCCTGCGCAAGTCCCTCTTTTAACCTTCCCTCTGAATGTGTGCAGGGTGTGCTGGAGAGTTTTCTGGGCACCGCCATCACCGGAGGCGTCTTCTGCTTGTTGGGGGGCCAGCCTCTAATTATTCTGAGCAGCACCGGTCCGGTTCTGGTGTTTGAAAGGCTGCTCTTTAACTTCAGCAGGTAAGCTCTGGATCTTCCCATTTTGCCTGATGCCTGAAATCTACTCTACTTCAGCATCTTAATGAAATGAGGACGATAAAAATTTATAGGATAAACTGTAGTCTTGGCAGAAAGGAAATCAGTTTTTGAATTTTGTTTTTTGTAACAAAACACATAGCAAATCAAATAAATAAATAAATACATTTCAATACCTTTCTACCATCTTTTTGGTATTGTTACCAAAATGACACTATTCTGTTCCTTGACACATATTCCACGGAAAACCTTTTTCTTGTGTGGTGTGTGAGAAAGTTTTAGTGGGTGTGGAGCAGTGGGAGGGACCTATGAGGACTTTCTCCGAGTTCTGCAACTGATTTTTTTTCATGATTAAGTGAATATTTTGTGCTTCTTGCAGCCTTGAGTAAAAAACACAATTTGCTGTTCTTGCACAGTAGGCACAGGCTCATTGCCTGCTGCTTTTTGTCTTCTCTTTAATCTGAATGTGCAAATGGGAGTGTGCTCAGTAGTTGGAGAAAGCATTGAATCAGCATATTTACATTGTTGCAAAAAAAGACCCTAAGTTTTTAAGTGTTTGCTATGTGTGTGTGCGGTTACTTAGACTTCATTCCACAGTCAGACATGCTGAGGCACATGCCTGTTCATTGTCCTTTGAGGCTCTGTGATGGACTTGCAATCTATATTTGTAACCCAGCTCCTGCCAATTGTTTGTGAAATAGGCTAGGACTGGATGATAATTCAATAACAATATATATCGATCAATAGACGTATCTCCATGATAGAAAAAAATAGGGGTCAATAAAAAGTTCAATAGAACAAAAGTTTGCCTTCCTTTTGCATTCTAGCCATGTAGGTTAATATTACAGTCATTACATCCTCCCAACCAATCACAACGCAGACCCATGGAACCAAGCTCCGCCCCCTTCAAAAAGTTCAGAGAGCACGCGTTTTTTTTTCTTTTTTAAAAACTTGCAGTTTTGGTAAAAAGTTGGTTGAATAAAGAGTTGAGTTTGAATTCAGTGTTTGTGTGTCTGTATCTAAAAATAGGTCGCTAAGCACCAGCATAAAAGGACCAGGGCTGCACTTAAAATATATGTTTTGAATTTGTTGATAATTATCGATATTGATCAATATAATTTCTATTTCACCGATTTGCTTTTTTCTTTATAGTCCAGCTCTAAAATAGGCTATACTCCTTTTGTGAGTGTGGATTAACAACAATGTTTTTACAAACGGGGCGAACCGTCAGCTGGGGGCATATCTCCTCCAAAGGAGGAGAAGCGAGCTTGTTTTACGGGTCTACACTTCGGCTAATAGATACTTTGCTAAGATCCATGCATCCGTTCATGCATTTTCCTCCTTATTTGAGATAGTCTTGGGGAGCAATTGTCCAGGAGGGAAACACTGCCTCACAGACATTCTCCAGCTCATTCAGGGGTTTACCCAGGTGGTCCCGGGTCAGATGGGAAATGTAGTCCCTCCATTAGACAACTGGGTTCTCCTTCCGCTGAGACATACTTAGAAAGCATCTGATCAAGATGTTTCCCACGTTAAGAATTCATTACTCACTTCAGTACAGTGCCATCTTAGTCCAAATCTTATGTTGAACGGGAACATGTTGTTTCTCCCTGGGGTTTGACGTGATTTCTTGTCATTTCGCCCTCAGGGATAACGAGTTTGACTACCTGGAGTTCCGCCTGTGGATCGGCCTGTGGTCGGCCTTCTTCTGCCTGGTGCTTGTTGCCACTGACGCCAGCTTCCTGGTGAAGTACTTCACCCGCTTCACAGAGGAGGGCTTCTCCTGTCTCATCAGCTTCATCTTTATCTACGATGCCTTCAAGAAGATGATTAAATTAGCTCACCACTACCCCATCAACTCAGACTACAGCATGGAAAACATCACGCAGTACGAGTGTCTCTGCATGTCCCCGTTGATCTTAGGTGAGGAGTTCCTTGACGTTATTTCGTGACAGCTCTTCATGTTGACACGTTTCATCAGGAACATTTAACTGGCAGGCAGTTTTTGTAACATCTTTGACCTTTTTGACATAAAACCCGACATAGCGACAGGGTGCTAAGCTGCTCATGTTGACAGGTCATGGCGACTGATACGGCAGGGAATGCAATATCAGGTCAAACGGATAACCGTTAAATGTAAGAGAACGATGAAAGGTCTGTGGGTTTGATTCCAGCTTCTCTTATCAGATGTCAGAGTCCCTGCGCTAAACACTTAACCCAGAGTTGATCTACATATCCGAGTGTACGGAGGTAAATGCGACCCATGGTGTGAAAGACTTTTGAGGGGTCAGCATGACGAGAAAATCGCTGAAAAAGTTTGGTTCTGAAGCAAAGTGCGACTCAGCGTATCCGATGTAAACGTCTTTGACCTTTCAGGTCAGCGCTAGGTCCCACTTGGGTTTGTTACGAGAATGATCGGGGGACATGGTTTGCCCCAGTGGGTTCTATGTACAGTAATGTTACTGAGGGTCTGCTCGCGATGTGATCGGGAGTTGGACATTATGTGCAGAAGAGTAACGTGATGATTGTAAGAAGCAGGGAGGATCAGAAAATGCTGTTTCCTGACTTCTTTTTATCTCAATCAATCAATCAATCAATCAATTTTATTGTCAACTACAATTTGCATTGCAATCAAAAATTCAGTTCCAGTACAACCGTCCATCACATCCACTTAGCAAACATTTTGGGGGAAGGATTGACTGAGGCCTTGCGTTGCCAAGGAACGCAGCCAGTCGGCCGCTGCTATTTCAGCGCAGCCGTCAGGTGCGTTCCTCCAAACTGCCTCAGAGCCCGCCTTACACGGAGTCCACAGGCGCTGCCCTTGAAAATCTGTTGAAGAAAGATTTTACATGGGGGAAGTGGAGGGAGATAAAAAAGACAGATGCTTCACAATTTATGTTTCCACATATAATGTGAAGCATCCGCCAAAAAACCTCATTTGCATGAGAAGCACAAATAATTACGACACACATATATGCAGAAAGGTAAACATCTGAGGCCGATTGCATGTACGTAAGTTCATCAGTTTTATGGGTATCAGTTATGTGAGTGTGTTTGGATGAAAGTGTTTATATTTCCGTGAACACTCTCCAGAGGCCATTGTCCTTGATGTTATCAGCCGGCCCACAGTTCAGAGAGGCATCTGCAGGTTATCTGGTGCTGCTCTTAAAGTGTGTGCTGCTGTTAAATACCTGGGCATGGACATTTATAGACAATGTGGTTTGATGTATGCCCAAGCTAATATGGTTGTACGCAAGTTCAGCATGTTTTCTGTCTCGGTGAAAGTGCCACCTTTTAAAACTTATTGTACCCCTTTGTATACTGCCCACTTGTGGAGACGTTTTAAGGAAAGCAGTATGCTTATAATGACGCACTGAGGACACTAAGCCGAGATGGCTTAGTCTAAGTCAGCTGTTTGTTGGTGTGGGTATTTCCACTTTTTATGCTGCGTTACGTGTGTCCAGGTGTGTGTCACCTCAACACTGGCAGGGCATGTTCTCTCCCTTTTGCACTTCCATGACATATGTGGCAATGTAGAACTGACCTGAAAGGTGAAGTCACAGTCAAAATTGGTCTCTGCCATCAGCCAGCTGGTTAAATCAGACCGGTGGTAGTCGTATAGATGCAGAATGCACTGATATGTTGTGTTATAAAGAGTCCAGTAACTAAGTAACTAAGTAACTAAGGTGGCAGAAGCAGATGTCATTGGTTTCTGTTGGGGGGGGCATAAATAGGGCTGTTTTATGGCGCATCTTTAAGGTGTATGCCAATTGCCAACCTTCCAAAACACTTTTGAAAACCCACATTGCTCTTCCACTGAGTGCTAACACTGTCTTAAAATCTGCACAAAGCTTCCTCTGGATACCTTCTCTCACCGTATACGCTGCTTTTTTCTTTCCAGCCATGTGGGTTTTTTTTTTAGATAAAAAAACACCAGTTTTGGTTTTGCAACCAGGAGAGAATGAAAGGGCCTTAGGCAAGGCAAGGCAGATTTATTGTTGCACATTTCAGTTCAAAGACAGCGCAAAGTGCTTTACATGATTAAAACATGGGAAAATAAAAACAGAATAAAAGCAGGTTAGAATAAAATGTAGAAAAATTGAAACAAAATATGGGAAACATGGGAAAATGGAAACTAAAAGAAAATATTAAAAACAGTTGGATTACAAACTTGAACTAATTATGTTTCAGTAAAACAGTTTAACTAGAACAGTGGAAGGCAATCCTAAACAAATGTGTTTTTAATCTTGATTTAAAGGAACTCAGACTTTCAGCACTTTTACAGTTTTCTGGCAGTTTGTTCCAGGTAAGTGGAGTATAGGAACTAAATGCTGCTTCTCCATGTCTGGTTCTGGTTCTGGTTCTGCAGAGCAGGCTGGAGCCTAGAGAAACAACAAATAACTGAACATGTCAGACGTTTTGTATATATGTCACTTTTGATGCTGCTTACTTTGTATAGTGCACGTGTGTTGGGTGTGGAAGGGTGTTGAATTCACTCTGTTATACTCCGTCAGGACAGGGTGGATTACTTTTGCCATCATGACACCATTTCTTTTATTTCTTTTCCTACAGTAAAACAATGAGCTTTAACATTTTAAAATATTGCATGTGAGCTGGAAAAACATGAGTTTCTTTTATCTTCCCACAGCACAGAGCATAGAGCCGCGCACAAACCTGATATTTTCCACTGAATCTATAAATGCCTTATTGGACAGAGTTGTTAAACATCGTCAGTCTTATGTTACAACCAGGTAGTGTCAAGAAATCCTGCTTAAACACTTCTGACAGGTACTGGTGTGTCACAGATCATGTGGTTTGGGAATTTGAAGCAATGTATGTTGTTTAAAATGGCATAAATAAATAGAGTTGTAATCATTAGGGCCTCTTTTGTGGCGATATTAAGAGAAATAAGGATTTCTATGGTTAAGCTGTTTGCCTTCAATGTTATCCTTCCATCCATACATTGTCTACACCCACTTATCCCTGCAGGGGGGGTGGAAGGGAGGGGGGGCGGCGCTATCTCTAGCAGGCATTGGTCTAGAGGCGGGGTACACGCTGCACAGGTCACCAGTCAACCGCAGGGCGCCACTGCGACAGACAGCACAATTATGTACACTCACACTTAATACATAAGGGCAATTTAGAGAGACCAGTTAACCTAGCAGTCATGATTTTGGACTGTGGGAGGGGGGGGGAGTACCCGGCGAGAACCCATATATGGTCACTGAGACCACACACGCTTCTGAAAGAAAGACCTCTGGTCAGGGATTCGAACCCAAGATAATCAGCTCAGCACAAAACCCCTCAATAAACCCGACGTTTTACTGAAGTAGATGCTTAGTGACGTAATGACAAGCCTGTAAGCTGGTTCTGGTTGCGGAAAACCACACCAGTTCTTTTACTGAACAGTTTTGCCAGAATTGACTTCAGCTAGCCCTAGCTGGACAGGGGCTGGACTCACTTTTGTGTCAAATCACCTTTTTGAATTCCTCCAAGGTATCATGCAGTTATTAGCTGAATATAAAGTAGCTCAGGGTGACATCAGCACACGAGTTTGGCACGCGGTGAGGGGTTTTTCCTCATTGCAGACAGTGTCTGTGTAAAGCAGATTAAGTTTTATTATTATAATTACGTCTCTGTTGACACACTTGCAAAGCACTTAGATAATATTCCATAGCAGTGCCTCATTTAGCAGAACCTGTGTCCAGAAAAAATGCTATTTTATTTGCCTAAAGCTGCACATCTGATGCTGATTGTTGACATGCAAATATAATAATTTACATACACATACGCAAATGGACCAGGTTCAATCCAAACAATAATCATTATTTATGGAGGCCTGACTTTAAGAGCGAATCACAAACCTTGTGTATAGTGCAGCGCTGTTGGGCGACTCAAAGTTGTATAGAAATAAAAAATGTTTTGTATGTTTTCGCAGAAAATCAGACAGAGGTGACTGAAGATCCTTTAGGAGTTACAACGACATCATATTTGGGCTACATGGGCATGGTGAGTTTTTTTTGTTTTTTGTTTTACCTGCTTTTAAAGCCACATTCTAAGAAGAAGATAAACCGTAAATGAAATGAACAGGTAATCTTCCACATGGTTGACGCGGCTGTCTGATGGTAAACTTCAGTATCATGTCTGTCTAAGCATTTTTCCGCCTATTGTTCAACCGGACGGACTTTAGTCAGTGGGCTGCTGGAAATATTTTACTAATTTACGAGAGCTTCTTGGAATTGAGTTAAAATCTTTAAAACGATGCCGTTGGCTCAGTCAAAGCAGTAGATGTCTTGCTATCAGAGAGTTGTGTGTCTAGCTTACCCCCCCTTGCCATTTGTTGATGTGCCCCTAGGCAAGGCTTTTTGCCGCAAACTGCCAGCCAATTGTTTGCACAGTTTTGGGGTGAGGCTGGCCAAATGTGGCTCCAGTGTTAAGCACTTCACCACTTCAGCGAGCATTCGGTCTATTTATCATCAACCAGTGGAGTTATTCAGAAATGAACACTTTCATTTTTAATTTGACAGTTTGCCTTATGTCTGTCTGTTCTCTGCAGGCTCAAATCAACTCGTGGTCGAGGTTCACAAAGTCGGAGTGCCTCCTGAACAAGGGAGAGCTGGTAGGAGACGCCTGTAACTATGTCCCAGACATCACCCTCATGTCCTGCATCCTCTTCTTTGGTACCTACACCACCTCCATGTGTCTTAAGAAGTTCAAAACAAGTCCCTTTTTCCCCACCACTGTGAGTAGCATCACATCACATTTGTTTTTATTTCATATGTCAAAATGTCTGGATGCACAATCCAGACATTTTGTGGTTTGTTTCTAATCTTAATGTTTTCTATCCAATTCTGATGTCTCTTCAAATTAAAAAAAGAAGAAGATAAAAATAACATTTTATCCACATTCTGTAAAAAAAAAGGACACATAAGTAGATTGATAAAGTATTTGAAGTAAAATAAAACCTATTAATTTTCTAAAAACAGTTAAAAGTTGCAGATCTGTTTCTAGAAGTACGAGATATTCAGTTATTATGGATAATAACGTAAAATAAACCCATTAGAGAGGAAAAACATTAAATCAGTAATTTATTTATCTATACAGGAGCATTGAGGTACGTGATCCTCCCGTTTTGGATCATTTTAAAATGAGCACAGGCGACGTTAGAGACAAGGAGAGCAGGCAGTCGGCGTTACACGGCCCTTCAGTTAAACAGGATTTCACAAAGATTTCAAATTAAAAACAAAGTTCATATAAAGTTGACATATTAAACTGTCATGTTTTATTAGTTTATTAGGCTAGTGCATTAGCATGCACACTCTTATTCAATAAATTAGAGTATGCATTCAGCTGAAGCTTGTTCGTCAGATTAAAATAACGTTTAAACCGGTGTTTATGATACTTTTCATTAAGACCAGATTTCTGTGTTAACCTCTTAAGACGAGCCCCCCGCCACATTTTTTTCTACATTATTGCTCAAAACAACATGCATAAATCTAATTATGCATTATTCAGCAATTACAAACTCCAATTAAATAATCTAGGTTTAATTTCAGATAATCTGTGGATACAAATTAGCTATTTTGAACAAACTAGAAAAAAAGAAGGTTCAATTCCTCCCCCAGTACTGTTGGCTGCTAGAGTTTTGTTTTTTTTTGGCTCACAGAAATATTCCAATTTTAAATGTTGTGATTTCTTTTTCTGCAAGTGGAAAGTAGATCATAAATAAATGTTAATAAATTGTTAAATGTTCCAGGTTGTATCGTCACACCAGTAAAAAGAAATGGGGGTTAAGAATCCTGAAAATTCATGAACCCCAAAGGGTTTAAATAGCATCTTTAATTGTCGCCCTTCATCCGACTCCACTGACACTGAACATAGCTAAAGTCGAGGCATTTTTCCTGCCCACTGGAGGATCGTGGTTAGCGTGACCAGTTAGTGTGTATTCATGGTGTGTTCACTGTCAGGGGAAGAAAAATAGGACTTTTGGATTCCAGTCGTCCAAACACCGGTCCGGGCTGGTCAAGCAAAGTCGTCGTGATTCCACCCACCGGCTGATCTCTCGCTGCATCTCCTGTCGGCTCAGGTCTGGACGTTTAATAGAGCTTCTTTGTCTTTCCTCCCAACCAGGTGAGGAAACTCATCAGCGACTTTGCCATCATCCTGGCCATCCTTATCTTTTGTGGAGTTGATATTTTTGTGGGAGTTGACACTCCTAAACTTATTGTGCCAACCGAATTTAAGGTGAGCTCCTTTTGTTATTAAAGGTGCACAAAAATGAAGACAAGATGCCACGTTTTTTTTAAGAATCAGTCATCTCATTTCTAAAGGTAAAGTCACTGCATGTAGTGAAGCCTTTTTTCCCCTCCTCCTCTGCCTCTACAGCCAACAAGCCCGTACCGTGGCTGGTTTGTGGCCCCGTTTGGTGGAAACCCCTGGTGGGTTTATCTGGCCGCCGCGCTCCCTGCCCTCCTGGTCACTATTCTGATCTTTATGGACCAACAGATCACTGCTGTGATTGTCAACAGGAAGGAGCACAAGCTAAAGGTACAACGTGAACTTTTCTTCCAGGAAACTGTCGCTCACCTGATTTATGAGGCTCTTTTTTTTTTTTTTAAAGACAAGCAAATGCTGGTTACATTCACACTGTAGGTGAAAATCGTTCCTCTCAGGGAGGTGAGAGATGATTCATGAGCGGCTGCACACGGTTCAGGTCAAAATACGACTTCTCAGATAGACAAGCTGAAGCAGAGTCAATGTTTTCTGTTTTTATCAGCAGCCGTGATGGATATGTGTGTAAAAACATTAAAATTGGCGCACAGGTTTGAATTCATCGTGTAGTTTCTCTGATGCGCTTTTCGCACCCTAGGGTTGGTTAAAATGGTCATAGCAAAAGTTGCTTCTCACCCACATGCTTTTAGTCGCTACCAGGAAGCATCTGGCATAATTCTGCCCGTATATTTGACCTCTCTTTCTGACAGAAATAGCACAGTTGATTTAAATTAGTTGGTGTGAGCACATGGACTTGGTTTTTAAGCATAGTCCACCACTTTTCAGTTTGCCTGGAGTCATTCCTGAAGCCTAAAGGAGCAATAAGTAAGATATTTACTGTAAAACCGACCTAAATCATTCTCATTTGTCACCCAGGATGGAAGTAACATTCCCTATAAACAATCGGTCCTCTCTATCAACAATGTTTTTCTCTTTTCAAACCTAGAGGTATGGTCCGGAGCTACTTCGGTTTGGAGTGTAGCCCGTGTTTACTTCCTGGTTCCTGAGCCAATGAGAGTCCCCAGGGTTCCCAACATAAAGCATTTGGTATTTTATTTTAGCAAAAGAGCAGCAGAGAAGCAAGTAAGAGAAGCGGACCAGAACTAGAACAGAATACAACATCATAGACCTGTCCTGTAGATGGAAAAATTTAATGCAAAAATGGACCGTTGGGTAAATGGCAGATCTCCGTGAAAGGCACTTTGTACGTGTTGTATCGATTTTATCCACTAGGTGTCATTATCACTTATTGCTCCTTTAATGGTGGCTTGCCTCGTCTACTCCAAAGCCAGTTTAGATGTGGGTTTGGGATCACAGTCCTGATGAAACACCCAGTTGTGTTTAACTATGAGAGATTTAATTGTGGATTTGAGGGGAAATTAATATTTTGAAGGTTTTCCTCCCTCATAGTTATGTCGTCCAGTAGTAATCCCACCCCATGACGCTACCACCACCGTGCTTGACCACTAAATTCAAAACCTCACTGTCACTGAAGATACTTCTTATCATTTTGGCCAAACAGCTCAATCAAGTCTTGCTTGACTATAAAACTCAAAACAATTTAGTATTTTTATGTTAGCAGCCAGGGCTCCAGGAAGTGGCGAGAGGGAGATTTTTAAAAAATTATTAAAAATACTTTGCACAATTTATAAATTTCTTATCAATATTTTGGGAAATGATTTTGACTTTTGTATTTTACTATTACTTGTATTTGGATTTTAATTTAATTATTTTGAGGCCTAATCAACACAACTTCACCGAAGTTACGTTGTCATGGCAACGTCAAGCAAGCTCGTGGTCGCCGAGTAAAGAGGTATCCCGCTCACGGCAGCAGACTAGTAATAGGCCGTGGGCCAGAATCTGTAGGATGACTTTTCGTATGAACTGTCAAGGGGCAACTTTCTTGCGCTTGGATAAGTTGCTACAAATAGCAGTGATCTCAAAACACCAATGTTCCCATGTTTTCACTTGCACATTAATACGTTACAGCCGCTAAAAAATATAAACTGTAGCGCTCCGGTCAAAGGGGGTCACGGGATTCGAGTTTTGCTGCTCAGCCAATCATATCAGCGTATTATCAGCCGTGCGAGTTCAACCAGTTCATCGTGGCTGCGCCCGTAAGGTGTTGTATGCATCTGTTTCCAGACGAAGAAAGCCCAATAATACCTTTTTCTGCTGCCAGTTGGCAGAGATCTTGATGGCAAGGAAAAATAAATAGCCCATTCATACCTAGAGACAAATTTAAGAAAGACAACCCCTTTGTGAATGCCGGCTTTTCAAATTGGCGTTGTTATAGTGTTATTGTGAAGTTTAATTAATAGCGCATATATTCCCCTGAGAACTGATGATGTCTGTGTGTTACAGACCCTGGTTGCGTGCACTGAAGTGTATATGACAATAAAGTAGTGAATCTCAATCTATTTATTAATTTTTATTTTATATTATTGTATTTTTAATAGGCCTATAGGCTCATAGGTCTTTTATCCAAAAACACCAAAAAAAAATTTCACAGCACCCCCTGTTCAAAATTACTTCCAGCGGCCCTGTTAGCAGCTGCAAACTTCCTTCAAACTTAAAATTTTTGGCACAAGGGTTTCTCTTTCTGTCAGTTCATGCTGATATTTAACTGGCTTTGCTGTGGACGGTTCGATCTGTTTCTAATTCATTGTACACTTTAGTCTGTGCTGGTTGCTGGTTGTTAAAATTCGCAGTAGAACCATCAGCTTCCTTTTGTAAAAGTTTTAGGTCCCAGAATCCATCGTCTGTGGCCTGTAAAATTGGAGAAAATCAAAAATAAATTCAAATTTTGTTCAAACTGTCTTTAAAATCCTGCATTTGTTTTGTTGCATGATCATTACGCCCTGGGGGACAAACTGTTTGAGCAAATCTTCAAAAGTCCAAACTTATTCATGGGAGGATGTGAACTTCTGACCACAGCTGTTTCTGTTGAATACACAAAGTACTTTCTGCTGCTGAATGAATCTGCCCTGTAGTCATGAGGGCTGTTAGCAGGGATTTAGGTCCATGTGTATCTGCAGCTGTGCCTTCATACGGTCCGTAGCTGAGCGTGCTCTCGATCCTTGACCCTGTTTGTTGTCTGGAACAGAAAGGGGCAGGTTACCATCTGGATCTCTTCTGGGTGGCTGTTCTGATGGTGATTTGCTCCTTCATGGGCCTGCCGTGGTATGTGGCCGCCACCGTCATCTCCATCGCCCACATCGACAGTCTGAAGATGGAAACTGAAACGTCGGCGCCGGGAGAGCAGCCCAAGTTCCTGGGTGTGAGGTGAGAACGAGTGAAGATGACGATGTACCCGGTAGAGAGAGAAAAACATGCCTCCAGAAACCTGACACGACCGCCACTCTAAGAAGAAATGTTTACCTGTTGAGTTTCTGACATTTTATCACCATGCAACCTAAAATCTAAATGTATTTTAATTTTCGTGGCTCTAGTGGCCTTCATTTGAAAGCGGACTGACAGGAAATAGGGTTTCGAGAGAGGGGGAAGGTATCCTGCAAGTGTCCACAGGGTGGGATTCGAACCACAGACAGTTACGTCAAGGACTGAGGTCACGCCCACTACCCCTGCGCCACCACCAACCTCTAAATTGCTAAATGTATTTTATAGGAATTGAATGTAATAGTTTATAATTGTGAAGTGGGAATATTAAATCACTACTTTGCAGAAGAATATTTTACTGCTTGCTGTTTTATGCCCTTTTTGCATCTTTATTTGTGCAATCTTACGCATCATGAATCTTAGCCAGAATGAGTTAACGGTATTTCTGCCCCTGCTGTATAAAAAGCCTCTCCTCAGCATGATTCTGCCACCAACATGCTTCACTCTGGGGACGATGTGTTTAGGGTGACGGACAGTGTTAGTTTTTCCTTCACATTTTGCGTATCAGCCAAACAAAAATTCATTTTGGTCTCTTCTGAGCAGAGCACCTTCTTCCACATGTTTGGTGTGTCCGCCTCTACATGACTTGCGTTGAACCAGCTTTCTTTCAACAATGGCTTTCTTTTCGCCACTCCTCCATAAAGACAGGACTTGCGGAGTGCACGACTAACAGTTGCACTCAGGGTCCAAAATTAACACTCGGCAGACGCCGAGTTTGGCGAGTCAGTTTCAGAGGGCTAGCTAGCTGCCACATGGCGAGTAAATGTTTGTACCAAATAAATTGTGTTTTTCAGTCATTATCTGGGTGGATGCTTCTTTATGTTCCTCTGCTGTCAGCTCGTATTACAACAAACGGGCACGTGCACAAACACTTGCACATGAGACGGGAGAGCGACAGCAACAACGTCATGTCCGTTTGCTAACAGCTAGCGTTTAGCTCAGGCTAATTACGTAGCGGGATTATGTGGAGATATTTAGCAGGAGTCAGTCAGAATTAATTTGGCCGGTAAAAAATGTGCTTTGCCGGTTGATTTTTATGTCTACCGGCCAACTTGGCCGGTGAATCAGGAAGTTCATTTCGGACACTAGTCGCACTGTTCACTGATTGTCCAACCGGAGCTGAGGGTCTCTGCCGCTCTCCCAGGGTTATAGTGGGCTTTTTATTTTTCCGGCCATCTCTTTTCTTACGTCTACAGCTGTGCAATTTGCTTTACAGTTGTGGATGATGGACTGAACAATGTCCTGTGAGATAATCAGAGCTTGGTTTTACAACCTGACCCTGAGTTAAACGTCTTCACAACCTTCTCCCTGACCCTTTTCTCTCGTTCTCCAAGAGGCTGATTCATCAATTGTTCATTAATGTTCTCTAACAAATCTCTGAGGTCTTCACATAACCTCTATGCTTAGATCAAAGTGCACACGGATGGATTTAACTTACTAATCAGTTGAATTTTAAAGGCATTTGGAAGGGCCGGACCTTATTTGGGGTTATCAGAGCAAACGGGGCTGAATAGATTCCCTTTTTAAAAGTCAATTCAATTCAATTTTTATTTATATAGCGCCAATTCATGAAACATGTCATCTCAAGGCACTTTACAAAGTCAAGTTCAATCATATTATACAGATTGGGTCAGATTATACAGATTGGTCAAAAATGTTCTACATAAGGAAACCAGTTGATTGCATCAAAGTCCCGACAAGCAGCATTCACTCCTGGAGAAGCGTAGAGCCACAGGGAGAGTTTTTTAAAAGTCAAAGCATGCAACGCTGATTTTAAAAGCCAGGGTCAGAGGTCGACCATACCAATCACTCTATCTCCCTTTACCCGGCCTGCTGAGGAGTTTTTTCAAGGCCAGACTTGACGGACGTTTTTTGAGAAAATTATTGTCTGCGGATCACACGGCCTCGGTAGCAGCTTGACTTCCACAGGGAGACCACACGTTAATCTTTGCAATTAAATCTGTCTAATAAAAACAATTTCATCGTTTCTACGGCTTTTCGTTCAGGGCTGCGTGGATTTGAATTGATGATTTAGATTTGTGTGGTTTCGTCTTTAGACTTCATCTCCTGCTAGCCAAACATTTTTCTTCCTGTTTTTGGATGGTTTGTGTTTTGTTTTCATATCTGTACGCCGCCCCCCCCCAGCCCCCCCGATGGAGCAGCTGAGCTAACAAACTGCTGTACAGTTACAGACTGAAACATCCAAACCTGCTTTGAACTTTACAAACATCTTGTTTTTTTCTGCTGTTTTGTTAAATATGAACTTTTTCAAATTTTCTCACAGTACCATCACTGTTACTGTTAGAATTTCATGGTTGATGAGGAAAATGTGTCCAATTATTAGAGTTTTTGTTAATTTTCTGAAATGCCTTATTTTGTCCTGCTTTGCAGAGAGCAGAGGGTCACTGGAGTGGCTGTGTTCATCCTGACAGGACTGTCTGTATTCATGTCTCCAATTTTAAAGGTGATTTACTAAATATTTTGCAGCAGTAACGCCCCCTTTGTTCGGGTTGTCACCTATTTAGTCTAATTCTGTGGTATTTTGACTAAATCTAAACCTCACTTTACAGTCTTTGCCTGTGCATGTGGTAGATGTTACCAACAAAACTGTTTGGTGGTTATTTCTTTTCAGTGAATTTTGTTCTTGAACTGAAACAGTTTTATCATGTAAACTAGTCCCACTAACTGTGATCCATTCTAGTGCACTGAATCTGTACAAGATAGAGTTAAAAGTGCTTTGAAAAAGCTGCACATCACAACAAGCAGCTGATCCATATCGCACTTTCTGATTATGATGTGTTGTGATGTTACAGCATAGGGTTTTATGAGAGTGGCGGCTTGCATCATGGGAAAGCTGCGAGTTCCCTGGTTCGAATCCTACAGACTGCCAAGTTGGTCTCCAGAGCCTTGCACAGTGGCAGCCCACTGCTCCCTAAGGGATGGATTAAATACAGAGGGCAGATTTAACTGGAATCTAGAAAACGTTGCAATGTAAAATAAAGGTTGTACTCATTTTTATTATTATTATTATTATTATTATTATTATTATCAGGACATAATAAGGCTGATCTAGTCTTTGCCACAAAAAAGGGCCACAGTGTGTAACGCTGTTGCCTTGCAGCAAGAAGGTCCTGGATTAAGATCGGGACTCGGGGTCTTTCTGCATGGATTGTGCATGTTCTCCCTGTGCATGCATGTGTTCTTTCCCTCCCATAGTCCAAAAACATGACTGTTAATGGTAAATGGCATGGTATGCATGGGTACTTTCCAGGTACTCCAGCTTCCTCCCAGTCCAAAAACAGCACTGTTAGGTTAATTGGTCCCTGTAATTTGCCCGTAGGTGTGAGAGTAAGTTTGTCCTCTGTTTCCCTGTGATGGACTGGCAACCTATCCTGGCTCTACCCTGCCTCATGGCCAATGATCGCAGGAGATAGGCATCCTACCCCCGACCCTGAATGTATAAGTGGGCATAGAAATGGATGAATAGTCTCTTCCAAGTTCTAAAAGTCTTTAAATCTAATGTAAATGTAGAAAGATTTAGCTCAAATCCCACTCTGTCAGTATTATTTATCTTGTACAACGTTGTTTCAGTTAATTAAGGTGTTGGCATGACCGCAGCAAACAGGCTTAAATCAGAGGAATTTCTTAAATTAATTCTTGCTGTTAGATTTAAATAATTTTAGAACCTGATAGCCAGATAATTAGTGTTTTGCCCTCTTATATAAAAGCCTGACATTAAAACTTATTTATCCATAATTAAAGCATTAAGTCACTTTTATTTAATCGTTAGTCTGTAAATTAAGTGATCAAAGCTTTATTAAGTTTTATCTCTGGCCACAAAGAGAGCAGTTTGTATATTAAAAGCTTTGATGGTGTAACGTTTGTCGAAAAAAAAAATGCTTTCCTGATTGATTTAATTTGCTGTTTAATTTTTTTTCACTTGACTGATATATATTAAATAAAATCAGACAGACGATAAACAGGGTTCTGAATAAACGTTCTGCCTCTGGGTAGACAGATGAGCCCATGAACACATTTTTAATGTATATTTCTGAACATTTCATTTGTATTTCCATCTAGTTTATCCCCATGCCGGTCCTGTATGGCGTCTTCCTGTACATGGGCGTCGCTTCCCTTAATGGAGTTCAGGTACATTTCTTTAAAACTCGGAGCCGTAAAAGGTGGACCTGTTGTTATATCGGTCTCAGTGGGTTGAAGAAGCAAGCAATCCAGCAGATGAGATTAACTTTGATAATTCAGAGCTGCCGGTGACGTGTATCTGATCTCGGTTCAGTTCATGGATCGTCTGAAGCTGCTTCTGATGCCAGCCAAGCATCAGCCAGACCTGGTTTACCTGAGGCACGTCCCCCTCAGGAAAGTCCACCTCTTCACCTTCATCCAGATCTTCTGCTTGGCTCTGCTCTGGGTCCTCAAGTCCACCGTGGCGGCCATCATTTTCCCCGTCATGGTAAAGAACAGCCATTTGTTGGCTCTAGAGAACATTTTATAGCTTATAGATTATAGATAGATAAATAAATAAGATTCAAAGATACAAGACTAAGAAAGACGAGGTGTTTAGGTGATGGAGGCTTCGTTAAAAACCGTGTGCCAGCCCTCTGTAACCCGTGTTTCTGATGTTTTCAGATTCTCGCTCTGGTTGCTGTCAGGAAAGCCATGGACTACATGTTCTCCCAGCATGACCTCAGCTTCCTGGACGACGTCATTCCAGAGAAGGACAAGAAGAAGAAGGAGGATGAGAAGAAGAAGAAATGCGGCAGCATGGACAGTGATGCTGAAGATGTAAGAGTCTAAAGTGTTTTTTTTTCAAACCCTTTGTGCTTTTTTCAAGCTCCATTAAAAGAAAACAGCACATTGTTATACCTGTGCTTTTTTTAATGATTACACAAAGTTTTTCTCATAGATAGATTAAATGTATAGATATGTAGCATCAGTCTGTAGTGGAGCATGTTTATTCTCATTTGAACGTTTATTAGCTGAAGGCACATAAATCAAAATGAACTACTTTAGTGCCCTCAGATATCAAATGCTGCTGAATGTTGTCGCTAACATTCATTTATCAGATGCAACAAAGCATGCCGCTGTTTAGGCTTTTATATCTGATTTGTATTTTAACCAAAGAAAAGAAAATTTCATATATTTTTCTTTACAATCAGAATAATTTATACATAATCTTGTCCTTTCTTTATAGCAACAGGAAAAGTATAAACAACTTCAGTTTCTGCCTCTTGCAGAGGGCCTTCTTGTCTTGTTAAGTGTAATGACTGCAGGAGGCCCTGTTCCTACCAACATGAAGTACCTGAACCAGTCTAGCGGTCCGTCTACGGTCCAGCACTCACTCACGGTCATGGGATGGGGATCATGAGTGAAAAAACAAATTTCTGATTACAAGCAGATAAAAAAACAAAACAAACAAGGGTCCAGCATGGGGTGGCCAGTCTTTGCCTCAGAGGAGACTGCCAGCTCTGTCATTCTTTGGGTATATTGGAGTAAACGGCTCCTTCTCATTCAAAGAAGGCCAGCTGAAGGAGTTTCTGTCTCTTTTCAAAAGATTTCAAGGCACCTCTGAGGCAGGACCAGGACCAGGACCCATTGGATAGACGATAATTACCTGGGGGGGTTGTTTGGGTTGAGTCGATTAACCAATGGGCTAAATAGACTGGCTGGGTGAGTGGGGCTGTCGGTCGGGTCGGTTAACTGACAGGGTGAATATGATATCATTCTTCTGTTTTAAATGTTTTCCTTTGCTGAATAAAAAATGTTTGATTATGATATTGTCCTTTTTCAACGTTTTAGTCATTAACACTTATTTTTGCTGTAGATTGTGTTTGAATTAGCTTCCGGTTTGGCTGGAGGTTTTAGGGGGAGTTAGGCTCTGCAATGGGTAACGAGATGTAGCCGATATGCAGCCAAACACAGAGTTGCGTATTAAAAGGTTTATTGAAAAGGATAAATAGTGGCCGGTGAGGCAGGCAGGCATGCAGAACCAGACTTGACTCGATGCAGGCTAGACGAGACAAGATGAGACGTTCTGGCAGAGTGAATGACTGAGACAGGTGTGTGTAGGCAGGTGAACAGGTGAGCAGAGCTGACAGTAATTACTGCCAGCAGGTGGAGCTGATCTGAGCTGACTGGTGACTGAGCTGATTGGATGGTGACGAACGGATTAAAAACAAAGAGGCGACACCCACAAGTTGTTTTGTTGTCTCATCCCTTGACTCCAGTTTGGTCCAACTTAATTGTAGCTATAGAGGACGTGGTTACAGCTAGGGACCAGTTAATGAGCATGAAAACCTATTGTCCCTAAATGTTTTAAAATATTTTGGCTGTTTTTTTTGGACATTTGGAGATGGGTGTCAATGGTTCTTTGATGTTAATTAAAACCATTTGTTGTTGGCGGTAACTGACTGAGACACGCGAGTTCCCGTCTCAGGATGTGTTTCCTCTCTCCAACAGTCTGACTATCCTTACAATGAGACTGTTCCAAATATTAAAATTCCCATGGACATCATGGAGCAGCAGCCCTTCTTAGGTGATAAGGCCTCTGACAGTGAGTAAACCGCAGCCGCTTGGAAACTGGAGGGAAAAACGAGTCTTCGTCGTCTCGACTTTGTCTTGTCTCTGCTCTGCCTCCTCGCTGGATGTTTCTAACGGCGTCCTGTCCTCTAACAGCTGTTGGGTTCTTGCTTTTCACTCTTTTTCCTTCTCTGTGACAGCATGTTATTAATGTTTTTTATTAATGTTTTTTATTTCCTGTCTCTGAAAAGCGCATGAAACCTACTTACTGCTTCGGGTTACGGTGTGCCTTAATCCTTTCATTATCTTTTCATTTATTTCTTGCCCGACCTAACAACTTATGTGTGGTATATAAATGCTGCTTCTGCAAGGGGAGTATTATTCTGTTAAAATGAAATATTGAGTCCCGATCCACCTCTCCTTTAAACTTGCTTTTCTTCCAAGCAACCAGACTTTCTTGTAATCTTTATATCCAAATATAACTTTATTAATAAAACTTCTAGGTTGACAAATTTTTGCAAGAGAGCATTTACTAAAATCCTATTCATTGTGTTTTTGACATTTAAATACAATTTTAGACCATTTAATTTTCTTCCAATGGCGTATTTGGTAGAGGGAGCAAACTGGCATGGTTTTAGCCCCGACTGAGTGATATATTTGTACAAAGTGACTCAAACTCAGCTAAAATCGAGAGTAAAACTTAGAAAGACCTTTAAAAGGATGAAGACCAATGACAACAAGATCATAACTTGGAAACAAAGTATCAAAAAATGAGAGATGACTTAAGCCTTTTGCACAGAATCACATCCAAAAGCATTTACCTGGAGATAAAGCGCTAACTCAATTTGTTCATTTCAAAACTCTAATCATAAATCAACATTTTCTCTGAAACTAAAGCGCAGATGTCAAAGAAACAATCAACATGCATGAATCGGCAGGTTTTCAGTCCTTTAAAACTCACTTGGCAACTAACTTTCCCCTCTTGTTTCCCCTCTCTGGTTGAAACCGCAGTTGTTGCATGTTTGTCTGGAATGAAAACCTGCAGAGTCCTTCGGTCTTCAAGCTGAGTGAACGAAACAAGTGCATTCCTGCTCAATTCAGCTGTGTTTGTTGCCTCTTTTCTTTAGGAGACAAGCCCCTGTCATTCCTTGATCGACACACATCGTGCTGAGAAGCTTCGCTTCTACCAGGACAGCTACTTATCCAGGTGAGAAAATGGTAACCCGGCAGAAAAACACAGAATGGAGAAGATGAGCTGGTAGAGAGGCAGCGAAAAGGAAACCAAAACTCAGCTGCAGGAGACGCTTCTTCTGACTCAGTGACAGCGATGCTTGTCAAAGGTCGTTGGGCGGCAAACGCATAATATTGGCTTGATCTTTAAAGGTCAGTCAGCTGATTAGCCGTCCTAAGCCTAAGTGAATTTTTCAACAGGAAGCAGATCAACAGGCGCCATGCCTGTGATTCTGTCTGTGGACGTCGTCACTGAACTCGCACAGCTTCAACAGAAAGGTCCCTACAGAGGGTGTCAGTCGGCGGCGCCGCGCGTTAAGTCCTCACTCCAGTTTCCAGACCCTTGTTTTTTAAGGGCTTTCATAGATACCAGTGGTTCTTAAAGGGCGGGGAACTCTAAAACCCTTTTATCTTCAGACAGGTGCCTGGTTTACTCAGACTGCCAGATTCTCAGGTCCTGCGATTTTAAAGCAAGCCCAAACCATTAACCCTCCACCACCGTGCCTAACAGCTGGTAGGACATGTTTGTGGTGGTGCACTTGGTTTCTTCAGTAAAGAGTGCCGTGCATTATGGCCAAACATCTAGGACGGTGTTCAGGAGGTCTGGTGGCTCCTCTAGCTTTGCAAGCCTAATTAATGCCCTAAGTCAAGCTATAGCTGTTCAGTCTAAGCTTTAACACTTAACAACTTATCTGATTTCTGCTGAGAAGCTGCTTTTTGTTAACTAGTATTCGCGGGGATGTCCAGATGGAACTGTCAGTTGTCTTAAATGTGTTGTTTTTCTGAATAATCTCCCTCATTGAAAGACATGACGGGCTTCAAATTTGTTTGTAAAGGACCTTACACTCTTGCCAGATTGATGGGCAGCAAAGGTTGCATCTCTGCAATCGTTGCTGATGTCTTTCCTTCCCGGTATCTACTTCGGATCAGCAACATTCCCCAAACGTCTGCCTTTATACAGTTGGCCTCACCTGCTGATGATCGATTCGCGTGCATCAAGTACCTGGAGGATAGCTTAAGCTCCATAGAGAAGACACCAAATCTTCAAAAGTAGTTTTATGACAGATGTCACCGTTTACGTGAGAGCTGATTGATCCTACAGGCAGAGGAAGTAGGATAAAAACATGACACATTAAAAGGAAATTATGTCCAATATTGATGTATTTGTTAAGGAAGTTTGGTTTCTTGATATGTCCCACATCTTAGCTCGTATTATCTATAATTGTGACGCTCTTTACAAAATGTTTGCATTTGTACCGCTGTGTGAATGAAACTGACTCCAGAACATCTGTTAACATCTGTAATGTAATGTTTAAGATCCTTTGGCTTGCCTGGAGGGTTTAAGCTCATCGCCAACTATTTCCCCAGCAGAAATGTAATATAGTCTAAGGTGACCTCATTTGGTCATTTCATTCTCGTTGAACTTTGTTTGAACGTTGGATTGTTTAAACCTAATCCTGTCTGGCTTAAACCGAAGCCAACTTGCTTCCGACTCCGATGACCCCAGGTACAGAGATCTCAGAGAAAATCAGATCATTTTTATAGACGGTCAAGCAAAGGTTGAATTCAGTTTTTGCTGGTAACGGAGGGGAACACTAGAGGTCGGAGATTACAGCACCACCATAAACTCAACTTGAACCCAAATCCGTCCACGGTCAGTTGCTCTCTGCTGGATTTTTAAGTCTTTTCGGTCGGGTTCAGGTTCTCTTCATCCACTATTCTTCCACTAGCATAAGCTTTGTGAAATTATTATCTAGTAAAAAGGTGACCAAATTTGTCGTTGTTGTCTGCCTCTTCAGTTTGCGTTCGTACGTTTGAGTGAGATTGGCGCCCGAGCATCAAAGCAGCCAAGGGTGTGACTTTAATTGACATTTACGATGAATAAATCTGATTGGATGAAGAATGACCCAAAAAAAAGCTCCAAGTGGCCACGGATGCAAAGAGCTGAGCTCTAAGGAGAATTTTTAAGCAGCCAATTAGAGAACGGTATGAGGTCACATGGTAGCCAAACATGTTAGGACAGGGATACGCAGTCAGCTGTCTGTCGGCATTTAAACAATGGGAATGATGAGAAATCAATAGTCAGACACATTTTATAAGAGAACAGATGCAATAGTTTTATTCTATAATTTATGTGTTCTGTGTCAAAACATTTCCCCTGCAATTTTTATTGCGCTGTAGTGCCCCAAACTTGTGCAAAAGTAGCACGTTCTAAAAATATCCAGTGTCACAATTTTTATTTATTCCCTTATTTTGCGCTTAGCTGTCTGACATAAGCAGCACAAAGCAGGACACCAAACCACATGTGCAATATTCTGCAGGATATATTTTCTGTCTATCGTCCAGCCCTAGAACAAAGGCAAAGATCTTTGGTTGTAACGCATTGAAATGAAAAAGCCTAACCCATCATTTTTGAAGCCACACCTCCAACCAGCCGGATTTGCTTTGCCTCCATCGGAAGCCGAAATTGAGCAGAAAACTGTAAAACGTTGTAGAAATTGTGTGTAGAAAGGTGGATAAAGTCTGGCAGAAAGCAAATAAGAGTCATTAGGCTAAAGGTAGCGCAGCAAGCTGTTCATGGGCTGTGCTTAGTTTCTCACACACAGATTTTCCATTTTTCTTTATTAAACTAATAACTGTGTGTGTGTGTTTATTTACTTGTGTTTTATGGTGTGAAGTCCCAGAATCAGAAAAGAGTGCATGTTCTCATTGGTGTAATTACGACGGTGACTCCGTGTCCTGACAGCAGGCGTCTCTGTGTTTCAGCCCCGAGATGACCCCGCTGAAGTCAGTGCCTCAGATCAGGATAGAAATGGACCCGGAAGATGAAGACACGATCTACTGGAGGGGCCGGGGCTCCGAAACGTGTCTGTAGAGGACAAACCGGCAGCTTCCTGTCTTTTACACACTCTGTTAGTCTTAACCTTCGTTTCCTCCATGATTTTAAGACTTCTGTTTTGAATCGCTGGGACTGAAAAAGGGATTTATAAAAAAAAAAAAAGAACTGTAAGTACTTCTGTCTTCATCTTCATGTTGGTATTCTTCTCACAACTTCACAGCAGGTCGCGGTTTCACCCGTTGATGAAATATAACTCATTACTACTGATCTATGCAACTCCTGCCACATGTCTCTCATCTTAGGAAATGCTGCAGCGCTCTCACTAAACATGGAGTGCCATCCCATCTCTTCATATATAAAACCTTTCAGATTTGTTTTTATACTGAATTATTCTAACGTTTTCCTGTAGCAGGGAAATGATGTTTTTATAGCTCTACCTCTTGTTTTAGATTTAAGTCCTATTATGAACAAATGATTCTTGATGGAGTTTTGATATTTTATCTCTGTTCTTTAATAGAGTTGCAATAATTTAAGAAATCTGCGTTATTATAGCTTGTAAGGGAAGTGAAGTAGAGATTTAAGATGATTGCTATGAATTAACTGAGCACATTGGAGTGTGCGGACGTGTAGTTTCTGAGCACTTAACCGACTCGGATCTGATTGCTTCACATTGTTTCTAATCAAATCTGTCGTACTTTCTTTTCCCAAATATTGATTTGTGTTTTTTTTTTTTTTTTTATTTAACATCTTTTATTATCCTGCTGATTTAAAGAAAGATGATGTTGTGTACATGTCGGTTCGATTTCCTGTGTGTTTTTCTATGATGTGGGTAGAAGATCAACGTAATCACCCGACCTTCCTCAGCAGAACATCAACTCTAACTGGGAATGCATATCATATAAAAATAAATGATTGTGCTGCACAACTCCTTTACCTAAGTGGCCTAAAAGAGATCGATTTGGACTGAGATGATGATGGAAACGCTGGGATGTGCAAACTAAATTCATGACAGCTTATTTTCACACCAGGGACTTTGTGTATTTTCTCAGCTGTCATCTGACGGTTGTTAAATTATTTCTTTTCTGTATTTTAAAGGACATTTAAGATATAAGAAGAATAAAACCCCACGTCAGACTTCATCTCAATTTCTAGACTGCATTTCGGTAGCTGTGTTGGATTCAAACAGAGCCTTTAAAACTCACACGGCTAAACACGATAAACAGCATTCTTACACTTTTTTTTCCATTTAAGTTTTTTTTTTTAAACCTTTCAATACATCTCAATGTTTGGACCTCTTTTAATGTGAAAAGTGCAGACATTGTAAAGGTAAAAGGAAAGTACACCCTGTGCCAATTCTAGGGTTTTATATGTCAGGACAAAACTTCCCCTGGGGTTTATTAAACTTTACATTTATTTAAATCTGACCACAAATGTGGAAAAAAAACACACAACCGATACCAGAATATCTTTATTAAAATAGGAAACAAGCATAAAGCCAAAACAAAATAAAAGTTGTATATATTTAAAGCAAAGTACACCCAGCAATTCAACAGCTGGAACCATCTTTTAGCACCAATACCATCCAGTGGGCGTTCCCCAACCACACACACACACACACACACACACATATATATTATATATATATATATATATATATATATATATATATATATATATATATATATATATATATATATATATATATATATACACACAGTCTAAAACAGAAGAAAAAATTACTGTGCAGTTATTAAAAACTGTGTAGGGTGATTTGAAAATGCAAAAACAGCTGTTACAGGTGCTCTCTATGATGCTGATCAGTTAATCCAGCACACCTAATTAGAAGCACCTCTTTTTTAAACACTTTGAACGCAGCAAGGGTGTACTTTATTTTTCAGACACAGTTTTTCTATTTTAACTTTGTTTATCAAGTATCTCTGAAACCAGGAACTGGAACCAGGTGTACTTTCTTTTTCCTCATGCTGCGGATCGATGTTTTGTAGGAACCCTGTGAATAATGTCACATTAGCTCTACCGAGTTTCCACAGTAAAAGACTGGAGCCTTTGATCAAAGGACTTTTGGTTCATGTTTAAGGATAAATTTGCTGTAAATCTACCGGGTGTATTTAAAACTGACATTTTTTTTTGGTGGACTACCTTAAGGATGCATCCCCCAGAAAAATAAATGCTTGGAGCTGTAAGGCCACAGGATAGTTAGCAAAGTGTTTTGTTTTTTGAAGAGATTGTGTGGATTTGTTTTAAATCCACATACCTGTTCTGAAAAGTGCACAGTCATTATGAACAGAGATATTAACAAGACGCACTAATTGGCTGATATAAACCAGGGTTATCCTTTAACCGCATTACAACGGTGCAAAAGTGAACTCCTCTTTTTATACTTTTTCAACCACCAAGACAACAGCACGGGCTGCAGGGTCACCCTGTTGCAGCACGGATCCACATCTTTCGCACTTCTCACCCGTGTTTTAAGCCTGTGGGAGGAAAGGAGCGCAGCTTAACGCTCCAGAGGTTTCCTGTGTGGCGTTATCGGTTCAAACTTTGTCACAGTCCGCATGCATGCCTGTCAGAAACCTGCGAGATGATCTGAGAGGAAGGAATACTGACACTTTATTTTTAAATTAACATTTCAGTCTTTTCTAGAACAGGTGAAATGGTTTATTGTAGAATTTATATTTTTCGAATGAAATGTATATTTAAAATAAACTGTTGTCAAACACTGATGGTATTGTGATGGTTTGCGTTTGAATTTCTCTCCGCATCACATCTGATCTTAGATTATATGAGCTCGACGGCCACTTTGTGAGGTGTCTCTCTTCAGTGCTACTGCAGGTTTGCCCCACTTCTGTCTTCAGAGCTGCCTTAATCCTTTCTGGGTACCACTTTGCAGTAAGGATCCCTTTACAAATGACTAATAGTTTACTAATATGTTATTAATTAATCTATAAACACTTTATAACTTTAGGGGGAGCCCAAGAGACAAAACTGACAGATTTGTGCTTACAAGGTAGTAAATTAGTCTGAAATGTTTAATACAAGCAACTCTAGATGAAATATATAGTTGAACAGATTAGGCTCACTATTTGGCAAGAGACCGGTCAGTTTTGTTTCTTGGTTGCCCATAGTTAATGTATAATAAACACTTATGAATGAGTTATAAGTGTTTGCTGATTAATTAATAACATATGTATAAACTATTTATTAGCCATCTACAAGGGGAGCCTTATAGCAAAGGCTATAAATCCAGTTGCTTTGTTTTTTACTCTTTTTGGAATTATAGCAAAGTGGTGCCCATTTCTGGCACAGATTCACCAACATGTCGGAAGAGATTTAGGTCCATGTTGACAGGACAGCATCACAGATTCTTCAAATCTGGCTCCATCCATTCCACGCATCTCCTGTTCTGTTCCACCTCATCCCAAAGGGTTGGATTGAGATCGGTGACTGTGGAAGCCATTGTTGCATGTAATCCAGTTTAAGGAACCAGTTTGAGATGATTTGAGCTTTGCATCGTGGTGCAGAACCCCGCTGGCACCTGGAGATGGAGGCACTGTGATCCTATCTGATCATTTTTTAATAACATTTGAGTTTAATCTAACGGAGTTCTCCACCCCCAAAAGAGGGTTCCATTATAGTAGATCTTTATCGGATAATGCTGTATCAAAACTTAAAGAGTCTGTCCCCTTTTTAATATCCTCCGTATTGCAGAAATGCCCAGTAGATGGCAGCAATGTTGTTTCTTCCAATTCACAAATAGATGTCTTTGTAAACGGTATGACTTTGTCATTGCGTTCTGCATTAGACAATGTAGCTCCCTTGAAAAAGAAGGTGATAATTCACAGGAAGCTGGCTCCTTGGTTTAATTCAGAGCTGCATTCCTTGAAGCACAATGTTAGGAAATTGGAGAGAAAATGGCGCTCTACACACCAAGAGGAATCCTACTTAATCTGGAGGGACAGTCTATTGTTGTATAACAAGACCATTCGCAGAGTTAGAGCAGCATATTTTTCATCATTAATTGAGGAGAATAAGAATAATCCTAGATTTCTCTTCAATACAGTTGCCAAACTTACCCAGAGCCACAGCTCTGTTGATCCAGCCATCCCCTTAGCTCTTAGCAGTAATGATTTTATGGGATTCTTCATAAATAAAATTGATTCCATTAAAAATAAAATAATTGGCATCCTCCCAAACATGATTACCTCGTCCTCAGTAAGTGAGGCAGCATCGGAGGAATCCTTAGAACCTGCGCTGTGTCTGAACTGTTTAAAAGCAGTAGAGCTTTCTGAGCTATCTAGAATATTAGCTTCATCTAAACCTTCTACCTGTATGTTAGACCCAATCCCAACCAAGTTGTTTAAGGAGGTATTCCCTCTGATCAGTGGTCCTATTTTAGACATGATTAATCTATCCTTAGTAAATGGATATGTACCACAGGCTTTTAAAGTAGCTGTTATTAAACCTTTACTTAAGAAACCTTCTCTTGATCAAGATGAGCTAGTAAACTACAGACCTATATCTAATCTTCTTTTCTTATCTAAAATTCTTGAGAAAGTAGTTGCTAATCAACTTTGTGAACATTTACAAAGTAATGACCTACTTGAGGAGTTTCAGTCAGGCTTCAGAGCTCATCATAGCACTGAAACGGCTCTGGTGAAGGTCACTAATGATATTCTCATGGCCTCAGATAATGGACTTGTGTCTATACTTGTCCTGTTAGATCTCAGTGCTGCATTTGATACAGTTGATCACAGTATTCTCCTACAAATACTTGAGCATACTGTAGGGATTAAGGGAAAAGCATTAGGCTGGTTTAAATCTTATCTGTCGGACAGATTCCAGTTTGTTCATGTTAATAATAAATCTTCTTCAAACTCTAGGGTCACCTGTGGAGTACCACAGGGTTCAGTCCTTGGACCAATTCTATTTACTATATATATGCTTCCGGTTGGCAAAATTATCAGACAGCATGGGATTAATTTCCACTGTTATGCTGATGACACTCAGCTATATTTATCCATAAATCCTGATGAATCCAATCAGTTACTTCGACTGCAGTCATGTCTTGATGACATCAAAAGCTGGATGACTTTAAATTTCCTGCATCTAAATTCTGACAAGACAGAAGTTGTAATCTTTGGGCCAGAGTCCTCAAAAAATAAACTTCTTAACCAATCACTTAATCTGGATGACATTAACTTGGCCTCTGGTAATAAAGTTAAAAATCTTGGTGTTGTTTTCGACCAAGACATGTCATTTAAATCCCATATTAAACAGGTTTCCAGAGTTTCCTTTTTTCACCTCCGGAATATCGCCAAAATTAGAAACATTCTGTCCAGGAGTGATGCTGAAAAACTAGTCCATGCATTTGTTACTTCAAGGCTGGACTATTGTAATTCTTTACTATCAGGAAGTCCACAAAATGCAGTTCAAAGTCTTCAGCTGATCCAAAATGCTGCAGCAAGAGTTCTGATGAAAATCAACAAGAGGGATCATATTTCTCCAATTTTAGCTTCCCTTCATTGGCTTCCTGTTAAATCAAGAATAGAATTTAAAATTCTTCTTCTAACGTATAAAGCCCTTAATAATCAAGCTCCATCATATATCAGAGCTCTGATTACCCCGTATGTTCCTAACAGAGCACTTCGCTCTCAGACTGCAGGTCTGCTGGTGGTTCCTAGAGTCTCTAAAAGTAGAATGGGAGGCAGATCCTTTAGCTATCAGGCTCCTCTCCTGTGGAACCAACTCCCAGTTTTGGTCCGTGAGGCAGACACCCCGTCTACTTTTAAGACTAATCTTAAAACTTTCCTTTTTGACAAAGCTTATAGTTAGAGTGGCTCATGTTACCCCGAGCTATCTCTATAGTTGTGCTGTGATAGGCTTAGGCTGCTGGAGGACATCAGGGTCTAATTTTCTCACTCTACTGATTTCTACTGTTCTTCATTCTACGGTTCTCCAGTTTTGCATTGTATTACATGGAAATGACTGTCGTCATTTCAGCTTTTAACTTTTTGCTCTCTCTCTTTTTCTTCATAGTAGGTACACCTGGTCTGGCGTTCTGTTAACTTTGACATCATCCAGAGAAGACGGCTCACCCGTTACTACCATCTAATGTAGAACAGGTTACTAGATCAATGTGTGCTTCTGTGCTTTTTGTCTCTCTTGTTGTGTCTCTGCTCTGTCTTCTGTAACCCCAGTTGGTCGAGGCAGATGACCGTTCATACTGAGCCCGGTTCTGCCGGAGGTTTTTTTTTCCCGTTAATGGGTGTTTTTTCTTTCCACTGTCGCTTCATGCTTGCTCAGTATGAAGGATTGCAGCAAAGCCATGTACAATGCAGACGACTCTCCCTGTGGCTCTACGGTTCCCCAGGAGTGAATGCTGCTTGTCGGGACTTTGATGCAATCAACTGGTTTCCTTATATAGGACATTTTGACCAATCTGTATAATCTGACCCAATCTGTATAATATGATTGAACTTGATTTTGTAAAGTGCCTTGAGATGACATGTTTCATGATTTGGCGCTATATAAATAAAATTGAATTGAATTGAATTGAATAGAGGGATGGAGAAGGTGAGCAACAATATTCAGGCTGGCTGTGGTGTTAAAATGATGCTCCATTGCTACTCAGGGGCCCAGCGAGTACCAAGGGAATTTCACCACCACCATTCTCAACCATTGATACAAAGACGGCTGGATCCCTGCTTTCATGTTGTTTGCACCTCCCTCTATCCCCTCCATCTGAATACTTTTATTTGTTTATTAACCGGAATTGAGATTCATCTGACCTGTTTTTTTGTCCAGATTTAAAGACTGCTTCCTGTTCGTAGCGGATAGTGTTGGCATCTGGATGTGGTTTTCTGCTGCTCTAGCCTAACTTTCCCATAAAGTTTATAGTGTCTATGTTTTAAATATAGGCCTACTATTTTATTTCTTTTGTTATCAGACACATTGTTTTTTTTTATGTAAACCATACCTGACATGTACGGTTTACATTAAACATTAAACCTTCTTAAAGGTTCAAAGTCTTGTACGACCAAAGGTGGCGTTCTGCATACCTTGTTGGTGACGAATTGTTGTTTGATCTACTTTTACCTTTGTAGCAACCTCAAACCATCGGCCCATCCTCCTATTACCTCTGACCCATTTTTATCCACACAGCTGCCACTCACTGGATACTTTCTCTTTTTTAGACCATTAAATCAGAGAGATGGTTGTGTGTGTATCGCATTCAGGCCAGCCTGTCTGACAACAACAACAATGCCACATCCAAAGTGTCTTAAATCTCCTTTCTTCCTCATCTTGACGCTTTGAACTTCACCAAAACCAGATACCTGAACGTACCTGGCTGCTGCCGTGTGACTGGCTGAATTTCTAATTGCATTGACAACCATTTGAACATGAACAATTAATGTAATTTAATTTAATAATCATGTTGGGATGGACAAAGACGGGATGATTCAATCTGAATGGTAGCCTGTCTGAACTTTAGAATAACTTATAACTTAAAACTATAGAACTTAGAGCATTAGAATAGCAAGAAATATAACAATATTTGTTAAAACTCCAATTTAGACTTGCATGCCACACAGATGAGACTGATTTGAGTGAGTTATGTCTCTAAATCATTACAATCTGTTTATAGGGAAACGGTCATTTCATTGTTGATGATGTGGCTCCCTCTAGTGTCTGTTGGGTATTATTACAGAAGGAAACAGAAAAGCTCAATTAGGAGCATGAATGTTTCTGTATTTTCGGACAAATTGTCATTGACAGGTTTTCCTGAAATCTTGCATGTCTCTCAGCGTTTTTGCTAATGAAATCTCATAAAATACAAGTAAAGATCTTTAAAGAGGGAATTTTAACAAAACACAGAGGGAAAAAGAGCCATGTGTGCATGGAAGCTCATATTTCTTGATTGAATATTAGCTGACAAAGCAGTTTGGTTCAATCAAATAAAACTCAGCGTGTTCTGCAAAACTGTGTCTAAAGGGAGTTTGACTGATTTTAAAGAAAACCCTTGCTTCAAAGCCCTGTTGCCTATGCAAGTCAGAAATTGTTTTGAATGCCCTTTACTGCTAGACTATTTTCTAGACATCACAATGGCTGATTTAATATTACTTTAAAACCTCCTTAAATCTGTCTTTAGATCCATACGGTGCTGCGTCCTCATTTCTGCACGCCTCAGATGGCTCTTTGAAACTGAACTCTCACATCTGTAATACAAATTGAAAAGGATTTCTATTCTGTTTTAATTGTTGATTTATATTAGCTGAATTAACAAATATGTTTTAAAAAAAGAAAAAGAATAAAACAACCATAAAACAGACCTTCATAGGGTGTCCAAAATTTTCTCAAGATTGCAAATAGTTGAAACTTGGCAACAACTGATTGTTCAAACAGGAAATTAATCCCAAAGACGCATCCAAACTGTTCCTGGAATCGACAAAGCAGACTAACACTAACTGTGGTTAACACTGAGCTTACCTGAGCTTTGTTTAAATGGTTAAACAGTGACAGGACACCCTTCCAACGCTGCTGAGAGGAATGGTCAATTACGCAGCCAGAATTAGGTCAAAAACTGCCACTTGCATAAGCTACATTCAATCAGTTATTATTGGGGCTTATTAAATAATTTTTTTATCAGATTTATCCTAGTGATGTGGGTTTTCTTCAGGTAGCTGAATGCAGATTGCAGTAAAACTCAGCAGGATGAACAGGGAGCCAGACATAAAGAGAGGCAACAGCTCGTTGTTTCCACCAGAGGACTATCAGGAGCTGCGAAAGAGGAGAAGCTCTGTGAGCGGGAAAACATCTGTAATTCTGCTTAAACAGCAGCTGCAGGTGATATTAAATAATACAATGGGGGAAAAAAACTAGCAGAGTGTTGAATGAAACCAGACAAATGGACTGCTTCTTGCTTCTTCTGCTCGATTCGGATATTTTCTAAATATCTTATTTATTGTAATAGTTTTAGCTTGCCGTTGAATTCGGTTTGGCTTCATATATCACTTGGAAAAGGAGCTTTTCTATAGGAACGGGGGGTAGTGAGCTGGCAAGGCAGAGGAAAAACTGAACCTAACAGGGTCTCCTCTTAGTGTGACGTGCCCAGAAATGTCCAAAGAGAAACTCCCTTCATCAAACCACCTCACCTGCGTCCACCGTAGCTCCATTAGCCCTGGATGGCAGAGCTTCCGTCTTTGTCTCTGAGGCTGAGTTCAGACGCTCGGTGGAAGAAACTAATTTCACCCCATTAAGTCGGTTTAAAAAATAAAAAAACTGAGCTGAAGACATTTATTAACCTTTTTTTGTTGATTGATCATGACCTGGACGACTGAGAATCTTCACCAGCGTAGCTCGTTAAGTCCTGCATCCTATACGTCCTCAAACATATCTCATGACCGTAGGGGTGGGGCAGAACGTAAACAGACCCGGTCAGCGCCATAGAGATGGAAAGAGTTGCGACACTCTTTGATGTCACCGCCAGGGCAGTCACGTGGTTCGTGTAGACCGCTATAGTTCCAAAACATACGCTGGCTGTCATGTTCTTCTATGGGACAGACAGCAGCGATTGCGTTATTTAACGGTAAAATTTATATAAACATACACCCTACTACTTTTTCAGCTGTTATTGCATGATTCCATATTTGTTAATGTCAGTTTTCCATTTTGAGAGGCAGGGTGACCACAAAAAGCTGTATATTACTTAGATACGTTTTACATTTTTGGAGGGAAAAGCTTATGTTCATGTTCGTATGGACAGGAGTACAGGCTAGAACGGCTCTAACTTAACTTTTCTTTTCCATATCATTCATGTGATGACAGATGTCTCATGATTTTCATTTTATGGCGACTGGGCTGTATTATTGATTACCGTGATTTTGCTTATAAATTCCCATTCAGCCATTAGCTTACCTTTGTGGTAGCGTTAGGTCTGCCGTGGTCCATTCAGCGTTCGCCTAGCAGCTAGCTCACTTCTGATAAGTGGTCACCCCCAGACCACAACGTGAAACATGATCATGTTAAGACTAATAATATAATTTTAAGATTAAGCCATTCACATATTATCAAAAGCATTATGCTTATATGTTTGGGTCTATAGGTAAGTGCAGAGCTATTAAGATTTTTCTCTACGTCTCTGGGTTAATGCACAGAGTAAGAGTAAGGTTAGCTGCAGAGAGTGATAGAGAACAGTGACAGGCAACACTCCCATTGGACTCCGTTGTTGCTTTTTGCTTTTTTGAGAAAGAACAGTCCATTCAGCATTTACACCCACTTTTTCTGATGAGGCAGGAGTTGGCCACACAACAATGATAATTTTAATACCAAGCCATGCACAAAGAATCAAATATATTAAATAATAACAACTCATTAAGCTTGGATGAATGATTCAAATATTGTTTAATAAAAAATACTGAGTGAGGCAACAAGATGTGTGTGTATCTAACTGGAAAAACAAGAACAAAGTGAAGGAACAGGGAGGAATATTATAAGTGATTAATACATTTAAAAAAAAATCCTCCACATACATCAGGCTTCAGAGTGCATCAGGGCTGAAAGGAAGGACAACATTAATAATAAAGGTACCTGGCATAAGATAAAAATGAACAGTGTGGAACAAAAAAAATGGGAACAAGCATGAATAATATCAACAAACATACGTACAGTATGTGTGAACAAGAACAACAAATGTGTAAACAGGCGTTAAGAACAGGTATCGTAACCATTTGTTTTTTGGGGGGGGGGGCTCCACTGAAACCTGTGATGGCCACAACAACGATACTGCTGGTCCAGCAAGATCTGTTGAGACAGGGGCACAAACATACCAGCTGCCAGCACCAGCAAAGGCCAACATTATCAGCAGCCGCCACCATCAGCAGCCGCCATCACCATCCTTCGCCAACATCAGCCAGCTCAAGCAGTCATCGCCTCCAGCAGCAGCCACCTGCAGCAGCAGTGTTTGGGGAACAAATTAGTCACACTACTGTCTGAGTAATAAACATTTTAAAGCTCATTATGGCTTATGATAATTTTTTGTGTGGAATAATTTGTATTCCTACATGCAATCCAACTAAACAGCCCTTTCAAGGGTGCAATTAAACAAACCTTATTTCTACTAGCATCAGATACACAGTACTCAGCTGACTGGCTAACACCGCCAGGTTCAGCAGATACAACCTAAAAAAACGTCCTAGTCAACCTTGATGATCCTAGTAATCTAACATCAATAACTTACTTAATAAAAGATGTCAGAGATTCACTAATGAACTGTGTAATTTCTGGTGTAGCGATACCTTCTTCACAGCTGGCAAAATCGAGATAAAAGTAGCAGGCAATGACTGAAAATCGGTTGTCTACCAAGTTAAGAATATATTTATAAATTGCACTGTGCACATACAAATAAATATAAGCATATGCACCATAAAGGGCCTATTTATATAATATACAGAGTTGACAATTCAAAAGAGGTAGCTATTTAATCAACTTACGCCTGGATATAACGTTAGTGCTACCTTTACAGAGGGCGAAGTCAAGCTAACAAACTAGCAGGCAATCGGTGGTCTACCAAGATAAAACATATATATAATTACGCTGTGTACATACAAATAAAGATCAGTATATGCATCATAAAGGACCTCTGATAAAATATAGACAGTTGACAGTTCAAAATAGGTAGCTATTTAATCAATTTACCCCTGGATATAACGTTACCTTCACAGAAGGCAAGTCAAGCTAACAAACTAGCAGGCAATCGGTCGTCTACCAAGATAAAAAAAATATATATAATTACGCTGTGTACATACAACAAAAGATCAGTATAAGCATCATAAATGGCCTATGATACAATATAGACAGTTGATAATTCAAAACAGGTAGCTATTTAATCAACTTACCTCAGAAATTACTCGACAGTCAGCAATGGAAGTGAATGACGTCCAACGCCATAGAACGGCTTTTTGGAACTATGCGAGGCTGCATACCCCGGAAGTAGGCGGCAAACAGCATACAACGCAGTCCAATGGGAGTGTCGCGACGCTTTTTCTCTCTATGGCTCTGGACCCGGTAAATCGAAAGCTTCACATTTTGGTTCGGCTCCTTAGTACCTTCTCAAGAAATCTCCGATTTTTACTCTTCACAGAATATTTTCCCAAAAAAGCCGTGGGAATCACCAAGATACTGTCATGATTTGGGTTTTTGTTCATTTTTCTGGACTTTTCTGATCAGCCTTTACCTCGCTGCCGCTATCCAATCAGCTCAGCCTCCTTCCTGCCAACCCTCGCTGTTAATCAGATCCACCTGCTGCCAGTAATCACGTTCAACTCTGATCACCTGTTCACCTGCCTACATACACCTGCCTCAGCCAACTCATCGCTGCCAAAACGTCGCCTCTCGTCTTCTCGCCTCATCCGGTGTGACGTGTCCTTCCTCTACCAGTTCCTGTGTGCTCAGCCAGCTGGACTCTTCTGATGAAGGTTGCCTGCAGTTCCAGCCGCTTGCTCTGCCCGTGCCGGTGGTTCCCCGCTCCACATCCACATTGGATCTGTCACTGCCTACATCTTCTGGTCCTCTGTTCATCCCTGCCGCCCAGCACCTTCTGCCATAACCCATCTGCCAAGTCTGTTTCTGCCCGCCTCACCTGCCATTATTCATCGTCTCGATAAACCTTTTAAAAACACCTAACCCTGAGTCCGGATGAATATCGGGTTCACCAGCAGTTACCCTTACGGATAGTTTTGGGGAACTCTCTCTGATTTGCCTTTTTTTTTAAGATAAGATAGACTTTATTGCTCTCACAGTGGAGAAATTCACTTGTCACATCGGCTCAATAATCAATAATCAAAAGAAAGTGCCAAAAGGAGGAAAAGGTGCATGAGGTATATACAGTGCGTCCACATATATACTGTGGATCGAGAGAAAAAAGAAGAAGAAAGAAAGCAGAGATTTAAAATGACTTATGTACATTTAGGTAACTTATATAACATATGGAGTTTGTGCATTAAAGTGGTAAATAATAATTAAATAATTTTACATTGAAATGGAATAAATTGCGTATAAGTTTAAGAAAAAATCATGTAGCCAGATGTCAGTCAGAGCCTTTAACAACATGTGGAATGGACTAGTATAAGATTAACACGTGGCCTTCACATGAGGCTCTTTAATGCGTGACGGGGCGTGTTCTGACAGGACTGATGTCTCATGACGTCGACAGGCCAAACTGTGTTTTACATGTCGCATCTCACTGCTGCACTGTGATTAATCACAGTTTAGTCCCTTCGTGAGCGAAGCCACACTTTAATGATACGGTTTGTATTTACAGTGTTTATATTTATCCTGTACACAGAGCTACGCTTGGCCTACTCTGCTGTTCCACTGTTTGGTTTCTTCTTATTCATTCAGGAGGGGCTTCTATGCAGACGCCTCTCCCTGTGTAATTACACGCATCCAAGGAAAATTACACTGCAATCAGTCAAGCAAACAAAGGCTTGTAATGTTTAAAGTTTTTCAGGCTGGTAAAAACAACCAAAGCATGAAAATGCTAAGATTTAAATGAAATAGATCAACAATTGTATACACGATATATTGACTAGCTGAGGAATACATTTTTTTATGCCCTAAAATGGCAATGCCCTGGGGGTCGGTGAGATTCGCCCTGAGTACCTTAAGGCTCTGGATGTTGTGGGGCTGTGTTGGTTAACGCGGCTCTGCAGCATTGCGTGGACATCGGGGGCAGTTCCCCTGGATTGGCAGACTGGGGTGGTGGTCCCCCTATTTAAAAAGGGGGACCAGAGGGTGTGTTCCAACTACAGAGGAATCACACTCTTAAGCCTCCCTGGTAAGGTCTATTCTGGGGTTCTGGAAAGGAGGGTCCGTCGGATAGTCGAGTCTCAGATTCAGGAAGAGCAGTGTGGTTTTCGTCCTGGCCGTGGAACACTGGACCAGTTCTACACCCTCAGCAGGATCCTGGAGGGGGCATGGGAGTTTGCCCAACCAGTCTACATGTGCTTTGTGGATCTGGAGAAGGCATTCGACCGTGTCCGCCGAGGGATCCTGTGGGGGGTACTCCGGGAGTGTGGAGTACCGGACCCTTTATTAAGGGCTGTCAGGTCTCTGTATGACCGGTGTCAGAGTCTGGTCCGCATTGCTGGCAGTAAGTCAAACTCGTTTCCGGTGAGAGTTGGACTCCGCCAAGGCTGCCCTTTGTCACCGATTCTGTTCATAACTTTTATGGACAGAATTTCTAGGAGCAGTCAAGGTGTTGAGGGGATCCGTTTTGGTGGCCTTAGGATTGCGTCTCTGCTATTCGCGGATGACGTGGTCATATTGGCTACATCAGGGCGTGATCTACAGCTCTCACTGGAGCGGTTCACAGCCGAGTGCGAAGTGGCCAGGATGAAAATCAGTGCCTCCAAATCCGAGACCATAGTCTTGAACCGGAAAAGGGTAGAGTGCCTTCTCCGGGTTGGGGAGGATGTGCTGCCCCTAGTGGAGGAGTTCAAGTATCTTGGGGTCTTGTTCACGAATGAGGGGAAGATGGAGCGGGAGATCGACAGGCGGATTGGTGCAGCGTCTGCTGTGAAGCGGGCGCTGTACCGATCCGTTGTGGTGAAGAGAGAGCTGAGCCAAAAGGCGAAGCTCTCGATTTACCGGTCGATCTACGTTCCTACCCTCATCTATGGTCACGAGCTTTGGGTCGTGACCAAAAGAACGAGATCCCGGATACAAGCGGCTGAAATGAGTTTTCTCCGTAGTGTGTCTGGGCTCTCCCTTAGAGATAGGGTGAGGAGCTCAGCCATCCGGGGAGGACTCAGAGTAGAGCCGCTGCTCCTCCACGTCCAGAGGAGCCAGTTGAGGTGGCTCGGGCATCTGGTCAGGATGCCTCCTGGACGCCTCCCTGGTGAGGTGTTCCTCTGTCCCACCGGGAGGAGACCCAGAGGGAAACCCAGGACACGCTGGAGGGACTATGTCTCCCGGCTGGCCTGGGAACGCCTTGGGATTCCCCCGGAGGAGCTGGCCCAAGTGGCCGGGGAGAGGGACGTCTGGGCCTCCCTACTGAAGCTGCTACCCCCACGACCCGACCCCGGATAAGATGGATGGATGGATGGATGGATACCCTAAAATGTTTATCAGTCCCGTGGGGCCAGTTTCAGTCTTCGAAAAGGTTTCAGAATCATACAAATGAAAAGTGCAGTTAAATAATATACAGAGCAATTAATTGATCAGTTTCCTATAAGTTCAAAATTAGCTTAAAGCTATCAAGGAATTACTAAAATAGATTCTGACCACATGAAGAATGTTAAAGGATCTGGAAAGGAAACATAAAATGTAAAGAACAATAAACAAAAATAGCAAAAACAATAACAATATTATTACAATATTACAATAACAAAATCAATAACAGATGAGAAACAAAGCCAGTAACAAAAACTGAATTGTTAAGGCTTAAGATACTGAACGCGAACAAGGTGAATGTAAAGGTGCGTTCTGGAGCAAACAGTGGTCCGTGATGCGAATGCCGTGAATTGGGCAAGAGAACGGATGGGAACCATTAACTTCACACGACCTGCTGAACGAACCCTAGACAAACTACACTGTCTATGATGTGCAGATGAAAAGTGTCAGATATGTAATTTTGGAAGTTGACCCACCAAAACTACATTTGTCATCGACTTTGGGAGGTAATCACTGAGCTGTGATGGATTGTGGCACATGCTCTCCAGCGTCAGTCTAATCCCAGAAATACGTTGATCATCAGAATGTGATGCAGATAATCCCATGCTGAGAATGGGACACAACAATTTTTCATGTACTCATATCACAGAGTGCATTTAAACAACCTGTACTCAGGAATGCTGCAGGTAGTAAGCCACGCCCCTTTGTCTCCTTCATCCTAGCTGCATGCTCTGAACGCACAGACGGACCTGTCATCCCTAGGTCGCTTTTGCCTCTGTGAACACCGATGTCTTCACACCTTCCTGCTGCAGATGCTGACCAACATCTGGCCTGGTGGCAACATGATTCTGTAACCCTGAACATTATTGAGCATCATAAAGTCCAACACTAAGGCCATTGTGGAGCAAACTCGTTAAAAAAATGTTAAAATACATCTGTACCTTTTTAATAGCTCAGCTTTTCACTGCTGATGATCGACTGGATTGAAATAAAATTATAATAAATACAGAAAATACACTGGATACGTTTTTAGGTACATTCTGTAAGCTAAGGGAATCAATATTCTGCTAATTACTAAGTACCTTTCCTTGCATTTGATCTGAAGTTAGAGTCAGGCATATATGGAAATAGCTTTAACTAAAATGAGTCTTTGAAACTCACAAGACCGTCATAAATTGCAATTAATTTAATCCTCCAACAAAGTGTCTGTAAGTGTTTTTCAAAGCGGTTATAGAGTATCTCTGAGCCAAAGAGCTCGAGAGTTGAAGAAAAACACATCAATGAGTCACACATTAAAAACTGTACTGCTGCCAGAAAGTACGTGCCACAGTGTCCTTTTAGTTAATGTGTTGACTGAAACAGGTTGAAATACTACCGCTAACGTTTGAAATTAACGGTAAATTAAAGGATTTGGAAAAGAGTAAAAATAAAAGATAACTTGAAAAACACAAACTTGGTCTGTCTGTATAGTTAAAAATCACTGACACCAAATCACAGTGCTGCAGAATTTTGCAGGATGTACAGCTTGAACCCCCCCAAAAGACACAGAAAATGGCGTCATTAAGCTCCAGACACCTCTTTGTCTATAGATGTCATGGACTTGTGGCACTTTCATGCATTGTATATCCTGCACAAGCTCCCAGCCTGTCAGTCATTACATCTGCTCTATTATAAGTGGATTTTATTTTAAAATTAAGGCTGTTGGTCTCTGATTGAAAATATATCACGTTATAAAGTACACTTTGCAGAAAACATTAAGACACACATTATTCTGCTATTGATTCTTATTTGATGCATTTATTGGATTGGATGATTGAAAAGAAACAACATTTATCATTAAAAATGTATATTTACTGTGTGTTTCAACGTGACTCGCTGATAATTCTGCTTCAGTTAATTTTGGATACAAACGTAGAATAAGTTGTTCTACTACTTTGTCTACCTGGTGCATTGCTTTGAACATTGTGAATTTCAGTAATTTGTGTTTTGCACAGTGGTGCAGTTGTAAGTCTTGTTGTCTTGCAGCAACAAGGTCCTGGGTTTGAAACCCAGGTTCGTCCTGGGGTCTTTCTGCATGGAGTTTGCATGTTCTCCCTGTGCGTGTGCGGCTTCTCTCCGGTAACTCCAGCTTCCTCCCACAGTCCAAAAAAACATGACTGCTGTGCAGCTTTTCCATTGCCATTCTCAGCCCCACACTTGCCCCACCCAGCTGTTTGACCACAGCGTGCAATCGGTCCAGCACCAGCTTCACAAAAGCGTGAATAATCTGTTGTTTTAAATAACTATTACGGGATTTAAATTGTGGAACAGTTTATAAAATGTTTAGTTATACATAACTGTGCACAAATGTGCATCTGTTTATGAGTGCACACATGCCTAATGTGACTGTACACCTGAGTTCACATCAGGTCCTCCCCTTACATGTTGTACAGCTTACTGGGGCAGTAGGCTTATGAAATTCTCGGCCAGAGCCTGGACACCCAGGACTCACCAGAGGGTTTCAGAAACATGCATTCCTTCTGGCTTAGAGGTAAACTCACTAACCGAGTTGCCCTTAAAGTTGTACATTTCATTTTACGCAAGGTCTAGACGTATTTTGTTTGTCTTTTTAGGTCAGCATCAGTCATTCTGCTTTGAAAAAAAGAGCAGAGCCTTAACCTGGGGCGACACTTGGAAGTGACTAAAATTTCTCTTGCAATTCAAGAAATCTGGCAATTTAATTTCAGGCTTTGTAAAGGAGATGTTTTAAAGAATCTCAGTTCCCTTTAAGATGAGGTCAAAGAGCCAACAGCTCTTTCAGCACTCATGAGAATGAAAAACAAGTGCAGCTTTTTTATTATTTCTCTGTCTTCAAGTCTGTTTTTTAAGATTTTATAAAGTACTTTAACAACAGAGCAGATATCTAGTCATAAGAAAAAATCCAACAAAAAAAAACAACAACCTGAAAACCTCATGGTGGTGTTTAATGATGAAAAATGAACTTTATCAGGCATTGCTTGCTAGTGCTTGGTTTGACCTTCCTTGCTCACTGATAAGGGACCAAAGTGTTGTACAAAATACATAAAAACATTAAAAATGCAATAGTAAGGAAACAAACATGAAATACAGAAATGGAATAAAATTAAAATACATTAGTATTTATAACACATGAAGGAGTGGATGCTACTGTGGTATTTGAATGATGCTGGGTTGGTGTTAAGTGGAGAAAATTTCCCTCACACCCTAACGCCACCAGCAGCATGAACCATTAACACAAGGCAGGCTGGATCCACACTTTTATATGTTCCACCAAACTCGGACCCAACTTTCTGACCAAAGCTTTTCTGGTATTTGTTATGTTTCCATCTGATCGTCATGTACATTTTGTGTGAACTTTCAAAATGTCACAAAAAGAGAAAAAGAAAGTGTCAAATCGGTGTGTTTCCATTTACTGGTTGGCTGTGAATTAACCAGGTTATGCAAAGCCTAATTGCATGAAGCGACAGTGGAGAGGAAAACTCCCCTTTAACAGGGAGGAGAACCTCCAGCAGAACCAGAACCAGGCTCAGTGTGAACGCTCATCTGCCTCGACCCACTGGGGCTTAGAGAAGACAGAGCAGAGACACAGAAAGCTCAGAAGCTCACATTGATCCAGGAGTACTTTCTATGTTAGATGGTAATAGAGGATGATCTGCCTCCCCTGATGATGTCACAGCTAACAGAACGCCAGACCAGGTGTATATGGTCTAGCGACATAGGTCTCTATGAAGAGAAAAGAGAGAGAACAAAAAGGTAAAAGATGAAATTGTTAAAATTGTAGTTTTTGAGGGCTGGAGTTGGAGACCCCTGCTTCAGACCAGGGGGTACCCGAAGTGGGGGTTGCGACACCCTGCATTGTAATGCAGGGAGAAGACTGTACTTTTTGTAAACGTTCTTACAAAACATTACTTTATTCTTGTCACCTTATAACTTTATTCTCAAATTTAAAAAAAAAGAAAGAAAGAAAAAATGGGATCGCCAGTCTCTGGCACTGTTATTTTGGGTGTCGCAGGGTGAAAAGTTTGGGAACCCCTGCTCCAGACATATTGTGCTTATCATAGATGAAGGCAAAAAGGGCTCTTTAGATTGAAAAGTTGCTGATGTTAGATAGGATGGATGGATAATTCACATAGCTTTGGCTAGCTCTTTCTGCTCTGTTGATGAAAGAAGAAGCGACTCTTTGGGGTTTTGAATCGTCGGTGACAAATGTCTGATCATTTTCAGCACACCTGTATTTTTTCACTCTCCTTTTGTGCATCTCATCGAAAACAAAACAGCTAGAGAGAGAAATATCTTGTGCTATAATTTATATTATATTTTGAATAATGTCATTTTGGCGCGACTTTATTTAAGCAACGTTCTCTGAAGAGTCACCAGCGTAAGGTGGTGGAAGCCGTTTAATTGACCCCGCGATCCCAGGAAGTATGCTGGAAGGGGAGTTCAGTGGGAGGAAAAAAACGGTTAGGCGCAAGTAACTCATGATTTAACGGGGGCAATCACTTTTCACATCACAGTGCCAAAAGCCTGGACTAGTAAATCAACATTGCATCCACTGATATCATCCCTCATCTGTCCTTTCTTCACCATCTTTGAAAAAAGAGAGGTTTAGCTGTAAAACTACTTTTGAGAACAAAAAGAAGCCTTTTTTGTGTTTACACCTTTGGGACTGTGACTGTAGGGAACAAATGTGAGCTTGGATGGGTGCCCACATGTTCAGTTCACTGACTGAGCCCAGATGAGGCCCCGAGGACGAGCAGAGGGATGCGATGCTTCCTCCAACAGCCAAAAGGCTCCGGTGAGGTTCGCAGCTACCACTGTAGCTCTCGTTGGCAACTACAAATAAATCGAGTTGAGGATTTGCTGTTGTTGTTCCCCTGATGAATGCAGAGGGACCTGCTCCTGTGCACCACTACGATTCAGGTGTTTGTCTCAGCTTGATCAAAAGTGACAAAGATTATTTTAAAAAAGGGGAAATTCAGCAAAGTTTTGAACTTCAACCCAGTGAGTCCTTCAAGCCTTCCAATATACATATACAGTATACCCACACAGAACTTGTTCTATGACAATTTTTGCTTTGACGGAAGTGCGTAGCAAAATTATATTACAAGGGAGCTTTTGAGATTTTTGGATGCTGTTCAGGGCCTCCATGGAAAGTGCAGGAAAAGCAGCATCAGCTACAGCACTGCTCTCCCCACACACTGCAGTTTCGCACACAAACAGGAGCAGAAAGCATAAGTGAATCGTGAGCAATTATGCTGCCTTTGTGGAGAGCATAAAGATGATATCTGTTCTGACACCTGTGCGACAGATGCTAGGAAAATGCAGCTGAGACACTTTGTGTGCAGAAAAGCTGCGTGAGCTTGTCTAAGAGGTTCACTCTCCGCTTTGTGAAGCTGCACTATGACTAGATGTTGACACGATGTTAACATTGCAGATAACCCCGAGGAATTTGTGAAATTCTATGAAAGCCCTGGCAAATGTTGAGACGTATCAGTGTCAGGATAGCAGAGGTGTGAGAGAAAACGTTAAATAAAAGATTCAGCAGTGACATTTCTGCCCAACACAAGTATTTAAACTAGGAAATAGGGTTTTATGGAGAGAAACCGAGCACTGAAAAAATCTGCTGAACAACAATGCCAGATGTATAATGCATTGCAGAAGTATTTATTACCTTTTCACATTATTTTGTCTATGCAACAGACCAACACAAAGCTGTGCGTGATTGCTAAGTGGTAAAGATTTCATTTTCAAAATGAAAACACTGAAAGGTCTAATCAGCTCTGTTTATGCTGTAACATCTTCCTAAAGTCTAGTGATGCCGATTGGTTCCAGATGTCGGCTAAGGGAAGCGGGGTTTAATTATTTACAACAATACCCAAAGCTCTAAACATCTCACTGAGCACCGTTCAGTTCATCATCTGAACATGGGCCACATCAACACTACAGCATCGAGACGAGGCTATCCACCTAAACTGACAGGCCAGGCAAGTAGAGCTTCAATCATAGAAGCAGCATGGAGGCCCCGGTTACTCTGGATGAGCAGCAGAGAGCTACAGCTCATGTGGGAAAATGTGTCCATAGCATAAGTATTATGATACACCGAAAAAATCTGGCTGTTATGGAATAGTGAAAAGTAAAAATCAATTTAGTCCTGTTTAAAAGTTTTTTTCTTTTAACATGTCCTGTCTGGGAGTGTAGCATTAAGAATTGTTGTCTTAATGCCAAAAAAGAGCCCAACAGATTTGCTTTCAAAAGTGGAGCCTTACTGTTTTCATCATAGTGCTCCATTTGGTATATATGCAAAAAAACTTTATTAGATATTATTTTGGGAATATTACAAGTTCAATGGACACAGAAACGGAAAGGTAAAAGAGAAAGAAAGGAAGAGAAAAAGATGAGACGAAATGCTAAAAAGGGAGAATAGGTGACAAAAATAGAGGAGAGGAAATAGAAAGTACAAGATAACATCCTGTGAGTCTGCTCCTACACCTGCGAGACATAAAAAGAACAGAAAAACCAACTGATAAAGTATTACAGGTACAAACAACCAACGCCTTGATACCATCACTGAAAAATACATAGTATTAGTTTATATAAGATGTATAATGTGATAACTAAAGCTAATAATAGGGGTTTATCTGTATAGAAGTGAATCTGTAAGTACCTGGATCCAAGCAGCTGTAGGTGTTTGTGAGAGTGCTCTTGTGTCTGTGAGGTTCATCTAATAAAATTTATCAATAGTGATTGTGAGGAGCCAAAGATCCACCCCCCAGAGCACCGAGGCAGACGCCAGGGGAACCAGAACCTCAGATGCTCGATGCCTCCCTGAACCCAGGGAAAAGCATAGAAGAGCCCCAGGAAACCCCCCAAAAGCCACAATGCTGAAGCCCCTGGGAGCCGCGGGGACGGCTCCACCGGCAGCCAGCTACGCCAGAGAGGATCCAGCCATGGGGCCAGAGGCAACCGGCCCTCCAGCAAGGCCCCAACAGAGCCACCAAGCATTGGGCTAAATGAGGAGATCCAGGTGAACGGGGCAGACTGAATTACCTGCCGGCTCTGGCTGAGGGAGGATAATTAACAGCAGCAGACAGGGAGGAAAGATGTGGATAAGCCAGCAGAGGCATGAAGGCAAACAAAAAAAGTCTAACACCTACAGACCATGACAGCTAACTTAAAACACAAAATTCCTCATAAACTTTATTCACATTATTCTGACTGCTAACACTAAAAAGCATTAAAGAAGGGAGCCGGGTACATGTCTGTTAATTTCACAATGTAAATTAAAAATGGATCTGAAAACCTCTCACCATGCCAGCTTCATTATAAATGCATAACCCTTGAAATTTCTTGACTCTAGAGATAAAGTATTATGGCACATTAAAAACCCTGACTCATCAATATTTTTTATCTCTCCTAATTATTCCTTCAAAGGCTGCAGATTTTGATACATAATTAAAAGATTCATTGGCTTCACCCCCAAACCTGGATCTTGATCTTATTATTGGTGAACCGACTAAAGTTTGAGCTCTATTAATGTGAAAGAGGTAGAAAAACCTTTCGTTAATGAAACGATGTGCGCGAACATGACGTCCTTCCTTCGAAACACGGAAGACAGAGAAGCACAGGCCGCTGACATTTTTACATCCTCCTTTAATTCCCGCTTCCTGGAGGCCTGCTGACAAACTGCATAACAAGACTCGCTGGAGTCACGTTGCTTTATTTCAGCCGGAATTTCTCATCACAGGACCGCAGGAAACCGAGAGCGCTTCAGTTCTGAGGTGAAACCAAATGAGCTTTAGCCATTCCCTGTTTCTTCCCGTCAGCAGAACAAAGCTAAACGTGATTTCTTTAGAAAGCAGCGTTAAAAAATAAGAAAAACATGTCATGTTACACTATTAAAATGCAAATAATGAAAGAAAGAGGAAGAGAATATACCTAAAGCATCTCTACACATTATGCATATTTCCTCAGAGCATGATTCTAAAATAGAGACGTCAGTGTCGCCTTTGTGGATTAGTAACCCTATTGACATGACGAATGGATGGATCCAACATCTTGAATGCAGGCACTCCATGTGCATCCCATATATCTGTTGTTTACTGATAAGATATAGAAGATACATATACATTTCTCCAAAGCACATCTAAGTAAGGATGTCTCACTCCAAACCCGGATCTTGGATCTTATGATTGGCTGAAGCTAGACAGGCAATAAAGCATCAGGTTGGTTCAATCTGTGACTGAGCACAATCTGCTCATTTATTTCATTTCCCCCCTAATACACATTGTTTTTTTCTGCCCTTTTCTAGCAGAGAAAAAAAATCCATTTCGTTTTATGTTTACCTTGAAACACCTTTTGGCTCAAATATTTTTGATGGGGTTTTGACACTATTGCCAATTTGTTTCCGAGTTAGAGCTGAGACGGTAATAAAGACGAACATCAATCTGAGCTAAGAGTGGAAGATCTGTTTCCGGGGGACAGATTGAAGTTCTCTCTGCTCTCACACGTCCTGTTTTGAACAAAGAAAGCAGGCTTGCCTGTAATTCAAAGATCGCCGTTTTTCCTTGCAGTAAGTGTTGCGTTCCTTCTGATCTCCACTGACCAGGCACAACATTACAACCACTGACGGCCGCCCTGTGTGGTCCAGCCTGAAAGAAACTGATGAAGAAGTTGATACCAGCTCTTACAGGGAGGTATTAAATTCAATGTACATCACAGTTTATTGTGTTTGGGTCGGTATAGTCACAGATCTGCCAGCATGGTGACCCTGATCATAATATTTTGCCTTATGGTGGGCTTTATCCAGTGTGAGATGATGTAACTCTTTAAACGAGCCATTTAGTGTCTGTCTCACTGGGTAAAACTGCTTCGCTGGGTTGCGCTTCAGGAAAACATATTACGAATATCTTTGGATGTGACGGTTGTTTAGACTTCAGCGGCTGTTTTGCGTCTGTGCTGCTTCGGACATTTGCTTTTCATAGTCATGTGAAAAAAATAGAACGTGTCAGACTTCAGTTCTCGAGGGCCGGTGTCCTACGACTTTTAGACACCTCTCTGGTCCGACACACTTGACTCAGATTAGTTCCACAGAGTCCTGCTAATGACCTTCTTATGTGATTTATGTGTGCTGAAGAAGAGACGCGCTTAAACGTTGGAAGAGACTAGCCCTCAGGGACGGGAGTTTGACAGCTGTGCAACAAATATTTAGTTATTTTGAAAGAAATGTTTACATATTGATGTCTGGACTTATTTTTTTTCTGTCCAGAAGAAGAAATTCCTTTAAATAAAACGTAAAAAAAAATAATAAAACGTTAAATCCCTGTGTGGTGTGGAGGCTGCAGTGCCTCCGACTGGAAGAACGTGAGGAGAGTGGTGAGGACAGCAGAATGGATCATCGGGGCTCCTCTCCCCTCCATAAAAGACATTTCATCTCAGCGCTGTGTGTCCCGAGCCCGTAACATCATCAGGGACCCCTCACACCCCCATCATGAACTGTTCTCCCTGCTGCCCTCTGGGAAGAGGCTCCGCAGCATCCGCTGCAGGTCCACCAGGTTCTGCAAAAGCTTTTTCCCTGCTGCCATCAGACTGTTAAACTGTTAAACTGCTGTTGAACTGCCAAACTACAACCCACAAACTCTGCACAACATTTGCATTTTTTGCAGATTTTAGCATCATTGTAGCGCATATATTCACACATTTGCATTTTTTTGCACATTTTTGCATCATTGCAGCTCATATAGCATTAAAAATGCTATTGGACTCCTAGTCTTAAAATTGCACAAACAAATGCATCCATGCACAAATGCCCTTGCACAATCCAATCTGTACATAAACAATGTCTCTTTTTTGTTACATTTCAACTGTTTGTATACTGTATATTTAAAATCTACTGTTTACTTCTAAATCTCTGCCGCACCTAAAAACTGTAATTTAACTTCTACTGTGATTTACAAAAGCTGTACGAAACGAAATTTCGTTCTGTACGCACTTGTGCATACCAAATGACAAATAAAGTTGTCTAAGTCTAAATCCAAAAAATAGCCTTATTTTATCCATCAATCAAAGCTTAAGAAAACATTAGGAGAGCCTAGCCTTTAGTTGCTTTACTAACCCCCTTTGGTTGACATAACTTCAGTGAGTGTTCTTGCAGCTTTCTACCGGCCATTAAAAAACTGCATCACTTCTTAAGGGTTTCTTTTTAATGGAAGCCAGAATCTTCCCGGACAGAAACAGCTGAGCGTGCAATCACTTTCACTTTCTCAGCTTGCAGCACTCCAGTGAAAATGCATGAAGCTGCTTTGCACTGTGATACAGCTAATCCAAATATTACTGCCAGGTAAAATGATAAGTCACCAAAATAAATATATAAATAAAGAAATAAAAATCCAACCATGTCCTTGTAATGGGCTCAGGAAAATCATCTAAACTGCTTATACAGCTAAATCTGGTGTTACTTTTTTTTTTTTTTTAGAAAAATTATTAGTGGAGTAAGGAGCATTAAGCCCAGGGAAATTTTAAGGGTCTTGAAACATTTGGTGCTTCAGTCCAGGCCCAAAGTGGTTTCATTTTCAGGAGACAGCTGTCTTGTTCACAACTAATTTAAAATCTAAATAAAATAAGACATTTTGTACCAGTTCTCTGCCTAGAATGGGCTTTGATTGACTGTAAACTATAGTTAATCAAACAAAACGGTTTACAATAGTTTTACTTGGTTTTAAGTTTTTATTAGTAGCTGAAGTGAAGATGAAGAGAAACAGAGGTTACGACTGATATAAAAGAAAAAAGGCAGCAACATTTTGTTCAATGAGATAATGAGAGTTTTTGGGATATTTAGGAAAACCTCAATCTGAGTTTCTGCTTAATCCGTCTGACAAAAGGTGGTCTTACACTCAGAGACACTATGTTCTCTGTGGGGCAAATACATTCTCTTCTCATCTACACTAATGAACTCTTTAAATTTTACATTCTAATCTAAGTGTTTCCCTTTTGAGGCTCCATGGTCATAATTCCTAATATTTCTAAAAAGGAAACTGGTATATTTTCTTATCTGATTTGGTGTTAAATACTGACAAGGTTATTATAGTGGGTGATTTTAACATCCATGTTGACACTGAATGTGATAACCTTAGTGTAGCCTTTAAAACTATCCTAGATTCAATTGGTTTTGTTCAAAATGTGCATAAACCAACGCACTCTCGGCTCCATACTTTGGACCTTGTGCTGACATATGGCACTGATTGTGAAGAATTAACAGTATTCTCTCACAACCCTGTCCTATCTGATCATTTTTTAATAACATTTGAGTTTAATCTAACCGATTTCTCCACCCCCAAAAGAGGGTTCCATTATAGTAGATCTTTATCGGATAATGCTGTATCAAAACTTAAAGAGTCTGTCCCCCTCTTAATATCCTCAGTATTGCAGAAATGCCCAGTAGATGGCAGCAATGCTGTTTCTTCCCATTCACAAATAGATACATTTGCTAACAGTGTGACTTCCTCATTGCGTTCTGCATTAGATAATGTAGCTCCCTTGAAAAAGAAGGTGATAATTCACAGGAAGCTGGCTCCCTGGTTTAATTCAGAGCTGCGTTCCTTGAAGCACAATGTTAGGAAATTGGAGAGAAAATGGCGCTCTACACACCAAGAGGAATCCTACTTAATCTGGAGGGACAGTCTATTGTTGTATAACAAGACCCTTCGCAGAGTTAGAGCAGCATATTTTTCATCATTAATTGAAGAGAATAAAAATAATCCTAGATGTCTCTTTAGTACAGTTGCCAAACTTACTCAGAGCTGCAGCTCTGTTGATCCATCCATTCCCTTAGCTCTTAGTAGTAATGATTTTATGGGATTCTTCATAAATAAAATTGATGCCATTAAAAATAAAATAATTGGCATCCTCCCAAACATGATTACCTCATCCCCAGTAAGTAAGGCAGCATTGGAGGAATCTTTAGAACCTGCGCTGTGTCTGAACTGTTTAGAAGCAGTAGAGCTTCCTGTTAAATCAAGAATAGAATTTAAAATTCTTCTTCTAACGTATAAAGCCCTTAATAATCAAGCTCCATCATATATCAGAGCTCTGATTACTCCGTATGTTCCTAACAGAGCACTTCGCTCTCAGACTGCAGGTCTGCTGGTGAGAGTCTCTAAAAGTAGAATGGGAGGCAGATCCTTTAGCTATCAGGCTCCTCTCCTGTGGAACCAACTCCCAGTTTTGGTCCGTGAAGCAGACACCCTGTCTACTTTTAAGACTAATCTTAAAACCTTCCTTTTTGACAAAGCTTATAACTAGAGTGGCTCATGTTACTCTGAGCTACCTTTATAGTTTTGCTGCTATAGGCTTAGGCTACTGGAGGACATCAGGGCCTATTTTTCTCACTCTACTGATTTTTACTGTTCTCCAGTCTACTGTTCTCCAGATTTGCATTGCATTACATTGAAATGACTGTTGTCATTTCAGCTTTTAACTTTTTGTTCTCTCTCTTTTTTCTTCATAGTAGGTACACCTGGTCTGACGTTCTGTTGACTGTGAAATCATCCAGGGAGGACAGATCACCGACTATTACCATCTAATGTAGAACAGATTACTAGATCAATGTGAGCTTCTGTGCTTTTTTGTCTGTCTTGTTGTGTCTCTGCTCTGTCTTCTGTAACCCCAGTCGGTCGAGGCAGATGACCGTTCATACTGAGCCCGGTTCTGCCGGAGGTTTTTTTTTCCCGTTAATGGGTGGTTTTTCTTTCCACTGTCGCTTCATGCTTGCTCAGTATGAGGGATTGCAGCAAAGCCATGTACAATGCAGACGACTCTCCCTGTGGCTCTACGGTTCCCCAGGAGTGAATGCTGCTTGTCGGGACTTTGATGCAATCAACTGGTTTCCTTATATAGGACATTTTGACCAATCTGTATAATCTGACCCAATCTGTATAATATGATTGAACTTGATTTTGTAAAGTGCCTTGAGATGACATGTTTCATGATTTGGCGCTATATAAATAAAATTGAATTATAAAATAGATTTTCTTAAGACTTTCCAAACATTTGATCAAGATTGATTCTCAAAATATGGTACTTCTTTCATAAACTTTTCCAGCCATTCATTATGACGGTGTTGTGGAAGCTTTTATTGATGTATGTAACTCTGATCATATCTTGTCTAGATGCACCAGCATAACTTTCCCGTGTGAAAGAAGCTCTCATGGTGACAGAGTGAATTATTGTTTTTTCTTTAACCAAAGACTCAGAGAGGAGTTGTGTTAGATAAGAACTGGATTGTACCAATGGGAGCAGGACTCCTATTTTCTCAGATGACTGCTACTCCCACTTCCTATGTTAACCCAGAATGTATAAAGGTTTAGCGTCCCCTTTTCCTGTCGCTCTGTTTCCTGACTGCATTGGGGGACAGAGACATTCAAACGCTTCATCAGTGGCGGCTGGTGAAAAAAAATCTTGGTGGGGCTGGCCAATAGATTTCCCTGCCTAACCCAGTACATGCATTTAAATGAAAAGTCGGAAAATTACTACGATTCCAAAATAAGCATTTAATTAATAAAAAAAAATTGTTCACAAAAGATTATTTTGGGTGTTTTTGTCTTATTAATCCTTTTCACAGACTCATGCCAGAGGGTTTGCATACATTGTACATGTACGTATATTATTACGAAACGAACGTTTACGTCTTGACTTAAATATATATCCTAATTTTTTATTTATATAATGATTTAAGTAGAACAATGACCAGTGCAAAATTAAGTTGTATTTACCGGAGATGAAGTGTAGACTGCAAATTCTGTCATGGTGTGATGGCCATTGGCATTGTCTGCCTGCGCTCTTTTCATTGAAATTATCCATTTCTTTCTTCGTCCTTCGGTAAACGAAAGAAATGTACATCCGATGATTTTGCCTCTGTGTGCAACCGGGAGCACAACAAGTCTTAGGCATTGTTTAGATTCCAAAAATAAACTAAAAGTACGCTCTAATTCACCCGTTTTGTCATGCTGGTAAGCGAAAACAGTACTGTTTTTGCCGACCACCGTGACCCGGATGTAGTGCGGATGTAGCTCGTGACGTCACGCGTGAAGTGCACCTATCACTGTGCAGCTAGGGCTACCATAGACATAATATACGTAGACGCGTCATAGCCGACCAAGGTACTTTTTATCAGTTTGATTAAACTGTATAATTCAACATAGAAAAAACAGAAAAACGGCCGTTTTCCCGTTTTGTGGTTTCTGCACATAAAACCAAAATCCATTAAACGGCATGATTTTGGTTTTTTTGTTTTCGCCCCCAAAACGGAAATACCATTCAATTTTCGGTTTCAGAAGTGGGCGTGGCTTTCAAGCCCGCCGGTCCGGTGCCCTTCAAAATAAAGGCATGGCATGGAGAAACTTTCGTTGTATTTTCTGCCCTCATCGAAACTTCTGTGTTTTAAATTAAAGCAGCCCATGTGGGCTTGCCCACAAGGGGCCACCATGGAACCCACTGACAAAACTAGCTGGGCCCCAGCTGGGGCCCACTCACCAGCCCACATCCAAACCGCATGGGCCCCTCATGGGTGTGTTGGCAGGGAGTTCTTAGAGGACTTTAAAAGTGTAGCACAAAATAGGAGGGTATGCACAGTTCAGGGCATAAATCAGTCCCATAAGCAGTGGACAAGCTTTCGCTGTACTCTTGCATCCTGGGACAATCTCATAGTTGTCAGATTTTGAAAACAGAGTTACTGACATCACTCTTGCTGTCCTGCATGACACACACAACAACAACAAAAATAATGTTACTGAGAAGCAAAAATGCAGGGATAATTTTTTTCTACCTCACTCCTGTTTATATTGGCTGTTTTCCCAGATATATATCTAAAAAAATTCTCCCCCACAAAAATAAAGTTCCACACACAACACACCGTTTCATAAATGTTCCATTTATTGACTATGAGGTGTTAAAATACGCTGAATATGGTGATTAACTGTCACATTAATGAACAGCGACATCTGCTGGTCATTTAAAATACCTGTCCTGAGTGTCAAATTTGCCATGTCTGTCCTGTCGCAGTTAAATCTCTCTGACACTCAATAGATGACTTTATTCCGAGTAAACCCTGTAGCTATAAAAATTCTAAATATATATTACATCTAAATATATGTATATATTTATATATGTTGTTGACATATGTGTATGACTGACTGAATGTATTCTGTACCATAACTTACCTATTCCACACCGCTAGGGGGTGCTGTTCTCTGATGAGAAGTTCTGTGTAAGTGTTGTTGAAGAAAGAGAGAAATAAATGAGGGAAAAAGGCTTCTATGCTTTCGGACTAAAATGAGAGAAGTTGTCTGTCTACCTTTCATATTGTTGCAAATATTTAGCCTGCGCTAACAGGTTATGGGCCCAGGAGGACGACAAATAGTTGCAACAACGGAAAGCAGTAACGAAGACAAGCAAAGCTACAACAACGGAAAGCGTGACGACGAAAAGGTGGTAGCTAGCTATGGCGCAACAAAAGGCAAAGTGGCCGATGTTTGACGGTAAGGCCGAAGAATATGAGCTCTGGGAAGAACGGATGTTGTGTTGTATGCACCGTGTCGGATTAAAAGAGACTATTCTGAACGAGCCGGGTAGACCGCTGACGGCGGAACAACAAGCCGAGGACGAGAAGCGAAATGCTGATGCTTACTGTGCGTTAGCGCCATTACTGGACAACGTCAGTTTGGGACTGATATTCAGAGACTTTAAAAACAAAGGACGCGAGAGTCTCCAAGTGCTGAGAGAGCACTACATTGGCAATGGCAGGCCACGAATTGTTTCTATGTACATAACGTTAACCTCGCTGAAGAAAGCGGAAACAGAGACTGTAACAGAGTACATTATCCGGGCGGAACAGATCTTCACGGCGCTGAGAGGTGCAGGCGAAGCACCGAGTGAGGGGCTGATGATGGCGATGATTATGAGGGGACTTCCAGAGAAATACAAACCATTTACGCTGATGGTGACTCATAGTTCAGCGGAGATGAAACTGACGGAGTTCAAGGTGAAGCTACGAAACTTCGAGGCGTCGGAGGAAGCAGAGCCAGAAGCCGAGATGGTGGGAGAAAGGGTGCTAAAAGCCCGCGCAGCACTTAAGAAAAAGAACAGCGGATCTTCAACAGAGATGGCATGCTGGCGATGCGGAGAAAAGGGACATCGAAAAGATGAATGCACAAGGAAAGTTTGGTGCGGTCCCTGCAAAAGCACAAGCCACAGCGACAAAACCTGCAGGAAGAAAGAGCGCGCACAGAGTTCCAAGTGTGCTCGCGCTGAAGACAGCAGAAGCGGCGGCAGTAACAGCAGCAGCAGGCGTGGCGACAGCGGTGGCGGTCGGACAGCGAGCGGTGGAGGACGGATCGAGGCGAGAGACGACTTCACATTCCGAGCAGAAACCGGGGACACCTGCAAGCCAGCGCAACAGCGGCAGACTGAAAAAAAAGGGGCTGATCGTTGACACAGGTGCGACGTCCCACATGCTTAACGACAAAAGCCGGTTCAAAACCTTCGATAGCTCATTCAAGCCAGAGAGCCACAGCATGGAACTGGCCGACGGGAGGCGGATGTTCGGGTTGGCGGAAGGCAGAGGAGACGCACAGGTATGTCTCATGGACAACAACAGACATAGGTGTACAGTGACTCTGAAGAACGCCCTGTACATTCCTTCATTTCCACAAGAACTCTTCTCCGTGAAATGTGCCACAGCACAAGGTGCCAAGGTAATCTTCGAAGAAGGTAATAATGTTCTTGTGGCGCCTGATGGGACAGAGTTTAACATTCAAGTGTGTGATAGAATGTACTATTTGCAAACCGAGTGTGATGAAAACGACATGTGCAATGTTAGCCATGATATCCAAACCTGGCACGAGATTATGGGGCATTGTAACTATGACGACATACTGAAACTGCAAAATGTAACCATAGGTATGCACATTAAAGGTGCAAAGCGCAAACCTGACAAAGAATGTCGTGTGTGCATAGAGGGGAAGTTTACTCAGACGAGAAACAGAAATGCAACGGACAAGGTGAAAACACCACTTGAGTTGGTAAATACTGACCTAGCTGGCCCAGTGACCAATGGTTCAATCGATGGTTACAAATACATGCAATCTTTCACAGATGTATGCACAGGAGTAGTTTTTACATACTTCCTCAGGACGAAGAGTGATGCCACACAGGCTACTGAAAAGTTCCTGGCTGATGTAGCGCCTTATGGCAGTGTGAAGTGCATCCGGTCAGATAACGGGACTGAGTTTACAAACAGAGAATTTAAGACACTCCTGAGAAAGAACAAAATCAGACATGAAACGTCCTGTCCTTATTCCCCACACCAAAATGGGATAGCTGAGAGGGAAGGGCGTACTCTTTTTGAGATGGCAAGGTGTAAGCTGATTGACAGTAATTTACCTAAGAGCCTATGGCCTTATGCTGTACAGGAAGCAGCCTACACCAGAAACCGATGCTTTAACAAGCACATTGGCACAACACCGTACACAGCACTGACAGGGAAGAAGTGCGATCTAGCCAATATGCACAAATTCGGGTCAGAGTGCTATGCGTATGTACAAAATAAAGGTAAACTAGATCCCAAGTGTGAGAAGGGTTTCTTCGTAGGGCATGACAAAGGGAGCCCTGCTTTTCTAGTTTACTACCCCAACAAAGGGAAAGTGCAGAAACACAGGCTGGTTAAATTTATCACTAAAACCACTTGTGACAGCGAGACTCAGACACAGGGATTAGGATTTGTCCCCATCGTAAGTACTGACAAGACTGACTCACCGCAATCCAGTGCTCAGAGCACAGATGTACAGACTGACAGTCCAGAATCCCCAGAGGATGATGGCGAGGAGCACCACAAGGTGACGCCACAAGACACAAGCAGTAGAAGATACCCCACTAGAGATCGTAAGCCCCCGAGTAATCTTTGTGATTACGTTACTCAGGGAGATACTGATGATGATGATAGTCTACTCACCAGTGTTGACTATTGTTACCGAGCAGTATGTGGTGTACCACTGACCTTCAAACAGGCTATGTCATCTCCACAGGCAAGTAAATGGAAGAGGGCAATGGACGAGTAGATGCAGTCTTTAGAGGAGAACCAGACCTTTACCCTGACCAAATTGCCAGAGGGCAGAGAAACAGTGGGAGGTAGGTGGGTGTACTCTGTTAAGGAGAGTGGTGATGGTCATGAGCAGTACAAAGCCAGATTTGTGGCGAAGGGGTACAGCCAGAGAGCGGGAATAGATTATAGTGAGACATTCTCCCCCACAGCCAATATAACAAGTGTGCGTGTAGTCATGCAAAAGGCAGCCCAAGAGAAGTTGGTACTACATCAAATGGACGTGAAGACAGCATACTTACATGCACCAATAGACCGAGACATTTACATGGATCAACCTGAAGGTTATGAAAGACTGGGGAACAACCTAGTATGTAAATTACAGAAGTCAATTTATGGTTTAAAACAGTCGGGTCGAAATTGGAACGAAATGCTACATAAATGTTTAATAAGTGACAACTTCACACAGAACCCAGCGGACCATTGTGTGTACACAAAAGAGTCAGAGCACACAGGGAAGGTGATAATAGTCATTTGGGTGGATGATCTGATAATCGCAACGAACAACATGAGAAGCCTAGAGCAAGTGAAGTCAATGCTCTCCAACATGTTTAAGATGAAGGACCTAGGCAGGCTGAAACACTTTCTAGGCATAGACTTCAGTCAGACTGATGAATGTGTAATAATGTCACAGCAGAGGTATGCTGAAAAGATCCTCAACCGATTTGATATGCAGGACTGCAGAACACGAGAGACCCCATGTGAACAAAAGCTTGACTACGCTGATGGTGCGCTTAAGATGACAGATGTGAGGAAATACAGGGAAGCTGTAGGTAGTCTCATCTACTTAGCTGCTTGTACGAGACCTGATCTTTGTTTCGTGGTAAGCAAGCTTTCACAACATTTTGCGAACCCCACAGAGGAAAACTGGGTGAAAGTGAAACACGTACTGCGTTATCTTAAAGGTACTGTTGATAAGCAGCTGACTTTTAAGAAAAGCAGTGATGGTTTAGGCCTCCGGGCATACAGTGATGCAGATTGGGGCGCAGACACCAGTGATAGACGGAGCACGTCTGGTTACTGCGTGAGCATGAGTAAAGATAGCTCACTGGTATCTTGGAGAAGCAAAAAGCAACCTACAGTAGCCTTGTCGACATGTGAAGCCGAATACATGGCTTTAGCTCTAACAATACAGGAGTGTATTTATTTAGAGCAACTGCTGAAAGCTATGGATTCCTATCAATATGTTCAAACCACTGTTTATGAGGATAACCAGGGCACCATTGCACTTGTGAAGAATCCTGTATACAGACAAAGGTGCAAGCATGTTGACATCAAGTACCATTTTATAAGGTCAACCATTAAAGATGGAAAGATGGCACTTGTGTACTGTCCTACAGATGAGATGATAGCAGATGCTATGACCAAACCAGTCTCAAAGGTTAAACTGAGGAAGTTTTCCAAAGTCATGTTTGGTGTAAGCATCTGAGGGATTGTAAATATGTTAAGTTCTGTATGTGCTGTAAAAGGCTGATTCAACTATGTTTACCCTGATTGTTAAAAGGAGTGTATAGGATACAAGTCACTCATAAGTGGGAGTGTTGACATATGTGTATGACTGACTGAATGTATTCTGTACCATAACTTACCTATTCCACACCGCTAGGGGGTGCTGTTCTCTGATGAGAAGTTCTGTGTAAGTGTTGTTGAAGAAAGAGAGAAATAAATGAGGGAAAAAGGCTTCTATGCTTTCGGACTAAAATGAGAGAAGTTGTCTGTCTACCTTTCATATTGTTGCAAATATTTAGCCTGCGCTAACATATGTATTAGACCTGCTTTAATTTAAAACACAGAAGTTTCGATGAGGGCAGAAAATACAACAAAAGTTTCTCCATGCCATGCCTTTATTTTGAAGGGCACCGGACCGGCGGGCTTGAAAGCCACGCCCACTTCTGAAACCGAAAATTGAATGGTATTTCCGTTTTGGGGGCGAAAACAAAAAAACCAAAATCATGCCGTTTAATGGATTTTGGTTTTATGTGCTGAAACCACAAAACGGGAAAACGAATCGTTTTCTCCTTTTTTGTTTCCACAAAACAAAAAAATACCATTCAATTTTCGGTTTCAGAAGTGGGCGTGGCTTTCAAGCAAAACAAAAAAGGAGAAAACGGCCTTTTTTCTGTTTTTTCTATGTTGAATTATACCGTTTAATCAAACTGATAAAAAGTACCTTGGTCTGCCTTCTATATAGAAGGCAGATACAAGATATATATATATATATATATATATATATATATATATATATATATATATATATATATGTATATGTGTGTGTGTGTGTGTGTGTGTGTGTGTGTGTGTGTGTGTGTGTGTGTGTGTGCTATGAATATAAGGATCAAAATCTAAACATTGTGGTCTTCATTATTTCATAAAACCGTATCACATGTGAACCTTTAGGAACAGACTTTTTGGGGGAGTATTAAAGAGGTAAAATTAATAAAAAAAAAAGTCCTAGGTCAATAAAGTAAAAAAACAAAAACACAAAAGTGATAATGTTATGAGAAAAACGTCATATTATGAGAATTAAGAGGGAACATTTCCAGAATAGTCACAGTTTACAGAATTATTTCACTCCTGGAGTAATAGGGCCAGGTTAGATTATGTTAAATATTTTTATTCTTTAAGAGAATAAATTCAGGAGAATGAAGCTAAAGGGATACGAAAATAAACTTGTAATATTACAAAAACAAAAATACTACAATATACGATTGGTTATTTCGCTACACTTGTAGGGCTCCTTGAGCGGCAGCCCCACAAGCGTAGAAGAAGAGAAATGATACGTTCTGTTGGTGGAAATGCACTGTTAAATGAGAGTCAATTGGTAGAGTCAATTAGTAGAAGTGTTTTAATAATTCTTATTACATGTAGCCACGTACTATTAAGTAAAAACTGACATTAATAATACTTTTATTTTGACTTTTCCCCTCCACATCTAGGGAGGGCAGCGCCCGAGCGCCCCCTATGGGCCAGCCGCCACTGCATTAAACTGAATTAAAAGACAAAGATGCACATTTCTCTTAATTAAATGAGTAGTGTGCTTGCTTATTTGATAATTTATTTATATCCACCACAATCTGGCGTCACAAACCGAATCCAACGTGCCAGGAGGACTGCGTGGTGAGGGACGAGGACACTTGGCCAGCCTGAAGACTTACTATTATCTTCAGTCCACCTACGTTGAAGAAAGGGGAGTCCTGGAACCTGCCCGCAGCTCCTGGTCGATCGGATCCGAACCCAAAAAACGTATGTGATCATTCCTGGGTAAGACACTACTTTAAACCGTTTTATTGCACATTAGCCATCACCTCCTAATACTTATTTAATGTGACATAGTTGGTGGAGTGGGAATATCAGCGTGAGGGCCTCGCCCTGTCAGGAGAACAGGTCCTGGTCTATTGGTGACAAGAGGACCTAGCAAAAAAAAGGATTTTGTGGGTGGTTTTAGCATTTCTACACCTTATAAAGGAGAAAGCCAGGACGGACAGCCTGTAGCATTTAAAAACCCAGTCTGCTGTTCTCCACTGAGGATGTGAGCAATTAGAGCTGTCTTTACTGTTAAAATCTTTCTGTACAGAAAAGGTTGTTAACTTCTGGAGTTTAAAATATAACATAGAGCCTCACCCTAGACCTTTCTTGGATTCATCTTTTGTCTTTTTTATCATTATTTAATATTTCAGTTATTAATAGCTTTATACCACAAATCCACAAATCATCCACCGTTGACCGATTAGTGACCCAAATTGAGAGATCCTTCCTTATTCCACTCCCTGCATCATAACTGCACCTCTCTTCCTCCAGATGCTGCTGAAGCCACTGTAGAAAAGTCTTCCTGTTTGCACTCTTTACCATTCGCTTCACCGCAAATGGATCCTTTTTACTTAAGATGTTCTGAGTTTTGAGTGGGTCAGAAAGGTGACACTCAGTCCCATTAGAGACATTATTCCATGAGCTGTGAGGCCTTCAGATAACAAACTCGACATCAAGGTAGAAGCAAGATTGCAGCCTCCTCATGATTGGAGATCCAGGGCTACGACCTGTGCCGATGAGAAATTGTTTTGACTGAATACTTTTACAAGGCCAAATAAAATGACATCTTAAAGACGTGTGTGGGTCAATGTTCACTTCTGAGGGGTGTGTGTGTGCGTGTGTGTGCACGGTTACAATAGTGATAGAGCTGGAAACATGCAAAAAAGCCCCCAAACAAAACAATTTAATGACATGATGTCATTGAGATGTTGTGAGTGTTTCAGGTGGATAGTTAATTCTATCATCTCCATAAAGTGGGACATAATCAATGTTCACTTCTGAGGGGTGTGTGTGTGTGTGTGTGTGTATGGTTACAACAATGGTAGAGCTGAAAATGTGCAACAAAAACAAACAAACAAACAATTAAATGTCATTGAGATGTTGTGAGTGTCTCAGTTGGACAATTTATTCTGTCATCTGGGAGACGTCTCTCGGTGTTGGTTCATGTTTTTACAACTTGTACACTACTTTCAGCAAGACACGTGTGTGCTAATTATTTCAGTCTCTGACATAAGCACAAACTGTGTAACCTTTGCTCCTAATCTGAACAATTAATGACCTTCCACAACAAAAAGGCTTGTTTAAATCCACTGTTACTGAATGTTTCTGCTGGCAGAACAGACAGTTTTTCTGACCCTTTAACCAACATCTCCACTCAAACTCCTAGTTAACCACAACAAACAAATGGCAGGTTCTGTTTGTTCGGGTTCATTCTGCTGATTGCCTTCGTCGCTCCCTTGTCCAGTCTGTAAATCAAACGCAGTAAAACATGAGTTCAGGAGGACCTGCGTAGGCAGGATTTGGCTACAGATGTTTTTCAGTCTGCAGATGTGAATATGTACAGGTTTGGCCTGATATGTGAGAAAGGTTTTAAAATAAATGTGTTTGTGGGGTGATGGTGGCGCAGTCGCTAGGAAGGTTGCCCTGTAACTGGTTGCTGGTTCGGTTCTTTGCTCTGAAAGTCTTAGTCGTTATGTCCTTCACCCGCATTGCCTGCTGCTGTGGTCAGAGAGATATTTGTTTATGATGAAATCACATTTATAAATCATCATTCTACCACTAACAATTGAAGTTTAGACATAAATTCAAAGTGGAAGACTCACCCTAGCCGCTCCTGTATCCCTTGATTGTCTCGTTATGTGCCTGTGCTCCAGCCAATCTATCAGTCAAGTCTTCATCCCACTTCAGCCAATCATCCTGCAAGACTTTGCTTATAAAGCTCTCCATCCATGGATTCTCCTGCTCTTCTTCCTTCACGCTCGCAGGCTCCACCACCAATGTCCAGACCCCGGGGGGAAGACTTCACTAATCCCAATCCTAAAATGAACATCCAGGCTCATGGACATACGCAGCTTTCAAATCTTCTGCCGGTGTCTGAGCGCCAAAGAAGTTTTCTGATTTATGTCAATAAATCTAACTGCTTCTTCTGTCAGCGTGAGTCTCGCCATGTTGAATTAAAAATAAAAAACAAAAACAAGAAACTGAAGCTTCTTTGACAAGTTTATTTGTGTAGCACATTTCAGTACAAGGACAACGCAAAGTGCTTTACATGACTAAAAAAAATAGTAAAATAAAAACAGAATAAAAGCAAGTAAAGAAACAGTTGGAATAAAATGTAGGAAAATCCATCCATCCATCCATCATCTTCCTCTTATCTGGGGTCGGGTCGTGGGGGTAGCAGCTTCAGTAGGGAGGCCCAGACGTCCCTCTCCCCAGCCACTTGGGCCAGCTCCTCCGGGGGAATCCCAAGGCGTTCCCAGCAGAGAGACATAGTCCCTCCAGCGTGTCCTGGGTCTGATGCCCGAGCATCAGACCAGATGCCCAGATGCCCAGATGCCCGAGCCACCTCAACTGGCTCCTCTGGACGTGGAGGAGCAGCGGCTCTACTCTGGGTCCTCCCCAGATGACTGAGCTCCTCACCCTATCTCTAAGGGAGAGCCCAGACACACTACGGAGAAAACTCATTTCAGCCGCTTTTATCCGGGATCTCGTTCTTTCGGTCACGACCCAAAGCTCGTGACCATAGATGAGGGTAGGAACGTAGATCGACCGGTAAATCGAGAGCTTCGCCTTTTGGCTCAGCTCTCTCTTCACCACAACGGATCGGTACAGCGCCCGCTTCACAGCAGACGCTGCACCAATCCGCCTGTCCATCTCCCGCTCCATGTAAGAAAATGGAAACAAAATAAAACATAGAAATTAAAAGCAAATATTAATGGATTTAAAAAATTGTTGTACTACAAACTCAAGCTATGTTTCGGTTAACAGTTTAACTAGAAAAGTCAAAGTTAATCCTGAACAAATGTGTTTTTAATCTTGATTTAAAGGAACTCAGGCTTTCAGCACTTTTACAGTTTTCTGGAAGTTTGTTCCAGATCAGTGGAGCATAGGAACTAAATGCTGCTTCTCCATGTTAGTGATCAATGACGTCTTGTTTCACTGGGGTATAATTATGATTTGACACAGAGATGCATTTTTACTGCTGCTGCATCTGAAATGTTCTAATCATAGCTCCTAGCTCCTGTTTCTTGACCTTTCATGAGATGAACACTGGTGATGCTACAGTAAGAACTCCATAGTGGGGAGGAAAGGAGCTTTGGACTGCTGCGCTGATTTCGGACATCATTTAACCTGTTACATCATTACGGGACAGAAACGCACATAGATGATGTGAGTCAAATACAAAAATGAACTACAAAGTGTGCGCTCCCTTCTCTCTGGACATTTTTGTTAATTTCCGTGAGGTGGGCTGTTCTTATATGTCATGTTTTGCAAAGGATTGTGGGATTCCATATAGCTCCTTAGCGACAGTGAGGGACATGGTAAGCTCCCTATGCAAAAAGGAGCTATGAGAGGAAGCATACAGGCTCCTTCTCCTACCTCCTTCCTCACTGACTGCACTATTCAGACAGCGCTTATCATGGCGAACGCTGACGCACTTCCGCTTTGGCTAAAGAGTTCACAATTAATTTCATTCAAAACTTTTTATACTGTTCTCTCTTTTTTTTTGGCTGCTGTTTTGTCATGACAATGTAGAGTGGATCATGTACGCTACGCTGCTACTGCTATCCCTGTGCTCCCTCCACCTCCACTGGCAGCTCTTTTGCTTTTTTGCTTCACCCCGACGTAATGGTCAATGGTGTTTGAAAGATGGAGAGTAAAAAGAGCAAGGGCAGCGCGGAGAAAGCTAGAATTAAAAACAGGAAAGCTCTGAAAACAGACGCTGCTAAATGTGCAAAAATTGGCCGCTTTTTCAGTGAAATGAGCTCGTGGTTTGAAATGTCATAAGAGGACAATGAAATGGGTTAACCACCATACAAGTTAATTACCAAGTCATTGAATGTTGGGATGTTGTGGCCCATAATCTAATGTTATATAGTTTAAATAATAGTCAGAAGTAAGATACAGCTCCAAGTACCAGCCATGAGCCCACAAGTCCTGAGTGGGCTGGTAGGATTAAGTGAATATTTGTCATGCTTTGTTACGATGAACCCGAACACAACCACACACAGAGCTAGTTTGTGAGTTTTTATTGAAGTTCTGTCTCTCTTCGAGGACAGTCGTGTTTTTCTTCTCTCCAGCTTTCACCCCCCCTCCTGCTTCTGCTGCTATGTCTTGTCTTTCTAATCACTTTCTTCATAGCAACCAAACTCTGAAAAACATGGATCTGGTAAGCTGGTCTCTCAATGCTATTGATAAATTTTTTTCGACGGGTAGGCAACGAAAGGAGGACCCGTCCGGTCCTGATTGACTCATTTTGTGGGATACACCCTACATTCTTGGATGGATAACGGTGTGTCTTTCGACTTTTTCATTCCTGGACGTTTGAAACTTTTGCATGTTTGGATTCAGGATACTTGGATTTCTACCTTATTGGATCTGGTGGATTTTAGAGATATCAGCAAATACAGTGTAAGTCGGTAGCCATTTGGCCTTGATCAGGCTGCCGGCTGCATGACGCGCTCACTAAGGCGGTAAACGGACAGATCTGGAAGGTGGAGGAGCAGAGCCGAAAAGCTGGATGTGCTGGAACGCAGACTGGCTTTGGTGGTTGAACTCAAGGGCAGATGGGATAAAATCTGGTAGTGAAGCGCGGAAAAGCCCAACAATTTGGAAAATTGGATTTCACCATTTGGAGCCAGCAATAGACTTAAAGCTGACAGGAAAGTCGGTGCAGCTGTATCATAACAAATAAAGTATTTGTCTGCCTCCCTATCTCTACTCCTGGATTGTTATTGCTGAGAATGCTCAGAACTCTCCCCTGCTCCCTCCTCCCCTGCAGACACCTGTGGATGCTTTCTGCACTATGGGCCGGCTGATAACATCAAGGACAATGGCCTCTGAAGAGCGTTCACGGAAATATAAACACTTTCACCCAAACAGACACACATAACTGATGCTCATATAAACTGATGAACTTACACGCGACTGATGTCAAATGTTTACCTTCTGCTATATGTGTCTCGTCTTATTTGTGCTTTTTGTGCAAGAGGTTTTTGATATCTCAAACTGTATCCTGTTATAGGATAAAGTATGAGGTATGTTTTTTTCCTCCCACCTTCCTTTGTTGAAAATCTATCTTTTCCACAGATTCTAAGGCAGCGCCCTGTGGGCACCGTGTAATGTGGTTCCTTGGCAGCAAGGCCCCAGTAAATCGTCTCCCCTAAAATGTTTGTGATGTTTTGTCTTGGCGGTTGTACTGAAACAGCAACTTTCCCTCTGGGATTATTAAAGTATGTCTGATTCTGAAGAAGATGGATAGTGGAAGAGGAAACCAACAGTCTGTGCCGGGCTGGAGCAGGAGGATGGTGATGGCAGGAGCTGGTGGACCGGAGAGTACTGGAGGACTGCGGGTGCTGCGCTGTGGAGCCAGGAAGCCTTCAGAGCAGGTAGATTAGTGCTGGGTAGTGATGTTACGTGATGTGCCGAGGCTTCGAGGCGTGTGTCGAGTAATGGAGGGGGCGTTTCCAAAAAGCGCGTATCGAAGCTTGCTTCATTTAGGGGAGGAGCCTAAAACGATGACGTCCGAAGCCTCGCTGCCCGGCTGTACCACGTGACTGCTTCGGGAAGTGGCAGATGGATTTTGCCAGATGACCGGTTCATTCAGAACCAGTCATGGCTGCACGCTGGATCATAAAACAGTTCTGCTAACCAGATGCAGTTTAAAACGCCACTTAGTCTGTTTATAAGTTTCGTTTTTATTAATTCTGCATTTTTAAACTACATGCACCGTATTTCTGTGCCTCAGCGCTTGCTCCTCTCCCCCCCCCTTTCCCTCGGAGCAGGTGCTTTTATCACCGTTCACCATTCAAAACGTGAATCACTACGTTTAATGTCCTCACATCGGTAGCAACGTGTGCCAGTTAAAGTCAATAGGAGAGTTAGTAGCTGTGTTTCAGGCTCTTTTGTTTTTAACAACATAGAATCAGTGGCGCTTCGGTGAGCTGTTGCCTCGCGCTTTATTTCAGGTGTGCACTTTTAAGGGTCATTTTAAAGAACTTGTAACATCAGGGGCTTCATCTCAGATCTGTCAGTACCCCTGTTACCTTTATAGAAGCCCTTTACAGTATTTAGTTATGCATTTTCCCCACTGTTTATCCGTCGCACGCACCGCACCAGCGGGGGTAAAATCCGCCCACCGCACCGCCCAGAGCAATAGAAATTTGTCTGGTCAGCGCAGCGACTGACTGAGAAACCTGTCGCTGTGAAAGGTGATGAGAATGTTAGAAACTGTAACAGTCTAGAAGTGCATTGAGCTGAAAAGAGGGAGGCATCAGCAGCTGGATCATGCGTAAAGACGCAGCGTGAACCTCTGTGTGCTTCAGTGTTGCTGCTGAGGGGAAATTGTTGACCATAATCCCCTCCCCCCCAAAATTAGCATAATCTCACTCTTAACTTTTGATCAAAGTTGAGAGGTCTGATTATTACACACCATGCCATATCACGTCACTACTATTTTGGGAATAATTACACACAGAGAATACATTCAAACAATATTTTATTATACACATGTGTATACATAATTTATGTAGACAAATGATTTCGTCCTACACCTTTTGTGAAGTCATACCCAAGAGCCATAATAGACAAAAAATCAATGCATCACACGTGTTAAGATACAGCTGGCTGTGATTATACACCTCGCCAGTAAGTTGTCGTGTGCACATGAAGCTCCAAGAAGTGAACCCTTTGGCTCAAGTGGTTCAATGCCTCATGAGGCTTCATCTCACCATCACAAGTGCTGGGGTTGAGGTGGAGCTGGCAGCGCAGCAGAGAGATTACTTGGAACGCTGGAGTAGCAGCCGAACCAGCAGCACAGCAGAGAGAGTACTTACAGGCAGGCGTAGACGAAGGGAAGCTCTGACGGGCAGACGAGGTTTGGGTGAAGACCATGAGCAGTGGAGAGCAGTGGAGAGCAAACGATCCGACGGAGAAGAACTGACTGAGGTGAGCTTATGAAGGAGGTTGGACAGGTGCCCTGAATCCGGGCTTGATTAAGGCTGACAGGTGTTTGTGATTACTGGAGCACGGAACTGGAACAGTACGGGAGGCGGAGAGTGCCATGAATGTCCATGGTACAGCAGGCAAAGCTGCACCATGACAATATTAATATAATGAAGAGTAGGGTTCTGTTCTGTATGAATAGTGCCTTGAGATGTTACTCCATTCAGCACACCATACATGAAACTCACCTGAATTTATCAGATGGCTTTGTAAAAAGAGAGTATTTTATTTGTGCTGAGAATTCTGACCATTTTCAAAATGGGATTTAGTGTCAGAAGCAGAAGTCAGTAGTGATGTGATGATTGCTCCTGTTAGTCTGGAAGAAACAGGCGAGCTGTTGAGTGTGTGAACAAACAAGCATCAGTTGTAATGTAACTATTCTCTATACCCAAACAATATGAGTGACCCGTTATATATATTTTATCATTAAAAGTAAGATATATTAAATAAATCTACATTTCTTTTTAATAATAATAGGTCGTTATCTTAGCTGGGCCAGTCTGAGGCATGAAACTCCAGGCCCGAAAATGACCCCACTTTGGCCCTTTCTAGCAGGTCTATCATATGGTTCTATGTAGCAGTGTATTTCTCCGTTTAGTCCAATGTGGCATCTCTCATGGCTCTGTACTTGGTCCCAGATTTTTTTAACCACATTTTTATTAGCATTTAGCTGGCTTGTGTACCTGAGCCAACTGCACTGCATAATGGAATAACCTTCAGTGGACATTTTTCACAGAAAAGCCTGATGTTGCTAGCAGGGCACTTAAAAGTTGGTCCCCCAACTATCTTTTAGATCATATGATTTATGTAAAATATATACACATTTACCTGTGATGGTTGTATAGTATGTAAAATATCTTTGTGTATGTTATTATTTAGCATCATGCGATATGACAGGAAATATAAGTATAAATTGTATAAGTGGTTTATTCATAATATCGTATCCAACACCATAATAAAAACACCAATAAAAAGGGGCTTTGGATCAAATTGGCATGCAGATATTTAAATTTGGATACAGAGACTAAAACTTAAAACACGTGGATGCATCTGTAGCCATAGGTTAAAAAGAAAGAAAGAAAAACCCAGGGAGAATAACAGAGATTGTAATCCGATTTATTTTTACTCCCACAGAAAATAAGTTTATCTCTTCCTTTAATGAAAACAGTGAGAACATTTTAAGATTTGGATAGAATGTGACTTTTCTTAAGACAAAAAGCAGTCAAAAAAAGTTTCTTCATAACACAAATTTTCAAACTCTGCTGGCTTATGTTTCATGTGTCACAGGAATACAGTGATTTGCTGCTAAACAAAAAGGAATAATTTTCAAAGCACTCCTCGGAATTTGCACCTCTGAAAAAGTTACAGAACTACCTGAGGGTTTTCTTTCCTCTACCTGCTTGGCTTGACGGATGTTGGTAGAATAGGGCTGTATTCTTCTAGTTTGATGTGCTGGTATTCCTCCGAGAAGGTTATGGAAACTGAACATTTGCAGAAAACCTTATACAGAGAAATCTGAATGATTCAGCAGCTGGGTTTAATCAAACTAAGTAACAAAATGCAAACATTTAAGACATTTACAGCTGGACTGTTACCGACCACCAACAGGATAGCTGGCTGCCTCATCGTGTTAATTACACTCAGCTCCAGTGGGGGGGGGGGGGTTCATACAGAGAAATAGCTTCTGTGGATCTGATGGACACAAAACACAGTATATGTACTTAAAGGAATAAAGAAAAAGGAAGTGTCCTTTCAATCTTTCCACCCTCTGCCTTTTCAGCTGTAATTCTGCCTCGCAGATCCTCCATGAAAGCTTTCACAGATGCCTAATGGAGGCTGATGCAAAGTCTTTGTCCAAACGGGTTTAATGGAAAAAAAAAAATCATCCTTGATTGAAAATGACGCTTTTGGCATTTTAAACAAAAGACACATAAATCTGTGGAAGCTGATGCTGAAATTAAATTGTACAGAAAAACGTGTGCCTGTACAGCAGATGACTGGAATTAGAAACTGTGAATTAAACTTTAACACAAGCGCCAAAAAATAGATAAAAAAAAAAATGTTTGAAATCAGAGAAAGATTTTTCCCCTGGTGCAGATTCTTTTGATTTTGCTTTTTTGTCCCATTTTAATGTTTTAGATCAACTAAAAAAACACCTAATGCCAATTTCAAATCAGAATGTATTAACGGAAAAAGGTTATCTAATCCAACTTGGATTTGTGTTAAAACATAACTATTAGAGGCATCCTTAGCATCAAGAATATCAGGAGTTTTTGAAAACGTGCGATGAGTCTTTTATGTCGCTGTGAAGGTATTTTGTCTCTGTCTTCCACTTAGAATCATTTTAATTAAGCCACATTTTAAGGTTTCAGTATGAAACGTCTATTTAAGGTTATTGCACAGCATGTCAACTGTATTTAAGTGGGGACTTTGACTAGACCCCTCCAAAATGTTGTTTATATTAAGACACATTATTTGTAGGAATGGCCCAGTCAAAGCCCTGGTCCGAGTCCAATTAAGAATCAGTGGAAACACTTGACAACTGATGCTCAGAGATGCTCTTCATCCAATCAGACTAAAATTTAACTAATTAAGAGTTAGGACAGGTTCATAGTTCAAAGCTGAACCTACAAACGAGTTGAATGAACACCTAAACACAGGTTGAACACCTAAGAATAATCAGCATAGGGAAATAACTAAAGACAGATCGACCTAGGGAACATCACAGCAAAACAAGTTATAAAAAATAGATTCATAAAAAGGAAATCCCGAACACAAACACCTGGAGATTGTGGCATCTGTCAAATAAAATAAAAAATAGAATCAAAACATTAACAGAGGTTTTTAGTGGCAATGTGGGTAAACGTTTGAAGGCTCCAAGAGGACCCAAAGTAAGGCGGGTAAACTCAGACGAAAAGCTACCCTCCGTTAAACACCTGCAGGTAAGTAAAGGCGTACCGCCGTGTTCTCTCACCAGACTTCAGGGTCAGCAGTTCTCTGTGAAATAACTGTTTGATCCACATGATGAAGCGACTTGCTGGCCAACGTTAAAACTGGACCAGCTGCTGGAAACAGCTGCTTGGAGGGAACAGATGTCCACAAACAGGCACATGAACACCACCACTCCAGAAATTCTTCCAGCATGTTCGTAGCGAGCGCCAGACAGAAATACTTCACCTCTTTTGTTACAATGTTGTTGGAAATGTGAAAATAGACATCTGTAGGCCGTTGGCACTGTCTCTTCTGTTGAACTGCAATCACTGACGGCAGTCAAGAACTTTTCTATTCATTATTGATATTGTTAACATGTAGTGATGACAGTCTCTGGATTTAACAGCTACCCATAGATTCAAGAATCCAGAGCCTTAGGGTGTTTTTTGAAATGGAAATATCAATAATAGAAATCTATAGAAACCAAAATATCAATGAAAGCGTGAGAGCTGTAACATCATTTAAAGCAGCTCCATTCTGCTGAAACCCACCATGCTGCCCATCCCCACAGGAGGGTTACACAGCCAGTCCTCTTATAATAATACGTACAGGTTTTTATAGGCTCAGTTTAGATGACTCTTCTCATACCACTGTTTCTGGTGCTCACAAGAGCGTGGTACACTTTGATTCAGGAACAAAAGAGCTACAAAGAGGCCAGGGCACAGAGCTGGTTCTCCATCCAAACAGAGCTGGGCAGCACATTCGCACTTTGATTTACCGTCAAGACTTCCACCGGGCATCTGTCCGTACTTGAGGACGAAAATGCCAAGAGTCGGCTCAGTCTCTGTGTAAACATGTTCTCAGGCAGTGTTCAAATCTAGCTGAGAAAAGTTGGGGGTGGGGGGGGGGGGGGAGAGAAGTTGCAGGAAGGCGTTGCTGTGAGATGCAGAGCAGGTAGTACATATTCAAAGTACAAATACAACAAAGAAGATGGACAAAAAACATTTCAACGCACAGTTGACTTTCAGTCTAACTTAATGCCAGACTCTTTATATCCTCTAAACACATGAGCATGCTCCTCTGTGAATGGATCGTTTTGATGTGCCCACTGGTTGTGCTACCTGTGGTTGTCGAAGCGGCAGCAGAGTATTTATTACTGGCATAGGTCTTTTATTTTTCTTCTACATGTCCTTAAATTCTGGCCTAGGCTATTTGTAGAAGTGTTTTATTTCAGATAAGAGCGATTTTCAGTATAAACTGCCTTAAGTGGATCTTGACACATCATCTTAGGCCCCGTCCACACAGAGACGACATTAGGTGTACCTGCAAAGGTACGTCATATAGAGTGTAGGTCCACACGGATCTGATGTTTAGGGAGATCATTAAATGCACATTTTTGAAACTTTGTCCCAGAGTGGAAATATTTCAAAACGGCAGTGTTTCTGTGTGTCCGTGTGAGCTGTGTCTCTCCTTAAACAATGGCGCTCCATCTCTCTCTGTAATAACAAACATAGCGCCGTTTAGAGGCAAACATTGGATTTGTTATGGCTATTGGTAGCGTCCGCAGACTCTTCCTTTAAAATGAGGCAGCTCTACACGTTGTGTCTCCTGCCAGCCCACACAAAGATCACGTTGAACAATGTCTGTGTTTGATCCCTTACCATGTTGCTGTCTTAATGTCACATGAGTTCTCTGCACAAGCCCGGTGCTTTTGCTTGTTTCTGCGGCAGTGTCACAGTGCCACCAATGGGCCTGGCATACCCACTGCAGCGTTTTCAGTGAGGCTTCCTCATCTTGTCTGGATGCGGATTATTTCTTAAGTGTTGTGAACTAGGCCTTTATGTTTGTGGCTAATCTTTACTCCCATGCAGAAACCGCTCAGAGACCATAGTTACTGTAAGGTCAGACATTTATTGGATAAGATGGTGATTTGTTTCTGGCCGAATTCATTGGAGGATTTGAGGCGAAGATGTGGCGCAGAGGAGGAGATCTCCTGCGTTAGGAGGTAGGTATTGTTGTTTAAACCGTGGAGGTTGTCATTGCGCCAGAGTTTGTGGACAAGTGGTAAAAGTTGGAAAGCGGGTGGGCAGAAGAACTCACTGAGGGAAGGAGCTGCGTGGAATGACCATGGATAAGGTTCTTCTGGGAAGTTTATGGAGAGCTTAGAGCGTACTTGAAGGATGATGGGGGTTGCAGGTGTGGTTGCGACTGCAAATTCTTTAGAGTACAAGAGCTCAAGAACAAATCAGGTAAGAGGCTCTCAATGGTAAATCCCAGGAAGCGCAGAGGAGAGAACAATATAAGGATCAAAGAAACTTGGAAACTGAATATCTGGCTTGACCATCAGACGTCAAGTGGTCGTCACACAGCTCCCTATTAACCCAACAGGATAAGAAGATTGCTCTCAGGTGTGCGAGCACCACCAGCCTCTTGCATGCCGACCGTTCTAAACATTTCACTGGAAAACATGGTAAACAACGGCACAATCACACACCAAACCACAACACTTATTTGGATTTAAACAGTGACTATGACGAGGCTTGTTTTTTTGACTCATTCAGAGGCGGACCATTGTCCTCTTGCCAAGTACACTTGAGTGTTAATTCACAAACTGGTGGGGGAACATTCACTTACTTCCTGTGAACCACAACAAGTCGTCCAGGTCTTGAAACAGCAAAGCAGCTGCAGACCATCACACTACGGCCACGATGTCTGAGTGACGATCCCTTGTTTGGTACCTTCCTCAAATGTCCGGCTTAGTCTGTTCCCCCGGCTCTTTGATATTCTGTTGACTGTCAATCACCCGGTTTTCATTCTGTTGATTATTCCCTAGTGTATCATAAGTTCCTGGTTTTTGTTTGTTCCCTGTTGGGAACATATGTTTTTTCCTTGCCACTTTTTTTGCATTGTTCTGCTGTTTCTGTTGTTCCTGGCTCCTGTGTTTCATTCTGTTGTTTCCCGTGACTTGTACATTTTTTGCTTTCATCATTAAAATCTCATTATCATGACACCACGGCTAAGTCTCGTTGCTGGCGCACTTTGGGTCTGCGACCTCTGCACTTCATCACAGTTTGACTAAAGGCATGATGTAGTTCTTACCCCAGATGTGACAAGATGCACAGATTCCATAAAAAAACGAATAAATAAAAAATAAAAAGTCTCCCTTTGGTTCTTGTCAGTCAACATCATGTTTTTCCAAATGTCTTGGAACTCTCCCATGGATGCCATATTGCCCAGTCCTCCTCATGATTGAATTATAATTTAGCTTCCCTTCATTGGCTTCCTGTTAAATCAGGAATAGAATTTAAAATTCTTCTTCTAACGTATAAAGCCCTTAATAATCAAGCTCCATCATATATCAGAGCTCTGATTACCCCGTATGTTCCTAACAGAGCACTTCGCTCACAGACTGCAGGTCTGCTGGTGGTTCCTAGAGTCTCTAAAAGTAGAATGGGAGGCAGATCCTTTAGCTATCAGGCTCCTCTCCTGTGGAACCAACTCCCAGTTTTGGTCCGTGAGGCAGACACCCTGTCTACTTTTAAGACTAATCTTAAAACCTTCCTTTTTGACAAAGCTTATAACTAGAGTGGCTCATGTTACTCTGAGCTACCTTTATAGTTATGCTGCTATAGGCTTAGGCTGCTGGAGGACATCAGGATCTATTTTTCTCACTCTATAAAGTTCTACTGTTCTTCAATTATGCATTGCTTGTCATCATTTCTGCTTATAACTTTTTGTTCTCTCTCTTTTTTTTCTTCATAGTAGGTACACCTGGTCTGGCGTTCTGTTATCTGAGACATCATCCAGAGAAGACAGCTCACCTGCTATTACCATCTAATGTAGAACAGATTTGCTTCTGTGCCTTTTTGTCTCTCTTGTTGTGTCTCTGCTCTGTCTTCTGTAACCCCCAGTGGGTCGAGGCAGATGACCGTTCATACTGAGCCTGGTTCTGGTTCTGCCGGAGGTTTTCCTTCCCGTTAATGGGGAGTTTTTCTTTCCACTGTCGCTTCATGCTTGCTCAGTATGAGGGATTGCTGCAAAGCCATGTACAATGCAGACGACTCTCCCTGTGGCTCTACGCTTCTCCAGGAGTGAATGCTGCTTGTCGGGACTTTGAAGCAATCAACTGGTTCCCTTATATAGGAAATTTTTGACCAATCTGTATAATATGATTGATTTTGACTTTGTAAAGTGCCTCGAGATGACATGTTTCATGAATTGGTGCTATATAAATAAAATTGAATTGAATTGAATTAATTGAGGAATGCAAGGTATGCGGTGCTTCAGATGTAGGTTTTTGGTGTCACATTGTGTAAGAGTAATTGATGCGCTCTTTGATAAACCAGCCACTTCTGGGGAGCTTCACTGTTCCATGTTTTCTCTATTTGAGCATAATGCCCCTTAGGGTTTACTAGTGTCCCAAAACCTTAGATATGACTGATCGGTATCAACTGTCCTGTCTTGTTTGGAGTTTTGGTTGGAGGTGGACCAAAGTGCAGGCAAGAGTCCAGGAGTCGCACATTGAGTGGACAAGTGATTTTATTTACAGACAAATTAATAAACTTGTAGATCGCAGAAGAACAGCAACCAGGAACCACCTGGTGAGGAGAGTGAAGGTAGTTAGACTGAAGGAGAGAGAGGCAATGATCTGACAGAGGCAGGAAGAGAACTGAATCTAACAGGAAAGCATGAAGAATGACCAGATAAGGACGAATAACCTAACTAAACCAAGAACGGGCAGGCAGTGAAAATAGGAATTAAACTACTAACATAAATAATGAACAAAAAGGCTTAACTAATAACAGAAACAAGGATCTACAGATAACAACCAATGTGAAAGAAGTGCAGGATCCCCAGGAACCTAAAACTAAGTAACAGAACCCCTGGGGATCCAGACAACATCAGGGCATAGTGTCTTACTTTATGAGATCTTTCCGCCTACTTAATGTTGTCAGAAAAGTTGTTCAATAGATTTCTTGCTTCTACTAGTCTGGCAGTAATTAGGCCTCAGAGGGCTCAGCAAAACAGAAACCAGAAATATGTTGTTAATCAAAGTTAATTCATGACTCAAGAAGGGGGTGATTATTTTAGATTGTTCCACTAAATTGATGTTTATCTACTGCCATGCTTTCTAGCCTGGATATCAAAATGCTCAACTGCTATTGGCTCTGTTGTTTTGTGCTATTTCAAGGGGTTTTTCGCCCGTCTTTGTTTTAGATTATCTAAATTAGTGTCTCATCATGTTACAGATCTGTTCTGTTGTATGTTTTCTAATATGCAGTAATTCATTTGATCTGCTCTTATTTACAGCAGACACAATCACCAAGCAACAAGCTTATACTTTCACACCCAGACTAACTTTTTTTTTTTATTTGGTTTCTGGCAGGAAGAAATCCAATGTTTGAATTAAAATGCTGCCTTTGCTCCAACCTCAAAGCCATTGCAGTTCTTTTAAGGCAAGGTGGTGACATAATCTTTTTTACTTCTTAAAGAGAAGAAAGAAGTCTTTTCACTTCTGGAGGCCTTTTAGTGCTTTTATTATTGTAACAGACAAATAAAGAGGCTTTGCGGCATTTTATATAACTGAATACATGTTTGAACCTTTGACCTGGTAAGTTTGTCCTTTGTTGTCTTTTGGCCATACAGAAAAGACTGGACGCTCCATTTAAACGACTGCAGAGGATGGACACACATCTTTTAGGTATGAAGCATCAGTGGTGGACATGAGGCTTTTTGCCATATTTTATTTAATTGAATGGGTTTCTGTGGAAATCTGAAGAAAAAATTATTTAGTTCCAGTGCTTGTGTTTGTTTTTGCAAAAACATCAATTAATCAGCAACCTCAAAGGGTCAATATATTTTTTCACTTTCATAATTTACTCAATCCACCTTCACATATTAATGGCAGTGATATTGGGCAGAATTGGAGGGAAGCCCTCTTCCTTGAATGGATGCCCAGTCATGGATCGCATTGGGTTCTGTCATTGACAGCAGGGGCAAAGACCAGTGCTTTCACCCAAAAGAGGCAACTTTAACAACCAGGAGGAGGAAATAATTCCCTGATGTGCCTGATTCCTGGATCAATGTGAGCTTCTGAGCTTTCTGTGTCTCTGCTCTGTCTTCTCTAAGCCCCAGTGGGTCGAGGCAGATGAGCGTTCACACTGAGCCTGGTTCTGGTTCTGCTGGAGGTTCTCCTCCCTGTTAAAGGGGAGTTTTCCTCTCCACTGTCGCTTCATGCATGCTCAGTATGAGGGATTGCTGCAAAGCCATCAACAATGCAGACGACTGTCCACTGTGGCTCTACGCTCTTTCAGGAGGAGTGAATGCTGCTTGGAGAGACTTGATGCAACCTGCTGGGTTTCCTTAGAGAGGAAACTTTCTGACCAACCTGGAGGATCTGATGGAGTCTGACTTTATAAAGAGCCTTGAGATGACATGTTTCATGAATTGGCACTATATAAATAAAATTGAATTGAATATCTTTCTTGGACAGTAGTAATTTCTTTGTCACATGGCCCCTATGTAAAACTCCCGCTTGCTTACATGCTAATTCTCACACCACAGTTCATAAAGATAGCTACTCATTTAGTGTTAAAATAAGTGAAAAGGTTTCCTATTTAAACTTTTATTACCAAAAAAAGCAATGGATTAATTTGTGTCTAAATACTAAACTAAAAACAATCTCAAAAACTGAAGCAGTCAGTGAAAACCCTTTTGTCCATTATTAAAGTTAATGCTAATCGATGCTACACATGAAATATTATGGAGACATTCAAAGACAAGGAATGTTTCACAAAAATATTTGTGCTAGTTGACTGGTCATTAAAAAAATGTTGAAATAAATGAGAATATACATGTCTGTAATATTATTCAGATCTTTAATACTTGAGGGATCGATCTGGTTAGTTCTGATCCCTTTGTGAAGCTGACAGCAGCGTAACAAGTTTTAATTACCCGAACATCGATCCAAAAACAGAAGAAGGAGGCCAGCAACAGATGGTCTCACTTTGACAGAACCCTGATCCACAGATTTTAGACACTGAGACCAAATCCAGCCATTCCCCCAAAATTGAAAAACCAGCCCGCCAACTTCAGAAAGAGAAATCGTGTCTGACTGTGTTGTTACCGCCACATCCTCCAACAGGCAAAGGTTTCAGTTCATGTTTGGCTCTTTGAGCATCTCTGCGGTGGTTGTGTGCAACAAAGAAAAAAAAAATTAATTATAGAAAATCTAAGAATTTTTCTCTAAGATGTTTACATCTCCAGACTTCACTGAATTGATATTCAGCTTTCATACCACAGGCCCTTCTTTTCACCATCACATATAACCTCCTGCCCTTCGTTTGTTCAAGCGGAAACATGATAAAAACTCTTATTGCAATAAGGTTTTTGCTGTTTAAGTTAGAAACATCTCCTGGGAAATATTCTGGCAAATGTCACTTTGAAGGAATCATCTTTCAGGCGTTGTTTCTACACCTCACAGTGTTGCTGACTGAGAGTACTTTAATTTTAATTTTTGTGTAAAGTTCCTTGAGGCAACGATTGTTGTGAATTGGATTTAGGGTTATAAACGTATTAATAAAGTGAATTAAATTGAATTGACTCAAACTCCATTTGGGGGAAACCCAAAGGAAAGCAGATGTATTGGAGGGACTCATAGATACACACCTGATTTAAGAAGAAAAAAACAGTGTTAAAATCAGTCACCACCTTAAATTGTTGTATTTAGCATGGATCTAGACCGTTGATTTCAGACATTCCATTATTTAAACATTATATACATGGAATGGATTCACCAGGGTTTGAATTGTCAGAGCAAAATGATCCATCACTTTATCTTTTTCCTGTTTTTGTAGCCAGTCTGTGAAAATTCTTCTTATAAGAGCTTGTTGTGTCTCTTCAGTGACTCAAATGTAGCAATATTACTACTGAGTGACATTCCTTTTTTAATCTTAGGAGGGTATTTGATGTGGTTTATAACACTTCACCCACTTCTCACCCAGAAGCCGTAATAGCTTTAGATGCCGAAAAGGCTATTGACAAAGTAGAATGGGATCATTTTTTTACTTTTGGAAAGCTGGTGTTGGGGAAAAATTCATTTCCTGCATTAAACTATTTTATGCATCTCCGAAGGCATCTGTTAGGACAAGCAGAACAAATTCTGATTACTTCCGGCTATAATGTTCCACTAGGCAAGGCTGCCCCTTAACCCTCCTATCGTCCTCAAATATAGTAACAAATTTGGTCCTTGGGGTCAATTTGACCCCAGGGATATTTACCTCCAGAAAATGATTTACAGAATATTGTTGACCAAGTTTTTGTGACAGGCACTTTGTTTATTTGTTGAATACATAAATAACCCCTTCAAAATCAGTGAGTTGACCTTACCTCTAGCGCCACCATCAGGCCAAACCTTTAAATGAAAATGAGTTTATTTTGATTTTTTTATACAAATCTTCTCAAATTTACAGGTTTTGAGCACATTCATGACTCTCACCAAATGAACCATATTGATTAATGTTGGTGACTCCCCCTTTCCTCTCATAAACATATTTATTTACTTATTTTTATCTATTTTGTTGTAATATATTTGTTGCTAGTTACTGTAGGATCTTACTCACCCCTCCTCTTTTGTTATCCGGGCTTGGGACCGGCAGTGGCAGAGTTATAGAGTTTTTTTTTTGTTTGTTTTTGTTTTTTTATGATTTTTTGGGTTGTTTTTTCTGGGGGGTTTTTTGTTTTTTTTTTTGTTTTTTTTTTCATTTGTGTGACAGAAAATGGATAATGAGAACATGTCATGTAGTAGTTAGAACATGGAACAGTTTTTAGAGAGAAACAATTTGACAATCCACCCATTTTGAACAGTGTGATAATGTCAGTAGCTAAAACGTGGAACAGTTCATGCCACAGTAGCCAAGCTTTTAGTCTGCACTACTGTACACAGGATGTGCAGAGTGTGTGTGCATGCTCCTTGCAGACATACTTTTCGCATTTTGAACAGGTCATGCTGGTCTTGCAGTCGTTTCGGGTGGGACAGACCTGACACCTGCCACGTTTCTTGCCTGCAGTTTGTGCCACTGGAGGAGTTGGGGTGTTTTTCTCCCTCTGTATGTCCCTCACAATAGCTGCAGCAACTGGTGATGCTCTTGGAAGGCTCTGTCTTCTCTCAATTTGAGGCCTGACCAGTGCATTGCCAAGCTCCTCCAGGAAAAGCCTCCTTCGGTTGAGTTTTCCCCTATTCCAGCCTTTGTTTATCTCACACCAAATTACGAACGCATTATATGCACTCACATCAATGATGTGGAAGAAGATGACAAGGGGCCAACTGGAAGTCATGCGTCGACAGCTGTATGTGGCTGTGACCTTGTCTAGATTGTCCACCCCTCCCTTTGTTTCATTGTAGTCCAGCACCATTTGTGGCTTTTTGTCTTCTCTGCTGCTCAGGGCAGCATCTTTATGCATGGTGCTGAGCAGCAGGACATTTTTCCCTTTCTTGGGACAGTAGGAGACCAGAGTTGCTTTCTCAGTGAAGGCAAACATGGAAGATGTTACCTTCCTGCTCTTGACAGCAAGGAGTTCAGAGGGAAGCTCTGGCTTGTTCTTTCTCACCGTCCCCAACATCGTAACCTGCCTTTTGAGCAGTTCCTCACCCAGGGCGTAAGACGTGAAAAAATTATCACATGTAATATTATGCCCATGCAGTCCTTCAGCCATATCAAGCACAACCCTTGTGCCCTGATTTTTTTCTGGTGCTTCGCCAGGAGATTTGCCCATGTACACCTGCATGTTCCAGGCAAAGCTGGACTGTGCATCACATGCTGCCCATATTTTGATGCCATATTTAGCAGGTTTGCTAGGCATATACTGTCTGAATGGGCAGCGCCCACGAAACGCAACCAGGCACTCATCGACAGTCACGTGAGCGCCTGGATTATAAAGCAGGGGTAAACGCTGCACCCACTTGTCCCACACATCCCTTACCGCAGCAAGTTTGTCACGTTCTCGACGGCCCTGCCTTGTTTGTTTGTCATCAAAGCGTATGACACGAGACAAAATGTGGAATGCCTTCACAGACATGGTGGCTGGAAATATTGCCCTTCCAGTCTCAGCATTCCAAAGACTTGCTGTTGCTTCACCTTTTGACTTATAAACTCCTGCCAAAATTAGCAAGCCAATGTAGGCTTCCAAGTCAACTATATCCAAGTCTTTCCAACTGTCCCCATAAACACGCTTTCCCTCTAAATTTGTCATCCCAAGCACAATATTTTTGATTGATGGCGTTATGAAGAGCTCGAATGATGACTTGATGTCATCAACATGGCTGACTGCATATCTGGTGGGTCCTGGAACCATTTTGATTATATTACTTGCGCTATGTCTACCCTGCTGTTTCAGTGGGGAAAGGGACCAAATTATTTTTCCATTTTTGGAAGAAATTGTGTCTGCTGGTGGTTGAGGGACAACAGGAGGGTCAACACTCTCATTCTCATCAGATGAGAATTCCTCAAAATCAGGGTCCTCCTCAACACAATCCTCAGTCTCAGAGACAGTCTCCTCTAAGTCACTTTCACTGTCAAAGAGCAGCTCCAAAACCTCTTTGTCAGTAAGCCTTTTTCCAGAAGACATTTTCAAAGAGAGAGTGTGCAGATTGCAGTATACTCAGAGCACAGTGAGGAATGATTTGGATAGAGGACTGTAGTGCAAGCTTATGTTTGCTCCTCCCTGATTTGGCATGAACTACCAATGGCGTTGTAGGAATAACCCGCCCTTCACAAGGCGGGAAAAATCAGTTCTACTTTGGCAGGTGTGAGTTCAGAAGGTCACACAGATCCCCAGATGTCTCAGTTCAAATGTATCAACTAAAATGTATCAACTCTGTGCCTGCAGGTGTGGTCATGTTAGGTCACTGACAAGTTTTAGCAGCTAAAACAGCTTGGGGTCAAATTGACCCCAGAGGACAACCAATGCGTGTAATATGTGTTCAGCACATTCAAAAAATAACATCACAAAAGTTTTATGCTTTACCAGTTGTCCCCATCAAATTAGGAAAAGTCATGAAATATGAAGCAAAAAAAAAAAAGTTAACTACTATTTTTTGAATGATAAACATTGAATGGGGTCAAATTGACCCCAAGGACGATAGGAGGGTTAAGTCCTCTCTTATATTTGCTATTTTAATGGAGCCATTATCAATTGCCTTGAAGTCCCATCCAGATCTTTCAGGCATAATTAGAAAAGGTGTAGAGTCCAAGACGGGTGACCTGTGACCTGCTAGTTTCCGATTTATCACGCGCTGTTCCGGCTGCACTTTCAGTTTTAGATAGTTTTAGATTTCGAGACATAAGCTAAATCTTAGCAAAAGTGAAATTTTGCCTGTTAACAATATGCAAGGGAGTGCCCACTTACAAATTTGCAATTTAAAGCTTCTAATTTTGGTTTTGTTTATCTTGGTGTGTATGCGGCAGATACTTTAAACCAGGGATTCCCAAAGTGTGGTGCATGACCTGCCACTAGGGGGGGCGCGAGATGAAAACTGTAATGGCGGTCTAACCATAGACATCATATACGTAGACGCCTCGTTGGGCGCAGGTTCGCACGTCAACGTCACCGCCATATTGTATGTGGCAGAAAAAAGTTAAGTTCTGTTGTAGTGAACGTGGATCAGAGGAGATGCCTCATTCCTGTGCTGCATGGAAATGTATTCGTGCTGATTTCACTACTTGTATCTGCCTTCTATAAACTAAGGCTGCACCATGTTGCAAAACTGGACACACTAAAGCTGCAGAGTGGCAACACTAGGAAAAAGCTGTGCAAGACCATTCTTTTTCAAGGTTTGTAGCTTGCATACAGTACAGACTATTGTATTTAGACATAGATGTGCATATATAGATTTTCAAGTATTATAAATAAGCCAAATAAATAGCTGTGTGAATATATATATATATATATATATATATATATATATATATATATATATATATATATATATATATATATATATATATCAGAGGGGCTGGTTTTAAGACTCTGAAAAGCCTTTTCAGCCTCAGAACTCCAAACAAACGGGACCTTGGTAGAAGTGAGAGTGTGCAGGGGAGAAGCTATCTGACTATAGTTCTTTATGAAACGTCTGTAGAAATTGGCGAAGCCTAAGAATCTCTGGAGCTGTTTTCTAGAGTCAGGGTTGGGCCAGTCTACAACTGCCTCGATCTTTTCAGGATCGGATCTAACACGACCACCCTCTAAAATAAGGCCAAGGAAAGAGACTGTGCTACGGTGGAACTCGCATTTCTCTGCCTTGATGAAGAGGCGGTTTTCTAAGAGGCGTTGGAGAACTAGGCGGACATGATGCTGATGCTGATCTGGGTTGCTGGAATAAATCAGAATATCGTCTAAGTAGACAAACACAAAATCATTCAAAAAATCCCTAAGGACGTCATTCACTAGGGCCTGAAAGACAGACGGAGCGTTACAAAGGCCAAATGGCATCACTAAATACTCAAAATGCCCCAATGGGGTCTTAAAAGCGGTCTTCCACTCATCCCCTTGTCTAATCCGAACCAAATGGTAAGCATTGCGTAAATCCAGTTTCGTGAAAATGACAGCATTCTGGACTGGTTCAAGTGCTGAAGACAAAAGAGGAAGCTGGTATTTATTCTTAACTGTAATTTGATTAATAGTGTGGTACCGGTTCCCAAAACACCTCACGCCAGGGAACCGGCCCACTTCAGACCCATCACTCTGACCTCCCACCTGATGAAGACCATGGAGCGCCTCATCCTAGCACACCTGTGCACCGTGGTGAGCTCCACCCTGGACCTGCTGCAGTTTGCCTACCGGCCCAACATCGGAGTAGAGGACGCCATCATCTACCTGCTGCAGCGGGCGCTCACCCACCTGGAGACCACCGGGAGCGCTGTGAGAGTCATGTTCTTCGACTTCTCCAGCGCTTTCAACACCATCAGACTGGTGCTGCTGAGGGGGAAGCTGGAGGACGCTGGAGTGGACAAACATCTGGCTGACTGGACCATCTACTACCTCACTGACCATCGACTACCTCACTGACCATCTACTACCTCACTGACCATCGACTACCTCACTGACCATAGACTACCTCACTGACCATCGACTACCTCACTGACCATAGACTACCTCACTGACCATAGACTACCTCACTGACCATCGACTACCTCACTGACCATCGACTACCTCACTAACCGCCCTCAGCATGTACGGCTGCACGGCTGTCAGTCAGAGGTGGCACTCTGCAGCACCGGGGCCCCCCAGGGCACCGTTCTATCTCCGTTTCTCTTCACCCTCTACACCTCGGACTTCACCTACAACACGGACAGCTGCCATCTTCAGAAGTTCTCTGATGACTCGGCCATTGTGGGCTGTGAGTCTGAGGGGAACGAGCTGGAGTACCGGTCGGTCATCATGGACTTTGTGGACTGGTGTGAGAAGAACCATCTGTGTTTAAACACCAGTAAGACCAAGGAGATGGTGATCGACTTCAGGAGAAGACCCCCACCTCACTCACCTGTGAACATCCAGGGGCAGGACATAGAAACTGTGGAGAGTTTCAGATACCTGGGTGTTCACGTCAACAATAAACTGGACTGGACTCATAACACAGACGCTCTGTATAAGAAGGGCCAGAGCCGCCTCCACCTCCTCAGGAGGCTGAGGTCCTTTGGAGTGAGCAGGCCTCTGCTAAAGACCTTCTATGACTCTGTGGTGGCCTCAGCCCTCCTCTACGCTGTCGTCTGCTGGGCCCCTGGCTGCAGAGCGGGACAGAAAGAGGCTGAATAAGCTGGTGAGGAAGGCCACTTCTGTCCTGGGCTGCTCTCTGGACTCAGTGGAGGAAGTAGCTGAGAGGAGGGTGTTGTCCAAGCTCACATCCATCATGGACAACACCTTCCACCCCCTGCACCAGACTGTAGAGGAGCTGAGCAGCTCCTTTAGTGACAGACTTAGACATCCTGTCTGTAAAAAGGAGCGTTACCGCAGGTCATTCATTCCTGCTGCTACCAGATTATATAATGCTGCAATATAATAGTAACCACAACCGTAATAAGTCACGTGCAATAACTAACGTACAATAATGTGCAACTCATATGAATTCAATCTCTGGATTATACGTATAACCGTATAACTGTTACAATTACTGTAATAAGTGTTTTGCAGTAACTATGTGCAATAATGTGCTGTGGTATATTGTCAACATAAAGGTCATTCATTCCTGCTGCTACCTGATCATACTTCGCTGCTCTATACCTGTAACCATTGTAGTAATTACTGCAACCATGCACCATAGATGCAACAATAACTGTAATAACTTATGTGCAATAAGCTATTTAAACAAGGTGCTATAACCTGTGCAATAATCCTGTACAAAGTGTATAATAACATATGTGCAATAACCTATTTATACATAGAAGTGTATAGAATTGTATATAGCTGTATAACTGTATCTAACTGATTCTACTTACCTACTTTGGCACTTTCTTCTGACTTTTGACTATTGAGCCGATGGGACAAGTGAATTTCTCCATTGTGAGATCAATAAAGCTTATCTTATCTTATCTTTAACCCCCGGTAATTGATACATGGTCGGAGGGATCCATCTTTCTTCCCCACAAAGAAAAAACCCGCACCAAGAGGAGAAGAGGAAGGCCGAATTAATCCAGCTGCTAGAGACTCACCAATATATTTCTCGGGCGCCTGACGTTCAGACCTCGAGATGTTGTACAGGTGGCTGGAAGGCAATGGGGCACCGGGTAACAGGTCGATATCGCAGTCGTATGGGCGATGCGGGGGAAGAGAGCACGCCTGGCTTTTACTAAAAACCTGCTGGAGATCGTGATATTGTTTGGACACGCGAGAAAGATCTATCTCACCCTCCAATTGGGGGGTAGAAGCAGATGGATGGGAGACTGGTCAGGCCGAGAGCAAACACCGGGAGTGGCAAGCTATGGACCACGATTCTAACCGGGATTCGGCCCAATTTAAATGTGGGGTAAACTCTTCCTCTGGTCCGTCGCCTTCCCCACTACAGGCGACGGACCCGATCTTTTGGCCGCACCGGACAATTCTTAACAAAATGGCCTTCACCCCCACAATAAAGGCACTGAGTAACGTTGTTTACGTTCTTCACTAGTCAAATGAACTCGCCCAATCTGCATGGGTTCAGGAGGTGAGGGGGGTGAGACTAGCGGCCGCTGAGAGGCGGATCCCAGCACCGGTGGACCAGCAGACCGTAGAGGTCTTTCAGTTCTTCCTCGGTTTCGGCTACGTAACCGGGTGTCCAGCCTGATGGCTAAGGCGACTGGGCCCTCAAAAGTGCTAGGCTCCTCGAGTCGAGCTAATTCATCTTTCAAACTTTCATCTAAAGCTTGGAAAAACACTGCCTTTAATGGCTGGGCTTGCCAGCCAACGGCTGCAGCATACGTACGAAACTCTACGGAGAAATCGGAAACACGTCGCCCTCGCTGTTTTAGTGAAAGTAAAGAGCGAGACAACTGGACCGGGTCTAATTCGGCAGAGAAAACTATTTTAAATTCTGCAACAAATTCCTAAAAAGTACAGCCGAATGTTTGACAGTCAGAAAATCGGGCTTCTGCCCATCTCAAAGCTTTACCAGTTAAAAGCCGTAAAATAAATGAGATCTTAGATTGATCAGTGGGATAAGTCCGAGGAGCGCGATTGAAAACAAGGTTACATTGAAAAAGAAAACCCCCGCAATCTCCACCTTCTCCTGAAAACTTCAGAACTTCAGATCGGTGTTCTCAGTTGTTTGAACTGCGGGGGGTTGGATCTCAGCTGCCTGAGAGACAGGCTGAGCAAAGGCGGAAGAGACGGAAGTCATCAGCTGTCTGAGCTGAGCAGAGACTAACTGAAGTTGTTCCTGAGTAGAATTTACTGCTAAGCCTAACCCGTTTAGTTGTTCCTGCTGCGCGGCTAACTGCCAACCAATTGCATCTGCTGGGCTTTGGTGGCCAGAGCCTTCTTCTGTCATGGTTTTTATATGTTTTGCCCACATGCAGACACAATACGGAAGACAGAGCGTAGTTTAAGATGTTTATTTAAGTTCAGGCTGCAGAGAACGACACAGTAGACTGGATCTATCGAGGTCTGAACGTCAATGCTGGAGAAACTGCGGGAAGAAAGAGGAGATGGATTATGAGAGATCGAACCAGAGGGAAATCTCCAGAAGCCGAGCCGCTTACCATTTAGTTGGGCTGATCTAACCGGGGAAGTAGTGCCGAGGGAACTCTGAGGTCGAATGCTCACGATGGTTAACAGGTGGCTAGCAGCAGGAGGGCAGGCTGATGGTAAGTCGGCGAGGGATCCGGAGCGAGCCACGGCAGACAGAGGTGACAGATGGATTAACCAGAGAACGGAGGGACCCAGCAGAATCCAGGGAGGGGAAACCTCGAGCCCGACTTGGTAACGCCAAGGGAGAAAGAGGAGGAATGCCAGAGCAACATCTGAGCGTAGTGGATTCACGAGAGGCTGGTTTGTCGAACGAGAAGTCAAGGCGGGTGAGTATCCAAAAAGCCAAACTAAGAAAAAACAGGAGATCCAAAATTAGTCAGATGTCTGAGAACAAAGACTCACGAGTACAGATTTCCAGGATCAGGTCAGAGGCCACGTCGTACCACGACTGGGTAAGGCTCTGGCGTCTTCCATCTGTCTGTGTCTTCCTTAAGACGCCAGTGAATTACTGCTCCAACGAGCCGCAGGTGTGGACCACGCCCCCCGGCTGACTAGAACCACCTGTGGAGCAGAGTTAGAGCACCAACACACAGAGAACCCTGACAATATATATATATATATATATATATATATATATATATATAATATATATATATATACATATGACTCAGACTAACTGCAGATTTGCCACATTCAACATGGCGGACACTCTGACGCATCGCAGCATAGGCAGAACCCGCCTAACGAGGCGTCTACGTATATGATGTCTATGCTGCGATGCGACCGCCATGTTAAATGTGGCAAATCTGCAGTTACTCAGTCACTTAAACAGTATCAGAGGGAGAATCAGAAAATTTCTCTCTCTCTCCTCCCTACGTCGTTTACGTCAGTAGAGGGAAAATTTAATTTGGGCCGAAAGTTTTATTTACGAGATTAAACTGAGTGACTCCGTCTTTCTATCGTGTTTACCTGCTGAATGTAACCATTGTAAAAGTTTTTATTTCTCTGATTTAATAACATCTTTATGGGTCGCCCTGTTATTGTTGTGCTGCTCTACTAAAGTCTTCTCTCTCACTCGCTCGTCATCGGACACAAAGCAAATTAAAGTTCTTCGTGTTTGTATTTTGAGGAGTAAATTGTGAGTCAGACTCAGATTTAGAAGCTGATACACGAAATAAACAAAGTGAGAACACACGCAGGTAGATTATCAGAATAGAAACCGTGAACAACAAATATTAGAAATATAATTCACTGGATTCGATAAATTGAAAGTGGAGGAAAATCCCACCCATCAAGTACCAGTGAAGGCTTTATTGCATTCACCTCTTCTCTACCTCTAGCTACACTAAAAACGTGATTGTGGCGTCTTGCCTTAAAATCTGAAAGCAATTTCGGCGCTACTTTGAATTGAATTCAGTTTTAATTATAAGATAGCTCAGGGTAACCTAAGCCACTCTAACTATAAGCTTCGTCAAGAAGGAAAGTTTTAAGCCTAGTCTTTGCCTTACAGATGCTTTCTTTCAGGGCTCCACTTGATGCAAATCCTATTTTTCCTCCATCTTTGTTAGATAGTACCTTTTCTCCCTGGGCTAGGCTGGGCATAAAGACTGTGATGGACTTATGTGTAGATGCTGTTATTACGTCCTTTCAACGGCTGATAGATAAGTCCTTACTTCCCAAAACACTTTTTTTTTTGGATATCTTCAAGTTCGCAACTTTGTCCGCAATTCATATCCAGATTTCCCTGGCCTTTCAGCTTTTGACATCATTTAAGAACCCTTATGTCACTGAAGGGGACGATCTCTACCATTTATTCAAATATTCACAGCCTTTCTTTAGTCTCCTCTACTGAACTGAAGACTTTTTGGGACACAGGTTTGGGAGAGATAATTCCAGATAATGTTTGGGAAGAGATTTTAAGAAGAGTACATAAGTCATCTATTTGTGCACTCGGTACAGAATCCTGCACCAAGCTCGTTATACCAAAGTTCGCCTCGAAAAACTGTTTGAAACTGTGTCACCTTTGGGTGATAGATGTCGACAAAGTCCAGCAAATTATACACACACGTTTTGGTGTTTTTGACACATTATCTAAGGTCACCGGGAGACGTCTTACTCTTAGTCTGTTTACTGCTTTGTTTGGTGTGTTGCTCTATCCGATTAACCTCTCTTCTTCCAGAAAGGACTTGTTAGCATTTACAACGCTCTTAGCTAGGAGGCTGATTTTGATAATATGGAAATCTGCGGCCCCACCTGCACATGCAAGATGGATTAAAGCGGTAATATACTTTGTTATACTTGAGAAAACTTTAATTGCTGCTTTTATATGAGAAAATTGAATAAACAGAATTGACAGAGCTGTACTCTTTCCTGTGAATTTGCTTTCGTTGCAAAACAGTCGAGCCACTGGGACATCGGCTGCACTGAAGACAAGCTCCCCGCCACCAACTGAGGGACTTTTATCTTTAACTCCCGCTGGTTTAAAACCTCAGAACACAAGAAATGACTTGAGGGGTACACCATGAGCATCCTGTCTGTGCTCTCATGGAGACAAATACCCCACTGTGTACGTGACAGTTCACAGAGAAGGAGAATCTCTTCCTCCTACCAATCTGCCGCCCAGAGGAAAAACACACTGTCACACTTCCTGATAACCAAGCCGCTGTTCTTATGACAGAAAAGCTTTTTTTTTTTTACATTCACCTACGCGCATTATGCATTTCAAATACAATATATAACACATTGGAAAGTTTAATTTGTCAAACACGTCAGTTCAAAGACTTCTCAAAATAAAGCTGATGCCACTGTCACTTATCCATTGATTAATGCCATATTAAAAGATGAAGTTATAGAAAACAGCTGTTTACCTAAATTAATGTTGCTTTTTAAGTCTAAATGATTATGTACCCTTTATCTATAAAGAATTTCAAACACAGCATGTGGCTGTCATTTCCATTTCAGACTCAGTAAAAACAGTCGGCTGGTAGTGATGTTTTCAACGAGCACTGGGAGATTGGGCTGGCTGAAAACCGGAATCTCCATTTGGCACCAAAACTTTCACAATCTGACAACAGCAGATGTCTCAGCTTTTTCAGTTGCTGCAAGTGATCAGTGCAGTGCAGACTCATACTTAGACGTAGAGTTGCCCATTTTTCCAGAAAATCTTCTCCTAAACTTGTAAGAGAGTTTGCTTCTTGTGACTCTCAGCCATTTTCAAAGTAGAGAGCAGCGGTGCAAGAATGAACAGCTAAGACCAAAAGCTAACTGCATACATAAACTGTCATGAAACAGAAACAGTAGGTGACGTTTATGACAGTTTATTGAACAGGTAAGGCTATGGGCAGGAACCAGAATAACAGAGGCAGGCAGAGTGAGGAAAAGGATAATCAGAGTCCGTAGTCCAGAAAAAGTTCAGGGTTAAACCAGTTAATCAGAAGTCCAGGGATTGTCCAGAACAGAATCCGGGAGCAAAGTCAGGGCGTAGAAACAGGTCCGGTAACCAGCAGGCGATCAGATCCGACGTGGGCTAGGCAAGACTCAGAGAACAAGAAAGAGATACTGATCAAAACACAGGCAAGCAGGCAGGCAGAAGTACACTGGATATTGACTCACCGGAGGTTGGCAATGATTTGGCATAGTTGAGTAGGCTGAGGCGTGTATAAGTAGGTGAATGAACGGGTGAAAACTGATTAACTGCAACAGGTGGAGCTGATCTAGAGAAGGGTGGTGACTGGTAGTGGACTGAACTGATTGGTTAGTGACTGGTGGCTGAGGAGTGACAGGCTACATAAAGAAAAGTCCAAAACTAAAACTAAACAAAACCCAAACTATGACATAAACACTAGAAGTGTGCAACCAGCATGCAAAAACTGGCGATGAACGAGCACGCACACTGGCGTTATGTGACCACGTCAGAATGATCGGCATGTGGGACATCCAATAGATAAGGTGATAAACCCAGAATTTGAGGCACATAGGGGTGGGAGCAGGCACAAAACTCTGACCAATCCCGGCCATTCGGACCAAACAGCAGGAATTGGTCAGTTTTTACAGTCCTGCAGCTCTCACAGAAGTCCAATTTTTTTTCTGAATACATAACGTATTTACTTCTCTCAGGATGGAAGGACCATTTCACCCAGTATGACAAAGTTTCTGAACAGGATTACCAACTATAGCTTTAAGAGGAACTAGTTAATAGTTGAGTTCATTAATGTTTATTTAAAAATATATATATTATTATTATTCATTGACGTTTCTAAGTCATCATTAAACTCCCAATCCAAACATGAATATGCTCAAATTCTTTCAGGATCTGAAGACAATTTCTGGACTCTCAAATGAAGTACTTGTTCTGGCAGGAGCAGCAGACTCAGCAGAGATGCCCAGACTTCCTTTTTTCAAGACACCTCCTCCAGCTCTATTGGGGGAAGCCTGAGACATCCTCAGGCCAGCCGGCGAGAGATAGAGTCTCCCCAGTGTGTCCGGGGCTGTCCAGGGAACAAATGCCCGAGACAACTCAGTTGACTCGCTCTGCTCTGAGCCACTTCCCTGCAGAGGAAGCTCATTTCAGCCGCTTGTATCTGTCCCACTTCTGTCCATTTCCTCTGACTCCATCTCAGCCCTCCGGGTCCCAAGTCGGCTCCTCATCACAGGTCTGTCCTCGGCGTTCCCAAGCTCAGACTTCTCCAGCACCTCTCACTGCTTCTTAGGCGCCTTCCAGTTGTCTGCAGCAGAGTGTGGGTTCCACGTGTTCCTCTGTGCATCTATCAGCACTAAAGCCTGCTCCTCTTCTCCTCAAAGCACCCGCTCCTAGCTCCAAGCTGCTGCCACTTTAGTTCAGCAACTCCTTGCGCTCTTGAGTCCAGGTCTCTCCAGCTCCAGTTGCTGCTTCTCCCAAACCATGTGCTGCATCCCCATGTTCTCCGTGGGTTCTCCCTGCTTTCAGGCTGACGTCCACCGATCTGCCGCCAATGCCCTCTAGGGCTCCTTCGTCACCGGTGCCGGCCTGCATGGCTCTGTCTCAGGTTAGTGGACAATCCTCCACTACATCACAAAGCGGGCTCTCTGATTGGTTGACGGCCCGCATCCAGCAGCAAAAATTCAGATTTTTGAATTCTTGCGTCGGCCGCCCTCAAGGCGCTCAAGACCAAATTTGGCACGAAAGGCACAGAAAGCTTCAAAAGGTGCAGGTCCATAGGACCTCTCGAAGCCCCTTGAGACTTTGCATGTAAACCTGATGCTCTTGATGCTCAAAAGGTGTTTGGTCTGGACGCACAATAAGACCCATGAGATATCAAGATAAATTCTGCTATGGGCATACCAATGACCTCAAAAAGAATGTGATTGAGGATTTAACCACATATAATAGGCTTTGATATACTATAGGGCAAATTAAAAGGCATTTTTCACTTATAGTTTGATTAAATTTTATTTATATAGCACCAATTCATGATACACGTCATCTCAAGGCTCTTTCCAAAGTCAGACTCCATCAGATCCTCCAGGTTGGTCAGAAAGTTTCCTCTTTAAGGAAACCCAGCAGGTTGCATCAAGTCTCTCCAAGCAGCATTCACTCCTCCTGAAAGAGCGTAGAGCCACAGTGGACAGTCGTCTGTATTGTTGATGGCTTTGCAGCAATCCCTCATACTGAGCATGCATGAAGCGACAGTGGAGAGGAAAACTCCCCTTTAACAGGGAGGAGAACCTCCAGCAGAACCAGAACCAGGCTCAGTGTGAACGCTCATCTGCCTCGACCCACTGGGGCTTAGAGAAGACAGAGCAGAGACACAGAAAGCACAGAAGCTCACATTGATCCAGGAGTACTTTCTATGTTAGATGGTAATAGAGGATGATCTGCCTCCCCTGATGATGTCACAGCTAACAGAACGCCAGACCAGGTGTACCTTCTATGAAGAGAAAAATGACAGAGAACAAAAAGTTAAAAGCTAAAATAACAACAAACAATGCAAATTGGAGAGCAGTAGGAGAACTCAGCAGAGTGAGAGAAATAGACCCTGATGTCCTCCAGCAGCCTAAGCCTATAGCAGCATAACTATAAAGGTAGCTCAGGGTAACATGAGCCACTCTAACTATAAGCTTTGTCAAAAAGGAAGGTTTTAAGATTAGTCTTAAAAGTAGACGGGGTGTCTGCCTCACGGACCAAAACTGGGAGTTGGTTCCACAGGAGAGGAGCCTGATAGCTAAAGGATCTGCCTCCCATTCTACTTTTAGAGACTCTAGGAACCACCAGCAGACCTGCAGTCTGAGAGCGAAGTGCTCTGTTAGGAACATACGGGGTAATCAGAGCTCTGATATATGATGGAGCTTGATTATTAAGGGCTTTATACGTTAGAAGAAGAATTTTAAATTCTATTCTTGATTTAACAGGAAGCCAATGAAGAGAAGCTAAAATTGGAGAAATATGATCCCTCTTGTTGATTTTCATCAGAACTCTTGCTGCAGCATTTTGGATCAGCTGAAGACTTTGAACTGCATTTTGTGGACTTCCTGATAGTAAACAATTACAATAGTCCAGCCTTGAAGTAACAAATGCATGAACTAGTTTTTCAGCATCACCCCTGGACAGAATGTTTCTAATTTTGGCGATATTCCTGAGGTGAAAAAAGGAAACTCTGGAAACCTGTTTAATGTGGGATTTAAATGACATGTCTTGGTAAAAAATAACACCAAGGTTTTTTACTTTATTACCAGAGGCCAAGTTAATGCCATCCAGATTAAGTGATTGGTTAAGAAGTTTATTTTTTTCTTCATTCACTGAAGATTTTGGTTAGTGTATTTATATATTTAAACCAGTGTGTGGAATTTGATCTTCTGTTAATGAGAGAAAGTTCAAAGTAAAATTAAATTTCTACACCCAATTATTTTCAAAAGTCATTGCACATGTACTGTACATTGTATAATCAGGCCACCCTGGAAGAATAATGGTTCAAATACGTCATTAAAGTCCCAAACTTAAATGCAATTCATGCTCTACTTTCCACAAACATGATGCTGACCTTTTATTTCTGTCATTCACATTATTAAAAAAGCTTTCCAGCTGAATTCCTGGGTTAATGAACTATTGTGCACTAAATAAAAAGTGAGTGCTCTATTTCAGTAAAATTAAACCTTGCAGCTGCCTGTAACATCTGTGTGTGCTCTTATACTGTATGTCATATTTCTTAAAGTGTAATGGGTGCTGTGGCTTTGCTTTGCAGGCTGTGTAAAGATATATTTAGGTAATGGAGCAGTGACACAGCAGGAGCCTATTGCTGTTGTGTATAATTTATTTCTAATCTTATTTTGCTCCACCAAAAGGGACTTCAAAAATAGAAAGACCTTCAGACTCGTAAAACAATGACATTGTCCTAAATATCTGCAACTGTGGGTAAAAACACCCACCCAGACCCCCAATAAGAGAATTCACACACCTTCATGTTAATACATGAGCAAAAAAAGGCATCTTTTATATTAAAAAGGAAAATGCTGGGAATAGAAGTGAAGTACTGTTTAATCAGTTTCAAAGTTAAGAGGGCGATTTTATGCAAAAAGCTGTACAAGTGTGGAGGAGAGGAAAGATTTACGTAATTCACTCAACCACAGATGATTTTGTAAACTAAAGCACTGTTTGCTGTTTATGGGATTTTCTTTTTAAGCCATTTTGAGACCTCCTCCTGCCAACCAAACAATCACACACAATATTTATTCCTCCTGTTTTCCACACGCTCAAATTGACCCAAATGCTTCTAAATGTTAACATAACCTTTGTAACCGTGTTCGGTGTGGTCTGTGGAACATAGTAAAAATGTTCAGATCTATGTAAAGTATTCCCCAATGTTTTCCACACTTTGCCACACTTTTATCAAGACATTTATTGTCTTTTTCTTTTCACATGTCATCTGAGCAACATGATGCCCGAGAACTGACATGGGTAAAAAAAAAAAAGATACAAGGTGCGCATGAAATACTAATTTCCACTAAGTAGGTAACTTATTTTTGGTGGCTTTTTTATATTTTTACTTATTAATGCACGTGACGTCCAAGGTGGGTGCCTTGTTCTTGTCAATATGTTCTTGATATGTCCTACATTTAGATAACTAGGCAGGTATTAAACACTTTATTATTAAATTAGTATTTCATGGGAACAAATTAATATTTAGTGGGAACGAATTAGTATTTTGTGTACATGCTGTATCTCTTATTTTCACCATGTCAGCAACAATGGGATAGATATTTTTATTTGTCCTTCGGAGTAATACTTGTTCATTTATTAGATAAAGTCACCTGTATTATTGGATCAATTCACTTATTTGACAAGGAATGAAGGCTTTTCTTTGTCCATGGAAAGGTATGATTGTCAATATAATCATATTCAAAAATAAGGAGAGGTTTAGGCCCAATTTCTTTCCTAATGTTTCAGTTCATTGAGTCAATGACTCGATGCAATCTGCTGGGTCTCCTTAGATAGAAAACATTCACCAATCTGTCTGGATGATTTGATATAAGCGATGTTGCAAAGGGCCTTGAGATGGTGTTTGTTGTGAGTTGGAGCTCTATAAATAAAACTGAGTTAAATTGAGGTTATAGACCAGTTCATTGTTATTGTTTTGATCCGAGTTTTTCGCGCATGCGCGCCGGACTGATAGGCAAAAGGCGAACACAATTGCAGACACAAACAAAGGAAACGACGAGTTCTCAACGTATTTTTCTTCTTTAGATAACGTATCACAAGATCGTTTTAAGAGTAAGTTGATTGTATCAGGTTGCCAGATCCACACAGCAAAAGCCTGAAGGGACGGAGCGAGTCTGTGAAATGCTGCCAAGTGACGACTGTGGCTTGGTGGGTTGAGTAGTCGTCTGGCAATCTGAGGGTTGTGGGTTCGATTCCAGCTTCCCCCTGCCACATGTTGATGTGCCCCTGGGCAAGGCACTTAACCCCAAATTGCCTACCGAGCTGCGTCTCGGTGTATAAATGTGTGCGTGTTAGTGAGAGCGATTGGGTGAATGTGGCTATAGTGTACAGCGCTTTGGGTGGTCAGCATGACTGGAAAAGCGCTATATAAGTTCAGTCCATTTACCATTTAAGTGTTCCATACAGCAACATATTGTTACGTCCCCAAAGTCTAGGGGTTCAGGGGCAGTAACATAAAAATGGGTCCAGAGAAAGTAGTATAAGAAAAAGGAGTTTTATTACAAAAAAGAAGGGGTTTTAACAAACACAAAACAATACAACCCAGTTTAACACAAAAGGTCTGATAATCTTAACAGTGCTTAGAGTAAAGTATATTGCTAAGGGTTTAACCAAACTAGGAAGCACAACTAATTCAAAGGAGTCCAAAACAATCCAAATCAAAAGACAACAGGGAGCACCAAACCCCCCCACTAGCTTAGAGCTAGCAAACACAAACAGTCAGACTGCTTCAGCAGAGCACACAAAAGTTCCAAGAGGTCTGCAAAACAGTAGCAAACAAAAAGGTTGGGGAACAGCTTTACAAAACCTCTTCCTACTAGCTGTCCCCCTGAAGGAATGAATTCCAGGCCTATTATACAGTTCAGGTGGGCCTCATCAGAGTCTGATTGGTTTTGCTGGTCCAATGGAGTGGCTGCTCTCCTGCAGCCTCCAGGCAGCCAATCAGCAAAGGTTTTCTTGCACAGCTGAACCAGCATGACAAAACAAAGGAGCCTGCACAGCCTCAAGAGGCCAGGGGCCGTAACAGCTGCCTTATAAACACGGCAGGCCAGTACACAGGAGAGAGCATGAAAGCCATGAAACCACTGGACGGCTACAATTATTTTAGATCGGGACCCCATGAGGGATTAAGCAGGTCAGAAAATGGATGGATGGATATTCAGACATGTTTGTGTAACATCTGAAAGCGGAGTCGGACACAGACAGCGCCTCAGCAGAGAGGAAGACCCGCCACCGGTAGGTAAAAAAAAAATTGTTCACAAAGGATTATTTTGGGTGTTTTTGTCTTATTAATCCTTTTCACAGACTCATGCCAGAGGGTTTGCATACATTGTACATGTACGTATATTATTACGAAACGAACATTTACGTCTTGACTTAAGTATATATCCTAGTTTTTTTATTTATATAATTATTTAAGTAGAACAATGACTAGTGCAAAATTAAGTTGTATTTACCGGAAATGAAGTGTAGACTGCATATTCTGTCGTGGTATGATGGCTCCCACAGTCCATTGGGAGTGTCTGCCTGCGTCCTTTTCATTGAAAATATCCATTTCTTTCTTCGTCCTTCGGTAAATGAAAGAAACGTACATCCGACGATTTGGAATGCCTCTGTGTGCAACCGGGAGCACAACAAGTCGTAGGCATTGTTTAGATTCCAAAAATAAATTAACTAAAAGCACGCTCTAAATCACCCGTTTTGTCATGGTAGTAGACGAGAACGGTAATGTTTTTGCCTACCAGCGGGACCCGGATGTAGCGCTGACGTCACGCGTGAACTGGTCTATAGCTTCTAACAGTTCCCTCAAGGTGCCACCATAGAAATGAAATCAGACCGAGGTCTGGACTATCTCAACTCTGTTTTCTTTTTCAGCCGTTCTGTTGTTGATTAGCTTTGGGATCATTTGGGATCGTTGTTCTACTGAGCACCAGGTTCAGATCAATCTTCAGATCTCCAACTGATGGCTTCACACCAGAATCCTTTTGTGTACTCAAGAGTTTATTATCAACTCAAAGATGACAAAGTGACCAGGTAATGGGGCTCCAAAAGAGGCCCAAATCACCACCTCTCCACCCCCATGCTTGGCAGTTGGCTATGTGTGGTTTTCTCCAACTGTGGTGCTGCTCATTATGGCCAAACATTTGTTCTTATCGGTCCAAAGCACATTGTTCTAAGCGGATTCATTCTGCTGCAAATCAGCAAACCTGTGCTGCCACATTTCTTTTAAAGGGGACAATCTTTTCCTCCCACACATGCTCTGTTTTTTCAAGCTGTCCTTCAATCAGGTTCAGCTGATGGTGGTTTCAGTTTTCTGGGACGGCCAATCCTGACAAGAGCCACGGCTGTTTTAAATGAACTGAGAACATTTTTCTTTCTATGCAACGATGGACGGCGGATTATTTGGAACTGGTTTTACGACCCACCTCAGAACAACGAGCAGAAGCAGTTGCTTCCCTCTGGTTCCTGCAGATCTCGTTTCATCTGGGCACTGTCAACGCACTCCAGAGCCGGCATCAGCAGCAACAAGCCGCTTCTATATTTCTCCCGTGACCGCAGACCTTTTTAAATGCCAGTGCAAAAAAATACAAGATTGTCCAATTAAATTAAAATTAGAGAAAGGGTAATATTAATGTTTATTCACGTGCTCCTTGCTGCGCTCGTGATAAGGACTTCACAAACGTTCTGTGTTACTGCCACTGGTACCACGCTAATTATTTCCTTCTCTACCCATCTTCTGGGTCGTGCAAGGCGTGACTCATATTCTTCTTAAACCTGGCCCAGCATTTGTAGTTTCTTACCCAACTTGGTAAATAAGAGGAAAAGCTGTAGTGGCTGGAGATGATTTGACAGTTTCCAAACAGAAACCCCTGTGCATGTAAAAACGCATCAACTCTCAGGCCATGTTCACTCTTTGGAATAAGAACCCAAAGCCCTTTTTCTGACAGCTTTACAAGAAATCCTCCATCCGCAAAGCCAGGCTGTCTCCTTCCTACCATGGAGACTTTAATTACTGTCGCTGGACGAATGAAAAAAAACTTTAGGTAGTAAAAAAAAATGAAATTCAAAAGCAAATAATACGTCACACAACGACAGCGAAAGCTTTGGCTTAACATGATTCGAATGTTTTTTGCAAATGGTTTAGATATCATTTTAAAAATTATATTCAAATGTAAACATTAAAGCAGCTGTTTAATCCCCTTTATACAGCTGTAGTTAAGAGTTTATATATTCTGGGTTGTGGAAAACCGATGTGGGGAAAATAATCCAGGATTAAAAGATTTATTGCAGTCCCTCTATACACCCTATGTAGCATAGTTCTGGTTGAAGGACGCATATAAATAATAAAATGATACAAGCAATACATCTGATTTACTTTGGACCAAATGTACATTTTTCACGCTTTAAAACTGCAATTTAATGTTGCAAATATTTCAGATTTTCAAACAAAAACCTATTTTAGCAAATGGAAAAAGTAGTTTTCAAGGGATTATATCAGTTATTAAAGGTCTCCCCCCCAAACCTAATATCTAGTTGTGCCACCCTTAGCAACAACAACTGCAACAAAGATTTGTGTTTTTATTGCTCTTACTTTTACTATTTATTGCTTATTTTTAATTTTTTGTGCGTAATAGTACTATATAAAGACAGATTGATTGATTGATCGAAACATTTGTGATAACTGGGATTGAGACTTTTAGCTCACCGTGGAGGATTTATGACCCACTTTTCTTAGCAGGATTGAATTCCTTTAGATCAAGGGACGATGTGTTGCTTTTTGAGAAATGTTAACCTACGTCCTGTTACCACACAGGTTCTGTTGCAAAAAATATCTTTAATGTTTCTCTTATCTTCTCTAAATGAGTCTCTAAATCCTTAGACTTTAAATTCCTTGTAGGTGGGATTATACATTGGTGTTTGTTCGCAGTGTCTCTTTGTTTTCCTGTGACTGTCTGGCAACCTGCTCAGGGTTTACCCCCCCAAGCCCAATGTCCCTTGGAGATAACAACTAAAGCTGAATGAGAGGCACCTGTAGACCCCTAGTGGTGCTCAGGCATCTGTGATTTTGCCCTTTATAAGGAAAGTGCCCTTTCTGCTGGAGCCCTTGTGCTTCATTCACTAAAATAAAAACATTCCTTTATTGTCCCACAATGTGGAAATTTGTGCGTAAGAGTGGCAAAGACACAGACAGAGTTACACACAGTTTATAGTAATGAAAACAAAAAAAACAAGCTAATCTAATCTAAAGGTAGTTCTAAAGCACCAGAGGATTTGCTTCACAAGAAACGGCAAAAATAAAAGTTAAAATAAATATCAAGTAAATATTATAGTTGAGTAAATATTACCCAATTTACAGAACAAAATGAGATACTGTCGCCTCATGCATGCTCAGTATGAGGGATTGCTGCAAAGCCATCAACAATGCAGACGACTGTCCACTGTGGCTCTACGCTCTTTCAGGAGGAGTGAATGCTGCTTGGAGAGACTTGATGCAACCTGCTGGGTTTCCTTAGAGAGGAAACTTTCTGACCAACCTGGAGGATCTGATGGAATCTGACTTTGGAAAGAGCCTTGAGATGATATGTTGTTAATTGGAGCTATATAAATAAAATTGAATTGAATTGAATAATATGCAATGAAGTACAGCGGCATCTCGGAGCAGCCATGGCGTGTGCAAGTGTACCTTAGTATTTGAGCGACAGTGTAAAGGATTCATGATCGGATCAGAACCTGTGCAACCATTAGCATGTTTTTTTTTTTTTTTTTTTTTTTTTCCCAGTGTCCTGTCTAGCACTATGGCAATAGGAATTGATATCTCAATGCCAGATGGAGCTCGACAGATTTTGCTTTTACAAGTGGAGCAAACAGCTTTCGCCATAGTGCTCCACTTGATTTATGCTTGTAAATAGCTTTATTATGATTCCTGCAAGGAGAATTTCAAATTATATGGACATGACAATGGGAGAGTAAAGGAAGAACAAAAAGTGAAAGAAAAGAAAAAAAAAAAAAAGAGTAGAGGTGAAAGAAAGAGGAGATAAAAGGAAGAGAATGATAAAATGTCCTCTGTCTGCTCCATCACCTGGAAAGAGACACAAAAAGAACAGCACAACCAACAGACATAAAGCAACAGCTACACTCAAATAACACCTAGATGCCATTGCTAAATCATATATATTATTATGTAAGCTGACATGTGTAATGTGATATTTGAAAAAAGAAAGTGACACAACATAAATAAATAAATAAATTATAAGATTACTGTATATAAGTGAACACTTAATACCTGGGACCCAGCACCAGTGGGAGATGTGAAAGTGTACTAGTTTAGGTGAAGATTATCCAGAAATAGCTTGATAGTGATTGTGGAGAACCAAAGACCCACCTTCCCCGAGCACAGAGGCAGGCGTCAGGGGACCCGTAGCCCCGGACTCCCAAAGGGGTCCCTAAAGCAGGTCGCCCGGGAGGGGCCGACACAGGATATCTGCAACCCCCCCCCCAAGGAAGGAGCAGAGACGACCCCGAGGAAATCCCCCAGCCACCGCAATGCCGACGCCCTCAAGAGCCGCGGAGACGAGCCCGTGGGCTCCGCCGGCAGCCAGCCCCGCTGAAGTGGTCCCGGCCATGGGCCCTGAGGGCCAGAGGCCCCAGGGGCGCCCCGCCCCCGCGACGAGGGCCCCGGCCGCCCCCCGGGGGGCCAGGCCCCGCGAAGAGGCCGCCAGGAGCGGGCCGGCGCACGCCCGGTAACCCGCACCAAACCCGAAGCCAACTAACGCGCCAGGGGGCCAAGGCGCCCGCCAACGAAGTGGAGGAGGGCAGGACGTGGGGGGATGGGCTCCGCACCTATCGGAGACTTGAGATGTTCTTGGGAGAGGGAGCGGACCACACCCATACCTGGAAAAAAAAAAAAAAAAAAACTCATTCACCCCATCCCTCCCTTGTGCCCCACTCGCCACACACAAAAAAAAAAAAAAAAAAAAAAGACGCTGTACACACATTCCCACATAACACTCACATCCAACACTGACCAAAGGGGGGGGGGTCACCCCAAATCGACTATACGACTGCTTGTGCCCGACCCCCGGCCCCGGCCCCCGACCAGACGCCCCCCGGACCGGGCCCCCCCAAGAGGGCGGGCCAACATGACCCGCACGAGCCACCCGGCCAGAGCCCCCCCCTCCCCCTAAATACCTAATAAACCCACTCCCTCCCCCCACCTTACCCTTGCCATCCCTGCCCCCCGTCCCCTGGGGGGTGCGGAGGCATCAGCCCCAGACCTGGTAGGCCGCTGACTGCACACCGCAGCCCCCCGCCAAGACCCCGGACACAGTGGCCCGCACCTCCTCCAGGCCCCAGACTCCTTGCCTCCATCGGAGAACGGGGGTGTGCAGAAGACCCCGACCCTCCCTACGCCTGCTCAAATGTTGTGTTGTTGCATGTTGTTCTCAAGTGCGTTTAAAAACTGGGAGCGCCGAAGGGGATGCACGGCACAGCCCACCCCCCTTTCGGAAGGTAGCTGTTGCCAGCGCACCCCCTCCGTGTGACTGCCCAGAGCCCTCAATGTCTAAGTGGGAGAGGAGGTGAAGGGAGCCGTCCGAGGTGAGGCCCACACAACATAAGCCCCCTCCCAGACGTCTTCCCCCCACCCCCCCCCTACCATGGCCTATATGAGTGTGTGATGTGAAAAATGTTTGAAGTGAAAGTGTCTAAGATGCAAAATAAAATTGGGGAGAGGGGCGTCACCAGAAAGTGGCAACCTCCAGTAACGCCCCCTCCCTCATGACCTACATGTGTGGCGGCGTGATGGAGCAGGCAGAGGGAGGAGTCCGGGGATGGGGAGCAAACGACTGGGAAGCCAACCCAGGGAGCCAGCTCCCCTACTGACTCCAATAGGCACCCCCGCTCCCCGAAAGCCCCACCTAGAGAAGGGGGCCTCGCCAGCGGCACCACCGTAGCCCGGGGGCCAGGGAGAGGCCGCAGGGCCCGCCAGCCAACCACCCACCAGGACCAACACCTAAGCCCCCCCCAGCCCACCCACCAAGCCTACTTAAACTAAATAAATAAATAAATAAATAAATACATAAATAATAATAATAATAATAATAATAATAATAATAATAATAATAAGAGGGGGGGACCCTGGCCAGCCGGCCCGCACGAGCCACCCCAACCCCACCCCCCAGGTGAAACCCGCACCGGAAGACGACACGGACCAGGACCGGGACAGGGGGCCGGACACAAGCCCACCAGAACGTCAACCCCCCCCAACCCCCCCCCCCCACCCGTGGATTTAATCCCTCCCCAACATTAACGTTCAAACAACTCACCATACATTCGACAGTAGACATCCAGGCTGGGTAGATCCCTACTCCCCCTCCTTTCCCCCTCCCCCCACTGGCAGAGTGCCTTTCCAATAAAGGAGAAGAGCATCTGCCCAGAGGTGTTAATGACCATGCCCCCCTACCAGCTCAACGGGCCCCGAGGCCCCCCAGCGCACCAGAGGCCCCGTGCAGGGGCGGACACCCGGGCGCGCGCCGGCCCACACCAAAAGCGGCACACCCCCCGGAACCGGAACCCCCGAGGCCCCGCCGGGGCCCGCGCCCGAGGGCGGCGCGCCCCGGGGACCCCAGACCCCCAGACCCACCCCGGCCCCACCCAGCGGCAGCACAGCCACCAGGTCAGTAACCCACGTCCGTCAACACGCAGCTCCCAAAGAGCGCCGCAAGCGGCTGCTGTAGGCCACCCGTAGGCCTCCCAAACTCCTCCCAGATGGGGGCAACAGACCCCGGAGCCGGATCCACCAGGCGCCCCACTCCAAGTGCCCCCAGGGCCCCAGGAACCCCTCCATCCAGCCACTGCGCCCTGCAGGAAGCAACCCACCGCCCCCTATTCCACTAAGTGATGGTGTTGATCAGAGGAGCCCAAAAAGACCAATCAGATGTGGAAGCAGATGCTGTCTCTAGATTAATATGATCCAACAAAAGATCTCTATACTGATTGATACTGAGATTTTGTTTACTTTTCCAATTCATGAGGATAGTTTTCTTTGCGATGCATAAAGCAGTAAAAACCATGTAAACTATTTCTTTTTTCAGAGGACTTTCCTCAAAATTACCGAGCAGGCAAACTGATGGGGATGGTGTAATCTTACAGCTCAAGCACCTTGATAAGTCCTTACTTATCTGTGTCCAGAACCTCTGGACTGGTGTGCATAACCATAACGCATGAAAATAATTATCAGGATGATTGCCTATGCAGTGTGGGCAGATATTAGATTGTGCCAGACCCATCTTGAATAATCTTTGTCCTGTGTAGTGTACTCTGTGAAGGATTTTGTATTGTATTAGTTGTAAGTTGGTGTTTCTAGTCAATTTGAAAGTTCTTAGACATGTCTGAGCCCAGAAATTTTGTTCAAAGGTGCCTGATAAATCTTTTTCCCACTTCATTATAGGAAGAGATATCGAATCATCTATTTTAGTCAGTGTCCTGTATGATTTAGACAGTAGTTTGGGGGGGGTTAAATCTAAGAACTCTATTATATTAGTTGGGACTTGTAAACCACCATTAATATGCTTATATTTATTTTTAATTATAGATTTAAGTTGTTCATATTCCAAGAATTTATTTTTACTAATGCCATATTGCATATTTAGTTTAGCAAAATTGATGAACTCGGTTCCGTCAAGTAGATGTTCCAGATATTTAATACCTTTATTCTTCCAGTATGTAAAGTTTATCATTTTATTATTTTGTAGGATATCAGGGTTATTCCAGATAGGTGTACGACTGCATGGGATAAGGGATGACTTTGTCATTTTGAGGAACTCCCACCATGCTGTCAGAGTAGAACTAATGTTGATATATTTGAAGCATGTATGCCGTTTTATATTTGAGCTTATAAACGGCAGATCTGAAATCATGATATTATTGCACATTTCCTGTTCTATATCTAACCAAGGCTCATCTAAAAGACTATTTTTTATCCATTTAGAGATGTATTGTAGCCTATTTGCTAAGTAATAGTTATGGAAGTTAGGCAGATCTAATCCTCCCCTGTCTTTAGTCTTCTGTATTGTCTTTAAGCTAATACGTGGGGGTTTATCTTTCCAAAGAAATCTAGAAATGGCAGAGTCTAGAGATTTAAACCAGTCAGATGATGGTTTATTGGGGACCATTGAAAATAAATAATTAATTCTAGGTAGGACCATCATTTTTATTGAAGCTACCCTACCCATAAGTGTGATTGGAAGCGATTTCCATCTTTCAAGGTCCTCTTCTATCCTGTTTAAAAGTGGGGCATGGTTAAGTTTAAGTAAATCTGTTAATTTATTCGACACAGTAATACCTAAATATTTAATATTTCCTGATTGCATTTGTAAATTTAGGGAGTTTTCGAGAGCAATTAATTGACAGTACCGTAGATTTAGACCAGTTTAACGAGTAATCTGATACTTTGGAGAAAGATTCTAGTATTCTAATTACTTGTAAAAGAGAATTATTTGAATGCTGGAGATAAAGTAATACATCATCCGCGTACAGACTAATCTTGTGCTCTATTTTCATGCATTTTATACCTTTTACAGCTTTTGTTTGTCTGATTGTTGCTGCTAGAGGTTCTATAAAGATGGCAAAAAGTGATGGAGAAAGAGGGCATCCTTGCCTGGTGCCCCTCTGTAGACAAAAACTGGAAGATATTTGATTATTTGTCCTGACCCAGGCTGTTGGAGAATTGTATAGAATTTTTAACCAATTTATGAATAATTCGCCAAAACCGAATTTATGAAGAGTAGCGAATAAAAATTTCCAATTTACTCTATCAAATGCTTTTTCTGCGTCTAAAGACAATATATTGGTTTTAATGTTTTTACTGTAGGAATAATCAATTAAATTAAGTAATCGGCGTGTATTTGTGGATGACTGTCTTCCTCTGATGAAACCAGTTTGATCTGGATGTATTATGAGAGGAGTTACTTTGTCTAATCTTTTTGCTAAAGCTTTACAGATTATCTTAATATCCACATTAATTAAGGATATGGGACGATAACTAGTGGGCAACACAGGATCTTTGTCTGGCTTGAGCAGAAGGCTGATGGTGGCAGAGTTCATATTAGCTGGAAATCTACCTTTTTCCTGTATTTCCTGCAACATTCTGTGGAACGTTGGGGCTAGAATATTCCAGAACTCTTTATAAAACTCAGTGGGGAATCCATCTGGACCTGGAGCCTTTTTATTAGGCATGCTTTTAAGAGCTTCCTGGGTTTCAGCTGTTGTCAGCGGGGAATCCAGTGTCATTCTTTGGTTATCTGATAATTTAGGAAGTGTAATTTTATCCAGAAATTGCTTAATATCCTTCTCTGATGGATTTATCTGTGGTGTGTATAAAGATTTGTAGAAATCGCGGAAGGTATTATTTATACACTCTGGTTCACTTACTGTATTACCAGTTGAATCTGTAACTGCAAATATAGTAGTTTTCTCCTTATTTATTTTAAGCTGATTAGCTAGAAAGCTTCCTGACTTATTGCCATGTTCAAAATTTTCTATTCGGAGCCTTTGTATTAGAAATCTATTTTGCTTTTCAATATAGTAGTTTAGTTCTAATTTTACTTCACGGATTTTACCTAACTTCCCTTCTTCTTGAGATAAATCTAGTAACTTAAGTTTCTCTTCTAATTCCTGAATCTTTTTGTTTTCTTTTTTCTTTTTATGAGATGAGAAAGAAATTATTTTACCTCTCATCACTGCTTTTCCAGCTTCCCACAATATCGATGCCGATGTACCTGGTTGATCATTGTATTCTAAGTATGAAGCCCACTGTTCTTTAATGAATTTTATAAATTCTTCATCTTTAAGCAGTGATGTATTAAATCTCCAGCTTTTGTTTTGTGGGGTTATTTTTTTATTAATTAAGGTGAGAGTAACAGGAGCGTGATCACTGATAGCAATAGGATGAATTACCGTCTCTGAAACAACCGACAGCAGTGAGCTACTTATAAGAAAGTAGTCCAGACGAGAGTACGAATGGTGAACATTTGAGAAAAAAGTGTATTCTTTACTAATAGGATGAAGAGAACGCCATGCATCGCAAAGACCAAAATCACTCATGTATTGTTTGACTACATTTACTGACTGCCAACTGCGCTGAGTCCCTGTTTTATTCAACCTGTCTATATCGTTATTTAAACCAAAGTTGAAGACACCTCCTATAATTAGTGAACAATCCCCGTGTTTTGAAAGTGCAAGGAAGAATTGGTGGAAAAAAGAGGGGTCATCAACATTTGGACTATATATACTGACAATACATAGCTTCTGGTTATGGATAGCTATTTTAATTATTATGTATCTACCTTCAGGATCTATAGTTTTATCTAATATTTTAAAACTAACGCTTTTGTGGATTAAGATTGCTACACCTCTCTGTCTAGAGTTATAGCAGGCCGCAAACACATTAGGGAACTCAGGTGAGTTAAGCTCACTTGCATTTGTAGCTGATTTGTGGGTTTCTTGCAATAAGACAACATCTGCCTTTAATCTAGTAAGCTGGTTAATGATCTTCATTTTTTTCTCTCTGGTGCCAGCCCCATGCACATTCCATGTCACAAACTTTACATTCGCCATAGATGTGAGTGAGAAGTTAGAAGGTGCATGCCCTTGAGAAAATAGTCATACATAGACCCAGGTAGCATCATATGATGTGCTTGTGATTGACTGATGTTCAGGAAAGAAGCAGACAGATAAGATAGAAATACACAAAAAAATAAAAAAGTGCAAAGAGTAAGAGAGTGTGTAAAGGGATAAACCATAGCCCGTGCCTTCTGTACCCAACCGTGAACAACAACCATACCAACGTACTCTTTAGCTGTGCGTGTATTTAATTTATCACCGTGTACCGATCTGTGCGTTTTATTTATTTATTTATTTTATTTATTTATTTTAAATCATTGAAACATGCTTTAAGTCCACCTGTGGTGTAACTAATAAAGCCAAGGGGTGATCTTCTGATCCCTGAACAACTGTCCATTAATATAAAGTCTATCAACCGATATGGTGGCTTTAACGCCGTCCATCATGTATTTCTTCCTGATTGGGAACAGCACTCGCCTGCGATCTAGGATTTCCTTAGGAAACTGATCATTAACACTAAAGTCTGTCCCTTTCAGTTCCCTGCCGCAACTTCTAACGAATTCTTTTTGTTTATAATGCTCAAATTTAGCTATGATCGGGCGAGGACGGGTTTTGTCGGGTTTCTTACCTCCGAGCCGGTGGACTCGATGAAAAGTGATGTTTTTTACCTGATCCGCCGGGATTTTTAGCTTCTGCTGAAGAAAGTTCCGGACCGTTTCTTCTGCTATCTCTCCCTGCTGCTCCTGAATGCCTGCAAAGACGAGATTATCTCTCATACTTCGCGACTGTATGTCCAGAATGGATTCCTTCATTTTCTTATTTTCGCCGGAAAGCTGGATAATCCCTTCGGTCAGCTCCGTAACCTTCCCCCTCAGCGCGTCGTTCTCGGCGGCCATAGCTGTTAGCTGGGCTTGGCTAAACTCCACCGACTCCCTGAGGGACTGAAACTCCTTGTGTAGAACCTCTACCAAGGCGAGACGCGCATCAAGGCTGGTAAGCTTCTTGTCGATGGATTCCAAGATGTCGCTGAAGTTCCTGTCTGGGGATAAAGTGGAAGAAGAAGCACTGGTGGAATTAGAACGCGTGCGCTTAAGTGACGGTGTGCTAGCAGCTGTAGGCTTCTGGGCCTTCCCCATCACGATGCTATCAAAACACTCGTCCAGGTAGCACTCCAGGCTCGTCACGGTCTCTTCGTCCAGTTTGTTCCCTCGTAGAAAATAAGACAGTTGTAAATGTTTGGGCTTTAACTTTGTATTATTTTTAGTTATTGGTTCGTTCTTACCTTAGCTTGTTTGATTTGAATTACATGAACGCCTCCATTATACTTACGCACAGCTCTCGCGAGATCTCAGCCGCTCATCTCTCCTCTCAACATTAGCATGTTGTAAACAGTTATTGAGTCTGTTGTGAGCAGCAGAGATTATAAAGTCTAGCATCAGCTGGGATGAAGGATCTGCAGAAGCGCTCCTTTGAGCATCTGGGATGCAGCAGTCTGTCACTGAAAGAGCTCTCCAGCTCTGCAACAGCTCCATGCATGGGGTGGGAGACATTGTCCATCAATGGTGTGATTTTTCTTAGAATCCTGTTGTCTCCCACCACCTGCAAAGGTCCAGTGGGCATCCCAGGACAGCGCTGGCCCTCCTAATGAGCTTATCCTTCACAAAGGGTCTCCTTTCCTTTCACTTGTTTGCTACTCTCACCTGGCTACGCTAGCACTAGCAGCCTGCTAAAAGCTCTGTGTAAAACTGCATAACAAGCTCTGAGAAACACACATGCCCATTATTACTTTTAAAATTACTTCAGTTATAACCAGAGGTGGGTAGAGTAGCCAGAAATTTTACTCAAGTAAGAGTAGCACTACTTCAACATATTTTTACTCAAGTAAGTATTTGGTAAGAAGGCTACTCAATAAATATTTATAACAATTGACTTAATATTTAAAAAATATGGAATTAGTCAGACAAAAATATTAAGTTATGTACAAATTCTGGTATTTTAACAACTAACAAAGACAATCACAAACAATACAAATTACTTCATCAACATAAAACTTATTAAACCAAGCAGTTAATGTAGATACAGTAAGTTAGGACAGTAAAGTACTTCCAATAACAATATCTACTGTTTACTGTAGTTAATTGACCTATAAATGGCTCGATGAGCTTAGCAGATAGAAAATGCCATTAAAATAACAAACAAGAAGTCTCACCTTAATATAAACTGTAGCCGTGTCTCTGGTGCATTTTTGGTTGAAACAAGTTTGTTTATTCAGTGAAGTTACTCACAGTGGATAGAGCAGCCACACATTTTACTCTAGTAAGAGTAGTGATATTCCTTCATAATATTTACTCAAGTAAAAGTAAGAAGTACAGTGCAGTAAAACTACTCCTAGAAGTACATTTTGTCCAAAAACTTACTCAAGTAAATGTAACTGAGTAAATGTATCTAGTTACTACCCACCTCTGGTTAGAATGAACTATAACAGATAACCTCCAAGGAGTGAGGACATTTTATGATATAAATTCTAATTAAATCTCCAGTGCATGGAGGAAATACGGGATCTTTCCCTGTATTTGCCTAGCAGCCTGCTAAAATCAGTAAAACAGCATAACAAGCTTTGATTCCAACTTACCAGTCTGAAAATGTCCTGAACACACATCCAGATATTCAATTCAATAAAATTTTATTTATATATTGCAAATTCACAACACGTCGTCTCAAGGCACTTGAAGTCGGTTCAATCAAATCCTCCAGAGAGATTGGTCAAAAGAGTTTGCTTTTCAAAGGTCTTTCAAAGTCCTGCAGCTTCTTAAAATCCCTTATATCCTCTCTTTGTCTCATTTCTGTTGATATTTGCATGTTTCAATAAATTGCTGTTTCTGGCTCTTAGGGAAGCTCAAAGAAACCAAGGTTGACTTACAAATAAAAAAAGCTTTAAAAACTTGATTTTTATGCACACGGAGAAAAATTAGAAAAAAATAGACATGTAAGTAACGATGGTGATGTTTATATTATAAATGCCATGACTTGTTTTAGATCTGGCCATGTCCATGAGCATAATATAAAAAGAATGTGTCTCAACATTTTGAGCAGTGTAATATCATGCTGTCTCTCACAGTTGCTACTTATTTCTTACAAAAACAACAAAAAAGCAAAGTTACTTTAAATTCTGTTCCTAGAGCTTGCTGTTGAAGTTCAACCTTTTAGAAATCTCTGATAAAAACCACAAAATAAAGAATTTACCATTTTGTACGTAAATAAAAAGTGATAGAAATGCTGGACTAGGTGAAGTCTGATTCAAGATGCAGGTTTAACTGTGATATGAAGAAACGGACAAATTCGGTAAGTTAGGAGACAGTCGAATGTAAAGGTAACTTGCACACGCCTTGGCTACTTCGGGAAGCTGCTGCACTATCATGCACATTGCATATCGTATTAGCGTGTGTTATTTAAATAGACTGGAGTCTTTTCCACTTTTAAATAGTTTACACTGTGCAATATTATCCTGTAAGTGACTGCGATTTATCACTGCACTTTATCCTGTACTGTAATTCACCGCAAGGTATCCTGTAGAGTTACTGCAATCTTTCTGAGCTGTGTGAAAACGAAATTTCGTTCTGTATGCACTCTGTGTATACAAAATGACAATAAAGAAAGTCTAAGTCTAAGTCTAAGTCTAAGTCTAAGTCTAAGTCTAATTTACTGTGGTATTGACTTTTTATCCCTTATTCCTTGAAGATAATTTTGATTAGACTAGTTTGTTCCTTTTTTCTTCCTCTTTTCATTATTATTTATTTTTTGCTAATAATTGTGTGTAACTGTGTGTGAATGCCACTGTCACACCCAAATTTGTCCCCATCGCGGTATAATAAAGGAATTCTTACCTCATCTTATCTTATCCTATCTTATCTTAAACACTAAATCTAGCCAAATGTTTAAATCTACAGTTGCTACCCTTCTTTATAAAATAGTTAGAGCCTCTCTAACCTTGTTATTCTAAATTATAATAATGTAAATAAAATATAAAATGTACATCACCGTCATGCTCAAAGGAACACGCAGCATCTGGTAATGTTCTGGTGATTCAGGACACAACAAACTCATTGGGCTTTCATCTGGTTGGAAAACAATTTAAGTGTCACATCAAGGGATGAATCGAAAAGGGAAAAGTAGTTGTTGCTAAACAAAGTTCTGCCTCAATGCTTCTGTAGGATTGAGGGAGAAAAGGAGCAGCCAACCGCTGCTAATCAATTACTGATGAACAGATCATCATCAGCGTGACCTTCGCCAGCAGAAGTTCAAGCAATGTGGATGCTTCGTTATTCCCAGAAGTGGATGCCAGAGGAAATCTGCTCTAAGGCCGGACTGCGGATCTTAGTCTCAGCCCCCCCCATCTACCATCAGCTCTGGTCCCTCTCATCCCAGTGACATCATCACATCTGTGTGCTCTGGACGTCATGGTGGGTGGACTTATGTGCAGGAACGGATCTCAATGTGTGATTTACCGATCTATGACTTTTTCAGTCCAGTTAACAGAATAACATACCTTTTGATGAGACGCAGCTGTAAATTTCTGAAAAACATGACGCATGATGGCACAGTTGGTAGTACTAATTAGGGCTGGACGATAATTCAATAACAAAATATATCGACTGATAGATGTCTATCGATGATAGAAAAAAAGGGTCAATAAAAAGTTCAATAGAATAACAGTTTTGCTTCCTTTTGCATTCCGGCCAATCATGTAGGTTAATATTACAGTCATTACATCCTCCCAACCAATCACAACGCAGACCCAGGAACCAAGCTCCGCCTCCTTCAAAGAGCCCAGAGAGCACGCGTTCTTTTCTGCTTTTTAAAAACTTGCAGTTTTGGTAAAAAGTTGGTTGAATAAAGAGTTGAGTTTGAATTCAGTGTTTACGTCTTTATCTAAAAATAGGTCAATAATCAACACCATAAAACGGGCAGGGCTGCACTTAAAATGTATGTTTTGAATTTGTTGATAGTTATCGATATCGATCAATATGATGTCTATTTTATCAATATGTTTTTTTTTCTATATCGTCCAGCCCTAGTACTAATGCGTATCGGGTGCAAATCCATGCCAAGACTTATCTGCATGAAGTTTGCATGTTTTGCCATGCCTGTGTGGTTTCTCCCCATAAGTATAAATGTGTGCAGACATGATTGGTTGCCATATACTAGACCAGCAACCAGTCCAGCGTGTGCCCTGCCTCTAGTCCAATGCATGCTTGGGATAGGCACCAGTCACCTGCAACCCTGAAAGGACAAGAGGAGACAGGCAATGTATGCATGGATGGATTGATGGATGAAACTATTTTTGCAGCGCTGCAGCACTGTCAAAAGCTTTGTTCTGACTGAAATGGACATAATTATGTTCATTCTTTTAAATCCATGCCTTAAGTTGTTGTACCAGCAGCAGAGGTCAATGTAAAGTTTAATTGAATATCTGTCAATCAATTCTTTTTCATTCAGTACTTCTGAATGTAATTAACATGATCTATTTTAAACAGAAACGGCATGCTTTAAACATTTTCTTGAGGAAACATTGATAGAAATGCTCCACTTGTCTTAACGTGAACAGTTCTTGTATATTTTGTACTATATTCATCTGTATTAAAAATGATTCAGACCTATAGCAGCTTTTAATCATTCTATGGTCTGCAAAAAACGTAATAATGCACCGTACAAACCCCTATGGGGCAGACAGACACTGAAATAGACAGAAATCTACATATAAAGTGTCTTTTATATTCCCTAACCCAATTCTTAAGATAACCCATGAAAAGCTGCATCTTCCTGACATGAAAAAAATAATCGTAAAACAATCCGTCTAATTTGAAGACAATCATCTCATCAGCCCACTTAATTTCAGATTTTTTTTATCACTGATAACAGACTTGATGATAATAAAATGTGTTTATTTCATAATTACTTTATCTTAAAATTGGACCATTTGGAAAGTCATGAAAGCATTTTGGGTTATTGAAGAAATGTGTCTTCCCTCATTCAGTTCCTACTGTCCCATGGTTGTAATACATATGTGTAAAATTATTTTTTGTGTATGTTTTTGCAAAAACATCTGAACAGTGAATGTAGCAGAGGCAAATCTGATCTGAAAGGGATATTTTTAGGTGTTTTGTTTGTAAGCAGGAAACATTTTACAGCGGAAACTCTTTGATAATCTTCACTTTGATTAAAGAAATTAGTTAATTAGATTTTTGGCTATGAATGTACAGAATACTACAGCGCTTACTGAGAATTGCAAAAGAGTCACATGATCAATCAGTATAAACACATCTTCGCTGAAAGGCCCCAGAGGCTGCAGCATCATTAAGCAAGAGGCACCAATCCCTGAAGACCAAGGAGCTCTACAACAAGTCAGGGACACGTTGAGAAGAATGAGAAACAGAATCAGCATCAGAATCAACTATATTTTCCAAGATTGCAGGTATAGACAAAGAATTTGACTTTGGAGTATAAGGTTGGGTTATAAAAAATATCCAAATATTTGGTGTTTTCCCGGAGCATCATCAGGTCCGTCATCTTCCAGGCAAGGCGAGTTTATTTGTAAAAACTACGTCTCAGTAACAAGACAATTCAAAGTGCCGTACATGAGCAGAACATACGAAAAGAAAACATACAGAGGAAAGGAGTGGAATAGTAGCAGCAGGTTAAGATATAAGACAAGTTGGACTACAAACTAAAACATTAACATTCAAAGGCAGCTCTAAACAAAGCCTTGATTTAAAGGAACTCAGAGTTTCAGCACTTTTATAGTCTTCTGGGAGGTTGTTCCAGTTAATTGGAGCATAGGAACTGAATGCTGCTTCTCCTTGTGTGGTTCTGGGTATGCAGATTAGATTTGACCCAGAAGGCCTGAGTGGTCTGAATAGTTGATGCACTGATAACAAGTCTGTGATGTATTTTTGGTGCTTATCCATTCAGTGATTTATAGACTAACAGAACTAACAGTTCCTGGCCTCACTTTGATTTGACCGATTTGAGATTGGTCAGAAAGTTTCCTCTCTAAGGAAACCCAGCAGGTTGCATCAAGTCTCTCCAAGCAGCATTCACTCCTCCTGAAAGAGCGTAGAGCCACAGTGGACAGTCGTCTGCATTGTTGATGGCTTTGCAGCAATCCCTCATACTGAGCATGCATGAAGCGACAGTGGAGAGGAAAACTAAAAGTTGAAATAACAAACAATGCAAACTGGAGAACAGTAGAACTCAATAGAGTGAGAAAAATAGGGCCTGATGTCCTCCAGCAGCCTAAGCCTATAGCAGTAAAACTATAGAGGTAGCTCAGGGTAACATGAGCCACTCTAGTTATAAGCTTTGTCACAAAGGAAAGTTTTAAGATTAGTCTTAAAAGTAGACGGGGTGTCTGCCTCACGGACCAAAACTGGGAGTTGGTTCCACAGGAGAGGAGCCTGATAGCTAAAGGAGTTCCATTTGTATTGTTTTACTCTCTAGGGTTTTTCAAGGTACTTTGCTGCAGTCAGAAGGATTTGTTGAAAAAAGATCAAGTAGGAGCATAGAAGATAGTCTGAGGCACGAGTCCCAGTAAAATTCTCCGCCTATGATGAAATAACTTAAGGCAAAAAGATGTGTTTTGAGTGGAGGCGTTGACGTGTGTGAGTAAATTTGGAACAGTAAGGAGCTTTGAACCGCAACCTCCGCCTCTCACTTTCAGCGTTGACTTTTTTAATATCAGACTCTTGACATTTCCTAGGCAGCAGCTGGAAGAGATCAGGAGGGGCATATCATTCAACCATTAGCCCGTTCAGCTCCCCCCTAATCCCTCCCCTCCCCTCCTGACGTCAGCGTACCAGCAGCCACGGATGGATGCCACAGTAATCCCCCACTCTGCGCTCTGAGCGGCAGGCTGCGCGCTGCCCGTGCCAGCGACGCACATGAATCCGGACTGAGGCGCAGCAAGAAGCGCAGACTGGCCGCTTCATTCCGGGGTTCATCGGGCGAAGCTGCTCCTTCAGTTTTTGATCTATGTCTGATTCAAAGGAAATTGGACTCTTTTTACTTTTCCTCAAAGCGCATGGCCAGTTATCAACTTAACTGGACCCAAAGCAGGTAAGGCATATTTTGAAGCGCAAAGCATGATCTATTGAACAAGTTACACGGATCTCTCAGCGACATGTATTCACTTTTGAGTTTACGTTGGGAAAAAGGCTTTCAGGTCAACGAATTGACTAATTGTCTTCCCTTTACGCCTCAGTGCGCAGTCGTTACTTGGTCACAGACACCTCTTTGTGCAGCGGGGATCAGGCGTAATTAGATGAGCAAAGTTTTTGCAGGCAAGGGGAAGGAGAGCGCACGAACAGCGCAGCGGCAGAGAGGACAAAGGCGCAGGGACTGTTCTGCGCTCAGTATTGGCACAACATGTTATTTCCCCTGGTGTTCAGGGCAAGGACAAAATCCCCGAATCCTTCTTACTGACGAAAAAAGTATCTTAATTAAGGATCTAGCTAATTACAGGGAACTGTTGAAACAATCCTCCTTTTTTGCTTGAACGTTTCCATTGTCGTGCATTTGGTTTAGTCCAACCGTCAACACGCACACTCATTTGTGCATTTATTTAAATCATTGCCAGATATTCTATCCTATCACTCAAACTTAATCACCTCTGACCAAAAACGTTTTTTTTATTGTTTTGATCATGTACGACCTTCAGGAGGTTGTGCATGATTCTAATGAAACCTTTGTTATAACTTGTAAAATGGCTTTACAGTTTAAATGGACATGGCCATATCTAAAAGAAGTCATGGTATTCAGTACTTTGCAAGACAAACATATGCAGTTCATATCTCCATCAAACACAATCCAGTCCCAGTGATAATATACAATATGCAGTGCAGTCAAATTCAGTTTACAATGCCAGTGAGTGAGAAAAAAACGTATCCAGTCAGTTTGGTGCTTCATATCAAGTGGGACATTTGCAGAGTGCTCAGGCTCCCTCGTGGTTCTCTTGCAGACACATATTAGAAAGGCTCTGAGCCTGATTATGTTATCATTTGTGTTTGGTATTGTCTTTATAAAATAATTTCATCACCCCACGCCACTCCTCTCTGCCTCACTGGTTTGAGGTGGTATTCCTGCAGGTTAACTAGACTGCAGTAAGGTAATGAGCTCATAATGAAAAGCCAATTGATGGCAACTGTTATTACTTTCGTTAATGTAGCTCAGAAAAGAGAACCTGTGGGGGCCACCACTCGCCTCCCGGTAAATATGCATTATGACTGCTAATGAGTGGGTCCCTTTTTTTCCCTCATTGTTTTTCATTGGTGGGAAATATCTTGACCACCAAGAAGAACTCTTAAATTTTTTCTGCCAATATTAATAAGAATACAATATAGTTGAATGAAAACATAAAATCTTGAATACATTTTTTAACTAATGCTCTGACCGAAATGTCATTTGTCTGTTTGGTTCGGATACCAGCTCACGTTTTCACCAAACCGTTTCTCCTCCGGTCGGCGCCGCTGATAAGAATGTGAACAACTGATCGTATCGTTCCAGCAGCAAAAAGGAGTGAGCGTGTAAACAAGCCGCAACAGTCACTAAGCTTCATTTGTACAGCTGTCATCGGTTTGATCTGGGTCACAAGGTGGAGTCCTTATGTGTTTCTGTTCAGATTTGATAAAAGAATAACCATGATTCACACCCGGCACTTAGATTTACTGTTAAAATGAAGTTTCCCAGCTGTGCAGCCAACATTGAGTTATGGATATATATATATTTTACAATAATCTCAACAGCTCTGATCAGCATAAAGCCATTCCAATTGAGTCTGCGTTAATAACGTTTCAACAGAAAGGGAACAAGTAATTAGAATAAGTACATTTATTATTAAAATGTTTAACTAAAATGAAGAATAATTCAAATAGGAAGGAGTTATGGTTATTGGATCGCTCTTTGAGTTGTGAGTGCAGCAAAGGAAATAGGATGATTTGAATCTGTTCTTTCTGACAGTTAGCTAAAGTCCAGACTGTCTTCCATCCTTTTTTGATTGTCATTTTTTCCCTGTATCACTCTATCCATTTTATTTCAAGTTTCTGTTCCCCTTCAGGCTGAGATCAGGCTTAGAATTCCATTTTCAGACTCGTAGTCTTGCTCCCACCCTACTCTCGCATCTACAGCACCCATGCTCACCCATGCTCACCCTATCTTTGATTCTGAGTGTCATTCTGGATATTATTGGAAACTCTCTTGCTGGAGAACAGCCCTCCGACCTATTCTAAGATCCAGATCAACAAGCAGTGTATTGTTACTCCCCCCTAAACATGTGTAAACTGCATACATATTCTTCTTTTACAACCATTCATAAGGGTGGAGCTTAGATGGCTCTTTGACCATTCCTCAGTTCAGATCATGTAGAGTCCTCGGTTTCTTTCCCTTCAGCTCATCTCACATGTTTTCTGTAGGATTCATCTCTGGGGACACAGATGGCCATGGAGGATGGTTGTACATTGATTTTGCCTCATATTTGGGATTACGATCCTGCCGGAAGACCCAACAATGAATCTTTACAACTTTAGTTTTGTGGCAGCAGCCCCCGTAAACATACTGACAATGTCCTGTTTTCTTTCCAAGGAGTCAATGATGCCATTTACTTTATGAGTAAATTTATTTATGAGTTCTAGCATCAGAAGAGAAACTGTCTCAAAGCATAACTAGTCCCTTATTATACCTTACAGTGGGCATGAGGTGTTTCTTCACATATTGACCTTTATACTCAGACTATTTGTTGCCTGAAATCTCAATCTTAGCCCAATGTGACCAAACCTCATGTTTGCAGTTAAGAGTTCCAGCTGACTGCATGTGTTTATATAATAATGCTTTATAACCTAATGTTTTTTTGTTTTTTTTGCTGGCATTCCTACCAAACGGTGTAGATGTGGTCTAAAGATGGTTATGGAAAGTTGAGATGCAGTTCTGTAACAGTGAACTTTGGAGATTGGTTCTCTTTCTTTACCACCTGACTTACTTTGCAATGCTGGCAAGATAAATATGAGCCCTTAGGTAACCCTCCCCAGTGACCAGAGAAAATGATTGCAGGTCATATCGATACAGCAGAGAACCAGATATCACAAATTACTAATAAAAAACACTTTGATCCACTCAAAGACAGATTAATAATAAATTATCCAATTACATCTATTTTACAGAGATTTCGTATCTGCTAAGGAATAAATCTGCTCCATGCAACGCTTGGATGCATCAACATGTTTCAGTGTGAGGTCATCCCCTAATTTCTTTCACACATCTTTACCAAGAGATCCAATAAATGTGTCTGGTGCTGTAAATATGTCAGAATTGCCAACAAAAATCCTGCTTGTAGAGAATGTAGATTAATGTGAACATGCTGTAGAAGAAAATATCAGGAAGAACAAGCGAGAGAAGTATTGTGCTTGGTGCTGCTTCAAAATGCAACCACTAGATGTCACAATTCTAGAGCTTGTTAGACAGGACGGTACCAGTGTAGTCTTATCAGCCTGATGCTGTGTTCATCTAACACTAACATTTCCCAAAATAAATAAAACACGCCAGAGCTGTTAGTAGCAGAGTGAAGATATCAGCTTTGATTGAACCAAGCCCATTAAAGTCAACATGCAGGAAAATATGATGCTGCTTTTCCCCCAAGAAGAAATGTGAGATGTGTTATCAGCAGCAGGTCAAACGTCTAATAACGCGGCGTCTCATTTATCACACGCTAAAGAGTGAGGCGCTCTGGGGCTTCCACAAATCTTATAAATCAGATCTCAGGCTTGCAGCTGCTAAAGATAACAGATGTATGAGTTTTAATTGGGACGTTTACATGGGAGCTTATTTTTTGCTTCTGCATCTCTCCTTTGAGTGTTATTCTTCCTTTTTTTTTTTTACTGGAACCAAAGAGACGGAAAAGCGCCAATTTACTTAAGTTCACTAGGTGCACATTGCAGAACCTGGATCGATGCTGAATTCCCAGAAATTTTAATATTTTAAGCTATAATAATTGGGTCCACATCAAATCAATTCTTCCTTCAAAAACAGAGTCAATTATTCAGCACAATCTCAACATCTCACAATGACCAGATTAATGGATTTACGAACTAGCTTCTAACCCATTTGACCAACGTTGAGGAAGATGGGAGTCTCAACACTGAGGTTTACGGGAAGCCCACACACACTGATCCATATCTGCATTTTGATTCCCATCATCCATTGGAGCACAAACTCTCTGCTATCAGAACTCTGAGTTATCGGACTGACGACATTCCCTCTGCCACAGAGGAGAAACAAAAAGAAAACAAGCACGTCAGGACATCACTGCAAGCTGGTTACCCGAACTAGGCGTTTGTCAAATCTGCCAACAAAGCTGGTAGAAGAAGCAACACAGCGCCAAACACAGAGGAGAGAACAGAGACGCGAGAACATCGTCACTCCATATGTGTCAGGAGTTTCTGAGAAACTCAGGAGAATTTTCTCCAAACACAACAAACCAGTAAATTTCAGCACTAATAACACTCTCAGACAAAAACCGGTTCATCCCAAAGACGGAACCTCCAGAGCACGGCTGAGCGGCGCTGTGTCTGCGGTCCAGGGCAGTGAGGACTGTCCAGACTCCTACATCGGAGAAACTGAACAACAGCTACATAAACGCATGGAGCAGCACAGGAGGGCCAGCAGCTCAGGGCCAGATTCAGCAGGCCACCTGCACCTCCAGAACAAAGGGCACTCTTCTGACGACAATGATGTCCAGATTTTGGACAGTGAGAACAGACGGTTTAAAAGAGGGGTGAAAGAAGTCAACTTGGTCAAAAGAGAAAAGCTACCACTAAACAGAGGGGGAGGGTTGAGCTTTCAACTCCCCAGTGTTTACAGCTCAGTTCTCCAACATGTTCCAGAGAGATTACATCAGCATCTCGTCATGGTTCAGGTGACTGAGTCCTCCACTCACACCAAGCAATAGCCTCTAACAACCCAGGACCGTGGCGGGTGGGTCATTGATTTGCATCTGACTGAGACTGAGAATTTGCACAGGCATACGCAAAATCATTGCATAAAGTCCTATTAGTCATCCACATCGTGCAGGTTTAGACATTAGTGTACTACATGGTTTTATATAGGCCATCTCTTTCAGTGACAGAGTGAGAGAGCTCTCTTTCTTTATTGATCGACCGATCGATATAACTGCTGTTAACTAAAAGTAGAATGGAGGCCAAATCAAATGTTTTGGTTAACAGGCTCCCCTCTGGTAAAAACCAGCTCCCAGTTTGTACCTGTGAGGCAGACAGCTTTTTAAGACTTGGCTTGAGCTTCCCTTTTTGATGATGCTCATAGTTAGAGAGGCTCAGGGTATCCTGACCATCTGCCTTGACCGACTGCCCCCAGTCGGTCAAGGCAGATGACCGTTCATACTGAGCTCGGTTCTGCTGGAGGTTTTCCTTCCCGTTAATGGCTAGTTTTTCTTCCCACTGTCGCTTCATGCATGCTCAGTATGAGGGATTGCTGCAAAGCCATCAACAATGCAGACGACTGTCCACTGTGGCTCTACGCTCTTTCAGGAGGAGTGAATGCTGCTTGGAGAGACTTTGATGCAATCAAGTGGGTTCCCTTATATAGGAATGTTTTTGACCAATCTGTATAATCTGACCTAATCTGATTGAATTTGGCTTTGGAAAGTGCCTTAAAATGACATGTAATTGGCTCTATATAAATAAAATTTAATTTAAAAAATTGAAAATTGAATCTCTGCAGTTATGCTGCGTAGACTTGGGCTACTGGAGGACATAGTGAACCAATTTTATCACCTTTGTAACTTTCTCCTACTACTCTCCATATATGGATTATCTGCATTTATCGCTACCTTAACATCATGTTCTCTACACATAGAAGTTGCATTAGGCCCAGCATTTCTGTTTGGCTGTGACAAGAGGGAGCTATTTGCTAAGCTGTTGCTGTCAACACCTACAAATGTTCTTATATACTTTAGAGGATGCAGTTGTATGGTCTTCCTGTGCCTATCATCGTCTCTCTTCTAGAAAAAGTGACTGCTGCCCCTAACTCTGTTGTGAAATACTTTTGTGTTTTTCAAAGATTTTACAACTCGCTCAGAGCTTGTCTCTTTAGCTGTGTTTCTCTCCTAGATGAAGCCGTTAAAGGAAATATTGCTGCCATTAACTCTTTACTTTTTCTTTAACATAGAAAGCCGCTGTGGATCGGTTCTGTTTCTGTGTTTTTTATGTGTATAGTCTGCCCTCTCACACCCCCGGTCGATTGCCGCAGATGGCTGTTCAGACCTGAGACCGTTTCTGCCGAAGGTTTCTTTCAGTTAAAGAAAGGTTCTCATTCCCACTGTCACCATGTGCATGTTTATTATGATGGATTGCTACAAAGTTAACAACTCAGCGCAATCAACCACTGTCCACTGTCACTGCATTATATTTCTGGAGGTGGGATTACTAGTCAGTTAATGCAATCGTCTTGATTTCCTTAGAAACCTTTTTACCAATTGGCATGATAAATTGAACTCGACTGCATTGGTTTATAACTAGAATCGAATTGGAATGCATGTAATTGACTTTAAATCTGTGTATATAATTGGATAGAAGTTACTATATGTTTTAGTGCATAAATTGGATCAGTTTTCTGTTCTATTTTATCTTTAAAGTGCCTTGAGCATGTGAATTGGTAACCTGACGCCGCCAGATAGATTTGCTCCGCATATCCATCTGGAAACCTTCCGTTGAAGTAATTTTGGGAAGGGGCGAAAATACTGGTTAGCTGATTGGCCTATGTTGGTGATGGGCCAAATAAACCAATCAGATCAACGAAGCATATGACGTACTCGTCAACATGCTTCGTCGTCGCTCTGTTACGAGCAACGACGAAAACACAACCATAAGCCAAGCTACTCTTGCTGCTGCAGGTAAAGGCTCGTTAGCTCAGCAAAGAAATACTCTGTAATTCCGATAAAACTTGCTCGATAGCCAAGCTAACGCTAGTTTCATCGGCTGAAGCCGCCATGTTCTTTAGACTGAACTGTCGCGCTTCTCGTTGCGTCACACCTCAACCCGCCTCAAAGCCAACGCTGATTGGACGTTCGTTTGGTGAACGGCTCCAAATTTTCTTTAACGGAGAGTAGCCAGACTGATCTGCGAGTGAAACCTTGAAAGCTCGCGAGATCAGGATGGTCTCACGAGGCTAGTGAATTGGCGCTATATAAATAAACTGATTTGCAGAGAATTTCGCTGCAGGTCAGGGCCATTATCAGTTTGATTTTTGTTACCATTTGATGCCAAAACTGTCAAACAGCTATAATTATTACTGTAAATTCATGTAAGGTTGTAAAGTGTGAACAGAGTGCCAGTCTTTGTTTTCAGTTAGTGCTATATTTAATGGTTTGCTCATACTTTAACATTGTTTTTATATGATTGGAAAATGTAATGTCTCGTTCAAGAGAAATGGACAAAAAATATTAATCCAATATGCCCATTCAGGTAATTATATTTCTCAAAACAATCTGATTGTTAATTTATCATGTTCTTAGTGATAGTGGTTGACAGACGTGTGAATGAAACTGTAAAACAGTTTTTTACCCCATTTTAACGTTCTCAGGACAATAGCTGACAGAGGAAATAATCGGACTTATTCTGAAAAGCTGGTGAGGAACAGATCTGCTGTAGATCTTGTTTCTGTTGTCGTAATCTCTCTCTCTTTGTCATTATGTGTAGGGGTTTTTTGAATTTAAGACATGGTGTAGCTCTGCTCTACGTTTAAGTTGTGGGTCAGTTTTGCTCCACAATAGTTTGTAGGCCATATCTGACTGCAAAGAATAACATTTGGTTGTTGCTGCTTGGTTATCTACTTAAATGCCACACATTCAGTCAAAGCAAAGAATGTAAGATTCAGGTTTGCTGAAGCACTTGCATGTACACCCTCCCCGGCAATCATACATCTACTCTAACGCTGTCCTGGATGAAAGTACTGAGAAAATATTTGCTGCATTCCTTCACATTGGCAGGCTACTAAAATCTATTTTTACAATGCCAATAAATTGGTGACAATCTATAACCTAACCTGGAACACATCTTGGAGGCCAATGGTCTGATGGAAGATACTAACATCTATTTTGACTGTATGCAGGACAATCTTCCCGTAGGCGATAGCTGTCTGTCACAGCTCTGCGAGGAGCTGCATGCTGACAGTTTTGGCATCAGAATCATGAGACACAGTGTGGACAGCTGGCCAAACCAGATCCATCTACAGCAACCAGTGACATATCACTGTTATGAGAGAGCAGCCCTAAGTGTTCACAATGGCCTTTTTCTGTGGTCTGGATCAAGGGGTGAGATAAATTAGCTAGTCCCCGAAAGTGAAGAACACATTGAAAAGAGAACCAATGACTTCAGCACAGGTTCCAGAGAGAACATGGCATAGAGGAGGTTCAGACTTGTTAAACGATGGGTTCTGTTTGCCAGGAGTCAGTTATTTTTCCAGGTATAGATTTATGGCACAGCTTAGTCCATTAAAGTCAATTGGTGTGTTTGTCTATCTTAAGTCAGACTTTGCACTTCATGGCGTCCCTTAGACCAAGGGTGTCCAAACATTTTGCTAGATGGGCCGAAATTGTCAAGTCAAAGGAACTCGAGACCAAAAAAATTAACACAATTTCTTTAACCAACAAAAATAATGTTAATTTTTTACCTGCTCTACAAAATAGGATCATTTTAAATAAATAAATTAGTCAGATTTTTTGTAGGAAACAATAAATAATGTTTAAATCATCGTAGATCCAAAATTTAAAGAGGGGTTTTGCTCATTTGTTGTATTAAAAGATGGTCATCCAGTTTGCAAATTATTTAGAATAATTTAATTTGACTCTTTAACAATAATAAACTATTTTTGTCTAGCCATATAATAACAGTATTTGGGTCAGTTGTTCTTTGAAAACACTTGCTATAATCAGCCAAGTTTAATAATTGAATTAAACCAGATTTCAATGAACCAAAGTCTGCATCTGAGTTATTAAATGTCGTTGGATGTTACTATGAAATTAAAGAGAATGTCAAAATTGTGTTTATTAAAAGATGAATACTTTGTGTTGTACTTGACATTTTCAATTGTGGGATTTTAAGTTTTCTGTAATAATTTTGCCCTAATTAAAAACTAAAAGCTTCCAACTGCATCAGCCACCTGTGCTGCTGATCCACCCAAAATCAGTACAGGGGCCACAAGTGGCCCCCGGGCCGCACTTTGGACATGCCTGCCTTAGACTCTCATAATAATTGACGATAGTTTTCTGTGTGAAATGAAAGCGTTTACTATCGATAATACATTTGTTCATGTAACCAGCGGTCCTAATTTCCCCCCAAACAATGGGTGTAACTGTACAAACAGCAGAAACGCTGCTCGTCGAAGCAGGAGACCCTTAATGTGTCCTCGATGCTGGATAACGGCTATAGTCTTGCCCGCTTGTTGATTGGACATCACCTCTGTGCTACTCTACTAACCTTTCCAAGAACCATATAATTGAATCTCCCTGACCAGCTTCAAAAGTTAGAGATGAAGAGAAAGTGGATGGATGCAAAGTGTTTTAACAGCAAAGGACAAGACATCTGCCAGAGATCTGAGACAGACGCTCCCTCCAGCCCACAGACCTATCTTACCCGAGGATCTCAAGGGATTCTGAGGAAGATTCGCTGTCACCTCTGTAGAGGGATTGCGTAGCAGATACAACGTGTGCTCTCCAGGTACGGACATGTCTGCAGAACAGGGTTCAGAGATTCTATCACCAGAAACTAAACCTGTGAGACAGAGATAAAGAAGTAAAAATCAAATCCTACAGAATTGACTTTTGACAACCAGACAAGAAAAACAAAACTGCTAAAATTTGGTTCCATGGAGTAATGGGACCTGGAGTGTGGGTTCGATTTAGGAACTGGAAGAGTTTCATCAAGAGTGTTCTTGTCATCAACTGTCGCAAATTAGTCTAAAGTATGGTGGATGTAATGTTTTCAGCATGGCATTAGTAAAGTGGAAGATAATTAGGGTGAATGTCTCCCTACTTCAGTTTACCTACAATGCATGGGAGACATCAGGTGGTATTAAAATGATATCAGTCTCATTACGTAAAACACAAAAAAGTCTGTTCTGCCTGGAGAGTAAATTTGCTTTGTAAGGAGCCTAAATTGAACACATTATGTCAGGAATAAGAGGAAGATATTATGAAAGTACAATTATCTTCAGAATCACCATATCAAAGCCTAAATTGAAAATTCAATGTTAGTTTTTATCAGAGTCTGATTCTTTACTATATGCAATACAATCAGTCATCCCACTAATGTAATTAGTAATTAACAAAGAAAACAAACATGAAATCTAACTACTTGAAAGGGATTTCAGGTGGAGAATGAGCCTGAATATTTTCTTTAGTTCATAAATGATCTAACCTTATAAAACACTCTCTCTCTTTTGAAAGGTAAACTTGTGGTTTTCATGCATTATTTGGATTTTTTTAAATACCTGACTTCAGTTTAGGGAAAGTTTGGGAAAAAGACACCAAGAATTTACCCGAGTGAATATCCCACAGGTTCTAATGTATGAAAACAGCTTGAGATCAAAGAAAAGTTATTCTTACCCTTGCGTCTCGTTTGACATCTCAGCTAACTGCAGCGGTTCCCTTGACCCATTGTTCTCCTCAGTCAATAGACGGAGAAGGTCTGCAAAACACTTTTCAACCCAGCATCAAAACTGCCTCTGCAAGGGAGGGTCTGGCTGTTTTCATCCTGGCAACAGTGCTAGAGACGCCGTGATTTTTCTCTTTGGATTTCAAAACCACATTATCTCAGTACAAAAAAAAACTCTTTATGGAAGATTAAATTATGTTTTAGTTATTTAAAGCAATTGAATTTAAAACAAATGGAACAGACACCTTATATTAGAGAGCCATCTGACAAAATTAATAATTTTTTTTCCAAACCTTGTAGTGTATTTACATTTTCACAGAAAGAGAAAATTCGTTATAGTTGTCACAAGGTCACATTCTATTGACTGAGCTTTAACCTTAACAGAAAAAAGATGATTACATTAAGGTATATTACGTTGAACATGTAGTCCCATGCATTTGAGTTTTGCTAAAAGCTTAAAAAATGTGATATTGTGTCTATAGTCATTGCATTTGGACAATATAAAGAGCATAGTCTGTTGAATAAAAAGACAATACAAGGCAATGTCACTTGAAGATTTTAAAAGCAGTCCACTTCTTAATAGTAAAGCATTTACAAAAGGTTAAGTCACTTTTTATGCATTTATTATTGCTACACATAATGGTCTGTAGTTGACAAGAGCAAAAACGTAGAGTAAAATAAAGCTTATTTCCAGAGTAGTTCCAAGGTAACTGGTGGGAAACCTTCAGAAACTTTACAATAACCACAGAACCTCTCACATTTTGTTGTCATAGACCAGCACAGAGTGGAGCATAATTGAAAAGCGCAAGTAAAGTTTATTGGTTAAGCGCCTTACACAGACAAGTAAACCTGGGGATGCAGAGCTTTGTATGCAGGTCATTTAATTTAACAGTAATTACAGTTTAATGGAAATGTGACTTCAAATCTTCGATTTCTTCCTGTATTTTTCCTGTCATGCATATGTTTATGCTTTTACCATCCAACATTTTTTTAAAGTGATAATTTCTATGCAATCAAAACATGTTAGTCCCACCGTTGTCTTTTTTAATAAAATCTAATCTAATGAAATCCAAGGCCTGCATAGCTAGGTGTTCAGATTCCTTTATTTAAGTGATAAATATAATAGATATAAAAATATTGAATAACAACACCAAACATAGTCAGAATAAATATACCAAATATTTTTTTATTGCAAATAATCTTGAAAGTAACAACATGGAAGAAGCGGCTCACACTTAGCTGCAAAAATCCCCGAGCAGAGGAAGGGCAAACCTAAACTGGGGCAGCTACTAGAAACTAATTCTCACTTAATGCTTCTACAACCAGTGGATAAAATTGAAATTTTAGCAGTCATCAGGAAATTTAAAAATAAAAAAATCAACAGACTTTGATGATTTAGATATCATCCTGATAAAAGAAGTAATTAACTTAATATCAAAATCATATTTTCAATCTGTCATTCATTATAGGCACAGGTCCAAACAGTATGAAGACAGTGAAAGTCATACTGTTGTTCAAATCTGGCAATAAGTAACATTCGATAAACTACAGACCACTATATTACAAAAACTTTACTGTAATAGACTGGATAAATATAGGGAAAAACATAAATTATTACATGAAAGTCAATACGGTTTCAGAGCTAAATGGTAAACACTTGTTTTAATTGACTCTGTTGAATAAATAAACTGCATTGATCAAAGAAAAGTAACTGCTGGGCTGCTTATAGACTTAAAAAAAGCATTTGATACAATAGATCACAACATATTAATAGAAAAATTGGAATGATCCGGGATAAGGGGATAAGAAATTATTTACAAAATAGGAAACAGTTTGCAAAACTTGAACATTTCTGCTCTTCATACGTGGATATCGTTTGTGGCATCCACCAAGGGGCAGTACTGGGTTCAAAATTATTTATTTTATATAATAGAAACTTGTGTATCTCAAATTTTTAAAGCAGTGTTGTTTGCTGATGACACAAATTTGTTTTGCTCGAATCACAACTTAAAGGATTTAAGAGACAACATAGAAGTAGAAATGAGGAAATTAATACAGTGGTTCACGCAAAATAAACTATCATTAAGTTTGAATAAAATGAAAATAATTGTTTTCTCTGTGTTGCCCTGCGGCAGACTGGCGACCTGTCCAGGGTGTACCCCGCCTCTTGCCCATTGAACGCTGGAGATCCTCGCAACCCCACAAGGGACAAGCGTGATATATGGATATAAAACATAAAACACATTTTCAAAAAGCTTGGCAATCTTACACAGAGTAAAATATTTATTGGATCAAAAATCACTACATACATTGTACTCTTCATCAATATTACCGTATTTGAATTATTATGTGGATGTTTGGGGCACCAACTATAAAGCTACTCTAAATCAAATAGTCAGGTTGCAAAAACGGCAATAAGAATCATTAATAATGCTGGATATGGAGCTCATCCCAACCCACTATTCATTCAATCAAAAATACAAAAAATTCAGGATTTGGTGGATTTCCTAACATTGCAGATTTTATTTAAGACCAGAAGCAAACAATTACCTTTTCATTAACATTGAGACAGTTTGTTGAAAGGGAAACACAATATAATTGATGTGGACTGTGTTGTTTTCAAATCAAAATATTCTGTAGAAACATTAGAAAGCTTTTGTGTTACTGCCAGAGTATAGTAGTGGGACAACTTGGATCAAGAACTAAAACAAAGTGAAACTATGCAACAGTTTAAAAAGAGACATACAGAATGCAAAATGGGTAAATGTTTTAAAAATCAAAATTTTCTGAAACTACTGGATTAAGGCTTTATCACAGCTGTCGTTTGGTCGTAGCATCTCCTTATTTGTACAATCTGGTGGTGTTTTCAGGTCAACACTTATAAGACGGTCTTTCTTATCTTTCTCTGGTGGTTTTGCTCCAGAACCGTCTTAATGGGGTTTGAATACAAAGGGTAATGCGTGGTGTTCGCTCTGAGCTGCTGGACTGGATTTGATTTATTGTAGTGAATATAGATGGTGTGCATAAGTCAAAAGAAGAAAACATCTTGAACATGTAAAGAAAGGAGCACCATCCCCTGCAACAAGCAAAAGGAATATTACTGTTGTGGTCCAAACCGTGACTAATGATGGCTGTTTCTTGCTGTATTATTTCTTCTTTCCTTCATTTCATCGCAGTGGTGCCAAAATGTCAGTTTTATGATTTTCCAGCAACATGTTTGCCTTACAACATTTTGCTCCATCGTGCAGATCGTCACTTTTCTCTGGATATTTTGACTGAACTTTTCATTCCTGGCAGTGATTTTAGCAGATTTGTAATGAAACGTGAGAAACTGCTCCACACATTAATTGTATCAGGACGCTTCACTGTTGGCATCACAAAGAACTCAGCTTTCATCTTTTCCTCTCCAGGCAAATTAATATTAAGATACTGTCTTATTCGTACGCATCTTTTCAGCTCTGCCCACAAATTTTCTACAGGATTGAAAGCCATGCTTGATAAAATAAAATAAAACTGACTTTGTGACCCTAAACCCACTTTTAACCTATTTGGGGGTAAACGTTAGCTTCACTAACCCATGTTCCACTAACTAAAATATTAACTCCGCTAAGGCTAAACCAATAAACAGAGAAATTAGTGGAAGCTAACGCTAACTGCTACCCGCTAAGACAAGCGTCCCTCAGGGTTACCAAATCAGACTGTTTTCAGCCACAACACAACGTAAAAGCTGCCTGTCTGCATAAAAACCAGCCCAAATTTCATCCTCTTGTGAAACTCATGTTAAAAAGTGTAAAACTATTACACTTAAGAACACATCACAGGGAAACAACTCAATTACAAAAAAGGAAAAAGATTGTACAGAAGGGTTTCACAAAGAATGGAAAGATCACTTTTCCAATCACGCCTCTGCAGTTGACTCTGTGTACTCTTTTAAGAAGAAGTTAAAACTTTTCTTTTTTAAACAGGTAAATGTTTTAAATGTTGGATATTTATTTTTTGTGATTTTATCTTATTTTATTATTTTAATTATTCTTTTATTGGTTTTCTGTGCAGCGCTTTGTGATTACTTTGTCTGTGAAAAGTGCTTAATGAATACGCTTTACTTCCTTACTTCCTTACTATGCCATCAAAGCAACCAAATAAAAAGTTGTCTGTCTTACTTTTGAGTAGTAAGTCATCCAATGCATTAAAAGACATGAACCAAGTGACATTTGTTGCAATTTAGATCAACCTCTCATTTTTTAAAGTGTTCATCATCTTGCAGGCTGACAAAAACAAAAGAATTCCACCTTTGGACTCCAGGCTCTATTGGGCCATATTCATACTGCAGGTCTTGATGCTCAGTTCACATGTTTTGCTCAGTTATCTGCTAGTTATCTGTTTGCAGATCTTTGAAACTGTGCCTACCACCGCTTGTGAGCAAGTTTCTAACCTGTGTACTGATGTCTAGAAATGTTGTTGTACTGACATGGACGGGGGTCCTTGCACAGCCCCTCCATTAATCAAGGGGTCTCGAACTGAAAAAGCAAAAAGTGTAAAAACCCCTGATCTGAAAGCAGCAGAATGTCCTTGTATTTCATAGGCCTGCATTCAAATAAAACTTTGCATACATTATTAATATGTATGCCTGTGCAGCACAATGGTGCACACACAAACAGAGCAGTCAGTAAGTTGACCTTTAAGGGGAAATGCTGATGATGTTGCCCTGGAGCAGACTGACAGAAGCGAGGCAGCCACACAATCAGCACCACCGGGCCCATCTGACCACCGTCAGCAGGCAAAGCGGTTGAAGTGTCTTGCCCAAGGACACAACGACTGAGATGATCAGAGCGGGGGGGGGGGGGGGGGGGGGGTTCAAACAGTTGCTACTACAATAAAATGGAAATTAAACACTTATTTTGATCAAATAATTCTGGATAAAGGGTTTATAAAAAAGTCAAAAGTTAGTAAAAATGAGCCGTGTGATAACTCACTTGCAGAGTACATCATATCTATGCAGGAAGTGACACAGGGACACACTGCTCAATGTTCTCATTGGAGAAAAAATGTCTATGAATGAATTTAAAGAATTGTATAAACTCAAGGTAACATTCCTGCCTTGGGGGAGAAAAATGCCTTTTTCAATCCTTAAATTGCGCTTGGGTTAATCTATTTCACGTGTCTGTGTCTCCTCTTGCAGGTTTAAGATGAATGAAGGACTGGAGAACAACTTCACTCATCTGCACGACAACTGGACGTTTTATAACTCTTCCGCAGAGTACGTCACACCCAGGAAGAACATCACGTATGTCGGATACTACCTGCACCAGCCCTCCACCGCAGCCATCTTCATTGTGTCCTACCTGCTGATCTTTGTGGTTTGCATGGTGGGAAATGGAGTGGTCTGCTTCATCGTGCTGAAGAGCAGAAACATGCGGACTGTGACAAACCTGTTCATCCTGAACCTTGCTGTGAGCGACCTGCTGGTGGGGATTTTCTGTATGCCCACAACTCTGCTTGACAACATCATTACAGGTAAGCTGGGAGTGAAACACAAGCTATAAATGGGTCTTTTTTTCCCCATGTGGTGAGTGCTAGTAAGGCTTTTGAACCAGTGAGTCTTTTGACATGTTTGGCAAAGGTATACAAATAGGATGTAAAAAATTGATTGAAAGCTGTTTAAAAACTGGTTTAGATGTAACAGAATAAACCATCATAGACTAATGGAAACCAAAGAACCTAAATACTGGGGAAAGAGTGGCGTTGGAACCAGTATGCGACTAATCAGTAGAATGCAGAACAGCTTGGAGACACAGAGCAGGGGAACTGAGGGAAGGAGACTATTAAACACAGAGAACACAGAAGGAGCTTGACTAAAACACCAAAAGATCTACAAATCCAAAAGGGAAAAAGGCTAACACTAATTTAAAGTGGAAATCCTCCAAAATCCCATTGAAACAGAACAAAAAAACAAGAAATTCAACACATGAGATGAAGTAATATTGAAATACTATAACACAGAAAGAGATAGAGTAGCCAAAAACTACTCAAGTGAGACTAAATAGTATTTGGTAAAACAGCTACTCACGTACTGAATAACTGAACATAACATCTGATTTAATTTGTGAAAATCTAAGTTACGTGCAGATTCTGGTGTTTTAAAGAATAAAATTGGCATGATTTCCGTGGGCGAAGGTGGACCAACGGATAGGCAAGAACTTGGGAGCCGCATGATGAGGAAATATTAGTTTTAATAAATGAAAATGACAGCTTACAGAGTAGACCAGGCAGGGAGCAAACGGGAGGTGACACAACAGGCGATCAAACAAACCTGTTCGCTGTAGCAATGACCTGGATAGCTGATAATTTGTAAAGGCAAGTGCACAGGGCCTATACTCAGTTTTTGTGCACTCAAAAGATGAAAATGCCTTATGCCCAAACAAATCTTGATTTGTAAAATCATGCGCATGCACACCAGATATCAAATTCAATTTAAAAGTAACAGCTGCCTAATAAAATAGTAGTTTTTGAGAATCCCTTCACAGAGGGCTCTTCTGAAAATGGTACACGGCAGGATTTTCTAAGACATTTTTGCTGTAGGAAAATTCTGCAGATGACAGAGATGTAAGTACTTAATGATTTGTCTTGTGTGTTTTGCCTTGCTGCAGAGGCGGTTCTAGACAGGAGCCAACAGGGGCCAGTGCCCCTGTAGAACTGGTCCTTGCCCCTGTTATGGCCCCTGTACTAAAGACATAATATTAAATACACTCCTTACGATTATATGCACTGCCGAAGAAACCACTTTGACCCACTGTTTTCATCTCCTAGATCAGGGGTCTGAAACCTGCTGTTCCAGAGCCACAAGTGGCTCACTTAATATTATTAATCAATTAAATATTGCCCTGTTTTATTAAATAATTCTTTTATGTGCCCCTATGAAAAAAAACACTGACACCACCTGGTAAATTTGGTGTAGAACTGCCACTGCTTTGCTGTTGGGCAAGAGATTAGCCATTTGGCACCAGCTAACACTAACGGCTATTGATAGCCTAGGGTTACCCAGGCACACGTCCCGGATTTCCTGGGAAAGTCCCATTTTTAGATGACCTATCCACAGCAAAAGCTGTCACCAGACATTCCCTGATTTTAGCATTTGAGTGATTAGAAAATGTGTGTAGAGTGTTATTTTGGTGGCCGGGTAGATAGTGGGATAATGCATGATGTGTTGTGCACAACAACAGCTATTACGGTAGCTGATTGTGCTGTTGTTGAAAGAGGCCAGAGATTCAGCCGCCTTAAAAAAAACAAGAAATGAAAGAGCAGAGGTATCTGTCCAGCGACATTATGGTATGTGTGAATTAATTTGTTTTGTTTTGACTGGGCTGATCCTTATGGGCTCAACGCACGACAGCGACTAATGGCTTTCATCGCCACCCCAGTGAAGACCCAAGTTCAAGAATTTACTAACAGAAATAAATGAACATCCAAAGAACATCACTATCTAATGCTGTTTATCTGAATTAACAATCAACAAATCCTTTTTACTAGGCTAGTGAAACTTAACTAAACTACTAAGCAAAGTTAAGATAAAAAGAAGCTAAGGAACTATGTACACACACAAGAAACAAAAGGACAAATAGAAAAATTCCAAAAACCATCACAAGAATAATTTAGTGAATGTTGGGTTCACAGTCGATCCAAATTAGACAACCAAAATTCATCTTAAAGAATGTGGAATGAGGTTAAATTAGCTTAACTAATTTAGAACAACATTTGATATGTGTTCAACCCATTCACAACACATCGCCAGGTTAGATAAAACATTATTTGAGGAAATAACATTTTAAAGAGTGATTTACTGAGTAAAAATAAATAACCTCTAGGGCACTTTGTTTTATTGATGCGATTATTTCTCCTAGAAAGAATTCAGACACAAATCGGTAACTTAGGGGTGTGCTGTAGCGGACAATCGACCAGAAATGACGTGTCGAGGGCCATCCTGTGGCTGTTGTTTACATTAGCTTGATCAGTTAACCTCCTTAAGTTACATGAAGCACCATTAAATCGACATTATTGTTCCCTATTAATGCCGCACTAATGCTCGTAGCACTATCGAACAATGAAAAACCAGAACCAGCATGATGTTTAAAAAAGCGTAGTTACGTTTACTAGAGTTAGTTGAAGTAAGTTATCCAGGAAGCTAATATCGACTAATGCTAGCGGTGCTAACTTAAAAATACTTTGAAAGGTATCCATGATTAGTTGTAACAATGGACTTACAATAGATAGAAATATCTATTTTTGATATAAAAAGAAATCAATAAAAATACTGTAAGCTGTATAGTTTTTATAAATTTAAATAAAACGTTGTTACATGGACGTCACCATGTTGTTTACACTGAGCCACTAAGCGACTCCTCGTTAAAGGGGAGTTTTCCTCTCCACTTTCGCTTCATGCTTGCTCAGTATGAGAGATTGCAGTAAAGCAACGCACAATGCAGACAACTCTCCCTGTGGCTCTACGCATCTTCAGGAGGAGTGAATGCTGCTTGGAGAGACTTGATGCAACCTGCTGGGTTTCCTTAGAGAGGACATTTTTTGACCAATCTGTATAATCTGACCAATCTGTATAATCTGACTCAATCTGTATAATCTGATTGAATTTGACTTTGGAAAGTGCCTTGAGGTTACATGTTTCATTAATTGGTGCTATATAAATAAAATTGAATTGAATTGAATTGAATTATCCCTTGGAAGGCAGCGGGGTTTAGAAGCTTTATGGAGAAAAATAGTTGGCACGGCAGTTGGTTTTAGCGTGCAAGGGTAACGCCCACCTGTTATCATTAATTTGTTGGTAAAAATGACTCAAAGTCTTCTGTGTTGAGAGTACAAGTGTGGTTCCTTTGGAAGTGGTGTTCCTTCAGTGGTGCTCTTCTATTTTTCATGTGGTAAATGAAGACTCGCTTCACTTTTGTTGTTGTTTTTTTGTTTTGAAGTCATGGCCAGCCGTGTGGCAATTTCTGAATTTCCACTGGTCAAACGCAATATGATAAAAAACAACTTACCCATCCTGTCTTTAACTCTGTAGGTTCCAGTCGAGTAGGAAGTAACCGCGTCATCAACCCAGCATGCATTGCACGTGTGAAAAAATGGCAACCTCCATTGGTGAAAAATATAACAAAGAATTTACAATTTTTGAAGTAATTATGAGTTTTTACGTATCACCAACAACAATTTTTGAGGTTAATAGGAAAATTACAACATATGTAGGTCAACCTGTTCAACTAGTAATAGATCCGTTTAAGCTCTATTTGGTCATAATGAGCTGACCGGAAAAACACAAACATTAATGTCCCATTGGTGTATAAAACTGTTATGGAAATAAAGTTTGTTATAACAGTAAAATACTTCCAAAACACATCAGCATAGTATGGTTTCAAAATTGCTAGTGGCAGCTTAGTTGTAAGCGTGGCCTATTTTTACCTCATTCAAACCTTAAAAACAAAACCGTAAAAACACATTAAAAGTAAACAATTTTAAACTTAGTCTGCTTATTTCTCTGTCAAACCTCTGCCGCCGTGACTGTTCGATCGACTTTGGGACGTCTGATTGTAAGAAGTTGCTCCGGGGTGAAGCTGGTTATCTGGGCAGGGGCGAGGAAGCGGCTGGCTCAGGTGGAAACAGCCTGGGCGAGCTTTACACAAGTCTCTGGTGGTCTTCGTTGGGCCTATGGAAGCCGCAACGTGTGGATCTCTGGCGTGGATCGGCCCCCAGGTCAGCTTTCTCCTGCACACCTTAAAAAGATCATAGAAGTTGGTTTCTGTACAAGCTGGTTCCTTACTCTGGCGTCTGATTGCACAGAAGACAGACTTTACATAGCCTGGCCGATGGTGGCTTAGTCTCCCCAATGTAGACGTCTCTTCACGGTCCTCGGGAAAGAGGAAGTTGAGGGGGAGAGAACATGGACTTTGTTGCAGCAGCACCCTGCTGTCATGGCAGTCCCTGTAGGAGGGAGTGACTCTGCAACAGTGTCATATTTCTTGCGGCTCCAGCCTTAGAGTCTGATTTTATGTTCTTTCTGCTGATTTCACACCATTTAACTGAAGGGGTTTTGATATTTTCAAAGCAGCCCATGACAGACAAGGATGAAGAGTCAGAAGATTTTGCTGGAATTGACTAAAATTTTATATCTACTCTGCAAAAGAAAAAAAGCAACCGGATACATCCTATATTACAGACATGGAAACCTGGAGAATATCACCATTTTAAGGGCGCACCTCACGGCTGATCCAGATGAATGGCTGTAGTGCCAAGCGACGGCAACTAGAGTTGAACATTGTTCAAATTTCTTGTGTCGCCCACTTGCGCACGTTCATGTGTACAAGCTTAAAATTTCACACCCGGCAATATCCGGTTGCTTGGCTGGAGGAGGACAGGTGATTGTCGCCTCATTGCACGAGTTCCATAGGGAATGAAAGGAGAGGGAGCGACGTCGCTCCCCGTGGCTCGAGTCCATTACTGGTTGTTCAAGAAGCTGCTTTATGTTCTGTCTCAGGATCAAAGATTTACAGCTGTACAAATGTGCATTTGCTGGCCGACATTTTCACGTATATATAATGCAAGTGTAAGTTGGTGGACGTGGCCAGCTACAGCTTATTTGCATAAAATAACAACAGCGTATTGTAAATTTGCTCAAAATAGGCAAAACTGGGGGGGGTGGAAAATCTCATAATCCAAGATGGATTTTGTGCAAAAAATGTAATGAAAACGTTTAGTGTAGCCCACCAATCTAAATCTATCCTAAAGGAAGCATAATAGATCACCTTTAAAATCTGATAAGGAGTGAAAATGAAGGCAAGGCGAGTTTATTTGTAAAGCAAATTTCAGTACAGGGACAATGCAAAGTGCTTTACATGATTAAAACATAGGAACATAAAAAGAGTAAAAAAAACAGTTGGAATAAAATGTTGGAAAATTGAAACAAAACAAAACATTATTTTATTATTATATTAATGATTTTAAAAACAGTTGGACTACAAACTAATGATGTTTCAGTTAACAGTTTAACTAGAATAGTCAGAGACAATCCTAAACAAATATGTTTTTAAACTTTATTTTGAAAGAACTCAGGCTTTCAGCACTTTTACAGTCTTCTGGAAGTTCGTTACAGATATGTGGAGCATTAACCGAGCCTGCAAGATGAATTCTTGCATTTTTTGTGCGTTTGCAAACACACAATAATCCATCTTGTACCACTCCCGCTTCAACCGTTTGTCTCTGAACCAAAAAACTGTTTGGTTCACGTTGCAGCATTTTGTTTTAAGGCGGGACATATTGCTGCAATGAAAGCAGGAGCGGCTGAGCCCACAGCTGAACCAACACAAACATGGCAGCACAGGAGGAAGCACGCGTAGCTGCTGTTATCGCCCCTGTTTGTAAGACTCCACAATTTCTTCTTTAATAATAGAACAGAAAGAAGCGCTTTGACCTGCTTTCCTCCTTGTGGTTTTTCATTGCAGTTGCTGCTTACGTTTTAATTTGATATTGCGATTGGCTAAAGCCAACCTTTGGTAGGCGGGCAGTAGGTGTTGCTTCACCCAATAGAGTTGGGCGATACCGGGAATTTTTACCCGATCCGATATCAAGTAAATACAGGGTCAGTATCGCCAATGTCGATACCAATACTGATACTTTTTTTATATTTAGGCTTAATGTATCATGAAACTGTTGACCTTTTGGTGTTTTTGTGATTTTAACTTTATTATTACAATTGAATAATAATAATAATAATAATAATGTTCTGCTCATAGTGTTTTTTTTTCTAATCCACCTCTTATGATATATCTTTCAATCGTTATGTAATTTTGTTTGTGTTGTGTGCACCTGTCTGTTGCTTTAATTCTATAAATTTCCCCGTCGTGGGATAAATAAAGGATTATCTAATATTAGTTTATTTTAGCTAACACTTTTTAATGGGTTAAATGTACTGGGTTCTTTCAAGGTCTTAATTACACTTTCTGAGTGGGCTCCAGTAGCATGTGACATATAATATGTACTTTGAAAGTTAACATGAACTGCTGCTGAAGATGAACACTCTGATCTACCTGGATGTTCTCTGGAGGACTGAAACGCCTCAGTCAGTGACGTCAGTCTGTGGGTCTGTCGGGGCAATCAGAGAAGTTTCGTCTCCTCTCTCGACGTTTTCTTGCACATGGTTTTTCATGTGCTTATATAAATTTGTTGTGTTTCCACTGTATTTAACCGGCTTTTTACAAACTATACAGCTTGCTGTTGTTTTATATGTGGGATTAAAATATAGCCAAACAGTGCTTCTTTCCTTCTCCTCCATGTTTTTCTGCTCCGGCGGTCGGTCGGTCGGTCTCTCTCTCTCTCTCTCTCTCTCTCTCTGAGTCTGAGGAGCAGCAGCACGGTTATTTGAGTGTTGAGTGGAGAGAGAGCTGAGTGGGCGGGCCAGGCTGAGCCTTTATGCTGATTGGCTGGCACCGCTGAGCCATGTGATGGTGCAACACGATGCGGAGAGGTGAGGGGAGGAGCAGCAAAGTGCTGTGACACAGACAGGGAGACTTTGGTGAATCTGCTGCAGTCAGAATGAATAAAAAGATTGCTCTTTTGAAATGCGTATTGTTCAATATCAATACCAGCGTTGGTATTGACATTATCGATACTAGGATCGATCCGCCCACCTCTATCACCTAATCAACTTGGAGAGTTCTCCTCCTTACCAAAAACTGATTCAATTGGAGCGGTCCCAGATTGATAATGTGCAGAACATAGAGTGCTACATTTTATCAATCTAGCTGGCCAAGTTAGTGGAGAATAGAAACTAAATGAACGTCCTATAGGACTCGTGGTGCAGTGTGGCTGTGGTTCTCCATTTTAACATCTGCGTCACCTGTTTCCACAGTCTCCAGAAGGAGCCTGACATGAGTCAGAGTTTGCGCAAGGGGTCAGTTTTTTATTTATTTATAGATGCATTACATGCAACCGTTGCATGTAAAGTCACGTAAACAAGATTTAGGCCCTGTTCTGTGTATGCACAAAATTTATAAGTGAGGCCCCTGGTCTGCAGTTCCATGACCAGGATAAATCTTCTTCACCTGGGTCCGAGGTTCCGGAGCTTCCTCTCCATCACCCCATAGTTTGCTTTTTCAGGGCAGCTGAAAAGATCCCTCGATAATTGGAGCACATTAGAAAATAACATTAGAATGATTAAGCTTGTGTATAAACCAGACATCTCATGTTGTCATAAACTGTTAGTGTGTGGCTGTGTCTGCTGCAGCCTTCGCTGTGTTGAAGGCTTCCTCCTGTTCTTGCCCCTCCTACAACTGTGCAACTCGTAGCTGATTACATATGTGGGGGATTTGGGGTTGGCCAGCCTCTGAGGTGTTAAAAAAAGCGAGTTTGCTTTAATGGAAACCTTAACTTTTTGATTGTATTCTAATTTAGTGACAAGCACCTGTCTCACTATGAACCACAGATGGGTGCAGTTTAGATTAAAACCGCATTCCCTGCAGACACGTTCACCGCACATGCAGCATCCTGAATCAAAATTTGCAGAATGTGCAAACTGAAACACCAGGTATGGAAAAATGAAACAAAGGCAGCAGCAGGCGGATAAAAAAACAACAACACAGCATGAAAGTGAAGTGGTGGTTGCCTGCTGGAAATCATACTGTGTCTAGGTATCTAACGAGTGATGAATCAGGCCAATTCTAGAATGAGGGGGCACATTAAAGGTGAGATTCCAATTAAAGTGTAAAGTGTAATAAGACGTGCAAAAAAATAATTGAATCATGTTTAGGAAAGAATAGTTCTTCTTAGCTGCGTTTATTTCTCTTGTGCTTCATTGCTTTTAATGACTTGCATGGTTTCAAAGGCGGACGATTTTCCAGCTTTAAACAAACTTTATTCAGAGTTTAGAACAGGTCAGAAATGCCTGTTCTTATCTTTTCAGTTTTGCTCCGAAGAATTTGCATCATAACGTTTCATTGCCATATTTAATCTTGGATTTTCTGGTGGAGAATTTGTTCAACAGCTGGTTAAGCCCAAAATGCTGTGATGACGTTTTAATTAATCTTTTTGACTCTGTGTATGAGGGTTCTCAGTCAGATTCATCCTTCACATCAAACATGTCAAATTTTAATCTTTGCTATCCTAATCCATAATTGGAGTCATGTGAGTATATTTTACTTTTTCTGCCCAGTTTATGTGTCAATGAAGCATTAATAGACGAGATGGGTAAAGTGAAGCTGATGGTATGGTGGGGAGAGGAGGATTTTGTCCTCCCAATTCAATAGAGGAACTATGGAGGATTAAAGGGGACAATATTAAATAAATACATAAATAAATGGAATAAATATATGATGAAATAAATAAATGTAAATATAGCATGAAATAAATAAATTTAACATTAAATAATGACATGTAAAATTAAATAATGAAATGTAGGATGAAGTAAATAAATGCACCATTAAATGTCCCATTAAAATCATTACATGTATCATTAAATATACCATGAAATAAATACACATCACATGAAAAAAATGAAATGTAAAATAAAGTAATGAAATGTAAAATGAAATAAATAAATGTACGATTAAATAGTCCACCGAATAATTAAAAGTACAATTTATTTATTCAATACATCATTAAACAATTAAGTGTACCATTAAATTATGAAATGTAAGATTAAATATTTAATGTGCCATTAAATAATTAAATATGCCTTTTAAAGTTATGACATTAAATAATGAAATGTCATTTTTGTTAAATTCATTTGAATAAACATTTCATTATTGGAAATTGGACAAATGCTTAACTATTTGGTAAATTGAAGATAATATATGTTATTTAAATTAAATCTAAAAAGCCCTTTACTTTTCAAGATATGAAGTGGATTCTGAATCTTTTTCAAACTTGTGGTTTTAAATTCTTATCTTGACCTGGAAAAGGATAAAAAAACAATCCCAGACTTTTCAAAATTTACGACTACATAGAAACCTTAGTAGTGTAAATTAGAAATAGTGCTTCAGTTACATTTACTATAGAGGAAAATATTAAGAGAGCATATTCCCACTGAATAAAAGTAGTAAAAGATAGGTTGAATTTCTCAAAATGTTTTAGTGTTGAGGACAATGTGACTTATGTTTGCAAAGAACATGTCCCCCAAAAGATGTGTTGTCATTTTTTATACTGACAACAAATATCTGTCAGGAAAAGCCAAATGTGTGAACATGGCGGCATGGCTTGATGCTGTCCAGACTGTGTGTGGTGCTCAAAAGGGGACAAAAGCCCTTCAAGGAGCTGAACTTTGGGTTGTCATGGAGGAGAGCGTCTTAAGTGCAAACACAAGGGATTTTCACGCGCTGTGTTAATTTTACCTGACAGCTGGCTCTAGATGTCACACATCTCAAATGATCTCCAGTGGCAGCGGTGGTGAGAGGCTCACATTCTCTGTACTCGTTGTTCTGAGGGAGCTGCTGGGCATTCTGGCTCTTTTCAAGCAGGACAGAAAGAAAATAACAAAAGCTAGGTATTGTCAAGGCTGTTTTCTGCAAGTCTGTTCAAAAATGACAGGTTTGGTAAAGTGAGGCGCGTCTTTATTTAAAAAGCAGCTTCCATTACAGCTGACATTAACCATGACTATATAAACTGGTTAATTTCCCCCAGAAATTGAGTGCAGTTGCCAGATTTATAATAATTTGCTAAATTGTGTACACGGATTTACCCTAAAGCCTTTCTTTAACAGCAGGTGTCAAGCACCAAGACTAAAACAAAAAAACAAGTCATTACAGAAGGAATCAGGAACAGGTCCAACACCGACTCGGTTCTCAGGATCCCCAGCTGACTCGAGAGCTTCGCATGGCTAAATCCCTCCTGCCAACACATAATCCTGAAATATGCAGGACAGCTTGCGGCTACCTGGAGTAAACAGAATGACATCTTATTAGCTTTCCAGAAGATCACAGCGTTTCACATTATGCAAAAAAAAAATAAAAAATCTCTTTGAACATCTAGCCTTGGCTTAACAGCAAACAACATCTGCCGCACAGCAAAGCGTCGAGCGAATTTAGTGCCAGGGACAGAAGTAAGGATTGTTAGAAGTGCGTAAAGTTTGACAAACCTGAAAAGCTGTTTGAGAAATGCTAATTTTAGACTTAAAACGTTTAGGCCCTGGATGCATCACAAGTTAACACACAGGGAAGAACTTTGAATAAAAGCTTTAATGAATCAGTATTTTTAAAAGTAAGTTTTAACTGCAACATTAAACTGTCTGTGAAGTACTTTAAATATCAATGTAAATTTTATTTATACTGTATGATAAGAAGCAACTTAGTATATTTTATCAGCTAGCTAAATAGATATGCACTTTATTGTCCCTGTAGGGCACCTTTCCCAGATGAAAACTACAAAGATTCTCACAAACCAAGACAGGGAACAAAATTAAAATTTGACTAAACAAGTTAAATTCAGGACAATTCAACTTTTTTTTTTTGGAGGATATTACAGCACTAGTGACTCGCTTTACATATAGTGGCCGGACAGGAAATGGGGTACGAAAGAGGGGGAGAGACATGCGACAAAGGACCACAGGTCAGAGTTGAATCCGGGTCGGCCGCATTGAGGACTAAGGCCTCCGTACATGGGTCGTGCGCGCTAACCAATGCGCCACCGAAGAACGCCCATTTCAATTCAATTTTATTTATATAGCGCCAATTCATGAAACATGTCCTGTCAAGGCACTTTACAAAGTCAGACTCCATCAGATCCTCCAGGTTGGTCAGAAAGTTTCCTCTCTAAGGAAACCCAGCAGGTTGCATCAAGTCTCTCCAAGCAGCATTCACTCCTCCTGAAAGAGCGTAGAGCCACAGTGGACAGTCGTCTGCATTGTTGATGGCTTTGCAGCAATCCCTCATACTGAGCATGCATGAAGCGACAGTGGAGAGGAAAACTCCCCTTTAACAGGGAGGAGAACCTCCAGCAGAACCAGAACCAGGCTCAGTGTGAACGCTCATCTGCCTCGACCCACTGGGGCTTAGAGAAGACAGAGCAGAGACACAGAAAGCACAGAAGCTCACATTGATCCAGGAGTACTTTCTATGTTAGATGGTAATAGAGGATGATCTGCCTCCCCTGATGATGTCACAGCTAACAGAACGCCAGACCAGGTGTACCTTCTATGAAGAAAAAAGAGAGAGAACAAAAAGTTAAAAGATGAAATAACAACAAACAATGCAAATTGGAGAGCAGTAGGAGAACTCAGCAGAGTGAGAGAAATAGACCCTGATGTCCTCCAGCAGCCTAAACCTATAGCATAGAACTGTAGTTATTAATTGGCCTGGGACTAATTAATAAATCAGACTGAAAGATGGTTGCCACTCCTCCTCCTCTTCCCACAATGTGGAAATTTGAATAACTGGAGGGAGTTGACTCATTTATACTAACGTAGTCCTCTTGTAGCCAGGTTTCTGTGAGACAAAACAAATCAATCTGATTATCAGAAATCAATTCATTAACTAACAAAGTCTTTGGAGGGAGAGACCTTATATTTAATAGACCACATTTAATTGTTTTATTTTTTGGTTCAAAGTTAGCAGTGTTGATTTTTATTAGATTTTTATGATTTGTTCCCTTTAGATCAGTTTTTGATCTGTTAAGTTTTGGCCGTGGGAAAGACACCGTCTCAATAGGGTAATGGGTGGGTAACAGTACAGAAGCTGCAGAGAGGTGTGTTAAACTACGGCTCTGCTTCCTGGTCTGGACCCTGGGTTGTCAGCATTTAGGAGAACTAATAAATCCGGCCAGATTCCTAGAAAGAAGAGCTGCACCATCCAAAGTGGGATGAATACCGTCTCTCCTGATCAGACCAGGTTTTCCCCAGAAAGTTTGCCAGTTATCAATGTAGCCCACGTCGTTTTCTGGACACCACCTAGACAACCAGCGGTTGAATGATGACATGCGGCTAAACTTGTCATCACTGGTCAGATCAGGCAGGGGACCAGAGAAAATTACGGAGTCCGACATTGTTTTAGCAAACTCACACACCGAAGCAACACCAACTTTGGTGACCTCTGATCGCCGTGACCGGGTGTCATTACCGCCAGCGTGAATAAAAATCTTACTGTATTTACGCTTATCCTTAGCCAGCAGTTTCAGGTAGGATTCTATGTCGCCCGTTCTGGCCCCTGGCAGGCATTTAACTATGGTCCCTGGTGTCTCTGGTGCCACGTTTCTTAATATGGAGCTGCCAATAATTAAGGTTGGCTCCTCAGCGGGTGTGTCGCTGAGTGGTGAAAATCTGTTAGAAATGCAGACGGGTTGGTGGTGATCTGGGGGCTGAAATCTAGAGCTATGCTTACTACGAACCGTCACCCAGCCGGCCTGGTTACCCGGCTGCTCGGGTGGTGCTGTAGGGCCGCTACGTGATTACAGCAGTGATTAAAAAGGTCTTAAGGAAAAGCTCAGTTGAAAACGAATGTCTCTAGGTGTTCTTTGAACGATTCACGACATCCATACATCTATCCATCTTCTGGAAACTGAGTGAATTTTGGTTTGAGGACTTGAGTTGGAGTACACGATTTTAACAATTCAATAATATAGGAAGAATCTTAACCATGCTGGGCCTCAAAGACTTAAGTGATGCTTTTGAAATTAATTTTGAGTAATGAAAATGACATTCATCCATTTCATTCTTTAAATTGAGGAAAATGTGTGTACATTACAAGCGTTGGAAGGAAAAGACTTGAAACACCCACTTGGATAACTGATGTGCCACTTTTACAAATAAATAGGTATGATGATGTTTTTGTAACCTGGCCAGGCAGATTGACAATGTGTTGCCCTCTCCGTTTTGCACATCATCAATCCGGGTCTGCTCCCATCAAATCCGTTTGGGGAAAGGAAGGACATTGGACAGAACTTTCCGAGCTGATTGGGCGAAGCTGTTTCATTTGATCCATTCATGCGGGTCTATCTAGAAACAAAATCTGTTTTACAAGAATAAAGCCGACAGCTGGGATGGACTCAGGAAAGTGGAGCTTTGGTGGCAGCAAGCAGAATTTCTGGAGATGAGCGAAAATCAGAGCAAATGTCGGTATGTTGAAACAATAATGGGAGAACAATTTTGTGTAACTTTGTGTCAACACTTTAAAACATCTCTACTTCCATGTCTAGTTGGTTAAAAATGAGACGCAGTTGACTGGATCCGCTCCCCCTGCGTCGCTCCCGATGCAGGGGGAGCGGATTCCATATCAGACGCCCCCCGCCCCCTTCTCTTTGCATGCAATCCGAAAATTTAACATAATCTCACTCTTAACATTAAAAGCTGAGAGGTCTGGTCATCTAGGTGTCCAACTCACCTAACAAGCATGCTTTTAAGACTGGCCAGGATTTGTACCCAGAACCTTCCTACTTCAAGGCAACTATGCTAACAACTGCACCCCTCTGCAAACTCACTATCAGTAGTTAAGCTCATAACACATTTTCTCTGAATATTCGACAAAGGAGGGGTTATCACCAAGTCCACAAATCTGCCAAGAAGATCATTTCAAACAAGCTTTTGATATAAATGCTCTGACAGCAGTGCCAGAAGACAGATCAGGAGGAGCTGACAAACTTATGAGGCTTCACTATCTGTGTTTCAAGAATTATTCACTATAGTTTCTCCTATTATACCAGGAAACACACTTGGGTGAAGATTTTTCCAAAAGAAGATCCACTGTGAAGCACAACCTTATCACAGGAGACGATTTGCTTCGTGTCTTCAGAAAAAACGCTCACTTTTATCCTGTTAATGGCTCACGTTGTGTAACCTCTTTTATTTATCTTGAAAATTTGTCAGATACTTGGATGATGTCCTGGAAACAATACAAACAGCACTATTGTCCAAAAAGAATAGCGCTATTTAAAATCACTAATTTTCATCCTCCGTCTTTAAAACAAGCCATTAAAATCTAATGGAAGCAAACTAATGATATCTTGAAATTAAGCAAAATGGCAGTCTGAGTGCCTTTGGTGATTCTGCTTAATATTAATCTTTAAACAAAGTATTATTGAAAAAGTAACTTTTTTTCATCATAAGAGACTAATTATTTTTGGTTTTAGCATGTCTGAGGTAACCTGACTCTAGCCAGACGGATGTCGCTCTGCCTAGCTCCACTCACATCCATCTCGGACTGATCCATAGGAATGGCCTTAGGCTGGGCCTTATCAAAAATCCTTGCATATGATTGGATAAGCTACTTGTCTGTCATCTTTATCGATGTGCTATTTCAACCACTCACACCCAAGCTAACCCGTGACGCTGTGAGAGCGACGCAGGAAAAAACAAAACTTTGTTTTTAAATGTGTTTGCGGCTCTAGTGGCACGCGTTTTATTGACAGTGAGCTGACAGGAAGAGGGGGGAAGACAGGCGGCAAAGCGCCGCGGGTCAGAGTCGATCCCGGGCCGACCGCGTCGAGGACTAAAGGCCTCCTAACATGGTTCGCGCTAACCGCTCCGCCACGGGCGCGCCCCGGAAAACAAAACTTGCCAAATCCGGTCGGGAGAAGGGCGAAAACATGGTTTCCACCAACAAAAGCCTTCAGAGCCGTTCTCTGATGTTCTTTTAATGAAACAATATTAGGTAGATTGGACAACACGGAAGAAATAGCAGCATCAATGTTAACGCTTGCTTCCTCGATGCAAGCCGCCATTGTCTGAATCAAAACAGTCTGATGGTCGCTTCTCCACTACGTCACATCTATGAAACTCCAGCCCTGCGTCCTGATTGGCTGGACAATAAAATTGGTTGGAGAAATCACTCTCTATGGAAGAGGTCCCAGATGGATGTGAGTGAAGCTAGGCAGAGCGACATACATCTGGCGAGAGTCAGGTTATGTCTGAGGACCAAAGTTTGCAACATCACAGACTCTTTAAACCAGCGGGCCGGGATGCATGCAGACAATTCAAAAACAGATTAAATAAAGGGAGGTGAAGAAAGCTGGAAAAGTAGCGTGGAAGTGCCACAACACTCTCTTTTACTTTTCCAACACTTTTGATATTGTAGTTTGAACAAATGGATCAAAGCCTGTCTTTTATAACCAAGAGCTGTAGTTTAGAGATGGGAAATGATCATGGCAGAAACTATATTTCCTCCTTTTGGCTTTGAAAAAAAAATGAACACATACTTATGACACAAGTTTGTGATGCTTCCTTTCTCCATCCACTTTTTATCAACACCAGTACTTCCTGCTGCTCCACATTTCCTCTGATTTGCTCCTGCAGTTAATTTCTCATTCTCTACGTCTTTGAGCATCTGGGATGCAGCAGTCTGTCACTAAAAGAGCTCTCCAGCTCTGCAATAGCTTCATGCATGGGGTGGGAGACATTGTCCATCAGAGATGTGATTTTCCTGACAGTGCTTCTGTCTCCCACCACCTGCACTGGGTCCAAAGGGCATCCCAGGACAGAGCTGGCTCTCCTAATGAGCTTATCCAGTCGTTTCCTCTCAGCTACAGATCAGCTACTGCTCCTACACACCATAGAAGAAGGCTGATGCCACCACAGAGTTAAAGAAGGTCTTCAAGAGCGCCCCCTGCAGTCCCAAAGACCTCAGCCTCCTCAGAAGGCAGAGTTTGCTCTGACCCTTCCTGTGAAGAGCATCAGTATTATGAGTCCAGTCCATTCTCTGGTTCAGGTAAACACCCAGGTACTTATAAGAGTCCGCTATCTCCACATCAGTTCCAGTGAGGTGGGTCTGCGCCTCCGAAAGTCCATTTGACAACTTATACAACTTAACTTATCCTTGTTTTTTTTAATTCTTGTCTTATTTCTATATTCATTATTAAAACACTCTCCATTTCACCTCCCTGCCTCGGGTTCTGCCTACATTTGGGTCCTACTAAAACCCAAACATGACACAAACAGTTTCTTCAGTTCCTGACTGGTGAATACGCTGCAGCTCAGACGGGCATAAAATGAAGTAAACTTGACAAATTGTACTATTGTTCCTTTCATAATTGTATTAAAAATAATACATTTATAATATTGGGGCGAAGGCTTTCATGACAGTTGAAGTCCTGCTTCTGGTGAACGGAGGATTCAGAGGGATACAAAGACTTGATTTCCCACACCTAAATCGGGACATCTGTGTGCACACAAACAGAGCCCAGTAGTATGAAAATGTGCATATGAATGTATCCAAGCACATTTCCATGTACATCCCATTAAGTGTGCAAACAAGCAAAGACGGTTCTTAGTATTAATATCATTGAACCTGTATTTTAGCTGGTAAACTGTCTGAGAAGCAGTTTCCTTTTGCAAACATGCCACGGGGGGATACGAAACACCTCCCTTTACACACTTCTATCTAATTATCCTAATAGATGTAATATTCCCTGCATGGGTGAGTCTCCTTTCTGCGCCATCAAACATCAAAGGAAGAAGACATAGCTGGAGACCCTCCTTTATGAGGTAGACTTAGACAAAGCAAGTGTTTTATCATTCATTAATATTACGAAACACTAACATGGATTACACACACTTTGATTATAAATGATTGCAAAAAATGCAACAAGGAAAAGGGTGAGGCCAGATCGACCATGCTATCCACCCACAATGTGTACATCTCAAATTACTGTATGTATGCATGCATGTGGATATTGACAAAAGTACTATAAATATGTATGCCCTTGGGCTTGGTGGAATGGTCAGAAACTGTATTTTAATCAGCAAAACACAGGAAGTCACTCTGTGGGTTGCCCCCATATCACTGATCAACAACGATGCCATGAATACAGACTGTTGTTTGCTTGTGTCTAAACCAAACCATAATATATACAAATTATTTCCACAGTGAGTAGATGACATTTTCATCAAACAATAGTATTTTATAGCCCTCCGTGTGTGTGCAGTTAATTGCTCCAATTACATCAATAAAAGCCACATCATTGTTTATGAATGAAGTCTTCAAAAAACGGAAACATACTGTGTTATAGGTCTGCGGCTTAGAAAGAAGTTAATACCACTTTGAATTTGTGCCAGAAGAGGTTATGTATAATAATAATTCTTTATTTGGCACCATTCCTGCATTGCTGTGGTATTTTCTCAACGGAAACACCAACTGTTTAAGAAAGAGGCAGTAATAGTTGTACAGAAACTGTATAAACAGCCACTCTACTGACACTACATCAGTGTCAGTAGAGTGGCTCAGGCCTGTTGATTTTTACATGCAGATGAAAGCATTTAAAAGTCTTTACTGGCTGATCTTTCATAAGTCAGATCTCATAATAACATGAGGCTGTTTTTATCACTTTGCAAACTTCGAAATAGTGCAACGGCTAAATAAAATAAAATAAAAGCAACGTGATGGACAGTCTTCACAAAAATGTGATGGAAGGTCACATTTTGTTAAAGGGAAAAAGAAGCTGATTAGATATTTTAGCAAGTCAGTAATTCAGATTATTAACAACATGAAATAGTCAGCGAGTCAGTTTTTTTATCTGAAAACTTCTGTAGTCATCCAGCTCACAGATGGCAGACTGAGAGAGAAGATAAAGTGTTGAAATGGCCCAGACTAACTCCAGACCATAAGCTGACTGAAGTGCATAAACAAAGACAAAACTCAAAAATACTTTGAGAAGGTGGGCCAACAGAGTGAGAAACACATAAAGTCATATTAAAAGTGCCCACTTCAAGTTCCATCCACATATTATATCCCACTTTACCAAGATCAGGCCACAGAGTTATTACTCTTTGTAGGGAGACCCAAAAAGCCAATTAAATAAAGACCTAAAGATAAGACAGTTGTGGGATGAAGTCAACATATATTTGGACACTAATACAAGTTTTTTTTAACTATTTACTGAGAAATATAGCATTTATTGTAATATAATATTCATGAACATAATGTTTAGACTCTCAGCTTGAAGGGTGGATGAAGAGTTTTGGAGTTTAAGCTCCTTATTGTGCACCACCTTCTTTTTGGACAATTGTTTCAAAGGCTAAATCATGGGCAGATGTGGGCAATTCTCTTGTTATGTCTTTATCCGCTCGGCAGACCAAAAGGCCTGGAGTTGATTTGAGCTGCGGCGCTTACATTTGGAAGATTTTGCTGCTGTAAACGAACAACATGCGGTCATATTAACTCTCTCTGCAGGTGAAACAAGCCATCCTTACGCAGCAAAAACAGGGTAGGAAAAACTTGGAGAAAATGCTACAGTTGGGAGTGGCAAAATCTGCAGTTTGGTATATTCGGAGAAAAAAGGAAGAACTAGTGAAGTACTAGTGATGCAAAAAGACCTGGACGTCTGCAGGAGACACAGTGGTGGATTATTGCAGAACAGTTTCCATGGTGAGAAGAAACCCCTTCACAACATCGACCAAGCGAACAACTCTCTGCAGGAGGTAGGCGTATCAATATCCAAGGCTCCCATAAAGAGAAGAATGCATGAAAGTAAATACAGAGCGTTAACTCTGAGGTGCAAGTCACGCACAAGTCTCAAAAATAGAAAGGCGGGATTGGACTTTGCTGAAAAAAAAATAATAAAAATCTAAAAATAGCCGTCAGTGTTCTGGAGGAACGTTCTCTGGACAGATGACTAGGAAAAAGTATGGAGAAGGCGTGGAAGAGCTCCAGATCCAAAGCATGCCGCCTCATCCGTAAAGCACGGCGGAGGCAGTGTGATGGCTGCCAGTGGCGCTGGGACTCTGGCGTTTGTTGATCATGTCACACAGGACAGCAGCTGCTGAAGCCTGAGATGTTCAGAGAGACGCTGTCTGCTCAAATCCAGCTACATACAGTAAAAATGACTGGGCGGTATTTCATAACACAGATGGACAATGACCCAAATGACCTGGGTATAGATGGATAGTTGAGAGCAAAGTCAGATTCCTGGTTTGTGTGCTGAATCTGCTGAAGCTGAATCCCCTCATCGGACTCCTTTTGATTCAACAGCACTGCCCTTCATATGTCCCATCATCTCATGTCTAAAGCAGAGACCAGCCGCCTCAGGGAGCTCATCTCAGTTGCTAGTTTAAGGATTCTTGCATTTTTGGTAGTGATCAGTATCTCCTGAGCTTATCTGAGGGTAAGAAAATAACCAGACTGGTTAATCTGCTCCTTCTTAACCAGGTCAGACCGGAGCAGCCAATATACTGTACCCCTGGTATTAGTTCAGGAGCATTTAAATAAAAAAAGCATTGCCCATCCTTTTTAAGGAGTTAATTGCACCCATTTATTTTTTTTTAATCTAAATATCTGAGCAACTTTATCCTGGCTTTTATCTGTTCCTGATCCTGCTGATGGCTGTAACTCATGTCAAGACACTTCATGTGTCTGTTGGAGGCGTTGATACCAGACATTGTGAGAGCTGAAATTATCCCTTGGGAAAGAAAAAGCCATCAATCTGGCGCACCGCATGAAACACCTTTTTTTTTCCCTTTCTGTGCTCAGGTTTCTGTGATTCATCAGGATTAAGTTTAAAACTTAACTAACGAGAAACTGGAACATGTTAGACTGTCACACCAATCTATTCGGATGGTTGCTGCCTTGCAAGAGTCAGTGTTAATCCTTTTGCAAGCCTAATTATCTTTATCCTGTCAAAACGCATCAGCAAATTGTTTTCCAAAAAAGCTTCAAACATTTACAACAGTGAAAATCTGATGGAGAACGTCAAGATTGTTTTTACTCAGAGAAAAATGCTTCGTTTGTTACTTTTTACTTTCCTTTTTCACTCCCAAGCCAGTTTTACTTTTTATAAAAAGAGAGGAAAATATTTTGTTTAGCTAATAGTGTTGGTGGAACATGGAGGTGATGGAGTAAGAATGTAATGGAGAAAAAATGAGATAAAAGAAACAGCAAAGAATGCTCCTGTCGGATGGTCAATGTGTTTTATATCTGAGCAAAATGGAAATAACGTCAGTAGCAATGACGGGGGAAAACGGGTCAAGTTGAAGCAGACGGTACTTTGAGGGGAAAAAAAAGGCACATCAAAGACTCGGCAACCAGAAGGCAAAAGGCTTGTTTGTGTCACAGAGATCAGAAATTGAGCTCCTTCTGCTTTAAGTCAAAGAAATCTGCCAATCAGAGCCTGGGAAGGGCCCATCAACAGTCTCCCAGCACTTCATCAGCCAGCTTTGAGCCCCATGTTCTCTGCTGCTCTCCAGCAGACTGATATGATGGGATCTGAGTGGCCGATAAACAGGAAAATGCAGTGATGTTGCCAAACAGAAGGCATTTCTGCTCCATATTTCATCTGCTTGTCAGAACAAACTGACGTCTGTCATAATCAGTCAAGCTAGCTACACAGATAGTCCTGAGCAGGAGTTTCCAGGGGCCACTTGCAGCCCCTGGACTGAATTTTGTACAGCCCACTGTCTGCAATTCAAGAATGATACAAATTTTGCTGGAAGCACTGATGCAGATGGAGACTTGTGTGTTTTTTTTATATTTAGGGAAAAATTTGTATTACAAATTAAAATCTTTAGTGCATCCAAATCAGCTTTAAGCTTGCCTAATTAAATTAATCATTTAAAATTATGTTCTTGTTGTGAATAGACTAAATTTATTTCCATATTTTTCAGTCCAGCCCAAAAAAAATTTTCTATCATGAAACATTTCTTTCAAAGTGCCAAACGGAAGAAAAAGAAAAGAAAATAATACGGCAAATGTATGAAACACTTTTTAAAGTTTTGGGCCCACAGTGATTCACACATCAATTTCCTGCAAACAATCTAACTAGTTTATTTGTTTAAATTAAACATGGCAAGTTCAGTATATTGTTAAGCAAGCAGCAAAAATCTACTTATAGCTATTGGTATTTAATGTATTATTTTTATTGCTATTATTTGGCCAGCAATTAGTTTTAATTTGAAGAGTGTTGCCCGTATGACAGACACCACTGGTCTGGTACCAATTTGGCTCCAACGCTAACAGGTGGAGTATTTATGTGCTTTAAGTCTGTAAAGGTTTTGTTCAGTTTTTTCATTCCTGTTATTGAGACAAAGCAGTTCCCTACCAACAATCCACAGCCTATGGGAGAAGGACAGTGATTTTTTTTAAAAGAAAAGGTTATACGATTATTTAAATCTGACATTAAAAAACAATACAAAACAAAGCTGAAAAACGGTAAATGAAAAAAGCAAGTACACCTTGGCTGCTAAAAAACGTTCCTGCAGCCCAACTTTTCTTTGCAAAGTTGCATCTAAATGACTTCTGGAACAATGTCCTCTCAACAGATGAGCCCAAACCAAGGCAAGGCAATTTTATTTATATAGCACATTTCAGTACAAAGACAATGCAAAGTGCTTTACATGATTAAAATATAGGAAAATAAAACAGAAAAAAAGCAAGCAAGCGGGAATAAAATGTAGAAACAAAATAAAACATGAGAGAATAGAAACTAAAAGCAAAGATTAAAAACAGTTGGACTACAAAGTTGAACTAATAATGTTTCAGTAAAACAGTTTAACTAGAACAGTCGACGGCAATCCTAAACAAATGGGCTTTTAATTTTGATTTAAAGGAACTCTTTCAGCACTTTTACAGTTTTCTGGGAGTTTGTTCCAGATCAGTGGAGCATAGGAACTAAATGCTGCTTCTCCGTGTCTGGTTCTGGTTCTGGTTCTGGTTCTGCAGAGCAGGCTGGAGCCAGAAGACCTGAGTGGTCTGGAGGGTTGATGCACTGATAACAAGTCTGTGATGTATTTAGGTGCTAATTCAGGGATTTATAGACTAACAGAAGGATTTTAAAGTCTATTCTCTGAGATACAGGGAGCCAGTGGAAGGACTTCAGAACCGGGTCCATGTTCTCTACGTTCTTAGTCTTAGTGGAAGGACTTCAGAACTGGGTCCATGTTCTCTACGTTCTTAATCTCAATGAGGACTTCAGAACCGGGTCCATGTTCTCTACGTTCTTAGTCTTAGTGAGGACTTCAGAACCGGGTCCATGTTCTCTACGTTCTTAGTCTTAGTGAGGACTTCAGAACCGGGTCCATGTTCTCTACGTTCTTAGTCTTAGTGAGGACTTCAGAAGCAGGTCCATGTTCTCTACGTTCTTAGTCTTAGTGGAAGGACTTCAGAACCGGGTCCATGTTCTCTACGTTCTTAGTCTTAGTGGAAGGACTTTAGAACCGGGTCCATGTTCTCTACGTTCTTAGTCTTAGTGAGGACTTCAGAACCGGGTCCATGTTCTCTACATTCTTAGTCTTAGTGGAAGGACTTCAGAACCGGGTCCATGTTCTCTACGTTCTTAGTCTTAGTGGAAGGACTTCAGAACCGGGTCCATGTTCTCTACGTTCTTAGTCTTAGTGAGGACTTCAGAACCGGGTCCATGTTCTCTACGTTCTTAGTCTTAGTGGAAGGACTTTAGAACCGGGTCCATGTTCTCTACGTTCTTAGTCTTAGTGGAAGGACTTCAGAACCGGGTCCATGTTCTCTACGTTCTTAGTCTTAGTGGAAGGACTTCAGAACCGGGTCCATGTTCTCTACGTTCTTAGTCTTAGTGGAAGGACTTCAGAACCGGGTCCATGTTCTCTACGTTCTTAGTCTTAGTGGAAGGACTTTAGAACCGGGTCCATGTTCTCTACGTTCTTAGTCTTAGTGGAAGGACTTTAGAACCGGGTCCATGTTCTCTACGTTCTTAGTCTTAGTGAGGACGCGGGCAGCAGCGTTCTGGATCAGCTGCAGCTGTCTGATCCACTTTTTAGGCAGACCTGTGAAAACACCGTTGCAGTGATTAGTTCTACTGAAGATAAACATGGATTAGTTTTTCCAGATCCTGCTGAGACATCAGTCCTTTAATCCTGGAAATGTTCTTCAGGTGATAGAAAGCAGACCTTGTAATTGTCTTTAGATGCTTTTGGAGGTTCAGGTCTGAGTCCATCACTACTCCCAGGTTTCGGGCCTGGTCAGTGGTTCCTAGCTGAAGCAGCTGAAGCTGTGTGCTAACTTTTGATCTCTCCTCTATTGGTCGAAAACTGATTACTTCAGTTTTGTTTTTATTCAATGGAAGAACGTTTTGGTACATCATGCATTGATTTCTTCTAGGCATTTACTCAGTGCTTGAACTGATTCATAGTCACCTGGTGACATGGTGATGTAGAGCTGTGTGTCGTCTGCATAGTTATAGTAGTTCATGTTGTTTTTTATGATCTGAGCAAGAGGGAGCATGTAGATATTGAATAGGAGGGGACCCAGGATGTGTCATGGTTTTTAAGTGTTTGGCCCACAAGCAGAAACAGTCTTAAGATGTTTATTTAAAGGCTTAATAACGGGAAAGCACACAGTGTGTGAGACAGGCGAGGTCTGAACGTCAGAGCTGGAACGACTGCGGAAAGAAGGGAGATAATTTAACTGAGGATCAAACCAGGGGGAATGTACCAGAAGCTGCGCCGCTTACCGTTTAGTTGGGGAGACCTATCCGGGGGGAATGAGTGACGATGGAACTCTATGACCGTAACTCACTGATGGAAAACAGGTGGCTGAGTGACTGGAGGGCTGACAGATGGAGTGCTGGCGAGGAGCCCGGACAGCACCACTGAAACGGCAGGTAGGAGGAGCAGCTGGAAGAACCGGAGTGTTTGTAGATGAACCAGGTGAATCCAGGAAGGGGGTTCTCATGCCCGGCTTGGTACCACCAAGGGAGTATGAGTGGATATGCCAGAGCAAAATCTGAGCGGCGGGGATTCTCAAGGCTGGTTCACTGAGCAGGACGCAAAGACAGGTGAGTAAATCCAAACACGACAAAACACGACGGGGTAACACTCTGGCATCTTCCAGCTGTCTCTGAACTCCTTATAAAGCCCAGGATGAAGGCTCCCTGATGAGCAGCAGGTGTGGGCCACGCCCACCAGTCAACTGCAACCACCTGTGAAGCAGAGTTAGAGCACGGAAACACAGAGAACCTTGACAGGACAGACCCTTGGGAAACCCCACATGTGCGTTTTGTCATCTCTCATGTAAAGTTACCAACTGACACAAAAAAGTCCCTGTCCTTTAAGTAAGATTTAAACCAGAGATGTTTGGCTGTGGTGTCCAGTGCTATGAAAGGCAAGAGCAAATCTGCTGTCAGGCACACTTATTCAGTCCTATCTCACACATAAAACCTAGAAATGTTACTTTATTTTCCCCATCACTGTATCACAAAACCTACAAATCCCAAAATTCACTGCAGACCCCAGTATAGTTACAACAACTGAACACTTCTGGTCCAGTCAGAGTAAAGCCAAGGCCTTCAGTCAAATCGAAGCAGTTCCACTGAAACGATACCGACAGAAGGCTTACTGTGAAAACGGAGAGACAGTCTTTATTGCTGCTCATGTAAGTTGAAAACGGAGCAAAGGCATTGCTGAGTTCAAACAGGGATTTTTCCACAGGGGAAGACAGGAAATTAAGTGTGAACCTCTTACAGAATTGATGCAGACATAAAAGAAGTGGACTGAAGTTCAAAAGCAGCAACACACTAAAATGCTGCTCTGTTGGCTGCACAGTTTTCCATTTTTAGCATGACAGAGTGTACATATACAGTCATATTCAACAAATTAGAATACCATATTTTTTGGACCGATATGCGCAATTAACGTGAATAAACGTGTCTGTGTCTCTTTGTCCACATACAAGACGCGCCGGAATATAAGGCACATTACATATTCTTCCCAAGTGTGTAATATCACTCCGTCCCTTCAGTAGGGTGACCAGACGTCCCCGATTTCCAGGGACAGACACCATTTAGGATTTAGAATATTGCATCAGACCGCTAAAAATAGCAACATTTTCATGCAGATATGGGGGCGTAATAAAAAGTATTTTTTATTACTGGCTTTTAAGGTTGTTTTAGAGAGTATTTTTAATCTGACAAACATTGTATTAGAAAAGCATATTCTGTTTTACTGAACATGAATGTAGATTAATTACGCATAGACCGATATTTTAAAGCCTTTATTTGTGTCAATTATGATTATTTTACGCTCACAACTAATTTACATCTATTTAAGTAATGTTTAAGGAGCAAATCTCCAGACCACAATAGTTGATATTTTAAGCCTACCCAGAGGTAGGCGTTTAAAAAGGATTCTGTTTGAAGTTAGAGAATAGAATAGAATTCAACTTTATTGTCATTGTCACATGTCAAAAACAACAAAATGCCGTTTGCATCCATCCAAAAGGGCTAACGTAGTGCACAGTAACATTGTTATGATTGTGCTATAGTTGTAAATGTAAATTAATATAAGTATATGCGGACTATGAGTGTGTCATAACTGTTGTATATGTATATAAAGGCTATAAATGTACTATATGGGTAAGTATAAGTATATCCAGACTATGAATGTACAGACTATGAACGGGTTAGGAATGTGAAAGATTATAAATACAAATAGATTATCTCTGTACTATCAATATAAGTATGAGTATATGTGTATAAAGGCTATAAATGTACTACCTCTGTACTATAAATGTGCTATATTTAAGTCTAATATATACAGGCTATGAGTGTACAAACTATGAATATGAAAGGTTGTGAACAGACTAGAGAGAATAATAAGTATATGAAGAGTATTTACGAACAGGGCTTGATACAGAGTAGGTGTACAGTATTTACAGTAGTAGTGAGCTAACAGGTAAAAGTACAGGAAGGCAGTTGTAAGTGATGGTTCAACCCATGTGTTGTTGTGTGTATGAGAATACAGTCCGTCGTTTGTTCAGATGTCGGGTTGGCAGAGTTCAGGAGTGTGATGGCTGTAGAGACTTGCATAGGCCTTTATCCAGCTAATAAAATAGGAATAAAACATAATTATACATAGGAATTGTCCAATTTACAGCACTTTCTTTGTCACAAACACAAAGATTGCGTTGTTATGAATCCATGAAGACGTCAGGAACAAACAGTGTGAAGTTTGACCGAGTCATCCATGAAAAGACACCTACACTGTTCAGCACCTCATAGACAAAGAAGCTGCTCCCACTCGGTACGCTGGAACATTACTGTGGACAAATCCCTTCAAGGTTTCCTTCCCACTAACGCGTCTGTGGGCGTGACCTCCTTCAAGCAGTCCCGAAACAATGCGAGCGGAGGAGTAAAGATTAATTCAAATGCCATAGAAAAGGAGTTCTCAAGCTGCAGTTTGTCTTGTGGTTTTCAAGACATTTATAGACTTTTCAATTTAATCCAAAACATTTCTGCTATTCCAAATAACATACAACTTCATAAATTACTGTTTTTTTATGTTTCGTTTTGTTTAAGTTTTTTAAACTTTGTTTAAGTTTTTTAAACAAAACAGCAAAACCATACCATCTTGTAATCTCAACAAAAATATTTACAGCCATTTAGAGGAATTTAGGGTTTTGAGAGAAGACCCTCATCATTGCATCCTTATCTAGCACTACAAATGGTGCCGAACTCTGTTACCACTGTCGTTTTTCTCCTGCACTGTTACATTGTTTACATTTCAATTGTTTACTAGGAAATTCCTGCTGCACTGTAATTCACTGCTACTTACTGTAACTTCTCAAGCTGTATGCGAAACGAAATTTCGTTCTGTACGCACTCTGTGCATACAAAATGACAGATAAAGTTGTCTAAATCTAAAATGATAGTGAAAGACAATTTTTTAATGCATTTTTTATGTCATTAAATAAGAAAATCATTTAATAGTTCATTAACTATTCAGAAACAAAAACATAAGTTTATCACAGTTAGTTATAGACCGTCGCTTCATGCTTGCTCAGTATGAGGGATTGCTGCAAGGAATTTTTTTTTTTTGACCAATCTGCATAATCTGACCTAATCTGTATAATCTGATTGAATTTGATTTAGGAAAGTGCCTTGAGATGACATGTTTCATGAATTGGCGCTTGTAATGAAGAGGTCTTGATTACTGGGACTGTTTTAGGAAAAGTAACTGGTATTGCACTTTAAGAATACTATTGCACTGTAAACTTGCACCTTAATTAGCACTTTGTTTTGCACAGCACTTTAAGCATGACTTTGCACAGAAATAACCATTTGCACACAAGAAGTTTTAACTATTTATTGAATATTTATTGGATATTTTAATAATTAGCATGTAGCCTTTTGTTCAGGCTCTGCACAGCTGCTCCTCATTGGGAAATGGTGTGGGCTCTGTGGAAAGAAGAATTGTTATTTGGAGCTAAGGTCTACTGTCTGGAAACTTAAGCAAATGGTATAGAATCTGTGAGAAGTGAGATGAGACAGAGTGTTAGCATGTGGTGACTTACCTGTTTTCTATGTCCTCTCCAGGGTGTTTGGACAAATGCTTCCCCGGGGGTCCAGACACCATTTATAGGTTCCGGGAGAGACCATGGGAAAAGCAGGGGGGGAACTTTTGCACGTTTGTTTTAAGGGGTTTTTAGGTGTGGGTTTAAAAGATAAAATGTTTATAAAAAAATAGGTGGGAATGTGTGTGTGTGTATTTGTATTATGTAAATATTGTATTTTATAGGTAAAGTTGGTAGTAAATTGTTTAGTACAGAATGGTTTAACCCTTAATCAGCAGAGGGTATTTAAGGCAGTGATTGTGTCTGTAAACCAAGTTGGTTGTTAGTTGGTTGTCAGAGTGAATGCTGCTACCAACAAATAAATATATCCACACTTCCACATGCTGCGGCTTCGTCATCATTCCTGCTGAAACTCCAGCCTCAAAAGGCCACGAACCGACAGCGCTATATAAATAAAATTGAATTGAATTATATATATATTGCTCATGATTTAAGGTAATGAAAAATAAGTTCCTTGGGAACCTCGAAAATTACAGACCAACAAAAGGGGATTATTTATTTTTTTTACACAGAAATGTGGCGTAAGTGTAAAGTCAAACCACTCAGTAAAAGGTACGGTTGATAACAGTGGAAATATTCAGACCGCTCTAAAAGCAGCAAACATTTTTCAAGCACCTTTTGGATTTTTCAGCGGGTAATCATCCCTGTGAAAAATGAACGCTTTCCTCCCTGAACCATGAGTGCCCCATTACGAGTCACGACTCGTGGTGAACAGCCCTGCCTGTGATCTTTCTCAACAGGTTGTTTCCTTGGTTAAACAAACTGTACGTCATTTTCTGTCGACAGGATGGCCTTTCGGAAGCCTGGTCTGCAAAATGAGCGGCATGGTTCAAGGGATTTCAGTTTCAGCCTCCGTCTTCACTCTGGTTGCCATCGCAGTTGACAGGTAAGTTTATTTTCTTCATAGATATGTTTTTACTAAAGTTAAACCACCAAAATGAAACCATTAAATGGGACATGGATAATAGATAAATAAAACGTAACTCTACAGATGACACACTTGGCCCTGACTTTCAGTGTTTAGCCCCGTTTCTCTAACCAGGCCAGCCAGATTGACAATGTTTAGCACTCGCTCTGCACATTATCAGTCTGGGACTGAATGCCTTCGGGGAAAGGCGGGGCATCCAGCAGTACTCTCCAAGCTGATTAGGTGAAGCGACTCCAAGTGCCCGCCCACCAAATGTTGGTTTTTACCAATCACGGTATCAAATTAAAACGAGAAGGTAAGCTAGTCAAGGCGCTGTTCTACTATCATAGAAGAAGTGAATGGATTCGATAAACTGTCGTTTCATGCATGCTCGGTATGAGGGATTGCTGCAAAGCCATCAACAATGCAGACGACTGTCCACTGTGGCTCTACGCTCTTTCAGGAGGAGTGAATGCTGCTTGGAGAGACTTGATGCAACCTGCTGGGTTTCCTTAGAGAGGAAACTTTCTGACCAACCTGTATAATCTGATTGAATTTGACTCTGGAAAGTGCCTTGAGACAATGTGTTTCATGAATTGGCGCTATATAATTAAAATTGAATTGAAAAATGTTATCGATTCTTACAAAACAGGTGTGGTAGCAGCAACCACGTGTGCGTCCTCCTGCGCTGCCATGTTTATTTTGGTTTGGTTCAGCAGCTCTTGCTTTCATCACAGCTGGTATGTCCCGCCTTAAACCACAATGCTGCAACGTGATTGCCCCGATCCGCTTTTGGTTTAGAAACAAACTCGATTCTTTGTGAACGCAAAAATACCACAAGAATTAATCTTGCAGGCACAGTTACCGTTTTTCTTGCAGACATACCTATTGGCTGAGCTGTACTGCAACTAATTGAAATCGGGCTCAGAGCTAATTAGCTGTGTTTGTCTCCTACATGAAGCCACTGTTGAAGCTATGTGCGTTTCCCGATCCTCACTACAGGATCTGTTGTAATCCTATTATCATGAGATCTTTCCATCCTGAGATGGTCTGTAGTGACCTTAGTGAATCAACTGGTGTTGCCCACCAATCTGGGAACGGCTAGTATGCCATTTTCAATCTATTCCATCATTTTACACTAAAAAACACTAAAGGCGGTTGCTAATCTATCCAGGAGTGGACATTCCAGAAAAATTCATCCCAAGGTCAGACCTTAAAATCTTCTGAGAAACAGAAATAAAACAAATGAAAATAAAAACAAAATATTTTCTCAAACTCTATAGACCTCAGTTGCCATGGTATATTTCATGATTGTTCACGATTCTATAATTAGAATAATTAGAAGACTGAGACCAAAAAAGATGCACTTGACCATGATGTATCACTCCATATTTGAAGAAATCCAAGCACACCCTATGATCTTAAACACCTCATACCTACTGTCAAGCACAGTGGTGCAGTGGACAGTTGATGATTTGGCCTTCTTTTGGACCCAGACTACCTAAACAATTTTCAGTCATCACCTCAACCACAAACACATCTGTATACCAAACTACTTTAGAGTCAAACACGAGGCCATCCGTCCACCAGCTGAAGTGTGACCCAAACTGGATCATCAAGATGACAAACAGCAGCAGGTCTACAATGAAATGGCAAATGTCTGCAAGCCTCAATATAGTGAAGCAACAGTTTTAAAAAGACTAGGCCAAAATTCCTCCACATTGATAAAGAAGCCCAATAATGTTTGCTGCTAAAAGTGATTCTAGATTCTAGGAATTATTTAATGCACTACTGGTAGTTGGAGATTCCCAATAGCTATAATAGCGACATGAATCACCGTCTCAAACTGATCTAAAAGACTATAATGCCTAACCTCACTCGTGAGTCTTTAGACAAGAAAGAAATCTTTATTTGTGAGGAGAGCAGGGCTTTCTGAGAAGGCTGCAAGTACCCGGCTCGATCGCCGCAGTCTGCCACCATGAGTCCCTGAGCAAGACCCTTACCCCCAGATTGATCCCTAAGTGATGTAAGCTGCCCACTGCTCCCTAAGGGATGGGTTAAATGCAGAAGATACATTTCGTGGGAATGCAAAATTGCAATGAATAAAGATTTTTTCTTCTTCCAGAAACAGAGGCTAAGGATTCTTATTGCAGCCAACAGGGGTTTGATCCCTGACTTTGTCACCTTTGCTGCATGTCTTCCTCTCATCTCTGTCTGCCCATTTCTTATCTATTGCCACAGAAATTTCAAAAGCAACATACAGAGAAATGGTGTTTAGGGTAACAATTGTGTCCAACAACCCAAATCATCCAGTTGCATTAGAGGAATTAATGGAGGACGTAAGGGTGACAAGAACTATCAAGCTTTAAAAAATGACAGCTGCTATTCCCAGAGGTTAGCCGTCTGGTGAGGTCATTGTCATTATATGAAATCCATGGAGGACGTCATCGCCTCTGGAAAGGACACATTTACTCTGAGGTGCATTGGCTTCCGCAATTCAAAGTCATCTTATCAGACAGAAGATTACTGGTATCAAAAAGGGCAGGAAGATGAAATGTAGTTTAAGCTGTTACGTTTGAATTCATCTTTTACTATGCACATGGATACTAGCCTAATTATTTATAATGTAAGCCGGAATAGCTGGAGATCGGTCCTTTTTTAAACATTAACAAGAGGGACCTTGAACCTTAATTATTGCGATAAATCTCTGCAGCAGCAGATTAAACAGTCACAGAGAACTTAGAATAACCTCCTGCTAACCATTTCTTTGTTTTGGTGGTAATATCCTCAATTAATTCAATGTATGAAAATATTGCACATAGAAAAGAAAATTCACATTTCTTTCACATTTTGCATATTTGTGAACAGAAAGAAAAAGGATTCACAGTTTTACTAATAAACAGCTGAAAACTGTTGCATGTATTTATATCCATCTTCCCCCTGATTCGGTGCTTTGTAGAACCACCCTTGGCTACAATTATGTCTCTATCAACTTTTTCCATCTAAAGCCAAAATAGCTTTGCACGGTTATTTTTCCAAAATAGTTCAAGCTCAGCCTGACTGGATGGAGAGCATCTGAGAGCATCAGCTGTCATATAAAGTTGGGCCGAGATTGTGACTGGGCCATTCTAATATGTGAATATGCCTTTATCTTGCTAAACTATCCCAATGTAGCATTGACTGTATGTTTAGGGTCGTTGGCCTGAAGGTTAACCTCCATCCCAGTCTCCATTCTTTTTTAGCTAACGTTTTTTAGTGCAGTGCAGAACTAAAACGTCTGTCAGCAGATTAATCTTCTCTGATTAATCATTTTAGCACTGCAAAAAGGGAACTAAAAATAAACAGATTTTTCTTTAAATTAGAATATTTGTCCTTGATTTGAGCAGGCAAGTTTAAATGATCTGCCAATGGAATAAGATTTTTGCACTTAAAACAGGAACAACTCATCTCCATCATCTGATAGTGCAGTGTATCTACTTATCTTATTTTGGGGTCAAAAATCTCATTCCATTGGCAGATAATCTTATTTACCTGCTCAAATTAAGGCCAAATACACTAATTTAAAGAAAATCTGACTTAATTTTAGTTCCCTTTTTGCAGTGAGGTGAACGGCCACGTGATGGTTGGTCGCTAGATGTGCCATCCTGGGTCAGATCATAGACTGAACCGAACTCTGAGATTCAAAGCTTGTGATTTGTTTTAAAATCTAGCTCTGATTTAAATGTCTCCATAACGTTCTTCCTCAACAGCTTGCTGTGCTCCTTCATGATGCTATTCCTTCGGTAATGTTCTGTAACAAGGCCTGTGTTTATTCTGGGCTTACACTGCAGATGGACTATTTACTAATTGGGTGACTTCTGAATTTAGTTGGTTAGTATGTAATTTTATCTCTAAAGTAATTTGAAAACCTAGCCTCTGTCTCCTTCCTCTTCACCCCTATGCACTGCTTTGTGCTGGTCTGTCATAAAATCCTAAAAATAAAACATAGTTTTCTGGTTGTAATGTCACAAAACGTGAAACAGTTAAATGATGATGAATCTCTTTGCAAGGGACTCCACCTCTCTACATTTTCTCCATTAACCATTCTTTAATAACATTACTCTTTCAAGTAATTTGAGTTTCCATGTGTATCCTAACGGCACCTTCTTCTTTAAACCTGCAGGTTCAGATGCATTGTCTACCCATTCAAGCAGAAGCTCACCATATCCACAGCAACACTGATTATCGTCGTAATCTGGGTTCTGGCAATCTCCATCATGTGTCCCTCTGGCGTCATGCTGCAGGTGACCAAGGAGCAAAGCGTCCGGGTCCTGCTGGGCTACGACAACAAGACGAGCCCCTTTTACTGGTGCAGGGAGAACTGGCCGAACCAGGAAATGAGGAAAATCTACACCACGGTCCTGTTTGCAAACATCTACCTTGCCCCGCTGTCCCTCATCGTGATAATGTATGCCCGGATTGGGATTACGCTGTTCAAAACAGCCGTTCCGACTGGAGGAAAGCCGGGCCAGGACAACCGGCACAACGTGTCGAAGAAGAAGCAAAGGGTCATAAAAATGCTTCTGATCGTTGCTCTGCTTTTCATCCTGTCATGGCTGCCTCTTTGGACTCTCATGATGTTGAGTGACTACGCCAGCCTGACAGAGCAGCAGTACAGGATTATCAACATTTACGTCTACCCCTTCGCACACTGGCTGGCCTTCTTCAACAGCAGCGTCAACCCCATCATCTACGGCTTCTTCAACGAGAATTTCCGGAGAGGTTTCCAGGCCATGTTTAAGTTCAGCCTGTGCGCGGCGGACGGACAGCGGAGGAAAAGCTACTCGCACCGACTGCAGGGGAACTCCGTGCTCCCGGCTAATAATGTACAGACCTCCATGGAGCCGATTTCCCTGAACAGCCTGGGTAGGAACGATTCCAGGCGAGTCAACCACGTTCCTGAACGGGAGCTGGTGATGGAAGACCTGGAGAAGGGATCGTGCAGTAGCGGTGGCGTGACTGCCGTGTCTATCTGATGACGCGTGTTTTCTTAATTGTTATTTAAGGATGTGATGAAGTTTCAATCTGCTGTGCCTATGAGAAGTAACATCTATCTGAATGAGTTTTAAACGACAACGTCAATTATCACGTTCTTTTCGGTAGGGACTAAAGACGAAAAAGACGACAAGATGAAATTTATTCTTCTGAGTGAACACCCTACCTCTGCCGTTTACTCTAGAAAACAATTGCGAATGATCAGTGTTAATAGTGTATTTAAAAGCTCATTGTGCTATTTGTATCGTAATTATCAGTAAAGGGAAAATAGCTAAGTGTCCAGTACACAAATAAGTCAGTTAATATTAAGTAATATTCCACGTTATTTTTTTTTCTCCACTATAGATGCTATAAAAGTATATGTTTTAATATATAAAAGATACAGTGAAAATTTATGGGCTGTGACACCTGCAGAGCAGATTTCAAGAGTCTAAATGAGACGTTAGATTTTGGTTCTTGTATATTTGTTTCGATAGAAGATAAAAGTTATCTTTACTAGATGTTTAAAGAGGTTTTAACTACAGGGTTCAGATTGTTCTTTAATTTTAGATTATAAGATTTCCTAATACACGGCCATAGTAACACCTTGCTGTAACTTTTACCTTCAGAACTCCCTAATTCTTTGTGGCAAAGGTCTGACATGGTGTTAAAAGATTGCTCAGAGATCCTGTTCCATTTAGACATGGTGAGATCACACAGTTTCTGCAGCTTTATCATCTGCATTTGATGCTTTATGATGTAAATCTTCCGTTCCACCACATCCCAAAAGTGTACTACTGGATTCAGATCTAGACTGTGGAGGCCATTTGGCTGCAGTGAGCCGGTTTTAAAATTCAAGAAACCGGTGTAAAGCAGCACCGTGTATGTTTTTGACCCAAGTATTAGCTTAATTTGAGATATATTAAATAACTTTTTCAGGTCAATATACAACACTTGGCACCTATCAATGCTTTGTGCGGGCTGCCCTTCTCAAAAACTCCCCTATGTAACCTGAGAGGGCCAGATTTGTTGCTGCCGTAACAACAAAACAAAACAGATGTGACACCTACCTGATCAGACATATTTTTGGTTCTCTGATGTAGGATTTCATATAGAGGGGTGAATGTAGCCTTGTCTTTCCAAGTACCTCCACGACTTCTCAGTCTGCAGGTCCAAAGTGGTCTGCTATCAGATTCCAAAACACAGAGGGAGATTGTTTAATTTTGCGACAGTACAGTGCGGCCTGTGGCCTCCAGGGGCGCTAAACCTGGAAGTTACAAGTCTAGCACACCTAGTGGCTAAAAGTTACACGGTGCTTTAAGATGTTTTGAGATTTGTGAAATGGTTCATTATCCTGCTGGAAGTATTCATTTGAAGATGGGTACCTTGTGGTCATAAATAATACTCTGATGCGCTGTGGCATTTAAGTAATCCTCAGTCAGCACTAAGGAGCTCAGAATGTGCCACAAAAATCTCCCCCACACTGTTTTACCAATATCACCAGCCTGAACTGTTGATACAAGGCAGGATGGATCCATGCCACTCTGACCCAAACATCTGAAATTACTAAAATACTGCGCCCTCTGGCGCCAGCAATGATGCCACATTCAAAGTCCCTTAAATTCCCTTTTTCTCTCACTCTGACAGTTGGTTTGAGCTTCAACAAGCCATCTTCTCCACATGTAGATTTCTAAATGCATTGAGTCTATGATTAACTGATTTGAGTTAAATAGCAATAAAAAAGCTAATAAAATGGCCGGTGAATGTATATCTGTTTGCGTACAATTAGAACCAAAGGTTCTAGCATTGACACTAATGTACATTTTTGAGGCTTAAACACATTTAAATTTTAGTTACAAAAGGTTTCTTATCTTTCTTTTTTTATCAAGTAATAAATCAAATTTATGCAAGAGTTGATTGTTCTTCATGGGGTTTACAATTTTCTCTTTTATGCTTGTGGCCCAAATCCAGTTTATTGGCTTCTGTTTCCCGTCCTGGTTGTGGAGAAATGGCCGCGGGTCGTCAGTGCCGTTAAGGTTTGGGAATCTTCTTCTTTGGACCAAAAATCCAAAATGCCATTGTTCTGACCTTTGAGCCACTTCATTCCTGTAACATCTAACATCCTTATCTAATCTCCTACTGGATTCCTGGAAGAATTTGGAGGATCTCACTCCTTACGTATGGCAATGTTCTTGGCCAGGAGTGGGAGTAAGTACATTCTCTCTGATTAGAAAAAAAACAGCAAGGTGCTTTACTGTTGGCAGGCTCATGGGAATTAAAGAACGATTTTCTGGATTTCTGGAAAAAAATGAATCTGAAAAAGACTTTACTGGAGGGAATAACTTTGCAGCAATCCCCTGCAGTCTGTCCTACTTCATGCAGATGTTCAGTCCTTCCTTTCCGAGAAAGAAGTGGATTCTTTTCCGCCTTTCTTCACATAAGGTTGTTGTCCAGCAGTACTCACCTCACTGCATGTGCAGACGTCCTCCCAACGTCTGGCCAGCTCTTCAATAGTGGCGGCACAAAGTTGTAGCGCTCTCCCCGTGAGGACACGGTCCTGCAGGTGGTTGGACATCGAGAAGCCTTCTGCGCCGTACATGAACCTCTTAACTTGAAGTTCTTGATGATCCACAAAACGGTTCTTTCAGCTTTGCTTTGCTTGTGAGACACTTTTGATACGAAGTGGATCCTTTGGAGAGAAATATGGCCAGTAGGAAAGAATAGCGGTCAGTCTGCGGTTTCCCTTTATTTGCTATACTCTGCTATATTTCCCTGAGCTTAAGACATAGCTGGACTGACGTACAGTGAGCCGATCATTTTTAAAACTGGTTTTTACGCAAAGCTACTTTAATTTTTGTTTTAATCTAAAGTTTTAAAGCTCTTGGCAAAGCAATACATGAATATGTCACTGAGCAATCTGCAAAATAAACTAAAAACAGAAGCTGCAAAGAGATTTTTCTAAATGTTGTTGAATTTAAACAGTTTAATGAACGCCTCTCTGCTGACTAAATCCGTTTTTGAAAAACAGTTTAAACTCTTGTTTGTTCGAAGGAAATTTAATTTCTGTTCCTGGAGCTGATTAATTCAAACCACCGAAACGAAGAATAAAGTTTAGAAGCTAAGAAGTTTATGGATGGCGGTCGGTTGGAAGACTAACCAAAGAGTTTAGCTAGAAAAACAAACAATCTGCCAATGACACCCAAACTAATTTAGGCTATTTTGATTCTTTTTTGAAAGGACTCGGGAGTTTTCTCCTGAGCTGTGGCTACAACTGCTTTGTGTTGAAGTTTCAAATGTTGAAATCTGCTCTGCAAACACGCGTGTAGAAGTGTAAATACTCATTAGATATCTCATGAGGCTGTGGTTAATGAATGTTGAGAACATCAGAAAGCAAGTGATTTACCGTCGTTACTGTATTTTTAGATTTGTTTCACCAGTTTTCCTGTAGAGTGAAACAGAAAGTAAGCAAAGGCCTCTAAACCTCTTGTGTCGCTCTCAATACTCTTACGTCCTACAGATTCTTAAGCTTAGACAACAAGTGATGCTGTGAATCCGTGTGTGAGCTGACTGCTGAGAAAATCCCCTGAAACCTTTGGTTTAAATGAGTTTTAACTCAACTAATTATCTCTACTTCCATGTGTTTTTCCTGAATATTAAAAAGAGGCGCATATAAAATATCTGTAATTGGCATTAATGGAAATTAATCACTCCATTAACAGCATCATGGGACAGCAACACAGTGACTGCAGGCAACAAACCGTTAAAGACGAATAAACAGGACTTTTGGTTAGGCATGTAGAGGCAGCAAAGAAACAGGACACCTTTCAACTTGTGTTACTTTAACTGGACAAAATGGAGACGATCCGCTCTTTATAAGGTTCTAAAAGTCTTCAAATGTGTCTAAACTCACTTGGTTATTGTTTATCAGTCTTTTAGTGGGAGTTCTTTTGCAACATTGCTTCAATGCGTCTAGTGCTGCGCCGATGCCATTTTTTGGCCCCGATACCATCTGTTTGAAATGGATGTGTGTGTATATATGAAGAACTGCAAACTACTTAGGGTAGTAGAACTTTTTATTGCCTACCTGGAATGGGTGACAATAGTTGAATAAACTTTTGGCTCTCAAAGGCCAAAGTAGTGCAACATTCGTGAAATTATAACATGTATAATAGTAGTCGGGAGAGAGAAGGCTGCGTTCAAGTGACATACAAACATCCAAATGGTATCGGTGCCTATTTGTTGGTACTCGCCGATGCTGATACCACCATTTTAGGGCTGGATCGGGGCCCCGTCCCATACTGGTATCGGTATCGGTGCAACACTAATTGCATCCATAACGCTCGGCTGACTATGACCGTATGGCTCCCAGGTCAGGTGGATCCAGATCATCACCCCTCCACCACCATCCTTGACTGTTTAATACCTTGGAAAGTACCTGATGATCCTTCTCAGGTCGATGACCAGCAGCGTTTCATCTCTGAGATCGCCGCTGATGTTGTTTCTCTTTGGATGTTACAGAGCAGCAAAGTGCCACTATTCCATCGTTTACAGAGGTAGCCACACTGAGGAATAGAAAAAATGCATCTTATTAGCCGCCCCTGGACGTTGCTATCCTTCTAAAATCCAATGGAGGCAACAAGTGTTGTACTTGTGTTTTTTTTCCAAACACAACTTGTCACTTTTCTATTTTTGTCCCATCTATATTTAATTACCAGTGACTGTGGAATCTGTTGTGGTTTTTTTTGTGACATTTTAGACTGAAATAATTTTAGACTTAGACTTAGACATCTTTATTTGTCATTTTGTAGGTACAGAGTGCATACAGAACGAAATTTTGTTGCATACAGCTTGTAAATTACAGTATAAGGGGCAGCTGTGATTAAAAATTTAAACAATTGAAATGTAAACAATGCAGGAGAAAGAGAACAGCGTGCGATCACAGTGTACAGGAGAATATTTAAAACCATTTGTATGTGCAGAAATGATGGTGCAAAAAGGCATTTGTGCAAAAATGCATTTAGAAACTACAAGTTCGGCAGCATTTGTAAGGCTAGATAGAGATGCAGTGATGCAAATGTGCAAATGTGGTGCAGGGTCCAGTTAGAGTTCAGCAGTTCAACAGTCTGATGGCAACAGGGAAAAAGCTTTTGCAGAACCTGGTGGACCTGCAGCGGATGCTACGGAACCTCTTTCCAGAGGGCAGCAGGGAGAACAGTCCATGGTGGGGGTGTGAGGGGTCTCTGATGATGTTACGGGCTCGGGACACACAGCGCTGAGATGAGATGTCTTTTATGGAGGGAAGAGGAGCCCCAATGATCCCTTCTGCTGTCCTCACCACTCTCCTCACGTTCTTCCAGTCGGAGGCGCTGCAGCCTCCACACCACACAGAGAGACAGCTTTTATTAACCTTTCAAATAACTGATAATTATGTCCGCATGTAATCAGAAAATGATTGATTCACACACAAAAAAAAGAACCGTGCTGAAATATAAAGTATGTGCTGAACAAAATTATTTATAACAGATGCTGACTTTAAGTTGATGGGGGGATTACTCAAAGTAAATGTGTAGAAAAGGCTTGAAATAAGGGATTGTGGAGAGTCAACGAGCCCAACATGCCACTGTTTGCTGCACTCCTCCCCCAGTGAGCTCTGGAGCTTTTATTTAGCTGCCTTTCTATCCTGCTTACTCAGCATGTTGGTGAGAAACGTTTGGCTCCTCATCCAGTCGTCTTTTAAGATGTTTAATTATTGCTCTGACTGCAGCAAGTTATAATGAGCTGTTGCAATTTAGCCATTTCTCGGCTTAAGCCAGTGGTTGAAATGTTTTCTGTTGCGCTCCCCTTTGGAGAAGGAAACATTTTCAGGCCGCCGTATCCCAGCAAAATGGGTCAAAAATGTAACTTTGATCATTTTCTGTTTTAAAGGCATTAAAACTATTGTTATGAAATTTACCCAGAATCCCTTCTAACATTTAAACCATGTATATAGGTTCATTTATAACATATAACAATGGTTTCTAACCGCTAAAATGATTCACCATTGCCACACAATAAATGGTTTTTAGCCTGACTTTTGCCTAGCTATGAAGCTCATATGGCAAAAATAACATCGAGTCATTAATATAAATAAACTTCGGATACATTAAATTTATTAATAGCGTTCATCATACGACTGACTGCAGTTTCACACCAAACAGCAGGGGGTGCTGTTGTCACATTTAGAACGATTTAGATTGTGTTTTCTGGACAAAAACAGGCAAGGCTGCAATACCTTTATGCCCCCCTCGGGGGCGCACTACAGTATTTGAGAGGCACCGGCTTAAGCAGATTGACACTCTCCTGCCTGACTGGATTTACCAGTTATTTCTTTTGTGTTTCCCATTTCGAAACATGACTAGGATAAATGGGCCGCTGTGCAACGTCATGTTCATACCGCTGGAAATTGGGAGGTCATGGATTAAAAGTGTGTAAACTGAAAGATAATTTACGAAAATGGCCTCAGTTACATTGAGTCAATAGGAATTGCTAAGGGTGCAAATAATTAAAAGTGGGGATTTTCCATCCATTATCTATACTCGTGCAGGGACATGGAGGACTGGTGCCTATCTGCAGCGTTCATTGGCCAAGAGGCAGGGTTCACCCTGGGCAAGTCGCTGATCCATCACAGGGCAACACAGAGACAGACAGGACAAGCAACCACGCATACGCTCTCTTACCTAAAAGCAAGAGCCCAATTAACCTAATAGTCATGTTTTTGGACTGTGGGAGGAAGCTGGAGTACCTGGAGAGCGCATAAAGAACATGCAGACCCCTTGCAGAGAGATCCCAGGCCCAAACCGGCAACAGCGCCCCCTATTGCACCACTGTACACAATTATTTTTAATGGATGTTCCTCTCCACTGGTTAAATTCACCGAAATTAAAGGTTGGATTTATTTTAAGGCTCTTTACAGGTTTACCTGGGGTGTCATTTATCTATTTATTTAGTCACCTATCTGCGATCATTTAAAACGGTGGCTTGTCCCAGATCTTTTCGCCTACACTTTGTGTTGCACATAATGAGGTCAAAGCTGAAAGTCAGTCATTAAAATGAGCCCGTGCTGAGTTTTGAGAGTTTATACACATCAGAGATCACAAAAACAAACCTCCCATCTCCGTAGGGATCTTTTAGAATAGCGGCGCACGTAATATAGTCCCACTTGTACACTTCGCCTGCATAATAAGTCTCTCTGTTGCGCAACATTCCTGCATTCAGCAGGCATTGCCGTCTTAGTTGGAGAACAGCTCATGTTCCCCCCTTTGGGTAAATTTGTGTCATGTGTTGACATGCAGCCTCTGCGACCTTGAGTTGACTCTTCTTTGTAAAACCGACCCACATGTCCTCCCTGAACATTGCTTTTCACTTTACCTGAGTGCTATCATCTGATTGCCATTCTGGAGTTCTTTAGCCCTTAATTGTCCCCGCAGACCTTGTTTGTGCCATTTTAAATGGTAATAATTGCTGTAATTCACATGGAATGAAGAACGTACTGATTGCATTTGTGAGCATTGTGTTTTATAGGTGATAACACATTGTTGCGTCACGTCTGGAGATTCCAAGTGACGGTTAAAAGACCAGCTTAAATATTCAGAATATAAATTTCACATTCCATATTTCATTCTTTGAAGCTTTTCAAACTCATGTTGATTAATGTATTCATTTCTATGAAAGTATAGCTTAATCTAATAAAGAAGTACCTAATGGGTAACCCATAAATGATAATCCAGAAAGATTTAAAGCTATTCAGTAAGTATTTCTTATATATCTGTGCCTGCAGAATGTCCGGTTTTCTCCAAGAGGTTAAGCAGTAAATTGTCTGGTACTGCTTGTGGTATAATTTTCATTTTAGTTGACAGTATGAGATCATACCCAAGCAAAACTACAGAATCACATCTCAACTTTAAGTTATTGTTATGTTTCCATTTTTGTCCCTTAAAGCTGTTATTCCATGCAAAACTATTCTATATTTGCTGATTTCTATTTTATGGCTGCTGACTAGAAACAGAAAAAGACTATTGTATTTACAACACAGCTCTTCATTTACTATAACAATGACAAAAGAAAATCTAGCAAAATAAATCTATTTTGTGTAAAAAACAAGTTTTGAATGTAAAAGATTTGTACTTTTTAGTGCCTGTGGTGAAAAAAAGAACACAGATGAATTACTGTGAATCTTTTTTTTTTTTTTTTTTGTGGATTGAATTACATATAGACTCCTTGTTTGGTTTGCATGCTAATCGTTTTTGTCTGAGAATGTGAGTTTTTTTGTGTCTTTGTCTACATGTTCCACAATGTTAATAGGATGTTACATCTGGGACACAGAAAGGGTTGGTTTTCTTGGTCGAGTAAGATTTTAATGAAAAGAAGTGAATTAACGGTGTCCTATTTATTTGTGAAGGGCTATTAAACACCTTGTATGTTACCTGTGTAACAGACAGCACAATATATAGATATTAATCTGCATATGAGCAAAGCTTAACTCGCCTGTTTTATGGCAGTAATGGTGAAAACTCATTCCAAAAAAAGTAAAAAACAAGGCAACTGGACTTGTTATCCATAGTAGAAAATGGTGAAAACAATATTTTTTGTGTCGAATTAGTAATAATTTATCAAAGATGTGTTGATGACTCATTTCTAAAAGATTTTTAATGTTGAAAAGCTGCTGCACTTCAGAGAAGAAAGCAAACTTCCCCACTTTAATCTCGTTAGACTAGACTGTAGCGACAACAAGGACTGTGATAAGATTTTCACTGAATTATGCAGGAAGAGAAAGCAAGGTATGAAAAACCTTTAGTTTCATTAATATTCTGAAATATTTCTACCTTTAAACAAACACGGTGCCTTTTCATAGATAAGACGACACTGTCCGATGTTGGTGAGCGTGGCAACTACACATAAGGAAGCTGTGAAATGATTTATTGTTCAACTAAAAGCCTTGTTGCAGATAACTGTGGTTGTTCAACGAGACGTCAGCTGGAACGAATAGTCTCTGCATTTCTGCTGAGATAAGGAAGGCGGGAACTCAGTCTGCACTCGGTATTCATTAAGTTTGTTTCTTTTGTGGGCTTTATTTTCTTTTTTTTCTTTTGCAAACCTTTAACATTTGCATACGATTCAGATGCACTCAAATTCAAGGCTGCATCTGATTGTGATATTATTGTTCATTGATAACCTTAACATCTGCATCTGGAGCTCAACGTTTGTAGATGTCAGGATCCTCGTAACCACTTAAATGCTCTGACTGACCAGAAGAGTTACGCTCTGAGTTAAACACAACGAAGGAACGCTCTCGTTTGGACCAGTCAAGGGGTGCTAATGATATGATTCACGAGGAGCTCGCTGGTAATGCTGATAACGCAGAGTAATCTGTACTAAAGGCATCCTCTGTTTAGGCAGGGATGTCTTATTTTCTGTACATGTGGGTTTTTTTCTCATGTTCTCCTTCTTGCAAATTCTAATTCTAATGGGGTCAGTGTCTTAAATCTATTTATATACTGTACATATGTTCACGCTTTAGTTGTTAAAAAGCAAAACAATATTGACATTTTGTTAATTATTAATTAAGCTCAAGCGCGAGCCACCAGAATGGACAAAGACTCCTTGATAGGTGACGGAACGTTTTCAGAAAAACTGAGCGAAAGTCCGGTTGCCTCCAATTTAAGCCTGTTTGCTGTTCTAATTGAGATTAAGTCGTTAATTTCAATTTACCTTAAAACACTAGAATGTTAATTTAGTTATTTAAGGCAACCAAACTGAACCAGTCTTGAATCCTTGAAAAATATTTGCAGTATAAATCCCTTGCACCTGGAACATAGGAGCCTATCAATTCGATATACAGCCCTCTCATTTTTTTTAACAATCACATGGTTACTCTACACCCTCTCTCAATATTTGCTGAAGCAGCTCCCTTCTTACTGTTTTTATGTGTTCTTGCCACACTGCCTTTTTGTATTAACCTGACAACAGCCAGCTGTATGTCGCTCCGCCTAGCTCCACTCACATACATCTGGGACACCGCCGATAGAAAGTGATTTCTCCAACCAATTTTATGGTCTGGCCAATCAGGACGCAGGGCTGGAGTTTCATAGATGTGAGACTGTTTTGATAGCAATGGCGGCTCGTCGAGGAAGCAAGCGTTAGCATTGATGCTGCTATTTCTTCCGTGTTGTCCAATCTACCTAATATTGTTTCATTAAAAGAACATCAGAGAACGCCTCTGAAGGCTTTTGTTGGTGGAAACCATGTTTTCGCCCTTCTCCCGACCGGATTTGGCAAGCTGCGGACGCGCCCCGGAGCGGTTAGCGCGAACCATGTTAGGAGGCCTTTAGTCCTCAACGCGGTCGGCCCGGGATCGACTCCGACCCACGGCGCTTTGCCGCCTGTCTTCCCCCCTCTTCCTGTTAGCTCACTGTCAATAAAACGCATGCCACTAGAGCCGCAAACACATAAAAAAAAAAAAGAAAAAGTTGTTTTTTTCCTGCGTCGCTCTCATCAGCGTCACGGGTTAGCTTCGGTGTGAGTGGTTGAAATAGCACGTCGATAAAGATGACAGACAAGTGGCTTATCCAATCATATGCAAGGATGTTTGATAAGGCCCAGCCTTAATAAAGGCAATTCCTATGGATCAGTCCCAGATGTATGTGAGTGGAGCTAGGCGGAGCGACATACAGCTGGCTGTTGTCAGGTTATTTTTGTATATGCTAATAAGTGAACATTACGTAAGTGCTGAAAAAAAAAAACCCGCTGGTCTTATTTAATTGTTTTCCAATTAGGTCATGATTTAATCCTCCTAGAAGACGGAGGGTATTTTCAGAGACTGTTGGCTGAGTTTTTGCTCAGCCTGACTAAAAAGAGAATCCTGGGTTTCTATGTTCATCATTAATACCTCAAGAGACCAAAAGCACATTCCACACAGGACTAAATGTAGAAACCCATTTGACGTCTGGAGGTCTGAAAGGCCGAGGCGTGAAAGGCTCCTGGATTGATCTGTTTTTAAGGCTGAAGCGGACCGCGGATACGTTGGAATTTCACTGGAATGGTTCTGAAGTTATTTTTGAGGTGTCTACATGTAATTCTTCGTTCTAATAAGTTGTTTAATAGTCCAGAGATATTCCTTTAAAATCAAATACAAATGTAATCATTGACCTTGCAATGGTTCTTTGTGGATAATTTTCTTTAATTTATTGATTTTGGTATAATGATAATTCACTTGCTGTGTTTGTTTTATATGGTAAACCTGTTGCACTCATGATAAAAAGAAAGTCAGCAATCTTCAAATTAAACTGCTTTTATTTAAAAAAAAAATTACATAACTCGGGTTTATGGTGTGCAATTAGTTTTTAATACATTGTTTTCTGCTTTGCCGTAATTTTTTTGTTGAATTTGATCAGATTAGATAAAAAAGTACAATCTGGTAAGGACCAAATCGTGAGTATGACACAGGGATTTACTTTTCTCTTCTTTTTTTACCATGACTGATCTATTACCTTCTAATGTTTCGAATGTGATTTTGCAGTAAATAACTGGCATTATGATTCCAATTTCATAATGCCTCTGTATTTTCCCCATCAAATGAAATCATTTTCTCACAGGTACACTTTTAATACCTCCCTGAGAACCTTCCACGGTTTCCAATAGTAGTGTTTTTTAATTCTAAAAATAATCCCTCAATTAAGATGTAATCCCTCCCCCCATGTGGGTGAAGAGGAGCAGAACGGCCTCCTGCCGGAGGAGAAGTTTAATTGCTCTGGTCACTGAAGTGCAGCTCTTGAGAAATTATCTTTCTTTGTTTTTCTAATAATGTCTGTTGTGAGGACTGAATCCCCACGGCGCAGTGAGAGTGAGCGAGGCCGGGAAGCAAATGATGTTTCTGTGTACGCTTTTGAAATTTGTCAAGTTCACTTCTGTCCTGCTTTTGTACAAAGAAAAACGTTAATGTGCCCAGCTTGTGTGCGGGTGCGTCCGTGTTCCTGTGAGCAGCAAAATGTCTTAAACTGTCATCAGTAAAGTAATAAACACACTATGAACATCACTCCCTGTGCATGAAAATAAAACTTTTATTGAAATATTATAACATTTGGCAACACGTGAGCAGATTTGTTGCTGCTCATGTCCCGGCTGGACCTTATTCCATCCTACCTTGGACCCTCACTGAAATTCCCTAAGCATATTCTGCCACACTGTATACACGCTAATTTGCTAAAGGTACTTGTTTACAGATCTAAATAACTGAACTCAGGTGTACCCGTTGCTTTCATTGCCACAGATATATTTAATCTAACACTAAGCCCTGCAAACTGCTTCTATAAACATTTGTGAAAGAACGGGTCGCTCTGGGATACCACTTTCTTTAGATGATGCCTATCCGCTGTAGTTTTTTATCTTTCAGACCTGAATATAGTTTTGTCTGCTGTATGTTCGCTTTACTTATGATCTTAAGCACCCATTGAACTGGATTGTCATGTTTTGATGGTTTAAAGTAGGATCAAAACGTAGACAAGAGCTAGAAATCAGCACGGCAGAGGGTTTTATGACGAGACAACAGAAAAATGTACAGCTGAGCACGAGGAGAAACAATCCACGAAGCCTGGGGAGCATCACAGAGAGACCTGGGCTCGGGAGGGAAGTTCGAACCTGAAGGCCTGAGACGAGGTCAGAGATGCTGCTCCAGTGGTGAAGATGTTGGACAGACCATCCAGAACAGGAGGAGAGGCTTCCTGTGATGGACTGGAGGCAGAAATGATTTAAAAATCAGCCAGAACTTCCTCAGAAACGTAGAAAAATATTTAAAGCGTATGAAAAGTTAAGAACAAAAACAATAAGTTACTGCAATAAAGTTGAGTTCATTTAAAGAAATTATCAAGAATTTAGATTTTTTTTAATTTACCATGCAGTTTCTATTCTTATAGAGACCTAACACTGTTTTCAACTAATGAGATGGAACAACAGATGATATTCAACTCACAAGAACAAATTGAGAAAAGTTTGTCTATGTTGTTGGGGAAATTAAATAAAGACATTCTCTCATAAAGCATGCGGTGGGTTTTAAATAATCTGTAATTAGTTTAAAACAAAAAGCAATCCAGATTTCATGATTACAAAAAAAGTGAAACAGCCATTTAGTTTAGACCCGATTGTGTACCTAATTAGGTACAGGCAATTATTGCATAATTTATCATCCAAATATTCTTCCTGGCTTTCCTCCAGGAGAGTTGGAATAAAGAGCCGATGCGTGGGCAGACGGTGCCTCGGATTCCCTTTTCTGGGTAGTGAACACTGATGGTTGGAGTCCTTGAAGGGGGTAAAAAAGGGGACAGACCAGTCGTGTTGGAGTGGAGAGAGTCGAAGGTACGTTCCACCCAAAGCAGGTTCCGAGACAACTTGATAGCATCATTTTCACACAGGATCCGAAGTTTGGCTTCTACCTCCTGGTTCATCCTCTCCGTCTGGCCATGAGCCGGAGCATGGACACAGGAAGACATGCTCACCTGGATTCTGAGGAGGTAGCAGAACTTCAAAAGTGGCAAAATGAACGCCTATATCCAAAAATATGTCCATGGGTAATCCGTGGAGAGGAAAAATCTCCCAGACAGGGACCCCAGCAAGTTGCTTGGCCAAAGGGATTTTTTTTCAAGGGAATCCTGTGAACCATGTTGGAGAAATGTGCTACAACCTTCAGGATGACCCGGTCGGAATCGGAGACGGGGAGGCCAGTGATGAAGTCAATGCTAATATGAGACCAGGGGCGATGAAGAACAGGTAGCAGTCAGAGGAGTCCAGCTGGCAGTCGTCCCAGGTCTGTGAGATAAGGTGCAACAACCTGACCTACCTGGTCCATACTCCAGTCCTAACCCCCCACCCCGATCCCAGCCCAGACGACCCACGGGCCAATCCATCCGGAGATGGGGCCAGCATGAACCAAACGGGACAGCCAACCAGAACCCCACCCCACGTACCCTGTGGCGCTGCCTCACCACACCCGGCCCTCCATGCTTAAGCCCCACCCCCAGAGCGCCAGCCCCGGCCGACCCCCGGGACCAAACAACCATCCCCAGCCCAGAGCCTGGCTAGGCTGCCCACTCCTCCAGGCGGCCTGCAATTCGTAAAACTCAATGTGACAAGGAGAAATTTGAAAAAATAAAATTTGAAAAAGAATCTGTAAAAAATAAATAAAATAAAAAATACGTTTTTCAAAGTTTACAAATTGTGTTCTTAGCTTGCAACAATATTGGAACAAAATTCACACAATCCATACAAGCTGTCAGTCAGTCGACATTTTTCACCAGCGTTACACAAAGGCAGTAAATTTTGTGAGCTAAATGTCAGAAATGTCTCCAATCGACATCCAACCTTACATGTTTGAGCCTGAATATGAATCTGCAGTCAGAGTTTAAAAACAGGGACTATAGCCTTGGCTCTATTGCATGCTTGTATTCTGGGGTCTGGTGCAGGACACAAGACAAAGAATAGACATGTGTGGGGCAGTTATGAGGACAATTATTGAAGCTGCAGAAAGTTACCTGAGTTTCAGAAAAGGTAGAGGGAAAGGACAATGAAGTTGTTGAAAACGACAGAGTCTGTGTTGAAGACCCTAGCTCTAAGTCACCATTACAAATTTCCCCGCATGATTTAAGTCGCAGAGGATGCCAAGATGGCAGTGCCTGTGAAAAGGATATATTTTCTATTTTAGTGTGGAAAGGATAAAAAAATACAGTTTTGTTCTATACAGGCGTGCACTGGTACAGAATTATTAGTGATAATACTTCAAGTTTGCCATTATATAATGAATGAAAAAAGAACATTTCCAGGGTTTTGTTTGATTCTAAAAACAAACATCCGTAAAGGTTATCTTGCACTGAACTTGCAGACTAGTTTCACAGTTTTAATATTAATGCCATGAGAGCGGCTTGAGGCTAACAGCGCTAGAATAAAACATTCAAGCCTGAGGGTTGGCAGCATTTCTGCTTCCAAAACAGATAATAAGCTAAGTTCATGTTTTTTTTTTCTTATAAATTAGCATTCCCACCCATGGATAAGAGCAGATGGGGCTGGAAAGTGTGTGCCAGTCACAAAACATGTGGTCAATACTGTACTCACCACCAGTTGAGTGCTAAGTACAGGGAGATTCAATTCAATTCAATTCAATTTTATTTATATAGCGCCAATTCATGAAACATGTCATCTCAAGGCACTTTCCAAAGTCAAATCAATCAGATTATACAGATTGGTCAAAGATTTCCTATATAAGGGAACCAGTTGATTGCATCAAAGTCCCGACAAGCAGCATTCACTCCTGGAGAAGCGTAGAGCTACAGGGAGAGTCGTCTGCATTGTCCATGGCTTTGCTGCAATCCCTCATACTGAGCAAGCATGAAGCGACAGTGGAAAGAAAAACTCCCCATTAACGGGAAGGAAAAACCTCCAGCAGAACCAGAACCGGGCTCAGTATGAACGGTCATCTGCCTCGACCGACTGGGGTTACAGAAGACAGAGCAGAGACACAACAAGACAAACAAGCACAGAAGCACACATTGATTCAGTAATCTGTTCTACATTAGATGGTAATAGCGGGTGGGCTGTCTTCTCTGGATGATGTCACAGCTAACAGAACGCCAGACCAGGTGTACCTACTATGAAGAAAAAAGAGAGAGAGCAAAAAGTTAAAAGCTGAAATCATTTCAATGTAATGCAAAACTGGAGAACAGTAGAAATCAGCAGAGTGAGAAAAATAGGCCCTGATGTCCTCCAGCAGCCTAAGCCTATAGCAGCATAACTATAGAGGTAGCTCAGGGTAACATGAGCCACTCTAACTATAAGCTTTGTCAAAAAGGAAAGTTTTAAGATTAGTCTTAAAAGTAGACGGGGTGTCTGCTTCACCGACCAAAACTGGGAGTTGGTTCCACAGGAGAGGAGCCTGATAGCTAAAGGATCTGCCTCCCATTCTACTTTTAGAGACTCTAGGAACCACCAGCAGACCTGCAGTCTGAGAGCAAAGTGCTCTGTTAGGAACATACGGAGTAATCAGAGCTCTGATATATGATGGAGCTTGATTATTAAGGGCTTTATACGTTAGAAGGAGAATTTTAAATTCTATTCTTGATTTAAACAGGAAGCCAATGAAGGGAAGCTAAAATTGGAGAAATATGATCGCTCTTGTTGATTTTCATCAGAACTCTTGCTGCAGCATTTTGGATCAGCTGAAGACTTTGAACTGCATTTTGTGGACTTCCTGATAGTAAAGAATTACAATAGTCCAGCCTTGAAGTAACAAATGCATGGACTAGTTTTTCAGCATCACTCCTGGACAGAATGTTTCTAATTTTGGCGATATTCCGGAGGTGAAAAAAGGAAACTCTGGAAACCATTTTGACATGTCTTGGTCAAAAATAACACCAAGATTTTTTACTTTATTACCAGAGGCCAAGTTAATGCCATCCAGATTAAGTGGTTGATTAAGAAGTTTATTTTTTGAGGACTCTGGTCCATCAGCTGGTTTTTCAACAGCACGGAGCCGGGTCTCCAGTTCTGACACCCTCGCCTCCAAAGCTACAAAAATACTACATTTATTACATGTACCATTATCACTAAAGGAGGCAGAGGAATAACTGAACATCTGACACAGAGAGCAGCAGATAGGAGACTTAGTCAGAGAGGCTTGGCTAACGCTAGGCTAAAGCTAGGCTAGCGCCCTGTTATCATGCCAAAGAACAAACCGTGTGAAACACGAGGAGTTCCCAAACGTGATGAGCAGCCACAGAAAATGTTTTAAAAGTGCTTATGTTTGGAAACAGATGTTACAGACAATAAGATAAAAAGTGAGAGAGCATGGAGCAAAAATCCGTCGTTCACACAGCAACAACAGGAATTGACACAATACTCCTTACCGCAAACAGGAAGTCAGGTCCCGCCTTAGAGGGAACACTGGTCGCCAGTCCATCGCAGGGCAGAAATAGCCGTCTTTTTCCCAATTTAATGTGATATCGCCAATGAAAGCAAAAGATTCGGTCCAAGAACTGTTGAATCCTCTGTTCTCCTCAGCTATCTTTCTCCATTTCCCTTTGGGATCCATGGCTCATCACACACTCACCGGTTTGTTAACAACAGCGATCTGCCTGGCGCTACGCCGAGCTGCAAGAAAAGTGTGTCGCAGCTCATGACGCAAATCTCCGTTGACAGATATTTTGAAATGTAATATATATTCTACACATTTTACATCATTGGAAAACATTGAGAATGTTTGTCTCGGTGTTTCCCTTCTACAGAAACCACACTAAAATAGAAAATATATTTTCCCCTCTCATCTTTTTCCATTATCGTACATTTTTAAAAAAGCTCCAGGGAGCCACAAGGGCGGCGCTAAAGAGCATGTTGCCGACCCCCGCTTTAAACTCTGGCAACAATCCCTTCGGATCGCGCAAGAAATCTAGCTGTAATTTAGTCAAAATAGTTGACCTATTTGTCCCACGGTTCAATCCAGAGTAAGCTTTCACAGAGGAACTGCTTTCTGCTCTTCTTAGCTCGGCTACATTTTTAAAATAATAAAATAAAAAAAATAATTGAACTTTATTGATCTCACAATGGAGAAATTCACTTCTGCATCTTAACCCATCCCCTTGGGGAGCAGTGGGCTGCCATGTGCGGTGCCTAGGGAGCAATCAGGGGTTAAGGGTCTTGCTCAGGGACCCAGAATGGCAGCTTGTGGGAGTTGAACTCAGAACCTCCAGGACCGAAGCTCTGTGCTCTAACCACTAGGCCACCACTCCCCAAACCGAATCCAGCTCCAGTTATAGGAACCAGAAAGTGAGCTCACATCGCAGCGATTATTTAAATGCCCCACGCCTGGAGACGTGGGGCATGTCCCACTGGGAGGAGACCCCAGGACAGCCCCGGGACAGAGGACTTGTTGCCCTGGACTGGACCTGTTACCATGATGAGCTGTTGGGATGGACGGATTTAAAAAAAAAGAGTTTTTATATTACATTAACACATTAAATATAACATCAGCTGCAGGGAAGTAATTCAAACTTGTTCCAAAAGGAGTGTATTGGCTAATCTAATCCATCCAAAAAAAACACCAAGGAGTGTTTATCTGTACTTTTCTTTAAAAACAAAGTTTTAGCGTTGAGAGTAAAGTAATATTTCACTTAAACACATCTCTCTAGCTCCTCACAGTTCAAAAATCCTTGCATATGATTGGATAAGCCACTTCTCTGTCATCTTTATCGACGTGCTATTTCAACCAATCACACCGAAGCTAACCCGTGACGCTGTGAGAGCGACGCAGGAAAAAACAAAACTTTGTTTTTAAATGTGTTTGCGGCTCTAGTGGCATGCGTTTTATTGACAGTGAGCTGACAGGAAGAGGGGGGAAGACAGGCGGCAAAGCGCCGTGGGTCGGAGTCGATCCCGGGCCGACCGCGTCGAGGACTAAAGGCCTCCTAACGTGGTCGCGCTAACCGCTCCGCCACAGGCGCGCCCCGGAAAACAAAACTTGCCAAATCCGGTCGGGAGAAGGGCGAAAACATGGTTTCCACCAACAAAAGCCTTCAGAGGCGTTCTCTGATGTTCTTTTAATGAAACAATATTAGGTAGATTGGACAACACGGAAGAAATAGCAGCATCAATGTTAACGCTTGCTTCCTCGATGCGAGCCGCCATTGCTATCAAAACAGTCTCACGGTCGCTTCTCCACTACGTCACATCTATGTAACTCGCGCCCTGCGTCCTGATTGGCTGGACAATAAAATTGGTTGAAGAAATCACTCTCTATGGAAGAGGTCCCAGATGGATGTGAGTGAAGCTAGGCGGAGCTAAGTGGAACGAAATTCATCTGGCTCATCAGGTTAGCAGACACCAGCGCCGGAGCAGGAATGCATACAGTCATTTGGGACGCAGCTGATATTTGATCAGCACAACTCAGACCAATCAACGTTTCCATTCATCTGAGCAGTACTCAGTTTCAGAGGCTTGCAATTAAAAGTGCCAAATGAGCAGAAATGATGTCACCGCTGGCGGTCGCCTCCACGTCCCTGAAGTAAATAGTTAAATGCTGCTGATGAGTTTTTCTTTAATTTCCATCTCAATTTGCATGGATAGTTTATGCATCCACATAACTTGAAGTGCAGAAATAACCTCCTGCTGCTGCCTGTGAAAACCGAACCTTGTTTTGTATATTTTAAATCTCATAAGTTCGACTGGAACGTGGAAAGCAAAATTTAATTATTATTTTCTATTGTTGTAAGGATTGTAGAGTCTGAATAAAATCCATCAAGTCGATCTAACTAAAGTAATTTCTTTAGAATGACGTCTTTGCGTAAATGTGTTTTGTGGCCACCCCTCCGACACGACCGAGCATGAAATCAGCACAGAAAGAAATGAAATAGGGCCAAGAGAGGAAAGGCTCTTTCAGTGATGATTAACCATGAAACTCCGTGAAGCTATCAACACTCTGAGGCACAGAGGAGAAATGGAAACACAGTCTGACAACACGAAGGCATTAGAGCAGCGAACAAGCCCACGGGCAGCAGATTGTTTACTATAAAACCAGGATGAGTGTTGGGAGCTTGAATCTCACTCCAGACTGGGGATGAGTCAGAGAAAACATGGAGCTGCAGGAACCTCTGCTTTCCTGTTTGCTTTCGAATGAAGCAGACTCAGCTTTGGACGTGAAGATTGACTTTAAATACTTTTTCACTTTAGCCATTTTATTTATTTTGAGAGATTGAAGCATTCTAGCCGTACCTTTTCATAAAATTTGACCGTATGAGAAAGAAGGCCATTTTAATTTTATTGTGGGTGGTTGTTTCCTCAGATAAAATGTAGCCTACCCTAAAGGTGACTAAAAGTACATTTAATCACGTCATTTTTTATTTTACTTTATGCTCAGTCTTGTTGCTGATTTTACTTGTAGGCTATACAGGGCAGCAAAACATTTGACCCTCACCGCATGGACTTCAGAATAATTTAATGAACTCATGGAAGAGTTTTGGGAAGATACCGGCAGGGCTGAAAAAGCATGATTTCATAATCAATGATCTGCAGGGATAAGGCCTGAAACAACACATCAAGCCAAGGGGTCTGCAACCCGTGGCTCCACAAGTGGATCTTTAGACCTTCTACAGTGGCTCTTAATAACTTTGGCACAAAAGAACGAGGAACAAACTAACTTTTTTACATATTTTTACATATTTATATTTGAATAATGGCAACAATTTTGCAGAATGACACAGAAAGTACCAATAGATAGATTGATTGATTGATTGATTGATTGATTGATTGGACTCGTAGTCCATAAAAGAAAAGCAGATGCTCACACAAAATGACATTACCAAAAATGCTAACCGACAGAGGGTTGGAAGCGCTGATGAGAAAGAGAAGAAAGAAGAAAATAAATACTGCTACCATCATCATTGCAATATTTACCATTATTTTCTCCATTGCAAAATTTTTATATTGTACAGCCCTAACATGGAGTAAAAGTAACTGTAAAATGTGTAGCTATGTAATGTAGGCTGGCCTTTAGCGGTTGGAATATGTGAGGGGCGGAAGGAGAGATGCAGAAGCAGGAAATGGCGTGGTCCACGATTTCTAAATATTATAATTTTTATAATGCCTATTTACATAAAGTACACATACAAAAGTGCAAGTGCAGTGAAGGTTGGGAGAGCAGTAGTGATGTTACGTTATGTGCCGAGGCTTCGAGGCGTGTGTCGAGTAATGGAGGGGGCGTTTCCGTAAAGCGTGTATCGAGGCTTGCTTCATTTAGGGGAGGAGCCGAAAACGATGACGTCCGAAGCCTCGCTGGCCGGCTGTACCACGTGACTGCTTCAGGAAGTGGTTCAGATTTCGGCGCGGGGTTTGACAGCTTTAGAAACCACACAGCAGTGTTTCCCGCAGCACTATGTTGGCGAGGCGGCCGCCTCGCCAAACTCACGCTACCACCTCGCCAACATTCCAAAAAATAAAAAAACGAACTCTTGCATGTTTATTTGACGTTAACACGCGTTTTTTTGTTGTTGCTTTCTCGCGTACATATAGGGAATGGCAGGGAAAAAACAGGCAAAAATACATGGATACTTTGAAGCGAGAAGCGACTTCACCGACGCCCCCCCCCCCCCCGCCAGTAACCGCGCGGATGACTGGCGCATTACTATATTACAAACACACTATCACAATTTTTGCATGCTGATGTTTGTTTGTTGTGCAAATAAAGATAGGTAACAGACACTGTATTTATTCCCTTTTAACCAGCCACCAGAAAACAAGAGCTGGATGAAGCTTTGGTCTCCATGATAGTGAAGGATACCCAGCCTTTCACTATTGTGGATGACGTTGGATTCAGGACAGGCTGGAGAACCCCCTGGAGTACTGGGCTAATCATCGGTCACTGTACCCCAATCTGTACAAACTTGCACTTATTTATTTATGCACCCCGGCATCATCTGTGCCATGTGAGCGTGTCTTTTCAAAGGCTGGAGAAGTAGTGTCAAAAAATAGAAATCGTTTGAAACCAAAAACTGTGGAGAAATTGTTGTTTCTTAATAAAAATGCATGACATCATCCAAGTTACACAAGCATCAGCCTATTCACTACCCCCTCCCTAGTTCCACAAGCACTTTCATTGTCCTCTGTCTGATTAAGCCCATGCCATTTTTCTAGAGTCACGGAAAAACATTATTACACACCATGCCATATCACATGACACTACTATTTTGGGAATAATTACACACAGAGAATACATTCAAACAATATTTTATTATACACATATGTGTATACAAAATTTATGTAGACAAATTATTTCGTCCTACACCTTTTGTGAAGTCATTCCCAAGAGCCAATAGACAAAAAATCCATGCATCACACGTGTTAAGATACAGCTGGCTGTGATTATACACCTCGCCAGTAGGTGGTGATGTGTGCACATGAAGCGTCAAGAAATGAACCCTTTCTCGAACCATTTGGCTAAAGTGGTTCAATGCCTCATGAGGCTTCATCTCACCATCACTAGAGAGCAGTGTCTTCTCCAGCAGCAGAACCGGAAGTTAAGGAAACGGGCGCCCTTAATACTCTCTCACTAATTGGCTAAAACCACTAAAACTCTCCCAGGGGTGTACATTTTAAGATAAGTACATACAACTATCTAAAACCCTCCATTAACCATAACCACAACCATAAACCATATGAAAGCCAAAGCTATATACATAAAGTCCTAAACCGAACACCACAGATAAATAGAAACACTGTAAACCACTAACAGCTCAACTTGGCTCCCCTATAGATTTCCCTGCCCGGAACCTTCTTGACGCACTTGTTTCTGCACGGACCTCTTTAAAGTGACGGACCTGGACACAAGGACAAGGTAAGTACAAACAGAAACACAAAACATCATTCAGTAAAACCCTAAGATGCAAAAAAAAAAAAAAACAACACAACCACTAAGGACTAAATGGAAATATTGGAAAAATATTGACTTTGTTGGTACTCTAATTTCTGTCACCCTTCTCCAGTAAGGTGACCAGATTTCTGAAATCAAATCTGGGGACATTTCTTGCTCGTGGATAAAAATCAATACATCTCATCAAGATGAAATTAGGAAACGGGGACAGTAATGGTTTCATTTACTTTTTACATATTTATTAATATTTAAACAACAAAAATCAAGTGTAAAAACCAGGAATGTGCCTCTCCATACTTTTAGTATATCCTAAGATTAATAAAATGAATAAATCGATAGTGTTATTAATAGAAAACTAGAACTGTGTCTCTGGGTTGGGGCAAAGTGGTGGGAGTGGAGGGGTCATGGGTCGTTAGCAGGGCTTTTCAATTTTGTGGGGCCCAAAAAACTCTGCTGCCTCCTAAGGGGAGAGTGACATGAGGAAAAGAAAAACCAGAAAATACAAACATTTAGCCTGTGGCTGTCTGTGGAGACAGAGTTCCCCCACCTTTTCAAAAAAGTGCAACAAATACTCATTCTGTTCACATCTACATACCTATGAGAAATAGTTTTTTTCTGCGTTAACATCAAAAAGAAGTAGCGGTCAAGCCCGCAGGTAAAGGATGATACATGTTTCTTACTGTCAACTGGCCGCATCAGGGGCCTGTGCATCTCTAAGAAACAGATTAATTTCTCCTACTGATGGGCTATAAGCACAGCTCCAATACTTCCTGAACTTCAGCAGCTCCTTTGTTTCCTGTCTTTCATCACTGGACAAGCTGATTAATCCAGGTGTGTCTGGCTGGTTACTGAGGTCAGACACACCTGGATTAATCAGTCTGTCCAATAATGAAAGACAGGAAACAAAGGAGCTGCTGAACTTCAGGAAGAGGTGGAGCTGTGCATGGAGCCTGTTATGGACAAGAAAATGGGTTGTGGTGATGTGAGGTGAAAAGGTGTTAAACATGTTCAAATAAGCACAGACTTGGAAATCCTCTTGACAAGAATGCAAGTGATTGTGTGTGTAGTGCAGCATGAACTTACATAAAGTGTGTATAACTACATTATGTGTCTGGTAGTAGTTGATGTGCTAGTATATTGTTTGCTCCTATAAGGTGAGTTAACTCCGGTCAGTGAGTCAGCTAACATGAGATCATCTCTGGTTTCTTCAAGGCCTTCTGTGTCTGAAGAGCCATCAGCCATGGTATCCAGAGGTCTGGATAAAATAAGAGGAGAAGAGGATTTATTATGTGCAGAACAGAGATTTTTAAAACAAGAAAAAAATACAACTAATCTGCCTCTTCATTCTGCCACAGCAAGGGAAGTGCAGTGAAACTCATGTTCAGTGCAGAGACTCAGAAAGAGGTTATATCCTCAGACAATTGGGATACTCAACTCAAACCTGAGTCACTGTGTTTTACATAGCATACTTTGTACACTACATTACTCAGTAAGTTTATCACTCAAATCATGTCAACGCTTTATCACTTGAACTTTATTAACACTCTTCTAAGTAAATATTTCTCCCTTCTTGTCAACCGTTCTTTCCATCAGTGTTCCTATTTTCCTCCACTCATTTAATCTCCTTTCTGTCTTCCTATCTTCTTCCTGTCTCCTCTTGTATCAATCTTACATTATTCTAAAACAGACATTATATAATTAAAATCACTTCCAAAAACATTAGAATGTACAACATGAAAACTTCCTATTATTATTATTATTATCTCATCTGATTAAATACTAAAAATGCTAGATACCACAATATTTGGAGCTACAAGCAGAAACAACATAATAAATGACCATTAAACAGGTGGTTATCTCTTCCTCCATCGTTCTCAGATCATGCAGATCTTGTCTCATTCAGTTACTGACTCCTATTTTTTCATGAGGAACTTTCATATATCCAAACTGAGTAGTAGAAAAGCTAAAGCTAAGCCTGGAAGTCTATGCTCATAAATCACAACCATAAATCAGCAAAACAACTTGTAATAACTCTACTTATAACTATCTGAAATATAAACTAAAGGTCACCAATCAGTTCTAAAACATCTTTAGATGAACCCTTGTTGATCCCTGGAGAACCAGCGTACCAGATTAGCGCCTTACAAAGAGTTTTTAATCATTCTGTAACATTTTATGTTACAGAATGATGTCTTTTACTCAGCAGCAACTCGTGGTCTTGTCTTACTTTTTATTGATTATTTTTTAACCTGGACACAAACCAAACATTTCTCACAGGATCAGCCCGATCCAAATAAAACGAATCGATTAACACACTTACCATGACACAGCAGCTCCCCATCAGTTGCGACCGTTTATGACGATGAACTTCCACTTCTTCTTCTTCTGTTTTAAAAGTGGTGCGCTCTTCTTCTTCTTCTTCGTGTTTTAATGGGTGCTGACCACATCCAAAAGCATCATTACCGCCCATCTAGTGGTGCGCTCTGTTCCTCGTCTTTATGTTAACAGCAGCGCAACCAGCTACCGTAATACATGTTTCTGCGCGCAACAGCTCTGCCGTAATAACAGTCTACGCGCAACATTTTCCCCCTCAGTAAAATCGGGGACATTTCCAGGGACAGGTGGTGTAAAACGGGGACAGTCCCCGGAAATCGGGGACGTCTGGTCACCCTATTCTCCAGGGCCCAACCATTCTATTAAAGTGCTGCAGTGCTGCAGTGCCACTAGATCTAAAACTAGGAAAAAGGAAAGACAATAATCAATAAACAGAATCAATTGTGTACAATTATTTGTGAAATGTGTAAACATGCTTCCTTAAAGTTTAGCTTATCTAGCTAAAGTGCTAAATATGCAAGTTAAAGTGCTCAAGTGAAAAGTTAAGGTGTTTCTTCTTAGATGTAACAAACGGCTATTTATCACAAGCTATTAGGGAATAACTCAGATGTTACCAGGAAATTTCTAATTAGAATTGACGGTAACTGACGGAAATCTACATGGAAAGTAGTCAGCGTTCCATTTAAGTACCGGGAAGGTATAAATGGAAAGTACCCTTTAAAATCTTGGATTACACACATGGCTACCAGAAGAGCTGTCAGCAGATAACTTAAAAGTGCTCAGTTCTTCCCAGAAAAATGCCCCTTTAGTATACCCTGAGTAACAGGAAAGTATGAAAGAATACACTATAACTTTTACTCTGTAAGTACTGGAGTAATACCAACCTAGGACACAGTTACAAGTCACCTACATACAGCCCAGTCTGGTAACCACATTTTAGGTAGGAGTCTCAATGCAGTCTGTACTGAAAGAAAATGTATGCGATACTACATTTCTGTGACAACATCAGTGAGGTAAAAAGTTACCTAAAGACACCAAAGTTTGTATTTATGTTGGGAAAAAAACTATAGAAAAGATCTAAATGATATGCAAACAGTCATATTGAATAAGTTAGAGTATTATTAAAAGGTCAGTTTGTTTCATTAATCCAATAACTAAGGTGAACACATTATATAGATTCCTTATTCAATGACTGATGCTTTAAAGCCCTTATTTCTGTTAATAACAATTTTTTGCTTAAACATAATAAAATTAGAATATAACATCAAACTGATTTGATACAGAAATACGGGTTTAAAGAAAAGCATGTTTAATACTTGATATTATTTTCAAAAGGTACTTTAATCTGACAAATGATTGAATATTGAATACGACTGCAGACATTAATACAAACATTTTTGAGGTTTGGGAGTTGCATCTGAAACCACTGAAAGGACCTTTTTCCTCTGCATTGAGTTATGTTGATGAGGTTATTTGATGCCTGCGCAGCCTGAGACAAAAGCCCAGTTGAGCTTTATGCCTCCATTAATTAGTCTCATTAGAGTGCCAACTTCTAGAACATTATCACATTATCAGCCTGGATGAGGCGCCTCTTTGTCACTGGAGCCTTTCAGACCTACTGCTAGGCTACTGCTGTTAATAAGTATCTTTACAAAGCAGTGGATAGTTACTTATTGAGGTAACATCAGTGTTTTTAAAGAACGTCATTCATCAGATGAAGAGACGCACATTTCAGGTTATTTATTTTTATTTTGCCTGCCGTCCTGTTCTTTCAAAAACCACAAATCAACCCACCCTCCATATCTTCATCCTTGTGAAGCAGGAGTCTGTCATAAAATCATGGCTTGTTTTCCAGACTCAGGAGGCTTGTGAGGGAGTGGAGGTAAATCTGTGAACTCACTCCTCATTTTAACCAACTCTGACAATTGTGGATACTGTCATGCAAATGTTTGCTTTCTCCCTGAGCCAGCTTGGCTACCTGCCACTGAGACGGACTGCTTCTTCCGCTGGGAAGTCCTCAGAGGCTGATGACACGAGACGGTTCATCCAGTCCCAGACTGGGCACGTTGTGTTGTGTTAAAGCCTTAAGGGCTTGGTTTGCTTCAAAATTACATTTACTCAGACTGTGAAAAAACTAAATATCAGAGACAATCTGGTAATTTCCTGCAAATCTGCTTAAAAATAAACACAAAAATAATATTCAAACAACATCCCAGTAGCTACAGTGATGCAAAAAGTAGATGTCCCCTTTCTCATTTGCTCTCTATTTGCTGTTTTGTCACCCTGAAATCTTTCAGCTTATCTTACAAATTTTAATATCAGACAAAGAAAACCAACATTTTCTGAATGATGTGCATTTTTTAATTACTTTGCACCATTCTATACAATTTTCTTTGCCACTGACAAGCGAATTTGAGATATTTTCTATACTCATGTAATAGCAATGTTCTCATATATCCAGATAAGTACGTTAATTTTACCAGCCCTACAAAATATGATCATTTTAATTATTATTATTATTATTGTTATGTATGTGACAAAACAATACATTATTCAATGGCACTATTTTGTGTTGTATGCGGAAGAATACCAAATGTGGTATCGGCGCATTGATCTCACATTGTTCTGGAAAAATACAGTCTAATAAACAAGTTACGTTTCACTGAGGTTCTGCTGACTTTATATATAGTTAAGTTATGAAACGAACATAACAAACTGGCGACGAGAGTTACACGGATCCCCGATGTGCATGTAACGACAGAGAGGGGGAAAAGCCTTGTGGAAGTGACAAAAAGACAATAGAAGGAGGAGAACGGGAAAACCCTCCGTCTGGATGCTAAGGTGACTTGCTAGCTGACGACCTACAGAGAGAAAGTGAGTAACGAACACCACACGAAAATGTCGGGAGGCGTCGGACAAATGAACGTTTTTGAAAACGGCACAGAGGACTGGACAACTTATGTGGAGCGGGTTGAACAGTACTGTCCGGCTAACAAAGTAGAGGATGAGAGGAAAGTCGCTGTGTTACTGAGCGTAATGGGAGCGAAAACGTATAACTTGCTGCGTAGCCTCATCACAGCAGTCAAACCAGCAGACAAAGGTTTCAAGGAGATCACAGAGGTTCTCCAGAAACATTTCCAACCGAAGCCACCGGTCATTGCTGAACGTTTCAGATTTCATAAACGAAATCAGTTGAAAACCGAGTCCACTTCGGAGTACATCGCGGAGCTTCGGCGGCTGTCGGAGCACTGTCAGTTCGGGGAGGGGCTGTAAGATTCGCTGAGAGACTGTTTCGTCTGCGTGCTGCACAATGAAAGCACACAGAAACGACTCCTCACAGAGGATAATCTGACGTTGCATCATGCATTAGAAATTGCCATATCTATGGAAACTGCAGCAAAAGACGCAGGAGAGCTTCAGGGAAAATTCACGGAGCAGTGTTCTGTTAATAAAATGCGTGCGCAGCCTAATGATAAATTACAGACCTGTTACAGATGCGGCAAAAAGTCACATAACGCTGCTAATTGTTGGTTTAAGGATAAGGAATGCCTCCTATGCAACAAAAAGGGACATATACTGAAAATGTGCAGATCAAAACAAAGTAAGAAAAACAAAATGTGGAACAAAGACAGAAAACTGCATGAAGTTAATGAGACAGACTCATCTTCCTCCCAGGAGCATTTGGCATGCCTTGAGCTGCATACAATACAAGGCAAGGAGAAATACGAAGATGCAATATGGCTCACACCTAAAGTACAAGGGGTTATGTTAAAGATGGAACTGGATACTGGGTCAGCTCTTTCACTGATCTCATATGAAGACTACAGAACCAAGTTTCCTAATCTGAAACTAAAGCGCACTTCAGTGAAACTAAAAACATACACTGGTGAAAGAATAAGCCCTTTGGGAAAACTAAAAGTGAAAGTGGAACATGAGAAAAACAAATGCAACCTTGAACTTTACGTTCTGAAAAATGGCAGAGTTCCATTATTTGGACGTGACTGGCTGAAACACATCCAACTCAACTGGAAAGAAATAAAGTCCTTGAGACTGGCACCGGATCTGAGTGCAAGTTCAGTGGAGGAAAGACTGAGACAGATACTTGAGAAACATGCTCCGGTGTTCAAAGAAGAAATTGGCACAGAATATAAGAATATTAAAGCACAGATCATATTGGAAGACGACGCAAAACCCAGATTCCACAAGGCACGTCCTGTACCATATGCTATGCGGCCCAAAGTCGAAGCAGAGCTGCAACGATTGGAAGAGCAAGGAATACTCACCAAGGTGGAATGGTCAGACTGGGCTACACCAATAGTGTCAGTGAGCAAGAAAACCGGCGACAGTGTGAGAATCTGTGGTGATTTTAAGGTTTCAGTGAACCCAGTACTCCGCGTGGATCAGTATCCGCTTCCGCGGATAGAAGATATATTCACAGCAGTGGCAGGTGGCAAACACTTTTCAAAAATCGACCTCGCCCAAGCTTATCTACAGATGGAAGTAGAAGAGACAGCCAAGAAATATCTAGTGATAAATACTCACAAAGGCCTGTTCCAGTACAACCGACTAGTATTTGGTATCGCCAGCGCTCCAGCAGTGTGGCAACGTGCCATGGATCAGGTTCTACAGGGCATCCCAGGAACACAATGTTTTCTGGATGACATTCTTGTCACTGGTGCCGATGAAGAAACGCATTTAGCTAACTTAGCAACAGTCCTGGCCAGGTTAGAGAAATATGGACTGAGAGCAAACAGGAGAAAGTGTGAGTTCTTCAAAGATTCCATAGAATATTGTGGCCATCGGATTGACAAGCATGGACTCCACAAAACCAAAGACAAAGTGGAAGCAGTTTTGAAGGCACCAGAACCTAAAAATGTCAGTGAGTTACGCTCATTCTTGGGCTTAATTAATTACTATCACAAGTTTTTGCCGAACCGGTCAACAGTTCTGCATCCACTGCACACCCTGTTGCAACAAAATGTGAAGTGGACCTGAACAAACGACTGTAAAAAGGCATTTAACAGTGCTAAGCAGCTGATTACATCAGAAGAGGTGCTAACACACTTCGACCCAAATCTTCCCATTCGCCTCGCATGTGATGCCTCTCCATACGGCATCGGTGCTGTGCTATCTCACAAAATGCCTGATGGAGTGGAACGACCTATCGCTTTTGCCTCAAGGTCCCTCAATGCAGCTGAGCGTAATTATGCGCAAATAGACAGGGAAGGGCTAAGTCTGGTGTGGGGAGTGAAGAAGTTCAATCAATATTTATATGGAAGACACTTCACCCTGATAACAGACCACCGACCACTGGTGTCCATTTTTAGCCCTCAGAAAGGTGTGCCAACCATGGCTGCAGCACGGTTACAGCGATGGGCTTTGTTCCTTAGCTCACACACCTACAACATTGAATTTAAAGGGACAAAACTGCATGGAAACGCAGATGGACTTTCACGTCTTCCACAAACACAAACCACTGAAGAAACTACCGATCCTGAGGCTGTGTTTCACATTGCACAAATGGAACCTCTGCCTGTGACAAGTGCTCAGGTAAAAAGAGAAACAAGTCGAGACACAATCTTGTCCAAAGTATATGATTTTACTGTGAATGGCTGGCCGTCCTCTATTGACTCGCAGTTCTCTGCATACTCTAGCCGCAAAGACCAGCTATCAATTTGCCAAGGGTGTGTCATGTGGGGAACCCGAGTCATAATACCACCCTCACTGCGAAAAAGGGTCCTGAATTCACTTCATGATGGACATTTGGGTGTGGTTAAGATGAAAAGCCTTGCTAGGAGCTATGTTTGGTGGCCAGGTATAGACTGTGAAATAGAGAACATGGCTAAGTCTTGCACTGGTTGCCAGCAGACACTGCGCCAGCCCCAGCCAGCACCTGTACACACATGGGAGTGGCCAACCACCCCATGGCAACGCATCCACGTAGATTATGCTGGACCATTTATGGACCAAATGTTCCTGATTGTGGTTGATGCTCACTCAAAGTGGCCAGAAATTTTTCCGGTGAAGCATGCAACAACAGCCAGCACAATCAACATCCTTAGGTCACTTTTTTTGCCGCACAGGTCCGCCGCAACAGCTTGTCAGTGACAATGGCCGTCAGTTTACTGGAGAGGAGTTCCAGTGTTTTCTTAAGGACAACGGTGTACGCCATATCACTTCAGCCCCGTATCACCCTGCAACGAACGGACAAGCTGAACGGTTCATCCAGTCATTCAAGAGGTCCATGAAAGCCAGCCGGACAGAGGGGAGACCTCTGCAATGGAAAATCGACAACTTCTTATTGGCTTACAGAAACGCCGTTCATGCAACAACGGGACAAACACCTGCAATGCTCTTCATGGGACGAAACCTGAGATCTCGTTTGGATCTGTTGAAACCGGACATTCGGAAGAAGGTTGAAGACAAACAACATTCCTTGGTGGAAACAAGAAGGAACAAAACCAGATCTTTTGACATTGGACAAAAAGTTCTCACCAGAGACTATAGATGCCCAAGTCACAAATGGCAGTCTGGCACAATTCTGTCACAGACAGGACCTCTAACATACAACATAAATGTTAGAGACAACTCAGTCTGGCGTCGACACATTGATCAGATACTAGATGTGGAGACCCACAAAAGTCTAAAGGAACCTGAAGAAACATCTACATCTCAAGATTCAGAAGAGTTTACTTTCGCTACACCTTCTGGAGTTCAGAGTCTGTGTGAAACCACCAGTGTACCAACAGCTGAACCATCCACACAAAAGTTCTTAGACTCCGGTCAAACATGTAGACGTTACCCTGAGAGAAATCGTAGAGCAACTCAGAGACTGAATTTGTAGATTATCTGTTCATTTATAAAGGAGCAGTTTAAATGTTAAGAGTAACTAACCTGTTTTGTGTTGCAAATATCTAAATAGGTGTCATGTTTCTGTTTGAGCAAGTTTATTGGATTACAACATTTAGCTAAACATATTTTTGGTTCGTCAAAGCTGGTTGGGAGGAACTGTTATGTATGTGACAAAACAATACATTATTCAATGGCACTATTTTGTGTTGTATGCGGAAGAATACCAAATGTGGTATCGGCGCATTGATCTCACATTGTTCTGGAAAAATACAGTCTAATAAACAAGTTACGTTTCACTGAGGTTCTGCTGACTTTATATATAGTTAAGTTATGAAACGAACATAATTATATATATATTTTTTTCATTTTAATTAAACAGATCAGTCAGATTTTCTGTAGAAAAGCGGCGTGTGGATGACTGTAGGTCCAAAAACAGATTTTTTGCCCATTTGCTTAATTGAAAGATATATATATATATATATATATATATATATATATATATATATATATATATATATTAGGGCTGAGCAACGATTAAAATCTTTAATCGCGATTAATCGCATAATTTGCCTGATTAATCATGATTAATCGCATTGTATTTACAAACTCCAAGAATGAATTCAAAAGTAGTGTAACTTGCCCAGCCCTAATATATATATATATGACAAATCCAGATTTGTGGTTAAGGCTTTGTAGTTGTATCAGAGACCACTGAAAGGTCTTTGTGACAGTGAAGCTCTTTTTTTAATCTTTATGGCATTGATGATGGTTGCACACAGCAACTTGCGTCCGTTGAGCAGCTTCCACCAAATAATTAGTGCCATCAAAGTGCCAGCTTTTGGAACGTCGTGAGCCTGGATGAGTCGGCTCTTTGTCACTGAAGCCTTTCAGACCTACTGCTAGGCTGCTGATGTCAATAAATACGTTAATCAAGCAGTGAATACAGCTGCAGTTTCAGAGAGTAGACAGACATTACACCTGAGGAGTCATCAGTAAATGCCATTTCGTTAAACCCATCCTTTGTTGCAGGATCAATAGAGCCAGTATGTACTAGTGCAAGAGCTGCTTTTGCTTTTCTGCTGCCCTCCTTCAACTTTGGGTACTTTTTCTTAAATGCATATTTCACAGTTCTGACTGGTTGGATCCTCCTTCCGCTTGATTTTTATGCTTTTGAAAACTTTTTCTAGTTTTTACACATCTTGAAAATTGCAGCGTCCCAGAATCTCATACCACTTCTGAATAGCATCGCGCCCCAAAGTTACATCATCGCCAAAGTTTTCATCAAGAATGTCAAAGAAATAAAGTCTATATTAGACTGACGTCAGACCTGGTACCATGCGTTCAGATTTGATCACGTCTTTGTTTAACTCAGCTTTTAACTTTTTGTTCTCTCTCTTTTTTCTTCATAGTAGGTACACCTGGTCTGACGTTCTGTTGACTGTGAAATCATCCAGGGAGGACAGATCAACGACTATTACCATCTAATGTAGAACAGATTACTAGATCAATGTGAGCTTCTGTGCTTTTTGTCTGTCTTGTTGTGTCTCTGCTCTGTCTTCTGTAACCCCCAGTCGGTCGAGGCAGATGACCGTTCATACTGAGCCTGGTTCTGGTTCTGCTGGAGGTTTTTCCTTCTCGCTAATGGGTGTTTTTTCTTTCCACTGTCGCTTCATGCTTGCTCAGTATGAGGGATTGCAGCAAAGCCATGGACAATGCAGACGACTCTCCCTGTGGCTCTACGGTTCCCCAGGAGTGAATGCTGCTTGTCGGGACTTTGATGCAATCAACTGGTTCCCTTATATAGGAACATTTTTTGACCAATCTGTATAATATGATTGAACTTAACTTGTAAAGTGCCTTGAGATGACATGTTTCATGAATTGGCGCTATATAAATAAAATTGAATTGAATTGAATTGAATTGAATTGTTTAAAGCTGGCCGATCCGCCCACTGCTTTAACAGAGAAAATAACACGTGGGAATATCTGCGCCTTCATGTTCCGTCCATCTGTGTCCCGCAGCCAAACCTCTCCAAACCTGGACAATACTGCTGATTCTGAATGAAAAACCTTAAAGGCCTTTTTGAGAATGATTAATGAGGTAAAGGAGCAACCTTGTTTATTGTTCACATATTCAGCAGCCATTATCCAACAGACCGAGCTTTTATTCATTTAGTGAATGACTCCCATTATGCTTTTTATGAGAAATCCTCCTGTTTTCTGGCTGAAAAGTCACCCGCTTTGATCATTGCGTCACTCTGCTCTGACAGAACATCGTGCTAATAGCTTGGCTGAGGTGTGAAGTAGGACGCTGGTGTTTAGTGAGGCTTGCTAAACTAACAGCTACATCCCATTGTCCAAATCTGTTACGATGACACAAAACATTGCACACTGGCTCTCAAGGGGAGTCTACGTGTTTAAATTATGTTTTAATGGAAATTCTCTAGTATTTCCTTTTAAACAGCTAAACTGTGATGTGTTTTGAATTGGTTACAATTCCTGGAGAAGCTCAAAGTCACCATTTTAGCCAAACATGGTTAAGGGGCATGTTGGGGTCCATTCTGAAGTAACAAAAACAATTTCTTTCTTTCAGCTTCATATTTACCCCTAAAAGATTAAAACTCAAACCAAAGTTTTTCATGTTGGCAAAGACGTACGGATAAACAGGTTGTCTATTTCAACTACAGTCCTACAATTTGGATTTCTTAAGCAACATTAGATTATATTGTGTGAACTTGTTATAAAATAGATAGTTGAATGGAAGGTGTTTTGGCAAGTTTTCAGATACATCCAAACATAAATAACTGCAGACGATTACAGAACAACGTAAACAAAACTACAATTTGCATAAATGCATAAACAAACCCTCTCAGAGAAGCTAAAAAGTGTGCAAATAGACAGCAGCACCGAGAAGTACCCCGTACGTACTGGGTATCTGTGAATGCACCAGGAAAATAATCAATAAATGTTAAAAAGTAATCTATTAGTGCCAGAATATTTCCAGTCCAACCTCTTAAGTACTCAGGAAGTACCTATTACACTTCAAACTGGCTTCCTTACACTGCTAAACTACCAGATCACAGCTGAATACTCCTTCAGGTGTCCCAAAATGACTCAGAAAGTACCCTGTAAGTTCCAAGAAGATATAACTACTGGGAACACGCCTTGTAAGAACTGATTATTAATTAGAAAGTACCGTGATTTTTGGAAATTGATCTGGTAATAAACCCCAGTCACTGTACCTTAAAAGTGTCCTATAAGTCAGAAGAAAGTACGCCATACGTACTGGTGGAGTACCATCTCAGTTTCAGGTAGGAGCTCCTTAAATCCAATAAATAGACTGTCTGACCTGGTGGTTTTGCAGTGCAAGCACACCATCAACTCTGCAAGTGATATTTTCAACTAACTTTATGGCTGTATATCTGCCTTTTAGGCTCAAAAACTGAGAGGTTTTTTTAAGGACCAAAAAAAAAAGTTCTAAAACTTTTAATAGATGCTTTGCTTTCCAATTTCACTGGCATTCAACTTAGTCTTTAAAAGAAAGCAGTTAATTCACGTGCTGCTTAATTAATTGACTTATTGATGCAATTAACCTCAAAGAAAACAAAGGAGCGGCTCATCCAGGTCCGTCCTGTTAGTTGGTGATGCATGCTGCACAGTAGGACTGTTGTTTCAGTCTGTGTAGGTGTTTTATGACACTGGCCTCACAACACGGCCCAATTAAGGCCAAGATGTTCACTTTTACATACATGGCACTTTTCAGTGAATCATGACACAACAGCTGAAAACATCTACTCGTATAGCTTTATCTAAAAACATTATTTGGCATCATTTTTGTCAACCTTTTTTGCACAGTTTTCTTTCATATTCCTTTGTAACAAGGTCTCTGTGAGTTTTCTGTCTTATTATATAAGAGGAAAAAAAAGATGTTCTGCAGTCAGTCTACTACATTTATGCCAATACATTTATACATTTGGAACTAACTCCCAAAACTGGGAGTTGGTTCCACAGGAGAGGAGCCTGATAACTAAAGGATCTGCCTCCCATTCTATCTTTAGAAAATTATGCTATGGAGCCCAAAGTGTGTCTTGAAACGATCCCGACACCATTAAATCACCGCCACCATCAACCGTTGATACAAGCCAGGATGGATCCATGCTGTTTATGATGAATTCAAACTCCACCATCTGAATCGTTCAGCTAAAACAGAGACCCTTTGGACCAGGCAACATTTTTCCAATCTGTCATTGTCCAGTTATGGTAAACTTATTTGAACTGTAGCTCTTAGGTGAAAGTGTGGTCTTCTGTTGCTGTAGCCCATCTGCTTCAAGGTTTGACATATTATTTTGCATTCAGAGATGGTGTTCTGCTAACTTTATTTTAACGAGTGGTCATTTGAGCTACTGTTGGTTGATGGGACCTCAAACGAGTTCAATCATTCTCCTCTGACCACAGAAGTCAACAAGGCATTTCCTTCCATCTAAATGCTGCTGACTGGATTTTTTTTGATGATGCCAAATAATGTTTTTAGATAAAGCTATACGAGTAGATGTTTTCAGCTGTTGTGTCATGATTCACTGAAAAGTGCCATGTATGTAAAAGTGAACATCTTGGCCTTAATTGGGCCGTGTTGTGAGGCCAGTGTCATAAAACACCTACACAGACTGAAACAACAGTCCTACTGTGCAGCATGCATCACCAACTAACAGGACGGACCTGGATGAGCCGCTCCTTTGTTTTCTTTGAGGTTAATTGCATCAATAAGTCAATTAATTAAGCAGCACATGAATTAACTACTTTTTTAAAAAAAAGACAAAGTTGAATACCGGTGACATTAGAAAGCAAAGCGTCTATTAAAACAGTGTTAGAACTTTTTTTTTGGTCATTAATAAACGTCTGAGCCTAAAAGGCAGCCTAAAAGGCAGAGATACAGCCATAAAGTTAGATGAAAACTTCACTTGCAGAGTTCACAAACCTGTTAGTCGGCACTTTCTGACTCACTCACGCTTAAGAGCCAACATATAGAAGCTCGGGTCCTGAAACCTGATCCCTGCTGAGCAGGAGTCTTGTCATCCAGACCCTGAAAGCTTGTCACAAACATTTGGCGAGGTCAGGCCTCATTTTTGCCAGCTGACAATTACGAACGCTGTCATGCAAATGTTTGCTTTCTGACTGAGCCAACCTGGCTGCCTGCTTCTCAGACGGACCGCTGCTTCGACTAGGACGTCCGCAGAGACTGACAATCTGAGAAGGCTCATCCGTTCCCACACAGGATGCATGGCGTTGCCACCACGACGGGGAAATCAGCTGGAAAACCTCAAGCCGCAGATCCATCTCTGTCAACATCCCATCTTATTCATTCCGACAGGGAAAAACATTTAATATCATCCAATAACATCCATCAAATATGACGCAGGTCCTGTTGTTCTAGAAAACGCTCCACAGTCTAAACATAAGCGAAAACTAACCGGACAAATTAAAAGCGCTGATTGGTGACAGTCTGCCATCAATCAGCGGATTAAATGTTTTAATGTATTCAACAGAGCTGCCAATCTTTTTTTTTTTTTTACTGCAGACGTGCGTAGAACAAAAGTACTAAAATGTAAGGCAAAGATGAAGAGCAACTTCACATCAGAAAAGGTTGAAAAAGTTAAACAATCAGGTTTCTGCTTTCGTGTGTTTTTATTGCTTCCACAGAGTTTGGTAAAGCTGCATTTTGCTATCAAGCAAAATCCTCCACAAAAAAGGAATTCAATTCAATTCAATTTTATTTATATAGCGCCAATTCATCAAACATGTCATCTCAAGGCACTTTACAAAATCAAGTTCAATCATATTATACAGATTGGTCAAAAATGTTCCTATATAAGGAAACCAGTTGATTGCATCAAAGTCCCGACAAGCAGCATTCACTCCTGGAGAGGCGTAGAGCTACAGGGAGAGTCGTCTGCATTGTCCATGGCTTTGCAGCAATCCCTCATACTGAGCAAGCATGAAGCGACAGTGGAAAGAAAAAACACCCGTTAGCGGGAAGGAAAAACCTCCAGCAGAACCAGAACCGGGCTCAGTATGAACGGTCATCTGCCTCGACCCACTGGGGGTTACAGAAGACAGAGCAGAGACACAACAAGAGAGACAAACAAGCACAGAAGCACACATTGATCCAGTAATCTGTTCTACATTAGATGGTAATTAAAGTAAAAACACCCACATCCATTAATAAAAGCAGTGAAGGAGGATGCCATTTGCTTTGTTTTACACCCCAGCCACAGTGACTCTGGTCACGTATGATTAGCAGCTTTTTATTTACTGTAAAATGTGTTCGACATCGGTAAGCTAGTCTGCTTTGAAACTGATCACGCTCCCACTCGCCTGGGCCTCAGGGGAGAACCACTCTCTGCTCTTCCACACGGAGGATGTTCAGAAAGTTATTTTCTGCAAGTAACAGTATGACTACTCAAAGCCTACCCTTGAAACTCCTCTAGAAAGATCCAAATTATTACTTTAAAAGTTAGAAAAAGACGGCATGTTCGTGTAACTCCACAGCTAACCTCTTCTGGCATCCAAACACTGGCATTTCCCTCCTTAGCAATGCAGTATGTGGATTTTTTTTTCTTCAAAACATTACGAGAGCAAGCATTTTATAAGACAACGTGAAATAAATGTGTTCCAGGGAAAATAGATGGCGGATTATTCCGTTTGGGGAAAAAGGAAGTTGTGAATCTGTGGGTAAAGTTGACTTCCTGCAAAAAGGAAATATAACCAATACTTTACTGGACCAGAAAATATTCTATAACTCTGGTGGCAATATTTTACAGTCACGACAATCACACATCAACTCGGGACAGAGGCTTCTTGAACATTTGACTGTCGTCACGTTTCTGCAGCATTTACCAAAAGAAAAAAAAAGCCACTCATGTGCGAATCATCTCCATGTGTTGCAGCTGAAAGAATAACAGCTCATCAGTCACGTCCAGGGAGACTGGCTCAGTGTCAAGCGCCTGGTGGAGGTGCACCGTGTCCGCACCAGAGTAAAGACAAAATCACGGCTGCTCTTCATCAGACACACAAAGGATTGTGAAGAAAACGGGGGACATAATCTTGTAAGGCTAAACCGGTGGGGTGAAATTCTGGAGAGGCGAACTGTTCTTCTATTAACTGCGTCCTTTCTGTGGGCTCGTCAGATAAGCAGCGGCATGCAACGTGACAGGATATTAAAACCAGGGATGGACAAGCGTAAAGGCGCACGGTGCTCCTGCTGCTGGGGACTGACATGTGATAGCCGTGGTGGAAATGACACACAGAGAGCCTGTGGTAAATATGAGAGAGAGAAACAAGGAGAAGACATTTTGCATTGCTTGTTGTTATTTCATCTTTTAACTTCTTGTTCTCTGTCATTTTTCTCTCCATAGTAGGTACACCTGGTCTGGTGTTCTGTTAGCTGTGACATCATCAGGGGAGGCAGATCATCCACTATTACCATCTAACATAGAAAGTACTCCTGGATCAATGTGAGCTTCTGAGCTTTCTGTGTCTCTGCTCTGTCTTCTCTAAGCCCCAGTGGGTCGAGGCAGATGAGCGTTCACACTGAGCCTGGTTCTGGTTCTGCTGGAGGTTCTCCTCCCTGTTAAAGGGGAGTTTTCCTCTCCACTGTCGCTTCATGCATGCTCAGTATGAGGGATTGCTGCAAAGCCATCAACAATGCAGACGACTGTCCACTGTGGCTCTACGCTCTTTCAGGAGGAGTGAATGCTGCTTGGAGAGACTTGATGCAACCTGCTGGGTTTCCTTAGAGAGGAAACTTTCTGACCAACCTGGAGGATCTGATGGAGTCTGACTTTGGAAAGAACTTTGAGATGATATGTATCATGAATTGGCGCTATATAAATAAAATTGAATTGAATTACCGGGGCATCCCAATAGATCACGTTAGTTTATGTCTGAAACTTCAATTTAAAAGGTGAAACATACAATATGTAGATTTGTTAAACGACTGATACATTTCAGGTGTCAAATGTTAATTTTTATGATTATGACTTACAGCTGAGGAAACCCTATTATTCAGACTCAAGGAAAATTTAAATGTTATACAAGACTAATTAAAAAAAAATCCATCAGAGATGTGTCAGCCCACTGAGTATATACATGTGAGCCTCTTTTCGGTTTTACACCGGATCCCCGTCCCACTATAACCGGGAACCGAACCGGTCCCCAATATCAAAGATGCGGACTTACCCTACACATATATTACAGATATTAATAAATATATCCATGTACTTACAGTATATACACTAAATGCTTTGTTGGGGACCCTTTACGCATTAATTGCTGCACAAATGTAGCTTGGCATGGAGGCGATCAGCCTGTGGCTCAGCTGAGGGGCTCAGGTTGCTTTAATAGCAGCTTTCAGCTCTTCTGCATCGTTGACTCTGATGTCTTCTTCTCATCACAATACGACAGAATCTCTGTAGGGTTTAGGTCAGGCTAGTTTGATACCCGGACTACACTGACTTTGGACGGAATAAAACACACTGGAGCAACCTGCAGATTACAAGGCTCCGCTAATCGTCGCTGAGCGGCAAAAAACTTTCCCCTAACCTCAAACAGCTTGGATTATGTGCCTCCTAGCTCTTTCTGGAGCCTCTGGCAACACATTCTTGACATGTCCAGCTGCAGCCCACGCCGCGTGAATCATCCTGAAACTCTCATCCTGAACCGTCACAAGGCTGAGGCCACAGCTACTGTTTGTATGACTTTTTTCTTCCACTTAATTTTTAAGCGTTCCAAGATAAACTTAATTGTCCCAGGGGGCAATTTGTTATGCAGCTAGCACAGAAAAAAAATGCAAATAAAAGTAAAAATAACCACAGCAATAATGCTAAAAACCAGGATACAAATATCGAATTTGTCCTATCAGGTAAGAGTATTACCGTAATGACACTAATAGGGACAAATGAACATATATACACTTTTTGTTCATTCCTTTTGTGCATTTGTTCTTGCAAGGCTTATCTCTGTAGTTTTGCTGCACCTCTTTATAATACATTTCAGTTTGCATTTCCCTTATAACGTGTTGACGCAGTTTATTTAACAATGGCTTTTTTTTGCTGACCCTCTTTGTTGAGGGTGTGGGTGTCTATCAGCTGGACGAGTCATTACAGCGTGCCGTAACGTAACATTTCAGTATGAACAAATAAAATGTCTTGTTGGTTTTATTGAGAATTTGAGGTTTGCATCTGCTGTAAACCAAAGTTATCAAAACTAACAAAAACTAATACTTGAAATATTTAATGAATCAAATCCAAATTTCACTTTTTGACTTAAACTACTGAAATAAATAAACATTTATTATTTAGTATTCAAAAATTGTGAGACGTACCTATACTTGGGGTCCGTTCTTCGTACGTTGCTTAAAACATCCAAGAACAAATGACACATCCAAGATGATTTCATCCGGCTAATCATGATCCGGCTAATTGGGTTCTTCCAACACACCTGTTGTTTACGATTAGTATCGCTGGATTGAGTTATCTGAGATAACTGCGCATGCATGCGTTTGTTTAAAAGGGGAAATGTATCGATAGTAGAAACAATGATCAGCAACGCTGCTATTGGCTGTTCAGCATGGCCAAAGAACGCCCACAGTTTTTCTCCCAAGCAGAACAAGAGCTTTTAATGGAAGGTTATGCTGAATTTGAGTCATTAATTAAAACACCTCAAAATCTGCTAAAGCCAGGAGAGAGGGCTGGCAAAAAGCAGCAGACAAATTAATGCATAAATACTGTCCATGGTAGATGTTTCTATCACTTTCTACAGTATGAATTTTTGCATTTTAATAATCTCATATTTACTTTGTTCTTTTATGTCAGAGCCTCCACGGGACCCACTAGAACATGGGGACAAGTAAAAGTGAAATACAAGAATATTCTACAAAATGGTAGCCTTTAATTATTATACTTTATTTTAAAAAGGCACTTGTTATGTCAAGAGATCCAAATTTCAGTGTCATTCCTTAGACACGGGAAGTAAAGGACATGTGCAAACTGGGAATTTTAACAAAAAAAAATCTTTATCCATAAAAAATGAAAATTTTCCTTTTCCAAGTCATCCACAGTTTACACGGTAAAACTGTATTGCTCCGTGGCTAGATAATCCATCCATAGTTTTTTCTAATACAATAAACGGCTGGACAGGAAGCAAGCCTTTCAAAGTAAATTAAACTTCACAATAAAATGGCCCGAACAAATCTTCTTACTGAATAGGATAAAAATAAAAAGCAAACCATCATACAAATAACTTAAATCTTTTAGATTTATGGCTCCAACACCACTTTTTCCTCTTTAAAAGCCACTGTTAAATGATGTGTTTGTCTGTTTATAACAGCCACCAAGAAAATCTCTCTACTGTCGCGCTGCGCTAAAGGATCCTGTCTATTGCGCAATACGCGATTAATTCGAAAAACTCTGCAAATTATTCTTGCACCTTCCGCAACAGGTTGCAGTCGTAAAAATGGACATGGCTACGGCAGACTTCCCTATCTCCTCCGCTTATACAGCCGTGATCTAATCTTGTTTACATGAAATAAGCCTGCTCTCGAGCAGGCTTAAGCTGGCGCACATGTTGCTATGACAACAAGTGCAGGATGTCTTTCGAAGAACCAAACGATCCAAGATCATGCCAAATCGTCAACAATGAAATCCTGCTAACTGAGTTAGCGACGTACGACCCCTGCTTGAGAGTTAATCTCTAAGATCTTATTTTAAAAGAATCTCGCTATCAGGACATGTCTAAAAGAATGCAGAAAATACAAAATAAAAATACAGCCAAAGGAATGTCTAAAATGCATTTATCACTCACAGTTTATATTATAAAGGCATATATGAGCATACTGATCAGGAGGAGGAAAGTGGCTTGAAGTAAACAGAAGCTGATTGGGTGGTGACTGGTGAAGGGGAGTGACAGGCAAACAGACAGAATGTTTACTGAGATGTGAAACTGGGGTCCGTTCTTCGTACGTCGCTAACTCAATAATAATAATAATACATTTTATTTCAAGCGCCTTTCAAAACACTCAAGGTCACTGTACATGTAAAAACAATAAATGGTAAAAGCAGTCGTCATAATTAAAAGAAACAACACAAATTACACAGAGGAAAGTAATTTAAAATCATAATGAAAAGGCAATCTTGAACATGTGGGTTTTGAGTTTGGATTTGAACACGGGTAAAGACTCGGTATTGCAGATGTCAGGGGGGAGAGAATTCCAGAGTATGGGCGCAGAACGTGAAAAAGCTCTGCTCCCCATAGTTTTAAGACGGGCTGAAGGAACAACTAAGTGAGTGGTAGAAGAAGATCTAAGAATGCGGGAGGGAATAGAAATTTGAAGTAAATCAGAAAGGTATGGAGGGGAGAGATTGTGAATAGCTTTAAAAGTAAGTAGGAGGATTTTGAACTGAATTCTATACTTCACAGGTAGCCAGTGGAGCTGCTGCAGGACTGGGGTGATGTGATGAAAAGAGGGGGTTCTAGAAATGATGCGAGCTGCTGAGTTTTGTACTGACTGAAGCTTGTGAATGGATTTTTGAGGAAGACCGAAAAGAAGAGAATTACAGTAATCAATGCGGGAAGTGACCAGACTATGAACAAGAGTGCAGGTGGAGCTAGTGGAGAGAGAGGGGCGAAGGCGATTGATATTGCGTAAGTGAAAGTAAGCGGAGCGGGTAAGGTTATTAATGTGAGAGGAGAAGGACAAGGTGCTATCAAGGATGACACCCAGACTCTTGACCTGAGGTGAGGGGGAAATTATGGAGTTGTCAAATGAAAGGGAGAAACTGTCAGCTTTGGATAAAGTAGATTTTGTTCCCACTAAGAGGATTTCAGTCTTGTCATTATTCAATTTAAGAAAGTTGGAGGTGAACCAGGATTTTATTTCGGTTAAGCAGGAGATTAATGAAGGAGGTGGGAGTGAAGAGTTTGGTTTACAAGAAAGATAGAGCTGGGTGTCATCCGCATAACAGTGAAAATTGATGTTGAATTTCCTAAAGATATTACCAAGGGGGAGAATGTAGATGATAAAGAGTAGGGGTCCTAGAACAGAGCCTTGGGGAACACCGGTGGTAACTGGAGAGGAGTTGGAACGATATGACTTAATCTGAACAAATTGAGTGCGGCCAGAAAGATAGGATTGAAACCAGGCTAGGGGAGTGTGAGTGATGCCAATTGTATAAAGTCGATGGAGTAGGGTAGAGTGTGAAACTGTGTCGAAGGCTGCACTTAGATCAAGAAGAATGAGGATGGAAATTAGACCAGAGTCAGCTGCTATTAAAAGATCATTGATTATTTTTAAGAGGGCGGTTTCAGTGCTATGACGGGGACGGAAGCCAGACTGGAACTGTTCATAAAGGTTGTTGTGAGTTAAGTGAGAATGAAGTTGAGAAGCGACTGTTTTTTCCAATATTTTTGAAATAAAAGGTAAATTTGAAATTGGCCTGAGATTATTGTAATTGTTGGGATCTAGTCCAGGTTTCTTCACAATAGGAGTGATAACAGCAGTTTTGAAAAGAGATGGAACAATTCCAGAACCAAGAGAGGAGTGAATGATGGCAGTTATGAAGGGGAGAAGAGCGTGGAGGCAGGATTTGACCAGGGCAGACGGGATAGGAACTCAGTTCCTATCCCGAAATCCTGCTAACTCAGTTAGCAGGATTTCATTGTTGACGATTTGGCATGATCTTGGATCGTTTGGTTCTTCGAAAGACATTCTGCACTTGTTTTCATAGCAACATGTGCGCCCGTTTAAGCCTGCTCGAGAGCAGGCTTATTTCATGTAAACAAGATTAGATCACGGCTGTATAAGCGGAGGAGATAGGGAAGTCTGCCGTAGCCATGTCCATTTTTACGACTGCAACCTGTTGCGGAAGGTGCAAGAATAATTTCAGAGTTTTTCGAATTAATCGCGTATTGCGCAATAGACAGGATCCTTGAGCGCAGCGCGACAGTGTAATTGTAGAGAGATTTTCTTGGTGGCTGTTATAAACAAACACATCATTTAACAGTGGCTTTTAAAGAGGAAAAAGTGGTGTTGGAGCCATAAATCTAAAATATTTAAGTTATTTGTATGATGGTTTGCTTTTTATTTTTATCCTATTCAGTAAGAAGATTTGTTCGGGCCATTTTATTGTGAAGTTTAGTTTACTTTGAAAGGCTTGCTTCCTGTCCAGCCGTATATTGTATTAGAAAAAACTATGGATGGATTATCTAGCCACGGAGCAATACAGTTTTACCGTGTAAACTGTGGATGACTTGGAAAAGGAAAATTTTATTTTTTTTATGGATAAAGATTTTTTTTTGTTAAAAATCCCAGTTTGCATGCGTTCTTTACTTCCCGTGTCTAAGGAATGACACTGAAATTTGGATCTCTTGACATAACAAGTGCCTTTTTAAAATAAAGTATAATAATTAAAGGCTACCATTTTGTAGAATATTCTTGTATTTCACTTTTACTTGTCCCCATGTTCTAGTGGGTCCCGTGGAGGCTCTGACATAAAAGAACAAAGTAAATATGAGATTATTAAAATGCAAAAATTCATACTGTAGAAAGTGATAGAAACATCTACCATGGACAGCACTTATGCATTTAATTTGTCTGCTGCTTTTTGCCAGCCCTCTCTCCTGGCTTTAACAGATTTTGAGGTGTTTTAATTAATGACTCAAATTCAGCATAACCTTCCATTAAAAGCTCTTGTTCTGCTTGGGAGAAAAACTGTGGGCGTTCTTTGGCCATGCTGAACAGCCAATAGCAGCGTTGCTGATCAATGTTTCTACTATCGATACATTTCCCCTTTTAAACAAACGCATGAACGCGCAGTTATCTCAGATAAGTCAATCCAGCGATACTAATCATAAACAACAGGTGTGTTGGAAGAACCCAATTAGCCGGATCATGATTAGCCGGATGAAATCATCTTGGATGTGTCATTTGATCTCGGATGTTTAAACAACGTACGAAGAACGGACCCCAGATTGACTGACAGGTGAAAAACAGATAAACTAAAACAGTCTCAGGATAAATCAAGACAAACCCAACCTAAAAACAGAAACTAAACCTATGACAGAATTGGTTAAATGAAGAGAATCGCTAAACCAAAACTTAAACTAGACTAATCCAGAAACAAAATAACCATAAGACGCCTAAGCTAGAAAACCGAACTAAGACTAAACAGAACACAAGCAAATAATAAAAACCAGAGCTAATACTAAGACAGGAGAGAGAACTAATAATCAAATAACAAACATAAACCATAACAAAACCCAAATCATGACATAAATATGTGATTCTCAACATAATGCTCCACCCATTCTGGTAATTAGTTTCACTCAGTTCACCTGCTCACTCCCCTACTTATACCTGCCTCTGTCCGCTGCACTCTGCCAGATCGTTGTCTTTCTGTGCAAATTGGTGAGTCTAGTCCAGCTTTCTCTGTTTTGTGATAGTCCTGTAGATTTTGACCCAATTTGCCTTTGACATCTGAGCCAGCCTGATCCCTGATCCTGTTTTTTCCTGCCTTATCTGACTGCCTGCCTGTTATACCTGACCTGGTTCTGTTTATTGGAGTTTCTAAAGTCTGCCTGATCCCTGCCTGTTTTTCCTGCCAGCCTGTGTTCTGACTTGGACTGTTATTCGACCACAAGCTCTGTTTTTGTCCTGCCCGCACCTTTTTGTTAAAATAAAACCTTCTTAATTACTTATCTGCTTGTCCGGCCTGCAGATTGGGTCCACTTGTCTCCGATTCCTGACAATATACACACACATATATATATATATATAATATTTATATATATATATAAATATATATATATATATATATAAATATATATATATATATATAAATATTATATATATATATATATATATATATATAAATATATATATATATATATATATATATATATAAATATTATATATATATATAAATATTATATATAAATATTATATATATATAATATATATATATAATATATATATATATATATATAAAATATATATATATATATATATATAATATATATATATATATATATAATATATATATATATATATATATATATATAATATATATATATATATATATATATAATATATATATATATATAATATATAATATATATATATATAATATATATATATATAATATATATATATATAATATATATATATATAATATATATATATATAATATATATAATATATATATATAATATATATATATATAATATATATAATATATATATATAATATATATATATATATAGATATATATATATATATATATATATATATATAGATATATATATATATATATATATATATATATAGATATATATATATATATATATATATATATATATAGATATATATATATATTGTCAAATTAAATGGGAATTCAGAATATTCCCATTTATTTAAGGACTAGTCATGAGCTGAGGTCCCTGCCTGGTGAACAGTAGGAGGATAATGTTAAAATATTCAACAGCCTTTGGTAAAATGATTCTCCTCTGAGCTAAAGGGCCCATAGACAATTAAAACCTTTTCCTTTGACCTTCTGAGTTCCCGGCCACTGATTCTATGTACAGCTGCCACAGATTTAAAAATAGTCAGAGCAGTAAAACAGCAGCTCTGCAAATGTGAACTGCTTTAATGGCCCACGATGCCACCCACCCCTGGGTAAGCCAAAAGAAACGCATTTCTAATGGCTTCTTCTGCTGACAACCCATGTGATTTCTTCAAACATGTTATCCAGAGCTTTTTAGTAGGAGAAATTTTCCTGTGAGTCTCCTAGATTTTCTCATTAACTAGTAAGAATCTTTCTGCAAAACAGAAAAACTGAGTAAGTCTAAATCTGTGGTGCCTGAGACAACATCAGTGCATGAGGAAATCTCTCACAGACTGAACCAGTGTTCTTTTGTTTTTTTTTTTATAAAAAAAATAAAAATAAAATTTAATTTGAAAGTATGAAAAGGGGTTGCGGTTTTTATTGGTGATACAGAAAAGGGGCGTGGTGAGCACTTTACTTACAAATATTACTGATGAAGGAGACACCGATGAGCTCTGAGGAAGCAAACTGGTGAAGAGGCCGGATTTGCCCTCATCCATCATAAACATTATTTTAGCTGAAACACTTTTCCCCACCTACAGATTATAAAACAGGGATCATTGGTTCAAGAGAAGGAACAACCCAAAGCTGAGGTATGACCAAACCACAGCTGTGAGTTTCTTTCCACCCACTACATGTGTAGCATTAGCTTTAAATGACATTTTCTTAGCCAAACAACATGTTATGAGAAAACTAACCGTAAATTGACTGTTTGAGGGGCGTGACAGCTGGTGTGCCAACTATAAAGTTTTAATGTAGTGGAGTTAAAACCTCACGGGTAAAATGTGGACTGATCATGAGAGGAAAAGTGAGACCTCCACATTCACTGCCTGCCTCCCTGATACAAAGTATCCCAGTGAAACAGTTGGAATTGCTGACACCCTGAAGCAACTGCTGGAGGAAAACTGGCGGTCAGAGCTGAAGCATAAATTACATGATCTACCTGAAAGCTGCCAGAACTTTTGTTTCTGATTGAAGGTTTTGTCATAAGCTGTCATTCACCGCTGCAGGAAATTACAGGCAGACTGGACTTCCCACAGGGCGCTTTGAAATCTCTCTGCAGGGTGCTGGTTTATCAAGTCTCCAACCTGCTGCCTTTAGACAGTCCTGCTCACTGAAAGAACCGTCATATAATCCTTTGCTTTGTGAACTCAAAGTCGATATCAAAACTTTGCCATTGCTACTTTTGTTTAGCCATAATTTCTGAACCACTTTACTCTTTTTTTAAAACACATTTCAATTCCAGACACACAAATGAACATGGATATTATGAGCTATGCACACAAAAAAATAAAAATAAAAACTGAAAAGGAAAACATTTTAAAATGTAAGCAATAATTCTCCAGACAAGAAAAGTTGTGGATTCCAGGTTTTTCTGTGGTTCAGGCTTGGCTGGATGTCACAGGAACAAATACTTTTTTTTTTTTTTTTGCCTTGAATGTAAGGCTTTACAACACTGACAGCACATATATCTAAAATATTCTATTAGCATTTTACTGTTTCTGTGACAAAAAGATTTAGAAATAATTGAGGAGAGAACCTGGAAGCAAGAAATCACAGTAATTCATCCAATCCTTTATTGCTATGTGCTCCCCAATACGACAAACAGCATCAGTAGTGTACACTTCCATCTACACAAGAACAATAAAAAGCAAACAGAGCAGAAACTGAGGGCCGAGGCAACTGAACGCTTCAAACCACGGGAAAGAAAACAGTATCGATACAGTACATGGAAAATCCTATGCTATAATATCTGTCTGCAGCTCAGGGATTGTCATTTTACCATCTACAACTATCCTAGTATTACAAGCTGTCTACAATAGCAGCAACTTTAAAAAAAGCAGCCATTAAACTGGAACCGGGAAGGAAAACTATGAAAAATAAATGACAGAGCATAAAAGCAACTTTGCTGGTTCAGTACGCTGTTGATGTTTTCTGAGTTAAAGCGTTTGTCTAATCAGTTGGTCAGTACATGCTGCTGTGATATACAGCAGTGACACGAAACATCTATGAAACAGCTGCGGAAAAACAGCCTTCTGACAAGTGACGCGTCTCAAAAACTCAGTATGTATATTTACATCTAGTGTTTTCTTTTGTTGCAAAAAGATCATTTCCATTCTACCTGCGTAAGGCAGTTCGGTGTGAATGATGTACCAGCGGCGGATAACTGCACAGACTGTAAAAAAAGCAGACCCTACTGACTTTCAATAAATACTTTTGCACTCAATGCTATATACATGTTCTATACTGTACATTGGCACAAAGGAGTGAATGTGAAAAGCTGAAAACTATTTCTTTGCTGAAAACACAAAACTGTGTCTTTGGCTATTGCAGTCAGATGCATGGTGGTTGTGAGGAAATCCTTTTAAAGAATAAATAGCTTTCTCGTCGCTAAACTTTTATCCACCATAAAAAAAAAGCCATTTATAAAAGAACTTAGGAGGAAACAGGTTCCATAGACAGTAAGATTCTTTGAAAGTCCAGCTAATTGTACTTAAAGTTTGGCTTTGTTCCTGTAAAACAAAATGAAATGTACAACATACAACCTTTATCAGACTATGTTTGATCAACACATACGTTTTGAAATGTATTGATTTGAAGTTTATTTTCTTTAGACTCTAGGAGCGTTTAGAGCATTTTCTTTGGCAATTAAGTGGAATGCATGAATTTATATTGTCAATCTATTAAGTTAGTTAACAATATATTTATTGCTGCTAAGATGAAAATAAATCCAATTCATTGTAAAACCTTTTACAAAGAGGTTGGACTTTTGTTTTTGCTCTGGAAGACCTAATAGAACATTTAACTCCTAAAACAAATGGTAAAAACTCTATGTAATGGAGATCTGAAGTATCCCAGATCTTATCCAACAACAACCAGGTTTAATTGGATTAAACCTGGAACAGAAAAAAAAGGAAAATTAAAACAAAAAAATCAAATTTTCTACATAAATTCAATATTTATGTAGCCTTAAAAAAACCTGCACATTCTTCTCTGTAAAGCCCTTTGGCTCCTAAAGCACCAGTCCAATTTTGCACAACAATCTTGATAGATGATCATGAATTTTATCAAAAAAAATATTTGCAAATTAGAAAACCATTTAAAAACCTTGATAGCACCTTTGCTTGTTTGACAGAAAAACATTAAAAAAACTAACAATAAATAACGCCTGTACACCGGTTACGCTATCGTGTGTCTGGCACATGAAGGAGAGATGCTACAGATAAATAGCAATGCGTTGAACAATGTGGTGTAAAATGCTATCCATACAATTTGGTCTCCAGATAAGCTAAGCTCCCAAGGAAAAGTCCCGCCACATGAGAGCCACATCTTTCACGTACCCAACGAATACGCCCCGCTACACAATCAACGCCGCTGCAACTCCAATGTCACGGCAACGACCCGTTTACTTAATCTACCGCCACCCTGTGTTGCCTTCAGTGACGAAGATTCCCTCGCCTCAGCATGCCGTATGCTTGAAACTGACAGCATTACCTACTTTCTGACTAAGTCGGTGAATACTTATCATGTCACTTGAGGGGGCACTCAAAGAACTTCATTCCCAGCAGGTAAACTGACAATTAAATATGAAATAAAGAAAACAATGTGTGATGTCAAGGTAAAAGTAATGCAGCCCGTCCTAACAACAGCAAACACTGAATTGTATACTCTTGATTCTAAAGCACGATTCAGAACAGCGTCCAACAGCAGCACACGTACACCAAAGTAACGCAGGGCTGAATGTTTCACAATATCTCCTTCATTTGGCTAGGGTTAGCCCTACGCCACGTGCAGTTTTAAATACGGCTGCATACAAACAGGATAGTGTCTGCAGCAGTGTTTTTTTACGAGCCACTGCACAACGTTCTGACATCAACACAGAGTCTGAGGAAGTATATTGGGTGATTGCACCGAGTAAGCAACACATCCTAATTTACGTCCCTGTCAGGCTTTTAGCGCAATGTTCTTGTCAAGAAGCTGAGGGTTCATTCAAACCGGCAAAAAGTAGAATAACACTGGGATCCTCGGTGGATAATTTCACAGAGAGTAAAAAAAAAAGGGATTACGATATTCTAAAGACAGATGAACTATGGTTGGTTATTGCAAAGATACTCGCTAATCTAGTAAGATAGTTACTTTTTAATATGTTTAAAAATGCCGCCGCTTGGATATTTTGGATATATTACAGATGGTCTTTAAGCTTTGTGGCTTAAAGACCATCTTATCCGTATATAATAAAACGGATAAGACAAACTCACTGGCCAGTTCATCAGCTAGAACTGTTTAGTAGCCTCTTAACTCAAATTGCGAATCAGCCAAGATAATTGCAGCAGCTCAATACATTTAGACATCTAGGTGTGGTGAAAACGGCGTGCTGAAGTTTAAACTAAGCACCAGAAAAGGGAAAAAGGGGGATTTTAGCTTGGCATGGTTGTTGGCGTCAGATTGGCTGGTGTTTCAGTAACAGAAGAGCCAGTGGGATTTATTTGCACAACCATCTCTCAGATTTACAGAAAACTGGCGAGTGGCAATTTTGTGGAAAAAAATGCCTTGCTGATGTCAGAAAAGAACAGGTAGACTGGTTGGACATGATACAAAAGGGAGCAGTAGCTCAAAGAAATCTACTTGTAACCACAAAGGTAGATGGACTACCATTTGAGTCCTGTCAGATAAGAAAGAAAACCAAGTTTATAATTCATATAAGCTCACCTAAACTGGACAAAGCAGAACAATTATCCACCACTTATTTATTTTAGTTTTTTTCGGCAACATTACAATGAGCTCCTTGCACCTAAATGCCCCCTCCCCCTCCCCCCCAGTCACCAGATTAACTACCCTACAGCACCTTTGGGATGTGGCGAAACAGGGGACTCACACCATGGATGTTCAGCCAATAAACCTGCAAGAACTGCTTGTTGATGTCGTCATGCCAATATGAACAAACCTCTGTGAGGAATATTTCTGAAACCTCGTTGAATCAATGCTAGAATGAAGGATGGGGGGGCCAACCCAGCACCAGCAGGGTGTACCTAATAAAGTAGCCTGAGAGTAAGCTTTACGTGATTCCCTTCTTTTAACGTTTTAAGCCTTAGTGAGCAACAATATTCACAATATCTATCTATCTATCTATCTATCTATCTATCTATCTATCTATCTATCTATCTATCTATCTATCTATCTATCTATCTATCGTGTATAATAAACATAACTCCCACTGCTTTTGACAGACTCTGTAGATTGGAACGATTCTTCATATAGTAAAGCTTTTTTCAAGCATGGCTTTTTTGTGTATGCATAAATAATATATTGCATATAAGCTTTTGAAAGCGAAACCATTGACAAATTCCTTGCTTGCACAAACCTGGCATACAAGGCGGAATCGGATGTTAAAAGCTCCTTGGCAGATTTAAGTTTTGGACAGAACCGGACGCTGTACAGTAAGTTCAGCCATAACCTTCTCTGGTTATTTTTGGTTACGGTAAAGAACAGAGGGTACCGCCGTCATGAGAAAACAGAACAAAAAATATTATAACAACCAGAATGTATGTACATTTTCTGATTATTTGAACAACATTAAATTCCTGATTGTACTAATGTTGATCGTCGAAAAGTCTCCCTACTTCTGCCAGAATTAACGTTACAAAGTTTTCTTAATCTCACCGGGTAATACTGATGCAATGTGCGGTATTTACGGAGGCCTTAGAGAAACTGCACTTCTCAAAAACTGTAGAATACAAATAAATCAATACACATTAAAACTATTTCCTAATGGGTTAAAATTAAACCTTTCAGGCCACTTTTGATTTGATCTTGAATTATTTTTGATCAATTTGGAGTGATGCCAAAAGCACAAACAAGTTTCTAAATAGCTTTTGTTCTTGGCAGGAAAAATGGCAGTTCAAGGAAATTTTTAATATCACTTCACGTCTTTTTGAAGCACTGAGGCGTTTTAGAAAGAACCTCAGCAGGCAAAATGTCCATTTGGAGCTAAATGAGTTATAAAAGCAGCGCCACCATGACTACTATAATAAAAACACTTCAAGACATTTTCTTTGTTATAGCCTTACAACTGCAGCAGGAAATCTGCACCTCGCAGATTTCGTCAGCTCAGACGTCTGCAGCTATTTTCTCCTTCATCTATTAAGCGTCTGATTGAGGAGTTACTGGGAACCTTTAAGCGCACACTGGGCAATTCATTTCTACCTGCACTGGAAAACAAGATAGCAGATCTGTGTGATTTGTTGCTGCAGCAAACCCAAGGAAACAAGAAAAATAAAAATCAAACAGAAAAAAAAAACAACCTAGCAAAGAAATTAAACTGCGTTCCTGTGTTAATGTGCTAATTATTTAGATACAAACTACAAACAGCAGATGGGGACATAAAAAACGAAAAGATCCAAGCTTATTTATGACAATTGTCTTAAAACATAAAGATTGGTCTATGAGGCTTCTCAGGGCCTCATCTCATTCAAGACAGGAGCAGAAAAACTAACCAATCACAACGGAGGTTTTAATTGCTTGAGGTGACCACAAAGAAGACATTATTTGAAAATTCAAGGCTGGGTTTTTCAATAAAGCAGCAATTCCTTAGTAAAATAAACTATTAATGCTGGACCTAGACTAACACACAGAGAACTCCTTTTGGCTACTTTGGATTAAACCAGTTAGTTATCGTGTTTATTTCAACTCTTTCGGTTCAAAGACTAGGGAAGCTGTACCAGTTAAATGTCAGGGTAAGGTATTTAAAGTCCATTTCAGGGACAAAATGTGGGGGGGGGGCACTGATTTCAATAAAAACAAAGTGAACCAGCACTTTTCTTTTCAGCTTCCTACTACGCGTCTCTCCAGCTATGGTGCATTTGGTGTGTGTGGGAAAATCTACCGTCCATGAAAAGTCCTAAAGGCAACAAGCTTCACTTTCATCTCTCAACCTTAGAATACGATGTGGGCCACCGACTGCCAACTAAACCGCCAGCTTGCTGACCCTCTGGGTGTTTCGGGAAAGCAGCAGTACGGTTTAAATCTCGTGGAACCCTCCTTGGTGCTGTTGAAATCTTTGGCTGGGCTTTCCGTGGGGGAGCTGGGGTTGCCACGCGTCGAGCAGCGACGCCCTGCGCGGCGGATGCTTTTCCAGAGCTTGGTTTGCCGCCGCCGCCGGTGGCGTTGGCCATCAACGTCTCCAGCAGCTGCGAGGCCGATCCGAAGCGGACGTGCTCCTCCGTCTCAGCCGCCTCTGAGAACAGAGACGAGCTTCCAGCGCGCTTACTGCACGACTCACAGCACAGCTTGTTGTAGCCCGGAATGGAGCAGTATCTCGCCAACACCTCCATTTGGCAGAAGATGGATTTGTCCCCGCTGCAAGGCTCATCTGAAAGTCAAACAGAAGGAGTAGGACATATCACACTAAGACAGGCAGGGGCGGATTTAGGAAATTTGGGGTCCTGAATTGTGAAGACAACACATAAAACAGACCCATTATACAGATAATGGGTCTGTTTTTAGTAGAATAGACATACATTATTATTTCTACCTTTTGGTTCCTCTCTTATCCCTTTTCTTGTTGTTTTCCTCTATGTTTTCTTTTGTCCCTTTTTCTAGTAGACAAGCCATGATCTGCTTATCTGTTCTCCATTTTTTATTTGAATGAAATAATAGCTAGAAGTAAATCTGCGCCCGTCTCCATTTCTTGGCAAGTCATTTCTCAGTCTGGTGGAACAACATCATTATCAAAGCCTGGCTGGATCATCGGGGCCCCCAGGAACTTGGGGGCCCCGATTCGCCTAATGGTAAATCCGCCCCTGAAGACAGGCATGCCCTGGGGGCCATTTGTGGCCCCTCTACTGATTTTGGGTGCCCCCCAACTGAATTTCAAGAAAGATTTGGTCCAGGTGGCTGATGCAGGTGGAAGATTTAAGTTTTTAATTAGGGCAAAATTATTACAGGAAAGTTAAAATCCTATAATTAAAAATGTTACGTACAACACAAAGTACATGTGCAGGACTCATCTTTTAATAAACACACTTTTGACATTCTCTTTAATTTCATAGTAACATCTATGATATTTAATTACTCAAATGTAGACTTTGGTGCATTAAAATCTGCTTTGAATTCGATTATGAAAACTGGCTAATTACAGCAAGTGTTTTCAAAGAACAACTGACCCAAATACTGTTCTTATATTGCTAGACCAAAAGATAGTTCAGTTTATTATTGTTATTATTCTGAATAATTAGCAAAATTGGAAGACCATCTTTTAATATGACAAACGAGCAAAAAGGTGGCGCTTCTGTTCAGAGGCTCACAGCACTGTCAGGGGTGATGCACATTTCATTAGCTGCACTTTCAGAAAATCGGAACTCTGCAGCGATGAGAACCGTGACTGGATTCCTTTATAAAAATGCACAAATGAACCCCGAAAAGGCTCCAGTTCACGCCGTCACTCATTATTCACACATCACAGTCACAGAGGTAGGCTTTTGTATCTTTAAAATATAAGTATGTGCCGGTGTTTGAAACCACTTAGGAAGCATTACATCTGCTCCAGCGCAGCTATCAGAATAACGGAAACATTTTCAGGCCTGCTAATGCAGGAGAGGAAGGGATTTGGCAGCAGTTTCTTCCTGTGCCGCTAATGTATTAATGCAGAAATATGCATAATTTACCCAGCAGAAACAGCACTTTAAAAAGTTTGAATGTAAAAGAAAATAAGACAAACACAATTATTATTAAATGTAGGTTTTTTCCTCCACTATGTGACAGTATGAATCAATGTTTTTTATTAACTCCTAACCAATCCTAAGGTTAAGGACATATTTATTTGGTATTTTTGTGTATTTGTTTATATGTTGAGTACTTAAAAATGTTGATTTTCTTCGTCTCTGTTTTTCCTGAAAGCCTTTCCCAAATGAGAAACGAGGAAAGGAATTTAAATCACTATAATAATAATATAATAGTAATATCATCTTTATTGTCATTGAAACATACATTGAAACATACATTACAACGAAATATGTTGTCTGCTTTTAACTCATCCCCTTGGGGAGCAGTGGGCTGCCATGTGCGGCGCCCGGGGAGCAATCTGGGGTTAAGGGTCTTGCTCAGGGACCCAGAGTGCAGGCGCTGGGGATCGAACCACTAGGCCAACACTCCCCACATATATATGAAATAAATGTGGTATTTAAAAACAAACTTTCTCAATATGAAGAGCTTTCTTTTAGAAAGTTAATTAAAAAGGTGATTCTTTTTCCTGCTTTCCCTGTCTCATACAGCCCTCTGCAGTCATAATCTCTCTCTAAAACTTTATCCACTTAGAAAGAAAATCCTTATATTGAATCAAAATTTAAACATTTTGCTGTGCAGGTAGTGACAGAGCCAGGGTCCCGGTTGGCTCTGTCCAATGGGGTTCTTATTTTATGTGCTCTAAGCTTTGATTTTAGCCGGACGTTGGTTTAGTTTTGCTGTAGCTTTTGACATAGCAGTGTCTTTAATAATTAATTTAATTTAATTTAATCACCATAATCCAGGTGATTTGTTTCTGTTTCCAATGGAAAATAAAGATAAGCTCTTAGATGTATAGATGATACCGTTGAAAGCAGTTAAACATTCACTTTAAAAAACACATATGACCTTTTCTGTAACTATCTGACAACAAATCAGGCAAAACCTTTCCCTTTTGTAGGTCAGTTAGGATTACCAAAATTATTTCTGGTTGCTAAAAGCCAGAATGTTGCTTAACCATCTTTAAATTGTCTGTGCATTGATATTACTCCTCCTAAAAACCTAGATGATGATGTCATTGCTTTTTAAGCTTCTGATTGATCGAGTTCATTGGAGGAACACCAGTGGAAGCGCTTTAAGCCAACACCTGAAGTGCGCTGCCTACTCAAAGATAAAAAAAAAAAAAACACCATTTGTCCACTTGACTCTTCTATAAATTGGATGCTTTGCACATGCATCCTGTAGGTTCTGGGTTCAACTCCCACAGACTGCTACCCTGGCTCCCTGAGCAAGACCCTCGGTCCCAGAATGCTCCCCGGGAAGCGTCTATTTTGGGTTCAAATATTTGTAAATCCGAACCAGTAATGAACAGATTGGGGATCACTGTTGCTCAGTGAATGGATCACAAAGAAACGTTAGAACCTGGCTGGTCCGCATAGAATCCTGATCTGGATCCTCTCATTGATTATTTCCAGATGAACTGAGTTAGCCGAGGCTAAACACTTCTAGAAACAAATCAATATTTTGAACGGCTCCTCGAAAGGAACCGATTCACCAGACCTGGTTCCCTTCAGAAAGCCACAAATCCCATCTCCATTTCTCATGTTGCAGATTAAATGTACAGTGCCACCCTCCTGTCTGCTACTTTATTTGCCTCTAGCTTGTAAGCTGCTGTGATTGATCCAATGTGTTGGAAAGCAATTAAAAACGTGACGGCATGTAGTTGTTACCTTATTGAAATAGCTATACCACTTTTACATCTAAAGGGCGCGTTAACGTGTACTGTTATTTTCAGAATAACCAACCTAGCACTGCATACTTACCGTAGCAGGGTCTGGGTCTGCATGGCCTCGCCACCTCAGGTTTATCCCCGTAACACTGATCTCCGATCCGGCAGGTGACCTGTCGCCTCTCCGTGCCCTCGCCGCACGTCACGGAGCACTGGGAAAGGAGAGGAGCAGAGACGGTGAATCACGCTGACGGCAGAGCAGAAATTAGTGGTGAAAGGTCACGCAGGCGTCTCAAATCTCCGGGTAATTGGCCAGGATAACAAGCTGACTCCAAGTTCGATATCCACCTGGAAGCCAAACGACCCAAAACATTGTTTTTACCTCCATCCCCCTATGATAGAGCGGATTTATGTGAGACTGCACGGTGGAGTCTGCAGGGAATAGAATCAATCAGTTACCGGCGAAACATTTCATCTGCTGGGTAACTGGAAGCTGTGAGACTTTTGATTTTTACTTTATGATGCAACTTTCTATTGACCGAATTGATCTCATGAACTTCCTGAAAGTGTTTTTTTAAGGTAGGGTATGGCAGTGCAGGTGGGGAGTTGATATGTTCAATATCAACAACATTTCTTTCATTCCATATTAAACTGCACTATTAAATTACTATTACTATATTGAATAACATTTTGCCCATATCAATGTCCCTAATTAACTGTTTAAGATGAACTTCTTTTTCAAACTAGTTCCGTTTCTTCTGATCAGTTGTGGATTATTGAAAAATTAACTATGATATCTAGGTTCAGTTTGATCACACATAACATCTCATTTCAACTTGCTGGTTGAAGCTTTTGACTTCATCACTGAACATAATATCGATGTTTTGTTTCTAACTGAAACATGGTTGGATGACAACAACGAAGCAACTGTACTAACTATAAGATTATTTAAGTGAAAACAGAAAGCATAAGAAGGGCGGAGGGGTTGCTACAATATTTCATGATTCACTGAACTGTAAGAGGGCTTTCCTTGGAAAATGTGACTCTTTTTAGGGGGGGGGATTGAGATAAAGGGCCATAACCAAACTCTGACACTGTGCTGGTGAAGATTGTCAGTCATCCGGGTCATGGTCCTTCCAAAAAACACGCTGAGAATGCGCCTAGGAGGACGGGCCTCCATGTCCTTAAAAACAGCAGCGCTCCAACTGCAGGTTGCTCAGTGTGAGGCAACCAGAGTTGACAAAGATTCCTGGATAGGTTTGTAACGTTTTCAGGAAGAACTGAACAAAAGTCTGGTTGCCTCTGATTTAAGCCTGTTTGCTGGTATTCTGTAGAACAACCTTATTCATCCCAAAATAACAAAAGTCTACCCCGTGATCTGTATATGACCACATTAAATGAAATCATCATATAAATACTTAGAAATTATATGGTTAATACTGTTTAAAAGGTGCATAATCACATTATTTGACTTTGTTTTTTAATTTATACATCAGTAGCTCACTCTGGTTGCACACAAAGTTTTTATGAAAGATTACCATGTCCTGCTGGTGTATTAGTTGTTATTTTGGTGTTTTATGCTTTATTTTTGCTCAACTTGTTGTAAATAAAGCCTTTCATGTTAATTTTTAATAAACAACACTGTGCATGTGTAGCAGGGGTTAAAACAAGGAAGCGGCTAACGGCTATTAGCATCTCCAGGCGAAACAATAATGATTCAAAGAGGGAGAAGCCTGGAAAGTCTCTGGGAATCCAGTCTGAACGTTGGTGTTCACTGAAGCGGACGCTAAACCTGCCGAGGCTCAGATGTGACGCAGAGTTGACTGACGTGAGTAAATGTTCAGATATGAGGCTCTTAAAGTTGCTGTAGATCAGTTTATTTAATTACTAACGGTTGGTGTGCGATCACGCAGAGCTGCTGCTTTACTGAGAGGTACTGCAGAGGATCAGACTCGGTCCGGCATTATTTAATTTTGCTTTCTAAATTAAGCAAGCCGTCGTAATGAAAGTTCTGCGATTCTGCCGCTAAATGGCGCCACGTCTGTTTATATTTGTTAATCGCATTCGAGAGCAAATCATTTTTCAAGATGGAGGCTTGGCGTATATAACTTTATTTTATCATGATCAAACAGCTTTTGGTCCTTTTTATAACCATATTATGTGACAATATAGCTTTAAAACATGTCACCCACACATTATCTATTTATATCATTATCTGAATTGAATTACCGCAGCACGCTGGTAAATTGCTGGATGCTCCTTTCAGTTTGGTGCTGGCTGGCTGTTGCACTTGGATCTCCAGCTGGCGTGGAGGGAAACATGAGCTAATGTCTGAATCCGGTTCCTCCAAGATGAAATGCAGAGTGCAGTAGTCTAAATGCTGTTCACGAAAACATTAATGGTAAAAAGATAATGTAAATGCGCTTAAGGGGAGCAGGATCCCTTTGAATCATCTCTGCAGCACAAGAAAACCTTATCTGAGTAATATTTAGCATTCATGCTGCAATTTTCTGCAATTAATGCATCAGGAACAACAACAGCACGCTGCCAAATAAACGTGTCTGACGACATGTGCACAGACAGTGCGTCTCCTGGGGGGCACCATCATGGGGAAAAATAGGACGCCCAAACAAAAAAAGCCAAACATAATTAGGCATTCTGCTTTATTCAGTTGATCTCCTCAGCGCTCACAACAGCAGATCACCTTCCTCCATCCCACGATATCTTTTGCCTCTTCAACTGTTACACCGACCACCTCCGTGTCCTCCTTCACCATGTCCACGAATCCTGGCAGCTCCCAACTTTATGCCCCAACGGCCCGGCCTAAACGTTTGCACTGATCTGATCCCCTGAACTTATGGGTCCCCACTGCAAACGAGAAGTGGCTCAGGCTGATCCCTGGGCTCCATCTGCCTAATTATAGCTCCTAGCTCCCCATCCTTGACCTTTCACAGGGTCAACAGTAAGAAGTCAATCGTGGGGAGGAAATGAGCTGCAGACAACTGTGCCAAATTCGGACAACGTGTCATTATGTGAGAGAAAGGCCCATGGATGAAGGCCTACAGCCTTCAGAACATGAACTACAACGTGCGTCCTCTCTTCTCTCCGGACATTTTCGCTGATTTCTTGAGGGGGCTGCGCTGATACGTCATGTCGAGCAAAGGATTGTGGGATTCCCTACAGCTCCTTAGCACCGGTAAGGGACATTTCAAGGCTCCTAGGATAAAGAAGCTATGATAGATCCTTTCCTACCTCATTCCTTACTGACTGCACTATTCGACCGCTGACGCACTTCTGCTGTGGCTAAAGAGTCCGTACTCTATAAGGGTGTTCGGATCGAGCCATGGTGTTACCAAATGGCTACATTAGATCCATCAGTGACTCCGACTGCACACCTCACCGCTGTCTCACCCTCTGTATACATATCCTGTATCCATTTCCTCTCTAGGCAACCTGTCATGCTTTTTCTAGGTCCACACTAACCGTAGATATAAGTGTCATGGTTTGGGGATGTTTTGCTGCAGCAGAAGCCGGTCGGCTAACCAGAGATGATTCACCAGAATTTCTGTCACCTATTAGAGGATGTTGTAGGTGAATGTGAAGAATTTAAGCTAATACTCAGTATTAGGCGCCTTCCTGAATAGAAACGTGTCAAGTTTTGGAATTAAAAAGGCCTGAGGATCTAGAGAGCTGGCTCCAGGGAAATTTAGTTCTCAGATCTAGGACGATGACCTAAGGGATCCACCGCGCTTGCAGAAAGTCATTCAGTTAGAAATGAAGGGTGGGGCCAGACCATTAGAAGCTTTGAAAACAAACAGTTAAAGTTTAAAATCCCCTCTGAAACGGCTCAGCAGCCAGTGGAGGGAGGACATAACGGGGGGTTTGTGTTCGCGTCTTCAGGTGTCAGTTAAGAAATTTGCAGCCGCGTTTCGGACCAATTAAAGCCTGTAGAGGGACGACAGAGTGTGTGTATAGCTTCCTCAAGATCAGCATGAACTAAAAAAAAAAAAAAAAAGAAAAGCTTAACTTCAGGTGAAAAAAAAGGTGGTAAAAGCTTGATTTGACTACTGCATCGACCTGCTTGTTGAAGCTAAAATCCTTGTCCAAATTCACCCAGATTTCCTACAGTGTCACTAAATTTACAATTCAGAGCAACGATGTCATTGGTGGCACGATGGTAAGTGTGAAAGCTCACCACACCCTACTCATTTACTGACACTGCTGGTAAAGATGTGGAAAAAGGCTTCAAATGAACTCATTCTGACCTGCAGCAACATAATCTCAGCATGGAACCAAACGGCCGGACATAAAAACAAATCCAACACCTTATTTAGGCACATTTATTCATAAGTAAAGGGTTTTAACAAAGTAAATGCCGCCATACGTGGAAGCAGATCTGGTGTTTTACTTTGTTGGAACTGTCCTGAGTTTTCTTCTGTTGCATTTCACTGGACGTTTTTACTCTGATGAACTAATTCGGATGGGTCGAAACAATATTGTCCGTGGTTCCTCTGATCAAACTACACGTTCATGTCATGTGTTGTAGTGATTGTTGTAGAGACAGAGGCAGGGAGTGGCTATGGGTGAATGTAATGAGAATCCCAACTCACAGAAACACTGGAGGCTGCAGGAGCCCGAGCAAAAACAAAGCAAACGAGGAAGAGAACGGGCAAAGTGACATGAAGTGACCCTACATTACAGAAGGGACCTGAAACAAAGCTGATCTGATAATAAGAAACACAGGACGACTGGAGGAAAACCCCGATGTAAGGAAAATAGCTAGGACAACTAAGAAAAGACTGACACATCAAACAAGGAAAAAAACATAATCAAAAAGGTCCTGAAATGCTGAAACAGCACAAAAACCAAAAACGGTGTAGATCGTGACAGACCATAGCGTCATCCTTTCTGTTCTATTTAGGTTTATACATATAAAGGGAAATTGAAAAAAGTCGAACTCTGGGGATTTAGTTTTTGTTTCTAACTGATTAAAGTCTCTTGAAGGTTTCTCAGAACAAGCTGTTTTTTTTTTAAGGGGAGTGTTGGCCTAGTGGTTAGAGCAGCGCGCTGCACTCTGAGAAGGATGCAAGTACCCGGTTCGATCCCCAGCGCCTGCACTCTGGGTCCCTGAGCAAGACCCTTAACCCCAGATTGTGCCGCACAGTGGCAGCCCACTGCTCCCCAAGGGGATGGGTTAAGATGCAGAAGTTAATTTCTCCATTGTGAGATGAATAAAGTTCAATTATTATTTATTTTTTTATCATCTGACAGATGCAATATTTCAAAACCTTGATGTCTGGTACAGGAACACGAGCTTGTGATGGTCGTTCACGCTTTCATTTCCTCTCTATTGATCTGCACTTTTCACACGTATCAACAGCCTTCAGTCGGTTCAAAACGTTGCAGCGAGAATCTTAACCAGAAGAGCTCATCGCTTCAGTTTTATGATCTTTGCTCCGGTTAACTCTTGGTTTTAGACTTTGGAGCCTGCATGGTCAAACTCCTTTCTAATGTTACTGAATTGTTAAAGCCACTTACTCCTACTTCAGCTCCTCAGGTACTCAAACCAGAATCTGCCAGTTGTGTTAGGGTCACGTTTGAAACTCGGCTGTGGGAATGCCTGCCATTGTTTTTACATTTTCACGAAAGAGATGACTCGTTTAAAAAGCAAACGAAGGCATTGTTCAGGACCATTTATGCTCAGCATAAAACGGACAGACACGCGGGGCCAAAGCCTTCTGCACGTCCTCTGCATTCATGTCATGCACCTTTGAGTCATCAGGTATGCTGCGGAGGTTTACCTGAACCCAACAAACGGAGGAATACGAGACGTGTAGCGCAGCGTAGCTCACGTGCGATCCGTGAACACGAAGAACAAGGAAGACGAGACAGAAATGTCGGAACTTCTCCAGCTTCATGCTGCAACGTATTTACTGGGAGAACAGACAACCTCCATCTAAAGCTCCTTAGGGTGCCTAAAACATAATGGAGGCTTGGGGTGGGGTCACTGCCTGATTTTAAATCTCTTCTTAAAACTCATTTCTTTCCCTTGGCCTCTGACATCATGTGAGAAGTTGACGTTAGCTTCTGCTTATTTCATTAGTCTTTTATTGCATGGCCGCATTTTAATAATGCGTTTTAATTACTGTATTTTATTTTTGTTTTCCTTACTATAGCTTTTAAATGATTTAGATGTTTTTATGTGATTTTGTACGGCACTTTCTGAGAAACCGTTTTCTGAAACCGGAATCTAACTCAGACCTGCCCTCTAGTGGACATATTGTCAAACAACTATGGAAAAAGGTGAACCTATTGACATTTGTAAAGAGAGCATAACCTAATTCATACATGCTTCTTAAAACCTATGGAAATACACAGCTTTTTACTTTATTCAACTACTGCATTATTATTCAATTTCTGCATTGTCTTTGTGAAGAACTTTTGATGTGACTTTCATCTTTAAGGCTTAATAAATACATTTTACTAATGTACTTCTGAGTTTTTTGGCATACATGTTTTTTTCTCCGATGAATAAATATTCTCAAATTAAAGGTTTGATGTTTCTGGGTTTTTCAGTGTGAGACGACACTACTGCAAAAAAGGGGAAGATCTTTGAATGCCTTTGGTACATCTTTACCAGGGACGTCAAACAGCTTGAAGGCAAAATAATTAAACATCCAGTCAAATCGTCCAGAGTTTTTATTTTTTTTAAACCTTTTGTCTCCAAGACTCACTTGGAGGAACTGAAACTGAAAACACTAAATTAAATATCACACATGCTTTATGTTTCAGCTTTGTATCTGATAATGTCAAGTTCAATAACCCTAATGATTCAAGTTAAGACCGCTGTTGAGCTGCATTACAAAGCTGAACGGAGACCAAGGACGCAGCTTTAGACAAGCTGTGTCTTCTCTGGTCAAAGAACCTGAGACGTACCTGTGACCAGGCTCCGGTTCTCCACTGGGCGGGACACGGGATTCTGTTACAGGGTCTCCGGCTCTCTGGCTTCTCCCCGCTGCAGTATTTGCTGTGGATGGAGCGGTTGGTGCCATCATGAAGGAACTGTATGCAGCGCACCGTCCGGATCTGAAAACCCAGGGAGCCGCAAGTTTTGGTACAATGCTCCCAGTCTTCAGAGATCCATCTGCAAATTTAAACACGAGGGGAATGTTAAAGCTTCAAAGCAGATGCAGTTTTGTATGTAATTAGATAACATTTCTTCTTAAACAACTCTAATTAAACCAAATTAGTTATCTAGAGGTAAACCAGTTGCCCTTATGTTAAAGAATTGTTGAATTACACCAGAAAACAAGGAGAGGAGACAAATTAAAAAAGGGTAATGGCTTGCTCTTTAGTTTTCTACTAACACACGCATTCGCAGCAGGAGATGATCCAAAGTGGTGACTGGGTATAACGTCTGCAAGAGGCAGAACAAGATGCAAACTACATACTTCAGGACATACCGTCTATTTTTTACATTTCGATAAATGACGTGTATTCAAAAGAGGAGGAAAGGTTGCAAATGAGCCGTTCATCAGCTTGCACAGACTGCCTAAATTCAAAGGAGCGATACTTCCTGTAGCGACGGTGCATTCATTTTAAACTAGAACACGCCATTAAGTCAAAATGACGGTGGTTATTTACTCTCCCTGGCTTTTAATTAGTAATAATTGCTCAAGATGGCTGATATGTGTATAAAACACAGTAAAAGTTGCTGTAGTAAACAGTTTTTCTGTACGCATGACAGTTTGCATCATTAAAACAAGTTGCACACACAGTAGTGTGACGTCTATTTGTGGAAAACTGGATTTATTGTCTTACTGCCCGGAGTACAAAGGTTTTGTTAGTTTTGGGTATTGCCGTCTAAGTCCGTTTACTGCAGAACATCTCAAATCAATAACCAGAGATGACCAGAGGAGTATGCCGTCTCTGCTCAGACTTTAAAGCCACAAAGGTGAGAAAATGCAAGCTGAATCTTTTTTTCCGTCAAGTTATTTGTTTTGTTTTTAACAAACAAGCAATTTGACACTACAGTCAAAGGGTGTACCTTGCCCCGGCCCCATGACCAGCTCCCATTTAGGGGTACAGCTTGATTTGAATAAAAGCCTAGTCACATAATATTAGCATCTTCGTACTTTATGATTCATTTCATTGCAATTAGGCAAAACATGAAAAACAGCACAAAACTGAACGGCTGTCACAGTTTCTGTAAGTTTCAGAAAGCTAAATTTAAGACTTTAAGACTACTGATTTAAATTCAAAACCTAAATCAGTCATGATATTTTACCTTAATCAAGCCTTTTAAAGGCCTGGAATTAAGATAATTAAATTTAATCCATTATGTGACTTTATAAGGACTTTCAGAAACTGATGTATCTACGGTCACAATTAAGAAATTAGAAAATGGGTTCCAAATGAGGCTAATTCGTCAGATTAAAAGTACATTTACGAAATAACAACCTTTAAGTGAGTATTGAACATTTGGGCACTCATCTGCAGCATTAAGCCCACATTACTGTATTAAACATGTATTTTTTTGTTTTTAACAGAAATAAGGGATTTAATTTATCTGTATAACGTTGGTACCTTAATTAATTGGGTTACTGAAACAAACTTTTTGATATTATCCTAACCTATTGAATATGACTGTATATATACCTCCTGTGAAAAGCCCAGAGCTTAGCAACTGTGCCGAATAATGGCACCACCATCAAATATCACAGATAAAGGGTTGCAGAGGCTAACAAGGAGGCTGAACGTGGCTCTGAACGAGCTGTGAAGTGACACTGCAGCAGTGGAGCGCCGATATTTTCAAGCTTCTGACCAGCAAAACAACAGTTGCAGTGAGTTGCAACCCTGACTGTCGCTGGCTGAAGCAGGTCTTTAAAAACATTTCTAACACAGCAATAAACGAGGATTTAATCACAGCACATTTGTAAGAGAAATATGCCATTTAATTTTAGTGTACCTGTCTCATCTCCTGTGGCAAAAATGCACTAGTATAAAGAGAAATTTGAAATGGAATTGCTGGAGATCATCTTAAGGCTCTCCATTTGGTGCTTCATGGCCCTCATTGGGTCTCTGGTCCAAATCCCATATTTGGGAATCGCTGCTCAAAGCAAATAATTTCAGAGAGAAAGAAAAGATACAACCTTTCTAGCCACCATCTTGTGCAAGGCAAGGTAAGGCAAATGTATTTATATAGCACAATTCAGTACAGAGACAATGCAAAGTGCTTTACATGATTAAAATATAGGAAAATAAAACAGAATAAAAGCAAGTAGGAATAAAATGTAGAAACAAAATAGAACATTAAAAACAGTTGCTGTTTCAGTAGAACAGTTTAAGTAGAACAGTCAAAGGTAATCCTAACAAATGTGTTTTTAATCTTAAATTTAAAAGAACTCAGGCTTTTGTGCAGGATGTAGATACACCAGCTATGCTCTCTCCAGTAGTGAAGAATAAATAGAATAGAATAGAACTAAGCCAAGGGTGGCCAACTCTGGTCCTCGAGAGCCCGTGTCCTGCAACCTTTAGATGTCTCCCTGGTCTGACACGCCTGAGTCAAAGAATCAGTTAATTAGCAGGACTCTGAAGAACCTGACTGCATACTGAGGAGCTAATTGTGCTATTTGATTCAGGTGTGTGGGGCCAGAGAAACCTCTAAAAGTTTCAGGACACCGGCTCTCGAGGACCGGAGTTGGCCACCCCTGAACTAAGCTATAATGTTTTTCCAGCCCTCCTTTATGCCGGGTTCACACGGCAGGATAATTAGCCCAATTTCCCCCCGATCTTCCCCTTCCGACAGGCCCTGATTACCGGGGTGGTTCTTAAGACAATCTTCAGAAATATTCCTGCCCTGTGTAGTGTGTTAAGAGCGATCTAGTCCGCTTGGTGGAACGTCGGGACGGCTCCAACCTCCAATCAGGGATATTCAACATGTTGGATTGTCTTGGGTTGATATCCTACTAGGGCTGGACGATAATTCAATAACAATATCGATCGATAGACGTGTGGCGCGATAGGAAAAAAAAGGGTCGATAAAAGTTCGATATAGAGACAGTTTTCCTTCCTTCCTTATATTATAGCCTATCATATTAGTTGATGCTACAGTCACTGCTTCATCTCGACCAATCATAATCGTGGACCCAGGCACGCCGTCACAAAGCGCCGCCCTCTCAAACCACAACACACAGCATGTGAATATGTCGCAGCAAGGAGCGGCGGAGGAAATTGTCCCAAAACGGGGTTTTACTAGTTCTCCAGTCTGACAGAAATAAACCAGTGATTTGTAAAACTTGCAAGGAACCGGTAAAAACAGAGTCTGGTAACGTAACCAACTTGTTTCATCATGTAAGCTGCTCAGCCGCTCACTCCCGCAGCAGCGTGAGCTGTGTCAGCCCCGCGCGACTCCGCGTCGTCTTCGGAGGAATCTTCTGGAAGTTCTTCCAAAACAAAGCAGGTATAGCAGCTAAACTGGGCTCCCTTCTTTGTGATAAAATGACAAAGCGTCCAAGCGGCATAAGGACATCACGCATGCAGTAACATGCTTCATAGTGATGGATATGCTGCTGTTGTCTGCAGCTGAAAAACCTGGCTTCAATTACCTGCCACTCTTGATCCGCAATATAAAGTTCCGGGCCGCAAGTTTTTCTCTAACAGCGCTCCCTAAATTGTGCAACGAGTTCAGGGAATCAGTGCAAAATGAGCTGCAATCTGTGTCTTCCCACGCCACGACCTCTGACCTCAGCCCTGCATCAGCCTCTCAATTGACTATATAGAAAGAGAATAAAACCTGAGGAGTAACTAGTGTACTATTCCCAGCTAGATAGGCTATTTTATTTATTTATTTGGTATATTTATTTTGGTCATTTTACTGGTCACTTTAGTTTATTCTTTGTCATTATTTAATAACATAACTCAGGTCTCTTAAGTTAATTTTCTTTAAAAAAATTCTGTTATGGTTAAAAAAGTTGGTTAAATAAAGATTTAATTTGAATTCTGTGTTTGTGTTCTTTATTAAAATTAAATCATTTAGCAATATCATAAAATGTCCAGGCAGAGCTGCACATAAAATATGGTTTTAAATATTTTCAATAATTATCGATATCGATCAATATGCATTTTTTTTATCGATAAGCTTTTTTTGTATATCATCCAGCCCTATATCCTACGGTGTTTGATGTCGAACGAGCACACAGCCTGGTGTACTGTGACATGCATCGTTCTTTTTATATCTCTTTCTGCAGGTGTAGAAGCAGACTCCAGGGATGTTATCTTGGACTCTCTTTTTCCTCAGCTCTGTTTTTGTCACCTTTTGTCTCTTTTAACGTTTCGCCTCCTCTTTTTCTCCTCTTTTCTTTCTCTGTTACATTTCCGTTTCTGTATCTGTTGAGCTTGAAATAGTCCCAAAATAATATCCAATAACATTTTTTTTACATACACATCAAGCGGAGCACTATAGCGAAAGCAGTAATGGTCCAAGTTGTTAAGGGATCTCTTTGGCATTCAGAAAGCAATTCTTAGTGCTACACAACCAGACAGGACATGTGACAAAAAAAGAAAAGAATGTGACGTGCAGCCAATCAGAAAGCGAGGTGAGGATATACGTTTGCTGCACTATATCATAGTTAGTCAAGGAAGGTAGTTTAGTCATCTGATCTGAATGCTTCCTGGAATTCTTGGCCTCAGAAAAACTGTACAGATGGTTTTGGGAACTCCAAAGGTATTTCCACCTCTTTGCCTGATAATGCTGTAAACCATTCCCTGCACAAGCAATAATCCCCAACACAACTTTAGCGGCCCGTGTCCAATTTCCCACCATATGAGGGACCTATGATACTCAGTCACAGGCATTAGCTTTAATTATCGGCATAAACCAGTTATGTCACTGCTTTATGCTTAAAGTGCTTTACCCACCAAAGTGACCAAACTTGAGCCGAAAAAACGCGGCTTCTATGCGATAAATTTAAATCGGACCAACTCTGAGGTGAGGGGTGGGGGACATTATTTCTGGTATACATTTACCTTCGAGTCAAAAGACTCACAATGAGAAAGAACTACTTTAAAAATGTTGTTGGATTCCTCAGACATCTTTGGTTCATGTGCCTGGTAAGTGAGATCCAGGAGGCTTCCTGACCAGATGTCCGTACCACATAAAATGTCTCCTTTAGATGGACATGGGGCAGCGGCTTTCCTCCAACCTCCACTGGATCATGAATCAACTATCCTGATCTCTAAGATAAAGTCGTCCCACCAGATGGAAGAAACTAATTTTCACCGGTTTTACTCAGGATCTCCTCTTTTCCATCATGATCCAGCATCTACTCTATGGTACAGTAAGCCTTGTCCTGCTTATGTTCCTTCCACTCTTAAGAAGGCACAAACTTGTTCCCTTTAATTGGACTCAATGCTGGCTCAAAAGTATCATCCTCCTTTTTCTGTTTCAGAATGAGGTCCTAACCAAATAAACTAATACCGCTTCATGAAGACACCAAAGAAGAAGGCTAGGAGTTCACTAAAAGGCGTCGTTAGATTTAAAAATAGATGTGGTTATCTGAGCTATCTCTATAGTTATGCTGCTATAGGCTTAGGCTGCTGGAGGACATCAGGGTCTATTTCTCTCACTTTGCTGAGTTCTCCTACTGCTCTCCAGTAGGCATTGTTTGTTTTCATTTCATCCTTTAACTTTTTGTTCTCTGTCATTTTTCTCTTCATAGAAGGTACACCTGGTCTGACGTTCTGTTAGCTGTGACATCATCAGGGGAGGCAGATCATCCTCTATCACCATCTAACATAGAGAGTACTCCTGGATCAATGTGAGCTTCTGAGCTTTCTGTGTCTCTGCTCTGTCTTCTCTAAGCCCCAGTGGGTCGAGGCAGATGAGCGTTCACACTGAGCCTGGTTCTGCTGGAGGTTTTCCTCCCTGTTAAAGGGGAGTTTTCCTCTCCACTGTCGCTTCATGCATGCTCAGTATGAGGGATTGCTGCAAAGCCATCAACAATGCAGACGACCTGCTGGGTTTCCTTAGAGAGGAAACTTTTTTGACCAATCTGTAGAATCTGACCCAATCTGTATAATTTGATTGCATTTTGACTTTGGAAAGAGCCTTGAGATGACATTCTTCATGAATTGGCGCTATATAAATAAAATTGAATTGAATGGTACACGGGGCCAATATTACTAAAATACGGCTTCTTAAGAAACTTAGCCCAATTCTAACATTTCTTACCACATTTATGACAACATGGACGAGTATGATGTTGAGACTCTCCAATGAACGCTGACCATGTCTGTATTGCAAACAAAGTTTGTTGTTCAGGATCTGAGTTGTTCAGAATGTACGGCGAGGATGTGCTAAAAACCGTTGAATTATAGGGCATTAGTGTTTCGGCTGAGCAAAAGAGATCTCATACGGAAGATTCTCCACTCAAGGCGATTATTTTACAAAAACAGAGTTAAGGAACATTTTTTTAAATGAATTAAAATTATCTTGACAGAAAAGCTCCACTCCATATCCAAAATGGGTGGAATGTAAAAACCTAAAGATTGCTGAAGCAGAAAGCCCCTGACCTGAAGGACCTGGAGGAGTTCCTCCTCGGCTACAGGCCCAAAGTTGGCAAAGAAGTAAAGACATTGTTTTGTTAAATCCATGCATATCCTGAGGTTGCCTTTTATTTTTGTCTTCTTTGTTGCAGCAGGAGATATATTTTGAACTTTAAAAGAGGGAGAAATGTCGGGTTGAACGCCTGACACAAAGCCCACAATAATCCATTTAAATTCTGGGCTGTAATAATTCAAAAAACGCCCGAGGGTATTTTATCACAGGAAAAGAAAATCCCTGAGAGACGGGGATTGCGGGAAACAAAACAAAACCCAGAGGCTATTTATGGTTGTCCGACTGAAATAAGGCGCTCGGCTCCTGATACATCCGACACTTCCCTTTAATGGTGGCAGTGTGCGGAGGTGGGCCGTCATCCCCCGGTTCAGCTAGCAGCTCTGCAGCTGCTCGCTGCCACAGCTGCAGCCACCAGTGGCTCAGACGCTTCTGCCCCTAAATCATCTCCTCTCCAGGGGGTAAGTTCGCTTCCTCGGTGCTAATATTCCCTTCGGAGAAAAAGTTCCTGCACTGATGCAACTCTGGAAATGCTCAGACGACCGAGGTTCACAGCTAATGAAATCAATGAGTTCCACTGCTTGTATGTTCTACATAAATGTCACTATTATTTACGAGGGTTCATAAGTTTCACATCAATTTGCTGCATTCAGCAATTGTTCAGCCTGCTCCATCAGCCGCTTCCAAACAAATGACATTGAAAAGACTAATGGCTCGACATTCTGGGTTGATTAAAGAATAAATTACCAACTAGGTAACGGGGAGGCTGACGTCCGCCACCTGCCCACAATGTCAGAAAAATGGTATTCCTGCTGCGGCTTTTGCTCACGTGTTTTTTTTTTTTACCGAAGACACAACTTAAGGGAGAGAATTGTGTCATAAACTAAAATATTAAATTATTCCCCTGAAGTAAGTAAAAAAAAACAAGCAGAATGAAGCCAAAGCTGTCAATAGTTCGCCTGTGATGGATAAAAATACACACACACACACATACGTATGTATTCATATATCTATATATATCTATATATCTATATATCTATATCTATATATATATATATATATATATATATTTCTTCACACATTGTGTAAACATCAGGGCGTTACGATGTATCATTTAGCCATTATTGGTCAGAGTTTGACATTTTATGGCACCAGGATGTTATTACAATTTCTGTACAAGCATGCTTTTTACTCGTGTCATTTATTGCAACATTGCATATTAAAAATGCCTAAATAGGCTTATCCACTTTCAGAAATAAAAAAGAATATAAAATATGCAATAGATTTGCGATTAATCTCGAGTTAACTATTGATATTATCCAATTGATTGCGATCACATTTTTTAATCGCGTGAAAACACAAATTTTTTACCAATAAAATCTTTGGGAACTAAGACAAATACTTTTCATTTTTACAGACTGATGAACAAAGCTTCACATTTTTAAGACAAAACTTAAAATACATCTTGATTTCTATTCAGTGGAAGATTTTTGAGGGCTGCACAGTGGAACAGTGGGTAGCGCTGGTGCCTTGCAGCAAGAAGGTTCTGGGTTCAAATCCAGCCCTGGATCTTTCTGCATGGAGTTTGCATGTTCTCCCTGTGGATGTGTGGGTTCTCTCTGCTGGAGATAGGCACCAGCAACCCCATGAGGGATTAAGCGGGTCAGAAAATGTATGGATGGAAGATTTTTGAACTTTTGTACACAACTGCACATATTCAAAGGTAGCTTTAAAAAAAAAAAAAAAAAAAAAGCTTAACTATAATTCAGGTAAACGAGTCGTTCAAAATAGTCCTGAAACACTGGTGTTTAAAGTTTTCCTTCGGCTGCTTTTTGCTTCAGTCCAGTTCTTCTATCTATCCATGACAACATGTTGTGGCTGATTATTAATGAGGAAAAGTGGACTGTCAGGATCTGGGCTTTGTTTTGGCTGATGTTTGTTAATGTTGATCAGTTAGTTCACTCCCCTGCCTCAGGTTGTATTTCTGTTTTAGGTTCTGTCTTAGTTTTGGTTTATGTCATAGTTTGGGTTTTGATTTTGTTTATGTTATCAATTCACTTGGCCTGCTCAGATCACTTCTCTATATCCAGCCTTTAATCAGTCACTCAGTTCACCTGCCAGCTATCTGCCAGCTCACCTCTTAGTCACCACCCTGTCACGCCCCTTCTCCAGTCACCATCCAATCAGCTTCAGTTTACTTCCAGTCACTTCCCTTCCCCTGATTAGCTCCACCAATTCCAGTAATTAGTTTCACTCCATTCACCTGCTCACTCCCTTACTTATACCTGCCTCTGCCCCCTGCAATCTGCCAGATCAATTCGAGCCTTTTGGTGAGTCTTATCCAGCGTTCTTTTCTGATAGTCCTGTGAATATTGACCCAATCTGCCTTTTTGACTTCTGAGCAAGCCTGATCCCTGAACCTGTTTTTCCTGCCCTGTCTAACTGCTTACTCGTTTTGCTGACCTGAATCTGCCTTTGGATTATCTGAGCTTGCCTGATCCCTGTCTGTACCGTTGTGTACCGTTTTTGGACTGTCATTGTGACCACTGAGTTCTGCCTGCCCCTGTATGGTCAAGATCGCTTTATTAAACCGTCTGGATCATACCTCTTACTTGTCTGGCTTGAATACTGGGTCCCTCTGTCTCTCTAGTTCATGACATGGACAAGCAGAGGCCAAAACAGAGGAGAGTCAAAGGTAACAGAGGAGAGTCAAAGGTAACAGAGGAGAGTCAAAGGTAACAGAGGAGAGTCAAAGGTAACAGAGGAGAGTCAAAGGTAAAAGAAAGAACCTCCAGTAGATGACACAACTTTCACATTCACTTATGGCCGAGTTTTCAGCCGACAGCTGTTTGAAAGTTACCTTGTTGTTGAATAATATTTCCTGTCTTTTAAACCTTGTCAACATATAAATTTTGTCCAATAATTGTCTTTGTGACATTCTGCTCTTTCTGCCCGGCACCCTTTCCACCGGGAGCGATTCAGAGCGCGGTTGGACTCGGGTCAGGCAAGGACTGCGTCATTGCACGATGGTAGTGTCCTCGTGGGCTATATATAGAACAATAAACCACTGAAGTGGTCATTTGGCCAGTACTACCCACATCTCTTGGGCCTGCTCTTTATCTAATATCTTTATAAAAGGGATGCGCAGTATCATATAAAATGGTGTGATCTTCCACCTCCAAGGTACAAGTCCGCTGTACTGGCGGCGCCTCCGAGGCAGCGGCTAGCGTACAGCTCCGACCAACTTTCAGACATTTTTCATAAAAAATGCCGCCGAACTCGCTAGAAACCTCTCATCTACCCAGCCGATCAGTGCTTGACCGCCAGCGCCTGCTGGAGTTACGGTCATGTAGTGTTTTTGGACTTGTAACCACTACTACGCTTGATTGTTTACGTGGCTTCGGAGTACTACGGATACCAGTCCCGGGGGCCTGTGAGGCGGCGGACTCGACGAGCAGCTCACGCCGGTGGAGAGCGAAGCGAAAGCGGTGCACCCGGCCGAAGAATCGCGGCTGCCGCGGGGGTTTAGCAGCTAAGCTAAAGGCTAACCCCATAGACCACCGCTACCATCCATCCTGCTCTCCAACGTCTGCTCACTGGACAACAAAATAGACCATTTACAACTCGAGCTCTCTGCAAAGAGGGAGTTTAGAGACTGCTGCGCTCTGATCCTGACGGAGAAATGGCTTACATCATCAATCCCGGACAACGCCGTTAGCCTGGAGGGGCTAGCAACTTTCTGTGCCGACAGAAACAAACAACTCAGCGGTAAGACCCGAGGAGGCGGACTTTGCATTTACATCAATAACACCTGGTGTAAAAATGCTAGAATAGTCACAAGCTTTTGCTCTCTGGACATCGAGATGCTAACTGTTAGCTGCAGACCGTTTTATCTGCCTAGAGAGTTTACTGTTATCATCACAGCGGTCTATGTTCCTCCGAGCGCTAACACAAAAGAGGCTATGAGTGTTCTGTATCGGACTATCTCTGAGCTGCAATCTGCACACACAGAGGCGGTTTTCATCATTGCTGGGGATTTTAACCAGGCAAATATGAAAACTGTTCTCCCTCATTTCTACCAACACGTGGATTTTGCTACTCGGGGAGAGAACAATCTAGACTTGGTTTAAACAAATATTGAAGGCCCCTGCTGATCCGAGCTAAACCTACAGTGAGGCAGGTGAGGGTGTGGACTGAGGGAGCAATGGAGGCGCTCCAGGACTGTTTTGAGTGCTCTGACTGGAACATGTTCAAAGCTGCAGCAACTTATGAGGACAAGGTCGACTTCGATGAGTACGCCATGACTGTGTCAGCCTACATCAACAAATGCATTGAGGACGTCAGCACCACCAAGACCATCATCACCCGAGCCAACCAACGACCCTGGATTACTGAGGGGGTCCGTCAAGCGCTAAAAGCACGGAACTCAGCCTTCAAGTCTGGTGACAAGGAGGCACTGAGGACAGAGAGAGCCAACCTGAACCGTGCCATCAGGCTAGCGAAGCGGAACCACAGTCAGAAAATCCAGGAGCTTTTCCATGACGCCAGAAACACCAGGAGCATTTGGAAAGGCATACGGGCGATCACTGGCGATCACTGAATACAACACGCCCTCCCCCCGGTGGGGGGAGGGCGTATTGTATTCCCAACTTCTTTGGGAGGTTTGAGGCACTAAACAGCACACCAGCAGTGAAGGCTGTTCCCCATCAGGAAGAGGAGGTGCTCTGCCTCGACACTGCAACGTGTGGAAGACTCTAAGGAGAGTCAACCCGCGGGAGGCCCCAGGTCCTGACAACATACCTGGGCGGGTGCTCAAGGAGTGTGCAGGTCAGCTGGCTGGTGTCCTCACAGACATTTTTAACACCTGGCTGGACCAAGCCACAGTGCCAGCATGCTTTAAGTCGGCCTCCATCATTCCGGTGCCGAACAAACCTCAAGTCACCTGTTTTAATGACTTCCGGCCTGTTGCACTGACTCCCATCATGAAGTGCATGATGAAAGGCTGGTAAAGGAACACATCGTCTCCAGTCTCCCCCCCAACACTCGACCCGTTCCAGTTTGCCTACCGACAGAACCGCTCCACTGAGGACGCCATCTCCTCTGCTCTTCACCTGAGCCTGGCACACCTGGAGGAGAAGAACACGCACATGCAGATGCTGTTCCCGGACTTCAGTTCAGCGTTCAACACCATCATCCCACAGCACCTGGTATGAAAACTAGAACATCTGGGCTTCAGCACACCTCTTCGCAACTGGCTGCTGGACTTCCTCACCAACAGACCTCAGTCGGTCCGGGTCGGACAGAACACCTCTGATGTCATCACCCTCAGCACGGGCTCCCCTCAGGGCTGCGTCCTGAGCCCCCTGCTGTTCACCCTGATGACTCATGACTGCGTCCCCAGGTTCACCACCAATCACATCGTGAAGTTTGCAGACGACACAACGGTGGTGGGCCTGATCAGAGACGACGACAACCAGGACTACAGAGGAGGTGGAGCAGCTGGTGGGCTGGTGCAGAGACAACAGCCTGATCCTTAACGTGGAGAAGACGAAGGAGATCATCGTCGACTTCAGGAAGAACCGGCCTCACCACGCTCCACTGCTCATCAACAGCTCAGCTGTGGAGGTGGTCGGCAGCACCAAGTTCCTGGGGGTGCACATCACGGACAACCTCACCTGGTCTGTGAACACAATGTCACTGGTGAAGAGGGCACAGAAGTACTTGTACTTCCTGTGGAGGATGAGGAGAGCCCACCTGCCCCCGCCCATCCTCACGACTTTCTACAGAAGCACCATAGAGAGCATTCTGACCAGCTATCTCTCTGTGTGGTGTGGAGGCTGCAGTGCCTCCGACTGGAAGAACGTGAGGAGAGTGGTGAGGACAGCAGAAGGGATCATCGAGGCTCCTCTTCCCTCCATAAAAGACATTTCATCTCAGCGCTGTGTGTCCCGAGCCCGTAACATCATCAGGGACCCCTCACACCCCCACCATGGACTGTTCTCCCTGCTGCCTTCTGGGAAGAGGTTCCGCAGCATCCGCTGCAGGTCCACCAGGTTCTGCAAAAGCTTTTTCCCTGTTGCCATCAGACTGTAGAACTGCTGAACTATAAACTCTGCACAACATTCGCATATTTGCACATTTGCATCACTGCATCTCTATCTAGCATTACAAATGCTGCCGAACTCTCAGTTTCTAAATGCATTCTTGCACAAATGCCCTTTGCACCATCAATTCTGCACATACAAATGGTTTTTAGAAATACTCACCTGTCCACTGTGATTTTTCTCCTGCATTGTTTACATTTCAATTGTTTACTTTTAATCATACCGTAATCAAATTTACTGTAATCTACAAGCTGTATGCAACGAAATGTCGTTCTGTACACACCCTGTGCATACAAAATGACAAAGTTGTCTAAGTCTAAGTCTCGTCGTCCATGTTTGTTAAGTCTCAATTGAGATCCGCTGGTGGCTTGATGCTGAAGCCCCAGGTGACCTATTGATGTTTCACAGTTAAATGTGGTCCAAAAGTCCGCACATGTAGTCTTTTACTCGTAAACCCAACCAGATCCATCGCTTTTTATCAACTGACTTCCTGCTTGAACCTTATCCTCTCCTCTTTTGACTGACGGGGAGCGTCAAAAATGGAACAGCAGCATATTTTTGAGAAGCGGTGAGCGCCGGCGCTTCTGGGACTCTGAATGACGAAAGTTGCAGCCGCGCAGTGCACCCGTGACGCTTCCACGATCAGTGGAACCCCGGGGGATTTCCTTCCTTGGGTTTTGTGCCTGAATGATTCAGATTCTGGACTGACGGACAACTTTACAAGATTACAGGCAGTCTAAAGGGAGAAAACCCAGATCCCTCCCAAGTCATACAGATGTGGCCACAGTTTCCTCTGTTCAAACAGGGTTTAAACTTGCATTCACCCTCCCCCACCTGTTGCTGCACACCATTAGTCAGCCTGCAAAAGCAATTCCTCCAAATATAATTTAAAGATAGATGTGGCTGACCGCTTACAAATACTTTGAAGTTCGGAAAAAAACACGGGCATATATGGTTTGAATATTAGAAAAGGTGGGTCCAGTGTTTTTTGTTGTTGTTTTTTTTACAGCGGGGCATTGCCAGTAGTGTGGTTCTAACATGTAACAGACCACAAACATCTCAGCAGGGGGCGAGAGACCTTACAGCTTTTGGAAAGAAGCTGTTGGATTTAATGTTTCTGAAGTGTTTGTCTGATAAATAAATATTTAAGGTAAGTACATATAAGTATTAGAGCTGTAATAATCAAGAAAAAAACAAACAGTGATATGTTTTAACAGATTTAACAGTTGTTGCTTTTCTCTGTTCAAATAACACTAGCTCATTTGATAGATTTTGCATTTGTTTTAATAGTATGGCATCCCATAGATAAATTGCTAAATTTTAGCTTTAACAAGATGTTTTCTTTTCAAGCAGAAGCAGCAAGGTATTGCTGATTAATTTCAAACTGCAATGGGGGACTAAAGATGATCTATCTCTATGTATGTCTAGAGATCTGAAATGAAAAGTGAAGAGTCACTGCCTTCCTATAGTCTGGTTGTTGTCCGATTGTGATTGGGCCTTTTTTGAAGTGAGTGTGTTTCACAGTTGAATGACGACAGTCTGGTTGTTCTCTGCTGTGTGTAACAGTTGTGTAGCTATTTTGGCCCACGGTGAAGTTACTGCCTTCCTTCTCTGTTGTTTATTATGAGGTCTTTGCTCAAGAGGCTGCTCCCGATCTCTCTCAGCTTGAGTTTTTCTGTTTCTGATTCCGCAAGTTTTTTTAATTTTTTTTAATTTCCTTTTTATTTGAACGTGTGGCTGAAAAGAACTTTTCTCCAAGAAGAACATCCCAATAATGTTCAGATCCAGCTACTCTCTCACGCTGGTTCGCCTGTAAAGGCAGCACTGGGTGAGCCATGTTGTAAAAACAGACCTTTACAGAAGTCTGCGTACACAAAGTTATCTCTAAAACCGTGTAAAACATGCACAACCGGAGCTCACGGTTCAGTAAAGCGGTTTTTCCCCACCTGGGTGCTCAGGTCACCCAAGGACAACGCTTGGACACCTCTGGTGTTTCCCTGAATCCGCGGATCTATTTGAAGTTCACAGGTAATTAAAAGGCCGCTAAAGAGCTTAATGAGCAGCCCTGTGTTGTTTTGGGGCAGGAAATCCTCTGAAACTTGCAGAACAGGGGTCCGTTCTTCGTACGTCGCTAACTCAGTTAGCAGGATTTCATTGTTGACGATTTGGCATGATCTTGGATCGTTTGGTTCTTCGAAAGACATCCTGCACTTGTTGTCATAGCAACATGTGCGCCAGCTTAAGCCTGCTCGAGAGCAGGCTTATTTCATGTAAACAAGATTAGATCACGGCTGTATAAGGGGAGGAGATAGGGAAGTCTGTCGTAGCCATGTCCATTTTTACGACTGCAACCTGTTGCGGAAGGTGCAAGAATAATTTGCAGAGTTTTTCGAATTAATCGTGTATTGCGCAATAGACAGGATCCTTGAGCGCAGCGCGACAGTAGAGAGATTTTCTTGGTGGCTGTTATAAACAGACAAACACATCATTTAACAGTGGCTTTTAAAGAGGAAAAAGTGGTGTTGGAGCCATAAATCTAAAATATTTAAGTTATTTGTATGATGGTTTGCTTTTTATTTTTATCCTATTCTGTAAGAAGATTTGTTCGGGCCATTTTATTGTGAAGTTTAGTTTACTTTGAAAGGCTTGCTTCCTGTCGAGCCGTATATTGTATTAGAAAAAATTATGGATGGATTATCTAGCCACGGAGCAATACAGTTTTACCGTGTAAACTGTGGATGACTTGGAAAAGGAAAATGTTCATTTTTTATGGATAAAGATTTTTTTTTGTTAAAATTCCCAGTTTGCACATGTCCTTTACTTCCCGTGTCTAAGGAATGACACTGAAATTTGGATCTCTTGACATAACAAGTGCTTTTTTAAAATAAAGTATAATAATTAAAGGCTACCATTTTGTAGAATATTCTTGTATTTCACTTTTACTTGTCCCCATGTTCTAGTGGGTCCTGTGGAGGCTCTGACATAAAAGAACAAAGTAAATATGAGATTATTAAAATGCAAAAATTCATACTGTAGAAAGTGATAGAAACATCTACCATGGACAGTATTTACGCATTAATTTGTCTGCTGCTTTTTGCCAGCCCTCTCTCCTGGCTTTAACAGATTTTGAGGTGTTTTAATTAATGACTCAAATTCAGCATAACCTTCCATTAAAAGCTCTTGTTCTGCTTGGGAGAAAAACTGTGGGCGTTCTTTGGCCATGCTGAACAGCCAATAGCAGCGTTGCTGATCAATGTTTCTACTATCGATACATTTCCCCTTTTAAACAAACGCATGAACGCGCAGTTGTCTCAGATAACTCAATCCAGCCATACTAATCCTAAACAACAGGTGTGTTGGAAGAACCCAATTAGCCGGATCATGATTAGCCGGATGAAATCATCTTGGATGTGTCATTTGATCTTGGATGTTTTAAGCAACGTACGAAGAACGGACCCCAGTTTGCCCATTTGGAACAGGGTTAGGAAAAACACACCACAGGCTCACCACTGTTGTCAGGATAAGAAACATTCTGGTTGGCAGACAAAAGTACTAATGATGCATTTCACAATTTCCCCTGAACTTTGAACTCAACAACGCTTTTTCTAAACTAATGAGCAGAGTACGATATGTACCAACATCTCAAGAGATTCTTTCAGCATTATTTAGAGATCCAACCACACACAAATGGACTCCATTTGCTTCTTAGGGCATCTGGAGACAAGTCGCAATGCTAGGCATCAGCCGGTATGTGAATCCCATAGTTTAATAAAGTAACAAATTACGTTTTCACTGTCTCACAGTACTACTTATTTGAAATGAGAACATGAGATTTTTTAAAACAGGAAAGAAGAAATCATTACATTGCTGCTGCTATTGATTGTCACATTCACAGTAATGTCAGTGACAATTATTGCTACTTTGTCATGATTCAATTAAATTTAGTTTATATGTTAAAGATTTACATTAAATGTAGTGTAAGAGATTACAGAGACTGAACTGCAAAGTTGGTTGCCATGGAAATTACAGATAAACTGACTCTGAAGGCAAAGTGTCTGACATACTCAGACTGGACAGAATTACTGTTCTGGTGAGATGTGTCACCAAGGACGTCTGCATGACAGATCTTCTCCACCAATGGAACGCTGATATCATACTGGGAACGCCCTGAATGGGTGGACACATGGTTGGTATTTAATGCAACTAACGAGGTTCTCAGGGACCGGTTGCATAGCGTTGTTATGAGAACATGATTCTATCTGTAAACATTCCTCTGCCTTTTAGATTAAATATGGTAAAATATATTTACGGTTTGAAATGAAGCTTAAGCTGTGACACACTTAGAAACTTTAATTTAACTCAGCATGTTAAACAGCCAACACACAAGCAGGGACATATTTTAGACTTGATCATCACTAAAGGTCTAAACATTTCACAGGTCAATGTAACTGATGTTGCCTTATCCGATCACTCCTCCGTTACGTTTGAATGTATCATTACCAGTGACTCATTTAGCCAAAGGGACATCGTAAGAAAACGCACCTTTAAGGACAATGCCACAGAAACTTTTATTCAAGCTTACTCTGCTACCTCAACCTTGGGCTGCAACTTAATAGATGAGCTAGTAGATAACTTTCATTCTAAAGTCTCAGACATCATTGACTGCATTGCTCCAGTTAAAGTGAAAGTTCTTTCCGGGAAGAAAAAATCTCCTTGGAGAAATGATCCAGCAGTTAGAGGTGAAAAAAGGGAATGTAGGAAAGCTGAACGCAGGTGGAGAAAGAACAGACTCCAGGTTCACTATGACATCTATAAAGAGACACTTTACAGATATAACTTACAACTGAAAAACGCAAGAGAATCTTTCTTCTCAGAGATAATCAAGAAAAGCATTAATAATGCTCGTGTCTTATTTGCCACAGTCGACAGATTAACAAATCCTCCTGTGTCAGTGGCTTCCGAACTCCACTCCACCAGGGCCTGCAACGAATTTGCTAACTTCTTTACTGAAAAAATCCAAAAGATTAGAGGATCAGTTTGTACATCCATACTAAGTTCAGTACCAAAGTTGTCTCCTACCAGAATTGATTTTGACCAAATGTCCCAATTCAGCCAAATAAACCACAAAAGCTTAGAGGAGATCATTCAGCAGCTAAGTTCCTCCTCAAGCTGCCTTGATGTTCTACCCACAGCTTTCTTTAAAAAAGTTTTACCTGTCATAGCGTCTGATTTGACTCAGATAATAAACACGTCCCTTCTGTCAGGTGTTTTCCCCCAGTCCCTAAAAACAGCAATTATCAAACCACTGCTGAAAAAGAACAATTTAGACAAACTTCTACTCCAGAACTACAGGCCCATCTCAAACCTCCCTTATCAGTAAGATTATTGAAAAAGCTGTATTTCAACAATTAAACACCTTCTTAACAACGACCAGCCGCTTTGACGTTTTCCAGTCTGGCTTCCTCACCACAGTACAGAGACCGCCCTTATCAAGGTGTTTAATGACATCCATATAAATACAGACTGTGGAAGAACCACCGTGCTGGTACTATTGGATCTCAGTGCAGCATTTGATACTGTTGATCACTCCATCCTGTTAGAACGCCTGGAGAACTGGGTCGGCCTCTCTGGTACAGCACTCCACTGGTTTAAATCCTACTTAAAGGACTTTTAGTGTCAGCAGGTAACTTTACATCCCAGACGACAAAAATTACATGTGGGGTTCCCCAAGGGTCCATCCTGGGTCCCCTCCTGTTCAACATCTACATGCTCCCTCTAGCTCAGATAATAAAAAACAACAACATCAGCTACCATAACTATGCAGACGACACACAGCTCTACATCACCATGTCACCAGGTGACTATGGACCCATTCAAGCACTGAGTAAATGCCTTGAAGAAATCAATACGTGGATGTGCCAAAATTTTCTTCAATTGAATAAAAACAAAACAGAAGTAATAATATTTGGACCAATAGAGGAGAGATCAAAGGTTAGCACACAGCTTCAGCTGCTTCAGCTAGGAACCACTGATCAGGCCCGAAATCTGGGTGTAGTGATGGACTCAGACCTGAACCTCCAAAAGCATCTAAAGACAATTACAAGGTCGGCTTTCTATCACCTGAGGAACATTTCCAGGATTAAAGGACTAATGTCTCAGAAGGATCTGGAAAAACTAATCCATGCGTTTATATTTAGTAGAATTGATTACTGCAACGGTGTTTTCACAGGTCTTCCCAAAAAGTGGATCAGACAGCTGCAGCTGATCCAGAACGCTGCTGCCCGCGTCCTCACTAAGACTAAGAAAGTAGAGCACATAACCCCAGTTCTAAAGTCCTTACACTGGCTCCCTGTATCTCAGAGAATAGACTTTAAAATACTTCTGTTAGTCTATAAATCCCTAAATGGCTTAGCACCTAAATACATCACAGATTTGTTATCAGCGTATCAACCATCCAGGCCATTAAGGTCTTCTGGCTTCAGCCTGCTCTGCATACCTAGAACCAGAACTAAACAAGGAGAAGCAGCATTTAGTTCCTATGCTCCACTTATCTGGAACAAACTTCCAGAAAACTGTAAAAGTGCTGAAAGCCTGAGTTCCTTTAAATCGAGATTAAAAACTCATTTGTTTAGGACTGCCTTTGACTGTTCTAGTTAAACTGTTTTACTGTTTTTAATGTTCTTTTTTGTTACTACATTCTATCCCTACTTGCTTTTATTCTATTTTCTATCTACATTTTATTATTTTGCTATATCTTAATCATGTAAAGCACTTTGTATTGTCTTGTACTGAATTGTGCTATATAAATAAATTTGCCTTGCCTTGCCTTGCCTTAAGCGGAAGTTCAATTGAAGAAACTCTATTGCCTACCTCCATCCAATCAGAGGCTCATCTGCCTCCGACGCAAGCCAATCAGCTTTGAACTGCTCCTCCATGAAGCCAATCAGCATCCTGGGTTCATCTTTAAAGAACTCAAATCCACGTCTCATCCTTCTACCCGGCAAAGCGCAAGCGTGGTTGCGCAATGTCTGATTTGGACTCTGATGACTTGATTGAACCCACCTTCCATCCCCTTCTCCACGATCATAGCCAAGCTCCATCTTGCTTTCCTATGGTGCTCCTTCAACCTCGTCCCTATCAGAGTGTAATTCGTCTCAGACTCTATGTAAAATAAATAAATAAATGTTTTTCATGCTTTGTTTTTTTTATATATATATATACACACACAAGCCAGCTGACAGCTTTGCTAGGGCCCGGGACACACACGCACACACGCACGCACACACACGCACACACACACACGCACACACACACACACACACACACACACACACACACACACACACCAAAAAAAGGTCAACTTAACTGTATACTTCATGCCCTGGAAATCTCTGCATTTTATACTGGATATTTTCAACCCATCTATTGAATTTAGTGCACTAGTTGATTTTTTCTTCATAAGAGGACAGCAGCACTGCAGCCAAAATATGGCCTTTTTTGACCTGCTGTATATCAGCCAGTCCCTAATCTTGATGTATCATGAAACTGTTGACCTTTCGGGTTTTGTGATTTTTATTTTATTATTACAATTAAACAATAACAATAATAATAATAATAATAATGTTATGTTCAGTGTTTTTTTTCCTAATCCACCTCTTATATCTTTCAAACCTTATGTAATTTTGTCTGTGTTGTGTGCACCTGCCTGTTGCTTTAATCCTATAAATTTCCCCGTCGTGGGATAAATAAAGGATTAGCTAATACTATCTTATCTTAAATAACACTTTTTAATAGGATATATGTACTGGGTTCTCTCAAGGTCTTAATTACATTTTCTGTGTGGGCTCCAGTAACATATGATAGATAATATCTACTTTGAAAGTTAACATGAACTGCTGCTGAAGATGACCACTCTGATCTACCTGGATGTTCTCTGGAAGACTGAAACGCCTCAGTCAGTGACGTCAGTCTGTGGGTCTGGTCTGTCGGGGCAATCAGAGAAGTTTCGTCTCCTCTCTCCGTTTCTGTCGCTGAACTTTTTCTTGCTCATGGTTTTTCACGTGCTTAGATAAATTTGTTTCCACTGAATTTAATCGGCTTTTTACAAAACATACAGCTTGATTTCATTTACGGTATTAAAATATAGCCAAACGGCGCTACTGTCCCTCTTCATGTTTTTCCGCTCCTGCGTCTCTCTCTCTCCGAGTCTGAGCAGCAGCGCGGTTGTTTGTGAGAGAGCGCTGAGTGGGCGGGCCAGGCTGAGCCTGCGTGCTGATTGGCTGGCGCCGCTGAGCCATGTACGAGAGGGGAGGGGGAGCAGCAACGTGCTGTGACACAGACTGCTGCTGCAGCGCGCACTGCTGCTGCAGCGCGCATGCAGCGCGCGTGCTGACTGCAGTCAGCACGCGCGCTGCATGAATTAGGACAATGCCCATTCATCAACATGTCAGCCTAAAGTATGCCAGAATTAGCACAATGGGTGATTTGCATCCGCTGTCCTAAGGCAGGTAAGAACAGTGAACATTAAACAAAACATTAAACAAGACCCATGTTGGTGACCTATTATAGAAGTTATAGTCATATAAACAGATTCAAAGTCAACTAAATACATTTAAATTCGACCCTTATTGTTAAACATAGCAGTTCAGTCCATTAACCTAACTGGTAAAAGGTTTTCTAGCTAAGGAAATCAAGGTGATTTCATCAAGTCACTGACTTTGCAGCAATTCCTCCTCCTGAACGAGCATATAGCAACAATGGACTGTGCAGCAATCCCTTACCCCCAAAATTCCACATCCTCTGTGACCGCTCCGTACAGTTCAGATCCGTCCAACGGAGCGACTACGTCATTCTACTTAATGAGAACGGTTCCACATTCTCCGTGACTTCTCCGAACGTCACCATCAGCGGACAAGCTCTCAGACGTTCACCGTCAAGTTACGGAACAAGTTTCTGCTCCATTCCAGTCTGTCAGGTCCAGGTCAAACTCCACAAGGGCAATCGTATCAAACAGGAAACAAAACGCTAACGACATCCGGTTTGTCAAAGTAAAATAGGATAACGAGGGATCTGTAACTAAATATCCCCAATAATGTTGACCATTTTATTTAGCTATTGGATGCAATAGCTGAATCAGATTTGTCTGGCTTTGTATAGAACTATAAAAACGTATAAGGTTTTGGTGGCCAATGTTCTCACCCATACTTGATGGAAGTAAAAATATGCCGAGTCGATGTAGGATCAGCAACAGAGAACTTTTCCGACGCTGTTAAAAGGATGAATGAAATGTTTGTTTTGTTTCCGGATCCTTTATATCCCCTTTTTCATCGAGTGGACTCGTACCTGTCGCACATGCTCCCCTTGAGCTCTAAGGAACTCAGAGCGAAGCAAGACGGAGCAACCGCGGAAGCAGTAGGCGTTGCTTTTCATGGACTTTTGGAGGGATCTGGAACGGTGCGGACACGTACCGGAGCGGACGATGTGGAGTCTGGAGGTCATGATGAGATCCGACGTGGCAACAGTGGAAAGAAAAACTCTTTTGTTTTATGATTGTCACTTTTCAATTCGTGTTTTGTTCTTTGTGTGCTGGTTTTGATTTTTTATTTAAGTATTTATTTCACCTACTTAGCTTTAGGTTTAGTACAATCCTTGTTATTGCTGTTTAGATCTCTCTATGTCTGTCATTTTCCCCCAGCTCCTCACTTCCGGTCCTGATCCAGCTGCTCAGCAGTTCACAGATCAGCCTCACCTGATTCTCTTGTCAAAAAGTCGCTTCCTAAGCAGTTAAAAGGTGATTAGCAGCAACATGCAGGGCTCGTACAGTTTGTCTATTGCACAGAAACTAAGCATTTTGTAGAAACCTAAAAACAGCAGTGAGATCTTAACATAGAAACAGCAACACATGCAAAAATTAACATCGAACTTGGGATCTTGTAAATGACAACAGTGTCCTAGCTTTCTAAAACTACAGAGAACTTATGCATTTTAATGAAAAATAAATGTTCTGCCCACATGATGCAACGAAAGCAACGAAAACGAAACTCCTGAACTTAATCCGCAGGAACAGAACACAGTCATAATCGCCTTCCCACCCTCCATTGCACTCTCTGTTTAACGAAGAATCAAATTCAGAACCATTCCACTTCACTGCGAAAAGGGAACTAAAAGTAAAATTTTCTTGAAATTAGTATATATTCCTTTATTTGGGCAGGTAAATAAGACTTTTTGCCAATGTGATAAGATTTTCGCACTCAAAATAAAAACATTTCATGCAGGATATCTAATTATCTGATTGTAGGGGGAAAATATTCTCGCTCCATTGGCAAACAGTCTTATTTAGCTGCTCAAATCAAGAAAAATATACTCAAAGTTTTACCTACTTTTAGTTCCCTTTTTGTAGTGTAGAGCTGGAGAAAACTCTGATCGCTAACCTTCTTGGACATTTCATGAAAAGGTTTAGGGTATGAAGGACAATGTTTGAGATTTTTAAGCCGTACCTTTATAAAACCGTAGTTGAGACCAAAAACTAGCTCATGGCTTTGTTTGTCAGGATGAAGGACAATCAGTCAACGGGGCTGAACAAAAAAGGCCACACTTATTATTTATAAAAAGTTTCAAAGGAGTTGGTCTATCACGTAAGATAACATAAGGTTTTAAAGTAACTAAATCTAAAAAAATGATCAAGGGTTGTGAATATTTAGGAACCTCAATTATAAGTTGGTTAACATTATGTGTTTTAAGATGTAAAAAGGACGTTGATATTTCCGGGGCGAAAAAAAAAAAAAAAGAGGGTTAACCTCAAAACTAAAGAGAAGTGTTCCTGCAGTTCGACATGAAAAATTCAGTTTCCCAAATGGCCGGGAGAGCCAGAAAGAGCGAGGGAGCATCTCAGTCCGTGCAGATCTTAGCCGCGTTGGATCTCACGTTCCCTCGCTGAAGGGAGCAGCTGGTGGGGAACGTCAGCTCACCGTGAGAGGTCTCCATGTTGCGTCACATCTTCTCACTGAAGTTTGCTGATAACCTAACGCAGCTGCCTCATGCAGCGTGCGTCGGGGTGAGGCTGGCAGCCTTTTTAGGGGCGGCTGCCAATGAACCACCTTTTTTCACACCAGCAGTGTTTCTTTCACCTGCAGGCTCTCCGTTCTGACTCTATTTTAAACCCACTCAGGCAACAAATTAATCCCCTCAAAAGTGCCTTTAGCTTCCTCACGTCTGCCTCTTACTGGCTGTTTTTCACCTAAGAAAACCACACATTTTTAGAAAAATCAAAGAACGGATTCCTTTTTCATATTTGGGATTCAACCCTTAAATGAGTTGACATAGGAATAGCTCAACAGCCAGTGACAATTAATTTTCCTTTATTCACGTCTTCCATAATAGGTAAAAACCCTCCCCCAAAGCTGAAATTATTTCTGCACTTCTTGTGCATGATTAGAACGTGAACGCATGAATTAATTTCATTAATCCTTCATTATCCCAACAAAAATGGTAATAATCAAGGCCCGCCATGAGGTAAAATTAAGCCTTTGGTGACCTTTCAGATAAACTTGAAAAAGTTGAACGACAGGAGCCAAAACAGATTCTTATTTGTTATCAGACTTGAAAATGACAAAGCTTTGTAATTTTCGATTTCATTCTCATTTGTTCTATGACCATTTAAATGCTAATTCTGCCACATAAAGTCATGCTAATTGCACGGCAGAATTATTCCGGACACAAAACGTCATTATGTTTGAATACGGCAAGATCTTAGCTGAAAAACATCTTGTGCCACACAAAGTTTGCAGGAGACAATGTAGTAACGTATGTCCAGCAGGCAATGGACAGGGGGCAGTCAAAGGGGTCTGTCAAAGAGCCACATAGAGAGACAGGGGACAAATATGCCACACTTGGACCTAAGAGCAATTCAGAGAGACTATTTAGCCTAACGTGCATTTGTTCCAATGACGGGAGGAAGCTGGGGCGCCCAGAGAGAAGCAAAACGTTAACGAAGAGAAAGGCCGCGCTCGTTAAAAACCTTGAAATAGCAGTAACTGGGACGTGCCTAGTTCTGTATTTCTAACACGAAAGACACAAGAAGACATGTGGGCTGTTGTGTGCTGCTCAGTTCAAAGTGCAGGGACACTTTTTCAATATTTAATGAATTTAGAAAGCCCCCTGAGAAGGAAAACGGAGAGAGTTTTCATTTTTCTTCCACTTCTGGGAGGCTTGAAAACAAGAAGTGGCAGTGAAAAAAAAGTTCCTGTTTTTTTTTTTACTACTTTGCCACATCTGTACCAAACCTGATTTATGAGTACTGTTAAACATCTAAAATATAAGTATATAAAGAAAGAAAATGAAAGGATTGTGTCATCTCTGCAGCACCTATTCTTCAGGGGTGTAAAAAAAACAAAACAGCAGTTTTATTTTTGTGGGTCAAGAATAATGAGCCAAAGTTAAAGCAACAGTTATACAGGAAAAAAAAAAAAGATTGTAGGAGAATAAGTTGTCATTTTAAGTTCCTACTCACTCTTACAGAGAAAGCAGAAAATTTTAATTCAGGTAATTAAATTTTTCCTGTATCCCCTGCTTTTAGAGTTTTCAGTTTCCTGACTGTGGAAGCAAAGCGAAACAAAGACGACGTCTGTACTCACTGAGGCTGAGTGCAGTCCTGAAGGTTGCACATCCTGCGGATGGGTTTGGGCTTCTTGTTGGCTTCGCAGTAGCCGCGGTGAACCAGCTTTGTGTCTCCCTTCTTCCTACACCCATACTTAGTGTACTGAAACCCTGGGAACGAAGAGACGCACTTCAGTTATCGATTGCTTTGCAGAGCATAAAAAGGCAGTAATTATGTTTATTTATTGAAATGGTGAAAATGTGATTGGACACAGAGCTCCAAAACAAAGACCCTGTTGTCAGTCTGTTTAAAAATAATTATTACCACCTCAGCAGGGAAATCTTTGAGATTTTATGGATCTGGGCAAAAAGAAGGCTTGAACACTGAACATCAGATTCATACATAAGCCGAACTGTTTTCAGATTGCTGGTGAAGATTCTCAGTCATTGTTTTTTTTACTTTTTTTGGAATGTTTTCAGATTCTGCAGCGGAGCACCAAAGATTGAGCGTCTAGTGCAGTAAATACAGAGATCCTGGTCCAGCCACAGCATCACAGCAGGCAGAGCTGCTGTGCTCAGAAACCAGCAGATGGATCCTGTCAGATGATTAAAATGAGTAATGAGAAAAATATTATTCAGATAATTTATCATTTCTGTGGGTCCCCCCCCCACTGACTGACTATCCATTAATCAGAGAATAAAAAATGTATTACAAGGAAAGTCTTTAGGGTAAAGTGTAAATAATGCTTTGTGTAAAAGTAAAATGTAGCGATTTACTGATCAGTCTGCAGTTTTTCCAAAGCTGACTTTGAACTGTCAATGCAGATATGAAACAATAACAAAGAGACTTAATTTTTTTCTTCTTAAACCTCTCTAATTCTTATTATGAGTGTCCACTAATCATTTATACTAGGATCAGAGACACCGTCATGTCACTGAAAAAGCAGCTGCTGTAAAAATAAAAAAGATTATTTTATTTTAAACGCAAAGTCAAAAAGGATTTTGAAGTTTCTTTAGTATCTTATATTAGTGATTACAACAGTTAGTGCAAAAGGCATGGGTAAAGCTTCGGTCTGTGTGTATTCCCTCATGTTCCCGCATGTTCCGATACTCAGAAGAAGAAAAACTTGCTCTCCTCGTTCAACCTTCCTGTTATCTGCTTAAAGTCTAGCTCTCTCTCAGCCTGGATGAGCCGCAAACATTTCTCTACATCTCCAAGAAAATACTGTTTCCTTTTAAATTTCTTCTATCTTGAACACTTTAGTATTCGCACCCCGGTAAAAGCAAAAAGAAATGTTGTCCGTGTGATCCCGCAGTACTTAGGTACGATGTGTTCTCTCATTAGAAAAAAAATAATCCGATCAGTCACTCGTCATGGCCACTCAAGCTGAAAATCCCCGATTTTGGCCACACTGTGGATCTCTAATATCAAGTTACCCACTGGACTCCCTTTTTGTCAGATCTACTGAGCTTAACGCAAAATTAAAACCCCGACTGCAGGTTTCTGAGTCTGCATGAAACAATAAAAGAACTGCTGTCTCAGGCCACTTTGTAAAGTTGTCCATTTAGATTTGTCAGACTGTTATTTACTTCATCCTATTGGCAAAAACTGAATCCTCTGACAAGATCAGGCTGTCAAACAGTTGGCTACATACATCACTGCAGAATACTTTGGCGTACTCAGGCGTTCATGAACAACTAAGGGACTACAAGGTGCTCGAGACGCCTCCAACACTGTGCTTTACAGTCATAAAGCAATGTTTGAGTTGATCGGTGCTCGCTTTTCTCCAACCATGGCGCAGCGCATTTATTACCAGCCAGCTCTACTCTGGTCTCAACAGTCCGAAGCACGTTGCTCCACATTTCCTGTGGTTCAAATGCAAACTAGGCAGACATTTTTCTTTCAGAGAGAAGAGCTTTTCTCATTGAATCCCTCGAAGAAAGCCAATCATGTTCGGTCCTTTTCTAACTGTCCTGTTCTGAACTTTTATATGCAACATTCTGATATAAACAAAGCTATTTAAACAAAAAACATTTTTAACACAGAAATGTATGTTTCATACTTAAAGATGGTCAAAGGGGTACTTTTAATCTGACAAATGAGCTTTATTGGGACGAATATTCCAATGAACTGTATATGACTATTATTGTAATTTGTTTCTAGGATTAAACTATTTTGTTCATTTCTCTCTCTGTGTGGGGAAGAAGTTTTTCATTGACATTTACTCATTTATTTGTTTATTCATTCATTTTTTATTGTTTCTAAGGTCCTGAATTACTTTTTTTTTGGGGGGGGGGGGTTTCTCACCATATTGATGCAGCGACTTTTGCTGTCTGGAATACATTTGGATGCTGATCTTATTTTCTTCCAGCCAGTTGTGGAAATAAGCGATATCTTGGAAATGATCTTTGCTTCTTTAAGTGATCTTACTCAACCGTTCCTCTAAAGGGCCAAAATCTAATTTGGACCGCAACTTATGAAACACCTGCTTGGAGGAGTAGGAATTAAATTAGAATATGCAAACCTGCTTCAGCTGCTGTCAACATGTTCCTCTAAGACTTTCTCAATTTAATGATAATTTGATCATTTACCTCCGGAGCAGGGCTTTGAACACGTCGACCAGCTCCTCAGAGCCCACTCATAGGCTTCCTCCTGGATGACGTTGTTGTTGTTGACAGGCACCGAGTCCTCGTGGATCATGTACTTGTACATTAAAGTGGAGCGTGTCTCGTTGTCCTTGGGTATAATCTACAAACCAGGAAGAGAATAAAGACAAAAGGCAGAATGTTATAGCCTGATCCCTTCAAAAGATGCTAGAGCTGTTCAAAGAAACTGAAGAATAAAAAACAAACCCAGCATGGTTCATTGCATGGCCATGGTAAGGCAATTGCTTTGACATTAAATAGGCAATTAGAGGACAAGAGGAGAGTGAGGCTTGTTAAAGGTAGATTTTGTGTTCAGGAACTTTTACGTCATACCTTTCTGTTTAAATACATTTATTTATTATTTATTGAGCTATTATTCACTAGCAAGCATTTTATTTAAATAACTAAACAGATTTTTGCTGCTCTTCATGAGTGAGGCCAATTCATGTCAATGTCAAGGTCAATTTTATTTTATAGCACATTTAAACAGCAAGACAATGTTGACCAGAGTGCTTCACATAATAGGTAAAAAACAAAGTAAAAGCAGAAGACAGCCATAAAACCAACAAATATGATAAAAATAGGCTAAAAAGAAAACTACAACATAGAAACATCACAACCCAACTGCTCTGAATAGGACTCAACCTGAAATTGAGTTAAAAGCCAGTTTAGAGTTTTCAGGATGGATTTAACATACTGTACAGTCTCCACACTGCAAATATCAAGGCGCAGTTTGTTGCAGAGTGTTGGGGTTACAAAAGCACAATTCCTTCTGTGCCCTAATTTAGCCATCGACTGATCTCAGCTGTATTTGGGTTAAAACATCTAGGGAGAAAAGTAAAAAAATTGAGTGCCAATCGGTTAATTTTTTTTCCTAAAGTGAGTAAAATAACTTTAAAATCAATATGGAAATATACAGCAGCATTTGCCACACGACTCTGCTCGTCTACAATTCCAAATCAAGATGGAATTATAGACGGATGGCATACGCTGATGTGACGCAGTGAAGTTGCTTATTGTCGTACATAACCGATTTATCAGTAAACGGTGATTGTACAACGTGCATACGTCAAGCCAGACGTAGCAAAGTTTATTAGATCCAGGTTGCACAGCACGCCATGGAGGAGTCTTAGAAGACTGCTAAAAATGCACAGTGTATAGCGGCCGTTACAAAGATGGGATAGCACCTAAAGTCTGCCAGATCCCTGATGGAACCACAGCACCCTCACAAAATATCTTGTGGAACAAGATCATAAGCCTCCAGATCCACAACCACATGCAGACCAGTGAACTATACTCCCATGACCCTTTAGCGATTCTGAGAGGATTCTCCAGTTTGCATTGCTTGTTGTCATTTCAGCTTTTAACTTTTTGTTTTCTGTATTTTTTTTCTCTTCATAGAAGGTACACCTGGTCTGGCATTTTGCAGACAGATAACCAGCTATAACCATCTAACATAGAAAGTACTCCTGGATCAATGTGAGCTTCTGTGCTTTCTGTGTCTCTGCTCTGTCTTCTCTAAGCCCCAGTGGGTCGAGGCAGATGAGCGTTCACACTGAGCCTGGTTCTGGTTCTGCTGGAGGTTCTCCTCCCTGTTAAAGGGGAGTTTTCCTCTCCACTGTCGCTTCATGCATGCTCAGTATGAGGGATTGCTGCAAAGCCATCAGCAATGCAGACGACTGTCCACTGTGGCTCTACGCTCTTTCAGGAGGAGTGAATGCTGCTTGGAGAGACTTGATGCAACCTGCTGGGTTTCCTTAGAGAGGAAACTTTCTGACCAACCTGGAGGATCTGATGGAGTCTGACTTTGGAAAGAGCCTTGAGATGACATGATTCATGGATTGGCGCTATATAAATAAAATTGAATTGAAATGAAATGAATTGAAGAACTAGTCCACCGTTCAGCTGCCAGAAAGAGAACTTGTACGTCGGTCCTCCTGGATCTGACGGAGTTGGAGGCTCCTCTCATACATCCCAGAGTAAACTTTTCCATGGATGCTGAGAAGTGTGAGCCCTTCATAACTGGAGCACACTTAATGTCTGCCAATTCCAAAGGTGTTTTCCCAGTCCTTCAGTGTCAATTGACCCCTCAACGTCACACATCAGGTCAGTTTAAATTAAAAATCTGGTGACATGTGCCAGAAACCTGAAAGTGGGTCATCACTTGGGCTTATGGCAGAATAATGATCCAAAAGATATGGCATAGCCTTCAGTTAACAATCTAGAGAAATTCATTCCCTGTCTGAGCATGTTCTCTCTGCATCCATACCCCCCCCTCCCTGAATAAATGTACTGAAATGAAGTTTGGGTTTTTAAAAACGTTTTGTTTCAGTTTTAAATGATTATTTTACAGCAGTACCAGATTGATTGACTTGAAATTCAATAAGTCTGGAGGGCTCCCTGGAGGGCTCCGTTGGCATGTTAACGTACTGAAAACACTTAAAAAATAATTTGAAAATGCTTAAATTTTACTCTGAGTAAGGTAGATAGACTCTATTTGAAGTTGTAGTGACATCTGTCGAGTTCTAAAACCCCTGCAATGGTGTGTGCAGACCTTCCTTTACTGCGCTGAGCTCACCAGAACAACCACAGGGTCGTGCAGCGGTCCGTCGGTGTGCAGCGTCTCCACATCTCCCTCGATGAGGTAGTGCCATTCCACTCCCAAGTCGAGAAAGCTTCTGGACTTTAGCTCGTCTCCCTTCCCGTTGAGGATGTAGTGTCCAGTTGCCTGGTTCTTGATTGCTGTAATAAGCCATTTATTGTGACAAATCATGAGACCGAGGGACTGTCCAAGAAGGCCTTAACCGGATGTTTTCTAAAAATCGGTCTGATTTGAAATAAAATGACCTGAACATTGAAGCCTGAATTCATCCTTAAATTAATAACAATACAACAACAATAACTGCACTTAAATGCATAAAGTTAAACATGACATATCAACATTAAACACTTAAGTTATTTAGCCTTAGTCAAAAGATTAAAAAAGACAGTTTATCATAGACGCTTTTCTTTGGTGCTCAAACTAAGCTTTTCAGCATCAGTGGGTAGAAACATGGTTTTAAATGCATGCAATATATAACTACATAAAAAATTTGCTGATATAACAGTCAGTTTGTTTAATATTTATTCAAAATTATACTGTTTTGGACAGAATTTGGCTGTGACAAAATTTTTTAGTTTCCTTGCATAGTTTGCAGACTTGCTGTGAACAAAGACAGGACGCATTCTATCCCTTTATAAGGTTCTTTTTCAACAAAGGCAAAAAAAACATTTTCAATTTATTTATTACTTTGCCATATGAGCGCAAATTGTGCCATAAAAGGAGAAGCAGAAGTGCTTGAAATGATCGTGCTCTTGCGTTGGCTCCAGAGAAGTGTGCAAGCTCCATCAGTTTACATCCAAATGGCTCCACATGCAGGAAGCTGCTGCTAACAATGATGCTTCCGTACCATCAAGAACCTCCAGGGTGAGAGGTTTGGCAGCGTGAACAAGTTTCAGGATGTGTCCAGTAAGCACCAGAACGGTCTCACCTGGAACCACAGAATCTAGTTACTACCGGTGCAGGTTTATGTTAATGCACCTGTGTGGCACATGCTGCTGGACAACAACTTTGTGACCAGAAGGGCAAAGAAGTCTAATTTCTTCAGAAAAAAAGTCTTATTTTGTAAAAGATTAGACTTCTTGTAATGTAATGTGCAGGCATTACAACTTTAAGACATGAATCTATAAATAATTTAGAAACATAAAGCCAAAAAACTACAAAGAAAGGTACAGAAAAGCGTAAAAAATGAACAAAATTAATGTTTCACATACAAGTGAAGAAAAGCTGTTTTATCTTAAAAAGTAGCATTTATAGGCTTTAGAAATGTATTGTTTGGCTTTATTGACGACTAAATTGCTCTCATTAATGAGAGTCACTTTAAAAGATGTGACTACCAGACTTAAAAGTAGCAAAAACTGATTGTCACAGTTGGCATTTTATGGCATAAATTTGTAAACGAGTGGTTTAGAACATTTACGATTGTTATGGACGAGAAATCAATACGCACCAAAGGCCTTTTTACTGCAGACAGTGAAAGCAGCTCTGCTTCAAAACTTAGAAAGTGGATCTATCATTTGTTTGAAAAGTAAAATAAATAAAAATCCCTTTTGATTGTGTTCATTAAAATCCCACAGCTTGATGCGGCTTCTTATTAGTTAGGTGCACCAGAGAAAACAGTCCAAAGTGTTCCATGAAAATCAACCTTTTTTCTTTCCTAAATTCTCCGCTTTTGCTTTAGTTTCTGGACAAATATCCAAGAGGCGGCGGTCTTATATTTCTGGGTCATCACCGCTGGAGTGCATATCTGAAATTTACATAATGACAGGAAAGCTAAGTTCTGAGAAAACGCAGCAGTTTGAAGAAAGAGCAGGTTAGGAGAATCAGTAATCCCTCAGCGTGTCATTGTTAAAGGGAATGACGGCAGCAGGAGGGACGTTTGCTGATTCAAAGCAGAGGAACAGTTCTGATGATGCTCGAGTCGTTTGCTTCAAGATGTTTCACACGAACCGGTCCGTTCAAACGCGACTCAACGTGGAGTGTTTTCAGCCGCTGTTATTGTGTTTCGGTTGGTCCCATTTCTGTTCTGCAGTATTGATTTTTCCCAGAGCCCCGGGGAGCAAAGAAAAAAAAGAAGGTAATCAGTTCTGAAGTGCTTTACTTTCATACTGAGCTCTCTCTCTTTCTCTCTGGGCCATCGCAGCTCGCTGGGAAGAAGAAGTGTTTACAGCTGAAGTAAAGAAGCAAAGAGGAGGAACAAAGTCAATGTGGCTGGATCTAATGTTTGTGCACGCGTTCACAGGTTATAAATATTACTAAAAAAAACTAGGCCAGAATATTTATTTACAATATTATTTATTTTTTTACTTTTTATTATTTCTTGTTTGATTTTTGTTTTGGTTCTGTTATCAGTATTTTTTCTTTTAAATACATTTTTCTTTATTTAAGCTCAAAGTGTAATGCTGTATGCTGCAATCAGGCTCATCACCTCCACCTGTTTCTGCCCCTTCAAACACCTGCTGCTGAGGGTCAGCGGGTGTCCAGCGGTTTGCCCTGCCCGCTTCCATATTCAGAACCGCGACCTTATTTCTTTGACTCTCCTGCCTCGCCGCTGTCAGGCATCTACGCTTCGGTTTCATGGACAACAACGCGGACTGTTAACGCGACCACACCTGTCCTACAGAACCCATCCTATCCTCCTCCATCCTGCCGGTCGACTCCTGCTTCCTCTTGCTCCCACAGAGGTTTTCCTGCCTACATCAGGTTTTCTGATTTTACCTTTAATAATAAAGCACAACACCGTGTCTGGTTTGAATATCGGGTTCCCTGCCCGTCTGCTTCTCGACAATATCCTCTAGAAAGGAGAAATTAAACTTGTTTACATACTGTAACTATATGAAATAAATTATGACTCCATTTTTGTTCAGTTAGATATTTAGTCTTTGCTTTATTACTTTGGTAAACATTTTATTTCATATATTATTTAGTGTTCGTTTATTATATCTAACTTTTGGTTTCATTAATATATTAAAATGTGTTTATTTTGTGTATTTTAAATTTTCCTGCTGGAAAGAAAAAATAAAGAAATAAATTTGAATGCTGAATGAATCAATAAAAACAAACAACCATAACTGAATGTAATGTACATTTTAGATTTATTGTGATTCGCTGGGTTTTAGTATTCGCCACCCCGGCTCACCGTAGGAGAAAAAGAAATATTAATATTAATAAAATAATTTTACCACTTAAAAATAAAAATATATCACTTTTGCAACTGAATGTTTTTCTTTGTAAGCAATTCCAACTGCTCAACAGTTTCAGCCCCATTTAGTCTTTTGTTTTATTTCATAACGTGCCAAATGGTTTTTACTGGCAGTTCAGGGCGGCCAGCTCGGTTCTTCTGTTCAGAAGCCAGGCTCTGTTCTGTTGCTCCAGTTAAAAGAAGCAAAGCCTTTTCCATGGAACGACTCAGCATGACTCCAAACCCATTAACGTATATTGTTCGGCACCATCGCTGCCTTTATGGGCGTGTGAACGATCCCTTCAGCGCGCACCAAGGCTCCTCACAGATGGCGGCTTTTTAACAGCGAGCCGATAAGAAGCCGGGTGGCGCCTCTCCTCGTCGGCCTGTAGAAATGATTGTTCTGGCTTTCTGAAAAGGCTTTCAGGACGGTTCCCTGCCTCGCCTCAGTCCAATTTAGATGAACTCAGATCCAAGAAAAGGAATGCAGCATTTCTGGATTCCTTATACATGTTTTTTTTGTCTTGAAACAGAATTAAAAGATCACTCTCTAACCTCAGCTACTAAGTGCTTCCGTAAAAAGTTGTCTCAGTGGATTTCTTGAGATTTTTTTACACAAGAAGGTGTCTAAAAGACAAACATTACCCCATGTTTAAAAGTTTTTTTTTTTTTTACAAATGATTTGGTAATAATCACAATTTACATATGAATCTCACAGTGAAACGTCATCAAGTCGTCAATGTATTTTAGCCAATCAGTTCTACAAGTGAGAATCAGAGAGCTTATGGAGGAATTTACAGTGTTTATCTCATTTGATCTTGATTATGAGATCCAGCTGAATGAAAGCCTAAATTCCCTCAATGTGAAAATGTGAACACACAAAAAACACTTTTTTTTAAAACAAGTAGGTGAGCCTAGTGAGAAGTACGGATGTGTCCTCTACAGGCCCTCTTCATGAATCACTGCATCGGTGCGCTATGAAATGAAACCACGCTCGTTAAAACAGGTATTGGTAGTTTAGACAGCGCAGGAAGGAGCCCAGTCCAGCTTTAGGGTGCTCTAAAATGTCCTGGACTTGATAAAACACTGTGGACCAACACAAGTAAATCAGACGACCCCCATAAAACTGTCACTGCAGTAATTTATGCCCAGACAAACACTACAAAGTACCTGGACATGCTCTTGGATAGAGCCACATTTCAGGATGCAAAATCCTTGTTTTATTGGCTTTAATATTCTATTTTTCTGAGAGAGTGATTTGTGTCCTTCATCGTCTGGAGGCTGTCAGCAGCTAAGCGGATGGGTCATCATCCTGTTCACAAATGACTTCCAATTATGTTAATAATTATGCAAATGTTCTCATCATACATTCCTGTCAAAGATGTCTTTTTTTCTACTCTGACTTACTGCTTCCTCTCTGTCTTGATGTAGAAAAGCTATTTACCACATTAAACTATACACAGAGTCTCTCTCGACTACTTTAGCCATCAAGATGAGCTTCTGATTAAATCTTTAGTCCTTCACTGTTATTCTAAAGTGATTTTTATGCCATGCATGAACAAAGACTAAGAAAAAAAAACTTTAAAGAAAATAAAGCTAAAGTCGAATGTTTTTAAGACGCAGAATTCCAAAAGTATTTATCACAGAGCCAAGGAACCTTTGGTTTAGCTCACGCCAGGGTGTATCTGACTGGGTCGTTTTGCTTTGTTTCTTTACTTTCCTGAGATAATAATTATTCATTTGTTCGTTTACTTCAAAGACTTGTCTCTGCAGCGTTATTCAAAGGTTATTTTTCTTCTAAATAGGTGTCAGAAAACTCAACAAATGTTACTTTCATCAAGCCACTTCCAAAACATGAAAGAAAGAGATTAACTATGTCCTTTATGCATTCAGTTGTTTATCTGAATAAGAACCAAAGCCTATTTTTCACATGAGCTTTTGTTTATTCAGTGTTTTTTTTAAAGAAACATTTCAGTTTAGAAGATGAGCATCACAGAGACTTTGAAGAAAGACTGTTACATGGGGTAAAAATATATATTTTTAAACAATTTCAGGATGTCAAGCCAAATGTGTTACAATTAATACAAATACTAGAAGGAGAAATGTAATTATTGTACTATTGCTGAATTTAGGGACAAAGCATTTCATCCCTTTATAGTTTTTTAATTAATTTGAAGTGCTTAAAAAAAGTAAAATAATAAATTTTCAGTTTGATAAAAGTGACCCAGGGAATTTCTTCAGGGATCATTTTTAAACCAGCCTAGGGATGTTCCCTTGATCCCTGAAGAAACTCCCTGGGGGGAATAAGTATATACACATATATATCTGAGTTGACCTTTATTTTCCAGCTCTTAGGGAGCAGCGGATGGAAAGAGGGAGCAGTACTGTTAAAACAAGAACAGAACTGATGTGGGAAGTTTAAGTTCAGGTGACTGAAATTCTATGCAGTTAAAGTTTTAAAGCTTTCAAGGTTGTAGCTCACGACACAGATATGAACTTCTGAAATGCTTTTTCATACACTGTATAACTTGACATTTCTAGCAAACATTTTCCTTTTTTTAGGTCAGTTTGGATAAATATTTATTTTTTCGAAATGCCAGAATAAGGAAAGAGTCGTCTTTTTTCTCAGGGTCTGATTTAATGTGAGAAAAGGGTTATGCATCTTTTTGCACTACAAATGGAAATATATTCCCACTGATGACCAAAAGGATAAAAAGGACAGGTTCAAATAATCTGAATCCTGTATAGCGTCAGATGAAGACATATTCTCCTTGATGTCTGCTTGAGTGCAACTGTGGCATGGTTTAAAGGAAATCATTATATCCAAGTTATATGTAACACCAAGATGCCTGAATGCCAGGGGCCTCAAGATGAAAACCTAAAAGCCTGTGTTGGGCTTAGCAGTGGCTACATTTTTGTGCTCCCTGGGACGTAAGATGCTCCAACGTATTCTTGTACTGACCTGAATGGACCATTCCATGAATGAAGACCCAGGGATCCCCTCATTGTAGAAAACATATAGAAATCACGTCTATAGCACCCCTTAGCTTGCGCGGAGCCACATAGATTAGCTTCACGTAGCGGTCCCCCAGCAGTACCCGAGCAGCTGGGTAACCAGGCCGACTGGGAGACAATATGCAGGAAGCATAGCTCTAGATTTTAGCCCCCAGATCACCACCAACCCGTCTGCTTTTCTAACAGATTTTCCCCACTCAGCGACACACCCGCTGAGACGCCGACTCTGGCGATTGGCAGCTCCATAGTCAGAAACGTGGCACTAGAGACACCAGGGACCATAGTTAAATGACTGCCAGGGGCCAGAACGGGCCACATCAAATCCTGATTGATCTATCCTTAGTAAATGGATATGTATGGTTTATAACTAACCTAAACCCAATTGACACCATAGTGCTAAACATAACCAAACCTAACTGGGGCTGCACAGCCAACAAAAGGTCCTCACTTTACATCAAAGTCCTCACTTTACTAGTGAAATGACAAAAAATGTTCTCGCTCAGCTACAAGTACAAGAACACACACACACACACACACACACACACACACACACACACACACACACACACAGACACATACTTGTAAGTGCAATATAATCATACTACTATAACCACCTGCTGATTAATAACTGTTCATAGCACACAGATGCAGACTTTGCAATGGCTTTTACATTTCTTTATTGCTATTCTCATTTTACTGTTTAATTTCTCACATATTTTCCTTATTTTGTTATTTAGTTTACTGTTCATTTGATTTCTCAGTCCGGGAAACAATACAACCTTACTGTAAAGCTGCCAACAGTGCACAATAACAAATAAACTTCTTAACGCCCTACACTGCACAACCTTGTAGTTTTATAATAAAAAAAACTTTGGGTGTTAATCTGACTATGTTGCAGCTCCAAACTGTCACCCAGTACTAACATGAGCCACATTAGGAGGCTGTATCATAATATGTGAGCCTCTGAAATGTTGAAATAATGAGGTTTGTGAAAAATACATTCAAACGCATGGGGTCTGCCTTCCTCCCTTCTGTAGTAAGTGACGAAACACGCCTCTTTGATCTCTCCGAAAGGATTACGTATTGTTTAGAATCAACAGTCAATGTTTTCCCTTTATTTTGAGTTACATTTTAAACTTTGATACCTTCAATTTGTATTTTTTGGAACATATTGATTAGTTTGCCTTTATGAAGTTCTGTTAACATTCTGTTCCTTTGAAGCACCGTTTCTTTGATCTACAGCTTCTAAGTTAATCTCTGAGTTAATAGTGTACGTTTTACACTTTATTTGATGTTTAATTGGTCTTGTTCCTTAAAACAGTTCTAAAAAAAAAAAAAGAAAAACACATCAGCTTTCAGATGTTTAGAACAACAGACAATTGGTTTAAAGGTGCATAGCCATGGCATTGACTTTTCTTATTTATACGTCAGTAGCGCATTCTGGTTGCATACAAAGTTTTTATGAAAAATTATCACATCCTGCTGGCGTATCAGTTGTTATTTTGGCATTTTACACTTTGTTTTTGCTCAATTTGTTAGTAAATAAAGCCATTTGTGTTTATATTTAATAACAGAGGAAGTACAACACTGCGCATGCGCAGCAGGGGATAAAACAAGGAAGTGGCTAACGGCTATTAGCATCTCACAGCGAAACAATGCAGAGTGGTCCAAGATCCAGTGGAAAAAAAACCCAGAAAATCTATGATTCCAAGAAGGAAAAGACTGGAATGTTGCTGGGAATACAGTCTGAACGCTGGTGTTCACTGAAGCGGACGCTAAACCTGCCGAGGCTCAGATGTGACCATAGAGTTCATTGATGTGAGTAAATGTTGTGATATGAGGCTCTTAAAGTTGTTGTAGATCAGTTTAATTAATAACGTTGGTCTTCAATCACGCCGAGATGCTGCTTTACTGCGAGGGTCAGGTCCGGTCCGGCATTATTAAACACTGTTTTATTAATTAAGCAAACCTGCATTATGATAGTTCTGCGATACTGCCAGTAGATGGCGCCACATCATGGATATATCTGGTCGCCTGGTGCTGGGGTCATATTTTTTTCACAAAAAGGACCATGAAAACATTATCAGGATGGAGGCTTGGTGTATATAACCTTATTTTATCATGATCAAACGTTTTTTGGTCTTCTTTTTATAAGCATATAACATGCCTACATACCTTTAAAGCTGTGCTTTTTGTTTTGATCAGCTAGTCTACAATTGTGAAAAAAACTGTCAAGTTACAAGATAGAACCAAAGTCCTTCACGTAGCATTTTGAGCTAAAGGAATACATTTGAGATTTTCAGTCACCACCTGATGTTGGTTTGAGACTCGAACACAGATTTGTAACTTTTCTGACAATTATTGCATAAAAAATTCAAAAAGGGCTGTTATAGACCTACCTAGAGATTAGGTTTGATTTTAACAATTGATAAGATCATAATAATGTTATATATTCTTTATGTTCAGACAATCCAGTGTACACGTCGTACATGAATGTACCATAGATTCCCAAACAATAAGGGATGGACGGACACACTGACACTAGACACACAGCTAGATTTAGACTTTTGCTGGTTTTAGTCCGTATCACTGTGATTTTTACATTTTACTTCAAATTGTTTCTTGAGGGTAATTATCTCAGTGTAGAGCAAACTTTAGACTTTAAAGCTGTTGGAAAATGCTGAGATAAAGAGTTTGTCCAGCTTTCTTTCCATAACATCTCTCTGGCTGAATGACAAACCTTTATTTACCAAATAGTAGAATTTACTGAGAGGAGTCCTCCTACTTTAGCTTATTTGAAATTGTACGGGGAAATGTGTAATACAGCACTTCGGTACATGTCCAGGCTGATCCAAAAGGGCTGGTCAGACCTAGGGATGTACGAATACAGGTGGCCGTAATATATAAAAGGCCAATATCTACTTTGTAATCCACAAGAAAAGCTAATTTTCTCAGCAGCAGGAAGGAGAAAAAAGTTTCTTCTGGCCTGGACATTTCTTACTTTAAATAACTCAGGTACAATACTCCTGGGAAGGTCTCATAGGGTCACAGCATTTTTTCTGTAATAGCTGCTAGACCTCATACAAAAAAAAGGTTCTGCCCTGACGGCGTGTCAAGAACAAGCTGCAAGAACCAAAGCTCGCAAATAAAGACTGCAAGAACAGAGTGATGTAACTTTGTCCTCACAGCCCTGAGTGAGCTCCGTTTCTAACAGAGTATGTACAGGCGTTAAAGTTTGTCAAAGTAAGCAGAACTAGACTGAAAACCTGTCAAAGGCCTTTGTAGGTGTTTTGAATTAATTAGCTGAATGGAGTGTGGCACTAGGTGTCTTCACAATATTCAAACTTTCTGAGATACTGATATCTCATTTTTTATTAGTTGTCAGTTCTAATTATCAAAATTAAAACAAAATGAACACTTGAAATATGAGTGTGTAATTATTGAATGAATATAAAATACAAGTTTGACTTTTTGAATGGAATTACTGAAAAAACAACTTTTTCATGATCATTTTTCTAATTATATGAGCAGCACCTGTAGGTTACTGGTTTAGAAACTCCATTTTAACTTGATTCCTCCTTGATGCAGTCAAATAATTGTTTGGAGAAGTCCAGCGTCAGCACAGAACCTGAAGCCCCTTGTAAGAAAAATGTTTGTATTTGGTTCAATCTGAATCTATTACAGAAAGAAGGCAGATAACAGAAGCAAAACATGATTAATTGGGATTGTTTTTCCAAATAAATGTATTATGCCTTATGAGCTTTACACATTATTGTGAAGCAGAAGGAACATTTGAAAAAATGGCCTTTAAAATTCCTTCCTAACACAAAACCGACAGGTGTGGCGCGTTTATTTATGCGGCCCCCTTTAATCTGGTAGCAAATCCCACATCTAGTTTATCCCTCTGAGTTTCGTTTACTGCAAGTGAGAAAGTGACCGCCAAAAAAAAAAAAAAAAAAACTAGGGCAAGAACTTTTAGACAACCTTTTTTTATAAGACAGCAAAACAACCTAAATCACAGCTTTAATAAAGCTTTGGGAACGCTGCTTCTTGTCACTGATGTCTTCAGCCGATAATCTTGCTTTGACGAGTTTTGCTCATCAGAACATAAATGTGTGTTGTTGTATTTGCCGAGTCCCTCACCAGCAAAGCTGTCCCTACCCTCCAGAGTGTTCAACAGCTTTGTTAGAGGTTTTATCACCAAATCAGAGCAATAAAGAGTTTCAACGTGACCCTTTCCATGTTGCTGCTATTCTGATCCTGAATATTGCTGATTCATCCAACACGTTGCCAGCAGCATCAGTGGACTCAGCTAACTGCAAAAAGAACAGATCTTTGCAGAAGTGATGGAACCCCAAAACAACTCTAATAGGTTGATGAATAATGAATGAGCAAGGGGAAGGCCAATTTCCCCGGCCCGGGAAATGACAAGAAATAAATTATGCAAAGTTTTTAATCTGTGATTTTGGAGAACATTTTCCCATTAGTGTTCCAGTGAGGCGTGGTGGGGACGGTGCTGAGGCATCCAGCGGGAAGCCGCACTTACCGAGAATCTGAGGGCTGGCCTCGTGCTCCTGGATCATCACGTGTCTAGCCCCAGGGGGAATATGAAACATCTTAAGGTAACCTTTGCCAAGTTTGCAGCAGCGGCAGCAGCAGCGGTAGCGGGGAGGTTAGAAAAGACGAGAGGAGACAGAAAAGTTAAGCAGATACAGACATGAACTGTTTGTTTGCAGCGGTGGACATCGGACGTCTGCAGAAGTTTGCCTCACTTTGCATTTTGACAGCGAGGAAGACAGAAAGCTGCGTTGTTGTTACTCAAAGTATCATTGAAACAGGCCCAGAGACGTTGACTGAGATCCAGACACTTTGAGCTCTAAATGAACTGCTCTTTAGCCTGGCTGGGCCCCGTTTCAATGACTAACAGGTTATTCTACTCTATTTACTACAGATCCAGCAAAGGGGCCTTCCGCCGCAGATGTCCCACCGCTCACAAACCCGCCGCCACTCACCCAGCACATTTCTAGACTCTTCGGTTTCATTTAAAAACACATTTCGAGCTCCTTTAGGCAGAGAGAAGGCTCCTCTGGTCTTCCCTTGAAAAAGAAGCACATCAGTTAGTCATCATTTCATTCTCTCTCTCTTTCTCTCTGTGGAAGCATATTTATGAGACTGGAGGAAACCAGAAACAAATTAGCCGGTAAACTATTTTCTGCCGCCAGTCACCGTGAGCGGAGGGGGTGCTGTGTAATTGCTCGTCCTCAGATTTGACAGGACGCTCCTGGCACTCTGGAAGCAGCAGGTGTGGCCGAGGTGATTAGGAATGCGACCGGCACGCTGGCGGAGAGCTCACGCAAGGTCACGGCAGAAGTGGTGGGCGTGCAAGCATTCAGGGCTCCAATCAAACTTTTTCAAAAGGGTAACAGAAGAAATCTGGAGGACACCTGAACAGCGAGCGCCTCGGTAGACATAAAAATTTGATTAAAAGGCCTAATTGTGGACAGAAAGAAAAACCCTTGTCTTAAATTGGCCCTGTGGATGTGAACCACCAGGCTGAACGGAGCATCGGCGCTCCAGTTGGGTTTCATACTGTGAACGGCCAATTACACGCCGGATTGCTTGCAAAGGTCAGCAGCTTGCTTCAGAGTGACATTTCTAATGAAAACCCCCCCACCCCCAAAAAAAATAAAAATGTTGTTTCTGAGACTGGAGGCATTTTCCCATCAGACACTGACATTAAAAGCCACAAACACACCGTAACGAGCAACATCTAGTTATAATGAGCCCACAACACTAACAGCAAAACAGACAATTAATTAGTTGCAGCGGCAGAAGAAACAGCAGCTTGTGACACTCATTTCTTCGGGTTTCTACAGCGTTAGACATCCATCTGCGCTACAAGCTGGCAGCAGGGATACTTGCATATTGAGTTTTCCACCAGAGGGGAGTCATTTTGGGCCCTCTTGCTCAACTGTTTTCCTGTAGGAAAGGTGACGGGTTAAATGAAAAGTGAGAACAAAAAAACAAAGCAAAAAATCAAACAGTTTGACATCGGGCCTCTCAGGAGACCCGGATTGGTGTCGTTGACGGATGAATTTTCATCATGAAGGCCTCCAGATGGACCACGCTGCTGTCAGGAGTGGGTGGAAGCCCTTAGGGCAAATCCATTCCACTTATTTATTCATCCATGCAGCTGAAGGAGATAAAAACTTTTTTTCCAACAAAAAATTATTTTAGTTATTTTTCAGCTCATTGTGGGCTCAGTGTTTCTCTCTTTGAGAGACATTCTGCTTACTTTAATTCACCACTGTTTACACGTGTGTGGACCTGAATATGGGAAATAATTTGCATGAGGAACGCTAAACTCACCAACAGTCTTAATGAAATTGCAAATTAATAAAATAAAACAGCATTACCCTTCGTATACACGCATATACACTGCTCAAAAAAGAATTGGAGGAATACATTTTGTTCAGAGTATAAAATGAAATCGGTTAAACCTCCTGGATCATTGATCTGGTCAGTTCAGTAGCAGACGGGGTGTTAATCAGTGTCGGCTGTTTTGGTTTAAGTGACATTAACAGCAGGCTCACTGAAGGAGGAACAGGAGGAGTACTGCCAGAGCCCTACAACGTGACCTCCAGCTGGCCACTGGTGTCAATGTCTCTGCCCAAACCATTAGAAACAGACTTCATGAGGGTGGTCAGAGGGCTCGATGTCATCCAGCAGGACCTGTGCTCACTGCCCGACGCCGTGGCGCTCGACTGACATTCGTCCGTGAACTCTGGAATTGTCATGTTCGGGTCTGGTGGCCTGATGAGATACTCTGAGCTCATGTGGCAGACGTGAAAGGGTCTGGAGAAGCTTAAGCTGCCTGCCTTGGTGGTGGCCCCTGTAGGTCTGGAAAGGCATGTCCGTGGAGGGACACACAGACCTGTACAGGATAAATATCAGCACCCAGACTTCTATTAGGTGTCAGGATGAAATCCTCAGACCCATTGTTAGACCCTTTGTGTTGGTGCAGTGGGTTTCTCCTGGTGCGTGATAATGGCCGGCCTTGTGTGGCAGGGTATGTAGGACGTTCCTGGAGGATGAGGGAGTTGATACAATTCCAGGAGCTCAGTGATGTCCTGATTAGGCTTAGCACCTAAATACATCACAGACTTGTTATCAGGGCATCAACCCTCCAGACCACTCAGGTCTTCTGGCTCCAGCCTACTCTGTAGAACCAGAACCAGAACCAGACATGGAGGAGCAGCATTTAGTTCCTATGCTCCACTGATCTGGAACAAACTCTTAGGAGACTGTAAAAGTGCTGAAAGCCTGAGTTCCTTTAAATCAAGCCTGAAACACATTTGTTTAGAGCTGCCTTTAAATGTTAATGTTGAAGTTTGTAATTCAGCTCGTCTTATACTTTATATTCCAATGCAATGTGCTTGCCTCTGCAATGTTTTCCCTCTGTCTCTGTGATGCTTTTCTTTCCTCAGTTTTTTTTGTTTTCTTCTTGTACGGCACTTTGAATGCTCTTGTTTCAGAAAAGTGCTTTATAAATAAACTTGCCTGGCCATGGGTCAGGATATATGAGCAGATACCCCAGGATAGCCAAAGCCACTGAGAAAGTGAAACTGAAAAACTGATGCAGCCGGCTGGTCCAGTTTGCAGAAATGTCACTGCAGCAACTCAGAAATGATATATCCAGCAGGGTTTGCTTCCTGGTTGACATCTGGTGTGTTTTCAATGTGTTCGCTTAATTGTTTTGAGCAAAGTATAAAAACAACAATAAAAAGCACAGATTCTTAAGCATCTTAATGCAGTAAACGTACCCCCTGAACCTTTCTCCGCTATTCTGTCGCAATATAACCAGAATTTTCTGCAATTTTAAAAGTTTTGTTTAATATAGAATATCAAATAAATGTGTTATGCCTTATGAGCTGTACACATAATTGTGAAGCAGAAGGAAATTTTGAAAAATGGCCTTTAAAATTACTTCCAGACACAAATCTGACAGGTGTGGCATGTATATTTATGCAGCCCCCTTTAATCTGGTACCACAAAAGAAAATCCTGTACAATCAATCGCAGTCCAGAGCTCAGCCGCGAGAACCATTTAAGTAAAAAAGACGACTATTAGTCCTGCCCTACACAAATTTATCAAGATGATACATAGCTTTTCAATCTTGCAGTAATAAAAATCTGAAAAGTGTGGTGTGCTTTTATATTTATTCCCATGATTCAACTCTGCGGACCCACCTACTTATAAATGTATACTAAAAGGGACAGTGTGCGTATATATATATATATATATATATATATATATATATATAGTTCTGGTTTTCATTAGCTGTCGGCCATAATCACCTAAATTAACAGAAATAAATATGAGTATATGTATGAGTTGCATGTTTTGAACAGCTCTCAGTGAACTCAGCAGACAGAGAGCAGAACTCATAAAATTGTATTGGAAATTTACATAGCAACTACGAATCCATCCATTTTTTTTAAATGCTTGTCATGTCCTCCCATTTAACTGTACTGTATGCTTTTGTAATTGATGGAACAGCCTGTGAAGGCAAATTTCCCTTTAGGGACAAAAAAGTATTAATCTGAATTTAATTAACAAAATAAATGAACCTTTTTGTTGACTCTAATTTTGAAGAGGCACATACCACCTAATGATGCATTTCAGAGCTCATGATGCATGAAACATTTTTGCATTAATGAGCAAAGAATACAAAAAAAACAACTTTTATGTGATTTCAGTTCACCCAAAACCTGAAAACCATTCCTTCAGAAGCTTAGCCTCACAGTTTCTGTCCCTGGTTTGAAACATGATGTCGTTTCATCCAATAAACTGCTGTTACTTACACTGCATGTATGACCTTGTGTAACCACAAAAGCAAAGACTTAAAGTGCGATCCACATTTCAATCCTATCAGCGAGGCCAAAACGCTCAGGAGCAGACCTTGAGCTCAGCCTTTTGATAAACATGGAAAATGGGCTGAATTTAATCTTTCATACCAGAAAGCACTTTACACTGGAGTAAATTCACCCAGCTTCACTCACAAATGGACACACGTTCATACACAGATCCCTGGGCAACTTGGAGTTAAGTGCCTTGCAAAGGATATCGGCTTATCGTAGCAGGAACCTAGAATCAAACACACAACTTGGCTCACAAGACGACTACTGAAACAACTTGACTGATAAAAAGCCAGCTTCTAACCAGCTTGGACCATGATTTGTGTACAGCCTAAAATCCTTTAAGTCCTCATTTCTCTCCACATGGAACAAGCACCAGTAGCATCTGCCTCCAAGCCTCTCCCTGCAGGCGGCCATCGTCGCCTTTTTTACTGAGGTTTGGATTAGAGAAGCTTTTCTGCAGCAGTCAGGACCGTCTTATTGGACTGTTGATTGGTAATATATACTTAAGCAATCAGGATCAGAATTTTCAGAACTCACCCCTGCGCCTTCTTTTTAAACCATGTTCTCATCAAACCTATTGAGGCAAGAAAAAAAAAAGTCCCTCCACTACAGTAATTTCCTCAAATTTGGACAAACCAAATCATGAGCCTGTAATTTATGTGAGAATTTCAACCTTGGGTTTTTAAGGAGCTATTTTCTTATATTTTTCCTGCAGAGGTTACTTTCTGAAGCAGTTTTTTAAAAAAGCTGTCCATAGTAGAATTAAAAGAAATAACGAATGAGGAGCGACAGTTAAAGAAACAGAAGTTTTGGAGTTTGAATTTCTTTGTAAAGGTGGAGGTGAAAACCCTCTAATGGTTATGCATGCTTGCCTTGGTGGAGTTTATAGTACAAATTTATCAAAAACTGCTGTTTTTTAGGTGGGGCTACTTGTTGATATTAATCATAACAATGAGGCAAAGATTACTTTGCCACCAAAAAAACCTTTTAATTTATTAGTAATTTGTAACTCACTCATGCAGTCATTCATACTTCATCCTACAAGCAGCTAAACCGCTGCGTGTACTAAAACGTTGTTTTGCAAAGTAGTTATCAACAGTCAGTATCTTACTCGCAATAACTGGATGAGCTACATAGATTCACAGTGAGAGAACCAAAGAAACGGACAACTGTAAGTCACACTGTCCACAAATCTGGCCTTTGAGAAAGATAGGAAGCCATTTTCGTGAGAAAGTCATAAGCATGCAGAATGTAGGGAAATCAGCAAACATGTGGAGGAAGTAGCCCAGGTTTATTTAAACTAAAAAAAAATCAAGCATTTAGTCCAAAATGTAAATCTTTTCTCACAGTTTCTTCAATCCCAGTGTTCACATCACTGTGGGCTCTAGCATCTCAATTACTAAAAATAAAGATCAAGTGTAGGGACCAAGAGCAATAATAGTCTATTTGCATCCAGAAATAATGTAAGCCTGGCCCTTCAGATGTTAAAAGACTACTAAAATTCATGGCAAGATGCTCCTTTGTTTTGCAATACTGCACAAAAACTGTGCAATAGTGCAACCTGTGTAAACAACAGACATTTTATCTAAACTGTAAAATTAAAATAAATAAATTGTAAGGGTAAACAGCACCAACAACGTTAGGGGCAGCTTCATGGTAGGATGCTTCCCCTCAGCAGGACAGGGAAGCTGGTTACAACTGATGGGGAGATGAGTGGAGCCAAGTGCAGTGGAACTAAACACAAATGCATGCCACACTTTTCAGATTTTTATTTCCAGAAAAATTTACAAACCTTGTATGCTGTTGCTTCACGATTATCTGCTACGTTGTGTTTGTCTTTCCAATAAAATCCCAGTAAAACACTTGACTTTGAAGGTTAGGATAGAAATGAGAAAAAGTTCAAGGAGTATTTCTAGCTTTACAAGCCTCCATGTTCTTAAATAAATATCCAGAGTAGTAACTTCTTCTAATGATGATTAGGAACTAGATTACGAACTCTGTAGCTGGCCCATCAACATCAGTGAGCAGCACACATCTTTGTCTGTGGCAGAGCCTTGCTGCTTCCACCTGTTCTTACCTGGTTTCTTTGGAGTCCTGGTGAAGGTTCCTTTCACGGTTCTACAGTGGGAGTTGTCTCCGCCGCAAACACCACATTTGTCCTCCACCTTTTTGGAGCCGATCTCTCTGTCACAGCCGACCTTCTGGAGAACGATAAAACACAACAGGACGACTCTTGACATTCACAGTATTGGCTGGGCGGCCGGTCGTAGGTTTAAAAACACAGCTCATTAGCTTCTGGCTCATGAGCGCTGCCCCTCGGGAAGCGGTGGAGGCGAGGCAGGAGTCACGTTAAAAAAAAATATAGATTTTAAACCATTCTTGTATTCAGCAGATTTTTAAACATGCCGTTCAAGCTGTTAGTAGTTGCCAGCAACCGCTAGTCGTGACACATGAACTGATCAAAAGAGATGCTTAAATTATTTAAAACAATAGACGCTTTGATTGGGCATTTTGTGTGTGGGGGCATTACTAAAATGAAATGCATGCGTAAAAAACAATTTTTTTTTTTTATTTTTTACTGTATTAATTCTTGGACCAACACAAACACTAGTTCCTCGTGTGTTCAGACATGTAATTTTTGTTTGATTTCATCTAAACTCCTGATTCTTAGCAGAGTCGACCTGATGCGGGATGAGCACTTTGCCTTCATTACTCGTCAATATTCTCTCTTTGCTTCCCAGCGCCTTGCAGAAGTATTCACGTTATCAAGTTATGCCCCCAAATGTCCATGTATTTCATTGGGATTCTATGAGCATGACGAGACCATCATAAAGTAGCACATAACTGCAAATTTTAAGGAAAATGACCCAAGGTGTTAACAATTTTAACGAATTAAACTCTAAAAAGTAAGTTGCACTTTACCGGACAACGTGGAACCACATGTTACACCGCTACGCTTTAACATGGGCTTTACACATCTACAGAGTGAAAGTTTAGCTTTTCTTTGTAAAAAAGCTCCACTTGGATAGCGAGTTTCTGGAAAGAACAAAGTTAAAATTTGCGACATAATTTCAGTCAGATGTAGGCTTAGGCTTGGACTACAATAAAACAATAAAATCATAGCTAAATGCACTTTGATCTAAACCATGGGGTGCCCAAACCTTTTGGCTCATGGGCCAAAATTGTCAAGTGAAAAAGCACTCGAGGGCTCAAACAAATTAATTTAAAAAGATAACAAAGCCAAACAATTGCGACATTTTTTTAAATAAACAAATTGTATTTAGCCAATTTTAATAAATACATTCCTATCAGAGTTTAGTGCACCAAAGTCTGCATTTGAGTAAAAGTCGCTGGATAGATGTAGTCCTATTTGAAATTTAAAGAGAATGTGTGGTTATTAAAAGAATGTTTTGTGTTGTACCCGACATTTAACTGTAGGATTTTAACTTGTCTGTGATAATTATAAATAATAAAAAGTGTTGGTTGGCCAAATCTTTCTTAAAATGCAATTCGGGGGCTGGACAAAATCAGCACAGGAGCCACAAATGGCCCCCGGGCCGCACTCTGGATACACCTGATCTAGACCATTCCCTTGTTGCTCTAGATGTACAGTACGTTTGGGTGGGGCTGGGTGGTATCTGCAGGGAGAGGCTATAATAAATTGTAAATTCGAATTAGTCGATTAAATGGATGTATCGCCCAGCCCTACGTTCTGTTGGACGGTGAACTGGTTTCCAGTCTTTTGCAGCATATAACAGGACTTCTTCCAGGATTGCCCTGTATTAAGCTCCATTTATCTTCCCTATCTGCTGTTACCAGTTTGCTTGTTCATGCAGAAGAAAAGCATCCCCACAGCATGATTACTGTGAGATGCGCCGTTTTGCATCTTGGTTAAAAAGTAGGTCTCGCCTGACCAGAGCAGGTTGCCTGTTTGCTCTACATGGCTTGTAGCAAGCTCCAAACGTGAAATCTACGGACTTTCTTTCAACTCTTCTTTTCTTCTGGCTTTTTTTCATAAGGACCAGATTTGAGGAGTGCACAACCAATAGTTGCCTGATAGACAGATTCTCCCACCTGGGCTGTGGATAAATGCAGCTCCTCCAGAGTTACCATGGACCCCTAAGCAGCTTGTCTTATAATTGCACTCTTTATGCTGCCTGCCAGCTTAGGTGGCAACTTAGGTGTTCAAATCTTGGGTGTATTTTATAACCCTAAGCCTGGTTTGAACGTCTCCACAGCAGCTGACCTGTCTGCTCTGTTCCTTGGTCTTCACTGACGGCTGGATTTAAGTAAAAACTGTTTACTAATAACTTGAATCCTGAATGATACCCAGATTATTTTAGAGTTATCAGAGTAAAGTGGGTTGCAAAACAAATGCACGCCACACTTTTAAGATTTTCATTCGCCAACAATCTTAAAAACAATGTTTTCCTTCGTCTTCCTTATAAAGGGTTGGTCTAAATCCCGCCAAAATGAACGGCGAGCGAATACTTTTCATTCGCATTTTGTTCAAGTGTGGGAATACTGCTGCAGCTTTAAAGATGGAGAAACCATGTAGCTCTAAAAAAAAGCATCCTCACCACACATTCTCCGCGCACGCAGATACTGTAGGCGTCCTTGTACGAGCAGCGCGTCCCATCATGCACCAGCTGCTTCATGTACGCCACGTCTCCGGTCTCCTTCGACTGGCAGTACAGGTGGCATCTCTTGTTAGCTGGGAGGACAGAGCATTGGATTCAAATAAAACACTGATAAAAAATGCCTGCTGATGTTGCTGCAGCTGCTGAGTTTGGTTCCTTGGATCTCTAAAAGCCTCACAGTGGTGAGCAAGGCAACAAATAAGTAAAACATTTGTTTGAGAGTTATAGGAAAGAGCAATTGATGCCCTCCAAAGTGACATTAGCAAAACTCTGTTTGGGAGTATAACGCAACAGAAAGCTGGTAAAACAAATGTTGATAAGGCAATTAGCTCAAAGCTTCTCCGACTTGTTATATTCAAAATCAAACACCCCGTGCTGGGTTAAATACATTGTTGAGTTTGCCTTTGATTAATCAGCTCAAAGCTCTGCGCTCTAAGGCACTCTTAGCCTGATTTATTATAAGATTGAGCAGGTTTTAAACCTCAGAAACAAGGGAAACAAGAGATTCCCAACCTGGAGGACCTGAAACTAGGGCTGCACTAGTGAGCTCAGAGAGCTGTGCCAAACAAATACAGCACAACACACTACATTATGTCAAGATCAAACTGTAATTGCCCCACTCATGTTTTTCTTTGCATAACTGCCTTTTCCAATCCTGTTTTTAATTTTCCTGAATCAGGTACAGTTGTTTTTCTAAAGGTATTCCTCTCAGAGACATCCAGTCCACTCCAACTTTATTTCTAAAGCACTTAAAACAGAGAGGCCCAGGTGCTGGACATAGAAAAGCAATACAACACCATTAGAATTCAAAACGAATAAAACAGTAAAATACAAGGACATAAAACCGGCATAAAACAACATAAGATCAACACCTTCCTAAGTGTTAAAAGAAAAAGAGAGAGAGTGTTAAAAAAGAGAGATTTAGAAATACCCAGAGAGGATGCCTGCCTAATGTTCAGCAGCAGGTCAATCCTGAGTTTTGGACCGGCTACAGACAAGGCCCGGTTACCTCTGAGCTTACGCCTGGTTCTCTGTCCTGACAAGAGTAACAAGTCAGCTGACCTTAGAGAAGGATGTGGCACGTAGGGCAGAGAGATGTAGAGCAGGGTGAGGCCATTTAAAGCCTTAAAAAGAAAATCGTCTTAAAATGGACCCTAAAATGGACGGGCAGCCAGTGAACTCAAACCCGGTAAAATGTGCTAAAACATCGCTCCTGTAAACCAGGCCAATAACGACCCTAACGACTCTCCATTACTAAGGGGGTGATAAGATAAGATAAGATAAGCTTTATTGATCTCACAATGGAGAAATTCACTTGTCCCATCGGCTCAATAGTCAAAAGTCAGAAGAAGGTGCCAAAGTAGGTAAGTAGAATCAGTTAGATACAGTTATACAGCTATATACAATTCTATACACTTCTATGTATAAATAGGTTATTGCACATATGTTATTATACACTTTGTACAGGATTATTGCACAGGTTATAGCACCTGTTTCTGTAAAGTTTGCATGTTATCTAAACCATTACTTGCCTTTGTTGGGCATTACTATAAAGCTTGGAACTCCACATTTCTCCAGACATTTTGAATTGAGAAAGCTTTCTGGATGGTAAACGAAATGTCTTCAAACTTCAAAAATAAGTCCGGTTGTTTTGTTTTTTAACTTCTATGGAACGACCATGACCTGGATGTCTGAGAATCTTCACCAGCTTTGGTTTCAACCCAACGACTGTCCATGTGTTTTTATTTTTGCATAAAAAATGGGCCTTCCTATTTTACTCAATGTTCCATACAGATAGAGAAAACTACGGTTTCTCTACGATCTCATTTAATAAGACTTTAAACTGTGAGAAACTGTTCAACAGAACATTTTAGCATTTTTGAAATCAGAACTTCTTAAAGCCTTGATGGTGGTAACCAGTCCACGCCTGTGCTGCCTGTCAGATTTGCAATATTATTTGGGAAATGAAGTAACTGAATAGAAAATTAAATCCCGGTTTACTGAAGTCTTCACAGAGCTTATTAAAGAAAGAGTTTCAAATTGAGGAAGCACAGGCTTCAAATGTGATAAACTCATCTGTTTTCAGGCTGAGTGAGAGCAAAATGCCCAGGAGGAGGATGTCGAAATAAGCTTGGGACCGTCAAAGGACAAGCTGATGCTTCAGACTGACTTTTTTTTTTTGATTAGTTGGTCAGTCAGTACGATAAGCACGTCGGAGAATTCATCTGGTTTTCACTAACAAGCTCATGGCAGCTGCTGCATGCTGACTTCTGATCCCCGGACAGAGGTAGGGAACAGCAAGGTGGATGTTCGCTTCTCAGGAAATAACGATCTGGACTATATAATAGATAAGGGAAGGAAAACTTGGCAAGGGTTTCATGTTTATGCTTGCACATGCATTTGCATGAGTGCATTATTGATGAGAGATTTAAAGTATTTGTAGGGCGGGCCCCGGACATTTGGGGGCCCAAAGCAAAATCTGTTTTGAGGGCCCTACTCTACCATAAGTAGACAGTTAAAGATATTCAAAACAAAATGCTGTAAGCTGTTATATGCCTGATGCATAACATTTGATCTCCATGACCATGGTGTAACAGGTTACCTGCTAACTGAGCACACTGCAAATGCTGTATGAATCTATGAGGGGACGAGTAAATGAGGCTACAGATGATGTTGTAAAGCACTCTGAGTTGCCTGGTTGGCCAAAAAGCAGCTATATAGATACACTCCATGTATCATTTGTTATATAGTGCTTTGTGTTGAAACTTGTTAAAGGGGCCATGACAACAGACTCCATTTCTCCGAGGTTTTCAGGGTATAATATGGTCTGTTGTGCACTGATGAGGCCGTGTGGAAGTCAAAACTTTGAAGCAAAGCGCCCGCTCAGGGGCGGTCGGCTTTGCTGCTTTGCTCAAAAACGGTCAGATCAGAACACAGTTTCATTTTCTACGTGGGTTGCCTTTCTACATAATTCTTATTCTCCAATCAGAGCACACCAGTCAAGCAAACAGCCCCCCCCCCCCCCCCCCCCCCGCCAGCCAGATGGATAATGTGTAACGCTCTTATTCTGCACATAATCAACCTCGGATGGCTCCATGTGAATCCATTTGGGGAAAGAAGGTAATATCAGCAGAACTCTCCAAGCTGATTGGGGCAAAGCCACTTCCAGAGCCCGTCTACCAAAGGTTGGTTTTAGCCAATCACGGTATCAAATTAAAACATAAGCAGCAGACGTCATGAGGAACCACAACCAGCTAAACTGGTTAAGGCACTTCTTGCTACTATCAAACAAGAAATTGTGGATTCTCCCAAAACAGATGTGACAGCAGCAGCTACGCGTGCGTCCTCCCGCGCTGCCATGTTTGTGTTGGTTCGGCTGTGGACTCAGCCGCTCTTGCTTTCATTGAACCGTTATGTCCCGCCTTAAATACTGCAATGTGATTGGCCTGAACCGTTGTTGATAGTGTCTCTGCACCTCTCTCAGTTCCCCCACTGCTACATAGTGTTTTCTGCAAAGCAGAGAGTATAATTTGTCAAGAAATAGCCCATTTTAAAAGCATTTGCCACACATTAGCTTTGTGAGATGTTTACCGTGTTGATGGTAGCTGTGATGTAGCAGAAAAGTCAAAGAAAGGAGAGAAACCTGCAGCGATGCGGAGGTTACAGAAAGACGGTAGGTATCTCCAGGGAGACATGATTCAAAGTTCCCTCGGTAATCTTTGCATTCCAGAAATAAATTGTTAACAAAAATCTCATGGCTTCTCCTTCTCCAAAGAGGCCTTGCGCATAAGAAGCAGGTTCAGATCTGATATGATGCTGAACAGCAGAGCTGAGCGACTCGTCACACTGTTGCTGTGTGATGCTCACACATTAAAATGACTTTCATCTGGATAAAGCACTAAAGATAACTCAACCCATGAAGTCAGAGGGAGTTTTGCTCACAAAATATATGAATTTGCGCTTCGATCACTGTGATCGGTTCAAACAAGGACCTTTTGGTTAACATGTAACAATCAGGCGTTTCCTGCCAAATAACATTTTCAGATATTCTTTCATCCATTATGTTTAAATAATGACTTTAACACAAAAAAGTAAAAAAGTTTTATGTTCTTTTAAATACAACAGAAAATTATTTTTAATGTGTCAAAGCAAATGTTCCTACCCTATTTTCCAAAAAATGTGCTGTCACAAGAGTGCTGGTCATCTACTGAACAAGCTCTAAACTCTCCTCCTTCTTAATGTATTATAAAGTTTATTTTTGTTTCTTTTGATCATTATTTCCTTCTTATCAGTGAATGAATCCCAAGCCTTTATTTGACAGTATAACAGACAAACACTTTGATAAAACTGTGTCCGTCTGCCAGCGACCAGCAGAGCCTTTCTGAACAAGTCCTTTCCTGAAAACCCCCCTCACCCATCGAGCTCCAAATGTTCCCACCGAGGACAGGAAACTCAAAGGGTATTTTTATTATCACGAGTCTCTGTACGTCACATCAATATTTACTAAATCTGAAGTGAGGAATCCGTGAGGTCAGCTGCTGACATAGGAACGTTACACTGCAAGCTCAACACTGGTTACTGAGGGACTACATTTTCTCTTCCACGTGAAAGTAGGGCCATTTAACAAAAAAACAATATAAAATCACCGTAAAAAAGTAGTTTTGGATATTTTCTCAGGTTCTCAGTTGTATTTCTGTAATGAATGAGGAAGTCGATGAACCCGGTATTCAGCCAGACACTTAATCTATGCTTTACCAGGATTTATTGACATGATGATGTGAGCGGAGCAGGCAGATATACAGAAAATAGTCCGGGCAGGGTACAGAGCAAACATCCAGGAAAAACTCAAAAACTTAGACAGGGAGAGGCCAGACTCAAAAAACAAAGGAACAGAGTGGGCTCAGGTAATCAGACTGACAGGTAAAAATACAGATAACTGGAGAGCTCACAGGCAGACAGGTGAGCGGGCAAACGAGTGAATGGCAGGCAAACGAATGTGAGGAATGAGAAATGACGTTCTGGCAGGGAAGTAGCAGGAGAGACAGGCTTAAAAAGGCAGGAGATCAAAGGAGAGAGGGAGAGCCAATTAAACAGAACAGGTGGAAGTAATCAGAAGGAGAAGAAGTGTCTGAAAGACTGACAGGACAAGTGGCAGGGAACAGGACAGAACTGAACTAGACAAAATACTGAACTAAAGTAACAATACAAACTAATCTAAGACAGGAAAGGTAACTTAACCAAAATAATAACATATACCAGAACCGAATCGTGACAATTTCACTTCATTTTTAGCATTTACTATATTCATTATCTTAGAGTTTTATGATGTTGACAGTTTTTTTTTGTTAGTATTTAGTTAGTTTTCCTCATCCCAGTGTTCCCTCTGTATTGATTCTGTGTTAATTAGAACTTTGGCTGATCCCTGGGCTTCCTTTCCGCAGAGTTTTTCCCACTGACCCAATCACATCTGCCCAAATTGTCACACTTCTTCCAGCAGCAGGGAACAGATACGTCTCCTCCCTGCAGCCGCACACCTGACCCAAATAATGAGCTGCTGCTGGAAGTTTTAAAGTCTGGTAACATGTGGAGAACAGGCAAAAGACAAGATAAATGTCTTCTACCCTTTTTGCAGACACGATAAATGCAAAGGCGTGGTTCGTAGAAGCTTTCCACGGCAGACAGACAATAAAAACTAAATGGCAAACAATGCTGCATGCTAAGCTAACAGTAGGAAAGGGATGTTTAATGAGAACAACATAAAAGATCATTAAAGCTCCTGTATCTGCATCAATGGAGTTGTAAACCTCCCGGACAACACAAGCCAACGCTAGCTGTTATTAGCTTCACGGACAGCCTAATGACGGGGTTCTGACGCTCTGAGCTCCTCCTTCAAGCCGTCAAATATTCCTGGTGAGAACCCCAAAATGCTAGACGGATACAACAACGGGATCAGGAAAAACCGTGTGTGAATCAAAACGTGCATAATTATATCAGAAACAATTTGTAGCCGCACTGTGACAGAAATCCATGCTGTGAAAGTCTGAATACCGTTTAGCTGTGTGCAGTTACAGATGAAGGTTGCCATGGCAGCTTCAGTAAGTTTTTTTTCTGACCCAGACCATTTTTTTGCCTGTATTCACTTTAAATATTTCTCTTCTAGTTATACTATTTCAACACTATTAAAGTTCTATTTCTTTGATAAGCAAGAAGACACTTCTGCTTTGTTATGTGTGTTTAAAATGTGTAGAGAAAAAGGAGACTGGAAGTACATCAGGGTTCGTGTGTTCTCCATTAATGTGTTGTCTGGTAATAGGCAAATTGTCCCCTAATTGGATGTGTGCGCATGGTTCTTTGCTCTGTGCATCTCTTTGATGTTCTCACCATGAACACTGTTGTTTGGATGTACCCCATGTCTCTATGAACAAGATAAAGCTGATATAGAGCATGGACAGATGGTTTACAGAAGCTCTCTTATTTTCCCCCTGATGCTAACTAGTTGTCACTCTGTTTCTCGTATTAATCAGAACTCTGTGAAGGCGTAGGGCTAAATAAAGCCCTTTACGTCAGTCAAAATATGATCAAATAAAGTGCATGTTGGAAAACACCAAGTCCTGTCACATCCAAGACGTAGTCTATCTGCCATGTTTATGATTCTGATGAAGCGAGCAAAAATGATCTGCTTTGAAGGTACTTCAATCACAGACTTGTGTTTTTCTTTTTCCACACTTAATGATTAGCTGATGATCTTTTGCTAAAAGTTCAATGCTCTACACACAGTGCACGAGTGCCTGCAATTGGCCAAAAAAGAAAAAAACTGACTTAATTAAAATTAGGGTCCAATTCTTTTGCCATGCCAGTCAGTTCGGCATGTGGAAATTAGTGAATCTTCATCGGTGGAGACAAAGCTTCTGCAGTGCGTAGCAAGAGATTATGGTGTGCTGAAATCAAGTGATTGCTGTCGCCCTTAATTAGTATTCATGTGAACTTTGCAGAAGTGGCGCCTATGTGCAGTAAACTTATTTTCCAAAGTACAACGTTCTCGCAGTTATATCCTTTTAAGCCATGAACCTTCCTGCATATTATAAAAGCAACAAAGATACGCAGCGGTATGATGGGGGTTTTATGGGGCCATTATACAGTAATTATACTGTCTCTTTTGCATTTGATAACTTCACAACCACAAAGTTTTATATGTTTAATTGGGAGTTTATGTGATCAACTATGAAAAATACAGTTTGTATCACTTTATTGAAAAAAAAAAAAAAAAAAAAGAGTAAAATTACGGCCCGAATTTGCATTCGGCCTCCCTCGTTCAATACTTTGTAGAACAACCTTTCTTTGCAATTACATTCCCAAAGGTCATGGTGTGTTTACCAGCTTCACAAATCTAATGATGCCCTATTTGTTTTGCTATACAACGTAGGCCCAGTTAAAGTTGATGCAGATTTCTCTGAACAGCATTTTTTAAAATCCTGCCACAGATTCTCATATGTATGTACATCTGAACTGTGACTTGCCCTTCCCAGCACATGCATACCCTTTGATCTAAAGCTCATGGGCCTCTTGGTTTCTTCTCAGATGAATGCTCTCCTTTCCCAGCCTGTCAGTTTAGGTGGACTCCATGTCCTGCAAGGTTTGCAGTTGTGCCATACTCTTTCCATGTTCAGATGATGGATTGAACAGAGCTCTGGAAGAGGCTCAAAGCCTGGGATGTTATTTTATAGCCACTTTTACCTTTAATGGCCACCTGTTCGCTAATGTTCTCTAACATCACTCCCAGGCCTTCACAGCACTTATACTTGTATTAAAGGCATACTATGCAACATTTTTCAGTTAATTAATGTGTTCCATACCGTTTTGGATGATTAAATGAGTCATTTCAGGTTGAACAAAGGTTTTCTCGGCCGCCCTGGTGGTCTGTGGGGGAAATACCGTACTTGCAACTGCAGGAGCCCTCGGCCCGCGCCCACAGGCTCAGAATCTCGTGCAAGATCGCGAGAGTCGGTCTTGCTTTACGGCGAGAACTGCTACACGCCCCCAGTGAAAGGCATGCTCGGTGCTAGCGCAGTGGCAATATCTGTGCAGTTATCATGGCGATAAAACAGCGAAAGCCCATGTCGGAGCAGGCAAGAAAGAGGAAAAGGGCTGTGGACAGAAAGAGGAGTCGTACACGGGTGAACATCGGGCAAGCTTTTTCCGAATGGCGAGAGCTAAAAGAAAGAGAAGGCTGCAAGGCTGACGCGGACCTCGCGTTTCTGCTGATGCGATTGTAAGTAACATTGGAATGGTTTCTCTCTCTCTGTGCATGTTCATACTTTCACTGTGTTAAAGCCGGGCATACACTGTACGAGTTTTTCAGTTGTGGTACTTATATACATCTCAAACTGTGCGACGGAACCGCGGGGTTTAAAAGTTCCCCGCTCATCTGTGTGCTGATCTGTGTTCTCAAACTGTACGGCGCGACGCTCGGACGCGGCTCAGGAGGCACCGGGCGTCGGGGGGAACGGAGGGGAGAGAGGAAAGACGAGACGCCCCGGCGGCCGCGCGGCGTACGGAAACAGACCGCCAACGCGTTGCGCGGACCGGAACGCTCGCCCTCCCCAACCCCCCCCCGCGAGCCGACGTCCGGGCGGAGGTCGCTTCGGGGACGCCCGCTCCCCTCACTCCACTGGCGGGGACGGAGAGGAGGGGAGGGCGCCCCCTCGTAGCTCTGCTTGAACAGCAGGATGGTGATTCGTTGCGTTCGCCTGTCTGCTAAGCTCAAAACAACCGCGCCTGGCTTGACGGAGAAACCAGGAGAACAGCTGAGCATATTTATGACAGTGCACTTTTACTTTCGCCCTCTGGGGGGAGCCTCGCTGGAAAATCAACCCCGGTTGCATAGTATACCTTTAAATTAAACACAACTGAACTCAATGACTTCTGAAGGCAATTTGGGGACTGGATTTTAATTAGGCATAATTAGGGATTAGAGAGTAAAAGGAGAAAAATACAAACACACACTATACTATTTTAGATGCAATAACTGTAAACAAATAAATGATTACATTTAACCTGTATAATAAGAGATAATCTTGTAATATATTCATTTTCATTTTGATTCAGAACTACCACCTCTGCTTGCAGAACATTTATTTTTCATTTATGGTCAGTGTTTGTTACATTTAGTTGCATTATTAGATCAAATCTTTGATTATGTGTCTGCTAATTATGTGTATTGCACTGTATTTATTTTAATTAAACAGATTTTCTTTTAAAAACAACAACCCAATTTGAAGAATTGTAATAACGCTTTAAACACAGATACGCAGCCAATGTTTTCTTTGATAATGAGGAACGTATTTGCAAAACAATCGCATCAAAAAGTTGCACACTTAAAAAAAAAAAAAGCATTATTTACTATTCCCCTACTGCATATTGTTTGTCAAGTTATTGCTTTTTGGGACCAGTCACGTCTACATAATTCCAAGTTAATTTATTTTAAATAAAACAACAGGAGACAAAATTGAAAGTATTACCCAATTTCTAACCCATCTCATATAGATAAAATAAGATGATTTGATAGACGAGCTGAGACAAGCTGACCTGCCAGACATGTAATAAGATATAATAATGTGTCAGGAGCCAGGTAGACAATAATCTCAGAATGCTCTAACCAATTCCACGTAGAATAATGTAGATTTGACACAGCAGCAGCATGAAATTCTGTCATGTTGAGCCTTTCAAACAGCCAAAAACAACAGTGTTTGATGGCAGGCTGAGGTAGGGAAAAAGATGCAAATTCTCACCTATTTAAGATAATTAATAAATAATTGAACTTTATTGATCTCACAATGGAGAAATTCACTTCTGCATCTTAACCCATCCCCTTGGGGAGCAGTGGGCTGCCACTGTGCGGCGCCTGGGGAGCAATCGGGGGTTAAGGGTCTTGCTCAGGGACCCAGAATGGCAGCTTGTGAGAGTTGAACTCAGAACCTCTGGGACCGAAGCTCTGTGCTCTAACCACTAGGCTACCACTCCCCCTAAAAATTCTGGCAGGTACATATCTGCAGGACATTCCCTGACCGGGAATCGAACCCGGGCCGCGGCGGTGAGAGCACCGAATCCTGACCACTAGACCATCAGGGATGTGCAAAAACTAACAGCCAACGTGATTTAATGGAAATAAAAAGTTACAGATGCATACTCATGGTACAGAAAGTTGTGTAAAGAACACAAAAAGAAAGAAAAATATACAGATACTTAAGCCCAACATTAGGTTCCCCTAACCTTGGATTTACTCACAAACAAAGCTGGGTCAATCTCAACCAATCTAATGTCCAAACCAGCTAGACTTTCTTTTGACTTCTTTTGTTAAACGGTGCACAGACTTCATAAAAGCTCCCAGTTCTCAAAGGAACAATGGCCTTCTACTTTCCTGTCTGTTGTCCTTCCTTCCCTCTGAGGATTTTAAACTTTGCTTTCAACAACCAGACCATTTCAGGCGTAATAAGTTGCCATGAGCGTCATAGAGTCAGGTCTGATAAAAGCAATTTCTGCCATGGAACAGACAATTATATACGATGCAGTTCTTTGTGGTAGCAAAATAGTAACCCATCATCTTGAAGCAAAAGGTGAATTTTAAAGCTGGCTTTAAATTCTACAAAGCAGCAAAACATTTAAAATATTTAAGACAAAAAAAAACATCAAAGGAAAGCATGAGTCTCATTACAAGCACAAATGATAATGTATTTTATTGGGATTTAATGCGACAGACTGAATATATCGGTCTATTACTGTGAATAAAATAGTTTTTAGCAATTTAACTCTACAAATAAATCTGTGGCCTGAATTTGTATTCAGTATTCATAAGAAAACCAGGAGTCTACTTAGAGAATACACTGGGTTTTCAACTACAAACCTTAAAAAGTGACTGTGATTCATGAACTGTTGTTACTATTATATATTTATTTATTACTATTGTATATTCACTTCTTATTTTACTGAGACTCCTTTTATTAGTGACTGAATATGTAGTACAGTGCAGCTGATCCTTGTATCCAAGGCAAATTTCTCCCAAGGGAGACTAATAAAGATACTTTGAAAAACTTTATTTTACTGGGATTTTATGTGTCCGACCAACACTAACTTGTGTATAGTTGTAGACTTTAAGAAAAATGAAATGTGATTTTTTTTTTTTTAAATAATTTTGTCGAATAATAAAAAAATCCGTCCTTTATTCAGGGGTCGCCACAGCAAGTCATTCCAACTTGAGACTTAATAGAGTTTTTACACAGGATGCCCTTCCTGACGCAACCGGGATTTATCCCGCGTTTTCAAGACGCGGACTTGGACCGCTACAATATAATCTAAAAAGCGTAAAGTTTATATGTCTGCAGCTCCTTTTGCACCTATATCTGGAAACAAATTCCAGAGCAACTGATCGATTCAGAAGAAAGCTAATTAGTAAACAGAGTCCATTTTTATCTCAGCTAAATACAGCTGGCCTGTGAAGTCCATAGGGAATATTAGAGATCATCGATCTAAACTGACAGCGAAGGAGCGCATCAACCACAGAATCAGCCAAATACAACTTGTAATTGCAACAGAAGCTGGTTCTAGTAATTTTACGACTCAGGGGGAAGGAATAAAAAGCCACACGAATTTGAAAACTATTGATCTTTTTCCCTCCAGTTCTTAGTCACACATAACTTTCTGCTCTCCCACACATTGAAATTCGAAGTTGGTGGTTATCGTGAGACAACATGCACAAAAGTTTAAAGGCTGTGAACACTTTCTGCAAAGGCACTGTGTAATTCCCCTGTTCAGACAAAAGCTACATCACCAAACCAATGGGCTTTCACTGCCCTGAGAATCTGCTGACATTTTCCTGGCTTACCGTCGGGATGCTCATAAGGCAGCCAGTGGTGCTTGGCATTTTGAAATTCAAAGTTGGAGTTGCGAAGCTGGCACTGTTGAGCTCGGAAATCTTCAAAGTGCTTCGGGCACTCGTTTGTGTTGCACAGCTGGTACTCGTAGTTGACTCCGGGACAGTCCTGGCCGCCGTTTGACGGTCTGTGGGAAAGAGATGGACCAACATCAGAGGAACTCAGAGGGAAAACAAATTATTTGAAACCAAAGGAGTGAAAAAATTATGCCGCTGAAGTGCTATGGACCCCTTTGGTTTATATGATGTTTGTGTGTGTTCAAAATGGACTGAAACCACCAGGGAATCAGGCTAAAAGTCACCATATTTCAGTTTTAAAGCTCTAAGTATCACGATATAACAAAAGAGACGACTGAGCTGACCATAAGCAGCGTAGCCACCTCCATGGAAACATCTTTCAGGCAGTTTGCTGCTAGAAACACAACGCCAGGATGGAAAGGCATCAGCAATGACCTCAGAGAAGTCCCTGTTGCTGTCCCTCAGTCTGGGACGGCTAACAGGCCTGTTTCCAAATGCCATCCTTACACAGCAAGAGAGAATATTTACAAGACATTCAAGACAGCTGCCAAGTTTCTGCCAAGTGGTAAATTCCTCCCAACATACAGAGATATACCAGAACAAAAAGCCCGTCCTCATACGCAACGGGTCAGCCTGTTAGTATGCTTAGTTCATGACAGCCTGATTAGTTAAAAACTGAACAAGTAGGATTTGGTGGAAAGGGTTGAATGAAAGATTTTCGTCTCTCTTAATTACATGGCAGCTTGACTCAATGTTTGCAAAGCTGCAACTGAATGAACCACAACAGAACTACGGTGGCCCACCCTGATCCACAAGAGTGTTGGAGGTTCTCCTCCCTGTTAAAGGGGAGTTTTCCTCTCCACTGTCGCTTCATGCATGCTCAGTATGAGGGATTGCTGCAAAGCCATCAACAATGCAGACGACTGTCCACTGTGGCTCTACGCTCTTTCAGGAGGAGTGAATGCTGCTTGGAGAGACTTGATGCAACCTGCTGGGTTTCCTTAGAGAGGAAACTTTCTGACCAACATGGAGGATCTGATGGAGTCTGACTTTGGAAAGAGCCTTGAGATGACGTGTGTTGTGAATTGGTGCTATATAGATAAAATTGAATTGATGGTGTCCTGCATGTTTTACATATTCCCCAGGTTCAACGTTCCTGAATCAAAAGCATGGTTCATTACCAGGCCGCCGCAGAACCTGCCGACAAACTGAACTGGTAATTTAGCCGTTCATTGTAATTTATTGGAGCTGGGACGTAATTAAAGCGCGTAAGACACCAGTGGTGCCGCCAAGTCCTGGTGACTGGAGTTGGGCCCCCTTGTTCTAGCAGAAAATCTCTTTTGGACAGATAACTAGCTCGGTCATAATGCACAGCAACATGGTTGGAGAAAACCAAACAACTTATCGGGGTAAACACCTTAAACCAGCTGTCAAGTACGGCGCTGGAGCGATAATTTAGAAAAGTTTCTCCACAACAACGCGAGAGACAGATTGTCTGTTGCCATCGTTTAAAAAAAAAAAAAAATGTGTTCCTGTAGTTTCTCTTGCCATCGTTTTGTAAAAAGTTGTTTTAAAAGCAGAAAGGCCATCATCATAGCTGACATACGTTTTGTCTTTAGGGCTTAACATGCAGAAATGGAACATTTATAAATCCTCAACAACAGCATGCTAATATTAGTCACACGGGGCTTAATCTCCACTGAAAGCATTATGTAAATTGGTGCATAAAGACCAATTTACCACGACTGTCTCATCGGCTTTGGTTTCATTGCAGAGGCAGAACGGGTCCATAAGGCATCCAGCTTTAATTAAGAAGTCTGCTACTTGAACAAAGTTGTTCATTGCTGTTTCATTTTGTTCAGCTCTTCGTTTATTTTACTATCTAATCAACACTGATTACCTGTAACAGCTTAACACACAACAGAATAAATCACCTAACAAACCTAATCCCAATATTTGTTACAGAAACACATTTTGAGTAAAGTCAATTAAAAGTGCTTTGATTGTGTTCCCATTTAGATCACGTGAAGTTTAAGATCTTTAAAACTTCAATTAAAAATTCACACAACGAAGAGCAGAATTGCACTAAAGGCTGAGTAAAAATGCAAATACATGTGATTGGAGTGTGTTTTTTCAGGTTTGGTGAGTAATCTAATCTGCTTCTAGCTTTCCTGGGGTCTAAAACGGCATCTCTTCGTGTCACTGTCGCTGTTGCCACTTACGCGGGGTTGTTGCACTGCCGCGTCCGGAAGCGAACTCCCGTTCCGCAGGACCGCGAGCAGGAGCCAAGTTTGCTCCAGGAACCCCAGGCGCCGTCCTGCTTCAGCTGATTTGGGTTTTTCCACATGCAGTGACCTTTATAGCACCACTAAACATGAAGACAGAGCGCAGAGAGGAAACGTGAGGCCCGCTGAAATAAGAATACATCTTTACATCCTCAGAAGCAAGTCAGCAACACACCACTCAGCATCTTCACAGCATTTCAGAGCCAGAGAGCCTAAAACAGTCAGTGATATTTAAACAACGCTGTGCAGAAGAAGGACAGACATTACATCCAAGTCAATCTAGCCAGAGTCCTGGATTTCTTTTTGCATTACTATTTGGGCTGCATGGTGGCCAAGATCTTAAACTGTTGCTTTGGAACAAGAATTTCCTGGGTTTGAACCCTGCGTGACGTTTGCGTGTTTCTGTGCAGGCGTGGCTTCTCTTTGGGTACTCCAGCTTCCTCCGACAATCTAAAAACATGCATGTTTGGTTCATTGGCTCCTTTAAATACCTTAGTTTGTTGGTTTTCTGTCCTGTGTGACTCTCTGGGCATTTTCAGACCTTGTGATTGATTTAACTTTGGTCCTTTAACCTTTATTTAACCAGGATATAGGCCCATTGAGATTAAAACCCTCTGTTTCAAGGGACTCCTGGACGAGGGGCAGGAAAGAATAAAAACACAAAAAGTTATGTAGTTAAAAGAAAACAACCAACTATGGAAAACGGGTACATGTTTTTGAATCCACCTCAAGAACCCTAGTTTTCACACAGAGAAAACTCCAAGAGGACTAAAACTAGTCGCAGCAAATTACGCTGGAACATTTGGTCTTTTTATTGGGGAGATGTGCCCAGGGAGGGAGAAACAATTGTAAAACAGAAAGCAGATGCTGTGTGTCGAACCTGTAGAAAACACGGAGCATTTAATCACATTAAAAATGTGTCTCTGGGTCCCAAGTCAAGCACAATTACCTGAGCAGTAGAATAGATGTTCAAAAGCCATTGAGTCCCTGATTACAAGCTGCATTGCTTCAAAGGTGGGCCTTTTACAGTTTCTCATTAATTGTACAATATAAATATTTATACAACATCTGTTTGTAAATAAATAAGTAAAATGTGGTTTGAAAATTGAATAGTGCTCTTTTGGTAAAAACAAAAACAGCAACTGTTACGCCCCCTCTGTCTAGGGGTTCAGAGGAGGTAACATAAAACTGTGTCCAGAGAAGCAGAGTGGCATGTGATAGGGTTTATTTACAAGGAAGGGTTTTACAATAACCAAAACACAATACTCTTAACTCAATTAACAGAACCAAAGAAAAAGGGCTAATGATTTTAGGGATGTTGAATACAAAAGAAAATCCATAAGGTTCAACAAGTCAGGTTAAAGATAACTCAAACCACCCAAGAGGACTAATAGAGAAAATAAAAGTACACACAAAGGGAGCCTCAAAACCTCCCAAACATGAGCTATGAGCCACTACAAAGTCAAGCTTCAACCAAAACCAAACAGCTTAACAAACAAAGCCAGCACAACCAAACAGCAAAGGCGGGGAAAAGACCACTTCACAAGTAGCTTCCTACTAGCTGTCTTCCCCCTGAAGGAATGAGTCCAAGACTCTTTTATACGGTGCAGGTGGGCCTCATCAGCGGCCTGATTGGCTGCTGGTCCAATGAGGTCACAGGTCTTTGGCAGCCAATCAGGAAGGTGTTCTCCCACAGCGGAATCTGCATAATTAATAGAAGCCTGCACAGTCTCAAGAGGCCAGGGGCCGTAACAGCAACAAAAGAACTAAACAACCCCCGGCCTTTGTTTATTAGTTTGTTTACCACATCCCACGATGCAACACACACCAGAAGACGTTTAGCTCAAGCTAGCAGCAAACGGCTGGTAGCTGCGTCGGGTAGAACTGGATCATATTCACGTTATGAATGATTAGTTTGGGTCCGTACCGGCACCGCCTCAAAAGGTTCCGCACCCTAGCGCAATCGTCTTCACATCTACACAGACGAACCGCCCCAGGAGGGAAAACGCAGCAGAGTTTGTTTTAAACAGACCAAACACCTGAGGAGGCGCCCTGTGATGATGCGGCGGCCAGCTGTGGTTGCATCCTGCCTCTAGGCCGCTGCCTGCAGGCTATAGGCAGCAGCTGAACGGATTAAGCAGCTACAGAAAAATGGATCCACTACAATTTTTCTCCTAAGCTTTCAATACAGAGCGCTTTCGAATCGCTGGGTATAATGCCAGTCTTTTAATATTCCAAGCTACAGCACTCAGACATCATTTCTCCTGACTACTACCTTTTTTTTCATTAGTTTTTTCATTTAGAAGAAAAAACAAGGATGACACAGAATGTATAAAAACCTGTTTTTGACGGATTTTTTTTATCAACTACCTCAACACAACTGAGGCCCATTTCAACATACCAGGCACACATTGTGTAGAAATTGTTTACCACCTTGTTCTGAAATTGTAATTGGTCTGCACAGATCACGGCACAACACAAAGCAGAGTCGGCAAGATCATTGCTGTTGTTCACTTGAACTCTTGTTGCTAAGCAGGAAAAACAAAAAACCTGAAAGCTGAAGTTCAAAATCTTTTGCAGAACCTTCCAGGAAGAATGCTTGCTGTTAATGATTAATGCCACTATTGTTTTACAGATTTTTACATTTAATATTATGTAGGCGAAGGAGTGACATGCATATCCACTAAATATGGTTAAATTTGACTCTAGATCCAAGCCATCTTACTTTTCCTGTAGCGCACTCGGTTCCATCAAGAGGTGGCCCCTTTTTGGTTTTGCAGAAGTAAGGGTTGTCTGGATGACTGCACCACAGCTGTTTACACGGGTCAAAGGTCCGAAACTGAAAGAGAGGAAATGAAATAAAGGTCAGGTCGAAAACTTTCACGGGGAGTCTTAGATTTTTACAGGCGTTAGGTTTAGGTCAGTCGCATTTATTTACCAGGAAAAAAATAAAAAATAAACCAGAGAGTTGCTGAAACAATGGGTGTAAAGAAAATAAACTAATAAAAATAATGGATAGAAAAATAATGGATAGAAGATCTCCAAATCTTAGCTTTAACATTTCACAAAACATCAAAAAACATACACGCACAAAAATACATATACATATAAACATATACATATATACCCTGTATGTTTCAGATTATAAGGCTCACTTAAAATCCTTAAGTTTTCTCAAAAATTGATGATGCGCCTTATCTCTGATTACCGTCGTCCTTACTGACTGATTTTATGTGGTGAAAACTATAATGGTGGTCTGACCGTGTTTTTTCCCCACACCATAAAGACTTGTAAATAAATATTTCCTTTGTAAAGATTAAAGTAAAATCTGTAAATTTAATCAATAAATAAAATGTATTGTAATGATCCGTATTAGACTTTATTGCTAAGTGCTGTTGCACACTTACTGCGTCATTACTTAGGTTGTTTTGGGTTTATACGGGAAGAAACGTGTGGCTTCCGGGGGAGGAGTGGTGGTTCGGGGACTGGAGGAGTGAAAGCTGTCCCGTTCTGTTCGTCCTAAAATAAAGTCTTAGCAGCAAAACCTCGGTCTGGTGCTTGAGTGTCATAACGGAACATTACAGTATTCACACAAAATATATTTATCTAAAAGCAATCTTCTTCTACGCTACATTTTAAGATGAAATACACACATTGTGCTGTATATCCGCACCCAGCTTGTGGCCTCTACTTCATTCATTCTGGAAAATATGCTCAATTGGCTGAAACCAGGGAAACTGTCATGCAGCTGAGACATCTAAGGTCAAAGTTAGTGATGAAGGAGGAGAGGAACCAAGAGAGGATTCGTAGGCAACAGACCAAAGAATTGCAATGGATCCGGGAGAAGAAAACGAGCGAGAATCAGAAAATGTCTCAGACAGGAACAGGGAAACCGGCGGTGGGGCTGCTGGGAGCTGAGGTGTGCTGCCGTGGGCGTGTTTACCTGCTGGATGTAACCGCTGTGAAAAAATCATCATATAATGTTTTATTTCTCTGATTAATAACAGCTTTATTGAGCGCTCTGTTATTGTTACTCTGTGCCGCTCTACCAGTTCTCTCTCTCGCTCGTCATTGGACACAAATCAAATCAAACGTCTTCGTGTTTGCATTCTGCGGCGTTAATTGTGAGTCAGACTCAGATTAAGAAGCTGGTACATGAAATAAACAAAGTGAGAACGCACACACAGGTAGATCACCAGAGTTTAGTCCGTGAATCCACCTGGATGATCTCTGCTTCAGACGTTTCAGGTTGTGGAGGTGTGACCGATCTTTCTCTGGATCCACGCTGAGCCACCGATGCACCTGAAAATCCTCAGGATCCTGTCGTGGTTGTTGTGTGTAACTTTATTTCAATTTAATTCAAATTATGTTTCTAATTTTATTTACATAACCTTTGTTATGAGGGTTGAGTTGTAACTGCAACTTCTTTTTTTTTTTTAAGATTGGGGGTGCGTCAACCCGGTCGGGACATGGAATGGGGTGCGCGGCGAAAAAAGTTTGGGAACTCCTGTTCTACCAGACTGCCTGACTGTAATGTTGAAAGTAGAAGTGCATTAATGTAAGGCAGCCCGCTATGAATATAAAAGTTAGGTTTATTTTGCCTTTATATTGGAAACAGGGCAGTGTATTCACCCTACTCTGTCCTCCCGGCAGAGACGGATAGTGTGGAGGGGCACACTGCAAAAAGGGAACTAAAAGTAAGAGAAATCTTCATTAAATGAATATATTTTTTCTTGATTTGAGCAGCTAAATAAGACTATTTGCCAATGAAATTAGTATTTTATTACACCTAAAATAAGATAATTTGATATCCCGCACTTTAAATAAGATGATGGAGATGAATTGTTCATATTTTAAGTGCAAAATCTTTATTCCATAGGCATATAGTTTTATTTACCTGCTCAAAACAAGAAAAATACACTAATTAATTTTTTTTTTTTTACTTACTTTAAGTTCCCTTGTTGCAGGGCGGAATGATATTACAGATTGGGGAAAAATATTTAATGCACCTTATAATCCGTAAAATACGGTATGTCTTTTTTTGTGGTGGGGCTAATAAGCTTTATGAAAATTGATTACAATCTCTTTGAGAATAAGTTTCTCATTGCATAGAGTCAGAGCCCTAAAAATAAGAATACTGCTAACAACAAAATTGACCTACTACTCTATGAAGTTAATTGTGCTGCTAAATGCATTAATTTATATTTTGAAAGACAGAGACAAAATATTTTATGATTTATTTGATTCAACATTAAGAAACACAGCAATAAGTAACAAGTGAGGTTTGCAAATCTCACTAATTGGGCTTTGTTGTTAATATGAGAGTATGATGGTGTTTTCCTTGCTAGTTAACACCAAAGAAGTATCGTCCATTCCTTTAAAACAAGAATTAAAATGTGTTTTATGTGGCCTGGGATAGAGTTAGGCCTGGTTAAAATATTAATGTGAAACTGTGGACAGAGTGCAGATGCGGCTTTAATAAAAAAAAAGCCTGATCTTCTCTGAGCTTTAACCTGACCCCTCAACAGATCCAGCAGCATTTGTGAGCCGGACCTCAGTGATTTAAAGTGTGCAAAAGTGAAAAGGTGCTGATCCATGTGACGCTTTAAAAAACAAAATCCTCTCTAACGTTGCAAGGAACAAGAGCACGCCTTGAGGTTCTGTTATGGGCCCGGCATTATCCGCTATTTATGAGAATAAGGACAAAATATTTGTAAATCAACTTTCCATTTCTATGGAGGTGATACCATCATATATTGCGCAGCACGCTCTCCTGCGGAGGCTTTTGAGTATTTACTATTTAATGAAGCACTTTGTTGTTATCTGTGATTTCCTCTAAACGTGCTCAACATATAACAGAGGCTCTGTTGCCACTGCAAAACTGAATAATTAGCACTAACTAAAAAAGGCCTTAAAAATGAATTGAGTTGGTGTGAAATTTAAAAATAGTTTTATCAACATTTTAAGGAACAGATTTAGCATAGAAACACTGGTGTGTGTTTCTAAAGAAAGCCATTTTATAAGAACTGATCCAGACAAGAAAGGTTGCAGGTTTTCAGCAGCGCATGCAGGGAATAAATTACAAACTGAACTTCATCTTCCCAGAATCAGAATCAGAATCAGACATACTTTAATAATCCCAGAGGGAAATTGCTGTTTCAGTACAATCGCCTCTGTCACTTTGAATGAGTTCACACAGCTCTGGTAAAAGAGTCTAGCCCATCTACGTGCAAATATTAATAATGTAAGCAAGTATTACGGTGGCTCATGTCATATGTTACTAATTGTTTCTAATGTGTTTATGTTGCTGACCTCTTTTGGCCAATTTTACCATGCAAAAAGCATATTTGACCTCATTGGGACAAAACTTGTTAAATAAAGGTCATAAATAATACAATGATTTTTTTTTAAATGAACAGTGACTTCTGTAAACAAGCTAAAAAATAAAATAAAAAAATCTTCTTTTCCCTAAAATGTAATTTAAAAGTGTCCAAAGCTTCAAAACCAGTATATAAATAAAGCGATTAGTTTAGAATATTTTATCTTTGCCATGAAATCAGCTACAAACCCCTTTCTGTAAATTGTAACAAATAACTTCCAACACAAAAACATTGAATCTAAAAATTGGTGGAATCAAACTCCTAACCTCCCAAAAACCTTCCCACTAATCCACAGGCACCATTACAACCATCTAAAAAAGATGCTGTGGATTATTTTTTTCATTGCCGACCATGAATCAAGTTAATGCTCTAATAAAATCTTCGAATTTAAGGCAAACGTCTGCAGATATTTCAGTTAAACTTATCTAAAGAGCACCAGGGCAACGATAATGGTGGACGAAGATGTTTTCTCTGCTAGTATCGGCAGATAAAGCTGCCATATATCCTCTTTTAGGGATCAGAGCAGATTATCAGATTAATTAAATAGGATTCAAAATCTGCTCTTTAAGGGACACTGAGCAACTGTTTGGGAAGGGACTTTATGAAGCCCGGCGGTTTGTGGCTGGGAGTGAACTCTCTCGCTCAGAGGTTCCTAAACTGTGGGTTGGGGCCAAACAGCGGGTTGCAGAACAACAAGTTAAATCTCTCATCTGAAATAATCAGGATTAAAAAGAAATACACTTGTTCAATGTCTATATTTTACAAATTGATCAAAACGGCACCGCATGCTTAGCTCAGACCCCCTTCCACCCCCCTTCACGACAACTGGATTGAGAAAGTAAGGGAGTAAGTTACTGCTTTACGTGATTAAAATATAGGAAAATAAAAACAGAATAAATGCAAATTTGAATAAAATGTAGAAAAACTGAAACACAATAAAACATGGGAAAATGGAAATTAAAAGCAAATACTATTAATAGACGGTGAACCACGGCTGGTTTATTATTGCAATAATAATAAAGAATAAGTTCAGAAAACGCTACACTGATTGCTGCCACGCATGTTTGCGCAGTCGACTGTGTCTGTGAGTATGTGTTACGTCACGTGTGTTGCGTTTTACCCTTTTTGTTTTTTTTTGTCTGCACCATATTATATAAACTTGAACCCATGAGATTGCTGTTTGGAGGATGACATAACCTGTAATCACATATATCAGTTTGCATGAGTTGTGAAATAAAGTCCTAAATAATGCCCATCCTGTAGTTAGGGCGGCTTTTATGGTCAGTATACCTGTTTCTATTATACTGATTAGTATAATAGAATTTTATTTTATAACGATGAACAAAAGTCTGACACTGGTATTCTTTAGGTCAGGGGTGTCCAAACTATTCGGTACATGGGGCAAAATTGTCAAGTCAAAGGAACTCGAGGGCCAACAGATAAACACAAAAAAATAAAAAAAATGTTAATTTGTATCTGCTCTACGAAATATGATCATTTTAAATAAATAAATTTGTCAGATTTTTTGTTGGAAATGAATGTGTAAATCATTGTAGATCCAAATGTAAAAAAAAAAAAAAGAGTTTTGCTCATTTGTCCTATTAAAAGATCTTCACCCAGTTTGCAAATTATTTTGAATAATTTAATTTCACTCTTTAACAATAATAAACGGAACTATTTTTGGTCTAGCAATATAACAACAGTATTAGGGTCAGTTGTTCTTTGAAAACACTTGCTGTTGTTGCCGATTGTAATGCACCAAAGTCTGTATTTGAGTAATTAGATGTCATTGGATAGATGTTACTGTGAAATTAAAGAGAATGTCAAAAGTGTGTTTATTAAAAGCTGAATACTCTGTGTTGTACTTAACATTTTCAGTAGTAGGTTGTTAACTTTTTCAATAATAGTTTTTCCCTAATTAAAAACTAAAAGCTTCCCTCTAACTCAGCCATCTGTGCTGGTGGACCAAATCTTTCTTAAAATGCAGTTGGGGGCCACCCAGAATCAGTAGAGGGGCCACGAGTGGCCCCCGGGCCACACTTTGAGCACGCCTGCTTTAGGTCATGAGTTTGGTAAAGTTCAGCGTTTACGAAGCTTTGCTCTCATTGATCAAACTGATGAATTTTGAAAAAAAAAAAAAAGACAACTATATTTCCCTAAAGTATTTAGATTTCTATCTATCAGCTATACTGTATATTTGATGCACTAAACACAAAACCTTTCTTCATGTAAAAACCTTAATTTTCTAACGAGGGGGAACTGCTGTTCATAGTCGCTGCTTCATTCTTCCCTGGGCTGACGAGCTTTATGGAAATGCAGATTTCATTTCCCAGCAGGCTTGGCGCCTGCCCACATTGCTGGAGGCCCCAGTGACAGCCTTAGTGACCCGGCTATGACTGTTACTGATCGGGCAGCCAACTATCGTAAAGCTGAAGTGGAGACAGATGGGTTGAAGGCCACTATTAAAGCAACCTGGGCCCATCTCCATGCCAAGCTGCATTGATGCAGTAATTTGTCTAAAAGAAGCTCCACCATGTTCATATCCTGTACTGTACATGGACAACCTAATCAGTCGGCTCACATTTTTCAGTTAAAAACCGTTTGCATTATGATCTGTAATCTAGTCTAATATCTTAATGTAATCATTTTTTTTGGTAAGAGAATAACAGTTCTGATTTCTTTCATTAGCAGTTCTCATCAAATTACACAGAGAACTGAAATATCTTCCTGTGTGTGTGTGTAATGAATCTAAATCAGCGTTTGACATTTTGAAATCTAACCAACAACCTTCTGACTGCGAGACGACAACTCCAACTTCTGTGTTGATGTGGCCCCGTCTTGTGGACCGTTACCCTCCCGTAAGAGCCGATGACAACCCATTGCCATTCTTCTGACAGAGGTCAAAAGATTTTAACTGAGTCTGCAGGCGGACTGGTCCCAGATGACGGAGAGGCGGCTTAAATAACAGCTCCTTAAACCTATGAAAGGCACAACAGCAGAGTGAAATTTGGAGCAGATTGGTGGAAGCACAAGACCACGCCCGGTGCAACGCCTGTCTGCTATGGACAGCGAATCAAGGCTACAATTCACACAAGCTCAGGCAGAACAACCTGAAAACATGGACTATGGGATCAAAAATCCAAGATGGTGGCTTAATGTTGTCCCTCAGGACCCGTCGGTCCCCTGTGAGCACACCGGAGCCTTATTTAAACATCACAGCCTACCTGAGTAATGCTTTCAAAGATGAGGACACCAGCCTCATATTTATCCTAAACCCAGAGAATCAGTCATTTTAAGCAACACACTCCTCAATATTTCCTCTGCGTCTCAAACTCTACCATATATTATACCTGATCAATCATACAGTTGAAGTGTTTTGCTATTAAACATTCATAGGGCAGCGATTAAAACTACTTCCTTTGTTCGTCTCATTTCGGAGCACTTGACAGAAACAATTACAATCCACCAGCATCCAGATCCAGCAGGGATTAATGAGACACTGCCTTCCCTCTGCCTCCTCCGTCTCTGTCAATCTTGCTCAATTGTTGTGGGGAATGGCCTTTTGTTTGCGGAGGCACACGCAACTATTATCCAGAGAGGAAAAAGAAAACCCTTTTAAATGTGTAAAGGAAGAAATGTACTGAATAACGCAGCAGCAGGTCCCATACCGCCAATTATGACTGCTCAGCCGCTCTCCTACTGTTTTATTTAGCTGAAATGAGACGTTGGAGCTCTTGTATTCTGCTGGTTTTGTTTTTCTTAAGGATTTACTGAAAAAAGTAAAAAAAAAAAGTAAAAGAAAAAAGGGAATAAGATAATATATATTTGGAGATGACTGCGAGGCAAACTGGACAGGTGACTCAGGACTGTGAAGCCCTATTAGAGTCAGAAGGCCCTGATTGGCTGTCAGCAGTCCTCTGTGTCGATGCGGCTCACCGCGCTGCAGGACGGGATAAATCATCAGCATTCCCAAAAAGTGCAAAATCAAAAGCACAAACACAACAGCGGAGGAGAGTGCCTGAAGCAGAATCCCAAGGTTCAGATGCAGGAAAATCCCCTCCAGTTGGCTAATCTGCTAAAACCCCAATTTAAAGTTTCATGTTTAGATTCAGTGAATTAGTTCAGATTCTCTGTAAGAAGAATCTATGCCTGACAACATCCCAGAGAGAAAGATACCACATTTTTAAATGCAAACACATGCAATGTTCAGATCACATACTGGAACCAACTAATGTTGGCTTGATGTTGCCTAACAATTTGATTTTTGTTGTGTATTTTAATGAAAAAAACGTAAAGATATTAAAATCCAAAAAGGGAACTAAAAGTAAATTAATAATTACTAGAAGTAATTAAAATTTCTTGAAATAATAGAGTCCATTTGCCTTTTATTTGAGTAGGTAAATAATCTGCCAATGGCACTTAAAATAGGACCAACTCATCCCCATCATCTTCAGTTCAAGTGCAGTATATCTAATTATTTATTTTAGGGGTAAAAATACTCATTTCATTAGCAGATATTCTTATTCACCTGTTCAAGTCATGGACAAATACACTCATTTCAAGAAAATGTTAATTACTTTTAGTTCCCTTTTTGCAGTGTAGGTCATTTTGTTTAAAAATGTTAAAATAATTTAACCGGAAGTCTTTGTTCTCATCATATGATTTACAGTAAATAACTAATAAATAAGTGATAAGTTAAGTTTTATGATACTGCAACTAATGTTCCTTCTTAAAGCCATTAAAAAGCTGAAGTTACAGTAACAAACACTTCCCCGTTGGATTTTTTGATGACATAATCATGACCAAATATTATCAAACACGTTCATTTGATGACGTTCAGGAGTAGCGTTCGATTTCTAGAGAACTGAAAATTCACGGAGCATTATGCAAATCCGACTTTTAATTATTGTCAAACCTCAATGCTTCTAGTGTTTTCGATCAGAATCGGCCTGATTCTGATTAAGTTTCGACACGGAAATAATTTTATGGCAAAATCTTATCAGGGAGTTCTGCCGCAGAAAAGATTCGGTTTTACAGTCCTTTGTTATTATTTGTTGATCCATCCATTCCCTTAGCTCTTAGTAGTAATGATTTTATGGGATTCTTCATAAATAAAATTGATGCCATTAAAAATTAACTAATTGGCATCCACCCAAACATGATTACCTCATCCCCAGTAAGTAAGGCAGCATTGGAGGAATCTTTAGAACCTGCACAGTGTTTGAACTGTTTAGAAGCAGTAGAGCTTTCTGAGCTATCTAAAATATTAGCTTCATCTAAACCTTCTACCTGTATGTTAGACCCAATCCCAACCAAGTTGTTTAAGGAGGTATTCCCTTTGATCAGTGGTCCTATTTTAGACATGATTAATCTATCCTTAGTAAATGGATATGTACTTTACTTAAGAAACCTTCTCTTGATCAAGATGAGTTAGTAAATTACAGACCTATATCTAATCTTCTTTTCTTATCTAAAATTCTTGAGAAAGTAGTTGCTAATCAACTTTGTGAACATTTACAAAGTAATGACCTACTTGAGGAGTTTCAGTCAGGCTTCAGAGCTCATCATAGCACTGAAACAGCTCTGGTGAAGGTCACTAATGATATTCTCATGGCCTCAGATAATGGACTTGTGTCTGTACTTGTCCTGTTAGATCTCAGTGCTGCATTTGATACAGTTGATCACAATATTCTCCTACAAAGACTTGAGCATACTGTAGGGATTAAGGGGAAAGCATTAGGCTGGTTTAAATCTTATCTGTCTGACAGATTCCAGTTTGTTCATGTTAATAATAAATCTTCCTCAAATTCTAGGGTCACCTGTGGAGTACCACAGGGTTCTGTCCTTGGACCAATTCTCTTTACTATATATATGCTTCCGATTGGCAAAATTATTAGACAGCATGGGATTAATTTCCACTGTTATGCTGATGACACTATATTTATCCATAAATCCTGATGAATCCAATCAATTACTTCGACTGCAGTCATGTCTTGATGACATCAAAAGCTGGATGACTTTAAATTTTCTGCACTTAAATTCTGACAAGACCGAAGTTGTAATCTTTGGACCAGAGTCCTCAAAAAATAAACTTCTTAACCAATCACTTAATCTGGATGGCATTAACTTGGCCTCTGGTAATAAAGTAAAAAATCTTGGTGTTATTTTTGACCAAGACATGTCATTTAAATCCCATATTAAACAGGTTTCCAGAGTTTCCTTTTTTCACCTCAGGAATATCGCCAAAATTAGAAACATTCTGTCCAGGAGTGATGCTGAAAAACTAGTCCATGCATTTGTTACTTCAAGGCTGGACTATTGTAATTCTTTACTATCAGTAAGTCCACAAAATGCAGTTTAAAGTCTTCAGCTGATCCAAAATGCTGCAGCAAGAGTTCTGATGAAAATCAACAAGCGGGATCATATTTCTCCAATTTTAGCTTCCCTTCATTGGCTTCCTGTTAAATCAAGAATAGAATTTAAAATTCTTCTTCTAACGTATAAAGCCCTTAATAATCAAGCTCCATCATATATCAGAGCTCTGATTACCCCGTATGTTCCTAACAGAGCACTTCGCTCTCAGACTGCAGGTCTGCTGGTGGTTCCTAGAGTCTCTAAAAGTAGAATGGGAGGCAGATCCTTTAGCTATCAGGCTCCTCTCCTGTGGAACCAACTCCCAGTTTTGGTCCGTGAGGCAGACACCCCGTCTACTTTTAAGACTAATCTTAAAACCTTCCTTTTTGACAAAGCTTATAACTAGAGTGGCTCATGTTACTCTGAGCTACCTCTATAGTTATGCTGCTATAGGGTTAGGCTGCTGGAGGACATCAGGATCTAATTTTCTCACTCTATAGAGTTCTACTGTTCTTCAATTATGCATTACGTGTTGTCATTTCAGCTTTTAGCTTTTTGTTCTCTCTCTTTTTTCTTCATAGTAGGTACACCTGGTCTGGCGTTCTGTTAACTGTGACATCATCCAGAGAAGACGGCTCACCCACTATTACCATCTAATGTAGAACAGATTACTAGATCAATGTGTGCTTCTGTGCTTTTTGTCTCTCTTGTTGTGTCTCTGCTCTGTCTTCTCTAAGCCCCAGTCGGTCGAGGCAGATGACCGTTCATACTGAGCAAGCTTCATGCTTGCTCAGTATGAGGGATTGCTGCAAAGCCATGTACAATGCAGACGACTCTCCCTGTAGCTCTACGCTTCTCCAGGAGTGAATGCTGCTTGTCGGGACTTTGATGCAATCAACTGGTTCCCTTATATAGGAACATTTTTGACCAATCTGTATAATCTGACCCAATCTGTATAATATGATTGAACTTGATTTTGTAAAGTGCCTTGAGATGACATGTTTCATGAATTGGCGCTATATAAATAAAATTGAATTGAAAATTGAATTGAATTCAACAGTGACATACTAATTATTAAGTAGATGTGCTATGGTAGTGGCACATCTACTTAGTAGTGGGCTGGGTCTGAATCTTTGATACGGGGGTCTGGGGTTCGAATCCCAGTTGTATCGGGAAGGAAAAACTCTGCAAAGTTTGTGCTAGTTGTGATGACTTGGAGACCCCTGAATTAGAGAACTGAGAAAGTCAGACATGACATTGCAGTTGTAAGCAACAAAAAGCTCTGGGGTCTTTCTGTAAGGAGTCTGCATGCCCTTTCTGTGCATACCTGGGTTATCATCTCTGTTTCTTCTGAACCACGACTGTCTCTGTGCCCACCGCTCGTTTGCCTTGTGTGTCTCCATGTTGTCCTATGTCTCAACCCTGCCTCTCACCCAGTGAGGCACCAGCCTGCCTTCATAAACTCAAACTGGCAATATACTTTTAAACAAAAAAAAAAAAAAAAAGAGTTATCCAAAGCTGAAGGAATATATTTTTATCTTACATCACCGCCCTTATGAGCATCTCCACCCAGCTGATGTAAATGTTATGATGACAGTAAACAGCAACAGGATGAGTAGCACTCAGCTGTCTGCGGATGGCAGGATGCCGAGTGGAGGTGTGGTATAATAATATAATAAGCCATGTGAATTGCTTACTAACCCATCAGAGTCTGCTCATATCTAAATGTCAGAGTCTCTGAAGGCTGTCATCGGAAATCTCCCTACAGGTCGTTCGGGAACAGGCAGACACTAGAGCATCTCTGCTGTCATTTCTAAATTGTTAAAAAAAAAACAAAAAAAACCCCTGAAGGCTGAGGATAATAATTCATTTCTTTTAGCACAGTGACAGATACTGAATCCTCCTTGGGCTGCGCAGCCACTCTTCGTGGCATATTTGGGACAGTAAATACATTCCGTGGGCATCAAGGAAATGGATAACTTGAGGGATCTACTAACCGAGGTGCAGATCTTATAGCCCACTCCGAAGTCAAATCTGCACTGCTCATCCATGGAGTAGTTGATGCCCGGGAGCTCAGGAAGCTGAGGCCAGTCGTGTTTGAAGGGATCATCCAGCAAACAATCGTAGGTGCTGTGAAGAAATGAAACACGGTCGTGGTTCAGCGTAAAGGTCGACGATGTGACATTATTGGTTTAATAAGGAGTTGAGGAGCAAAAGACGAGGGCATGGAAGACTTGTCTGGGGAGTCCTGTGATTGGTTGATGGGAAGAAAGAGACAGAGTGGGGGGGGTGTCCATGTAAATACCCAAACCCCTACCTTCAAGATAACATCTGGGAAGGATGGATAGGACATAGTGGACAGAATGAGACTGAAAGAAAAATAGCACTGTCTGTCTGTCTGTCTGTCTGTCTGTCTGTCTGTCTGTCTGTCTGTCTGTCTGTCTGTCTGTCTGTCTGTCTGTCTGTCTGTCTGTCTGTCTGTCTGTCTGTCTGTCTGTCTGTCTGTCTGTCTGTCTGTCTGTCTGTCTGTCTGTCTGTCTGTCTGTCTGTCTGTCTGTCTGTCTGTCTGTCTGTCTGTCTGTCTGTCTGTCTGTCTGTCTGTCTGTCTGTCTGTCTGTCTGTCTGTCTGTCTGTCTGTCTGTCTGTCTGTCTGTCTGTCTGTCTGTCTGTCTGTCTGTCTGTCTGTCTATCTATTTATCTATCTTATATTATACACCAACATATATTTTATCAATTTATATAATTGCCAGAAGCCAACGAGAGCCAATAAAGTTATCTCATGTTGGATCTTCAGTTCTTAAATGTACCTTGGAGGGTAAGGTCACTAAACCTTGGCCTCCTAATTCGTAATGGTTGCTGAGAACTAATGTTACCACTGTAGTTTATACGTACAGAACTGCTCCACTATACTTGTTCATTGGAAAGCAACTATCGTTGACAATTTATTCAGAGGGCAAACCACTCTGGTTTTCCAGACTTTTAGCTTGTATCCAAGTCCCATTATGCATGATATAGTCTCAGCTCCCAAACTGGAGGCAAAGAATCACAGTTTTTTTTTTTATTGCCCCTGTTTTGAGTGAAAACAGCTCAAGACTGGTCAGAAACAGCTCAGCATTACATTGTGATTGATCACCTTCTGTCACTGTTATCCACTGTTGTGTTCTTCCTCCTCAGAGTTAAGGAGTGAGACAAATTAAAGCCCGTGAACCAACCTGAGGCAACAGATATATAATTCTCAACAGTCAGAGCACGAGTTTATTTGTATTCATGAGCAGAAGTCAGGGTTGCGGCTCCCATTTTAAATTATGAACAAAGACAAAAGATAAACAGACACTGTTTAGGTTTGGATACATCTAGCATGCTGACATTTAAAAAGATAGCACAACATTTACATTTAGTTTTTTTTTTCCCCTATCTATTTGTCCCGCCATCTATTTATTTTTCAAAATGTGACATTTTCATGGCGGGACGTCTGTTAGGGCCTGTTTGCGCCACGCTCCATCAAATCCATGCATTTTTAAAGCCACTTATCTAGAATGTTTCACTTTTAAGGAAGACAACAAATAATAAAACCGAGCACCTTTGACGTACAGTCTTTGAATCATTTTAGTTTGCGTGTAAGTGGCGTATAAAGCTTACACATGTTAAGCATTTCCAACTAGCCTTTTTAACTTTAACAGAGTTGATAGTTCAAAATAAACGCGAGCATAACTAAGACTGACGTACAGGCTTCGGTCACAAAGACTCGCATTTCACCAGGAACCAGCAAGAAGATTTAAAATTTATGATGAGCACCCCAACAGAATGACTAATCAATAAGCATTTCAAAAGCAGTGCCTTCTAAAAGTATTCACACTCCCTTAAAGGTACATAGCCCCATTATTTGAAATTTTTTTTTTATTTACATACAAAGTTTTTATGAAAGATTATCACGTCCTGGCGTATTGGGTGTTAGTTTGGTGTTTTATGCTTTGTTTCTGTTCAGTTTGTTAGTAAATAAAGCGCTTCAAGCTTATTTATAATAACAACGGAAGTACAAACAACATTCTAAACAGATGGATTGATTGAATGATTGACGCTGTGTCCCTGTTTCCGTTTATGAACAGGAATTATTTTTCTCCCTGATGTTCTGATATCAATCTCTTACTCATATTGCTATAGATCAGTTTTTTAATTAATAACGATTGGTCTTTGATCACGGCGCTTTACTGCGAGGCATTGCAGAGGGTCTGGCTCGGTCCGGGATTATTTAGTAGTGATTTAGTAGTTGCCATCTGGCTTTCTACTGTCTACTTTTAAGACTAATCTTAAAACTTTCCTTTTTGACAAAGCTTCTAGTCAGAGTGGCTCATGTTACTCTGAGCTACCTCTATAGTTATGCTGCTATAGGCTTAGGCTGCTGGAGGACATCAGGGTCTATTTTTCTCACCCTACTGATTTCTACTGTTCTCCAGTTTTGCATTACATTGAAATGACTGTTGTCATTTCAGCTTTTAACTTTTTGTTCTCTCTTTTTTTTTTTTCTTCATAGTAGGTACACCTGGTCTGACGTTCTGTATGTTCCTAACAGAGCACTTCGCTCTCAGACTGCAGGTCTGCTGGTGGTTCCTAGAGTCTCTAAAAGTAGAATGGGAGGCAGATCCTTTAGCTATCAGGCTCCTCTCCTGTGGAACCAACTCCCAGTTTTGGTCCGTGAAGCAGACACCCTGTCTACTTTTAAGACTAATCTTAAAACCTTCCTTTTTGACAAAGCTTATAACTAGAGCCGCTCATGTTACCCTGAGCTATCTCTATAGTTATGCTGCTATAGGCTTAGGCTACTGGAGGACATCAGGGTCTAATTTTCTCACTCTATAGAGTTCTACTGTTCTTCAATTATGCATTACGTGTTGTCATTTCAGCTTTTAACTTTCTGTTCTCTCTCTTTTTTCTTCATAGTAGGTACACCTGGTCTGGCGTTCTGTTAACTGTGACATCATCCAGAGAAGACGGCTCACCCGCTATTACCATCTAATGTAGAACAGATTACTGGATCAATGTGTGCTTCTGTGCTTTTTGTCCCTCTTGTTGTGTCTCTGCTCTGTCTTCTCTAAGCCCCAGTGGGTCGAGGCAGATCACCGTTCATACTGAGCCTGGTTCTGGTTCTGCTGGAGGTTCTCCTTCCCGTTAATGGGGAGTTTTTCTTCCCACTGTCGCTTCATGCTTGCTCAGTATGAGGGATTGCAGCAAAGCCATGGACAATGCAGACGACTCTCCCTGTGGCTCTACGCTTCTCCAGGAGTGAATGCTGCTTGTCGGGACTTTGAAACAATCAACTGGTTATATAGGAAATTTTTGACCAATCTGTATAATCTGACCCAATCTGTATAATATGATTGAATTTGACTTTGTAAAGTGCCTTGAGATGACATGTTTCATGAATTGGCGCTATATAAATAAAATTGAATTGAATTGATAGTTCTGCAATACTGCCACTAGATGGCGCCACGTCAGTTTATATCTGCTCATCATGCCTGTTGATGGGGTTCTATTTAGGCTAAAAAAGGACCATCAAAACACTATCAGGATGGATGCTTGGTGTATATAACCTTATTTTATCACGATAAAATGGTTTTTGGTCTTTTTTTAATGAGCACATAACGTGGCTATGTACCTTTAAACATTTCCACATTTTGTTGCGTTACAACCACAAACGTCAATGTATTTTTGGGGGGGTTCTATATGATAGTCCAACACAAAGCACAACAGAAATATGAATTAGAAGGTAAATTATACATGATTTTCAAACCATTCTTATATTTAAAATCTGAACATTTAGATTCCTTTTTGTATTAAACTCTTTTCAAAATAAAATCTAGCCAATACCATGCAGAGCCATCTTACCCTGTTGTTACAGCAGTGAGTTTTCTAGGGTTTTTATCCAACCATTTTGCAAACACAGGCCATGCAATTCCTGCTTATTCTTATTTGACTGGACCAAACACATGAATATCCTTCACTCTAAACCAGGGATCTGCAACCTTTAGAATCCAAACAGCTGTTTTTGCCCTCAGCCCAGTTAAGAAAAACTTGTTTAGCGCTGCAAATGTTACATGACCCTTTAATAAAAAGACAACTTATAATTTTTGATAAACAAGAATATAGGAATATACATTTTGAGCCGGCGTCTGTCTCATCAATGTTTCCTTATGGTAACACATAATGACAATAAAGAATTTTTATTATTTTTATGTATAAAAAAAAAGAAAAAAAGATTTTTGTCAAAGTTATTAAGGCCCGTTATAAAAGGTCCAACTGAGCTCAGGTTACAGACCCCTGCTCTACAACCACTCCTCAGCAGCTCGAGCTGCATGTTTAGAGTAGCTGTCTTGCTGAAAGGTGAACCTTCGCCCCATTCTGTTGCAGCTTCTAATAGCTTTTATTGCAGGATTACCCTCTATTTAGCCGAAACCATCTTTCAATCAAGCTCTGACTATATGATCTAGCATTATGCTGCTACCACCAAGTTTTACTTTGGGGAGTTTGCAGTGTTGGGGTGACACACAGTGTTAGTTTTTGACCGCCCTGCCTTTTGCATACTTTAATCTTTTTTCCCCCCCAAGTTATACTTACAGAAAAACGTCACACTTTTCAGGCTATCATTTCTAAAATATATATATGTTTTCCTTTCACGCAACACATTTGTGTAGCTGTATCACATCAAATCCTTGCAAAATACATTGAACTGTGATGTAGGTACGATCACGTTACAAGGAGCTTTAGAATTGTTGAAAAATGTAATTTTGCATCTTTTTGTATTTGATTTTAATGTTTTAGTAGCTGATTTTAGTCGATCTTTATCTATAGACAATATCAGTAAAACAGACAACTCAAAAAGAATCCATGGTGTATTGGATATGTGAAACCAGGTAATGATTTAAGAAAACCTTCCATTGAAAAGGGCACATTTAAACAGTATTTTTGAAATAAAGCCGTTAAAACAGCTTCAGCTACTCAAACATTCTGCATATTTTGGCTTTATTCAATAGGCAAATGGGGGAAAAGCTGTATTTCCTGTGGATTTGGGCCCTTTAACAAGAAGGATCAAATGTTTGTGTGTCTTAAACAGCCAGTGGAGTTATATGTATTGTACAAGATCATCTGATGTTTTCCTCTGCTTGTGCAATTTATAAAAGAAACCCCCAAAAAAGCTGTGCTGTTGAAGGGAGCCCCCAGCATAAACTCACTGGATATATCTCTTCAGCTCCTGTCCGCTGCACATGGACCAGTGGTATCGATGGAAGGCCGCCTGCACCAGAGGGGCCATCACGCTTCCCATCGCTGTCTCATCCCCGCAGCGGTTTCCTTGGCCATCATGTTCCATGCCCAGCCTGCAACCAGCAGCGGAGAGGACGCTCAGACATACAAGATGGATTTTACAAAAAAATAAAATAAACAGCTTTTGCACCACCGCCTCAAGGTGAGATGTGGGAATATCCTATTTACAGTCGAATGATGAGACATCTCGGTAAATCTGGTATCTTCAGTTAAAGTTTTGCATTAGCTGCAGTTCAAACTCTGCAAAAGTGTTGAGCTGTTTCTTTGTATTTTTGCTTCTAACCAGTCAGACTTTTTGGTGAGTCTTTTAAAATGGTCTTGACTGATAAGGTCTTCAGGCTTTCTTGGGATCTTGTAGGGGTTTTTCTTTTGACTTTGGTTGCTTTTTCACTAATTTTCAGATAAAAACATGAACGTTTTCAGAGGTCGTTAACGGTTGACTGATGAAGATCAGCACTGATGGGTAATCAGCAGTTTTGGTAAAAAGTAATTAGTTATAGCTACTAGTTATTCCTTCAAAAAAGTAACAGAGTTAGTACCTGAGTTACAATATATAAGTAACTACCTTTTTATGAACAAATCTTAAAATATATGTTTAAATGTGTAAAACATGTAGATTCCCTTTTCATGGAACTGTAAAATGTATGTTCAATTGTTTATTGTAAAACTGAATAGATGATTAAAAAAGGACATTTAACATAACTACCTGCAAACGCCAAACACTGTACACTAAACTATTCAAATGTTACAGTGTGATGATCCGAAACAAGACAGCAATCAAGTGAAATGGATAAGTGTAGGCAGGATTTGTCCTAGATTTGTAATAGCCATCCACCTGGGGACACTCTTTGGAGGACCAAAATGTTCACATTTTGGACAGAGAAGACAGATGGTTTGAGAGAGGGGTGAAGGGAGCCATTTACGTAAAGCGAGAAAAAAACAAATTTAAACAGAAGAGGAAGGCTCAGGTTTCAACTTTCCATTACTGTCTATAAGTCAACACTTAATACCTGGGACCCTGCACCTGTGGGAGATGTGAGAGTGCACTAGTTTAGTGAAAATTATCCAGAAGGAAATAGCTTGATAGTGATTGTGGAGAACCAAAGGCCCGCCTTCCCCGAGCACAGAGGCAGGAGTCAGGGGACCCATAACCCCGGACTCCCAAAGGGGTCCCCAAAGCAGGACGCCCAGGAGGGGCCGACACAGGATATCTACAACCCCCCCCCCAGGGAAGGAGCAGAGACGACCCCGAGGAAATCCCCCAGCCACCGCAATGCCAACGCCCCCAAGAGCCGCGGGGACGAGCCCGTGGGCTCCGCCGGCAGCCAGCCCCGCTGAAGTGGTCCCGGCCATGGGCCCTGGGGGCCAGAGGCCCCAGGGGCGCCCCGCCCCCGCGAGGGGGGCCCCGGCTGCCCCCCGGGGGGCCAGGCCCCGCGAAGAGGCCGCCGGGAGTGGGCCGGCGCACGCCCGGGAACCCGCCCCAAACCCAAAGCCAACCAATGCGCCAGAGGGCCAAGGCGCTGTACACACATTCCCACATAACACTCGCATCCAACACTGACCAGAGGGGGGGGTCACCCCAAATCGACTATACGACTGCTTGTGCCCGACCCCCGGCCCCGCCCCCGGACCAGACGCCCCCCGGACCGGGCCCCCCAAAGAGGGCGGGCCAACACGACCCGTACGAGCCACCCAGCCAGAGCCCCCCTCACCCCCTAAATACCTAATAAACCCCCTCCCTCCCTCCCCCACCTTACCCTTGCCACCCCTGCCCCCCACCCCTCCTGGGGGGAGCGGAGGCGTCAGCCCCAGACCTGGCAAGCTGCTGACTACCCATTGCAGCCCCCCGCCAAGACCCCGGGCACAGTGGCCCGCACCTCCTCCAGGCCCCAGACTCCTTGCCGCCATCGGAGAACGGGGGTGTGCAAAAGACCCCGATCCTCCCTACGCCTGCTCAGATGTTGTGTTGTTGCATGTTGTTCTCAAGCGCGTTTAAAAACTGGGAGCGCCGAAGGGGGGTGCACGGCACAGCCCACCCCCCTTCCGGAAGGAAGCTGTTGCCAGCGCACCCCCTCCGGGCAACTGCCCAGAACCCTCAATGTCTAAGTGGGAGAGGAGGTGAAGGGAGCCGTCCGAGGTGAGGCTCACACAACATAAGCCCCCCCCCCCCAGACGTCTTCCCCCCCCCCCCCCTACCATGGCCTACATGAGTGTACGTTGTGAAAATGTTTGAAGTGAAGGTGTCTAAGATGCATGATAAAATTGAGGAGAGGGGCGTCACCGGAAAGTGGCAACCTCCAGTAACGCCCTCTCCCCCAGGACCTACATGTGTGGCGGCGTGATGGAGCAGGCAGAGGGAGGAGTCCGGGGATGGGGAGCAAATGACTGGGAAGCTATCCCAGGGAGCCAGCTCCCCTACTGACTCCAATAGGCACCCCCGCCCCCCGAAAGCCGCACCCAGAGAAGGGGGCCTCGCCAGCGGCACCACCGTAGCCCGGGGGCCAGGGAGAGGCCGCAGGGCCCGCCAGCCAGCCAACCACCCACCAGGACCAACACCTCAACCCCCCCCAGCCCACCCACCAAGCCTACTGGCTTTACCCCCCCCCCAAAAAAAAAAACTAAATAAATAAATAATAATAATATTAATAATAATAATAATAATAATAAATAAATAAATAAATAAATAAGAGGGGGGGACCCTGGCCAGCCAGCCCGCACGAGCCATCCCAAACCCCACCCCCCAAGCGAAACCCGCACCGGAAGACGACACGGACCAGGGCGGGGACAGGGGGCCGGACACAAGCCCACAAGAACGTCCCCCCCCCCCCCCACACCCGTAGATTTAATCCCTCCCCAACACTAACGTTCAAACAACTCACCATACATTCGACAGTAGACATCCAGGCTGGGTAGGTCCCTACTCCCCCTCCTTCCCCCTCCCCCCACTAGCAGAGTGCCTATCCAATGAAGGAGAAGAGCATCTGCCCAGAGATGTTAATGACCATGCCCCCCTACCGGCTCAACAGCCCCCGAGGCTCCCCAGCGCACCCGAGGCCCCGTGCAGGGGCAGACACCCGGGCGCGCGCCGGCCCACACCAAAAGCGGCACACCCCCCGGAACCGGAACCCCCGAGGCCCCGCCGGGGCCCCCGCCCGAGGGCGGCACGCCCCAGGGGCCCCAGACCCCCAGACCCACCCCGGCCCCACCCAGCGGCAGCACAGCCACCAGGTCAGTAACCCACGTCCGTCAACACGCAGCTCCCCAAGAGCGTCGCACGCGGCTGCTGTGGGCCACCCGTAGGCCTCCCAAACTCTTCCCAGATGGGGGCAACAGACCCCGGAGTCAGATCCACCAGGCGCCCCACTCCAAGTGCCCCCAGGGCCCCAGGAACCCCTCCATCCAGCCACTGCGCCCTGCAGGAAGCAACCCACCGCCCCCCATTCCACTAAGTGATGGTGTTGATCAGAGGAGCCCAAAGAGACCAATCAGATGTGGAAGCAGACGCTGTCTCAAGATTAATATGATCCAACAAAAGATCTCTATACTGATTGATACTGAGATTTTCTTTACTTTTCCAATTCATGAGGATAGTTTTCTTTGCGTTACATAATGCAGTGAAAACCATGTAAACTATTTCTTTTTTCAGAGGACTTTCCTCAAAATTACCGAGCAAGCAAACTGATGGGGAAGGTGTAATTTTACAGCTCAAGCACTTTGATAAGTCCTTACATATCTGTGTCCAGAACCTCTGGACTGGTGTGCATAACCATAACGCATGAAAATAATTATCAGGATGATTTCCTATGCAGTGTGGGCAGATATTAGATTGTGCCAGACCCATCTTGAATAATCTTTGTCCTGTGTAATGTACTCTGTGAAGGATTTTGTATTGTATTAGTTGTAAATTGGTGTTTCTAGTCAATTTGAAAGTTCTTAGACATGTCTGAGCCCAGAAATTTAGTTCAAAGGTGCCTGATAAATCATTTTCCCATTTCATAATAGGAAGAGATATTGAATCATCTATTTTAGTCAGTGTCCTGTATGATTTAGACAGTAGTTTGGGGGGGGGGGTTAAATCTAGGAACTCTAATATATTAGTTGGGATTTGTAAACCACCATTAATATGCTTATATTTATTTTTAATTATAGATTTAAGTTGTTCATATTCCAAGAATTTATTTTTACTAATGCCAAAGTTTATCATTTTGTAATTTTGTAGGATATCTGGGTTATTCCAGATAGGTGTACGACTGCATGGGATAAGGGATGACTTTGTCATTTTGAGGAACTCCCACCATGCTGTCAGAGTAAAACTAATGTTGATATTTTTGAAGCATGTATGCCGTTTTATATTTGAGCTAATAAACGGCAAATCTGAAATCATGATATTATTGCACATTTCCTGTTCTACATCTAACCAAGGCTCATCTAGAAGACTATTTTTTATCCATTTAGAGATGTATTGTGGCCTATTTGCTAAGTAATAGGTATGGAAGTTAGGCAGATCTAGTCCTCCCCTGTCTTTAGTCTTCTGTATTGTCTTTAAGCTGATACGTGGGGGTTTATCTTTCCAAAGAAATTTAGAAATGGCAGAGTCTAGAGATTTAAACCAGTCAGATGATGGTTTATTGGGGATCATTGAAAATAAATAATTAATTCTAGGTAGGACCATCATTTTTATTGAAGCTACCCTACCCATAAGTGTGATTGGAAGCGATTTCCATCTTTCAAGGTCCTCTTCTATCCTGTTTAAAAGTGGGGCATGGTTAAGTTTTAGTAAATCCGTTAATTTAGTCGACACAGTAATACCTAAATATTTAATATTTCCTGATTGCATTTGTAAATCTAGGGAGTTTTCGAGAGCAATTAATTGACAGTACCGTAGATTTAGACCAGTTTAACGAGTAATCTGATACTTTAGAGAAAGATTCTAGTATTCTAATTACTTGTAAAAGAGAATTATTTGAATGCTGGAGATAAAGTAATACATCATCCGCGTACAGACTAATCTTATGCTCTATTTTCATGCATTTTATACCTTTTACAGCTTTTGTTTGTCTGATTGTTGCTGCTAGAGGTTCTATAAAGATGGCAAAAAGTGATGGAGAAAGAGGGCATCCTTGCCTGGTGCCCCTCTGTAGACAAAAACTGGAAGATATTTGATTATTTGTCCTGACACAGGCTGTTGGAGAATTGTATAAAACTTTTAACCAATTTATGAATAATTCGCCAAAACCGAATTTATGAAGAGTAGCGAATAAAAATTTCCAATTTACTCTATCAAATGCTTTTTCTGCGTCTAAAGACAATATATTGGTTTTAATGTTTTTACTGTAGGAATAATCAATTAAATTAAATAATCGGCGTGTATTTGTGGATGACTGCCTTCCTCTGATGAAACCAGTTTGATCTGGATGTATTATGAGAGGAGTTACTTTGTCTAATCTTTTTGCAAAAGCTTTACAGATTATCTTAATATCCACATTAATTAAGGATATGGGACGATAACTGGTGGGCGACCAGTTCCAGGTGAATCTAAGCTCTAGCGAAGCCTCGCCTGCAGGTCTATAAAGCTGGGAACTCCACACTACTCCAGTAAAAAACGTTGTTTTTTACTTTTTTTGGAACTACTCCAGACATTTTGAATTGAGAAAGCTTCAGAGTAGAAGTCCAGTTGTTTTATTTTTTAACCTTTTTTAATTGATCATGACTTGACGTCCACCTTGCTTAGAACTGATGTGAAGAACCCTTTTGCTCCAGGGCATAAATTGCGTTTCTCATTTAGATTCTTGCCTTTTATCTCTTTGAAAGAAAAACAGTACCTGAACTTGTCTCTGTGATTTGATACAGCTGACTTTATGAGGAGTCTTGAAAAGTGTTGTGATTTGGCGCTATACGGATGAATTAAATTGAACTGAATTACTTTTACTTTAAAAAATGTACTGTTAAATTATCTGGGCTCTCCATCAATGTGTCTCTGTCTACCTTGTTGTTGTTTTATGTGTTCTCACTTTGTGTATCTGTTTGTATGAGTACACCCACCCAAGGATTACCATGACTACTTTACATACTTTTCATCCCCAAAGCTCCCAGTCAGATGAAGAAAGCTTCAACCCTCAGTGTGCTGAGCTACTCACATGTTCCTGCCACTTCATGTTGTCAATTACGGCAACAACCGTTTTACACTAATCCTGTCATCACTGGTGATCAGAAGGTCAAACACTAAAGAATTAGTAATTTGATTAGTTGTTTTGATGCATCAAAAGACTAAATTCAACCCTCTTTAGGGTTTGTAAATGCACCAGTTCATAAGCAGGTTTTTTGATAGCTTCCTTTGTTGAATTAGGGCAAATGATCAGTGAATCATATATGCGTCTCTGCTTTTTTCTGTGCTTTTCGTCTCTCTTTTTGTGTCGAGTGGGTCGAGGCAGATGAGCGTTCACACTGAGCCTGGTTCTGGTTCTGCTGGAGGTTCTCCTCCCTGTTAAAGGGGAGTTTTCCTCTCCACTGTCGCTTCATGCATGCTCAGTATGAGGGATTGCTGCAAAGCCATCAACAATGCAGACGACTGTCCACTGTGGCTCTACGCTCTTTCAGGAGGAGTGAATGCTGCTTGGAGAGACTTGATGCAACCTGCTGGGTTTCCTTAGAGAGGAAACTTTCTGACCAACCTGGAGGATCTGATGGAGTCTGACTTTGGAAAGAGCCTTGAGACGATATGTAGTGAATTAGCGTTATATAAATAAAATTGGGTTTAATTGAATTGAATCAAGGATGCTGCAGCACATTTCTACTTTAAAGACCAATGTTTGCTTTTTAAAAGCTGAATGCAACAAAGTCTATATAGATGAGGTTAATGTGGTGAAACCAAATATAAAAAAAAGTTTAATCTGCTAACATCTGATGTAGTTTGATCAGGTGTTAAAGAGAAACCATAATCAGTTTCAGTTGGTAAAATCTGATCAGTGCATTTTTACCTGCCATGCAGATTTGCCATCGAGTTTATTTACATGTAAAATTATTCAAAAGTATTGTATTTAAAATTAAACCAAAGGTAACTTAAAGAAACCATGACAGACCCGAATGACCTTGGCTTATAACGTTTTTCTAACAGTCGGGATGGGTTTTGCCCTAAAACCAAGATGAAAAAAATTGATAACCACATTTTGTTATGTTGTCTGAAAGAGAACCAAAGAGAACTAATGTCAACATATTAGATATGAAACTCTCCCTGAGGGGCTCAGTCCATCCAACCTTTTCATAAGTAAACTGACATTTAAATCTATTATTACCACGGTCCACATTTTATCCCCTCAATCAACAGAGTTTGCCTCTTGGTCTTTTGAATGACCTTTGGAATCAAAGACGTTGTCTAAATTTATTACTGCACATTTCCAACAGAGTTCGTCCCTCTCAACCGGCAACAAACACGTGAAGTTTGGTTGCTCGCGAATGTCATCAGTCGGGTCACAACCAAGGCGCTGTGAGACCGACTCGCTCCATTACTGAAGAACCAACTCTAAGTGGATAGAATAGAAAACTTAATCACTTTTTTTTGTCACTGCTGGCGTTAGGGCTCCAAATGGTTGTGTGCTTACATTAGAATCACTAATATGAGGTTTGCAAGCACAGTTGGTTACAGCAAAACATCCAAGGAGGTGATGGCAGAAACAGAAATGTAAGTTTGAGACTTAGACATCAGTAACACACCTAAGAAAAGACTTAAAACTTGTCCACGGAAGACTCCAGACTGGATTTGGACCTAAAGTTTGAAAGTGAAGCTCTATGAAATATCTTATTAAATCAGGAGTTAGGGTATGCTTGATGGTTGGTGGGTCATATAGGACTGGTACCACACCACCTATATTTATAAAACACTTTAGAATAACGAAGGTCAACAAAGCGCTTTACATATACAACTGAAAATAACAGTAAAATGAAAATAGACAAGTAAAACACAGACAAGCTAAAACAGACAAGGTATTTAAAAGCTATTAAAATAGTTAAAAGCAATTAAAAATAAAATTTATTTAAAAAAAAAATCGGTACCTAGCTCCCACAGTCAATGAGCGAGAGGCAACGTAGGCAGATTCATCGCAGGGCAACACGGAGAGATGATGCACGGTAAAATTCACGCACACACTCAGACGTAAGGGCATTTCAGAGAGAAAGAATATATCCACGCAGAAAGACTCGGGCTGAGATTTGAATCCAGGACCTTCTAGCTGCAAGGCAACAGCGCCAACAACAGCACAACTGTTCACGTCAGCTACAGTGTCATAACAACAACCACCATCTTACCCTTAACTTTGAATAAACTGACTCCAGGTCATTTCTGAACAAATAAACCGCCCACGACACGCTGTCTGAATGTTGAACTAGCATGATCGCAAGACACTTCCTCAAGGATTAACAGATGTGTGCGCATTTCTATTGTTTTTCTCTCTACATAAATGCATTTTTTAAAAAATATTTCTGGTTAGAAAAAACATGCTATTTTATTAGTATGTTGAATATTTAGCTGCAATCGAAGCCAGTGTCTGAATGTACTCAATGGAAAGTGCTGAAAAGAAAGAAAGAATAGGAGCATCGCTTTCCAGAAAAAGCTCAAGATATCTGTTAGAATGTGAGAGCGAGGTTGGACATGTCTGAATATGGGACTACAGTTCATGGCAGTGCCAGCCAACACATATATGTTCTGGTCTTGCCCCAGGCTCAAAGAATTTTGGGTCAGAATCTTACACAAAACCTTTTTATCCATTTACAAGAAAAATATTGAACCCGTTTCTCTGGTAGCCGTTTTTGTGTGGCACCGGGGGAAAGAGAATTAACGACTGCTAAAAGGAAAGCAATGGCATTTTCTTCATTGTTGGCCAGGAGACTGATCTTATTTAATTGGATAAAGGCACTACCACAAACTTACAAACAATGGGTAGAGGAGGTGATGGCACACCTCCTCTACCCACACCTAAAATTGGAACATTTTAGATTTACTTTACAGGGCAATACTAACAGATATTTCAAGGTCTGGCAACCTTTTATTTCCTATTTTGAATCTGAATTTTCATCTGCTTCAGCACAACTGAAGCAGTTTTTTTCCATTAGAATTATTATCATTGTGGTTATTATTGTCATTCATATTTATATATTTAGTTTCAACCCAAGAGTGTCTGGAACACGGGTGGTGTGTCTGGTAGTAGTAATATCTGTCTTCTTGCTAGTTTGTCTGTGTTTTTGAGCTGTTTTTGTGATGTAAATTTTTAGTCCTACTCTTTTGTTCTGTATGTTTTGAATGGGATGTCTGTTGTTTGAATATGAAAAATCAATAAAAACAATTAGATTATTATAGTTCATGGTAGACAAAAAAAGAAAAAGAAATATTGACAGCTTTTAACAAAAATATTGCATCAGACAAAAGAGTAAACCTTTAACAGTTTCTGGACCTGTATTGATTGATTGAACCACAGCTTGACAGCCTGCTCACAATATTATGGATTCCACCAACTAGAGCTTCAGCCCCCCCCCCAAAAAATAGGCCTAAAGACGTCCATGTTTAGGACTGATCAAACAGAGCCATTTCATTATCCTTGTTCATAAACTTTTCCTCACTTTTGTCTGAGTGCATTGGCTCATCAAACCACCCTGTCTGTTTTGTGTGTGTGTGTGTGTGTGTGTGTGTGTGTGTGTGTGTGTGTGTGTGCATAGGGCCGGCTCGCTTTCCGTGGCAGAGATAGCGCCTGCTAAGAGCATATATCCCAGCGCTGCACACAGGGTCCGAAATTAACACTCGCCAGTCGCCAAATGCGAGTAAATTTCCCGTTTGGCGAGTGAATTTCAGAGGGCTAGCTGCCACATGGCGAGTAAATGTTTGTACCAAATAAATTAAAAATAACATAAAAATAACAAAACTGTGGATGACCCGTTCACAGCTCTGTCCATCCAGATCTAAACTCCTCCTTCTGTGGAGCAGGAGGCATGGGGGGGGAGCGGCTCCCAGATAAAGCCTTCATTCAGAGCCAGTCATGGCTGCACGCTGGATCAGAAAATAGTTCTGCTAACCAGATACAGTCTAAAACGCCCATTAGTCTGTTTATAAGTTTCGTTCTTATTTATTCTGCATTTTTATAACTACATGCGCTGTGTTTCTGTGCTTCGCCGCTCTCACTGCGCCTCCCCGCCCTCTCGGAGCCAGGTGCTTTTATCAGCGGCCAGCCTTCAAAACGTGAATCACTACGTTTAATGTCCTTCCACTCGTACCAAAATGTCCCAATTGAAGTCAATAGGAGAGTCAGTAGCTGTGTTTCATGCTCTTTTGTTTTTAACGACACAGAACCAGCGGTGCTTCGGTGGGCGTGGTTCCTTGTGCTTGAATTCAGGTGTGCAAAATTACGTTACATGTAATTTAAGTGCGGACGTTTAAGGGTCATTTTAAGGAACTTGTAACATCAGGGGCTTTAGCTCAGACCCAATTTTCCTTCTCTCCCCTCTAAAGGAGCCCTTTACAGTCTTCATTTATGCATTTTCCCCACTGTTTATCCAGCAGCTGGATCAGCGTAAAGACGCAGCGTGAACCCTGCGTGCTTTAAGTGTTGCAGCTGAGAGAAAAATGTTGGACCGTAAAGGCTTGATGAAACTCTTCCTCATTCACAGATGAGACCAACATGGATAGAATAATGATAATCTGTAGTGTTTTTATTGCCTGGATGTGAATCTGATAATTCATATTGTGCCTTTTACACTAAACTTAATATTTTCTTATTAAAGTCAGGAAACAAAGATTTCTCTTCCAGGGTCCAGTCAGCCACGCCCCCAACCACGCCCCCTCCAAAATTAACATAATCTCACTTTTGGTAAAAATTGAGGTCTGGTGAAGATTAATATTTTGGCCGGTAAAAAATATGCCTGGCCGGTTGATTTTTACATCTACAGGCCAACTTGGCCGGTGAATCAGGAAGTTAATTTCGGACACTGGCTGCACAGGCAAGAATAAGCTTCACTTTATTTTTATTTATTTACACCAACAGGAGTAGAATAGAGTGAAGCTCGGCGGTGAGAAACAGAACTGAGGGAGGTGTAAAAGAAGATGCAACGCCACCAGTCGACCGTTGTCCTCCTCTTTATCCGGAGTCCGGATGAGTGGCAGCTTGAGTCATAGACATTATATACGTAGACGCCCCATTGGGCGCAGGTTTGCACGTCGACGTCACCGCCATATTGTTGGGTTAAACTGAGTTAAACAAAAGCCCGGGGCTTTAATTCCTGTGGCTTTTAATGGAAAAGGGGCTATAGACCATCTCTGTACAATATTATGATTTACATCAGATACAATCTATTGACTCAGTGATTAGCCAAAATTTATTTCAATTTAAGGACCTTTAAATATTGTGCCAAAAAACTGTTTTTTATTTAAAAAAAATATTGACTTATTAAACACAAAGCCTTTAATTAATTAAGACTAATTTCTTTCCCACCACCAATTTAAATACATTTGTCTGCCGAGCTGTAAAAGAACAAACCTTTCCATTATTATTAGCACTGAATAGGGAGAAGGAGGAAGAAGTACCACCTCACAGGCGTTACATCTTGTTGCAATAGTTGGCGCAGAGCTCATAAAAATAAGCCTTAAGGTTGAAACAGCGGTGAAAACAGCCAAATGCTGCAGTAAAAAAAAAAAAACTCCTGAATATCCTGTGATCCAGTCTAGTTTAAATTGTCATGGAGATAGTAAAATGGTTACAATTGGTTGTGAAAAAGATCTCAGCTTGATTTCCCAAAGAGAATTTGTCCATGATTCTCCAGACAGAAGTCACTCTGAGTGTAGCTGCGGCCAGAAAGATACTCACTGCTCTCATCTTCTCCAGTCTGCTCCAAGCTCAAAGTAAAAGCAACTCTCTCTGTAGTTTTGAGCTGATTCTTGGGAAATTCACTTCAGGAGCTACTGGTACAGTTATATCAGGCTGCAACTCAAAGTGGCTCACTCTACTTGCAAGGCTGTAAGGCCTTTTCAAAGTCAATAAGCTTTGGACTGCACACCGAAGGGGAATAAATCTATCACCCGGGGGTCACACAAACCTGCACGTACTCATGAAACCAGACGGATATTTCCAAATAACACCGTAGCAGATCTTTAGACAATTATACATAAATTACAATGAGGGTATGAGGATTTGTCTCATAAGACAGACACATATTAGTATATGGTGTACTATTTTGGTTTAGCTAGCCCAAATGCATAATCATTTTGTTTCTTTAATTTCCTTCTTTAATTATGCAAGAGCTACTTAGTTACTTAGAAACAACAGCTGTTTCCTGCTGATTAAAGACTGCATCAACAGAACGACAACAACCCCAGGAAGCTAAAAATATGAGGCGCCTCAGATGCATGACATTCTGAACAAGTCAAATGAAACAAACCTCCTCGATGTGGAGGCTGGTTAACTACCCTGAAGAGAAACTGAGTCCAAGTGAGTTTTGTCTTCTTAGTCACTGAGGGCATCAGTGTGGGAGTCACATGAGGAGAGAGGAGATCCCAGAAAACCAGGGAAAGTAGTTTAATGCCACTTAGAGACAACTGAGCAAAATGTGCAAAGTTTGCACGTCACGGGTTCAACCAGAACAAGAAGTTTTAGACTTCTGAAGTGCAGCCCACTTATTAGTTTGTTCAGTAATTATGGTTGCTTTTGTTATTTTGATTGGAGGATAAAAATCTAAAGTTGAAGTGGAGAGGTCATTGACATAAAGTGTTGTGTAAAAGTCTTGAACTGTCACTAAATTCTTTTGAATATTCTTTAAAGCAGCCAGAATTCCTGAAATCAATGCTAAAGTGCTCAGTTGGTTTTTCAGGCTTTCAAACTGAAGGTATTTCAAAGCTTTTTTTGCAGTAGCAGATAATTTTCTGAAGAATTCATCATTTATTTATGCAAAAAGAAAAGGCTAATAAAGAAATAAACCAGTGGTTTGTCTAAACATAAGAGACACATAACCAGCATGTCAGAAATGCTGCTGGGGGGTTTCCTGGGGCTCTCCCTTTCTCTTCTCTGGGAAAATAGGGGAAGCACCTGTGCTGGTCCTCCTTGGCCTCCCACGCTCAGGGGGCCATTTCAGATGTCTGGAACTCTGGGGGCTCTGGTCTCCCCGGTGTCTGCCTTGACGCCCTGGGGGGAAGGGTCTTTGGTTCCTAACAACCACTATTGAACATTTGTTCATGGCTAAATCTTACATTTAACAAGCACACTCTGATAAACTCCCCCAGGTGCTTGGATCCAGGTGCTTACAGATACACTTAAGGCCCGTTTACACTACAATTTTTTAACCGAGCCGAGACCAGTCCGAGCTCGGTAACCGAGATAACTCTTGTGTGTAAACGGTCAGCAGACTGAACCAGACCGCGCTAAACATAACCGGACCGCGCTAAATGCAGACCAGCTCTTAAGTAGGTCTCGGCCTGGTTTTATTTCTGGCCCAGTTTTTTGATAAAGAGCGCATGAGCAGACCGCGTCATCTCCTTACAGTCAGCTGACTGTCCGCGGGTTTTCCGGCAGTCTGGCTGCACGTCCCGGTTCACACTCCATTCAGACAAATTTCAGACATTCATAATAATACTAGCTTCCTTACCGTGCCACACGGTTTCCAGAGATGAATCTGCTTAGCAGCGCAATGAACCTCAGCGTCTGTCATTGTTTCCTGCGTCTGTAAATCCTTATTAGACGTTCGTTTGTCTCATCCACTTCCCAAAAAAGCCAACTTTCTCAAGTAAATTCATCAATGGTTGCCTTCTTCCCCTGACTCTCCGCAAACACCGAAATATCACAATATCAAGCATAACTTCCTGTTTTGTTTTGCTGAACGGGGCTATAAGGCCAGTTTACACTACATCTAAAAACCGAGCCATGCCGAGACCAGTCCGAGCTTGGTTCAGTTATCCAAGACAAGCCGACCCGTTTACACACAAAGCTTATCTCGGTTCCTTGGTTGCTCCTCGCCCCCTAGTGGCGATCTGCGGTACTACCGCTCTCTGGGATTGAAGGCGGTAGCAGAAAAACAAAACAGCGCAGCGCCCGTAACATTCAGGAAGTTATGCTTGATATTGTGATATTTCGGTGTTTGCAGAGAGTCAGGGGAAGAAGGCAACCATTGGTGAATTTACTTGAGAAAGTTGGCTTTTTGGGAAGTGGATGAGACAAACGAATGTCTAATAAGGATTTACAGATGCAGGAAACAATGACAGACGCTGAGGTTCATTGCGCTGCTAAGCAGAATCATCACTGGAAACCGTGTGGCACGGTAAGGAAGCTAGTATTATTATGAATGTCTGAAATTTGTCTGAATGGAGTGTGAATCGGGACGTGCAGCCAGACTGCCGGAAAACCCGCTGACAGTCAGCTGACTGTAAGGAGATGACGCGGTCTGCTCATGCGCTCTTTATCAAAAAACTGGGCCAGAAATAAAACCAGGCCGAGACCTACTTAAGAGCTGGTCTGCAGTCAGCGCGGTCCGGTTATGTTTAGCGCGGTCTGGTTCAGTCTGCTGACCGTTTACACACAAGAGTTATCTCGGTTACCGAGCTCGGACTGGTCTCGGCTCGATTAAAAAAGTGTAGTGTAAACGGGCCTCAAGGAACCGAGATAAGCTTTGTGTGTAAACGGGTCGGCTTGTCTTGGATAACTGATCCAAGCTCGGACTGGTCTCGGCATGGCTCGGTTTTTAGGTGTAGTGTAAACGGGGCTTTAGTTAGTTATCTTTGGCTGCCACTAAATACATCTCGAATTAAACTAAATTAACTTTTCATTGATATTATCATACGCGTTGGTTGTTTGTAACTGCGGTACTGTTTCTGTTGCCTTTGTTGCTCTTTCTATATCTCTTTCTGCAGGTGTAGAAGCAGACTCCAAGGATGTCATCTGGTACCCTCTTTTTCCTCTCCTCTAATTTTGTCACCTTTTCTCCCTTTTAATGTTTTACCTCACCCTTCTACATTTATTTCTTCCCCTTTTACCGTTTCTGTGTCCATTGAATTTGAAATAACCCCAAAATAATGTCTAATAAAGTTTCTTGCATGAGTATCAAGTGGAGCACTATGGCCAAAGCACTAAGGCTCCATTTGTGAAAGCAAATCTGTTGGGCTCTCTTTGGCATTAAGACAAAAAAAAAAAAAATCTGACTTCACATAACAATGAATTGTGGGTAAGACTAACACTTCAGAACATTTTCAAATATTTTATGAATAAATGTATATTCAGTCCATTTTCTACATTATACATTGTTAACTAAACTCATCATGTTTACATTTCTCTCTCTCTATTTTGAGAAATATGAATGTGATTTATATGAATTTAATATTTGGAAAAGACGTACACTTTAGTACAGTCCCCATGTTAAGATTAGTGAGTTTTAGCAGCTATGTCAATAAAGTGAAATTAAACCTGAACAAGTTAAAAAAAATACTGACTGTTGATTTGAGCAGGTAAATAAGATGATCTGCCAATAGAATAAGATTTTTGCATTTAAAATAGGAAAATTCATCTCCATCATCTCATTTCAAATGCATTATATCTAATTATTTTATTTTAGGGGTCAAAATACTCATTCCATTGGCAGATAATATTATTTACTTGCTCAAATCTAGGACAAAAACACACATTTTAAGAACATTTTACTTATTTTTAGATCCGTTTTTGCAGTGAAGCTGCCATTGTCCAAAAACTACTTAGAAAGACATTCAGAAAGCCTGAAGGTTTTATCAAGACGATATAAAAAGACTGTAGGAAAAGTCTGGCAGCTCACAAGGAACAGTTACACAGGGCTATACACAAACTGCTACCACAAGTAATCAATACTGAAAACTGTAGTCAGAAAATACTAACAAGTGGGGATGGCATTTACAGATATGTAAAGGTTTATGGACATTAGACTACAGCACTATACAGGTTTTTAATCCAATCTTTGTTATGATATTAAATGTCTCCTCAAGCAATCTGCCATTTTTAGTAAGTAAAGTAAGTAAAATTTGTTTTTTTCCTTGATTTGAGCAGGTAAATAAGAGTATTTGGCAATGGAATAAGATTTTTGCACTTAAAAAAGGAACTGCTCATCTCCATCTTCTTATTTCAAGTGCAGTATATCTAATTGTCTTAATTTAGGGGTAAAAATACTCCTGCTCAAATAAAGGAAAAATACACTCATTTCAAGAACATTTTCCTTACTTTTAGTTCCCTTTTTGCGGTACTCCAGGCTGTAGACTTATCTGAAGGTTAACAGTTTAACAGTTTCACCTGCTGTAAGCATTCTCCTTATTTGTGTTGAAATCACCTCTGTGACGCTCTTCCAAGATCATCTCCCTGAGTCAGCTTCCTGCTCATCTCGCCTTGTGAAAAAGGTTTTAGTATTTGATTGCTACGTCTGGATGTTTTGCAGTGACATGAAATAAATGTCAGAGATTTTCGCTCTGTGACACAGCCGTCAGCGACACGCTGAGCAGCTTCCGTCCCTGTCTTGCTTTTATGAAGCAGTTTTGCCAGAGGATGAAGCTCTGTATTCACAAGCCTGCTGAGCGTCAGCTGCACAGGAAGACAGCACAAAGTTTTGCGTATCTGCCGACATACACTGGGGCGTTTTAGCGGGACCTTTCAGCTCGGTTACTCTTTCAGACGTTTGCTCAAAGGCTGTTTTTCCCTCCACTGCACCCTCCTGATGGAAGGAAGGTCGCTCCCACAGATGGCGCAGCGATCTGCTGAACTGTTGGACACTTGGAACACGGATCGCCCTCAGAACCATCCGAGCCCGGCCCCACATGGACGCTCTAAACCACATTATAATCCGTTATCCCCCAAATCCCGACATCCACATGGTCGACTCTCTGTCCAGCTGGATCCGTCTGCTCCGGGACCAGCTGGACCAGCTGAGCAGACAGCAGAAACTAAATGTTTTCACTTTTTCTCAGCTCTCTCACTGGTTCTTTCCCTCCCGATTATTACCCTTCAGACTACTTCTCCCCTCCATCCCTGAGTGTATCCTATGAATTTTACATAGAATTTTGTTTTTTATCATGAGAGTCCCTGATTATAGGCATAGTTTGTATTTAAAAACGTGTAATTCTCTGTTTTGCTACCATGAATTATTTATGATTTACAAATTCATCACAAGTGCCATGGACTGACCCACTTTCAGAGATTCAGTTGCTGGTAAACCAATTTGTTGCTATTTAGTTTCTTGGGTCCACAGTTTTCACTGTTAGTTTCTGAGTGGGGAGAATCAGTGGAGAATGAACAGAAAGTGTGCCCAAATCAGGCAAAACATTATGACCACCTGCCTGATGTGTTGGTCTATCTTTTTTTGCCCAAACAGCCCTGACATTTCAAAGCCAGGCTCCCCTGGAGTCCTGAACTGCACATCAAGGGCATCTGGCACCAAGATATTAGCAGCAGATCCATAAAATAATAGGCATCAGATCAGACTTGTTTGTCCAGCACATCCCACAGATGCCCTACCTAATTAGGATTTGCAGAATCGAGAGGCCAAGTCAACACATTCAAGTCATTTTGGTGCTCCACACACACATATTTAACCATTTATATAGCAATACATCTTATTTCTGCGATGTACATAACACCCAGGACTGTACACCTTACCTCCTAATGTTTATACTGTATATATTTTTGATAATGTGACATTTTGATATTTCTGCTCTGTTTGGAGCTGGCTTTAATCTCGTTGTTCATGTGTACATGATGGCGCCGCACAGTGGTAGCCCACTGCTCCCTAAGGGGATGGGTTAAAATGCAGAAGAGAATTTCTCCATTGTGAGATCAATGATGTTCAATTATTTATTATTATTTACTATTTACAATGACAATAAAAGGCTTTCTGATCCTGAAACCAATCAGAGCAAGCAGTCCAGTACCCGAAGTAGCAAAGCAGCCTCAGACCATGACTTTATCGCCGCTATTTTTGGCTACTGTTCTTTTTCTGGAATACTGTGGTAGTTTTATACCCTTCCTGCCTCATCACCCCACAGAGAACTTTACTAATAATTTTGGAGAACACCAAGATATTATAAATTTTTTTCATACGTGAAATGGCCTTTAGTGTTCTGTTTGGTCAACAATACTATTAACCTTAGCACTCTCGTAATCTAACCTAAAAAATAACAGACTAACTTGTAAAAGAGGACCACAGAGGAATAACTAAAACATTCGGACCATTTGAACACAAATCTATTTAGTTACTTTTTACACTGCTCATGTGTGAGTTTGGTTTTATTTCCAGTGATGTTCATTTTGGGGATGAAATATTGTTTCTTGCAGGGGATCAACTGTAGCCACCATCAGCTGTCATTTTCCTGTGTTGAGAGGCAAAGGAGAGATGATGGTAAGGAGCCTCTGATTAGTTCAGTTTTCAGTCAGAGAGCTCATGGTCCATCTGTCCAAAGGTCCCCCACGTCATCTGACCGCCAGACAACAGGGACGTCTGCCCCACAGAGAGCCGGAGCCTTAAAAATAGGACAGCAATTCCCCCAGCAGCATAACACAGTGTCACTTTAATGTTGGGAGTGAATGTGTGTCGGCGCTTCGAGCCCAAAAAGGCGGAAATGTCACGATGAACTTACACATGCCCCGTCTCATGAGCCACAACGAAGGCGGAAGAGAAGCCGTCTTCATGGTTCAGGGTGCAGCTCCGAACCGGGTGGCACATTCCGGTAACTGGAGCGTAACCTGAGGAAAAGTTAGACGTCGAATTAGAACTATCCAGACCAGACGACCTTCTTCAATGCAGACTGTTACGCTTTCATGGGCTGATTTTTCACAAAGAAAATTGGGACTTTTTTCACATCTATGTTGTTCCAAAAAATAAGACAAGGAGTCTGCACTAAAGACAATTTTCAAGTTATAACCTCTTTTAGTATTTTTTTTTAATTTAGCAACAAAAGTTCCAATACCAATTTATTTATAAGGCACAATTAAAACGAGGTTGAAGTGTCTTACAGTTGGCCAATTTTAAAGGGTACAGAAACAGATAAATATTTAAAGGCAGCGCAAACATGGTTACACAATTAAAGCAACAGCTAGAAAAAACAAAACACTAGCATTTAAAGTTAAATAAAACAGCTCACCCGCTTTTAGAAGCCAATGAACGGAACTGAGTTTTTAAATGAGAATTAAAGATGGTTAGTGGTGGACCCTGCCTGATCTGCACTGTTAAATTGTTCCATAGTTTTGGATCCACAACTGCAAAAACTTTCCCAGCCCTGGCCCTGCAGTACGCCTTATGGGCTTTTAAGAACATCTAATCTGCTGACAGAAGGCGAGCGAGTTGGTACATAAGGATGCGTCAATTCAGAGAGATTAATAAAGTTGAGAAGCCTATAAATGCACTGAAATAATTTTAAAATGTATGCACAACTAAACTAGAAGGCAGTAAATTGCAGCCAGAATTGGTGCGATGCGCTTCCTTCCTTCATCCTCCTAGAAAATCATGCAGCAGCATTTTAATTCAGCAGGAAGCAAGAGAGAGAGAGCAGTCTGGAAAATGCCCAGGAGACGTCCAAAACTGACTGAGCCAGGCCATGTGAAATTCAAGGGTTTCAGTCTGCATAGCAGGTTGGTTAAAAACTGGATTTTACAACTGAAGTTACATGGCTGCCCAGTTTTAGGAAAATATCCATTTTAGTACTAAATTTGTTCTAAAGTCATATGTGGTGCCAAGGCTGCCATGGGATGGCAGGTTTTCACGCTGGGGGTTCTGATGATGGCATTTCTTACAAACAGCTTAACTTCTGTGTTTTTATGCAAGTAAAAAAAAAAAAGGATAAAAAAAATCCAGCACCATCCATCTGCGGATGTCAGTCAGACAGCAAATAGGATGGGGGCGGGGGAGACAGAGCCTGCACCATTTTTCCTAAGATAAACTTGACATTTGCCTGGATAAAAATCAGAAACAAAAACAGGGTATTTATGAAAGATGGCTGCAAGAACAATTAAAAAAAGCATGTAGTATCCCCTTCAGCGTCCAAGCTACAGTCAACTATGTAAGACATGAATAACTCCAGCTTTGGGAGGAGGATGCAGTGGTCAGTGCCGTCAAGGACCACTGTTAAATCCAACAAGACAAGAGGCTCAGAAAACCCAGAATCTGTTACTAAAATAAAATTGTAAGTCTTCCGTTAAGCTGATTCTATGCAGTGGAGAGTTTTTTTTTACCTGGAGTGAGACCTTTCGCAAACTTTGTGCTCGTCTAGGAAACTCTACAGGTGTAATTCAATTTTCAACTAAATTTAATTAAAGTTTATTTATATAGCGCCCATTCACAACACATGCCTTCTCAAGGCACTTTACAAAGTCAAAATCAATCACATGGTGTAAGCAAACACTGTTTTAAGCAGCTTAGAAGGCATCGAAGACAAGTTATACTCTGCCTCCAGCTATTGCTTAAAATGGAAAGAAATGCGTATAAAGCAGGCACCGGCGTCAATTCAGCACCAGAAGCGTCTCCATGGAAATAAAGGAAATTGCTAATAAATAACAAATCACCCTAGATTTATAATCCCGTACATAAAATATTATAAAATAAAAAAAAGGTACATTTTTTCTGTATATGATAAGAAGTATATGTCTTGCAAATAAGATGGAAATGTAAAAATATCTTAAACTTCATCTCAGTGTCATAGTTGCATTGAATAGAAAACAACATGCACTACTGTGTATTAAAATCTGTTCTTTGTGTTATTGTCTTTTTTTACTGAAACCCCTAAAAGATTCCCATACCTTACCATCATGGGGCTCATGTTTCTGAGAAGAAGGGCATGAATAACTTTCTTAAAGTAGGCCAGCTCTGACTGCATTTCTCTCATTTTGGACACAGCGTGTGTTTTCATGTGTCATGTGTGCATCAGGATTCAGACGGCACAAGAGACGCCGAGCGCACCACACGACAGGTAAGAACAGCGGGACACTCAGCTCAGAGAAAAGAAACTGCTGTGCCAGTAGGCAGCTTTAGAAGGATTCATTATGTTTAGCAAAATTTCCTACATTTCCTGCTAATTACATGTCCTTACAGTACTGGATAAGATCAGAAAATGGACTTGATGTTATTTTGTTCCCTGTTCGAGGAGTTTCGATTCAAAACTCAAAAAACTGCCCTCTCTGCCATCGTGGTGTTGTTGTATGGTCTGACAAAGTTCCACAATCTAAAGGCTGAGTTATACTCCCACGCTGGGTTGTGGCGCCGGTGTTGCCTGGGCGGGAGCCCATAGAAGCGCTGTAGACGTTTATACCCGACAAGACGTAGTTGCAGTATACGCCAAAAACACAGGAGGCAGTACTCAACATAACCAGTGGAAATGCAGTAAAGAGAGAAGAAACAGTTGATGTTGCACTTTCATAATGGCCGCGTGCAGTACTGTAAACAATCATACAGATTAGTTGGTGTGTTTGTGGCAGCTAAACAGAAATAAACGGAGGGCACTAGAGATGTAGTAGAAGACGGTTTTGTTCACCCGTTGCATACAGAGAGACGTGAGGATGGGGAATACAGGCTGTCTGTACAGCCCATAGAGATATTTATTTAAAAATACTTTGCTTTACTAAATAAAAGCTGATGGCTTTACATACTGTTGGATGTTGTTTTAGGCTTGATTTATGCTGCAAGTGATGGAAAATGGAAACTACAATCCTTGTTTTTACCCATAAACTTTGCCAATAAGCTCACCCCTGAAGGTATGCCAGTAATTTGCGTGTGCTGATTTTAAGTCACAAAATAAAAAGTACCAACAGATTATCCATCCATCCATCCATCCATCCATCCATCCATCCATCCATCCATTCATCCTCTTCCTCTTATCCGGGGTCGGGTCGTGGGGGTAGCAGCTTCAGTAGGGAAGCCCAGACGTCTCTCTCCCCGGCCACTTGGGCCAGCTCCTCCGGGGGAATCCCAAGGCGTTCCCAGCAGAGAGACATAGTCCCTCCAGCGTGTCCTGGGTCTTCCCCTGGGCCTCCTCCCGGTGGGACGTGCCCGGAACACCTCACCAGGGAGGCGTCCAGGAGGCATCCTGACCAGATGCCCGAGCCACCTCAACTGGCTCCTCTGGACGTGGAGGAGCAGCGGCTCTACTCTGAGTCCTCCCCGGATGACTGAGCTCCTCACCCTATCTCTAAGGGAGAGCCCAGACACACTACGGAGAAAACTCATTTCAGCCGCTTGTATCCGGGATCTCGTTCTTTCGGTCACGATCCAAAGCTCGTGACCATAGATGAGGGTAGGAACGTAGATCGACCGGTAAATGGAGAGCTTGGCCTTTTGGCTCAGCTCTCTCTTCACCACAACGGATCGGTACAGCGCCCGCTTCACAGCAGACGCTGCACCAATCCGCCTGTCCATCTCCCGCTCCATCTTCCCCTCATCTTTCCGTCATTGTTTAGTGATTCACTAAAGTATAAAAAGATGTTTCTGGGAAAATTTGACTATTTTTAATATTTGACTCTTCACATTAAAGAGCACAAACTGTGTTCATGAATGTTTACAGGTCTCATAAGTTCAAATCAAACTTTTTAATGATCTTAGTGACCTCCTATCTGTGATATGTCTTGATTATTACTGTTTAATTATTGTGGGAGACTTCAACTTTACGTTGAAAACCCTGAAGACAGAGGTGAAAAAGAACTGTGTGACACACTTAGAAACAGGGACATATTTTAGACTGAATCGTTACTAAGGGTCTAAACATTTCCAAGGTCAATGTAACTGATGTTGCCCTATCTGATCCCGTTTCTGTTACTTTTGAAAGCATAATTTCCAATGACTCAGTCAGCCAAAGGGACATCATAAGAAAACACACCTTTAAGGACGAAGCCTCTGAAACCTTTAACCACACATACTCTTCCACTTCCTCTTTGTCCTGTAACTCAGTAGATGAGCTAGTAGCTAACTTTCATTCTAAAGTTTCAGACATCATTGACTGCATTGCTCCAGTTAAAGTGAAGGTTGTTTCCGGGAAGAAAAAATCTCCTTGGAGAAATGCTCCAGCAGTTAGAGGTGAAAAAAGGGAATGTAGGAAAGCTGAACGCAGGTGGAGAAAGAACAGACTGCAGGTTCACTACGACATCTATAAAGAGAGACTTTACAGATATAACTTACAACTGAAAAATGCAAGAGAATCTTTCTTCTCTGAGATCATCAACAAAAACAGTAATAATGCTCGTGTCTTATTTGCCACAGTCGACAGGTTAACAAACCCTCCTGTGTCAGTGACTTCTGAACTCCACTCCACCAGGGCCTGCAATGAATTTGCTAACTTCTTTACTGAGAAAATCAGAGGATCAGTCTGTACATGAATATCAAGTTCAGTACCAAAGTTGTCTCCAACTAGAACTTATCTTGACAAAATGTCCCAATTCAGCCAAATAAACTACAAAAGCTTAGAGGAGATAATTCAGCAGCTAAGTTCCTCCTCCTGCTGCCTTGATGTTCTCCCCACAGCTTTCTTTAAGAACGTTCTGCCTGTCATAGCGTCTGATTTGACTCAGATAATAAACACGTCCCTTCTGTCAGGTGTTTTCCCCCAGTCCCTAAAAACAGCAATTATCAAAGCACTGCTGAAAAAGAACAATTTAGACAAACTACTCCACCAGAACTACAGGCCCATCTCAAACCTCCTTTATCAGTAAGATCATTGAAAAAGCTGAGTTTCAACAATTAAACACCTTCTTAACAACAACCAGCTGCTTTGACGTTTTCCAGTCAGGTTTCCTCACCACAGTACAGAGACCGCCCTTATCAAGGTGTTTAATGACATCCATATAAATACAGACTGTGGAAGAACCTCAGTGCTGGTTCTATTGGACCTTAGTGCAGCATTGATACTGTTGATCACTCCATCCTGTTAGAGCGCCTGGAAAACTTAATAACAATACTTAATACTTAACAATCCTACTTAAAGGACTTTTTTGTATCAGTAGGTAACTTTACATCAGAGATGACAAAGATCACATGTCGGGTTCCCCAAGGGTCCATCCTGGGTTCCTCCTGTTCAATATCTACATGCTCCTCTAGCTCTGATCATAAAAACATCATCAGCTACCATCACTATGCAGACGACACACAGCTCTACATCACCATGTCACCAGGTGACTATGAACCAGTTCAGGCACTGAGGAAATGCCTAGAAGAAATCAATGCCTGGATGTACCACAATTTTCTTTAGTTGAATAACAAAACAAAACTGAAGTAATAATCTTTGGACCAATAGAGGAGGCAAGGCAAGGCAAGGCAAGGCAAGGCAAATTTATTTATATAGCACAATTCAGTACACAGACAATGCAAAGTGCTTTACATGATTAAAATATAGGAAATAAAGCAGAAAAAAAGTAAGTAGGAAAAAGCAGTTGGATTATATATATAAAAAGGAGAGATCAAAGGTTAGCACACAGCTTCAGCTGCTTCAGCTAGAAACCACTGATCAGGCCCGAAACCCGAGCGGAGCATTTAGTTCCTATGCTCCACTGATCTGGAACAAACTCCCAGAAAACTGTAAAAGTGCTGAAAGTTAAAGTTCCTTTAAATCAAGATTAAAACACATTTGTTTAGGATTCCCTTTAACTGTTTTAGTTAAACTGTTTTACTGAAACATCGTTAGTTCAAGTTTGTAGATCATCTGTTTTTAATATTTGCTTTTAGTTTCCATTTTCCATGTTTTATATTTTTTTATTCCAACTTGCTTTTATTCTGTTTTTATTTTCCTATGTTTTAATCATTTAAAGTACTTTGCGTTGTCTTTGTACTGAAATGTGCTATAAAAATATATTTGCCCTACCTTTGCCTCAAGCTAGCAGCTTCTTTGTACAGTCAAAGATCTGAATGAAAACGATATTTATGAAATATTTTTGTAGTTCCTGATGTTTCATAATTTGTAAAATTGTATGTGTAATGTCTTTTTTGCTGTTTTTGTCCAGGTCACCCATGTAAACGACGCTTTAAATCTCAACGGGTCTTTTCTGGTTAAATAAAGGCATAACAAAAAAATCCTTTCATTTCTGGGCTTTATCTGTTTGTAATTAAAGGTTTATTCTAAATTTAGGTCCAATAAAACCACAAAATAAACCACCTTTTCCAGTAGTACCAATAGAGGGCGTTTTGGATCGATATGTGTCACTTTTTAGGCCTTTTCATTGGCCTAAAACTTACAATGACTGAAAACCGTTACTATTTTTAGAACCTGCTTCTATGTGGTTCCTAGAGTCGGCCCTAAGGCACCGTATCATAATGTTGACTGGTCTCTTGGCCAGGGGATAGAGTCACTGCTTTCAAAAGAAGAGTGACTCCAGAACCAGAATCAAACCCGCTATATTTAAAAACACACAGAACAGCAACAAAAGCTTAGACTTAGACAGACTTTATCATTGTTCAGCGGCACAACAAAATTTTGTTGCAAGGCTCTGAGTAAAAAAAAAAAAAAACGACAGAAAAGAAAATTCTAAATATAAGTTTATTTGTCATTTCAGAACCGTGGTCCAATGCAGAGGTACACCAAATTTCATTTCAAACATTTCAAATATCGTCTTTTTGTCTCACAGCACCACCTTGCTGTGACGACCGCGCCCACATTGGTGCCGTATTCAGTTGCACATATATAAAGAGAGATGGTGCTGAATTTTAATATTGAGACTTTTCTAACTCTTTTGCCCAGAGGAACATTGACCGTGCTTTGGTTTTGTGTCATGGTGGTGAAGTTATTTAAATCAATACCAGCAAATACACCAACATATTGATCATCAACACTAGAATCAACAACATCCTCCTCAGGAGGGTTGAACAGTGCCTGTTAGGCATCGGTTATTTATATGAACTAAGTTGCTGAGACAAAACACATCAATATCAGGAAAATATGATCCTTCAGTCACATTCAATCTAAATGGAGACTTGGACCGCTTATTCCTAAATAGCTTTAACCAATACGGGTGCATAAAAATTTAAGAAATTAACACAAGTATGTCCTTTTAAATACTTAAATTAAAACCAAACACCAACTTAGAATACAGTCTTGTCTGAAAAAGTTTTGTTATTTGTTTTCAAATTAGTTGAACACAAATAACAAATGATGTTTAACAAACTGTCTCTAATATTGATCTCTGTTAGATTGAGCAAATATTAGCTTTTGAAAGAGGTAACCGTTTTTTCTAAAACTTTCCGAAATGATTTGTCTTTTTTAACAATAAACTGGGGAAACATAAAAGCCACACATTAGAAAAATGTATCAGCAAGGACAAGATATGAAAAAAAATGCAACGCTAATCTGTCTTCATAAAATCCTATTTTGATGCACGTTAATCCCCTTAATTTGGTTCCATGTGAAATGTGTTAAATTGCCTGTTCAACTAGAGTAAAAAGTGAAATCTCACAGGTCTCCCTTAACATAAATGGGCAAGGTGAACATTCCACCATCAATTTTGGCGGAGAGCGGAAAAAAGAAGAAGAGGGCTTTCTACTCAGGGGACAGAGAGGAGCAACGTAGAGTCCAGCGGGAGCTCCAGTGGAGGATCAGGGCGGCAAAAAAGGATTATGGGAAGAAGATGGAGGAGCAGCTGGTGCAGAACAACGTCAGAGATGTGTGGAGAGGTCTGAAGAACATCTCTGGCTTTGGGCAGAGGACCAGCAGGGCTGCAGATGGTGACACCAAGTCTGCAGATGAGTTGAACAGGTTCTTCACCCGGTTTGACCCCCCCACACACACACACACACACTGGCCCCCTCCCTGCCGTCAACTCTCAACACGTCTCCAACCCCCAGCCCTCCAGAGATCAAACCTCCCCCCACCGCCACTCCCATCAACCCCCGACCCATCCACACCTTCGGTCCTGCCTTCCTCCCCCCTCACAGTCACACCAATGCAGGTGAGAGGACAGCTGATGAGGCTGAAACAGAGGAAAGCCTCAGGACCGGACAGCATCCCCCCCAGGCTGCTGAGGACCTGTGCAGATGAGCTCTGTCAGGTCCTCAGCTACATCTACAACCTGAGCCTCAGCCTGGGGGTGGTGCCCACCCTGTGGAAGACCTCCTGTGTGGTACCGGTTCCCAAAACATCTCACACCAGGGAACCGGCCCACTTCAGACCAGTTACTCTGACCTCCCACCTGATGAAGACCATGGAGCGCCTCATCCTCTGATGAAGACCATGGAGCGCTTCATCCTTGCTCACCTACGCACCGTGGTGAGCCCCGCCCTGGACCTGCTGCAGTTTGCCTACCGGCCCAACATCGGAGTAGAGGACGCCATCATCTACCTGCTGCAGCGGGCGCTCACCCACCTGGAGACCACCGGGAGCGCTGTGAGAGTCATGTTCTTCGACTTCTCCAGCGCTTTCAACACCATCAGACGGGTGCTGCTGAGGGAGAAGCTGGAGGACGCTGGGGTGGACAAACATCTGGCTGACTGGACCATAGACTACCTCACTGACCATAGACCACCTCACTGACCATAGACTACCTCACTGACCATAGACTACCTCACTGACCATAGACTACCTCACTGACCATAGACTACCTCACTAACCATAGACTACCTCACTAACCATAGACTACCTCACTGACCATAGACTACCTCACTGACCGCCCTCAGCACGTACGGCTGCACGGCTGTCAGTCAGAGGTGGCACTCTGCAGCACCGGGGCCCCCAGGGCACCGTTCTGTCTCCGTTTCTTTTCACCCTCTACACCTCGGACTTCACCTACAACACGGACAGCTGCCACCTTCAGAAGTTCTCTGATGACTCGGCCATTGTGGGCTGTGAGTCTGAGGGGAACGAGCTGGAGAACCGGTCGGTCATCATGGACTTTGTGGACTGGTGTGAGAAGAACGATCTGTGCTTAAACACCAGTAAGACCAAGGAGATGGTGATGGACTTCAGGAGAAGACCCCCACCTCTCTCACCTGTGAACATCCAGGGGCAGGACATAGAAACTGTGGAGAGTTTCAGATACCTGGGTGTTCACGTCAACAATAAACTGGACTGGACTCATAACACAGACGCCCTGTATAAGAAGGGCCAGAGCCGCCTCCACCTCCTCAGGAGGCTGAGGTCCTTTGGAGTGAGCAGGCCTCTGCTAAAGACCTTCTATGACTCTGTGGTGGCCTCAGCCCTCCTCTACGCTGTTGTCTGCTGGGCCCCTGGCAGCAGAGAGGGTCAGAAAGAGGCTGAATAAGCTGGTGAGGAAGGCCACTTCTGTCCTGGGCTGCTCTCTGGACTCTGTGGAGGAAGTAGCTGAGAGGAGGGTGTTGTCCAAGCTCACATCCATCATGGACAACACCTTCCACCCCCTGCACCAGACTGTAGAGGAGCTGAGCAGCTCCTTCAGTGCCAGACTTAGACATTCTGTCTGTAAAAAGGAGCGTTACCGCAGGTCATTCATTCCTGCTGCTATCAGATTATACAATGCTGCACTGTAACTGTAACTATAACTGTAACCATAACTGTAACCATAACTGTAACCATAACTGTAATAACTAATGTGCAATTCTATTTAATACACTGTGCAATAATCCTGAAAGAAGTGACTTCTGCTGCTATTACCACCTGAATATATGTCAATACATATGTATATAAGTCACTGTGAATGTACATAAGATATCCTCTGCCTTATTTCTATTTTGTATTTTTATTCTTATTTTTCTAATCTACTTCCTTTTTTGATCCACTGTATAAACGAGGACACACTGTATATAACTGATGCACCTTTTCCTACTTTTGGCACCTTTTTCTGATTATTGACTACTGAGCCGATGTGACATGTGAATTTCTCCAATGTGAGATCAATAAAGCCTATCTTATCTTATCTGCATAATTGTTAAGCAGCTTCTTTTCCTCAGGCTAAATGGGCCAGAAAAGATATGCGACTGTGAAAATTCCAAAAATTGTAAAAAAGACTTTCAGATGGATGTAGCACTCTAGAAACTGCCAAGATGTTGGGGCGTGATCACAGAACCTTCAAACGTTTTGCTGCAATGTCAAGAGGGTCGGAAGAAACACAAATTAACTGCAAAAGATCTGAGAAGAATCAAACGTGAAGCTACCAGGAACCCATTATCCTCCTGTGCTGTCATATTCCAGAACTGCAACCGAGCTGGAGTGCCCAGAAGTAAAAGGTGTTCAGTGCTGAGAGGCATGGCCAAGGTAAGGGAGGCTGACACCCGACTACCGCTGAACAACACACAGAAGTTGAAACATCAAGACTGGGCCGAGAAATGTCTGAAGACAGATTTTTCAAAGTTTTTATGGACTGGTGAGATGAGAGTGACTCTTGACGGACCAGATGGATAGCTGGACCGGTAATGGGCACAGAGCTCCACTTCGCATCAGACGCCAGCAAGGTGGAGGCGGGGTACTGGTATGGGCTGGTATTATCAAAAATGAGCTAGTTGGACCTTTTTGGGTTGAAGATGGACTCAAACTCAAGTCCAAAGCCAACTGCCAGTTTTTAGAAGAGACTTTCTTCAAATAGTGGAACAATTCAATTCAATTCAATTCAATTTTATTTATATAGCGCCAAATCATGAAACATGTCATCTCAAGGCACTTTACAAAATCAAGTTCAATCATATTATACAGATTGGGTCAGATTATACAGATTGGTCAAAATGTCCTATATAAGGAAACCAGTTGATTGCATCAAAGTCCCGACAAGCAGCATTCACTCCTGGGGAACCGTAGAGCCACAGGGAGAGTCGTCTGCATTGTACATGGCTTTGCTGCAATCCCTCATACTGAGCAAGCATGAAGCGACAGTGGGAAGAAAAACCACCCATTAACGGGAAAAAAAAACCTCCGGCAGAACCGGGCTCAGTATGAACGGTCATCTGCCTTGACCGACTGGGGTTACAGAAGACAGAGCAGAGACACAACAAGAGAGACAAAAAGCACAGAAGCACACATTGATCTAGTAATCTGTTCTACATTAGATGGTAGTAACGGGTGAGCCGTCTTCTCTGGATGATGTCAAAGTTAACAAGGAAAAGTCTGCATCTTTCAAGAAGACCATGATTTTTATGCAGCACAAAGCTCCATCGCATGCGTCCAGGTACTCCACTGTGTGCCTGGCCGGCCAGTAAAGACCTTAAAGATGAAAGAATAATGACGTGGCCCCTTCCTCATCTGACCTAAACCCCACTGAGAATCTGGGGCCTTCTTAAACGGGATATTTACGCTGAAGGACAACAGTACACCTATGAACGATGTCCGGGAGGCTGCGGCGGCTGCTGCTGCACAAAAGTTAACAGATCAAGAAACTGACGGACTCCGTGAATGGAAGGCTGCTACCTGTTCCTGAAAAGAAGGGTGGCTATACTGGTCACTGATTTTCTTTTTTTTCTCTTTTGGAGATGTCAGAAATGTTTACTTGTAAATTTTGAGTTGTCTGTTTATTAATTTCACTTTACACGCTGAAAATAAACGAGTGAGAGGGGAAAATTGTCATTTTCTGAACACTAATAGTTGCCAAATTATTGTGCACACATAGGTATTCTCCTAACAAAGCCAAAATCTAATTTTTACTTAAACATAAATATTCAGGTTTGAGGTTTATTGACATTTTGGATTGACAAAGAGCATTGTAGTTCAAAAATAAAACTGATCCTCAAAACTACAACTTGCCTAATAATTGTGCATGTTTAGTTTGTTGCACTGAAAAAAAACTTCTTCTGATTGTTCAAATTCTTATTTCTGTATAAAATATGGATGCATTCATTTATTATTCTTATACCACCCGTGATGTACTCCATTTTTTTCCATTTGGCGATCGAGTCTGACCCATCGGTTAAGAGGGAATTGGGGACACAATCTCTCGCGAGAGGGAAGGAAATGGTAACTTGCAGTAAAACAATTACACGTTTTACAACTTTTTACGCGTTTCGTCACACTGATGCATTGATTCTACAGCTTATGTCACTTTTTGTAAACATTTTCAATTTTGTGCCTTTTTTTTTGCTAATGTTGTTTTCTCCCCTTATGGTCCTTTTCATTCTTTGATGTGACTAGAAAGCACAGCTTCAGATTGCTGAACGTCAGCCTGAAGTGCCTTGACCGTCTTCTTGCTGTTAACCATCCATCCCAACCTCCAGACACTTCAGTCCCTTTGCGGTGCCACGTCCAAGGAGAATGTTGACAGCTGCACTTAATGCTGTCGTTTCCCGATTTGAGACAAAGCTATTTTTGTCACTTTAAGGTTTCGACAATCTTTACCTATAGGTTTCACCTCCATGATCACGGTTCTCTTTGTAATTAAGTACTTTGCAGATTTTCTTGATGATTGATATCATGCTCTGCCTCAATCCATTATTCTAGTGTTTATCAATACCGCGCCACCACGTATATTTTTAGCCATGCGGTGCTATTTAAATGGACCAGATAAAACATTGTCCGTGTGCAGCTCTCTAAAAGCAGGAGCTTGCTACTCTGACACATCCAGGTGAGTTTTCACACAATGCAGAGGGAAAGGGGCTGACTTCCTGTTTGCGGTAAGGCGTATTGTGTCACTTCCTGTTGTTGCTGTGTGAACGACGGATTTTTGCTCCAGGCTCTCTCGCTTTTTATCTTTAAACCTCTTTGCTGTAACACCTGTTTCCAAACATAAGCACTTTTAAAACATTTTCGGTGGCTGCTCATCACGTTTGGGAACTCCTCGTGTTTCACACGGTTTGTTCTTTGGCGTGATAACAGGGCGCTAGCCTAGCGTTAGCCTAGCGTTAGCCAAGCCTTAGCCTCATAATGGCTTCTCCGTCTCTGACTAAGTCTCCTATCTGCTGCTCTCTGTGTCAGATGTTCAGTTATTCCTCTGCCTCCTTTAGTGATAATGGTACATGTAATAAATGTAGTATTTTTGTAGCTTTGGAGGCGAGGGTGTCAGAACTGGAGACCCGGCTCCGTGCTGTTGAAAAACCAGCTGATAGCCGCTCCTTTGCTAGCGCGGAGCCACAAAGAGTAACTTCACGTAGCGAACAAACAGCCGCACTCGAACAGCCGGTTAAGCAGGCCGGCTGGGTGACGGTTCGTAGTAAGCATAGCTCTAGATTTCAGCCCCCAGACCACCACCAACCCATCTGCGTTTCTAATAAATTTTCCCCTCTGAGCGACAGTCCCGCCGAGGATCCGACCTTAATTATTGGCAGCTCCTTACTAAGAAACGTGGCACTAGAGACACCAGGGACCATAGTTAAATGCCTGCCAGGGGCCAGAACGGGCGACATAGAATCCTACCTAAAACTGCTGGCTAAGGATAAGCGTAAATACAGTAAGATTGTTATTCACGCTGGCGGTAATGACACCCGGTCACGCCGATCAGAGGTCACCAAAGTTGGTGTTGCTTCGGTGTGTGAGTTTGCTAAAACAATATCGGACTCTGTAATTTTCTCTGGTCCCCTGCCTGATCTGACCAGTGATGACATGTTTAGCCGCATGTCATCATTCAACCGCTGGTTGTCTAGGTGGTGTCCAGGAAACGACGTGGGCTACATTGATAACTGGCAAACTTTCTGGGGAAAACCTGGTCTGATCCGGAGAGACGGTATTCATCCCACTTTGGATGGTGCAGCTCTTCTTTCTAGGAATCTGGCCGGATTTATTAGTTCTCCTAAATGCTGACAACCCAGGGTCCAGACCAGGAAGCAGAGCCATAGTTTAACACACCTCTCTGCAGCTTCTGTACTGTTACCCACCCATTACCCTATTGAGACGGTGTCTTTCCCACGGCCAAAACTTAACAGATCAAAAACTGATCTAAAGAGAACAAATCCCTCCAAAGACTTTGTTAGTTAATGAATTGATTTCTGATAAAGAGATTGATTTGTTTTGTCTCACAGAAACCTGGTTACAAGAGGACTACGTTAGTATAAATGAGTCAACTCCATCCAATTATTTAAATTTCCACATTCCCAGATCTGTGGGAAGAGGAGGAGGAGTGGCAACCATCTTTCAGTCTGATTTATTAATTAGTCCCAGGCCAATTAATAACTACAGTTCTTTTGAACATTTAACCCTCAGTTTCCCTCATCCAAACTGCAAAGCAATAAAACCTCTTCTGTTTATTGTTTTGTATCGTCCACCAGGCCCTTACTCTCAGTTTTTGGATCAGTTGTCAGATTTCTTATCTGATTTGGTGTTAAATACTGACAAGGTTATTATAGTGGGTGATTTTAACATACATGTTGACACTGAATGTGATAACCTTAGTGTAGCCTTTAAAACTATCCTAGATTCAATTGGTTTTGCTCAAAATGTGCATAAGCCAACACACTCTCGGCTCCATACTTTGGACCTTGTGCTGACATATGGCATTGATTGTGAAGAATTAACAGTATTCTCTCACAACCCTGTCCTATCTGATCATTTTTTAATAACATTTGAGTTTAATCTAACTGAGTTCTCCACCCCCAAAAGAGGGTTCCATTATAGTAGATCTTTATCGGATAATGCTGTATCAAAACTTAAAGAGTCTGTCCCCCTTTTAATATCCTCAATATTGCAGAAATGCCCTGTAGATGGCAGCAATGCTGTTTCTTCCCATTCACAAATCGATACCTTTGCTAACAGTGTGACTTCCTCATTGCGTTCTGCATTAGATAATGTAGCTCCCTTGAAAAAGAAGGTGATAATTCACAGGAAGGTGGCTCCCTGGTTTAATTCAGAGCTGCGTTCCTTGAAGCACAATGTTAGGAAATTGGAGAGAAAATGGCGCTCTACACATCAAGAGGAATCCTACTTAATCTGGAGGGACAGTCTATTGTTGTATAACAAGACCCTTCGCAGAGTTAGAGCAGCATATTTTTCATCATTAATTGATGAGAATAAAAATAATCCTAGATTTCTCTTTAGTACAGTTGCCAAACTTACTCAGAGCTGCAGCTCTGTTGATCCATCCATTCCCTTAGCTCTTAGTAGTAATGATTTTATGGGATTCTTCATAAATAAAATTGATGCCATTAAAAATAAAATAATTGGCATCTTCCCAAACATGATTACCTCATCCCCAGTAAGTAAGGCAGCATTGGAGGAATCTTTAGAACCTGCACAGTGTTTGAACTGTTTAGAAGCAGTAGAGCTTTCTGAGCTATCTAAAATATTAGCTTCATCTAAACCTTCTACCTGTATGTTAGACCCAATCCCAACCAAGTTGTTTAAGGAGGTATTCCCTTTGATCAGTGGTCCTATTTTAGACATGATTAATCTATCCTTAGTAAATGGATATGTACTTTACTTAAGAAACCTTCTCTTGATCAAGATGAGTTAGTAAATTACAGACCTATATCTAATCTTCTTTTCTTATCTAAAATTCTTGAGAAAGTAGTTGCTAATCAACTATGTGAACATTTACAAAGTAATGACCTACTTGAGGAGTTTCAGTCAGGCTTCAGAGCTCATCATAGCACTGAAACAGCTCTGGTGAAGGTCACTAATGATATTCTCATGGCCTCAGATAATGGACTTGTGTCTGTACTTGTCCTGTTAGATCTCAGTGCTGCATTTGATACAGTTGATCACAATATTCTCCTACAAAGACTTGAGCATACTGTAGGGATTAAGGGGAAAGCATTAGGCAGGTTTAAATCTTATCTGTCTGACAGATTCCAGTTTGTTCATGTTAATAATAAATCTTCTTCAAACTCTAGGGTCACCTGTGGAGTACCACAGGGTTCAGTCCTTGGACCAATTCTCTTTACTATATATATGCTTCCGATCGGCAAAATTGTCAGACAGCATGGGATTAATTTCCACTGTTATGCTGATGACACTCAGCTATATTTATCCATAAATCCTGATGAATCCAATCAATTACTTCGACTGCAGTCATGTCTTGATGACATCAAAAGCTGGATGACTTTAAATTTCCTGCATCTAAATTCTGACAAGACCGAAGTTGTAATCTTTGGGCCAGAGTCCTCAAAAAATAAACTTCTTAACCAATCACTTAATCTGGGTGGCATTAACTTGGCCTCTGGTAATAAAGTAAAAAATCTTGGTGTTATTTTTGACCAAGACATGTCATTTAAATCCCATATTAAACAGGTTTCCAGAGTTTCCTTTTTTCACCTCCGGAATATCGCCAAAATTAGAAACATTCTGTCCAGGGGTGATGCTGAAAAACTAGTCCATGCATTTGTTACTTCAAGGCTGGACTATTGTAATTCTTTACTATCAGGAAGTCCACAAAATGCAGTTCAAAGTCTTCAGCTGATCCAAAATGCCGCAGCAAGAGTTCTGATGAAAATCAACAAGCGGGATCATATTTCTCCAATTTTAGCTTCCCTTCATTGGCTTCCTGTTAAATCAAGAATAGAATTTAAAATTCTTCTTCTAACGTATAAAGCCCTTAATAATCAAGCTCCATCATATATCAGAGCTCTGATTACCCCGTATGTTCCTAACAGAGCACTTCGCTCTCAGACTGCAGGTCTGCTGGTGGTTCCTAGAGTCTCTAAAAGTAGAATGGGAGGCAGATCCTTTAGCTATCATTTCAGCTTTTAACTTTTTGTTCTCTCTCTTTTATCTTCATAGTAGGTACACCTGGTCTGGCGTTCAGTTAACTGTGACATCATCCAGTGAAGACGGCTCACCCGCTATTATCATCTAATGTAGAACAGATTACTAGATCAATGTGTGCTTCTGTGCTTTTTTGTCTCTCTTGTTGTGTCTCTGCTCTGTCTTCTGTAACCCCCAGTCGGTCGAGGCAGATGACCATTCATACTGAGCCTGGTTCTGCCGGAGGTTTTCCTTCCCGTTAATGGGGAGTTTTTCTTCCCACTGTCGCTTCATGCTTGCTCAGTATGAGGGATTGCTGCAAAGCCATGGACAATGCAGACAACTCTCCCTGTAGCTCTACGCTTCCCCAGGAGTGAATGCCAAGGACCGCGGAACGGGTAGGGCCGGTAGGGCCGCGGCCCTACCTACTTTTTATGATGAAGTCCTCCCCCGCGCTTGTCTCTCTCAATACCCCCCCCCCCCCCCGCTCGCGCGTGTCTCCATGCGCCCGACCAATTTGAAATGCGTTCCGCGGTCCTTGGTGAATGCTGCTTGTCGGGACTTTGATGTAATCAACTGGTTTTCTTATATAGGAACATTTTTGACCAATCTGTATAATCTGACCCAATCTGTATAATATGATTGAACTTGACTTTGTAAAGTGCCTTGAGATGACATGTTTCATGAATTGGTGCTATATAAATAAAATTGAATTGAATTGAAAGGAATCAGCAATGGCCTTAGAGACGCAGTTGATGTTGCTAATCAATCTGGGAAGGGTTTGAAGGTCATTTACAAACAATTTCAAGTACATCATTCCAAAGTAAGTGGGATTATTCGTGAATGCAAAGCATTTAAGATGGATGGAATATGTGTATAGCTCCCACCCCCCCCCCCCCCCCCAAAAAAAACAATAATTACACTTAGCTCTGGGATCACAAAAAGATAAAAAAAAAACTCAGGCCTTAAGCAAAAAAATAGCTTCCAGAGTCAACAAATTTGAAATCTTGTCCCACTTCACAGAGTAACCTTATTTATTAATTTTTATGAATGTTTCCTGCTTAACTCTAGGAGAGGCTTTATTTTCAGGCTCTCTAAAAGTCCCCACTATCTAAAACTTGCAAATGGTTTTATCCGATCTGACTTGCAGGTTGTGGTGTGTGGAGACAAGTGGTCTCTCTCGTAAATAATGTGGAAATATTGAAACAAAAAACAAAATAAAAAAATCAAATGCCCAACAAATAACCTCGCTGTATTTTCCAAGTCCGAGACCAACATCCATCTCCTGACCATCTGAACAGCGCATTTCGTTTTCTTTTTTTCAGAGAAGAGCATCTTAGTAAACAACTATAGAGTGAGAAGATGTAGCCGCCTGGAACACCAAAATCACGTTGCCTGTAAATTAAAGACTTAGGGTTAGAACGAGGTGCGTTAAAAGGAGGCAGATTAGGTGTTAAAAAAGCAGGAATTTCAACAGCTTTCTATGTTTTACACAATCGCTGCATGCTTTGCTTATAAAAAGTAACGGTTGTTGGAGGAAATGCACCAGCACTTGTGAATCAGAGTAACCAAATTAAAATATCTGTCTCTCACCCAATGACCACTGGAGACAGGCACCAGCCAGCCGGCGACCCTGCATGGATAAGGTGGCATAGATAATGCACGGACGGGGGAATAAAAATGTCTACCTAAATGTAGGTTCTGCAAACAGAATTTTTGTTTTTTACTACAATTTTCCCTAAGAGCCGTCCTTCACCACCATGATGTATCAAAGGTAATGTGGGTTTGCCACAAAGCGCTTTGACATCCCTGGGTATGGAGCAGGTTTTTAAAGTCTCCCAGCTACTGCTCTAAGGCAATTTAGAGAAAGCAATTAACCAAATTAATCGTGCTGGTTTTGGACTGTAGGAGGAAGCTGGAGTACTGGGAAAGAACACATGCATGCACAGGGAGAACATGCAGACTAAATGCAGAAAGACACCAGGGGTTCGAACCCAGGACCTTCTTGCTCAAAGGCAACAGTGCTACCAACAGAAACTTTTTTTGTTCAGTTTTTGATTTAAACTTAGCTTTTTTTAATTTACTTAGTATTTCATAAGGCCTGGTAAAGCACTAGAAAATGTATTTTCTAACTTATGGTAGCAGTTTCACATTTGATTGTTCACAATCTGGTATAATTTAAAGCAGAAAAAAAGACAAAAATAAAACAACAACACCTGATACTTTAGTAAAGGCCAAAATCTGCTTGCTTTCAATGTTTCCCATTAAATTATTATCTTCTGTTCTCCGTCATTGGGCTGAAATCTGGCACATCCGTCTGTTGAAAAGCGCCTGTCTGAACGATTCAACTTCAAAACACGTCACACACAGAAACAGAAACACAGGAGCTTAATGATATTCAGATCTAATCTTGTCCAAGTCCAACCATAGCTCAGGGTAAGACCACAAAGTCCTGACTGTATGATGTCTCTTCCCACACAGACCTGAAGTCATTTTATTTTACTTGTAGCGTCTATAGGAAGTCATAAACCCAATCAAGCCTTAATGTCCTTGAAGGAATCAAAGCAGATTAAAGTTGCCTTGTGTGAGGATTGTTATAGTTGATTGATTTCAGCCACAAGGTAAGACCTGGTGGTTTGTTCACCCTGATTGAGTTTAAGCTCTAAACCAATGTAATATAAAAAGGTGAATAAAAAAATACAAATATGGTAATTTACAAGCCTGCAGAGCAACTGTCCTTTTCTTTTTTGTTCTTGAGAAACAAGAGCAAGCTCTAAACAACCTGACATTTACTTACAACTGAAGTAAGTTTGGGGGCTCAGTATTAGTAGTGGTACATTCAAGTACCCCCTGTAAATGACATAACTCAGACTACAGCGGCTATAACAGCTTAATCTCCCAACATTCTTGTCGCAAAACTTTACTGTAGTCTTTTGCTCAAAAGTTTCCAAATGCGAGCATTTGTGATTTCAGAGTTCTTTTAACAGAGGATTTGTGTTGCTAAAGGAGGAAATCTGATCAGAACAGCAGATCGTTTTATACTGACGCTGTTCCAAAAGGAGTGATAATCACATTGCTGTAAGCAAACTTCTGTCTTGTTCAGCAACTAAATGTCCTGAAAACAATAATTAGGGCAGATCCAGGAGGTTGGAAAGTCAAACTTTTGTTTTCTTCACAACAAAAAAAGTTAAAATTAATACGATTGAAATGAGCAGCTGTTTAATGCACTGTGTTTCTCTGAAGGTCAGATTCTCAGCCTAACAGGAAACGTTTCATAGATAATGCCTGTTTAATCTAAATTTAAACTGACTTGGATAAAATTCTTACTGAATATTCTTCATTTCAAAATAAATGATATTCCTAAACAAACATTTGTAAGAAAACAGATTTCAAAACGTGCAGTATCTTTTTTTTTCAGGAGAGCAGGGCTAAATAAAAAATGTAAGCATCTTGTGAGATGTTTAAATTCATCATCTATTCTTTATAAAATAGTTTTGAAACCGGATGGCCTTAAACTGAATCTATGGGCTGTGGAGGATGTTGGTCATGTTAATCCTACTTTTTTTTACCAGATTCTCCGTCACTTTAGTGAAATGCTAGCGGTTTAAATACCATGTTTACATGGAGATGCAATTTCTACTTTTGTTTAGTAGTCAATGTCAGAGGATCTTAACTCACATACAGAAAAACAGACCATTTAAAAAAATAAAGATAGAACAGATCTAAATAGAAATTGCAGTCATGTTTTTAATTTTTTTAAATTATGAAGCTTTTTAGCAAGCCTACTACAACATTTGCTGATAACAATGAGACATTAATCTTATATGTCATACTTAAATGTAACGTCCAGGCCGTGTGTGTACTGTTTTCCCAAGAAAACCAAACTCGATACCTGGACGATATAGAAAAAAAGCATATCGATAAAATAAAAATCATACTGATCGATATCGATAATTATAGAAAAATTCAAAACATATATTTTAAGTGCAGCCCTGGCCATTTTAAGAAGCCTTTGACTGAAGAGACTCTGTTTTCCAATGACAATGTCATGAAGAGGATGTTCAGGATTGTCCATAATTTTCTTGATTTTATGCAAAATCCTTCTTTGCATCATCGTCTCCAGAGGTTTTACAGTCTTCCCCAGAACAGAACCGGCCTTCTTCATCAGGTTGTGAAGCCTTTTTAGGTCTCTGGCTCTGATGCTGCTTCCCCAACAGATGACGGCACAAGAGACGACGCTCTCAACAACAGACTTATAGAAGATATGCAGAATCTTGCTGCAAAAAGACCTAAGCTTCCTCAAAAAGTCCAGTCTGCTCTGTCCTTTCTTATAGACGGCTTCACTGTTGCGTCTCCAGTCCGGTCTGTTGTCTAGATGAACAACGAGGTATTTATATTCCTCAACCACCTCCACTTCTTCTGCCGTGACGGAAATTGGGTTTGATCCAATCCTGTTTCTCCTGAAATCTGCAATCATTGTAGAGATCATTCTGCACGTGGATCAGGAAAACACCTAGAAACCGAACAGCCGCTGTCACTCATGCTGGTTTTGTTCTACTTGGCGGAAAATAGCCGCATCACTTGCCGCGAAACGGCCCACAAAAGACACGGTTCTTTTTGCTCTATGGCAAGAACAGCGGAGGCAGAAGGAGTCTAACAAATCCTCCGTTTAAACGAGATGCTGTCATTTACACACACAGCAGACGAGAAGATGAAAGGAGGATAATAGCATGTGCTGTTATGAAAGGCATATTATATGTTCGGTATAGCCTGCCCGGTCTGACTGGAGCCATGAAAGATGGAAAAGTGAAGCGTCAGTGAGGCAGTTCAAAGTGCTTTTGTACTAGATCAAACGAAAAAACTCTCACCTCTCAGCATGAAGTTATCCATGCTGAGTTTTCTTTAGCATTTCTGTTAAATTCGGCAAAGTGCTGGAAGAGGAAAGGATTTAAGAGATTTTAATGACTTTGCAATGCTCAGCACAAAACAGCAGAGCTACCGAGCTACTTCAGCAAAATTGCCCCCAAAGGTGGACTGCTAAGTGTCTCAGGCACCAGAAACGCAACGAGTAATCAGAGGACCAAGAGGAACCATCATGGAGACACAAGTCTCTGCATGCTGCGCACCAATGACAGATTGAGGAAGTGGCTGACATAAAAAAGGCCACCCAAAGGCAAGAGAGGGCTGGACTGAAGGACTGAAGGACATCTCAGAAACCAGCCCAGGTGAGCCAGTGCACAATTTGGAGGCATGCGTGCTTCTCCTCAGTCGGCTCCCCAGTGCTGGCACTTATTGGCGTAAAGATTGTGGATCGTCTAATTCTGTGGATTGGCGAGATCAAAAACCGTATTAGGAGCGCTGCCAAAAAGATGTGAGTGCGATGTGATTTAAAGCTTTACATAAAACCAGCATGGTCAGTTCTACTTCAAAATCCTCACTAATGCGGGATAGTGCAGGGACACACAAGTCATGGATTAGCTGCCACCAGTGCTACCAGGCTCCTCCATACAGCACACACACACACACAACACACACACACACACACATACACACACACACTGGTCAGTGAAATAACTTGGAACTGAAAAAAGTAATAAATGAAAATGTACTGAAAATTAACCAGCGAAAAGCAGACGTTGCTGCTGTGGTTCAACAGAATCATTGAAAGTCTGGACAAAAATGGTGCCTGTAACTTCTTATATTGTTGTGCAAGGCTCCCCGGGTGTTCAGCGTTGTGCAGGGTCATGAACCTGAAGGCCGCAAGCCGAAACGCGTTGTTCTGTCAATAAAGTCTGCTCCTGAACCTTCAAGCGTTGCTGAAGTTTTCATCATTTCATTTATGCTCTTCATGCACCTTGAAAGTTGGTGAAGTTGTGCCAGAAATGTTTGAATCTCTCTTTAAGACAGCAATTCTTAATGCTACACTGCCAGACAGCATACGTAAAAACACTTATATATATATATATATATATATATATATATATATATATATATATAATGTTGTCCATTCCTGTTATTATATAATAATTATATGTCATTATGTGAACCTGATTTTACATTAAATTTATACGCCCCCATTATGTCTTCAATGCAGAAAACACATCAATGAAAAAAATGCAATCTGGTGTAAAACATGGAACATTGAGTAATTTGTTAACATGTCAGCTATATTTTCCTATTGAGCCAGAGAAAACCTAAAAGTACAACAATCTTTAAAAACAAACGATATAAAAATGGCCCAAAATAAAACTAAAAATACACAAAAGGACAGTTCTCTGCAAGGGTGCAGGTATCAATCATCTCAATGTCCTCCCGTTTATCCCTCAGCCTCGTGAAATTGCTTGACCTCCACTCCACAAACGAGATTGTTTCTATTTGAAAACGATCCCAAAAGCTCTGCTTTGGAGCATCTGTGGAACAACTGGTCACAGGAGACCCCAGGATCAAGCTATATGTAAAACAACTGAGCTGAGCTGCCTCCTGCCCAGCCCCAATCTGTCTGCCGTTAAACAACGGGATTATGACAGCATTATCCAGTTAGTGTTAAAAAAACACAAATGAAGAAGTGTTTCTATCTATAAATGTCGAGCAGGTTCATGCACTCAGCTTTACAAAACGATCAAAGACTCAGTTAAACTAAAACATTTGTGCTGCTTCAGTTTAAACTGACTCATTTTCTTGAACTGACACAACTCTCCATTTGAACTGCTGATGATTACTCCCCTTTCACATTAAAATACTAAGGTGGCAGCACAGCATAAGCTTATAAAAAACATCTCCTTCTGGTGAATCGCTCACATTTATAAAGTGTGCCGTGCCTCTTTTTGTCTGGAGTAGCCGTAGTACGGTACCATGCATTGTGAAATCAGAAATTAGTGTTCATAACTTTGTGGGTGAGGAAAAAAAAGTGAAAACTGCTTTCACTGCTTATATTCTATGCAGGCATCTGAAAAACGTTGTTTCGATTGAAAGGAAACTTTGGAAGTGGAGGGATTGATAGCAGCCGACATAAAGCAGTCATTTTCATCAAACTTCAATCAAAATAAGTTGTTTTAGTTTGCGAAGTCAGAACCGAGAGCATTTAGACGTAAATTCAGCCAAACGCAATGTCTACATTGATTGGTTAGATTGCAGTGTTTACCTGCTTGGCTGTGAAAATTGGATATAGATCTGTTTTTAAGCGATGGCTTGTTTGTCCCGCGTCTCTTTGTGGAAACGACTCTGGGTAAGTTGTCGTTCTGAGCAGCAGACGGTTCATTAGGATGATTGGAAGATGAGCTCCTGATGAAGCAAGGTAACGGGGGTGTACTTATTTGCTAGAATAGTTGCCTGAAGCATTGTTGACTGGCAATGTATTCAATGCATTTTAAAATAAAGCCAGAATGTGTTGATTTCAGAGTAAGCATTTTTATACAGAAGTAGCTGATTATCCTAGACATTTATTTTCTCTCTGAACTTGGTTCAACTCTAACTTTGCTGTAATTGTGGTTTAGGAATAAAGTTTGAACTAAAGTTTTACTTTTAATAACCTTCAAATTATCCTTGCAGCATTTAAAGGGTTTAAAACAAATGTATTTGACCTATAAATGTCTTGCTTTCTGGCGGCTGGTTGTGACACATAGCTGCTATCAGGCAGCGGATGTACAAGAGTGAGTTGTTTGCTAAGAAGAACTTATGCAAAGCCACGTATTTCTAACATTAATGATGCTGAAACAAAAGAACAAACTTCGGTCTCGCAGGGTAAAAGTTCAGTCCCTACAGTCAAATAAATAGAAACTCGCTGACTCTAACCCCAGTCCACTCGTGTAGCTCTCCCAAATTCTTGAATTTGCTTGGCAGTCCTCTAAAGGCTGTTGTCCCTGATGCTGGTGCAGCTTTTTTTTATCACACTTTATCCATCCACTAAAATTTCACTCAATACACTTGAATCCAGCAATGAGCAATCAAACAGTGACCTTTTGTGATTTCCCCTCCTTGTGGAGGTCGTCAATGACTCTCTTCCCCATGATTGTCGACTACTGACCCAGACTGAGAGACCGTTTAGAAGCCCAACAAAGGGTTTTGAGTTCATAAGCTGATAATGGTGCAAAACTATGAATTTCTAATATCTTAATGTTTTCACTGCAACAGAATTTTAGGGTTTCACTGTGTGTAATCCATAATCATCAAAGTTTCCAGAAGTTATCTAAATCTGCTCCTGCTGCTGTAGACCCCCTGCTTCCCTGCATGCATCGGTTGATTATTTGAGCAACCGTTGCCTTTCTTTCATCTCGAACCAGTCCGCTCATTTTCCTCTGACCTCTGATTTTAAACAAGGGGGTTTATTCCCCCCACAAGTTTTCTCTTTTTTTTTTCTCGACCAGTCTCAGTAAACCATGCAGATGGTTGTGCCCACCTCAGACCAGTCCAAGAGATGTTGTTGTGTGACTGATTGATTGATTAGCCACTGTGTTAACGAGTATACCTAATAAAGTGGCCATTGCAAGTGTGTGTATATATATATATATATATATATATATATATATATATTGACTCATGTTTAACAAATCCTATTATTTAGTGTTAAGCTCTCACTTGATTAAACACAGAATTTTAAAAAGTAAAACATCCAACATGAAGAGACATAGAAAACACGGCACAAATCAAATCAAGCTGCATTTTGGTGTCGCTTCGTGCTTTCTGGGGTTTTACTGAGTCAGTTTGGGGTGTGGCGTGATGATTTATGTCCATGTAAGGTCCGTGTGTAGCACGGGAGTCCATTGCTCATCAGGAAATCTAAACACTGGAGAAGCATCTTGCAATACTTGTGAATAGTCTGTTCGAGAGTAAGTGGAAAAAATAAGCAAGTTTTAAACTCTACATGCAGCAAACTTATTTACGGCTTTTTCTGACTCAACCTCTGACTGTCTCGCCAATTACTGTTCCTGATTGGGCTTCAGCCGCTCCAGTTAGGCTGTGTTGGAAATACAGTCAGCGAGAACATGCTTTCTAAAACATTTCTGAACGCAGTTTGTTACAAATGAAATATGATATGTACACATTTAAAGCTTTTAAAACTAAGTTTAACCCTCATGAGTGTCAGAAATATCTCCCTAGAATTATTCCATTTGTTCCCATAGCTGTGTTGAGATTAGTATCAATGAGCAACACCAAACGCTGCAGGCTAATGCACACGCTGATTTGAATCACGCCACGCTCGCTCCCGTGGGGCCTTACCCTGCATGCCGGTGGGGCCGAAGCCTTGGCGGGTGAGGAAAATTGCATGGTCGTGGTGTTCGGCGTTATCAAGGTCGCCTTTCTGCTGCACAAAAGCCCAGCGGCAAACATTCTCCAGGCTCCGTGATGGGTTTCCTCTTTCAATGAGGCTGATGGACTGACAGGAAAGAGGAGAAACGGTTCAGTACAGACTGCTTCCTCACAGGCAGCAGCACTACATGACACTCTTTAACTTCCTGAGTGCCAGTGGTTATCACCGAGGACACACTACATTCTCTCTGAGCTGATACCTGGATGTAAAACCTGAATCTAAAAGGAAAAATGTTCGACGTGTCAACATCAATAATTTTGCCTATTTTCTCTGTTTGACTCGCAGTGGTGGGATAAGACCCCTGAAATGTGAACGCGTGAAGTTTTGCCACCGATAGCAGAGATCCCACAGTTTGGTTTTCTTTAGCGACATGGTGTGTTTTTATCTGACATCTGTACCATCTTTCTTAGTATGGAGACAATGTCTTTTTACTTAAAAGTGCTATATAAATAAACTTACCTTACCTCTTATAGAGCCAATGTTCTCAAAGTAGTTATAATGACAGCCTTAGTAAATACAAAACGGAATCATTAATGCCGATTTTGTCAGGACAGATGGGTCAAAACTCCAGTAAATTAATTTTTAGTGTTGAAATTCGTTTTTTACCCAAGGCCTACAATTACACGTCACTTTTACCAAATACAAAGGAAGTTTACGTAAAATGTATAAAAACATCTGATTTACAGGAAAGCAATAAAAAAAAATTCTAAAACAAAAACATCCCGATTTTTTCTGACATTTAGCAAAAACAAACTATTGTGGTGCTTCAAGATAGAAAAACGTCAGTGTTTATATCAGTGAGAGAAAAATAACTTTTTTTTTTTTTTCTAGATTCCATGTAAAACAAAAATTGGTTTCCACTGGGATTATATAGGGAGACTGATTTAGCAACGCTGGCCTCCATAATCATGTTAATTACTAACATAAGATGCTAAACCCCACAAGCAACAGGTCACTCACACACACAGCACGACGTCGCCTCTGCTCCTAATATGAAGACTTCATGAACTCTCACAGCAGCAAGGCAGGAACAAAATATTGCTTAAAAATACATTTTTCTACTGTATTTTCTTAATTTACTGTTAAAACGGGTTTCTGCAGGTCAAATATACATAAAAACGGAGAAAGAAAAAAATGTGCCACAACCTCCTGACGGTGCGGTTTAAGACTAAACTGTTTATTTGGACTCGTCATGCTTTGTAGCTCATTAAATCGCTCACAGGCATTGCACCGTATGACCTCTGGTAGTTAAAGTGTTCCTTTTGGGGTTGAGTAAACACGAAGCAATGAAACGCACCGTTGTTAGCCTGCAATGGTGATCGTGGTTAGCTTGTTGCTGAGCCTAGCAATGAACACGTATGTCACCGGTTTTCCGACTCGGGACTGGGAAATCCTTGTGTCGGGTATGAGGTTATTCCCAGATCCAGGTCCTGACTTCAGAGGTACATCAGTAGCCACCAGAACTACTTCTCTTTTGTTGGGAGACTCCTCTCGTTGGCTGTTGGTGCTCATTAGTCTTACATTGCACATATGCATCTTTGCATTCACCTGATTCCATACTTTCATTTAGGTATCACTAAGTAAAACCCAAGCACGATCAGCTGTACTGGTGCCATGTTTTATTTCTTAGGTTTGATTATATTGCCTCTACTTTCAGGTTTAATAAACTGGTCATACTACTGTTTTACCACAAATTCAATACAATCATCCCTAACTTGTCCTCAGCGAGGCTAATTAAATCCCTCCGTGCAATTCATTTGAAATTCAGATTTTATGCTCTCAAAGGGAAGTTTAACTACATAATAGGGCCGTGTGCAGAAATCAGTGCTCCTGGTTGTCAGGACCTCAATCTGCAATTTACAAAGGAGGGATGGATGACTACTGGAATCAATGAAATATCATTTATTATCTGAAAGGAAATCTTGTCTTTTAGTACTCAATAAACTGGAATCTGCTTGCCCTGAATGATAATAATGGCTGTTTACAGTATGCTGAGTATGCCACTGATTTCATAGTTATTTATGTATCAGATTCTATTGGAAACACAAGGACTTGGGAACTGGATATTTGCAAGCTTAATTATTAATTATTATCACTGGTTTTCTTTAAGAAAAATAAATATCAGCATGAAAACACATGAATAAGAGCACAACTGGCAATTCTCTGGCTGATTTTGGCATTTTAATGAAAAAGAGGATCATTCAAGCCTATCAAAGCAGGATTAGGTCTAAGCATTTGCTTTTAATATCATAAAAACAAATTTAACATAATATCTTAATGATTTTTTAATCAAAATAACAGAAATTTGGCATCTTCTTCCCCTTCCTCTGTACATGTCCAAACCATCTCGGTCTGGCCTCTCTGGCTTTATATCCAAAACATCTAACATGAGCTTTGATCACAAAACACACTTTTCTCCAGTGTTATTATCATTTATGATTATTTGACACTTTTTTACACCGAGGAGAGAACAGTGACCCAATTTGTGTAGAAAGAAATTATTCGCCTGTTCAGTGACAATAAAGATCCTTATCCTCTCATCCCCCCCCCCCCCCCCCCGCCCCCCGCCCCCCTGCTCCTAAATGCTTGGACATGTTCCTTCACATCTTTTAAAACTCACCTTGGCGTAGCCCAGCATGATCATCCTCACCAGCACCACGTTGATATGAACTCCCAAAGACTCATCGTGGTAAATCTCATTCACCTGGCAAACAGAGATGAAGGGGGATTATAAAATGTCTCATACAATAGCTTTCATTCATTTACACATTCAGCATCTGCATCCCTGGCAAGTTTCACTTTCCATCAAAGTCTGAGCTTCTGCCTCCGAAGTGAGCGGCATGAATCCCCCGTAATCACAGAGCTGTGCACCTGCTGGCAGCAAAAAACACAGTCCATCACTGTGTCCTATTATCAGGGTTCATGTGGCTGTATGAGTAAAATGAAATGTAATCATCCGGATAACAGTGCGTGAAGCCAGTCGAAAACTGCCACAAAAAGCGCGTTGTTTAAACGTTTAAAATGATTTTTTTTCTGGGCCTCTGTGTTGTTTTTGTCAATGAGCATGAAATAATTTGCACACCAGCTGATAAATAAATAAAGCACAAAATGTAAAACAGATTGTGAAACGACAATTGTAGAAGATCCCTTTCTTTGTTTCCAAAATTGTTTTTTTTAAGAGACAACGTGGTGCCCGCTTTAACAAAAGGGAATTGTCTAAAATACTAATTAATCTGACACCAGGGACATGGTAAAAAATAACAATTTTATATATATATATTTATATATATATATATATAAACGAGAGATTCTTTTCCCCATTGAATAAATGTACTCAGGCAGGCCTCTACATTTGGAAGGTGTGTTGTAAGGAACCACTGCTGCGAATATTTAAATAATGCCTCAAAACAGCCACCTTTAAAACTGATTTAAAGGTGCATAGCCATGTTATTTGACTTTTTTTTATTTATATGTCAGTAGCTCACTCAGTTGTAGAACAAATGCCGACTTCCAAATTGGTGGAAATTCATTTGTGACAAGAATGATGTTGAAAATTCGGGTGGAATTATAAATCCGGCTGCTAATTTTAGGAGGTAAGGCTGTAGATTCTCAGATCCTGGAGATGTTGAATTGTTTAAAAGTTTGAGGGCTTTGTTCACCTCCACAACTGTAAGGGAGTGAAACTAAAAGGTGGATTTATGGCAACAAGGAGATCAACAGCTAATTCTGTTGGATTTTTGCGAATGCTATAAAAGGAATTAAACACGCAATAAATCTTTGGTTTAAAGCGGCCCGGCAACTCTGTCTGTCTGAATTACAATGTCTGCCTGTTACAATGCAAGGTAGCAGCTCAGTAGATTTATTAGTTTGCTCTGTGGCCCTAACTTGATCCAAAACTTGATTTGGGTTATTAAGATTCAGTGTGGTTTGAGTGACAAAGTAATCTGCTTCAGCATTTCTAACAGCAACTGTACATGAATTGTGCAACTGTCTAGAACTGAATAGTAAATGAAGAGCTTTGCCTTTGGGCTCGGCTCTTTCTTCACCACATGAGACCGGGGCAATGCCTGTAGATGAAGCCCTGATCCGTCCGTCCATCTCCTGTCCCATCCTACCACCAGAGCAAACGTTTAATCTGGGCCCTGCAGTGGCATGATATAAGAACTTGTGGGTGTATATGTACACACATGTAATGTTATGTTGTGAGGAGTCCAGTTCTTGTTCACAGGGCTCTGTAATGTCTGGCCGGCCCTCAATACGACGGGCCTCTCTGCGTGATCCGTGTCGGAGCGGAGGCCCACGGACATCTGCACACCCCACATGCCACCACTTCTGCCCTCTGGTGCCTCTCTAGACATGCCAGCTCCTTGCTAATCCAATAGTTTGCATATCCATTGTTGGTCTGCATGTAGACCAAACGACTTCCAAATCAGGTCATTCCTCCTGCGCTCACCTTGATGTTTGCACATTTGTGTAGAGAATAAACCACATTGGTTTGCAAGATAACGCGCGGAATAATTAAATGTCTTCGTTTAGCCAAAAGCTATAAACTGAAAAATGATCTAAAAAAAAAACATAAGCACTGAACCAGAATAAACAACTTACACTTCATAAATGCAGTATAATTATTCTCTAATATTAAATGTCACAGATATATCATCATCGCATCATAAAACAACTAGAAACACTAAAATGAGACATTTGTTGACAGACGATCTTTGGAACATATTCAGTTGCCTGTCACACAGTTCACCCACGCTGTGAGAAAAAAAAATGATCGCATGTTGAACAGCAGTCGGGTCAGTGAAGAACTCAGCATCTAGTGCTGGCCTCTACCACCCAGAGCTCCACCATCCTAGCGGGTTTAATTTTCTCTGGGCCAATGATTTCTCACCAGACTTATCCATCTCACTGTCCTTGGAGCAGATTCGGTGCCTTATCAACTGCAGCAATGCTGCAACAAAGAACAGCCAATCCATGCGCCAAATTACACAGCGTCCAGCCGCTTTTTGCCCTAAAATATTGAGGCATTTCGATGAAACAATTTTCCTGAATGTGACTTCACAAATGGGAGAGGGAAGACAGATTAAACTCTTAACTCTGCTTGCGGAGCGGTTCTGCTCCACCGTCTGCGCTTCAGGCAGATCTTAAAAGACACCCCTCATTATCGTTTGCACCAATCAGCCGGCCCTGAAGCGGTTGATTCTGCAATTTCTTAACGGCCTCCTCACAGCTACAGCAGTCTTCATTCCCACTCGCTGTACCAGACGTGTTCAACGCGGGTTTTATTTAGGCAGCTCAAGTGGTCTAACACACAACTCAAAGCGTCTGCAAATGGTCTCTGAAGCGAGGAAAGCAGGGTGCTGCTGAAGATCTAATCAATACAACAAACTCTACTGTCGCTATAGCTGACGTCCATCCATGAGAGAACATATAGAGAATCACCTATTATAAGCTTTTATGGCCTATTTGTGTCTCTTTTGGAGTAATCCCCCTATTGCGGCGTATCAATTTAAAAACTTATCCAAACGCCGCGGCCGGCTGAGACAAGGGGTAATGGCTACTGACGACGCGTCACGCTGAACCATTACACACGTTGATGTCGTTTTATTTTTCCATCTCACGATCATAACACAAAACTTTTACTTACATTCATGAGCCGTGCATGGATACATCAAACCGTGCGTTGATGACGGTTAACAGAAAGTTTCTCCCCAAGCTCACCCAGCCGCCGTAATCCAGGTCGCTGTTGAACTCAGGTGAGCAAACAAACTAATACAGATGACACCACACCCACGGTGCCACCCACAGATACCAGTGACGTCACATGCGGGTGCCCATACACCCATAGAGAGGATATTATTGTCAGAAGAGCACAAGACATACAGAAAAACAAAGTATGGCTCCTACATTTCCGGCCCCAAATTATTTCATGATAATAATTCACCACCACCATCACCTTGTAGGAGACACCAATGCACATTCAAAGTGAACACACAAGTTCATCAAAGTCCAATTTATAGTCTTAGATCCAAGCAGTCTAATAAAGTCAGACCAGTCCATTCAAAAGCTCAAAGTTCATGCCCAAATAATCCACAGGTTTTCACTGCTCTTCTGCTTCCTGCAGAAGACAGACTTTGGTTATCGGCCTGTCCAAACAACTTGTTTTAGTTTTAATCCGTACACTCCGAACTAGTCCATTTTTTGTCTGGAACAGTGTCCACAATTCTTCCTGTAGTCCAAGTATTGCGCGGTGCCATATCATCCACTAGCACCACTAGATCTCCAGGAACGAAGTTTCTCCGTGCAGTATTCCATTTCTGGCGCTCCTGAAGCTCAGGAAGATACTCCTTCACCCAGCGCTTCCAGAATAGATCCGCCATATACTGCACTTGTTTCCACCGACGACGAGCGTACAGATCCTCCTTCTCAAACACTCCAGGTGGCAACAACGGCTGTGTCTTGAGAAGAAGTAGATGGTTAGGTGTTAATGCTTCCAGATCTTGAAGATCTGTTGATGCTTTTGTTATTGGACGGCTGTTAACAATAGATTCAGCCTCACAAAACACAGTCACCAAGCCTTCTTCGTCCAAGGTCTGAGTCTTCAAAATAGAGTTGAGCACCTTACGAACTGAACGGATCAACCTTTCCCAAGCACCTCCATGGTGTGATGCTGCTGGAGGGTTGAAAACCCATTTCACATTTTTTTGTAGCAGCACGTCATTTATGAGTTTGTGGTTCAGCTTTTCAATGGCCTTCCTTAATTCTCGTTCAGCGCCCACAAAGTTAGTACCGTTATCTGAACGGATTTCCAGGACTTGACCACGACGTGCAATAAATCTTCTGAGACCATTAATAAATGAGTCTGTGTCCAAAGATGATAACACTTCAAGGTGTATGGCTCGTATCGCCAGGCAGGTAAAAATGAGCCCATACCTCTTGACCACAGCTCTTCCACGCTTGACCTCAAATGGTCCAAAGCAGTCCAAACCAACTCTACTAAAAGGAGGCTCATCAGGAGTAATTCTGTTATGAGGAAGATCGGCCATTTTTTGATGTCCAGGAGCAGCAGACAAACGACGGCAGATGACACACTTGGCCAGAATTCTTCTTATGGCAACACAGGCGCCAGGAATCCAATACTTCTGACGCAGATGAGACAGCATGTAGTTTCGTCCACCATGTCCTGTTACTTCATGTACATGATGGAGAATCAAATTAGAGATGTACAGATCTTTTGCCAGTATAACTGGATGCTTAGCTTCAACTGGCATAGAAGCTCTACTAAGCCGCCCCCCGACCCTAATAAGACCACCCTCCAGGAACGGACTTAGCTTGAAAAGGTGACTCGTCCTTCTCACACCCTGCCCTTTCTCCAAGTTGGCCAGTTCCTCTGGAAATCTTGTTCTTTGACAAAAACAAATTATAGCTGATTCGGCCACAACCATGTCTTCCATGGACAGAAAACATTTTGGCAATTGAGCTTTAACATTTTTCATCTGAGCCTGTACTTCTTTCTCCAGCTGCTCGGCATTCAGGTCAGATTGAATAAGAGTTTCTCTCAGCAGCTTTCGATGTTGTACCAGAGACACCAGCACGGTCTTAAACTTGAGAAACCAACCCACAGCCCTTTTGAGACGAAGCCAGGAGGAAAAGTAACCAATGAGCTTCTCCATTGGACTGACCTGCTCAACTTGAACAGTATTTACCAACTCAGTCCGAACCTCTGGGTCTCCAACAAGAGAACTTTCCAAGATCTCAGGGTTTTCGGGCCACCTGATTTCAGGCTTGCATAGAAAATCAGGACCGCAGAGCCACACACCAGTCTTCAGAAAGGACTGAACTTTAACACCTCTGGAGGCAAGATCCGCAGGGTTGTTAGATGTGTTCACGTATCTCCACTGAGAGATGTCAGACAGCTTTAGTATTTCAGACACTCTGTTTGCAACAAATATCTTGAATCTTGATGTTTCATTTTTGATGTATTTCAAAACAGATGTGCTGTCTGTCCAAAAAACTGACTCCTGGAGGTCCATTTGCAATTCCTGTCTCCACAACTTGTCCATCCTACTAGCCACGACTGCAGCAGTAAGCTCCATACGGGGAATGGTGATAGGTTTTAAAGGAGCGACACGTGCCTTCCCCATCACAAATGAACTGTGAAAATGTCCTTTGTTGTCTTGGAGTAGTAGGTAAGTCACAGTTCCAAATCCCTCCTCACTTGCATCTGCAAAGTGGTGGAGCCGAGCAGAAACAAGGTCACCAAAGTCAACAGGTTTTAAGCACCTACTGACTTTGAAATTCTCAAGGTGATGAAGGTCCTCCAGCCAGGACATCCATTCTCTGGTGACAGAGCAAGGCAAAGGGTCATCCCATCCCAGACGCTTCCGACAAAGGCCTTGGAGGAATATCTTGGCAGACAAAACAACGGGTGCCAGAAAACCAAGTGGGTCATAGACCGAGCTGATCACAGACAATATTCCTCTTCTTGTGATTGGTCGGTTTTTGAGGATGATTTTAAACTTGAATGAGCCAGACTGTACACACCACTGCACACCAAGGGCACGCTCAACAGGCAAGGCATCACTGTCCAGATCCAGATCTTTCACTTCTTTGGCTCGCTCCTCCTGAGGGATAGTAGCAAGAACTGTGCGTCGGTTACTGATCCATTTTGTGAGTCTAAACCCACCTTTAGCACACAACATGATGAGCTCTCCACACAAAGACACAGCTTCCTCTTCAGAGCAAACAGACACTAAACAGTCATCAACATAAAAATGGTGTAAGACTGTGTTAATAGCCAAAGGACTGAAATGCTCACGATTGTCCTCAGCACACTTCTTCAGAGCGAAACAGGCACAACTAGGGGAGGAAGTAGCGCCAAATAGATGTGCCACCATTCTGAACTCCACCAGCTCCTGACTACAATCTCCTCCTGGCCACCACAAGAACCTCAACAAATCACAGTCCTCAGCTGGCACTCTGACCTGATGAAACATGGCCTCAACATCTGCCATGAGCACCACAGGTTCTTTACGGAATCTTGTGAGGACTCCTACAAGCAAACTTGTGAGGTCTGGTCCTTGCAGAAGTTGTGAGTTCAGTGATGTCCCCTGAAATGTGGCACCACAGTCAAAAACTACCCGCAGCTTCTTCTTTTTTGGGTGATATACCCCATGGTGCGGTATATACCACACCCTCCCATCACAACGGGCCAGCTGCTCAGTTGGAACTCTCTCTGCATAGCCATTAGCCAGCATTTCAGACATGAATGTGGTGTAGTTTATACAAAAAGACGGATCTTTATTCAAACGTCTTTTGAGACTCAATGCACGCTGTATTGCAACTGTCCTATTGTTTGGCATTTTAAAATGTCTTTGCTTTACTGGCAGACCAATACTGTAATGACCATCAATGAGCTTGGCCGACTCTAAAACAGACTTCATGAAGCGCTGATCCTCCCTTGATAGCCCAAATTGTTCTTCATGCACGGTCTCAGGGAAATCCACCTTCAGCTGCTTCTCCCAAAGCTCATCAAGCCTGGCCACAGAGATCCGATTCACTCTAATGTCAGGAAGCACATACTGGTCACTGATCTGGTAGTCTCCTCTGAGCGGGCCATTCACTGTCCAACCCAAGATGGTCCTGATTGCATAAGGACCTCCATCCACTGAACGAACCACCTCCCATGGCTCTAGAACTTGAGGTACATTGGTCCCAATCAGAAGGTCCACATCCGCATTGATCTCTGGGATTTTTATATCACTAAGGTGTGGCCATCTTATGAGATCTTTTGAGTGTGGTATGTTCCCTTGATGTACAGGCATGCTTCTCTGTGTAAACATCTCAGGCAAGCTACAAAAGTTGTCTGAATCCAACCCAGCAACTTCTAAACCAGACAACATGTAGCTGTCCACAACCTTTTCTTGACCCATAGTCCTGAGGAGTATTCCCAGCTTCCTTCCTGTCAGATTCAGCCGGTTCATAAGTCGTTCTGTACAAAATGAGGCAGTACTCCCCGGATCCAAGAATGCATATGTGACCACAGTCTCGTTTCCCCTTTTGGACTTCACCTGTACAGGTAGGATAGAGAGCGTACAGTCCAGTCTACCGGCCCCAGTCAAGCCACTAGACTGCACAGACATCAGAGCACCTTCTCTAGCCACTTCCAAGTCATTATTAGCCTGTATTGCGCTCATTTGTTTTGCTTTGGAGTGGACATGCAGCAATGTGGGGTGCTTAAGGTTGCATACTCTACACAATAAACGTTTTCTGCAATATTTACTCATGTGCCCAATGCACAGACATCCAAAGCACATCTTGTTTTCCTTCAAAAAAGACATCTTCTCATCTTGAGTCCTTTTATCCAAGAGAAGGCAAACATCCAAATCATGTCCAGCTCCACAAAACGGACACACCTTATCATGTGAGCTACCTTTTTTGTTTCCAGGCTCCACTTTCTTCTTGGCAGGTGCTACATTAGTGGCAAAACTGCTGCCTCTGGCTCTTGAGCTAGTCTGAGACTTGACAATTTTTGCATCTCTTTTTCCTGTAACAGGTGCATCTTGTATGTTTCCAAATAAAGGGTCACTTGCAATCTTGACTTGCTTTTCCAAAAACTCAACAATGTCAGGAAATGTGGCTCTACGATGGAATTTCTCCTGAATATCACAGGCCACACTTCGCCACCGATCCCGCAGCTTATAAGGCAACTTCTTCACTATGGTTTGCATATTTGTAGGCACATTCAAGTCACTTGCAGTAGTTCCCATAGCGTTATAACATTCACGCAGCAATAGACTGTAAGCCTGTAAAGCTTTGATGTCTTCAGCTTTAACCATTGGCCATAAAAGCACCTTGTCCATATAAGCAGAAGCTATTTTGAATGGGTCACCAAAATGTTCAAGAAGTAGTGACTTTGCCTTAATGTATCCATTAGAAGGTGGCAGATGTTGACAGCTGCGAACTAAATCTCTGGGCTGACCTCTAGTATATTGTTCGAGGTAATACAGACAGTCCTTATGACTTTGTGTTCTTCCTTCAATGTTGTGCTCGAATCCCTGTATGAAGGTCTGGTACTGCAGTGGGTCTCCATCAAATATCTGCAGGTCTCGCTTAGGTAAAAGGAAAAGTGACTGTTGTTCAACCAATAACGATGTTATTTGATTTTGCCTCTCTAAAACTGTGAGGAAACGCTGATCAGGGTTATTCTGTCTTACAGGTAAAGTTGGGTCAAACTGGGGGTGAGTTTCTGATGGATGTAAAGCACCTCCAGGTATTACACGCGGATCAGCTCCGGTCACAGCAGCAGGCAGGCCAGCAGCAACGGGCAGCGTGGAGAGAGTTGGCTCACCAACCCCAGTCAGAACAGCTGGCATACGATCAGCAGTGGACCTATTGGGCACTGCAGTCACAACAGTGGTCAGAGTAGGGAGACCAGTCATATTAGCAGGCAGCATAGGCAGAGTGGGCATCTCCATTTTGTGTGTCTTTGGCCTCACAGCATCATAACCTAAAGGCAAAACACCATCTACAGCCTCCAAAGCCGATGACTGTGTGGTGAACTTAGATACAAATGCTGCAGCATCAACATTTAGCTGTGTTCTTTTACTTTCTTTTAAATAGGAATTCATGCCATCTGATTTGGCAGACATGTGAGACACATGAGATCCCTCTAAAGCCTTTAACACACTCACTTTAGCCATAGAAGCTGCCAGATCCATGTCTAAATCCAGCTCCTCCTTCTTTCTTCTTAACAGCTCCTGCTGTTCCTCCATTTTTCTCCTCAGCTGTTCCTGCTGTTCCTCCAGAGCATGCTTCTCCTTCAGCAGCTTCTGACGAGCCATAAGAGCAGCTGCTTCAGCCTCAGCTCTCAGCCTGGCTGATGATGCAGAGGACAACGTTTTACTCACCACCGTGCTGCGTTTCTTTGATCTTTCGGACACATTAGAAACACTGTCACTTGGTCTTATGTCATCTTCAACTGCATTATCAATGTTATCTTTGGAAACAGCAGGCCCCAAGCATGCTACGACAGCGCCCTCTTGCACATCAAATAGCCATTTATTAGTTTTTTCCACAAAAGCGGTTTTATGTTCTTCAATACTGTAAAACCAAGCATTTTGTTTTTCTTGTTCTTCAGGAGGGAGCATGGCAATCAGAACACCATGCATATGTATTGCCTCTTCAAACATACTTGAAATTTTTTCAAGATATGACTTTACTTTTTCTATGCTGTCAGCACTTTTCATTAGGTCTTTAATTTCTTTTATTACACCTTTGATATGTTTTACTTTTCTTTGCCGTTCTTCTTGAAGCTTCTCCACTTTAAGTTCAAAAGCCTTGGGTGTAAGTTTTATTTGTCTTTTCTCTCTCGTTTCATTTCCATCATTTGATCTGGTATCCATAGACTCCATTTTTTTATTCGCCAAAACGATCCAAGAATCACAAACCACAAAAATTTCTGCTTGTAACACTCACACAGCGGCTTAATTTATGCCTTAGGTTCTACGTAAACAAGGTGCAACGCGTTGTCAATCATTCCCTCTAACTATCCAGCGGGGCTAAACTAAACTCAACCCTAGTCTTCTGTGTATACTAGCGGTGGGTATTTATGTGCCTGTTTACCGATAGTCTTGAACCAGACTGACCGTCTTGGAACCAGAACTACGGCGGCACTCCCAAGCGCAATGCTTCACCCGCTTGACACACGAAACAAACCACTACAAAAAGTGCCAAACAAACAAAACCAGTACATCACCTTATGTGAATGTACCGCTGAACCTAGCAGGGAATATAATCACGCAAAACACAACAGATCCAATCCAAAATGATGCAGTCTGTTTTCACCGTAGGAAAGTGTGATAACAGAACGAGCTGAGTAGCAGCAATAGATTTGTGAATGAATGGGCGTCTAATCCAGCGTGCGCTCACATCTATCATTTACAACTTTATGAAAGCAACCAAAAAACGCCCAGCGTTGTAATGACAATACGCCTAAATCTGCGCTTCAACAAAGTTTCTGTTAACAAAATATTGCGGCGTATCAATTTAAAAACTTATCCAAACGCCGCGGCCGGCTGAGACAAGGGGTAATGGCTACTGACGACGCGTCACGCTGAACCATTACACACGTTGATGTCGTTTTATTTTTCCATCTCACGATCATAACACAAAACTTTTACTTACATTCATGAGCCGTGCATGGATACATCAAACCGTGCGTTGATGACGGTTAACAGAAAGTTTCTCCCCAAGCTCACCCAGCCGCCGTAATCCAGGTCGCTGTTGAACTCAGGTGAGCAAACAAACTAATACAGATGACACCACACCCACGGTGCCACCCACAGATACCAGTGACGTCACATGCGGGTGCCCATACACCCATAGAGAGGATATTATTGTCAGAAGAGCACAAGACATACAGAAAAACAAAGTATGGCTCCTACACCCCCCTTTATTTATAGACTTGCTGTCCTGCTGCAGGTCAAAGCGACTTTCAAATGACAAATATGAACTAATTTAAAGCCACAAGGACTAAAGCTACAAAATATAAAACTTGCGGGGGGAAGTTTTTAAAGGAATAAAAAGCAGGGATATTCAGCCTGACCAGTCTGACCGATGACCAGCCAGTCAGACCCTCAAAGTAAAGTCCACTTTCTCGGTCCGGACCAAGAACAGACATTTTTTATGTGTTTAGAGTGGTTTGCTTTCACATTGTGCTTCTTGCAAGTGAACTATAACTTTTAACACAGCCACCAGCCTGACCGATGCCTGACCAATGGGATCGTTGCTCCCATTGGACAGGAAGGACTCGGCGGGTCGTAGAACAGACCCGGAATGGAGGAAAACCACCATGGAAATCCCACATGCAGCACCTCTGTTTTGCATATTTATGCTGTTGTTATAGCTGCTAAATCATTGTGACTGGCAAAAGCAGCTTATTCAAAACAAAGTGCTGCCATAAGAGTCATGATGCATGTTTTTTCTGTGTACCTTTCAAACTGCGGTCTGAAGCTGATTGTTAATATTAGCTGGTTTAAAATCAAGTTTTGAGACTTGTGTAACATTTGTTATCCTTGTCCTTTTTATCATGTAAATGGAGGAAGAAAAAACAATGTTGGCCTCAAGAATCGGCCCCAAAAAAATCGGCAACACATATCGGGTATCGGTTAGACCGATGTCAGAATAATCAGTATTGGTCGTAAAAAATCTGTATCGGTCAATCTCTTGTCTCCGTCAGGTTGTTTGGTCTGAACCAGGGTCCGCTTGAGTGTATTCACACCTGCACAAAAGGTCTGAACCGAGGGAGGAAACAAATTTACAGTGGGCCAAATGTAGGCGGTGTGAGTACGCCCTAGAAATAAATCATTGGGGAAGCACACGTGCTGACCTCATCCCATCCTGACAAAATTGAACACTGTCCATGAGCAACATGGACAGTGGACGTCACTAATCCTCCTCTCTGTGAAAAGGGAGATAAATCCTGTCAGGAAGTCTAAAATAAGACAAATAGAGGCTTTTTGTGCCGCAAATAAATTAGCATAACTTTATAATATTAGTAAAAACCCCATATGAATGTCCAGATGTCTCTACAGCATACTGTGTATGTGGATGCATGCAAGAAGATTCATATGAGGGTTAGTGTCATGGTTGTAATACATGTTTCTAATGCATTTAAAAAACGTAAACTGTTTTGATGGGTAAAAGGAGATGGAGGAGCTGCTTAGTCTATGCAGTCATTTTAAAATGTTTCTATTGTAGGATACAGAAAAGGTTTAATGAGTTTTATTGAAGCAAATACAGCTGAAGATAATGAAGTGCCACAAATAACTGTGACAATTAACCGCTCAACACAAAAAGCCCACAGGAAGCTGTTATGTGCCCCACTGAGTTGAATAGACGCGCTAAACTGAAAACTCGGAGCCTAACTCATTGAAAATAGGCAATGCCCGATTCTAGAGTCAAACTTTGTGCATTATATACGATTAAGATCCCTGGCAGATTTAAAGTTTTGTTCATTCATCTGCAAAGTTTGGTTCTGCTAAGAAATGAGTCAGCCATTTCTAAATAGCTAAAAATATTGTGAAAAAGAGTATAAAGTTGGGGGAAAAAATCATTAACACCGTGCTCCCAGGCATGCTGGCTCTAAAGCTCCACAACATGGGATTATCTACACCCCTCTGCTCCTACATCAGTGACTTCCTCACCAACAGAACTAACGTATAAAGCCCTTAATAATCAAGCTCCATCATATATCAGAGCTCTGATTACCCCGTATGTTCCTAACAGAGCACTTCGCTCTCAGACTGCAGGTCTGCTGGTGGTTCCTAGAGTCTCTAAAAGTAGAATGGGAGGCAGATCCTTTAGCTATCAGGCTCCTCTCCTGTGGAACCAACTCCCAGTTTTGGTCCGTGAGGCAGACACCCCGTCTACTTTTAAGACTAATCTTAAAACTTTCCTTTTTGACAAAGCTTATAGTTAGAGTGGCTCATGTTACCCTGAGCTATCTCTATAGTTATGCTGCTATAGGGTTAGGCTGCTGGAGGACATCAGGATCTAATTTTCTCACTCTATAGAGTTCTACTGTTCTTCAATTATGCATTACGTGTTGTCATTTCAGCTTTTAACTTTTTGTTCTCTCTCTTTTTTCTTCATAGTAGGTACACCTGGTCTGACGTTCTGTTAACTGTGAAATCATCCAGGGAGGACAGATCACCGACTATTACCATCTAATGTAGAACAGATTACTAGATCAATGTGTGCTTCTGTGCTTTTTGTCTGTCTTGTTGTGTCTCTGCTCTGTCTTCTGTAACCCCCAGTGGGTCGAGGCAGATGACCGTTCATACTGAGCCCGGTTCTGCTAGAGGTTTTTCGGTGAGGATAGGGAAACACACACATCTGCTCCACTGATCCTCAACACAGGAACACCGCAGGGCTGTGTCCTCAGCCCTGCTCTCTTCACTCTTTTCACCCAGGACTGTTCTGCTGTCCACCCCACAAACACGGTGGTGAAGTTTGCAGACAACACCACTGTGGTGGGTTTCATCTCCAACAATGATGAGTCCCACTACAGGGATGAGGTCAGCAATCTCACACAGTGGTGCTCCGGGAACAACCTGATCCTGAACACCAGTAAGACCAAGGAGGTGATAATAGATTACAGGAGGTCCAGGAGGACTGAACACGCTCCTCTCTACATACAGGGGCAGGTAGTGGAGTGTGTGGACAGCATTAGGTTCCTGGGCATTCACATCCCCTCTGACCTCTCCTGGACTGTGAACACCTCCCACCTGGTGAAGAGGTCCCAACAACTGCTCTTCTTCCTCAGGAAACTGCAAAGGATTAGACTTTCCACTAAACTGCTAATAAACCTCTACAGAGCTACCATAGAAAGTGTTTTATGTCTCAGTATAACTGTGTGGTATGGAAGCTACACAGTACATGAGAGGAAGGACCTAGCACGGGTGGTGAGAACAGTGCAGGGGATTGTGGGATGCCATCTACAGCATTTGGACTCAATTTATGCAGAACGAGTCCAAAGAAGGGCCAGACGCATCTCCACTGATCCCACCTACTCAGGCAGTGCGCTGTTTGTCCCTCTCTATCAGGTAAATGAGGCATTAAATCCAAAACTAATAAACTTAGAAACAGCTTCTTTCCAAGAGCTGTGAGGGTAATCGCCCACTGCTGAGAGACTGTGGTCCATCATATGTTAAAGTCACTCCATTGTTATTGCTGCAGTTTTTCAACAGAAGGCAATAGACCTCTGCTGAGATGTCTACTGTGGTGAAAGGAATTTCACCACAGTAACACACGGTGACAATAAAGAATCTTGAATACTGAATTATCGTCCAGCAGGAGTGATTGCTGCAAAGTCAGTGACAATACACAATCTGCTGGGTTTCATTAGACAGAAAACCCTTTTCTACCAATTGGAATAATGAACTAAAGCTGACTGTATTGTTTTAACAAATAGGGTGGAATTGGGATAAATGTAACTGACTTTGACTCCGTCTTTATGTTCAGAGTGGATTGGATCGACTATGTGTCTGACTATGAGTTGGATCTTTTGTTTGTTTTTTGTAAATAGTTAATGCAACGAGAAGGTCCTGGGTTTGAACGCTGGCCTGGGGTCTTTCTGCAAGGAGTTTGCATGTTCTCCCTATGCATGTGAAGGTTCTCCCCCCGGGTACTCCAGCTTCCTCCTACAAAAAGATGACTGAATTGATCTCTGTGTGTCTCAGCAATGCTCTGTGATGGACTTGCAACCAGGCTGTAAGGGGGCATAGATCGGGGATGGATGGAAATTCAAAGATAACTGGAAAACAGAGCACAAATCAAAGTCCACATGGGAATGGATGAGGAAGTTTGGTGTGGAGAAACTTGAGTCGTGTGCACAGAGTTTTGACCTTAAACGGAGAGATCATCTATGTGCCAGGTAAGAGTGGAGACTGCTAGCCAGCCCATCTGTAATGATTCTGGCACTGGAGCTGATCCATTTCCCCTTTTTACTCACCTGCTCAGTCTCCACCTCTCTGCAATTAAACGTTACTGGCTCCACCTGTCTCCAGCTGCATAAAAGCCCCGTCAATCTCAGTCTCCAGTGCCAGAACGTCTCTAGCCTTTTGCCGAGTACCTTCAAGCCTGTTAGTCGATTCCTGCCTGTCTGTTGCCGACCTGACCTGTCTTCTGTTTTCCCGAGCCTGCTGAAGCCCTCTCTGGTCCTGTCTGTCCGATTCCTGTCTGTCTGGAAACCCTTCCTCCTGGACTGTCTCCCCGTGTGCCGAACCTGGACCGAACCTGAACCCGACCTCGGATATCCCTACTGCTGGATCTTTGGCCCCAACGTTAATGAACCCGGACTGTCTTTGGATTAACGCCCCTGGATTACCCCATACGGACTCTGCCTGCCGGCCTCAACTGTCTGCGGACGCCTCTCATCTCCAAAACCACCTTCCCCGAACAATACAGCCCGCAATCAGGTTAGTGATCCAGCTTTGCTGTTTTCTCACGTCTGCCCCGCTGGTCACTAACCTGTTTCCTTGTCTTCAGGAGATTGCCGGCCGGCAAGACGCAAGCAGCGCGTCCCGAGAGCCCCACTTCCCCTCTCCTTTAAATAAACAAACCTCGTAACGCCACTGACCTGTTTTCGGGTAGTTTTTGGGTCCGACTCCCGTTCCTTACACCATCTTGTCAAACATCAGTGTCCGACCTTAGAAATGCTTTCCTAGAAGAATGGTCAAATATTTCCATAAGCACACATCTGAGACCTTTAGACAAGGTGTCTACCAGAGATGGGGACTCGGGTCACATGACTTGGGCTCGAGTCACACTCGAGTCATTAATTTTATGACTTAAACTTGACTTGAGAAAGTGTTCAGAGACTTGTGACCTGATTTGGACTTTAACACCAATGACTCGAGATTGAATTGGACTTGAACCTGTTTGCTTGAAAATACTTGATATTTTACCCCAAATCTAAAGCTTAAGACATCAATCATTTAAAAAGTATGCACCGTTAATTAATTTCACTCAATCAGTATCAACAAACGCAGATCGTATCTTTCCCCACTCTGTACGTATGTCTGCGTGAGCTGCAGCACAACCAATCAAATTAACCAGATTTTTTTTTTTAACGGTAAAGAAAAGAAGCTAAGGACAAAAATGCTCCCAAGAGTAATTTCATTTGGGTCTGAATATGAAGTTCTGCTGTTGCATTTTTCACTGAATATTCTGGAAACATATAGTTCAAAGGAGGACTGTTCTTGAAGCTATGTTTAATTTTACTGTTTTGTAAGGTCAGTTCCACTGGTTTCATCACGGTTAGAGGTAAATACTGATTTAAAAAGAACACATGCTCTATTATTTACATTTAACATGTATTTCAACATTGTTAAACAATCGAAAAGACTTCAAATTAGAAGTTTCAGACTTAGGACTTGACTTGAGAAATACCTGTTTTGACTTGAGACCTGACTCGGACTTGAGGATGAGAACTTGAGACATACTTAGGACTTGCAAAACAGTGACTTGGTCATACCTCTGGTGTCTATTAGGGTGAGCCAAGATCATATTAAAGCTTTGTATTAGGAACGGGATCCTATTAGAGTCCACGGATTTGTAAAGTCGCGGGAGCCAATACTTTTGGCAATGTAGTCTCACTATCAATCAGTTAAACAGAAGGGATGATGCACTACATAAGTAACACACACAAGGTCCATTGCTTATTTATCCTAATTAAAAAGATTTATTTTATGCAACCTATATAGAAAACTCCTAAGAGTTTTACTTCCTGACTGAGAGCTTTTCAGCGGTGCAGATGTCAGATGTCTGTTGCTTGGAGCTGTTGTTTGGAGAGATAATGGATGTTTGCTGGACACAACATTTTCTTTGAAGCCTGTCATGGAGACTGAGGCGACGTGTAATACCTTTTCCCTCCGACACTTTCATGAAAGATGTGAGGCAAATATGAAGCTCTTATCGATCTCTTGACTGTCTGAGAGGGAGAACTGATGGCACAGAAATATCGTTTGTGTGTCTTTTTTATCTCCACAACAAAGACTGAAGCAGCTTCACCTTGAACATTTGCAAAACCGTCGGGAAACTAACAGAAGGAAAGGAAAACTACGGAAATAGAAATGACGCAAGACCTTCAAGGCAAAAAAAGAAAAGACTTCTCTTTACTCTGACAGCCAGAAAGGTCAACAGAGAGGACAAAAGGAAAATATGGCCATATGACTTCTTTTAAATAATGATCATACAATCTGACTTCTTTGTGGGATTTTATTTATACTAATATGAAAATCAGCCCAGCATGCATAAAAACCCACAAGTGTAACAAACAAATGCTCTGAACATTTTTCAGACCATTGATGGTATTTCAATAAAAGATTAAAAAACTTTTATTTAACCAGGTGAGACTAGCTGTTCTGTATCTAAATAAGGTGCATTAAACTTCAACTAACTGCCTGTTTTTTGTTTGGTTTCTTTTTAAGGAGACTACTTACTAAACATATCTGGCTTAGTATTTTTATTTATATAGCCCCCTTCACAGATAAAAATCACACAGTGCTTCACAAGAATAAAATGAATGACAAAACAAGTCATTTAGCGTGTGTAAGTGAATATATCTTGAGGTGTTTTTAAAACAGTCAGTAGATACTGTGGAGCCCAGAGTGAGTGGAGGGGAGCTCCAGAGCCTCGTTTAGGCAACATGCTGGACCTGGCACATCCATTTTAAAGAGCAAGAAAGTTACGGGGAACAGGGAAACAACAGCAAGAGCCCGTGACAAACAAAACAAGACCAAAATAATAATAGCAGCAATATTAATAATGATAATAATACGAAAACAGTAATATATATTATAGAGTACCCTCCTGACTTTTGGCTCCTTGTGGGGAGACTGTGGCTTGATGGGTGGGAAGAATAGTCGTCTTGCAATTGGAGGGTTGTGGGTTCGATTCCCTTGTCATGTCGTTGTGCCCCTGGGCAAGGCACTTAACCCCAAGTTGCCTACCGAGCTGTGTATGAATGTGTGTGCGTTAGTGACTGTGATTGGCTTTAGTGTACAGCACTTTGAGTGGTCAGTATGACTGGAAAAACGCTATATAAGTTCAGTCCATCTAACATTTGTGTGTCCTGTGACTAGGCTACACCAAATCCTTTATTTTATTATAAATCCTTTAGTGGTGGAATGCTTGGTGGGTTTCAGATTATCGTCCTGCTGCTCCAGAATTTAACGTCACAAACCGATGGAGGGATTTCCTCCTTCAAGATGTTCTGCTAAAAAAGAAGACAATCTCTGATGCATCTTACTTCAAGTTGTATAGTTGAAGAAATTCCCATTTAACACCATGGTTTAAAAATCTCTGATTAGCATACAATTTTTTTTATAGTTTTAGCCCCTATTTTTCATTGTGAGAAGATCAATCTACATCTTAACAGATTCAAACATAAAAAACGAAGAAGTAATCTACAGGTCCACTGCAGTAAACTAGAATATAATTGAAAAGATAACATAAATAAGTCTATCAATTCAAAACTATTACTCATATTAGGGCTGGAAAATTAGTCACATTTGCAAATCGCAGAGGTCTGCATTTTATTTTTTATTTTTTTTGGCTATGTAACAATTAATGGATTACGATGGTGTTAAAGGCCTTATGTTAGAAACAGGGCAGTGTAGTTCAGCTACTCTGTCCTCCTGATGGAGACGGATAGCTCTTCCTCTCAGGAGAGAGTTGAGTAAGGTGACCAGATTTGATTTCTCTAATGAAAACTGGGGAAGTCTCTGATTTTGTTTAGCACAGAATCTCTGCCTGGGGGTTGGTTTGTTTTGTCTGAATTGCAACACCGGCGGGGCGGGGAAAGTGCGTTCGGCAAAGCTCTACTACGTCAGGACAGCAGCAAGACCGGGTAAATACCTCTTGTTGCGCTAAACTTTTTTACTCCATCATGGTTCACTGAAATCGGGGACATTTCCGGGGACAGTTTTTGCTGGGGACAGGTCATCCAAAACGGGGACTGTCCCCGATAATCGGGGGCGTCTGGTCACCCTACCGGAGTGATATTACACACTTGAGAAGAATATTTAATGCGCCTTATAACCCAGTGCACCTTATATGTGGACAAAGACACACATAGACACGTTAATTCACGGTGCGCCTTATGGTCCGAAAAATACGTTGCATCACTGTTTCTGAACTGAATCTTTATGTTCAATTCAATTATTAAAATAAACAAACTTTTCAATAATAGTCAAAGTTATTGAGTATCTTAAAATCCTGCAAGGAGAAATGACTCTGGGTGCTCATGGGTTAACCGAGCACTAGAAAGAAGTGAGGAGCTTACTGTGATCGGTGGACATGCATAGTGAAGAGAGTGATTTATATAGATCAACAGATGATGATACACACCTACAAGCCCAGCAGCATAAAAATACAAAAACACAAACAGGGACATTCTATGCACTACTAGAACAGAATAATCCTTTATTGTCCCACAGTGGAGAAATTCAGGTGTTTCAGCAGCAAGTAAACATGTTTCCAAATTGCTGTTGAGCATACAAGCTTGAGACGCCTGTGCCAACGTACACACTCATTAATTGCTCCAATCATCTGTGATCCGCTCATGAAAAAGGCAGACAAGAGGTAAAAGAGCCTTGTTCGCAATTAGTTAGAAAAAAAATCAGAGAAGAGGAGGGAAAGGAACAAGAAAGATGATACGGAATGACAAGGAACCAAAATAAAGGTTGGGAAGAAAAATGCTTGACAGAAGGAAGACAAGGATGATGAAAGGGGAGCGGCATGAAAGGAAAATGTATAGTAAGATGTTGGAGTGGGTAAAATTGTGATGAAAGGAAACATCGTTGAGGAAGAAAGTGGATAGAAACGAAGGCCAAAGCCGTAAAGGTTGGAGAATAGTTCGAGATAGAACAGCTTTAAAAATAGAAATAAATATACAACTTAGAACAGAAGGAAGGAGGAGTGGAGTGAAAGAGCTGGGAGGGAGAAGGCAGAGGAGCAGGAAAGCTGCGCCTGCAGAGTGAGGATCAGAGAGGGAGATGGAGGAAGAGAAACGCTGGGATACAAACAGGTATAGATGGAAAGATAGGGCCGGCTGAACCCGGATGTCCCCGTCAATCACAGTAATCAGTGTTCAGAGGCCAGACAGAGGTCCCCGCTGACAAAAGCCAGCAGGGACCTCTGCTGGAAGACACCACCCACAACTCCAAAACATGCTCCGCTCCAGTCCAATTCACAGCTTGGCTATGCACCTCCATGTGATACAAAGAAGACCACCGGAGGTCAGAGAGGTTAGATTTGTTTCTGCGATGTTTTCAGTCTGCTCGGGAAGCCCCTCTTTCATGTTTTTATTCTAATTATTGTGTCCAACAGCATGGCTTCAAAGGTCTAAAAGAATCACAGAGATGGCGTGTGGTAAACCATGTTCTGCAGCACGTCGCTGTGCACAGGTGGAGGGTTTCCATCTCCTGCCGACTTGTTGCTGGGAAGAGACGAGGCTTACGGAGCGATGCCTCTCTGACAGCGCCGACCCCACTGGATTAAAGTATTTATCCTCACTGTCCATCTGAGCTAACACGTCTCATTCGAACCACACCACACAGACCATTTTTTTGAAGTCTCCTACAGCATGTAGCCAATTTCTTCCAGCACCCGTGAGTTGTTTCTGACAACTTGACGAGCTGAACCTGCACCCCCCCCCCCCCCGAGACCAATGATAGCCTCCATCGATTGTTAAATTACCATGAAAAGCATCTCGGTGAAATGAGCCTGCTGCGTTCACCACACAAGCTCAGAGTGGATCTGAACTGTCGCCGTTAGGAATCTGATTGAAGCCTCCTTTGTGTTTGGACGTCCAATTACCTCACTTTCAGTCGATATAGGTCTGAAGCACTGAACGGTGAACACTTAAGAAACTGGTCATCAACACTGAGAACTCGTCTGGTTGGACTATAATCAATTACAGGATCACGGCTGTAAAAGCTCTGCAATACGTTTTAAGAAACAGATCGATTTGGACTGTTGCTAATCACGTTGCATTTATTATACAAGAAGTTAAAAGTTGAATAAGTTGGTTAGAAAAAATGGATTGACAAACGAGTAAAAAGAGGTTTTAATCTGCAAATTGTGATGCAGGGATCTGCGACTCCAGTCCTCGGCAGCCTGCAGCATTTCCAATGCATCCCAGGTCTAAAACACTTGAATCAAACAGCCAAATTATTTCCTCGGCATGCTATCAGCTCCTGCTCAGGGCTGATAATGAACTATTCTTTTGATTCAGGCCGTTCCGTCCCTCACCTGAAAATGAACGGTGTGTGCCGCAACTGCAAAGCTACCAAGACGCGTCTTTTAACCTTTGCTGACAGGCTGGGTAATGAGAGCATTAGTCAGTGAAGCAGGCAAGATGGCCGCTGTCACTGAAGTAGGGAGAATCTGTTGTAGGGACGACTTCCAGGTGTGTTTACACACACCCTTGTTTAAAGTACAAAGTGAGGACCGTACCTTGACTTCCATAGACTTCCATTCACTTTAAAGCCTTTCTACAGCCTACCCAAACCTTTACCAGTACATGGATCCCTGCTGCCCAGGTTTGGTTCTGGTCTCGAGTGAGCGTGCACTCCCTTGAGCTTCACAGTCTATAGGGGGTTTTCACTGACGTCACTGGCCAACTTCCGGTCCACCATATTGGGTGTCACACTTCCTTATCTCTAGTTGTCCTACACGTATTTTCGTATCGAGAATGGATAAGTACGCCAGCACGCTAGAGACGCTAGAGACCAGATAAGGACGTATATCTGAGGAAATGTTCCGTGATCGACCATATGGACCCCTATGCCCATATGGACCCCTATGCCCTCCACGGTGCCTTGTTTAGCCGTAATCCAGATGATTGGCCAAATGTAGAGCACGGCGACATAGTGCATTACCTGGTGTTCAGTGAAAACCCTCTGCACACTCTCGAGGAAATGAGAGCTTACAAGGGTCTAGAGGCTCACAACCAGTTCACATCTGGTTGGGTACGAGATGTCGAAGTTATGTACATCAGGGAAATCGCCATCATACGTGGACGGGTGAGTTTTAATAAGATGGTAAAAATGTAAACAATCCGACGCAAATGCGACGCATGCTTCTGCGGTGGCTGACGGCCGGCGGTGCGCGAAGGCGCTTGGCTGCAGGGCTGATCGACGCCGCTCGCGGCTTTAATTATTTAAGCAGAACAATGACCAGTGCAAAATTAAGTTGTATTTACCGTATTTACGCCGGCAAAAGCCTACCGGCTTAACCCGGAAGTAGCGCGGACGTCACTTTCCATATCGGACGTCTTCGGCTGCCTTGTTTGTGGTGTGAGCGCCTATACTTCAGAACAGTTCTGAAGCTACAAGTACTTGGAGTCTCATGTGCAGTTTACGAATGGATGGGTTCAGGAGCTGCAGATCTTAAAGCCAGCAAACAGTGGGAACACAGTAACTCGTTCAAAGGTAAGCTGCGCTCAGACGGGCTCTGGCACATGCTAAGTTAGTAGCTGCTAACCGTTTGTGCTAACAACCACTCACGCATGTAATGTACTTTTAACTAACTGCTATGTGTTTCAAACGTTACTGTGGAAAGTTATGTTCGGTCGTCTTACAGCCGCGATCCAAGCGAGCCGACGACTCTTTGTTATCTCTAACAGTTGTTCTCCGTGGTTGCGCCTCCAGGCAGGAAAGCGGTGGAAAATTAACCCATTTCTATGTTTTTCCCATGGCGATCATGTGTTGCGCTGTTACAGCCCACAATACAGCAACGGTTTGCATGTTTTACATACTTAACAGTTAATTACCTGTGACAAAGTGAGCACCGCAGACTCTGGCATATTCCAGCTTAACACCGTCCAAATCGGACCTGGATATCCGTGTCAGCCATAGGTGACGGCGTTGTTCAGAGAGCTGTTTTGTTTTTTCACACTGATTCACTATCACGGCTGGTAGGCGATAGAAAGAGCGTTGATCTCCACCTCCACGGGCTGTGCAACCAACCATTAAACACGTTTTCCCCATTGTTCACTTCCAATACTGCCTAAGGCGTAATACAATGCGGGTCAACGGTGCGAAACCATAGACATATGTCTATGTGCGAAACGACAGACACCCAATATGGCGGACGCGCAGAGTAGTCACGTGAGCGTGACGTCAGCTGAAAACCCCCTATTCTGAGGAGCCATCGGGGTTTAGCACTAAGGTGACAAACCTAATTGTCACCTTAGTGCTAAACCTAACCACTAGCCCAGCAAAAACTATGAGGAATGACAAAAAAGGTCCTCACTTTACATCAATGTCCTCAGTTTACTAGTAAAATGGGTAAAAAATGTTCAAGAACACACATACACCCTGCTTTAAATACTTACTGAGGACTGTGCCTTGACTTCCATTCATTTTCAACACTTTCTATGTCCTTACCCTGACCCTGACCATTACCACTACAAACACAACGCTAACCATAATCCTAATTGACACCTAAATCCTAAACCTCCCCCCAGCCCAGAAAAAAGGTCCTCATTTTACTAGTAAAATGGGCAATGAATGTTTTCACTCAGCTGCAACTACAAGTAAAGCTTTTTTTTTTTTTAAGTTACCGAGAGGCAAGAAAAACGTTTTTTTCAGCGTGTTCATTTGCCTACTTTCATTTGAGTAAATTAATTTAAGAAGGGAAAGACGATACTGTACATCTCATGTCTTGTCCATGTAATCATGTGCAACACAATCATTTTCACCTCTGCTAATAAGGAGGTTGATTTTGTGTCAGGTGAACAATTTCTGTGCTCATTCCATCACACAATTTGAAAGACTTTCCCGCTGAAAGACTTGACAGCCAATGTTTAGTTTCTACCAGAGTCTGGCAGATTATTCAGAATATCCTAATTTCCATACAAGCTTTCTTGTTATTCTGCCTGAGTCATTTGAAGTGCGGGTTTTTCACAAAGCTCATTCGCTGTTTTGTCTGACAAAGGAACATGTATGTGGTTAGGTTCCAACAATGTTTAGCAAACTGTTGTATTTGAGATGGTGGGACAGAAACACTTTTGCTGCCATTAAAATACTGTCGCTGTGAACCTGATTTTTGTCTTTGATGTTTTGTGTTTTTAACTTTTTCCTTAACCCTTTCATGTTTTAATGTGCAGCACTTTGGTCACCCCTGCGTTTTTGACGTAAATAAATGTACATGTACAATGTATGCACATAAATACATATCTTCTGGACTGAGATGTCTGATGTTTCTCCAGGTATCTGTTGGAGCCACTTCTCCAGAGTGGGGGTTACTGCCCCGAGTTCTCTGATGACCACGGTCACTACTGCTGACTTCACCTTCCAGGCTCTTTCTAGTTCTTCCCTGAGCGCCTGGTGTTTCTCCAGTTCTTCATGCTCTTTTTTCCTGATGTTTCCATCACTCAGGATGGCCACATCGATCACAACGGCTGTCCTCTGCTGCTTATCAATGATCACAATGTCCGCTTGGTTGGCCATTACCATTTTGTCTGTTTGTATCTGGAAGTCCCACAGGATCTTAGCTCTGTCATTCTCCACCACCTTGGGAGGTGACTCCCATGTTGACCTGGAGGTCTCCAGTTGGTATTCTGAACAGATGTTTCTGTACACTATACCAGCCACTTGGTTATGGTGTTCCATGTATTCCTTCCCTGCTAGTATCTTACACCCTGAGGTTAGATGCTGGATGGTTTCTGGGGCCTCTTTGCAGAGCCTGCAGCCAGAGTCCTGCCTGATGTGGTAGATCTGGGCCTCTATTGCCTGCGATAGACTGACGACCTGTCCAGGGTGTACCCCGCCTCTCGCCCATTGAATGCTGGAGATAGGCAACAACACCCTTTGCGAACCCACAAGTGATAGATGTGTTAGAAAATGGACGGATGGGCCTCTATTGTTCTGGTGCTCAAGGCCTGCTCCTGTGGTTTATACCTGCCAATAATCTAATGATCCAAAAAAGGACAATGAGCTAAAACATATCCATGAATTAGAAGATCTGCTTCTGTTCGTCAGGAACTATTTTTTGTTCTTTGCTTTTTGTTCTTTGAGTGACAGAAAGAGAATAATGAAGGTGTTCGAAGAGGAATTTTCTCATTAACGAGCTTCAGAATTTGGTATGGGTCCTTCACAACTCCTCCCGAGAAAAATGGAAATTAAATTAAAATTAACAATTGAATGTCAATAAATTACAATAAAAAAATCTACCAAGGACTTCAAAGGGACCTTGAAGTTGATATGAGGATGTATTTTCTCAGCAGATTCTCAGCAGAAGAGAATAATATAAACTCCCTGGAACTGGAGCATTTGCTCCAGATGGGCGGAGCTAAAGTTTTACATGGAGCGCAGTTTGGAGACGACTCACAACATAGATTGATTGAAATATGAGGGTCCCAACTATGTTTACAGACTGTAAAAACAAATATAAAAAGTTCAAATAAGACATAAGAATATAAAACCCACTGCCACACTCAGAGGTCCTAAATACATTAAGCACACTTTGTGAATACAAGGAGGCGCTGAACTCACGAGAAGATCAAAGATTCAGGAAACAATAAAAGAGCTGACGATGACGCAGTGGCGGCTGGCCAGTAGGGAAGCGCTCGGGCGCCGCCCCCTTTAAATCGTTTAGATAATAAATGATTTCTGAACTGCAAAGTACTTAGAAATGTATTTATTCATACTGTGTGTCCAATAGACATGTTAGAATTTATTAAAATAGTAAAATTATGGCAAAATTATCAGACAGCTGTAGTTATGCTGCTATAGGCTTAGGCTACTGGAGGACATCAGGGCCTATTTTTTTCACTCTAAAAAAACCCCCAGTCGGTCGAGGCAGATGACCGTTCATACTGAGCCTGGTTCTGGTTCTGCTGGAGGTTTTTCCTTCCCGCTAACGGGTGTTTTTTCTTTCCACTGTCGCTTCATGCTTGCTCAGTATGAGGGATTGCTGCAAAGCCATGTACAATGCAGACGACTCTCCCTGTGGCTCTACGGTTCCCCAGGAGTGAATGCTGCTTGTCGGGACTTTGATGCAATCAACTGGTTTTCTTATATAGGAACATTTTTTGACCAATCTGTATAATATGATTGAACCTAACTTGTAAAGTGCCTTGAGATGACATGTTTCATGAATTGGCGCTATATAAATAAAATTGAATTGAATTGAATTAAATACATAATTCTATTTAATTGCTCACATTGTGCACACTTCCTTTCCTATGTGCAGGGCGCCGGTCTAATGGGAGTGAATGTAGGCGCAGCAACTTGGGCAAGCACGTGATCTGAGGCTGACTTTTAATTGGTTATGTAGGCTTTTCAACAGGGCGCACCGCTCTGCGTCCCGGACACACCTATTCTGTTGTGTCATTACTGGTAGAGTGTCAGTACTGGCTAATTTTTTTAAAAACATTGTGTGATTGGACAATCCCCGATTCGACGCAGTTCGTTAGGTTGATTCACGTTAACGTTTGCAAAGTGGAGTAGTTTCAAAATGAGAGAAACTTCTGTTTTGTCTTTACAAAAAAAAATGCTTTTACAAAGCGTTCACTTGAAGAAAAAAACAGGATAAAGGAGCTTGGACCGGATCGTCTTAATTTACAAATTCAGCAGCAGGCAAGTGATCTCTCCACTCCATGGTTGGACAAAGCAGTGTAGGTAGTAGTCAGCCAGTGAAGAAGACTATGAAAGGATTGCTGCAGAGGTGAGTTGTTGTGGAAAATCACTGTTACACTGGTTTATAGTAATGTTAATTAATATATTAGGAAGATGTGCTTTGTAGTTAGAAATACCTTTATTTGTGTCTATGCTGTGTAGGTATGTTGATCTTGTCAGCAAGATATTTTATTATTTAAGTTGTACTGAAGTTTATGGGGAATAAAACATTTGGTTACTGAATTTTGTATAATCTTGTCCCACAAAAATGCTGTAACACATTTCAAAACACAGCCTTAAAAAATGGCAGCAAATGTTATTAAAATCAGGAAAACAATCTAGAAGAAGTCTTTTCAGAAACTTTCACGCTCTTGAAGATCTTCATCACCACACCCATGACCACAGCAGAAGCTAAAAGGTGCTTTTCAACTCTGAAAAGAAAAAAAGACTTTTCTGAGAAACTCAATGACTCAGGACAGGCTGAATGCATTGGCCATGTTGTCAATGGAGAAAAGACTAGTCACAGAGATGACTGACTTTAACAAGAATATAATTGAGAAATTTGCTGGGCAGAAGGAAAGGAGGGCAAAATTCATGTTCAAATAGTGCTATTTTTTTAAGATTTGTTTTGTTTGTTTTTCATTTGTTTGTTTTGTGTGCGCCCCCCTCAGTTTTTTTAGCACCAGCCGCCACTGCGATGACGCGTGTCGTTGTGGATGCTCCGTTTGACAGTGATCTTGCTCCGAGTGCATTTGTGTCTGAAGCCTCTGAGGGACTGACAGGAAGCCAGTGCCAGGACAACCCAGGAATGGAGGCTTTTACAGATTCCACTGCAGAAACCACATCCATTTTTTTTCATATCTCATTCATAACGAAACGACGCCAAACTCACACAACATCCAACTTATTTCCAGTTCCAGCAAACTTGAACAGACTAATAGTTTTTCTTTTTAAACCAAATCATTGTTTTACCCGGGAGTATGGAGTACCGGACCCTTTAATAAGGGCTGTCAGGTCTCTGTACGACCGGTGTCAGAGTCTGGTCCGTATTGCCGGCAGTAAGTCGGACTCGTTTCCGGTGAGAGTTGGACTCCGCCAAGGTTGCCCTTTGTCACCGATTCTGTTCATAACTTTTATGGACAGAATTTCTAGGAGCAGCCAAGGTGTTGAGGGGATCCGTTTTGGGGGCCTTAGGATTGCGTCTCTGCTATTCGCGGATGACGTGGTCCTATTGGCTTCATCAGGGCATGATCTACAGCTCTCACTGGAGCGGTTCACAGCCGAGTGCGAAGCGGCCGGCATGAGAATCATTGCCTCCAAATCTGAGACCATGGTCTTGAACTGGAAAAGGGTAGAGTGCCTTCTCCGGATTGGGGAGGATGTGCTGCCCCTAGTGGAGCAGTTTAAGTATCTTGGGGTCTTGTTCACGAATGAGGGGAAGATGGAGCGGGAGATGGACAGGTGGATTGGTGCACCGTCTGCTGTGAAGCGGGCGCTGTACCGATCCGTTGTGGTGAAGAGAGAGCTGGGCCAAAAGGCGAAGCTCTCGATTTACCGGTCGATCTACGTTCCTACCCTCATCTATGGTCACGAGCTTTGGGTCGTGACCGAAAGAACGAGATCCCGGATACAAGCGTCCGAAATGAGTTTTCTCCGTAGTGTGTCTGGGCTCTCCCTTAGAGATAGGGTGAGGAGCTCAGTCATCCGGGGAGGACTCAGAGTAGAGCCGCTGCTCCTCCACGTCCAGAGGAGCCAGTTGAGGTGGCTCGGGCATCTGGTCAGGATGCCTCCTGGACGCCTCCCTGGTGAGGTGTTCCGGTCACGTCCCACCGGGAGGAGGCCCAGAGGGAGACCCAGGACACGCTGGAGGGACTATGTCTCTCTGCTGGGAACGCCTTGGGATTCCCCCGGAGGAGCTGGCCCAAGTGGCCGGGGAGAGGGTCGTCTGGGCCTCCCTACTGAAGCTGCTGCCCCCCCGACCCGACCCCGGATAAGAGGAAGAAGATGGATGGATGGACGGACGGACATTGTTTTACCTAAAACCTTTGTTGTGATATTACCGCCATGATCATCAAAATGGTCTCCCACAAAGGAGAGAGAGTCAGCGGGGACGGTCCCTTTTCTCAGCAGGGGTCCCCTGCTGCTATAAATCTTTCCTCTTCAGACCTTCTCAGAGCCTCTCTCACAGACCACCTCTCCAGGACAAAGCTACCAGCCGTCACCTTTAGACAAAGGAGGAGAGGGAGGCTGGCTGAACCATGAGGCCATATGGCCTCCTCTGCTGGGACATCTGAAGGAATGTAGCCGGGCCAGCCATGCTTGATCCAGGGTCTGCTAAAGTCGTCTGCCTGCTTCAATAGAGGACCTGACTGAATCGGATAAACAACACACTGGGACAGAGCTAAGTTTCACTCTGACTGCTGCACAAACCAGCCGCAAAGTACAGATTGCCGAAACAGCTTTGTTCATTGTTGTCAGCTGTTGCAGGAAAGCAGACGCGAGACGGTGGATGCCTCCCCTCACCAGACAAGCTGAGCGATCAGACTATTAAATCGGGGTGCACCCAAGCCAGAGAACGTGGCAGAGACCAGGCCTCCGGTCTCGACCACACATGCGTGTTTCTGCTAGGCCGCAGAACCCCGAGGTGCCCGACCACGCTGTGGGTTAGCTCATAGCTGCAGAACTAGACGCCTTGCCCACTGCTGAACAAACCAACAACGCTCCTGCTTTCAACGCTCCTTCCTGGAATAGCCAAAGTGGACAAAACTCACACATGAGGCACCAACAGGTTTGGGCAGAGAGCTGAGGGTGAAGTTAAAAGGTTTATTGGGAAATGTTTGTAACTCGTTTGGACAAATGGTGCCTTTAGAACAAAGGGCTAACGGAGGTAGCTCACGCTAGCCTTCCGTTTCATGGTATTGCTAATATCATTTGAGTGTGTTTTTATGGTTATAACAAGGTTATCTCCACAAGGGTTTCATACATTGATGGGACATTAATGTTTACGTTATCCAGCCCACTCATTATGACTAAAAATAAAGCTAAAGCCTTTATTTGTTAGCGCCGAATGCCCGCTAGCCAAAATGCTATTAGCTTCTGTTAACCTCCGATTTCCGGACATTCAAAAGGAGCAGTTTTACAGCATAAAAGCTTAACCGTTCTGCTCGGCCATCCTTTGATGGGGCTATGAGCCTTATTCCCACATTAATATCGAATATTAATGTCGGTTTTAAAGGCAATTTTGATAAAGATCGGCCATAAGGGTTAAATGATTTTATTGAGCAAATCAGTCTTTAGAATATTATTTACTCAAAATAATGTTCTGTTTAACTTGGGCTTTGCATTGTGAATGGATTGAAACACATGCCAAATGTTTTTAACTCCATTCCATGTTTTTTTTTATCAGATCTGCAGTGAACAAGGATTCACCGAATTATTCTGATTATGATCAACCATTTTTGTTTTGTCTTTTGTTTGTTTTGCATGTAAATAGTTCCTTAGCTTAGCTTCTTTATCTTCATTTTGCTTAGTAGTTTAGTTAAGTTTCACTAGCCTAGTAGAGAGAGATTACTGATTGAAATATAGTGTTAATTTAGATAAACAGCATTACATAGCGATGTTCTCTGGATGTTCATTACATTTCTGTTATTAAATTCTTCAACTTGAAAGAAGTTGTCTCTCCTATATTCTACGTGTGTGCAGAATTTGCTGTTAAAAGATCGCTAGTGCTCGAATTCATCCCTTTCAACCTTTGTCATGATATCAGCTTAAGAGCTGATCATCACCAGACAATACTTAACAGACAGAGAGTTATTTATGAAACATTAAATAACTTTAAACAGTGTATAATTGCACAACACCTTCTTAGGCTTGTTAAGGAACGTTTTTGGAGCCACTCTGACGTGGGCATGCTGGTGTGCTGTGGATCATTGTCCTGCTGCGTAACCAAAGCGCACTGCAGCCCAAGGTCATGAACTCTTGGCTGGACATTCGCCTCCAGGATTTGCTGGTAGAAAACTGAATATACGGTTCCATTATTAATGGCAAATAATCCAGAGCCATCCCACACCATCACCTTTTCAAAACCTCCACAGGACCTTTTCCTCCAAAAAAGCTCTTGCAGGATATTTCTGGGCAACTCTCCCATGGAATCGATTTTTCACTCGGCCATGTTCTCATATCTGAATAATAAATGACCCTAACTGAGCCTTGTGAGGCCTGCATTTTTCTAGATCCCGGCAAGGTTCGCCACCATTCCACGTTTCCTCCATTTGAGGACAATGGGTCTCATAGTAGTTCGCTAGATTTGGTTTGTGAGCTTTTCTTTTTCTTTACATCGGGGCATGATGTGTTGCTGTTTGTCATCTTTAAGCCTACTTCATGTTGTCAGACAGGTTCTGGTTAAGGATTTCTAGATTCTACAGGTCAGGAAGCAATCAAGGCTTAATAAGGCTACTGAAAATGGACCAGAAAATTTAGTTTATTACATTGAGCTCAACATTTAACAACGGCCAGGTTGGTCTGGAAAGATTTCTTTCCTCTTAAACTAAATCATAAAGGTGAGGTGGTGGCGCAGGGGCAGTGCGTGCATCCCATGTACAAAGCCCTCAGTCCTCGATGCGTCCTTCCTGGGTTCGAGTGCCACCCTGTGCCCTGAGATCGAGCTGCACGGGGTGGAAAGGTACGGGTGGAAAAGGTCGGATGAATAAGAGGGCGGCACAACATTTAGTGCCTAGTAGGTGAGCAGCAGGATCTGAAAATCAGCTCCAGTTCTGGTCAAGATGCGAGCAGCCGCGTTTTGAACCATCTACAGGCCTCTAAAACTTTTCCTTGGTAACCCAGACAGTAGAACATTACAGTAATCAATGCGCAAAGACACACATTGCAAGAATAAGAACCTCGGCATTTTCGAAAGACAAACACTGACAAAAATAAACAGATTAAATAATTCAAAAAACGCATTTTGTATTAACTCAGGTTTTCTTTGCCTGATCTCAACACTTGTTTGATGATGGGGGGGGGGGTGTAAAACTTAAAACAATCTCAGCACTGTGTTTGCATTAAAAGGAGCTTTGAAGAACATGATTGCGGGGAAAAAATGTGGACGTATCACAAATAGCTGATTTTGAAGGACCACAGGGAGCTTAAACAGAGGCTTGTCAGAGAATCAGAGTGTGGATAATTGGCTCTGCCTCTCTGAGGGTTTCTCCCTGACATGGCCTATAAATCCCAGATTACTGACAGCTCACTGGACTTTATTCCCTACCTGTCTGGTGGCCGGGTCTTTTTTTTGTTTTGTTTCTAGTCAACTGTTATTACGATTCAAAGTGTCCAGAAAAAAAAATCCCACTCACATGGTTGGTACTACATTTAGATTTTAGGACAGTGCTTCATATTCTTGGTCCTTAGGACCTGCTGTCCTGCATATTTTAGGTGCTAAATAGACGGGTGATTAAGAGGATTTTGCCATCTTTGATAGCATGCTGAGGAGATAGTACATTTCAATCAGGCGTGCTGATTCACAGATGTGTGGAGGACCGGGATTGGGAACCCCTGTTTCAGGAAACAATTCACATCTTTTCTTATCTACTGTTCATGTTTTTTTTCCGTCCAACAAAGATAAATTATGCACAGATTTAAAAAATATATATATTTAAGAGACTTACAATGTTCATCAAAGTCAGAAGATAGTTCTGCACATGCTCCTTGCCATGAAAGCGGACCACCGAGTCATCAACCCCCAGCAGGATTTCTATGTTGAAGTCGTCTTTTTCTGCGTCTCTGCGGTGGCGACGCCGGCGGTGGACCGTCTCATTGACCTGCTGCGTGAAGGAATCCAGCGTCCCGGGGACGTTAAGATCTGGTTCTGCACAAAAGGACAAGACAAGGGAGACACAACCGCAAACACGGGTTCATTAAAGCGGCAAGACGCAGGTTCAGCAAAGCTTTACACATTTTAAATGTCCGCATACAAACTACATTTAAGCTGTAAATTGTTCATAGATATAACATTTTATTTCAATTAAGTTTTAAAAGGGGATTTCTCTCACAAGATAATAAAACATTGTAAAAGAAGTGAAAATAATTTCTGTTGTATTCACATTTATTGTATTCTATTTAAGAAATTAATGTTATATGATCCATAACCTCCTCTGTGTTCTATTTTCCTTACCTCTAAGCTTAGAAATAATTATATTTTAGAGAAGTAAAAGCTTGAAAACATCAGTCTGTGTGTGTTTCTAGAATATGTTCACTCTGCAAAAATAAACCAACTATTAAGAAAGTATTGAATATCACTACATATTCAGTCCTCAAGCTTTTCAAGCATCATCCTCCTTTACTTTTTATTCATGATTAGCTGCATTGAAGGCTTGAGTTTCTGAGCTGTTGACTAAATACCAGCAACTAAAGAGCTTATGGCACTGAAAAACCCACCGTTCAAATTTCAAACTTGGGTTTGGGAAGACTAAATGAAGCCTGACGCTGCTAAGGTGCATGCAGGGCATTCAAACACAACTCACGTGCGTTTAACAAAGGCCAATGTGAGGTAGCCCGTAACAGAGAAGACAACCAGTTTATAGTTATTATTGAAGGCATTTTTTACAGTTCACAGATCATCCTCTGAGGTTTTATGACAGTCTGGAAAGCGAGCTCCTGCCTTGAATCTAAATGAAAACGGCCTGAACTATCTGACTCGACAGAACCCGAGCAAATCTGCTATCCCCACTTTGCAACTAAATGAGACCAAGAAATTGATAAAGCTTCTACTTTGATGGAACGGAGCGCCAGTACTTCACCCCCCCCCCCCCCAAAATATTTCTTAGCTTTGCACTCCCACAGCACAATATCTCTGGGAAACCAATGAGAGGGGCTATACGGATAAGAAACACTTTATCTTGTCTCCTCTGCAGTCCGCAAGAGAGCTGAAGACTCACTCAGAAATGTGAAACAGCAGCAAAAAAAAAAAAAATTTACTTTCTATTACAATAACTAAAATAAAAATCCTTTTCTTTGGGGGGGGGCATGAGCCATCTTACTGGATATTCCAGTAGCGAGCTGCTGCCACAGGTGTGAAACCTGTGGAGGAAACATTGGCTGCAATTTAAAGGTCTCATGGTGGCGTGCCTAAGCGAGTGTTTTGTTTGGAGCTGGGAACCCGCGGAATGGCCGTCATTAGGCTGCTGCTGCTTCTGTTTGATTTCAACCACAGGGGAGAGTTTTATCTTTTTCACTTTACTATAATCCAAAATTAAAATGAAGTGTAAGAGGACAGCCCCACTGGGACATCCAGTTTAACAACAGAGAGGCGTGAGTAAAGACAAAATGCGCACTACACTGTCAGCAATTCAGTCGCACCGTTTTATTCTCTTCTACTTTGTTGCTAAGAGTTACATTAATTTTAATTGACGTAACTAATAACTTTAATAAACTCCTCCCTGATAGCTTGAGAGACCCAAAACGTAGGAGAGGGATTGTACAACCCGACTAGCCGGGGGAACACATCCGGACCTCCCTCAGGATCTTTCAGTTGTTTCCCCCACGCAACCATGTCTCAGATTGGCTGTAAAAATGATTAAAAAAATGTGTCTAATCAATATTAATATGCTAACAAAATGTCAATAAAAGGCTTAGAGAACCTGGCTAATGCCTATCTTGCCAAAAATATAAATATTAAATATTTGGCTGTAAAATAAATATTTCAGCCCTGGGCTTCACTGCAGCCTTTGATGAGCAACTGTTTTACAGCTGTGTTTAAAAATCAATATTAGCGTGCAAAACAAATTTTGCTTTGGGAAAATCAGCTTGACGTAAATTATCTCCTAAGTTATTGAGTTAGAGACTTCTGTGTATTATGGTGTGATTATGTGGTTACCAGTTGTTGTTTTTTTGTGATTTGCTGCAGTTACAGCTGAATGAGTTGGGGTGTGTCTCTAGGTTTGTATATCTAGAAACTGAATATATGGCTCATTCTTTTCAGCAAAAAAAAAATAAAAAAATAGCTGAAGCTTAGCCAGTCTTGAACAGATTCATAATGACTTGAGGCAAACGACGAACAGAGCAACTTAAGGCTTTACTTCAACAATTGGACTCATTTTGCCATTCATCAGCTCCACAGCAAATTTGGGATTTATGGAAGTATGCCAATAGTTGCACTGTTGACAAATTCTTCCACCTGAGCTATAGATCCCTGCAACTCCTCCAGATTTACCAGTAGGCTCTTGCCTGCTTCTCTGAATATTACTCTCCTTGCCCAGCATGTCCATCTAGCTGGACGGCCGCAGACTTACTCTATTTTCTGACTCTAGATTCAACAGAGCTAAGTAAGGTGTTCAGATTTCGGGATATTGCACATTTCTTACCATCCGACCCTAATTTAAAATCTGCTGTGTTCCTTGTACTCCGTGACCCTGTCTGTTCGCCACTGTTCTCTAACAACTTGTGAAGCCTTCTCAGAACAGCTGCCTTCATACTGAGGTTAAATTACACAGAAAACTGACATTTTCACCAGAATTTTAACGTAGCGGACTGCTTCAAATCTGCCACAACAGCACCTGGAAGCAGCAGTCTACGTAACTACAGGCCCATCGTCCTCACGTCGCTGGGGAGGAAAGGCTTCGAGAGGCCGGTTGCTCATCAACAGCTGCCTCTCCCCGACATTAGACACTTATCCGTTCACCCATAGGAGAAAAACGCTCCGCTGAGGACGCCATCAGTATTGCTCTCCAACCTTCACCCAGGCACCTGGACCATAGAGGAAACCACGTCATAGATTTAAGCTCTACCTTTAAGACCATCATTCTAGACGTTCTCGTCACCAAACTGCTGGACCCGCACCTCCCCACCTTCACCTGCGCTTGGATTAAAGACTTCCTCACCGACAGACCGCAGTCAGTGAGGTTGGGCTTCCACCTGTCCTCCTCCCTGTCTCTGATCTCCCCACAAGGCGGCATGTTGAGTCCTCTTCCGTTCCCCTCGTACACAGATGACCGTACTCCACTCCACCCGTCCAGCTCGGCCAACAAGCTGCGTCTCAACACAGCAAAGACCGAGTAGGTGATTGCCGACTTCCGAAGGATTGACGTGCACTAGTCTGGCTAGAGAGGGTGACCTGCTTCTAATTCCTGTGAGTTACCATCTCTAATGACCTCTCATGATTTGGAAACGTACGGGCGATGAAAACGAAGAGCCAGCAGTGTCTACACTTCCTGCGAATTGCCAGTGAAAACGGGCCGAACCAGAAGCTGCTTGTGACCTTTTATCGCGCCACTATGGAGACTGTTATGACTTACTGCATCTCGGCGTGATGCGCTGGGAGCGGAGCAGCGGATAAAATGGCCTTGCAGAGGGTCATAGACACAGCACAAATCACCAGATGCCCTCTGCCCTCCCTGGAAGGAGACTGCCAACTCCAGATGCAGCAGAGGAGCCACAGACACACGGTACAGGACTCCGCCCACCCATCTGTTCGGACTGACGTCTTCGGGCAACCGTTACAGGTCAAAGAAAGTCCATACCGCCCGGATATAAAATAGTTCTTATCCATGGGCCAGCAGAGCTGTCAACTGGGATAAGTAGTTCATGCTGGCTGCTGTTTTAGGGACGAATATCATATACAGTATTAACTCCGACCAATATTCGTCTGCTGCTACTATCCCCGCTACTACTGCCAGATGCTGCGATGCTGCAAATATTATGGCTGTCTTATTCATATCCTATCATATCCTTTCTTTTTTCTTCTACTTAACTTTACTCTACTATTATTTATAATAGTTCATAATGTGTTATACCATGAAAATAAAGCTTCTCTAATTCTAGTTTATTTTTACTTAATTTTATACAGATTTCCCAGAGCAAAGTGGTTTAAAATGCCTTCCACACTTTTTAAATTTCTACTTCTGAAAAAAAATTTTTAAAACATTCATCTTTTTCTATTTTCTTCACAATTACGTACTTTTTGTGTGTTGGTCTGTCATGTAAAATCCCAACTAAATGCATTAAAGGCTACTTGTACTGTGACAAACTGTGGAAAAGGTAAAATAGTGCTGCATACTTCTGCAAGGCATTGTTATTTTCACATTTCATCGTTCAATATGAATATAAAGGATCTGCAATATTAAACCTAAAATAGTAAACTATCTTGCAGGCCTTTCACCACACATTTAGGAACAGAGAGGGTAGATTTTGAGCCTCTGACTGAATATAAACCAAACTCAAAGACCGCTTATCATCCTTTTCTAGCCATAAATCTACACCTACAGCAGCGAGGTAGTGTGGACAGGAAACCAAATATGGAGTTCATGTAGGTCTCTGCAGACCATTCACAAACAAACCAGAGTTCACAAACAAAGGTCACATGGAGTTACAATTATCTGTTCAAGAAAACCCCCTTATCCCGTCGGTCTAAAAACGTGGATGTGCGGTGGGTAAAAGCAACACTCTGATTCGTCTGAATCTGATGCTGAAGTGAAAAACTCCCAAAAAGGTTACACCCTCAGACATCGTGATGGAGTTTTTATTTGTAGAAAGAAAAACAGAAGAATGATATCCAGTCAGACGCTTCTGTATTTGAATGTCTGAGGTGTAAAGAAAGCAACTTTTTGCGTTTACATTTTATGAATTCCTCCTGAAGAAATAGAAGATTTGGGGGTGAAAAAAAAAACACGGCTTTATATTGCATCCTCACTGGGTGAAAATCCATAAATAAAAGCACAACCCACTTGTTCATTTTTTGCAGGGATGCCGACAAGGCCAGTGATTGAGGGGGGGGGGGGGGAGCTAAAATAAATAGGGAGAGATGGCTGCCACCTCAGCTGTGGCCCGGCTCTGACAGAAGTTGGATTGTGGAGCACATTCCTCCTCTCTGCTGCTCTCGTCATGACACAGGCATTCTAGTGCCGCTGGCCAGCTCCCTCCTCCCGCTCCTGAGTAAACAGCCGTTTTCTGAGGACCGCACTTCAAACGTACACGACTTCCCCTCAGCAGCGCTCCCGCTGCCACCACGCCGCGCCACACTAGACCCGACCCCGGCCTGCGATCCGGTCCCACGGGAGCCCCGCCGAGCAGAGGCCCATGAGACGGGACCCTGGCCAGCGCCTGCCCACACGTGCCACTGGGAGTCAAGGTGGTACGAGGAGCGCCAGGGCTACCGCAAGCTAAAAATGGCACAGAGGTGGGCGACAGGCAACTCTCCATCAACCTTGAGTGGAAATCTACTCTGTCTGCTGTGACGGCATTAAAACACTTTACTCCATTCACAGAAGCTCCCACTCCAGGGCTCCGTTAGTGGGAGGGAGGCTGACATTTTGGTATGTAGACAGATGTGTACGCTTGTTTATTTAGTGTAAAAAATTTAGGCCAAAGTCTCTCCTGTGATGATGCGCAGAAAATGCAGATATTTGTAATCAGAAATGTTATAAGGTCTGACAGGAAAGTATAAACACCCTCGTTATCTGGACAGCACACAGTCCATATCCCACGTTTTCAACAGCCACAGGCAGCATCTTCCCATAAAACATGGGCCATGCTATCTGTTTCTGTGAGGCAGCGTTGAGCCTGCAGGATCACCCTGTTTACTGTCAACATGTGTTTGGAGGTCAGTCAGATACCCCGACAGGACAGAGAGCAAAGAATTACATAAAACTACTCTGAACTGAAAGTTATTTGTCTCTTGTGGTTAAAACTAGTAAGTGGTAAAACAGTGGCTCACAAAGATCAAGTAAACCTTTTTTTCCTGCAGTAGTTACAAATGATGTCACTTCATACAGCGAATATATAAAGACCACAACCCCCAATTAAAATGCCTGGCTGTTGTAACAATAGGAAATGCGACCGTGGCAAATCCTACGGCACTTTCTGATCTTTTGATGTCACTTTCATGCACTGCAGTTTAACTGAAAACAGGTCTGTCAAAGGGAAAATAAAAAAATATAAAAAGTTGCAACAACCTGGTTGCATAAGCGGCACATTCTTGAGTTGTTGCTTTGTTAAAACACTTTTGAAACATTAAGAATCAGTTTTTTGTAATGTGCCTGTCAGCATCCAGGATCTTGACTTAATGATACCTGCTCAGGTGTTTCCACAGGTTTAGGGTGTATTCACACCAATAAAGTCATTTGGTTTGCTTCTTTGGTCTGAACCGGTAACTGACCTTTTTCCCTTTTTTCATTTGGGGCGGTTTACTTTCACATTTACTTTTTGCAAGTGAACTATAACTTGTAACAAATCAATGTGTGTGACGATCGTTGCTCCCATTGGACAGAAAGGACCAGGAAGGGACGTCGCACAGACCCGGGAATGGAAGAAAACCATCATGGAAGTCCTTCATTAAGTCCCTCTGTTTTACATATTTCCACTGTCATTACAGCAGATAAATCACTGGGAGGCGGGAGCGGCTCATTCAAGGCAGGTTTTGTCTTGCAAGCTGAAGGAGTCCCACCGTATTTGGGTTTCAGTAATAGATTCACTGCTACGGTGGCACGTAACGTCCAATTGAGGCCTGTTTCGTATTCACACCAGAAGATGGACTGGACTGGATTATTGTAAGTATTCACACCTGCATAAAAGGTCCGGACCAACGGGGGAAGCAAACACTGGTCCGTTTAAAGCCGACCAAATGTGGCGGGTGTGAATACATCCTTAGTTCTCAGTTCTGGTAGTCAATTCCAGCACTTTTATTTCTCTATATATAGGAAGATGAAGATGGCGGGTCAAAGCCGACTGGTTCACAGAGCATGATGCTGCCACCACCATATTTCGCCTTGGGTGCGGCGTTCTTTTAGAGACTTGCTGCGTTGCTGTTGTGCCAAACATGTTTCTGAACTGTGGCGAAAGGTTAAACTTTCATCAGAGTATAACACATTTTCCTACTGGGTTGTATCGATTTTAGCCAGGGGTAGATGTTTTATTTAGAAAAAAATGTTTTTTGTCTTCTACCCCGTTCCTTAGTCCATATGTAGATGTGATAGAAATTCTAAACAATAACCGACTTCCTAGACTTATTGAATAAGGAGTCAGTGGAGTGATAAAGTTCCAGCACTTTTATTGAGAAACAGAGCAGAGATCACATAGATGAAAAGTAATCGCGCCCTAAAGTCCGGCCTCCAGCCCGTCTACCCTGTCTCTGGGCTAGCCTAGCACCCGACAGTGGCCTTGGCGTGAGGCAAAACAGAGACAGTCTATCCTAGATAATCATCATCCTGCACAGTAGCTACGCAGCATTTGGCCTTGCAATCAGTGGATTGTCTCCAATGCTCACATGTTCGAGTGGAGTGAAGCCATAGTGACTTTAGCATAATATTCCAATAACAGTAGAATACATGAGGCTGTTGCAACAGTGAACTCAACAAGTACTTGCTGGAAATTCCTGCAGCAACTTCGGCATGACTGTCAGCCCCCGACCACGGTTGGTTTTGTCTTTCTCTATCAATTATGAAAAAACTTATCCAATTATTGATGACTTTTGAAGGTAAAACGAGATCATTTTGATTCTTTGCCTTAACATGTTCGGCATTAAGACACACTTTGAATGAGTGGAGCGCACACTGTTAGTCATCATGACATCACTGAACACCTATCAGTGGAAAATCCTCTCCGCTGTCGCTTCATGCATGCTCAGTATGAGGGATTGCTGCAAAGCCATCAGCAATGCAGACGACTGTCCACTGTGGCTCTACGCTCTTTCAGGAGGAGTGAATGCTGCTTGGAGAGACTTGATGCAACCTGCTGGGTTTCCTTAGAGAGGAAACTTTCTGACCAACCTGGAGGATCTGATGGAGTCTGACTTTGTAAAGTGTATTGAGACGACATGTGTTGTGAATTGCCGCTATATAAATAAACTAAATTGAACCAGAGATTTAGATGTAGGTAAACGTTGGATGTTTCATGCAAAAAAGTGCAGCAACAAAACATTTTCCCTCAAGGCGAGCTTAATGGGTGCTCTGTCTAAGTGCGTTTCTCCCTTTAGACTTGACTAAAGTGCCATATGTTTAGCTTTAAACAAGTTTAAACTAAAGCCAGGTGCCCTAAGCACTAACACTAATAATTAAAAAGCAAGTATGCAAACTAGAAAAACTGTATGGTAAAGAAAGGACACTAAAATTGGAAAAGATTCAGTTAAATTTAACAGGATGTATTTTGGATGAAATAAAAGTGAGAAAAGGTCTGAAATAGTCTTGTTTACGTCATAAAATAGTAGCCCTTTAACAGGGGTGTGTAAACTTTTTCTATTTGTTATAAAGCCTTCCAAAATAAACTTTACAATGAGTCCTCTGGATGATCCCAGGAGATTTAGTCTTAACGCTCCTTTCTAGTGAGCTCAGACTTGATGAGCAGACGGCACTCTTAAAGTGGAAATGCTCATGGACATGACCCGCCTATAAAAAAAAAGGCAGAGCAGTCAGAACAGCTTTCATTGAAGAGTGGAGTTGGACTCATGACTCAGTAACTAAATCACAATACTGTCATGTTCCTGCATATTTTTAATTCATCAACGTTAGTCCCTCGTTCCCAGACCGATGAAAACAGCTTCATGTGTGATTCATGGACTGTGAAAAGGTCAGAATCACTAAACGCTGACGTTTAAAAAGGTAGCAATCTCAGAGGAGAACAGTAAAGACACGAGATCTCTGATCAAAACATCAGACGTGGAGGAGGCCAGACAGACAGGAGGCTAAACACAAACGCAACGTGGGAAGTGAGTTCACTAAAGAAAATCCAGTTTAAATTAATTTTTCTGTTGTTACTTTAATGCAAGCAGATTATATTTTGTAGAACCTGCTGAACAAAACAATGGTGCAAACAGTTGTTCCTCTCAAAGCTACACTTTATATACAGTTTGTCAGCAAACCTTTTTAAATTTAATGGTTAATTTTACTCTGGGTCAATTTCTTCTTTTCGCTAAATTACTCAATGCCTCTTTTGTACCGGTGTACTTTAACCATTGCATATCAGTTCCATTTTCTTCATGGTTAAGTGTTTTTAAAAATTCTGGACATAGATAATTGCTTTCCAGCAGGAAAATCCTGGGTTCCAAACCTGGCATGGAGTGTGCGTGCCTGGGAGCTTGAGGGTTCTTCTTAGGATCTTAGCTGTTTCTAAGATCTTCTGGACTGAGATGTCTGATGTTTCTCCAGGTATCTGTTGGAGCCACTTCTCCAGAGTGGGGGTTACTGCCCCGAGTGCTCTGATGACCACGGTCACTACTGCTGACTTCACCTTCCAGGCTCTTTCTAGTTCTTCCCTGAGCGCCTGGTGTTTCTCCAGTTCTTCATGCTCTTTTTTCCTGATGTTTCCATCACTCAGGATGGCCACATCGATCACAACGGCTGTCCTCTGCTGCTTATCAATGATCACAATGTCCGCTTGGTTGGCCATTACCATTTTGTCTGTTTGTTTCTGGAAGTCCCACAGGATCTTAGCTCTGTCATTCTCCACCACCTTGGGAGGTGACTCCCATGTTGACCTGGGGGTCTCCAGCTGGTATTCTGAACAGATGTTTCTGTACACTATACCAGCCACTTGGTTACGGCGTTCTATGTATTCCTTCCCTGCTAGTATCTTACACCCTGAGGTGAGATGCTGGATGGTTTCTGGGGCCTCTTTGCAGAGCCTGCACCTGGGATCTTACCTGGTCTGGTAGATCTGGGCCTCTATTGCTCTGATGCTCAAGGCCTGCTCCTGTGCTGCTGTGATCAGAGCTTCAGTGCTGTCCTTCAGTCCAGTCATCTCTACCATTGGTAGGATTTGGTCATATCAGCCACTTTAGCTATCTGTTGGTGGAACATCCCATGCAGGGGTTTTTCCTCTCACGATGGTTCAGCGAGTCAATGTCTCGCTCACTCTTGGCGTACAGCTCTATGTCATCCATGTACAGGAGGTGACTGACAGTGGCCCCATTTCTGAGTCGGTACCCATAGCAAGACATGTTGATTATTTGGCTGAGGGGGTTCAGGCCTATTAAAAGCAGCAGAGGCGACAGAGCATCTCCTTGGTTTAGACAACATTTGGAGATTTGTACAATTGGCTTGAAGTTGGCCTCAAGGGTGTTTTTCCACAGCCTCATGGAGTTTGCAATGAAGACTCTCAGAGTGCTGTTGACCTTGTACAGCTTCAGGCATTCCAGGATATATATATCCTGGAATGGATATATATAGGCACTTTTAATGGTATATTTTTACCTTTATGTGACATTTATGAGCAACCTAATGAATTAACAAGTAGCACATTAGGTGTGAAATACACTGTAAATATCAACCATAACTTTCTCCAACTTAAACGTATGCTTTGTGTCTATATCAAGATACTACACACCTGGAGGGGATTTAGTGCTGGCAATTTGCCGCATCACATACGAGAATTTGACTTCCCATGGCATATAAAACCAAAACTAATTACACTGGATGTTATGACTGAGACACGTGTTTTGCTCCTTTTCTTCTCTCTTCTCAATAGGGGTGAATATGAGTGCTGACAGGCCCAACAACAGCAGAATAATTACCAGCAGTGCACCACAAGAGGACCAAAAGACGCTGGACGAAGCAGCTCCTGCTGTGGAGACACCATGCAGGTTCATATTTCAGTGCTGCTGTGAGTTGGAGGCATAAAAAAACTGCATGTGTGTCTATGTGCATTCTTAGTGGCCCACCTGAGCATTTTAAATCACTATGAACACGCTCCCGGGGGCTTTACGGCATACATTTGAAGCCAAAACTCAAACCCCCACTGGGCTTTATAATAAAGAAGTGCTAATGATTTCTAGCTCTTGGCTGCTTTAGTAAACAAAACTAATTTAGGGATTTTCATTGCAAAGATAAAAGGCGGCTTAAAGCAGAGCAAGGGGGTTCCCTTTTTATCTAATACAAATCTTGGTTGATAATTATTTTCTGTAACTTTTATATTTGCACTTGATCTTAAACATGTACTTTAAATAGTTTTACATATATTTTTAGTGATTTAATATTTTAATGGACCAGAGCTGCCAAGTCTCATGCAATGAGTGTGAGACCCAAGCAATGACTTCACATGCATTCACACCACACCTCCGTTCAGGGCTCAGTCTAAGCCCCGCCTTCTGCAGAGCTGCTTCAGCTTTTTATTCACAGCTCCTGTTGCTTTTACCTCCAACAGAGTGCCCCCCCCCCACTCAATTCATTACAATAAACAGGATTTAAAGAATTACACGCAGTAAGTGTGTCCTTAATTTATATGGCCAATGTGTTTCATTTCAATTTATTGAAATGGTCTGTAATTCACCATTGTTGTAACTCAAATCATGTACCTGTGAATATATCACAAATCGCAAATATTACCTGAAACTTTTGATTACCAATGATAAACAGAGATAAGCTAAAAGAAACAACAATTAGCTACAAACTCTCATTGATAATAAAATTAATGCTTCTCCACCGGCACCGGGTCATTTATAGATGAATAAACTTCACCATCTAGAAGAGTATCAATAGATTTTGGCCAAATCTTTTTTTCGTAAATACATTTTTAATCAAAATAACGGGCTTTATACACTTTTTTTCATTTATTTGTCCCAGTTAAAAGGCATTGCCTTCTGTAAAGTGTACTTTTTAAACATTTTTAAAATACAATATTTAAGATTTTTTTAAGTTAATAACACACCATAGTTTGTTTTCTTCACATGGTTAATATTTTTAGTTGTATGTGTTAGATATATGCTAATATATCAAGCAATAACAAATGGCAATCTGTAGTAAACATTGCATTTCAACATGGTCTAATACAAATAAAGAGATCATTTCAAGCTTAATGTAAAATGCTATGGAATCCTTTACAACTATCTATGTATAATATGTACATGCTAAAATCTTAAATATCATACCAAATCACTGAAGACCTCTATATCAGTCAACCTGTGTCAAAAACAACTCCGACATATGGGACAAATACTGTCCAGTGTTTACACATTATACCTGTCAAATGTGGGCTTACTCCGTATTTTACAGGACATCACTTAAATTAGCTTCATCTTTTATTGCAGAAGCATCTCAGGCCTAATCTGCACATGTAAAAAAAACAGGTACTTCAACAAATATTGGCACCGCTAAAAAGTTATTTTAAAATGTAACAAAAGCATTTTTTTATACTTATCTAGGTTTAAGTGTCTCACATATTTAAAAGTAGTAATCCATGAGTTTCCGTTTGCACAGGGCAACAACGTTTATCCACCAGGATGGCAATGACATTTATCTTGCCAATGAGAGGAGGATGGTGGCGGTAAATTAACCTCCAAAGCTCACAGTTAGAGAATTGCAGCTAACTTTTCAGAGTGAACTTATGCTGCTGCATTATTTAAGGCTTCTTACCAGGGCTGCCAGTAAATGTGCAGAAAGTGAGATAAACACTAATGCTAACATTAAGGATGATTGAAGGCAAATGAGTAAATATGTCGATTGCAGTTAGGAACTTAATTGCTCACCTGACATTGGTTAAAATGTAAAGCTGCAGATTTAAACTGAATATCTTATGATTATCTACTTCATATTTATTGGTGTCTGTTGAAAACAGTAGACCTTGAAACAAACGTTTGACAAAACCGTTTGCTTAATTCCTCACACTGCGGTCTGCCGTGGCATGAAAAGGAGAGTCAAAGTGAGGAACTGAATATGTACAGAGAAACTAGGATAGGAGGAGGCAAGTCGCACACTCATTTAGCTACTGATGCAACTCAGCAGTAAGAGATGCCAGAGAAGCAGAGGTGGAGCAACTCTTCCCCTTTACCCACCAGATATATCCAAGTCTGGGCTGACAATGTTAGATGCACAACAGAAAAAGGTCTACCAGTCAATTTAACCTGACAGGAGATGCCTACATAAAGCAAAGTAAAGAGCCTAGAGTAAAACCGAGCTGCACCCAAAGAGCTCAGGGATTTCTAATATCAGGATAAAAGGAAGAATTTCACATTAAACCTGCAACACAAACGGCCACTGTGTGTTTCAGACAGCAGATCAACAGCATCCCACATAATGAAATCATTTTATAAACCTCCAGAAACAACTTCAGATTCCTGTAAAAGACCCCTGTAATCAGGTTTGACAAGCTGAAGCTATTACTGGAAATAATAATGTGAAATAATTATATATGTAAATCACGATTCAGTTTCTATTACATTTTGTCACAAAGTTTGTTGTGAGCTACTGTTTGATAGCCCAAGGTCAGTTTCAACAACTCCTGTTATTAAAAAAAACTAGTTAATAATGTTGTAAAGACACTGCTGCATTCATGACAACACCTACAGAGACTCTCAAAAGTGAACACACATTTCAAAAATCCGGGTTTTTGTCACGAAAAAAGACGAGAAGAGGAAAAAATCAGTTTGAAACTTAATGTTGCATAAGTCTTGCACAATTCAACTGTGAAATAAACAAATCTGTTAGGGGGAAACATGTAAAAAGTATATAAATAAAGTTGCAATAACCTGGTTGCGTAAGTGTTCCTTTGGGTCCAGTTACGACTTTGACTCTTTTTCAGGATCTACATTTAAAGTCTTACCAGTGCTGAAATATTTGCCAAAAATCCATAGAAAGCTTGTTTTTTTTCCTTTAAAAATTAGCGACAATGACCCAGGACTGTGGAAATGTACAGGAACCATATGTTCACCAATATAGACCACCTCCCTAAAGCCTTTCAGCATCTTTCTTTAACACTTGAGACATACCAACCTTAAAAATACTGATATAAATTAGGGCTTTGCACATTTTTTTGTGCGCTGTCCCTTGAAACAACGAACAATTTCCCTCCCACCTTCAATCCTGGTGCAATGACTTACATTGGTACTGGTGAAGTACAGTAGCAAGGAGTTAGAGAATATGTGAGGCCGCTGCGTCCACCAGCACTTTGTGAAGGTCTGACTTGCAGATATCTTTTAGTGCACCAGAGCAACTAGTGCAAACATCAGTCTGAAGTTTTACAACACTGCGGCATCTTTGTAGCTGAGTCAACAAAATGTAAGAGCAACACTGGGAGGTTTTCTGTGTCTTTAAGATGCTCAACAGTAGCACAAAATATTAGGCTTGAACGCTCTTATAGCTGATTAGTTTGACATTTAATGTTTCCAGGTTAGAGATGAGGGTTTGTGATTTGAAAAGGGCAATGAGTGTTATTTTCACCAAGCTAATGGATGTGCATTTCCACATCTAAAGGCAATCAGTGAAAACACATCAGAAAATTCACGATTTAAAGAGTTGTAGAAATAAAATCAGAACAATTAATGTCACCATATGGGAAAATATTTCTCAAATGGAAAGCATGTTCGCTACTATAATGCATTCTGCCTTTAAGATGATGCTGTATTTAAAAAAAGGTCCATCTTTTGATTACTAGATAATATTCAAATTATTACCATTCTGAGCCCAATTTATCTATTTAATGGGCGGCTCATATTAAAATGTAGCTAATATGATGGTGAAAGAAAGCGCTCTCTGAATTATTGCTGATTAAATTCATTGTGGTAAATATGATACCATTTATCCATGAGCAGGAAAAGCCTGTAATGGTTTTTAATTTAGCTCCTGCTAGATCTTAAGGTAAGTGAATAGCTTCCATATTTTTATATTTAGTATTTAGGTCAAGGGCCAGGAGCAAAGCATAGTATCTATAGTGCCTCTAGACTTAAAATACAAAGTCAAACTCGTTGCAGGTGCAGGTTAGACTCCATCTTGGCGTCCCCTAGTCACCGATCTGTTTTTCATGTACTTTGACTGCAAATGAAGACATAGCAGTGGAGAGAAGAGATTTGGAAACCTTTAGCGTCTCAGCTGTGCTCTATGCAGATGATGAAGTTCTGTCGGTGTCTTCAAGCGCCGACTTTTATGAAGCTCCGAAGTGATTTGGAGCCAAATGTGAAGTCTTACAACATGGTTCTAAACGGGGAGAATTTGGACTGATCCCTGAAGGTTATTCTCGGTCTGAAGTAGACAAGTTCTTGATTCATGTGCAGTAATGATGGGTTGTTCCAGTCTGTCCGGGTGAAGGAAGAACTGAGATGAAAAACATGACTCTAGATTCTCTGCTTTGGATTTGCCACTTTGGACTCCAAGTTAATTAATCAATAGCACATGTAGGGCTGGACGATATAGAAAAAAAGCATATCGATAAAATAAAATATACGTTTTGAATTTGTTGATAATCATCAATATCAATCAATATAATTTCTAAGTGCAGCCCTGGCCATTTTATGCTGTTGCTTAGCGACCTATTTTTAGATACAGAACAAACACTGAATTCAAAATCAACCCTTTATTCAACCAGCTTTTCTCTGCTTCAAAACTCTTTGAAGGGGGCGGAGCTTGGTTCCTGGGTCTGCGTTTGTGATTGGATGGATGTAATGACTGTAATATTAACCTACATGATAGGCTAGAATGCAAAAGGAAGGAAAACTTATTTGTATTGACCTTTTTTTCTATCCATTGATATAAATTGTTATTGAATTATCATCCAGCCCTAGTTTTATGTTAAACCTAAAATATTCAGAGGTAAGATAGATACCTTAACTTAGATGTAAAAAAGACGGAGTGGATGATCTTGCAGGAGCCAACCACTCACTGGTTTTCTTGATAATTCCCTTTTAGTTAATCCTCAAACCTATTTTTCTCATTCCAGTTGTGATTTGTTCCCATTTTGAATGTGTTTGCTCTCCATGGGCTTTGATGTAGAAAATGATTTCAAACATGCAGCTATTTCTGTGTGAATAGTGATAATTAATTTAAGCTGTGATCTAAAAATCATGTGGAAACAATAAAATGACTGAAACATTAAAACGAATAAGCTGCATGACAATTATACTGTCAGACTTGCATTGTGGGCAGGAGGCGGACTTGCCTTCAACTCAGGCTTAGCTTTAAACATCCACTGAAGCACTCCCAGATGATATGAAATATTAAAGGCAGCCAACCACTGCGCACCGTTTCAGTTTTGATAAATAAATTATTTCTTCTTTTACTCATGATTACCTGAGCAGTGTTTTTTCTGTGTGTAACCTGAAATTTCACTTCAGCAGCCACTGGAAACCCACTGCTTGTGAGCCTTATCAAGCACTTTACCCCACTCTCTCAGGCAAAAAAAGGACAAAGGTATAGCACATTAAGCAACCTGTTTAATAGGCTGCTTCTCCATTTTAGTGGAACTGGTTGACACAGCAACCTCCACACTAACTGGAACCCATAACATCTCAGATTTATTCCCCCGGCCTGCCAGAATTACTCCAAGCACCGCATCACTAGGAAAGTTCAGATGTCAAAACCACCAGTGGTGGATGTGTGAGGATCTGCGGTTGTTTTGATGCTTCAGGACATGAACGACTTGGTGCCATCAAGAAGTGATCGACCCATGAATTCTGCTCTCTGGCAGAAAATCCTAAAAGAAAACGTTTCTCCATCAGTTCATGACCTTGAGCTGAAGCACACCCACATAATACAGCAGGACAATGATAGAAAAAAAGTACACAAGCAAGTCGACCTTTGAATAGTTAAAAAAAAATTTAAATGAAGCTTTTTGAGTGGCCTAGTCAAAGTCTGAACTTAAATTCTGATTGAAATGCTACAGCATCTCTGTAAACCGGCCGTTCATGCTTGAATGCCTCAAATATGGGTGAAATAAAACTATTCTGCAGGGGAAGCGTGGGCCAAAGTCCCCCCACACTAATGTGAAAGATTCATTGCTACGTATCACAACAGAATTACAACAAGTAATTCACAGGAGCAGCTGCAGAGGAGGCACACCTCTCCGCTTTTAAGTGTCAATTAAATGCAACCTCCATATTACTGGTGAGTTGTTTGCTGAAAAGGTTTTAGTGGCCAACTAAAGGGATTTTCAGATTGAGCATTCCTTAATTCGTTCTGTTTTTTTCATCTCAATGGAGGAAAATGAACAAGGGTCAGGGAAAGGGCAGCTACATCTCTGTAGACCCCACATAACCTGGGCTCAGACTGTTTAAACACTTTTCTTCAGTTTTGGGTTACAGAACACTATTTGCAAAAACCAGCCACCAGAGACGGTCTCTCTCTACTGAACACTTATTGTTACCGTTCATATTCACACTAATCCAACCATGTCTTCCGTTCTTATAAAAACACTATATATACACATGTTTAACCCCAAAAAATATTGCCCTATCTATATATTTATACTTTAAATGTCTTCATTGAGAGCAAAGAACCAACGTCAAATTCCTTGTTTGTGTGCACAAACTTCAACTGCATGAAAATACTTTAGAAAAGGTAGCTGCTTGTACAGTCAGTTCCAACTCTGTTTTTTTTTATAGTCGTTTAACACAGCATTTCATCTGTTGATGTTATTAAGATTCAGCTCTTCAGATCTGAAGATGGACTCAGGTCTCTCTTGAAAAATTTGAATTTATTTCTCAGTGATAATTATTCTGTATAAATTAAGGTAAAAAAAAAAAAGAGGCGTAAACCAGTTGTTGTGTAACTCCTTTGGTATTCTACTGATTTCTGGGAGTGAAAGTGAGAGGGAAAGCTTCCAGGCTGCATTGAAGTCAGTGGAAGATGGTTTCTGACCAACTGTTTCCAGGAGAGGCAGACAGAGGTTCGGCTTTTTCCTGAGACCTTTGTCTGCCTGCAGCCGGTGCCAGACAGTTGGAGAGTAAGCATTCTGTCATTCATTGGATTCTTTTAGAAAAGGATAGATTCTAGATGTTGGAAATGTGTCAGCAGATTGAAACCTAACAAAGGAATGACTATTTAGCTCACACTGCATTGTTTGCATTTTGGGTTTTTTTAAGTAGTCACCCCACAAGGACACCTACAATCATGTACAGTCATGGTAGATAGACAGGATACAACCAAAATGTCACACATATTTTTTTTTCTGGAAAAATTCAACCTTCGATTTGTGTACATTGATTTAGTTTGTAAAAGCCCACACTTTTATCCCACAAAAATCACAATTGCCAGACTTGGTACCTCTGTTTATTTCTATAAAATAAATGTAAATGTAACGTTTCTGGCACTGGAGCTGCTGATTGCAATCAGCACACCTGTGTTTTTCTCCGCCCTAGCTGCTTATAAGCTCCGCTCCCCGCAGCCTTCAGTGCCAGATTCGTCTGCCTGCCTGGGTTCTGCCTGTCAGCCTCAGAGATCTGGACTGCCTTTCCGTGTTTCTGACCCCAGCCTGTCTGTGAGTAAATGAGATTGCCTGCCCCCTTTCTGTCTGTGCTTTTTGGATTTTGGACCTGGACCTGGATTTGGATACTCTGTTGGACTCTCCCTTGGAAACCGCTGCCTGGATCAAACGGATTTCCCCCTCGACAAAGACCCGGACCGGACCTGGATAAATAGCCCTGGATAACCCCCTCTCGGATCCCATCGACATCAAGAGTCAGAGCTCTGCCCTCAGTGCGGCCAGGTTAGTGACCCTGCTTCTCTCTCACCTACCAGTCTGTTCCTGCTGGTCACTAACCTACCACTCTGCCTTCAGGAGTTGCCAGTCGCAGAGTGCGAGCCGTGCCAGGGGACCGCGCCGCCAGCGTCTAAATAAAGACTGTTAAAGTTTTGTACTCACTTGTTTTCGGGTATTTCTTGGGTCCTTCCAAATTCATCACAGTAAAAGATGCTCAATTATAGAATTTATACTTAAAGGGACAGTATATAACTTATTTAGCTTTAAATGAGCAAAAATCAAGTGTTGCTTTTATAAATACATATTGTGACAGAGTCTAATCAAAATTTAAAGCGTTCTCATAACTTAGAATTAGTAGTTTATAAATACATAGGTGTAGGTGCGCTCACTGGGAGGCGGCACGCTATTTCTGATTTCAGAGGCCGAAAGGGGACGAACTGTCAGCCTTACGCATTTTCCCTATCTGTCTCCTAAATGAAGACATGCTGTCGGTGGAGGAGGAATATAATCAAGCAAAGACGACCGTAGATCATTACTGTGAATGCAGTAGGCATTCACAGTAATAACTGTGAATGCCTACTGCATAGTTATTACTATTCATATCTTTTACCATTTTCATATAGTACCTCCTTAAAATAATTTTGGCTTTTCAAGAAATTCACCAAATAACATGCGTTGCTATGGTCGTCAAGGAGGCAGTTATAGAGTGCACACTCTAGAAATTCAACAAATTCTTCTTCTCTGAACAACTTCTTCTCACTCGCTCAATTTTAAACCTACCCACATAAATTATACATCAAAATGTAGGAATTTTTGTCTGGATTCAGGAAATGTGACCCTCATTGGTGTAGCATTTATAGTTTTTTCGCAAATCACCTCAGAGCGACACAAACCCGAAACTTCCCCCATTCATTTCCTATGGAGCGGTTTTGAAAAATGACGTCTGAAAATCCAAAACATCACACGTTTTCGCATCGTCGCTACTCCTAAACCGTTTGATGTACAGGCATGAGACTTTCACACATTCAAGTCCAGACCCTTCTGGCACTCACAAAAGAGGAATTTTGTGGATAACTGTTACGGTTTGGCCGCAGGAACAATTTGTTCGGGAGTAGCGAATTTGCAAAATCCTGAAGACGCTTTGGACCTCCATCACCCCAAATGATGCACTTTTTTACATTGTCGCTATACCTACACCGATTTTTGTACAAACATAAAAATGAGCAACGTAGTCCTCAAAAGCCTGCTGATACTCACAGTGAAAGAATTATTTTGATATCTCCTATACTTTTTCAGCTAGAGCGATTTGTTCGGGACCGTTTTTAGAGGATTTTTAATATTCCTTAAAAATCCCTTTATATCATAATTTTTTACGCCTTTATTAAAATATTTCCAGCAAAAGCCGATAGCAAGTCTTCTTCCCCTATCCGTTAAGAAATAAACGCAGAAATAATTACGTCTCTACCATTTACGGATCAGGAGATATGGAGCGTTGTGCGAGGCAAAGTTCTCCATTATAACCCAATGGGACATATTATGAGCAAAGTGTCTGCACTTCGGTAGACTGGCCCGCTGCAGGTGTGAGTGAGTTTCCATGACGACGGAACTCTGAGGGCCAGAGGGAGAGGCTCCATTGAGATAGAATGGCAACTTTCGACGCTCACCGCAGTTGCTGTGATTAATGTAGGAATCTGAAATTCGCACAGTCCCATTTTGGATTTCACATGCTTTCCTATTGGGCCTTTGCTTCCAACAGGACCTGGCATGATGCCCAGACACGACCCAATTGGCCAATACAGCACCACCCACCTGTGGGAAATGGCGCTACACGCCATTTTGGTCAAATGTTGAGTTCTGGGCCCAGATGTGGTGAGGCTGAGTTGCTAAAGGAGGCCAATCTGACCCATGAACTTTGGTGATCTTTGGTGAAATTAAGTATTGGCACCCCTTTGTGAGGCACTTCCCAGTACAGGATTTGGACCAAACTGACAGAGTACAATCACCCGGTGATACTGAACACAACCATGTTAGCGGCTAACGGTTAGCATGTTGCTAACCGGAAGTAGCCCTAGGAAGCTCGTACAAACTTCTGCTTCACAGAGTCTGTACTTCCTTTAGAGAGAAAGCTCCACAAGAAATTTGGCCTACGTTGCATAAAGCATCTCCAAGCTATGAGGTGTCAAACATCCAATGCTTTTCAATGGGGGCAAAACCCCTTATACTCCTAGAAATGCAGGTCCACATATGGCTACAAGTTTTCAAATTCAAGTTTGAAATTCTACTTCTGCTTTGTTAAACGATTCAGTGTTTAGAATGAGTTAGGAGATGTTTGGTGCCATTCCCTCAGTTTTCTTCTTCTAATCATTCAGCTATTGTTCTTTCATGTTCAAATTCTTCAACTTTTTCAACTTCTTCAATCGTTTTCAGCTATTTTTTCTCTTCTTCAAAGAACTTCTGCATCTTTTGCTCAATCATTCAGCTTACTGCATTCACACTGCATTTTCGCAGGAAATGCAAATTTTTCTAGTTTTATTTGCCATTTTCTGTTTAAATGGAGGACCATCCATACTTTTTGTCCAGCGAGAGGGAAGAGAAAGTAACCAAGAAAAGTAAAAGAAGTGATAACAGGGAAAAAACTAGAGTCTAAATCGGCGCAGCTATTATTACCAGGTGGGGATTTAAACAAATGTGGAGGTTGCAGCTTTCTGCTGGACAGCAGATAAGTTAATTCAATATAAGAGTGAAGTTTGTTTTTGCCTTTATATCAGAAACAGGACAGTGTGGTCCAGCAGCTACTCTGCCTTCCGGCAGGCAGAGCTGGCTTGTTTGTTCGTCTCCCTGTAGTGTGTGTGTCTGCGGAGGGATATCAGCTGTTCACTGTCTGTAGGGTAGAAGCAAGACCGGGTCTCTACTCGTGTTTATAGTCGCTCATATTAGAGCCCAAATAAGCGACTGCAGGTTCAGAAAACCGCGACTCACGGATTTTACAAGCGATTTTAGAAAAAAACAAGCAGACTTGGCAGCAGTGCCAAAAACCATTTCACACAATGACCGTAGTTATTAGCAGTAGCTAATACACAGAGGACATGTTTACCTTGTCACATTTACGATACTCCTCAGCTTCTGTAGTAGTTATTATGCACTTAACGGTAGGTTGTTTGTAATTCATTTAGCACACTGCTAGATGGTGGGCCAGTGTGAAAATCTTGCACACTGGAGCTTTAAAGCATCACCGTGTAACATTTAGCCTCTAGGGGTGCTAGACCTATAACTTCCAGGTTTAGCGTCCCTGAAGGCCACTGGCAGCATTGCTCCGTGGCAAATTAAACAGTCTCCCACCGTGTTATGGAATCTGATAGCAGACGACTTGGGACCAGCAGATTGAGAAGTCATCGACTAACTTGTGAAGACAAGGCAACGTTTACCCCTCTAGATTAAATTCAACATCAGAGAAACAAAATATGTCTGATTAGGTAGGTGTCACATTTGTTTTATTTTTCTGTTAAGGCCCACTGAGCTCAGACTGCCGTGATGACAAACCTAGAATGGGTCATGTGACTTAGAGTGGCCTTCCCGGTCTCATGACATCATCGGAAAGCTTAGATTCCACTCTTTCATGACTGAAAACGCCCCCGGGAAGACTTGTTCCTGGTTTTGACCTGGCTTGTCACATTTAACAACATGTTCACTAAAAGGGCAACGATGAGACGATCCCAAAAACAGGAATGGTGGAAGCAACAGGCATTTCTTTCCCCTCCTCATATTCTTTTGACTGTTTTGCAGTAGTTTTGTATTCAACCAGGGTCAGTGTCACTACTGGCACCACAAAACAACACCTGGACCCAACAGAGGTTGCACAGGCAGTCCAACTCCACCAGGATGGCACACCAAAACGGGCCGTTGCCTGAAGATTTGCTGTGTCTCTCAGCAAGATCTCAAGAGCATGGAGGAGATTCCAGGAGACAGTTTCAGGAGATTGGACTACCCGGCTGCTTCAGGTTTTGAGTTTCACTTTCTCGCTGACTTCAAATTAAGGGTGTGTCTCAATTCAGGGGTTGCATCCTTCGACGAAGGCTGTCCTAATTCAATGATCCTTCCAATGCGGCTGACGAATGTGTCCTTTTACCCGATTTGAAGCATGTTCATCCAAATGTTTAACATAAGGGAATTAGAATATAAGAAAAGATGATAATATTTTATTTAAAATGTTGCTTTAACAAATATATAAAGGGGGAAATAAAAACTGTGAATGCCTACAGTTTTTTACAAAGCAGAGGAGAAAACGGGATTAATCTTTGGGTTCCTTTAGCTTCACAGCTGCTCTGCGCTGTCTTGGTTTCTAGGTAAAATGAGTAAAGCTAAGGTAAGGGCGGGGACAGACTGCGAAGTCTGGACCGTCCCAATGCGGTACCGCGCACGTGACGTCACGGCCTTAAGAGTAACGCCCCTTTTGCCGCACCGGTAGGGCAAACAGTCGTAGAACGCACATACAAACCAGCCATTACAAGCGCAACAGAACCAGCGATATGTCCGACTTTGCAGCCATTAAACTTACCAAGACGATGTCCCAGGCGCACGGTTTACTGGTCGCACTGTGGAAGAACACACCAACCTTCAGCTGAAACGGTGGCTTGAGTGTCGAGGGCTCAAAAAAACCGGAAGACGGGCCGAGTTGATTCAATGGTAAGCTTTGTTTTTTTCCCTGCTCGGCGTTCATGCCTTTGTTATGATTTCCACCGTGCTCCGTTCACGTCGGCCTTTTTTGTTTGTTTGCAATCAACGTCCAGGAATCTGCATATCTTGCCAATAGGTAGCTACAAAACGATTGTTCACATCTCAGAATCTTTCGCTTAAGAGATTCAGGGCGTTTGTTTTTGAGTAAGCGATCCCGGTAGCAGGGTACCATGTTAGCGCCTGCTAACATGCTAGCCTATATGCTATCATCACCCTTTCCACCGACAAAATGCTTGCTACATATGTAGGTGAATTTGGTAACTTTTTCCGGGTTGAAATGTTGTGTAGGCCGCCCGCACAAGTGTACCCAACGCACACACTTCTCCTTGGCACTCTTGAGTTTCGGGAAGAAAACATCCTTCATATGCGGCCGATCAGCGTACCTCGAGTCGCTGTTGCACGTCCCATAGCAACAATGTTTATAAACCATGGTCTTAGATGTTGGAAAAAGCAGTCGTTTACCGAGTAAAACCTAGGCTAACGCACGTCTCTTCCACACCAAAACAGCGGCGCGTTTGGGAGTTTGCCCTACTGCGTACCACGTGATGTGACGTCATCGTGACGTTGTGTTTCTAAAAATAGCTCGCGCGCGGTACCGCATTCAACAGCCGATCTCTTCCGGTCTTCTCTTTTTTTGCAGTCCACAAAGGAACCAGCCCACGTAGACCGGCTCCAGTAAGTCTTCTGTGGGTTGATAATATTCATTTTCATCAAATGATGTGCCCTCTTTGTGATTTTAACACATTACCAACTCCATATCAGTGTGGAAATCCAGCATGTTTTTTTTCTTCTTCTCCAAATGAGTTCGGATGGTTTCTAATTTTTTTTATTTTTATTTAAGAGCTGGACGACTATTTCCCCTCACACTAGTCTTAAAGGCACGCTGTTTACTTTTGAATGGTGTCTCTTTCTGTTGGCAGCCTGCTTATCTGTTGTTGTGCTGTTGGGCAGCAGAAGCCTGAGGCCAGTTCATAAGTGGCAGAAATTAAGGCCTGCAGAGGACAACGCTGGGCCTTGTTGGAGCCGGTCAGTTACAACATGCGGCAAAACTTAGGCTCCATTCATAGTGGGGCGCAAACTACCTTTTTGGAAGAAAAGTCTACTGTATTTCCTTTCAGGCAGGTTCAATATATTTTCGTGACCTGCATCCGTCCCCCCCCCCCCCCCCCCTCCTCTCTCTTTCTGTCCAAGAACAAACAACCCAATGTCATCGCTGAAAGGTTGTGCAGCAAACTGCTTCCCCTTCCCAAAAAACAGCTGATAAAGAGGTGAAATGTATAAAAGCTTGAGCAGTGAATATGGCTGTCAGAGGATTGAAGGTGGTGCACGTTTGTGAATGGAGTCTATTTTCACCCACACACAGGATGTTTTCTGTCCTGTTTGTTTGTCGTTAGCATTTAGAAAACCTACGCATATTCTATGACGGCAGCACCTTAAAAAGGAAACTTTAAGGTCCGTAGGAGGTTCCTCGTTGCTTTCGTGTTTTCCAGTTTTTTTCAATTGTTTTTGCTCCATTTGTCACCTGAATAAGCAGAATATTACTCTTCAAGTCTGAAGGTATTCTTATCATCAGTTTTTTTGTTTTGTTTGTCAAACATATTGCCTCAGATCATGAAAAAACAAACTGATTTTAATATGAAAAAATATTTGAGAAAAAAGTACTTCTAGCGTGAAAACATTAGTTCTAGACCGCCTCAGCGGCACATCCAGGAGGTCACAAAAGGACCAGAGCAACCTTCAAAACACTGCAGGCCTAACTTAACTCAATTAAGGTCAGGATAAATAAAAAAGAGGGTGGTTTTTTGTGTATATCTATTTTTCATGGTTGATATGGATACCTTTTTTAAATTATTGAATTCAATCATTTAAAACTGCATTTTGCATATATTGAAGTTATCTTTGCCCAATTTCAAAATCTGTTTGGTAATCCTAAACATTTTATTGTGGCAAAAACCAGAAAAAAAAAACATGAAAGAGAGCAAATACATTTGTGGCAGCATTTAAAGACTCTATTGCAGACTAATTTATTATTTTTATTTATTCTTTGAAAAATCGTGTCAGCTTGTGAAAGTGTGTATGTTGGCTAAAAATTAATTCAGAAACCCTGCGTGACATACATTTGTCTCATTGCAGCCTCCGGCGTCTCTCGCCTTTCATCCTTTTTTTTTCTCCTCTTCAGCAAACAGCTGAAACACTGACCCTAACAGATCTGAGGGTCATGTTTCTCGCCTCTGCATCGCTGAAATATGAAAGTACCATGGGTGACACAAGTTTTGGTACACAAAAAAACGGTCCATGTTGCAGCCTAGATTTTCTACAGTGATCACAATGAAAGATGGCAATGTCAGGAAACAGAATAAATAACCCACAACAACACGGCGCTTCCTGTAATATCCCTTTAATCTTTCTCTGACCTAACCCGTCATCCACAAACATTACAAATCATACTAAAAATTGGGATTACAGTGGAGCTGCCTGGGAATACAAGGCACTGACTGCGGCAATTAAGATATGATGGTCTTTATTGATTCCCGACAGGGGGATGGTTTTTTTTGTGACACAGCTCAATACAAAATACTACATAACGACACTAACAACAAAAACAAGAGAAATAGCAGCTGTAAAAGCAATTGTTGTAGCTGTTACAGCTAGTAGCAGGAATAATAATAGTAGGAGTAGCACAAGAGTGGTAGTTATATTAGCAGTAACATTACCAATAGTGGGCAGCCCAATGGTGCTGTTGGTAGCACTATTGCCTTGGTCTTGTCTGCATGGGACATTAACAGGCCCTTGTCTCCATTACTACTGACAACAGCGCAAACACAGTTAAAGCTGTCGAGCTCAATAGATGGAAGTATTATCGCAATATTGATTTTAGGCCATATAGCTCAGCCTTACTGTCCAGGATTTACCCGCATCTCACTCAATAGCCGCAGGAGATGGCCACCAACACCTGCAGGTCTGCATGGATAAGCAGGTAGAGATAATGAATGGACGGATGAACAACAGTAGTAGTAATCGTGATACTAATAATCATAGTAGTAACAATAGTAATAATAAACATGGCAGTAATAGCAGCAGTAATAGTAGCAATAGCAGTAGTAGTAGTAATAATAGTACTAGTAATAATAATAATAATAATAATAATAGCAGTAGCAATAATAGTAGTAGTAGTAGTAGCAATAATAATAGTAGTAGTAACAATAATAATAGTAGTAGTAATAATAATAGCAGTAGCAATAATAATAATAATAGTAATACTAACAATAATAGTAGTAATAATAGTAATACTAACAATAATAGTAGTAATAATAATAATAATAGTAGTAATAATAATAGTAGTAGCAATAATAATAGTAGTAGTAATAACAGAACTAATGAAACACATCTCATGCTATATTAGCAGAGTCTAACAGCAGACGGTACAAATGAGTGTTTCTCTGGTGAGATGAGCCTCTGGCTGAAAGAGTTGCCCGGCTGCCATAGTTGCTCATAAAGAGGATTAGAGGGGTTAATCGGGATAGCTCCTATTTTATCCACCATCCTCTTCTCACACACCGCCTCTAAACTGTTGAGTCGTCAATTAGCTTGCACAGACAGCATTCAGCTGTTTCTTTTAAGCAACACACAAGGTCATGTTCCTGATTAGAAGTTGGGGGGGGGGGGGGGGGGGGGGCACCAAATCAAACTCAGCACTGCGCCTAGAACTTCAAGGTGCCTTCAGTAATTCACTAGGCAGTTACTGCACATTTAACAGTACAGACTCAGTATTTCCTGTATTTGTGGGTTGGTTACAAACATGAAATGTCGAAACTAAAACCAGATCCGGTTCTGCGTTTACAGTGCTATGCAAATCTGAACGGGGAAACTCATTAATTTTCAGCTCTCTCTATTCTGATACTCCTGAATAAATTCCACTAATTAGGTGGCTTCTGAAGGGAGCCACCTAATTAGTTAAAACAACTCCTCAGTATTTACAGCCGTCATGCACTGCCTTGCGTCGGCCTATTACACAAGATACCAATGAAAGTCTGTGGTTGTAATGTGACAAAATGTGGAAAAATGATTCATGATGTATGATTACTTTTGTGTGTTGAGGAATGTGCTTAACCATTTTAAGCAGTCACAGCAGATCACATCTCCAGGTAACCTTTAACTCATGATTCCAGCTGTTGAAACATCTGCTAGGCCACCGTCACTGTTTCTCCGGCATAAGGTTACGACAAAACAAGCAACACCTCAATATTCAGGTGATAAAACTGAGACAAAAAATAGATAATTGCGCCACATGGCTCGTCATTTCTCGGGCCAGGAAAGCCAAAGTGTTGCAACACCGCATTCCCGGTCTCACAAACAGCTTCAGCAGTTTGCCCTTCTCTAAAAAGGCAGAGTAGATGTAGGATCAAAACAAGGAGCAAGAACTTAAAACATCTGCTTCTCTGCAGCACAAAGACTGGATGGAAAGAGGAAAAAGAAAGAGATGCACCAGCCAGATGCCATCAGACTTTTGGAAAGCAAATAGATGTTTCGAAAGCACTAGGATGGGAACTCAAGCAAGCCGGGTTTTTTTTTTTTTATCAGAATGTTGCGCAATGCTTTCAAAGTCTTTTCCATCCTCATTTCACATTCTTGGCTTTGTCTGAAAAGTGGCTAATTATCACCAGGTTTAAAATGGAAAGAGCTCATCAGGCGCACGCAGGGTTCATACTTCTAAGACGTGAGGCAATGTGGAAAATATCTGCTTAATCTGCCGGTTTATGATGCAAACAGAGAAGCCGGTGCAGACTCGGGGGGGGGGCGGCGTGACTGGCATGATTTAGGTAGGTGGAGATGAGATGAGGGAGCGGGCATCTGCTGTTGTATTCAGGGCGAGTTCAGACTGTGGATCCACGCAGAGGGGGATGCTGAGAATTCACTGAAGATTTCAAAGCCGGTCTTGTTTCTACCGGCGAGTTGACATTCCCGACGTTGGGTCCGTGGGCCGAGCCTTTCAGCTCAGCTAGGTGTGGATTAGGGAAAGTCATTAGCTGCTACTGAGGATTCATTTGCATTTATCAAACCAGCTCAGAGCCCAAGCTGTTGATTAAGACAAGTTCAGGAAAGCAAAAATTAGTTTAAGACCTTTGCTTTCTCCTTTTAAGTGTTTGACGCTTTCTAAAGAGAGTGCATCAAGTTTTTGATATGAAGACAATCCTTCGCTCCTATTGGCGTCCCAATTAAAGATGTGTAAAAACTGGTGGAGGGACACAATTTTAAAGAAAGCATCTAATAATCAGAGGCTTTGTAATTAAATGTAATTCTCAAACAGAAATATTTCATGTAATAAGTTTTTCAAGTTAAATAAATTCTGGTGATGATTGAATCAATCGACAGACATGCAGTATATGATCCTAACGTTGTGGCTTTGCTCTATCCAGCCCCACAGATCTGCATGCAGTTCCATTCATAATGTCATACTGCAAGCAAACCAGCAGCTTTATCCATATATGTCTTGTGCTGAATCCACACTCTGAACTCGCCCTGAATACAACAGCAGGAGGATGGAACAGATGGAAGTCTGGACAGAGCCCAATGAGCTGAACACGTTCTTCAACAGGTTCAGTTCAGGAACATCCATTCTCTCCTTGCCCACAGCCAAACAGTCGTCACACCCTCCTTTGACCCAAAACTTCCTGTCACACCTCAGATGTTTTATCTTCCACTGCAGCCATAGACCCTTCTGCTTCTGCATGTTTGTTCTCAGCAGAAGTTGGTGCTTTTTCCTTTGCCTCCCCTCTTCTGACTTTAGAAGTCAAATGAAGAAGCAGTTTGAGAGACTGGATCTGATTTGCTTTATCAGAATCTCCAGGAGAGGTGGAAGCCTCAACCATTGCCTGGATCAGAGACTACCTGACAAACAGGCCACAGTTTGTGAGAAATAAGGGTTGTGTGTCTAACCGGGTGGTCAGCAGACACAGGAGCACCACAGGGGACTGTACTCTCACCATTCATTTTCACTCTTTACACCACAGACTTCCAATACAATACAGACTCCTATTATATGCAAAAATACTCAGATGACTCTGCAGTCATCAGATAGGTTAGACAGAGATGCACAGGAGGCTGAGTACAGAGAGCTGGTGGACTAATCAGTGGCATGGTTTGGAAACAATAGTCTCATTCTGAATGTGGATAGAACAAAGGAGATGATTGTAGATTTCAGAAGAATCAGGAATAGTACCAACATTATTACAATACTGGGAGAAGAAATGGAGGAGGAGGAGTATAAATACCTCAGTGTTCATCTGGACAACAAACTGGACTGGAGACACAACTGTGAAGCTTTCTACAAGGAAGGACAGAGCAGACTGTACTTCCTGGGGAGACTTCCTGCAGCCATCACCATCTAAAACAACTCTTTGAAGAAACCCCTATAGGATTAATAAAGTATTTTTTAATTGAATTTGAATTCTAAATGAGACGACTAACTTGCCCATTGACAGCTGGAAATAGGCACCAGCACCCCTCGCAACCCCACGTGTTAGAAAATGGATGGACGGATTGATGAGGCAACTATGTTGAAAAAAATCTCTGTTTTATAAAACAGTCCATTTTCATAATGCCGACTGACAACAAATGGCATTTCACAACACAAACAAATAAATACAGAAAGTAAATTTAGTCCAGCAACATAGACATATTTAGAATCCAGCAATTAAACTATAATTTCACTCTAGTTATAATACAATCTACCCAAGTTCAGTTTGCTAGACTATTTGATCAAAAGACAACCCAGCTGATTGCACGGAGTCCCTTGAGTACGGAGCTACATATTGCTGACTGTGTCAAGTCGTTAACTTTGCAACAATCTTAATGACAAGCATGTGGGTGGCAACAGTAGAGAAGAAAATGTCCTACTTTTACATGGAAAACCTTTCAGCAGAACCTAGTACACTGCGAGCGGCAATCTGTAGCGACCAACTAGGAATTTGGGAAGAAATTTTGGTGATTTCATTAAGTGGGGAAAACATTTGTTTTGGAACATAGTCACTTATGCCGGAGATATTAGTATCTGGGCTGTTTGTAAAGCACCCTTTTACCAATAAGTCTTCTATAATACATGGATCTTTGAGCTTTCCCAATGTAGATAGAACAATCGGTGGTTCTGTCCTGGTTCTGCTCGCACAGTCTTGTTTAGCTCACACTACAGGTTTTCCACAGCATTCAGGTCTGGAGAATGAGATGGCAATAGATTAATCTACTGTCTAGGGACCATTCCTGTGTTGATTTAGTCATATGTTTTGGTTCCTTATCCTGCCAGAAGAACCAATGACCGCCCATTTTCACAGGACACAGAAAAACATTGATTAGAAACAGAAAGCTCCCACAGACCCTGGTCCACTTAGAAATGTCAAATAAACACCAAATAAAAGTTACATTTCAGGAATTGTAAGAGGCAACAATAATTGTGTGCAGATGATTTTATTAAAAACCATAAATTAATAAATATACTCAAAATAAAGCCGTTACTTTCAACTTTCTATGAGTGTGATTTTCCCACTGTAGGGATGCCTACGTTATTTCTACCATGACTGCATACGTTTGTGGCTGGAAAAAGAGAAGAATGGAAATGATACAGTAGGAGCTAAGCTATATTTTCTTTACCATATGAGGAAAAGTTGTAACTGGGGGAGTGTTGTTAACCATTGATTTGACAATACTGATTACAATTAAGAAGAAATTACCTCAACATCCTCTTTATATAACCACAACTTTTCTTTCATCGTCCATAAGCTTTAGCACCTCCATCATTAAAATCTTAATGAAATGTGGCCTTAAAGGACAGCAAACATCCATCTGACTGGGAAAAGACAATATAGACACCCAGAATGTAAACATGTGTTACTAGAAACACAGAAGCGTAAAAGTGCTATATACTACATTTAAGCAGTCCTTTGTAATTGTACAATTTCAAAACAACGACCCCCTATTGCAGCTCCGGTCCTTTATAATTCACCATTGGGTCTCAGACATGTAATTCCTGACTCATCCATAATGCTCCATTTATCTAACATCAGAGAAGTACCAGAAAGCTTTCTCTCTTGTTTTGTGTCTATTTGTGTGTGAACTCTGAGCCGGTGTCTTGCTGACATCTCATCACCGTCACACAATGACAAAGATTCTGGATTCTCTGTCTCTCTGGCACCAACTGCCCACAGACTCAGCAAAAAGCCGAACCTCTGTCTGGATCCCCCGGAAACATCTGCTCAGACATCGTCCCCCACTTACTGTACAAGTGTGATTCCGCTGGGCTGTTTTCCTGGAGCATTCCTTTTCAGCAATCAAAGGAGTCCGAAGGATTTACAGAAGAACCGGTTTAATGCCTTTTAAAATCTGAACTGCAGTCAAGAGGAAATGCTGAATGTTGAACGGCTACACAAAAGCATAGTTAGTAGCGTCTGTATAGCCAGGCACCCTTCCAACAAATCAAAGGATGCTTCGGCCACAGAATTGAGTTTATGGTGCAGCAATTTGCATTGCATATGTCCACACTTTCTTACTGAGGCAGAAATCCTTCATTTCCCTCCCCTGAATAGAGACAATAATGAAAAGGAATTTAGGAGGTACTTTGCATTCGTATATGCATCCTTTACAACTTCACTCATGACTTGCTAGCTCTATTATTGATTAGCTTAACAAATAGGGCCAGTGGCTCGGCAGCAGTAAAAAAACTGCTCACATCAGCATCTCTTCTCCTGCCACTAAGAAAGAGACGGTTTTCAGGTGGCCCTCCCCAGCTCCATCATATTTTGTGATTATTTCAGGCACAGTAAAGTTCCTAACAATCAAACTTTTTACCCTTTCACCTGAAATGTTTTCCAGACTTACTCAATTACTTCCCACTGGGCTAAACAACAACTCACTATTTTCTTTGAATAGAATCTCCTTTTCTTGCCTATTTTCCCTGAGAGCCATTTGATTGTGGAAGCAGTGGATAGAACTTTAGATACGAGGCCTATAGATAGTAGGAGTGCGGTAAAAAAATAACATAAGAATCGCAGTTCTCCTTTATTACGATTCAGTATAAAAAAAAATCTATATAAAATGTCCAAGAACCAATTTGAAAAAAATAAAACAAACCCACTAGCTGTCAGCCTCCATTTTATAACTAAGCAGTGCGTCCTGAAGGCACCACGCAGCCGATCTCGGAACATAAGCATGCGCCGAAAGCACCAAAACAAAGAGGAAACTATAAAAATGGAGGAATTGGACTCATTTTAAATTATTCGTTTTCACGGATGAACCGCTGCCAGATTTCAAAGATGAAGCTCGGGGAAGGTGATGGACAATAAAAGAAAATACAATGAAATAAAACAGAAGAAGATTAGAAAATCAACTAAATCCGTACTAGAATAAAGATTTCACGAAAAATGTTGTAGCTCATGTTTTCAGCAGAACTGTTTACTGGTTTCTCCGTGGTGTTACTCCTTATGTTTAAAGCCTCTACGTGGAGGGGAAGAGTTTTACAGCAGTGAGATAATCTACCGGTAAGTTTCTTATTTGTTTTAAAGTTTATATAATCATACCTTTTTACCAGAAACTTTCAGGAATCTCACCATAGCATTAAGTAATGGTCAACAGACCGCTACTTAATGCATAAACTTGTTTGTTGGTTGCACTTTATGTTCAACAAGGGTTGTTGCTGCATGCATGCTGGGTATGAGGAATTGCTGCTAAGTCAACAAACAATGTGTCTGTCCACTGTGGCTAAATACTCATCCAGGAGGAGTGAAGGCTGCAAGTCAATGACTCCATGCAACCGGCAGGGTTTTCTTAGAAAATCCTTTAATGAATCTCTCTTTATGATTCAACTGACACGGACTTTGGAAAGTGCCTTGACATTACATTGGTGCTGCATGACTAAAGTGACTTGAATTGCTTTTCTTTACAGCACTGATCCTTTCCTGTTGGTTTCCAGGCAGTTTTGAGCACAGCCACAAACGTTTTAGACAAATAAACAATGTAAATGTATTATCACTTAAAAAAAGACTATTGATGACAAAAATGATTTCTACTTGTCTCATCAGCATTACAAAGCCCTGAAGCATAAATCTGCCTTGGGTAGGAATAATTTTGGGTTGTATGTATAATTGTGACCCTTTGTGGATTGAATTAATTTAAACTTCTTAATTATTTTATTAATAATAATTCCACCCTGAGAAAAGAATGGTTAAAAAATGTAGAAAAGTCAATAAGAACCCTAAATGAATGCAATCTTCAAGGCCAAGAAGAGTGACCATACATTTCAGACTACAACTGTAACTCATGTATTGCTTTTAAACAAATATGAAAATGCTTTCACTTAAATAGCAGATGAAACAGAGACTTACATAAAATCTAGAAAATAAACAATAATAGATATGAGTAAAAGTTACTTTCAGATATAAATCTGTCCCACGAATCAAACTGTTGATCTCCCGGAGCTTTGTAAAGAAACAAGGTTTTGGATGATTATTATCACCTCACCAGCTGTAATCCTTCCAGCTTACATGTGCTTTCTTTGGCACCTCTACTACAGAAAAGTGTTTTATAGGAAAACACAAAATGTTCCCGACTGTTTTTACTCGTAGGAGTGTCTGCAAAATCTCATTTCTACAAGCTTCAGAGGGAAAACTGCGAAGTGAAGGCAAGATCTTGAGAATTATTTGCTTAGATTCCTGTTGCATAAACAGTCAGAAGGGGTAAAGTTTTTTTCTCTGGTTTGACCTGTTAAAGGCACAGTTCCCACAGTCGAGGTGACTACTTCAATATTTAAGGCTCTGGTTTTTCCACGATAGCCTAAAATGTGTAGACAGCATTTTGTTTAGACTCTGTGGTCCCAGTTGTTACATTTCTGTTGCCTGTTCAGTCAGAACCTTATCCTGCTGGTGTGCAGCAAAGCTAATCCTGCAACTATGTAATGAAGTCAAAAAGCTGCTATTTATTTTATTTCAATACTGTATTCTCTCAGATAAAAGATCAAATTTCATTGAATTTGATCTTTTTCAAATGGTAAATATAACATGGCCCAGCAAAATTGACTGCAACTTCCTGTAAGATGTGATTCTAGTATTCTAACGGTGGTTTACAGCTGAGTTTAGCTTTTATATAAATGCCTTTTAGGCTGGGATTCAAACCAGGGACCTTCTTGCTGTATGGTAACACTGTCAGATACAGATACAGTGCCACTGTTCAGTCCTGTTTTAGATGGATGGAGGAGCCAATCTGCTTTTTCTTGATCATTATAGAAACATACTGGTCAAAACACAGCAGACAGTTTTTCATTTTTAAAGAACATTGAAAGTTTTTGTGAAGTTAAGGGCCTAAAAATGCCATTTATAAATGAAAACAATTCTCTTCCCTCAGAGATTTGACAGTAACAAAATGTTCTTTTTGCAAAAGAAAAGCTCTTATGCATCGATATATTATATGTTAAAACTAACTAACCCAAGTAATGTCTGACTTGACTCATGTAGCCGATATAATGTTAATAAAAACAGCTCATCTGATTGAACCAAAAGAAAAGTTTTCGCCATGTTCCTTGAAAAACACCCTTGATGGACCTGTAAGATTGGCCAAAACAAACTTCTATCTCACACAGATGGCATTCTTCATCAGAGTCTTCATCCCAGTAATGCTTTTATAATCCTTATGTGAATCCGACTATCTGCAAAAGCATCTCTTAAAATAAATGATGTAATTTTTGCTCATTTAGAAATTCAGAAACGATTTTACATAAATCATAACAAATCCCTGATTAATCCCTTAACGGGAATCCCTCTCAGCCAGGAGATCTATCTACAAGAATCCTTGAATAATAATGAAGAATACTAGAATAATACACATATTCTGGGATTTTCATTTCGGTCAAAGAATGCGGTAAAAATTCTGGCTGGATGACCAGGGTCTCATAACGACTCTTTCCTAAAGAAGCTGCAGGTTTTAGGTGAGAAGCTGAGTTATTATACTTAGATATTGAGATTTAGTTTTTGTTCCCTCGAAGCTGCGTGCATGCTCAACCGCGCGCTGCATCTGGATTCAGCGTGCACAGCAAATCTAGGCAGCACAGAAACTAAAATCCAAGCCGATCTGTAAACAAAATAACAATAAATCAAGTTATTTCGGACCATTTTGCAGTTCTGGTGAGACGGCGTTCCACGGTCCCACTCTGTGTGCGCCAGGTGCTGATCGGATCGCACCACTGATTGATGGGTGGGGCAGACGCCTTTCTAGGTGGGCAGGTGGCGACGTGCGTCTTTGTTACTCCTGCTGCATTTTCAGTGTGTGCTGTGGCGCTTCATAAATTTGGTTGGTCTTTGAGCGCTACACCTGCTGTTCGTTTCTGGAGAGCTGCTGCTCCGCTGGCGTTATCAGCTCCTTATGAAGTCCTATGCAGTGCACGGTTTCTGCTGGTTTCTGACCAGCCTGGTTGTTCTGCCTGTTTTTTTGAAAAGCAGCTCTGTTTATACATTTCTTATTTTATGAGCTCATGACTCAGGACTGCAGCAATATACATAGATGGCTTGGTAAATGGCTTGTACTTGTATAGCGCTTTATCAAGTCCGACGATCCCAAAGCGCTTTACACTACGGTCAGTCATGCACACATTCGCAGCCTGATGGTGGTGAGCTATGTTAGTAACCTACTGCCCTGGAGCACAAAATGTAAATAATTTAATGGCACTAAAATCTGAACCCTGACTGATGCTCATGTCTCTCAGGACCCCTGATATAAAACATACTATACAGCTCGTTAAAAAGAAATCTAAATTTTTGTCTTTTTCATGTAATCTGGTTAAACCAGGTGTATCTTTTATTAATCCATGTAGCTTGTTATAATCTCAGTTTTTGGACAGGCATAATTTGGCCTCAGTGTGCACATGTGATGTTGCTCACAGAGGTCCAATGACCGCTGAGACACATGAAAAATTAGGGGGAACGTTGCTGGGGAGCAACATGCCCTCACAGGGAAGCCAGCTTCCCCGCTGGCTCCAGTAAGCACCCCCGTTCTCCAAAAATCGACCCGGAGAGGGAGGCACCACCGTAGTCTGCGGGGCCAGAGGAGGCGAGACCCAACCACAAACCAAAACCAATCCCCCCCCCACCCCCGGACCATCCCGACCCTCCTTTAGGGTGGGGGTTAGGATGGTCCAGGGGGAAAGAAAGAGAAAGGGAGAAAAAAAGATACTGAGAAACGGCATACAGAACTTTTAAAAAGGCAGAACCGAGCCTGATCTACCTGCCAGATTTCAGCAGCAACAAATGCTATTTTTAGAAATCCCCACTTTGCTACTTTGTGTTATTATTTTATAATCTAAAGTGGTAAAACAGTACAAAATTCCAACGTGGGCCAAGCCAACCAGCTGCCATTTGTGCTGAGATTTTCCCCATCAGAACCGCAGGTCAAAAAGTTCAGATCACTGAAAGGTGGCACGACAAATTGACCCAGAAAAGCACGCTGCCTCTTCTGAAAAAGATGTTTACCGGTGACAGAAAAATTGGCTGGTTGAAGAAGTTTGGAAACATTTCTTTTTTCCCCCTCCTAAAACTTTACCGCTCAAATAAGTGTTATTTACAGAGCTCAGTTACCCAGGCTGTTAAACCCTTTTGTTAAACTCAGAAGAATCCTAAGAAAAAGCATAAAAGGGAGGGGGGGGTTATACTTTTTATTGAGTTTTTCTAAGATCTGTGTTCTTTCGTTTACAGTCAAAGGAGGAACTAAACATCAATGTGCAGCACAGATCCAGCGCTTTTCAAAGCAATAATTGTTTCTCTTAACAACGATACAGTTTGTGGGGATTTATCTAAAATGCATGAACAAGAACATGCTCTCTACATCTCAGCTTTACTCATGATCATCAGGGCAAAAGATGAATTAGATGTCAGCTTGCTTTTGGCATCATTTGTGGCAGGATAATTGACAAATCTTTCCAGAATTGGCTGTATTTATTTGAATCTGATTATTTACTGCCACAACCTGACACTTTTGGTCACAGCCTGTACATTTTCAGCAGGTTGAGGTTTTGGGGAAGCCATTGCAGAAGCTTCATGTAGCCTTTTTTTATTCCAAACTGTAGTAAGTATTTTAGGGATCCTTGTCCTACATTCACACAACATGCGACTATAAGCGTTATCCTCATATGAAAAGAAATTCATCAGGATGTGAAGGAATGGCAGAGGAACCAAACAGGTTGGAGCACCAACGTCACTTTCCCAGTGAAGTGAGATTAACGTCGCAGTGAACTGAGAGGATGCTTACCAAAAAAAAAAAAACTCGTTAATAAATAAACTGAAATCTAAAGAGACAACCCAAATGTCCGCTTTGAGAAAGACTTATGCTCAGAGAAGACAAAGACCTCTTCGGCCACAATGTCAAGAAGAATGTTTGTAGGAGTCGAGGTGAAGCTTTCAGACTTATGTGGTGGCAGCATCATCCTCTGGGCTGTTTCACTGCCAGCGGCACCAGTGGGTGGAGCAAAGTGAACGAAATCCTTTAAACCAACTGCTAGATTGTTAAAACTCAGACACAGTTGGGTTGTCCTGGTGGAAAATGGTCCAAACAAACATTAAACTGGTGTTGGAATGAATAAAATAGGCTATTAAGCTACTGCAAGGGTCTTCCAGAAGCCCCAACCTGAGCAATATTAAACGACTGTAAACGATACTGAGCCTGAGTCTTAGCGAGGAAACCAATTACCGTATTTTTCGGACCATGAGTCGCACCGGATTATAAGGCGCATTAAATATTCTTCCCAAGTGTGTAATATCACTCCGCACTGCAAAAAGGGAACTAAAAGTAAGTAAAATTTCTTGAAATTAGTGTATTTTTCCTTGATTTGAGCCGGTAAATAAAACCATTTACCAATGGAATAAGATTTTTGCTCTTAAAATAAGAACAATTAATCTCCATCATCTTATTTCAAGTGCAGGTTATCCAATTATCTTATTTCATTCCATTGGCAAATAGTATTTTTTACCTGCTCAAATCAATAAAAAATATACTTATTTCAAGAAAATTTCACTTTTAGTTCCCTTTTTGCAGTGCGCCCCTCCACATACGCAGCTCTCTCCTGAGAGAAAAAGTTGTTGTCCGTCTCTGTCAGGAGGACAGAGTAGCTGGACTACGCTGCCCTGTTTCTAACATAAGGCCAAAATAAATATAACTTTTATATTGAATTAACTTACTAGGTTTATTGTTGCTGCTACCATGTACTCCGGGCACGGGCTGCCTTACATGAATGCACTTCTAGTTTCGACATTACAGTCAGGCAGTCTGGTAGACAGCTCAGGGGTCCTAACCAAAGTTGTAATTACACATTTTAACAGATTATTGAGCGCATTGTACCACATAAAATCAGTCAGTATGCACAACGGTAATCATATATAAGGCGCATCATTAATTTGTGAGAAAATGTAAGGATTTTAAGTGTGTCTTATAGTCCGAAAAATGGTAGTTTGAATGAATTGTACCAAATGTGCAGTGGTTAAATATCCAGCAAGAATGATGCTGGAAGTGTCTTGATCGCTATCAAAGCAAGTAGCGGACGTGCAATCAGCTAAAATCTTTCCTGGGTTTTGAGAGCGAAACTTGCACTTGCAAATGTTTTCATATGCACCTAGATATAAAGGCTGTACTCTGGAAGACTATGTGCACCAAGAATGCATGAGAAATGATAACCCTCCAATTTCAAAGCTAGCAATTAATAACACACCAAACACATCACTGGCAAAGAAAACACTGATTGAAAGTATGGAAAATATTTGCTGAGGAAAAATATTGAATGAGGGAGATTTATAATTTGACCATTTGTGCGTCAACATGGTTGTAACGAATGGCAAAGGATAAAAATATGTCAAGTTCTTAAAAGACAAGTACATAAAACATTTTACTCCATTCCTGGGCCAAAAAAGTTGAATAATAATCACTTTTTGTAAAGAAATGGGAAATATATGGTAAAGCAAAACTAGCCCTGGACAAAGTGATGTTTACCTCTTCAAAAAAAAAAATCTCATAACCTTAAGAGAAAGAAAAAAAATGCACTTTAAAATGAAAGAAAAATACTTTCATACTTTCAAAATACATGAAAGCAAAATACTTTCAAAGGAGACAATGGAAAATCACAAACAATTAGGCACCTTGTGTTCTCAACATCTGACTTGTCTTAAAACATCTGGGCTTTTGTTTAGCAAATATTTTCTACAGAAAATAAAGGACATTTAGTCCTTTTTGTAAAAACTGTTCTGCTTCTTATAAATTGGAAGCGGTGTGCAGCTGAGCACTCCAGCAGCGTTCAGCCTGACCGCATTGCCTCACAACAGGAAGTAAGAGGTGCCGAAACAAACACAGCCCCCTGGCGGCACACAAGGATCAGAGTTCAGAACGATTGGAAGCAACAGAATCTCCCAGCACCCTGATTCCCTCTGCAGCTTCAAGATATGTAGATGTCTGTGTATGCCCTCTTTTTACTCAAGTCAAAAGATTAAAGAAATACTAAAAACTGAACAATATTGGTGTAAAAAAACAAAGAACGACAACACTGAGCTAACAACGACACTATTTGTCACTAGTGTCTAGTGACACTAGTGTCATTAATGCTTTTTTTTTTTTTACACACGTTTTAAAGCAGCGCATTAGAAAAGGTTGATGGAAACGGCAAAAGTTCGCAAAAATCTTTTAACGCTCTCTTGGGGTAGTTTTTGGCTTTTTCGGAAAAGAGTGAATGCGCGAAACGGGAGATGGAAACACATCTGAGTAAATTCTGATGTAGCGAACATTTACCGCACATGACTGATATTCTGCGTCTGCTCCCGGCTGTAGAATACCATTTCTTTCTCTACGTCTCCACACAGCACGTTACATCGCCAATACTCGCTGACACGACAGAGCAACAACTCGCCCGCTAGCATCACATTCCTGAAAACCTCTCCCCTTTTTTCTCAGATCGTTGCTCCATGCTTGTTTACAAGCCCCTACTTCCTGTTTATTACAGCCATGCGTAACGCCAACATTTAAGAAAAGTATGCTAAAAATTTTAAGAAAATCTTTTTGAAACAAATGTGTGTCCAAACGCACCAAAATTACAGATATGTTTTCATTTTATATGCGTCTGTTCATTTACATTTGTGTCGTATTAAGTAGAGTAGAAAGTAGGAAACCATTAACAAGAAATCAGGATCTATTCAAATCACGACCGGCTGGTAAAAGCTTCACAAAAACCCGAAACTAGAAACTGGTCGCAAAATTCGGAAGCAAATTTAATAACAAAACGTTTGAGTGGAAATTAGGGCTGGACGATAATTCAATAACAATATATATCGATCGATAGACGTGTGGCGCGACAGGAAAAAAACGGGTCGATAAAAGTTCGATATAGAGACAGTTTTCCTTCCTTCCTTATATTATAGCCTATCATATTAGTTGATGCTACAGTCACTGCTTCCTCTCGACCAATCGTAATCGCGGACCCAGGCACGTCGTCACAAAGCGCCGCCCTCTCAAACCATCAAACCACAACACACAGCATGTGAATATGTCGCAGCAAGGAGCGGCGGAGGAAATTGTCCCAAAACGGGGTTTTACTAGTTCGCCAGTCTGGCAGAAATAAACCAGTGATTTGTAAAATTTGCAAGGAACCGGTAAAAACAAAGTCTGGTAACACAACCAACTTGTTTCATCACTAAGCCGCTAAGCCGCTCACACCCGCAGCAGCGCGAGCAGAGTCAGCCCCGCGCGACTCCGCGTCGTCTTCGGAGGAATCTTCTAGAAGTTCTTCCAAAACAAAGCAGGTATAGCAGCTAAACTAAACTGGGCTCCCTTCTTTGTGATAAAATGACAAAGCGTCCAAGCGGCATAAGGACATCACGCATGCAGTAACGTGCTTCATAGTGATGGACATGCTGCTGTTGTCTGCAGCTGAAAAACCTGGCTTCAACTACCTGCCACTCTTGATCCGCAATATAAAGTTCTGGGCCGCAAGTTTTTCTCTAACAGCGCTCCCTAAGTTGTGCATCTAGTGCAGGGAATCAGTGCAAAATGAGCTGCAATCTGTGTCTTCCCACGCCATGACCTCTGACCTCAGCCCTGCATCAGCCTCTCAGTTGACTATATAGACAGAGGATGGAACCTGAGGAGTAACTAGTGTACTATTCCCACCTAAATAGGCTATTCTATTGATTTATTTGTTATATTTATTTTGGTCATTTTACTGGTTACTATAGTTTATTCTTTGTCAGTATTTAATAACATAACCCAGGTCTCTTAAGTTTAGTTATTTTTCTTTAAAAGATCAGTTATGGGTAAAAATGTTGGTTAGATAAGGATTTTATTGAGATTTAGTGTTTATGTGTTCTTTATTAAAAGTAAGTCATTTAGCAATATCATAAGAGCCAGGTTTTAAATATTTTTGATAATTATCGATATCGATCAATATGCATTTTTTTTTATCGATAAGCTTTTTTTCTATATCGTCCAGCCCTAGTGGAAATATTCGTTTTTGGATTCTTTTTTGTACACCAAGATTTTCATTTCGACTCAAGACAAGCTAATATTTTAGCTGCCAAATTTGCCTCTGTGAATACTTTTCTCTCAACAAGCAGCGTTTTGAGCTCAGTTTGTGGCTTTAAGGTTAGGGTCATAACAGCAGATGATAAGAAAAGGGATTAATTACGTATCTGCTGTCATCGCCACCAGCAGAGCCATGAAATCAATTCGACAATCCTCCCGCCGCAGAGCCTGAGACCCGACTGGTGAAAGGTAAGAAATCCAATCAACACTGAAATATCCCATTAGGGAGGCACGGAAAAGAATCCAACCGCCATGGTGGCCATGCCTCACAATGGTAATCATCTCCTGCAGCATCAATCACATTTTACTGTCCTTTTTCGTTTAGAAAAAAAAAGGGACTTGACGGGGTGTGTCTTGATTTTCTTTTTTCTTTTTTTGCTGCCTTTGTTCGACCCCACAGTTCATTCATTTCTCAGAGTTGGGTTAAGACGAGCGTGTTGGGGTTTATGTGGCCGTCTTCAGATCAGAAAGCGATTTCCTTCCTTTAGATAATTGGTCTTCCTGCTGTGACGAATGGGGCTCACCTCCTGCGTACTCTAACAGCAGGGTAGCTTTCTATATCTGTAATAAGAGGTTACCACGGGCAAAAATGGAAAACACAGTGCTGTTAATCAGAGAAGAGCTTAATACGTATTGTACTGGTGTGTAAAAGGCACTTTATGCACAAATCAGGCCATTATCATAAAGGAAGATGTAGGAAGTGATCAGATTTTGGCTCAATGAACACCCTTAAAAAGGATTTATCTTGTTTCACATCAGAATGAATAAATGGTGATTAACATCTGGCCAATTAAAAGAATAGTTTGCATTTTTTGAAGTGGGATTCTGTGAAGCTGTTATCACTTATTGGTACCTTTCCTACAGCAAACAGACACAAGGTGTTCAGCTGTTGAACTGAGAGAAGAGTTTTAAGCCCTAAAAGGCAACTGAAGCTTAGAATTGTATGTGGTGACAGTTGAATTTAAACTTTAAGACTTTAACCTGGGATTATTGGGTGATTGGAGCCCTAATAATGGAGGCTTGTTGCAACAGTCAACCTGATTAGCTAAGAGGGGTTATTCCGCCAATATAACGGCAAGTCTGCCAAAAGGTAAATGCTTGGACTGAGTCATTCTGGAGTCTAATTGTCCTCTAGAGAAATGGATGAAAGTCATTAAAACATCTGCCAACAGATAACTAAGTCTCAGAATCTCACTTTAGGAAAATAGAAGTATCCCTTTAAGAGATCCAAATAAATAAAAAAATGAGGTTTCTCTGTTAGTGTACTTACCCGATAACTATTGGGTGAAAACGAGGGCCAAGACTGGTTCACTCCAAACCTTCACGTATAAAGCCCTTAATAATCAAGCTCCATCATATATCAGAGCTCTGATTACTCCGTATGTTCCTAACAGAGCACTTCGCTCTCAGACTGCAGGTCTGCTGGTGGTTCCTAGAGTCTCTAAAAGTAGAATGGGAGGCAGATCCTTTAGCTATCAGGCTCCTCTCCTGTGGAACCAACTCCCAGTTTTGGTCCGTGAGGCAGACACCCCGTCTACTTTTAAGACTAATCTTAAAACCTTCCTTTGTGACAAAGCTTATAACTAGAGTGGCTCATGTTACCCTGAGCTACCTCTATAGTTATGCTGCTATAGGCTTAGGCTGCTGGAGGACATCAGGGTCTATTTCTCTCACTCTGCTAAGTTCTCCTACTGTTCTTCAATTTTCATTAGTTGTTATTTCAACTTTTTGTTCTCTGTCATTTTTTCTTTATAGTAGGTATACCTGATCTGTCCACTGTGGCTCTACGCTCTTTCAGGAGGAGTGAATGCTGCTTGGAGAGACTTGATGCAACCTGCTGGGTTTCCTTAGAGAGGAAACTTTCTGACCAACCTGGAGGATCTGATGGAGTCTGACTTTGTAAAGAGCCTTTAGTTGATGTGTTGTTAATTGGTGCTATTTAAATCAAATAGAATTGAACTGTGACCAGTTATACATCAGGGAAACAACGCAGCCACTGGCCAAAAGATTACACTCACTGACAAAACCAACTGAATACCCACAAGTCACATTTTTCACACTGGACCAGATTTAGGCAAAGATGCACCAGTCAGGATTTCTGACCTTCTGATAACCGCTTTGGGTCAATTTAGGGAAAATTGGCAGATTTTGATAACAACCTAATGGAGGTGTCACTTTATTTGCTGCATAAATAGAGCACTGAACGTTTTATAAAGTGATTTGAAAGAAACCGGGTCTCTAAAACTGCAACCAGAGAACAAAGTAATGCCATGTGTGGGTCTCTTCACGTAGGTGTGTGGATTACAGGCAGATATAATAAATATCACATTAAAATGAAATTACTCATCAGGGCTCTGCATGTGTGCCAAATTGGTTTATTTCTTTTTGTCATGTGACTACAGTAACTGTTTCAGTGTATGCTTTCCTAAACTAATAATTTTATGATTTTTATTATTTCACCTTCATTATAATCAATTCATAACAAAACGGGCCTGTGGTGTGAGAGGACTAAGCAACTTTCAAGAGCTCCTGACTGCTGAATAAAAAATGTCAAATGTTTATTAAAAAATTTCCATTATTAAATCAAATTATTTAAATTTGCACCAGTTTAACACCATTTTTTTATTTAACATTTATTTAAATTGAAAATTGAGAAATGTGGGGGGGTTTTTCATCATAAGAAGAAAAAGTTTCATAGTGTAACAGTTGTGTTAACACAATAATTACCTGTCAAGCAAATTCCGCCCCATAAGATGGTGAGCTAGCTTTGCTTCATAGCAATAATTTGTTTTTCTGCTAGCATCTTCCTATAAGAAAATGTTAATTCATTTATTATTTTTGTGTGCATTTGCAACCTAATTAGAAAAAGGAATCTTACACAAAATTATTTGCATTTATGGTAAAATATTGGTAGTTTTCAACTGGTTCCGTACATCCAGTCACGTTGGATCGTCTTATTCCTGTAATCATAAAGATTCATAAGAGTCATAAAGATATTTTAATTTATTTTAATAAAGATATTTTTGTATCTTTTCTGATTGCAGTTTACTAACAGTGGTTAGAAAAAAGGAGAATGTAGACTATCCATGACTTTTAAATATCTGATATAAGAAATAGTAATTTGTTTAAAACTAAATTAACATTTGGTAATTCAGTTGCCGTCACGCAGGTTTCCTAAAGGTTTGGAGCATGGACTCCAGCAGATGATTGCTCTCTAATTATTTCTCTGTCTGGCTGTGACTTCTGCCCGCCTCAACCCAAAAAGGTTTTCGGGATTGCGACTCCAAGATAAGTAAATATTCCACATGTACTGTGTTTACAGCTCATATACCAGTGTGCTTATGGTTAAAAAAAAACTAGAAGACTAAAATGAAATGTCGGCCCCACAAATTGACTGTAGTTCCTGGCCGTCTAAACACACTTTTGACTTCCTTTCAGATGATTTTACTCTTTTTAGCATAAAATTTGTTGGAAATGGTGTCTCTAAAAAGCAATCAAGGTAAAAAAAAAAAAAAAAAACTCTGCTGGCAGATTGTTTGGGAAGCATTTTAATGGGAATGCAACACGAAGTGAGTCTATCAGAAGTTTGGTTCAGACATGAAGACCAAGCATCCCCGCTGCTTTGTATTCATGACGACCACATACATATTCACCCACAACATGCACATATAAGCTCCACATATAAATGCAAATGAAGATGGACGCAGCCCAACACAGATTGCACATCAGCAAATGCATGATGCTGTGCCCGATCTAAATGTCTTCACCAGAGCAGGTGCACCACTCGCCAAGGAACGGAGTTTTAGATAAATCTGAAACAACCACCTTTCACTACATTTCCAGCTGTAGGTGTTTTGGGCCAGCTACACTACCAGTGAAAAGTTTGGACTCACCTTCTCATTTGATGGTTTGTCTTTATTTTAATCATTTTTTTAGATGACTGATCCCATGAAGCTCGTTGAGAGAAGGCCAAGAGGGACCAAAGTAGAAATTAAAACGTTCCAATGAAATTTGTATCCCACATTTAACCCATCACCCTTAGGGAGCAGCAGGCAGCTGTTAGGGCCTTGCTCAGGGACCCATAGTGGCAGTCTGCAGGGTTCGAACTTGCAGCCTTCTCTGAATGTGAGCGCTTTGCTCTACCCATCCAGCTCACGCTCAGGGGGAATGGAATGAAAACACAGATTCTAACAGATTTAGCCGTACACTGTAAAATATGCTTAGAGCTAAACCTCACAGTTGTAGCTCTGGTAGGTTCAAAGCCATAGTTCTGCTGGAATGGGAACCTCTGCCCTAGTCGTGTTTTTTTTCTTTCTTCTTCTTCTTCTTTATTTAAAAAGGGACAGTGCATATTTATCAATATTTAAATATAAATATGCCAGAATTAGCCCAAAGGCTACTTTACTTCTGTAGTCTCTGGCAAATCAATAAGAAAAAAGCAAGAAAACACCAAACAAGCAGACACTAGACAGAAGGCAATCAATCAATCAATCAATAAACCAATCAATAACAAAACAACAGCATAAAAGACATTAACAACGCTGCACATGATAAGGATAATCTGACATCAGTGATCACAGATCCGGTTCCCCTTGAGCCATCTTTTTCAATTGGTTTTAAATTAACTGAATGTAGCAGAGTCTCTTGTAACAGCTGGGATGTTGTTCCTGATTCCTGTACCCTTGACTGGTAACACCTGTTGACTAAATGCTCCGCGTCTGTATTACACCTCTAGTAGATGATCTTGTTACCTTTCCACTTGTGCTGGATTTTAGCTTCATAAACTCTCCCTGAGGTGGTGCAGCAAGTCCATTTAAAACCTTAAAATATTAAACAGGCAATTTTAATTTTTCTAAAATTTTCAAAACTAAGGATACTGTATATTTGGAGAATGAGATAATGATGAAAGGACAGAGGTTTTCTATGGAATGCTTTTAAAGCCTTTTTGAATAGTGATTCTATGGTTTTTAGGGTTGTTAGTACTACAGTATTTAAAATGCGAAAAAAAAATAATGCAATGAAGAAACATTTTAGCAGCATTTTCTGGCAATGATAACCTGATTTGTCTGAAGTTATGAATATTAAAAATAACAATTCTAGATATATTTTTACATGTTCTTTAAAAGAAAGTAGAGTCCAAGGTAACTCCAAGATATTTAAATGTATGTGTGCCCCAGTCTCCAGTATTTTGGAGACTAAGAGGTTTTCTTCCATGATTGCCCCGTATTTAGTTCCTTTTCCTGTCAGCTTTGACTAACTGCCCCCACTGTGTTGCAAAGTGGGGATGCTGTATTTTGGGTGATATCCAGTTTCTGACACAAATTGCGGTATGCCTAAAATGTCTAAAGGTTAAATTTTGGTCATCTTCTTCCACATGGTTGGTTTACGGTAAACCTGGATTTCTTATGGCTTTCTTCTTGCCGATTTACCGAAATGGTCAGATTTGTGCAGTGCACAACTAATAGTTAATCTCTGTGAATCTCTTTAATCGCTTCATCAGCGTTACCATTTGCATCAAGTGTGCTTTTCAGATGGATTCTCTACTTTTCGCATTTGGTGGACAGCCAAGCCTTGGTAAATTGGGCGGTTGTGCCATCTGTCTTTTCCAATTTTCAGATGATGGATGGACCGGAGCGGTTTGAGTTGTTAAAAACTTTGGGTATTAGTTTATCGCCTATGCTTTGGTTTGAACCTCTCCAGTTCGTCTACCTTGGTTTGTTCTTGCTGCTTTTTAATCACTAACGTCTTCTAACAAACTTCTGAGGTCTTCTCAGAACAGCTGCATTTATGCAGAGATGAAATTACTTATGGGTTGACTGCTTTTACCAATTAGAGGACTCCTGAAGACAGTCGGATGAGCTAAATTGTTATTTAGGAGTATCTGAGTAAAAGCTGAGTAAAACCATACTTATTTATTTGTAAAAAAAAAAAATACTTTGTGTTGATGGCATAAATTCCTGATTAAAACACCGACTGTTGTATCAAGTAACTTCTCTTACTTGATACAACAGTTTTTAAAACACAATTACTGAGAAGTTATTCTGGAAAGGAAGAAAAACACACTAACAAATACTGCATTATAGTTACGTGGGGGGCACCGCACAGCATTTGTGCTCAGGACCCCCACATGGCTAGCACCGCCCCTGATCTTACCGAGGCGTTTGTGCAGCAGCAGGTTTCCTGTTGGAGGCACTAAGGCCAGCTGAGTCTGACCTACATTTCCTTGTATAGTTCAGATTTACCACCCAACTCTGCTGCACTTCAGGTCCTCTTTGAGTCCTCATGGAGCCAGGTAAACGTCACACCCGTGATCATTTTCCTCCGCCTGTCCTCGCTTATGGGAAGCGCCTGCATCCACTTGAATACGGCAAGAAGGCAAGGCAACGGGTTTCTTATGAGGCGATTTTACTGTATATTACATCGAGTCTTCTTCAGCAAGCTGCTGTTTACGTTCGGAACGCATGCGATAAGCAAGCATGCAACGCGTTTTCTACGTACAGGTGCGCACATTTGTTTCGACGTTCGTGGGTACTCATTGGTCCAAGACAGCTCCTACTCCAGGGAAGGAGCTGATAAAAGAAAGGGGAAAAGTGTGCAAAGCTTTCTGCAATCCAAACAGGGAATATGTGCAAAGCTTGCCTGGTTGAACCTGTGCAGAGGGGAGCGGCTGGGCGAGCCTCCTACCTTGTAGCTGGAAGTCTACGGAGTCGTCAGAGGAGGCGTGCAGCAGGGCCGACCGGCGGTACACCACGTGGACCCTGCCCTCGTCTTCCATCTCCTGAGTGCCCTTCTCCAGCGGCTCGATGAAGTACTCGTCTGAGTCGGTGCGGATCATCCCGGCCTGGAACGGAACACCAGGTTGAGGGTGCAGAACCACAACACGCAGTTTGGGGAGCAGACTGACGGCCTTTATTCTTTCAGACAAAATCAGGCCGTAGCATCATTTCATTAGTTACTGTTATTAAATATGAATATTTAGATTTTTTTTCCTGAGTGGTTATGTAAATATCTGCGGCAGCATTTAGTCCACTTCACATGATATGTTCTGGGAATATTAAATCTATAGCTTGTTTTTATATTGTTGATTGGGTATCCATACACAACAACAAAATGCGTAACAAAGCAACATCCCAGTTAAATATGATTAAAATATAGGAGAGGAGGAAAAGGCAGATGTGCTGATGCAATATCCAGTACTTCATTCAGAGAAAAATCTCCATTTACGAATGTAAAAATACCTCCCTGACACTGCTACGCATGTTTTATTGTGTTTCCCCCCCCATCTGTCTGCAATTATCGCCTTGTTACCCAACAACCGCTGGTGGGGATCAGAAAACCCAAGCATCATTAGAGGCACGCTGAAGCAAACATGCTCGGTGATGGCTACCTGCAGCCTGCAGATTTCCTGCAATAAGAAACCAGCCATGTCTCTTATTTGGAGCGGAAATAAAAGGGTCCCACTTTTAAGTGAAATAATGTGCAAACTGGATGTGTGACTCATTATGTTTAAATGATATCCTGAGACCGGTGTTGTGTCTGTAGGCGCCTCGGAAACATCGAGATAGGTTTTTCTGTAATTATGTCACTTAAAACCGGCCTGGAGGATCGTTTGGAGCAAAAATATTGATAATAACACAGCACCCTGCACATAGGCACCCCTGGTAAAGACGTGTAAAGCACTTTTATATTAGTAATGTTTTACCGCCGTAATCTAATCTCACACCAAATAATTTATGAATAATTAAATATTTCCCTTTATAGTCCCACAGAGGGAAAATGTGTCTCTGGGTCGCATTTATGAGGTCAGGGGACCTGCTTAGGGACCCCGAGGTTTCGAACCACCAACCTGTGGGACCTCTCCAAGACGCAAACGCTCGGCTCTCTAACCATTATGCCACCATTCCCATAAAACTTTAAATTGAAACATTTAAAACATTAAATCTGAGTACATTTGCTTAATCTGGCCAGCCAGAATGATAATGTGTAGCTCTACTACTAAGTTCTGCATGTTATCAATCTGTGTCTGCTCCCATCGAATCCGTTTGGGGAAAGGAGGGACTTTCAGGAGAACTCTCCGAGCTGATTGGGCGAAGCGACACCTATTGCCCGCCTACCAAAGGTTGGTTTTAGCCAATCACGGTATCAAATTAAAAGGTAAGCAGCACGTATCATGAGAAGCCACAACAAGGTAAGCTGGTCAAGGCACTTCTTGCTGTCATTCTTCCAAAGAGAAAATTGTGGATTCTGACAAAGCAGAAGTGACAGCAGCAGCGACGTGTGCGTCCTGCTGTGCTGCCATGTTTATGTTGGATCAGCTGTGGCCTCAGCAGCTCTCGCTTTTGTTACAGTAAGTATGTCCCCGCTTAAACCATAATATTGCAACGTGATTGACCTGAACCGTTCTTGGTTCGGTCACAAAAGGCCGAAGCGGAAGCTAGATGGATTATCGTGTGTTTGTGAACCCACAAATACCGGTTAATTCAGCTTGCAGTCACGGTTAAAGGAGCTATAACTAATAATGACACTTAGTGGTTAAAATCAACGCCTTTCAGCCATTTACTCAACGTTGCATTGTTGCTGTGAAAAGCCATTGAATTTGTACTTCCGCAGGACAGGTATATGCTGTTGTATTCTGCTTTATTTCTGGTCCGCTTCTCTTACTGGCTTCCATGTCTGCAGGCTGCTGCTCTTTTGCCAACATAAAATACCAAATGCTGCGCTCTGTTTTGGGAACACTGTGAAATCTTATATGATTGGCTCAGGAACCAGGAAGTAAACACGGGCTACACTCTCCACCAAAGTAGTTCCAGACCGTACCTCTAGGTTTGAAGGAGAAGAACGTGACTTTGTTGATGGAGAGGATTGATTGTGTGTAGGGAATGTTTCTTCCATCCCAGGTGAGAAATGAGAATGAGTTTGGTTAATTTTGCTGTAAATATTTTACTAATAGCTCCTTTAACATTTGCAAAGTGAAAATAAAATCCCCACCTGACCAAAAAGTCACTGTAGCCACGCTTCAAAGCACCTCAATTTTTTCTTTGGATTTGCAGTAACCTTTTGCTCATGGGACAACACTCAGTGTTCTCTGATAAGTGTTCACAGGGTTAGTAGATCTTGAGATCGTTTGACCATTTCCAGAACAGCGGTTTTCAAAGTTTTTAGGAAAAAAAATTCTTTATGGTTTTCCCAAGTATTGATATACTAACAGGCACTCGTTCTAAAACAGCAAAACAACAGCACTTTTCCAGTTGGTTGTGTTGCAGGGTTGGTTTAAGAAAGCCATCGATACTTGGTGATCTCCAGATTTAGCTCTTTGCTGCCGGTTTCTAACTGTGAGCTTTGTTTTGTTTATTTATTTCAAAACCAATATACCCAGAGTAGAGGTTGGATATATCTAAATTTATCAGCATAATTATAGGATTACGCGACTGAATTAATTATTACGGCTGGGCAATGAATCAATTTAGTCGATTAATTCAAATTTTACATTTTTTAAGTTTTAATTTTTGTAATATCAGGGTTTTGTTTAACCAATGCACTCATTGGGCTTCCATGAAGAGAAGAGCAGCAATGCTGAATATATATTTAGGAGAATATAGTGTCAAAATATTGTAAAGAGGAAACTTTTTTTTACCATAAGACGAGATACTTTATTTAATTTTTTTAAGTTAGTTTGAAGTTACACAAGTGAAGTGAAGCATGTTCTCAGCTCATTGTGTAAAACTAGCAAACGTTTAGTTATATCTTCATTGTTTACAACGGCAGGATCGCCATCTTGTTTTACAAGCATGTTTCACAGCTTATATTTAGTTTCACTTTAAATTCAAGTTCCTTTAAATCAACCTTTTTGTTTAGGTTTGCCTTCAACTGTTCTAGTTAAACTGTTTTACTGAAACATCATTAGTTCAAGTTTGTAGTCCAACTGTTTTTAATATTTGCTTTTAATTTTCTATTTGCCCATGTTTTATTTTGTTTCTACATTTTATTCCAACTTGCTTTTATTCTGATTTATTTTCCTATATTTTAATCATGTCTTTGTACTGAAATGTGCTATATAGATACATCTGCCTTGCCTTGCCTTTAACTTCAGGTCAACTCCCAGACAAAATGCTTGAAATAGCAGCAAGTTTTTAAAATAATTCTTTAATTTTGTGAAACGAAAAGGTGAAAAATAAATAACTTAATCGGATTTGGTCAAATAAAATCAGAGATTTTATTTTTAAGCCATATCGTCCAGCCCTAGAATGAACTTTAATGCACTTTATGTTTTCACCTTTCTATTACACTTCTGGCGCTTTGTACCGTAACCAGCAGCATCTAAAACGAGGTAGAGAAATCCAGATGATCTGATGTCTAACCATAATGTTTCTGTGAGAGAATGAAACAGGAACTGTGCATCAGCACATGAACAGACGCAGCTTTGGAGGCTCCTCTGAGGAATCCGCTCCTGCTCAGGGTCGCACGGTGCAGCTTCCCTGTTGTAACTTGGGCTCTACGTTTATCCTGTCCGCTCTGTGACATCCCCCCCCCCCCCCATCCTTGGGACTGAGCCCATATGGGGCTTTTGTAAGCAACTCAAAAAGTGAACTGATTTTCAACTCCCTCAGTCCCCGATCTGCTGACCCTCGTCGTCTTCTCCCTCTGTTTACAAGAGCTACTGGCCGGGCCTGTCTAAGTTTCTACTCACTTAAACAGGCAACTTGGAAACTTTGTGGCAGAAGCTCCCAGGTTACATTAATAAACAAAATAACTAAATATGTATGTGCGCCACATATAGATGGACAATCTGCCAGTAAATAAACTCGCATTCAGTTATCCTTTCTACAAAATACTCTACAATAAGCACAACTTACTTCCACAATTCAACAACATATTATGGTTCCAAATCCTGCAGGGCCGAAAACAAGCACACATGCCAACGTCTTTTCCCTACTTGATGACGCCTTCACTTATTCCACATGAAAATGGATCATTTCAGCTGTCCATCTGTCACTTGGCATCCATCCTGATGAGGGGAACTCCTTAGAGCTCAAATGATATGAATGTGGGCCTAATTTCCATGTGATTAATCAGATTTAAAGCGTACTGCCAAATCATGATGTCAATATGCATCCTTAAACTGCCAGTAGCAACCCCACATGTTGCTGGCTTTTTTTTTATTACAGCTAATGATCAGCATTCTGCACAAAAGCATGCAAATAAAGACATTAATGAGCCGCATGAATGTTTTCAGAAAACTCTGAACTTTGCACTAAAGCAACCGTGTTTTTATGTATTTATTTATTTATTTTTATTGGATGTGTTTTAGCTTGTAGAGATGTACAGCAACGTTTTTAAGCGCTTTATAAATAAAGATGGTATGGTATGGTTATTCTCTTTAGTACGAATATCTACAAAAACTATTTTATTTCCCTTGTTATATATTTATGTCCAAAATATCTTTGCAAAAAGTAAAGTGGAACCAAATAAAAATTCTGAACAAACTTGGCAACTAAAACAAATTGTGATTTAAACAACAGGAAGTGAACTGAGCTCGCCTCCGTGTAGTGACACTCTATTCAGATACCTTTGGGACAAACTTTAGCCACACATGAGCTTTCAATACTCTGCTTTAGTGGGAAAATGTGGTTGTCTATTGTGTTCATGCCTTACAGTCAGGCTGTCACACGAATATTTTTGTACTTTTTTTCTTCATACCGGCACATACTTGTTTTCTCTATGAAAACTACATGTATGCAGAGTTCAAATAAGAAAACAGATGTCTTTCCGTTGCATTAAATCAGGTTTTGTCAGCTAATGCAGGCCAGAATAAGCAACCATTACAAGCCTTAAAGTCATAGTGCTTTGAAAGTGGGCGTTATTAACAAACTTGGCCACGTTTTGATCTCATTTTAGATATTTTTTCTGCTTTCTGACACAGTCAAGCTCACAATGAGTCATACAACTGGAAGATTTAGGTTGAAAGCAAGATTTAAATTTAGATTTAAAAACATTTTTCTTCCAGTCAGAGTCCTGACTTGAATCTGATAGAGGGTCTGAACGAAGTTAAAGATTAGGGTGATGGTTAAAAGGCCTTCCTACCTGCTACTAAGAAAAATAATCCAAACACCCAAACTAGTCAGAACCTCTATGCCAGAGGTCACGGATTAGCGAACCACGGTCCGGATCCGGACCCAGCTGCTACCTAATCCGGACCCAACCTCATTTAAAACATTTATATATTACTGCATGTTGTCCAACGACAGTGTCTAACTCAGGGGTTAAAGTTCTCCGTCGCTGCGACGGATTTCCGTCATTTGGAAATTGAGCGCAAAAAGTTCCGTCTAGACTTTTTATTCAAGGTTTTAAACACAAGCTGCTCTCAACCAATCAAACCTGGCAGAGCCGGGACATTAGCCAATCAGAATGAGAGCAGGGGGGGTCTTTCCAAAGCGGACATGGCCAGTCTGAGTTTTATCGGTGTTCATCATTTTAACCTTTGGGAGAGCATTTTAAACTAGCCACAGATGGTATGAATGAAAGTAGCGGTGGTCAAAGGTTTCTATGGATTTATGCAAACCAGCAGGTCAGAAAGTTCAGCAGCTGACAACAACTTCCCTCGGTAAGCGTCAATCTGCTCCGGCAGTTAATTAATGAATTATTTCCACCTGTGGCCATGTCGTCTGTCAGCGTTTATTCCCTCGCTGATAAACGCGGCGACCAACCAGGGATCTCCTCGTGATTCGCTGTTATGTTTTATTTAAACACAAAGAAGAGTAACGCGCTAGCTCAGGCTAATTTAGCATGACCCTTGAAGAAGAAGAGTCGGACTGTGAAACAATGTGCCGCATTTGACTGGGTTCGATTCGGAAAAAGTAAAAAAACAAAAAAAAACCCTGCGCTGTTCTGAAACAAAGAAGGCAGAGCTGTATCTGCTGTCGGTATGCAGCAGTGATCACCTGATGAGCAGCTGCGCTCCAGGACACTAAATAAAATGACAAGGAGTTTGATGCTTACAGATTGTTAAGAAAACTACATCAAAAAGATAAAACAAATAAACTGCAGCTACAACATGGTCTGGAGAACAGGTTCTAACTGGGTGAGGCCAGAGAAAGGCGATTCTCAGAGATTTTTTTATGAAGTTAAAGTGGAGCGCGGACACAGGGTTCATCCTGGACAGGTCTCCAGTCACTGGGCTAAAATATAACCATATTATTAAACTTCAAAAAAGTTAAATCATGCCTTTTTATAAACTGTAATTATTAATTGGTGAACAATAACGGGAAATGCAGAGACTGAATTATTGTCAAGTGCAATCTGTGTCAAATTAAAATGTATTATGTCATGATAGTGTTGGTGATGTGTCCTGCATTTCCAAGGCTGTGTTTGCCTTGTATGATCATAAAATTGGTTTATATTGAATGTGACAGGGAGCCAGTGGAGTTGATGTTCAGGAGTGAAGTAGATGATGTAATGATGAAGCTGCTGTCTTTGAACTAGCTGCAGTTTCTGGAGGACAGGGAGCTGGGATTATAAAGTGGACTGTGGACCAGTTTGTCAACAGTGTGAAGGAAGAACTTGATGCTGCAGAGATGAAAGTAACCCAGATGATGATGTGGATGTGGAAAGTGATGGAGAGGCTGTCCAGGATGACACAAAGGCTCTAAAGCTGAAAGGTGGCAGAGATACAGGAATTTTCAAGCAACACTAAGCAAGTGAGCCAACTAATGTGGCATGATGTCCACGGCCCGGGAATATATGGACTGGCAAGAAAATGTTTTCAGTCAAACATTATTTTTGCTTCAACCCCTGTGCTAACTTCTCTTGTTAATATGGCAAAGCCCTCCGGAGCGTTCCCAAACATATCCGCTTGCTCATACATACGGAGAAAATAGCTGATTTAAAGGCGCAGAACGAATGAGCACCTTGATATGTGCTTGAGGTTGGCTTTGTTGCCAATCAAACTCAGGTGTAAAATCCTTGCAGGGCAGCCTAAAGCTCACTTCTATCATTAAGCCATAAAAAAGAAATTAAAAAAAGTTCAGGTGTTTTATAAAAGATGTGAAAGTCAGGAAATTGTCTATATACCAAACTGTGAAAGATTGTGGTTCTCTATTTCAAAAAGCACTTTGGATTTTAAAATAGAAAAACGTTCTATTTTTATGTTATTTTTTTTGTTTAAAAAGTCAATGTATAAGGTGGATGCATAAACATTTTATTTCAGTGTTAAATACTGTTTAAAGTAACGGATTGTAATAAAAAATGTGTCCGGACCTTTACTGGTTGTTGATTTTCTTTATTTGGACCCCGCTGATTTTTAATTAGTGACCCCTGCTCTATGCCATTGTGCCAATAAAAGCTTTTCTACTTAATTTTCAACTATTTTTCTTATAAAATGAACATAAAACATGTATTACTTTTTTTCCAAACTGGAAGTACATTTACATAGTTGTACCTATTTTTCTTTTTGTTTGAAAGAAAACACTTTTACATTTAAATTTGGCAAGGGTATGAACGATTTGAGGTTTAACTGTAAATATCTGCGATTTCAGAATCTCATTTTGATTTTATTTGTTTGTTTCTACCACAGCTGATACAAGGGGCTGAAAAAAGTACAAAAAATGTTGTTTTTATCGGAGGCTTGTTTTTTTTCCCCTCCTCCCCTGGTGGTTCCATGTTCAACATCCTTTGCCCAAAGCATGTGCAATCCTTCCCCTGTACAAGCTTAACATCTTCATCTGTTTTTATCAGTGCCATCGATTAGAAACCATGAATCAGCAGTAGGGCTGGGCGATATAGAAAAAAAGCTTATCGATAAAAAAAAATGCATATTGATCGATATCGATAATTATTGAAAATATTTAAAACCATATTTTATGTGCAGCTCTGCCTGGACATTTTATGATATTGCTAAATGATTTGATTTAAATAAAGAACACAAACACAGAATTCCAATTAAATCTTTATTTAACCAACTTTGGTTGGTTAAATAAAGAGTGGCAGGTTTGTCAGCTGCAGACAACAGCAGCATATCCATCACTATGAAGCATGTTACTGCATGCGTTATGTCCTTATGCCGCTTGGACGCTTTGTCATTTTATCACAAAGAAGGGAGCCCAGTTTAGCTGCTATACCTGCTTTGTTTTGGAAGAACTTCCAGGAGATTCCGACGACGCGGAGCCGCACAGCTCAGCTCGCGGGGCCGCGCTGAGCTATGAGTGGCTTACGTGATGAATACTGGTGGGTTGCGTTACCAGACTCTGCTTTTACCGGTTCCTTGCAAGTTTTACAAATCACTGGTTTATTTCTATCTGGCTGGCGAACTAGTAAAACCCCGTTTTGGGACAATTTCCTCCGCCGCTTCTTGCTGCAACATATTCACGTGCTCTGTGTTGTGGTTTGAGAGGACGGCGCTTAGTGACGGCGTGCCGACTGTAGCAAGGAAGTAAAACTGTCTATCGAAGTTTTTATCGACCCTATTTTTCCTATCGCGCCACACGTCTATCGATCGATAGATATTGTTATTGAATTATCGCCCAGCCCTAATCAGCAGGTCTCACAACCACCGTCTGAACCTTTACTTTCACTCGTGCAGCTAGCGCCTCTGTCACAGATCAGCCCCAGTTGTTTACTGCAGATACCGTAGTCCATGTGGACCCGTCTAATCTCATCCGCCCATCTCCACTGCCAACAGCAGAAGGCTTTAACCTGATCCCAGTCCCACCTTGAATGCATCGCTCACCCACACCACCCACCTGTCTCGCCGTCACCTGTATGTACTTCCCAAAAACAGAATATTGCTACTGTCACGGCAGAGAATATTCAAGAAAATATGTATAATATAGTGCAGTGATAGCAAAAATAAACCAATATTATTGCTGAACAACTTTGTATGTTTCCCCCCCCCCCCCCCCTACCCAGCAATCCTATTCAAATGTGTCTGCGGATGGCATTTCCATCTCTGCGTATTGTTTGCAGTTATCATATACCTGCAGACACATGCAGTCTACAGATTCTAGGCTTTCTGCTTGCCACACAATCACGCTGGAACGCAGCTACACTCAATGAACTCATTTCAGATTCTTTACAAGCTCTAACATTGAGAGGCAAGGTTAATAAATGATCCTCTTTAAATCACTCCACAACTTTTACTTTTATTTATTTTTTACCCATTTAACGCCTCGGCTGCTAAATTATTAACAAGCAGGGATTCATTCGGCAGGAAAGCAAAAGGGCAGCCTCGGATGTCACTGAAATCCTTATAAGAGCCTTCAAACCTTACAAGGCCCGCAGAGATTCTCTGACAGGTTGGGCTTCAGTTAAACAGGAGCTGCCATCAAATGAGTGGCAGGGAAAAACATTCCTCTCTCAGTTTCATAATAAAAACCACCCAGCTTCACCCAAAGAGGCCTGTTAACGAACCCCTTTGGGGTGAATCTACTGTCCATCACATAATTGGCTGAAAGTTAAGATTCAGTCCAGCGGTACTCTCTTTAACAGTTGAAAATGTCATGCTGCAATAACTAATGTGATGGAAAACTATTCATATCGATCAAAGCTGCAGCCATATGCCCGGCAATAGGTTGTTTGGAGAGTTAAGCTCAGTGCACTTTTTCTAATACATAAAAAGTGGGCTAAGATATGCTTAAAATGACTTTTTCATGTGGACAAGAATTTGACAAATCACAACGTAAAAAAATAAATAAAAAATCAATATAGTGAATTTAACCGGCTACTATGGTTTTTAGAGTCTTTCATCTTTATTCGAAAAGAAAATATGGAAAAGAAGTGCAGAAAAGGTGTGCTTTAGATTATGAGCACATATGAAGACCACAGGTTTGAAATGTAAAATGTGTTGCAGGAAGATGCTCACTGTGTGCTAACAAAGCAACACCCGTCCTCTGTCTAAGCCAAACCTACACAGAGACCTGTACCATTAAAAAAAAAAAAGTTGCATGTATATAACTGTCCTGAATCGATTCTTAATCCCCCCTTAAAGCGGAGGCATTGGATAAAAAGCCATCCCTCTTTGCCTTGTGCCCGACGATTAGCACCCAAACACACAGCGGAGGAAAAGGCTCTGAAATGAATTTCAGCAAAGCACAAATTCTTATCTTCTGTACAGCCGGGGATGAGCTGAAATAAGCAGCTCTGCTCTGAGGAGCGGAGAATTAGAAGGACAGCGTGTTTACGTGATGTTGTGCGTGAATGAAAAGATGATCAGTGTTAAAAAACAAGTCTCCCCTCCTCCTTTTATTCTCCTTCACACCTCAAAACCCCCAACAGGAGCACATTTTCAAAGCAGAGAATTAAACTGCTGGATAAGAATGCTTCAATTTATTTTTTGACCTAGAAGGACATACAAAGAATGAAGAGTGTATATATTAACAATTTTCCATATTTATTCTTTTATACCTCTTCAAATTTGACATCCTCAAGTCAGGTCAGCATTATTTCTAAAGCGCGGGTTCCATTAGATGGCTTAAAAGGAATGAAAGCCACTTCTCAGGGTTTTCTTTTTAAGCAAAATTTCAAAACCATGTGTAATTTTTCCTACACTTCAAAACTATGCAGCACTTTGTGTTGAAAAAAATCCCAATAAAATTTGGTGGCTTTACCATAAAACAATGTGATGAAGTTCAAGTGGGATGAATACGTTATAAGAAAATATAGCCAACTAATTTCAAAGCTAATGAATAAAGATGTTCTTGAGGAAGACATTTTTTATTAGCAACTACTTTCTCAAGAATTTTTATAAAAAGGTTTTGCCATACCCTGTTGACCTAACAGAACCAATCAAGAGATTGACACAACTGAAAGCTAGTTATTAATATAAACAGTTATGTATAAATAACAGAAAACATTACATCTGGCCACATTTTAAACATCCATGACGAGAACAACAGTTTTCACTTGTTTTACTCCCCAAACCAAAGAGTGGCCTTATTCCCAGTTTGTCAGATTGGTACGTTGTTTAAAAAGTGACATAAATGCAGGACCACCACACACATATGTAGTTGAATCCAAATTCAAATGAGCTCACCAGAACAGAAAGCTGAGAGGAAATGAATCCATTTAAGTCAGAGGTTGGATTCCCAGCACCGATAAAACAGAAAAGTTTAACAGTTTTAGATACAGCGGTGAATTTACTATGAAAAATGAATGAAATTTGTGAATTGTATCCTAATTAAACTTATTCTGAGTAAAACTTTTCATGTTTCATAAAGGCACCTCATTAGTTCACCCTATTTAGTTACTTATCATTAAGACATTATCACATTCTGAGGTTTTGAAGTGATTTAATTGGACCTACATCTCATAAATTGATTTAATTTAACAGACTGTATGTCAACAAAAATAGCTAAAGAAAAAGTTATGACATCCTACCCTCAAATATCGTACCCCCCCCCCCCCCCTTGTTTGAAACAACCTCGGACGTTGCATCGAGGAAGGTTTGCACCACAGATGTTTGAGGGGCGTCCTGCATGCTCAGTCTGTTTCATGTCACCCCTCAGCATCTCAATGAGATCCACATCTGGGCTTTGACTAGGCCGATGACTTTCCATTTCTTAATTCTCAGCCAGAATGGGTTGATGGGTCTCTTGTTGCAAGGCCCGGCTCAGCTTTAGCTTTAAATGGTCTCACATTTTCCCTTCCCTCTGACACGCTGGAGAATTTATGGTGGATAACATGATGGTGAGTTTGCCAGGTTCTGCTGCAGCAAAGCCTCCCAAACCATGATACTTTCACCTTTATGCTTCACAGCTGGTATCTGGAGCTGGTGGCTCTTTTCACTGAATCCTGGGCCTGTCAGCTATCGTTTTCAATGCCCTCCACTTTTTCCATAGAGTGAAATGGACTGGATGTCAAATTCTCATGAGTCCTCTTTAAATCCCAGACTTATAAGGTGCTACAGAAGGCCTCAGAGCTCTCTCCATCCCACTGTTGGGTTCGCGCCCACTTCAACAGCCAAACTAGATGTCTGAGATTAAAACATGTGGAGTGTCCAAATTCAGCGGCTGCATCCTTCAAAGGTCGCATTTGCGACAAAGGCCGTCTAAAGTCGAAAGCTCCTCTAAATCCAGCCGATAAATGAGTGCCAGTGTATTATCCGAGCCCCACCCTGTCCCATGATTCATTGCGGGTCGCAGCAGATTGTTGAAACGGAAACGATGATGGGATGATGGAGGAGAGCGGCGAAAACTAAACGTCCCAATGTGTTACAATGTGTGCCACAAAATGAATCTTTAAGATGTTCTTGGGTGAGAATGTAGCTTTGTAAAGCTAAAATATCTGCTTATTTAATCAAGGTATATCTTGGTTGCATGTGCTCCAACGTTTTCGGAGGCGTCCACCCCCGATGCGCTAGCAGTCGGCGCGCCTTGCCAGCTGACCAGGCGGTGGAGGCTCGCTACACTCGACGCATCGTCTGAGAGTCTGGGTGGAAGTTAAATCCAGATATAATTCAGTTAACAGTTCATGTTTGGTTTATTTCAGTGTCTCATTTGTTACTGAGTAAATTAGTTTGGCTGAGATTAAAGTAAAAAAAATATATAGTTGTAATATTCTGGTTTCTGTTCGGGTTTTATTTTTGAGTCATTTTACTCTCCTGCTTTAGGTTTTCTGCTTGCTTTGAGTTTTGTCCTGTCTGGGTTTTTATTTACTGTTAGGTTATCTGGTTTTGTCATCTGTTTTAGTCTAAGCTTTATTTTCTGTTTTAGTTTTTTTCTTTAGAGTGATTTTGTTTCTTTGTAAGTTGTGTGTGTAGTTTGTTTATGTCTTGTCTTGTTAGCTTTTTAGATTTGTCTGTTCTTGTTTTGAGCCTCAGCACTGATGTCTGGTCTAATTACCCACTCTGCACACCTGCCTTACTCCACCCCTGTTGCAATCATCTCTGACCGGTTTCACCTGCTTCCACCTCCATATAAACAGTTGAGACCAGACATCAGTGCCAGGTCGTCCTGTTGAGTATGGGTGAGTCTCCTCCTGCGAATTCTGTATGTTGGTTTGCTTTTTGGATTTTTGACCCCTGTTTCTCCAGAAACCTGAGCCACTCCGTCCTGTCTGTTCCTGCCTTGTCTGCCCTGCTCATCTGTTTATTTTTTGTGCCATCTTTTTGTTCAACAGTCTGTTTGGATTTTTCCCCTGTTTTTGAGTTGGTGATTAAAGAGCTTTTTTTAAAAAGAAACCTCTGCTGGTCTGGCTGAATTCTGGGTCCCCTGCCTCCGATTCATTACAATAGTTTTTAACTTTAATGTCTTCTTTAACTTGTTGCCATTTTACGTCTATGAATGTTTAACATTATGCCATATTCTTAATTCCCATCGCCTTATCTGCAAAGTAAGGTTTGTCAACATTTCTACACAAATAAAAGGAGAACAATTATAAGTAATCCCTCTGACACTAGAGGTCTGGAGCAGAACATTGCAGTGTATGGTTGGGATTCGACAGATCGATGACGAATGCTGTTTAAGAAATGCCGTGTCCGCTGTGTAGAAACTCGATTGAATCAATTTTTCAGAGAGCAACAACAATTCAATTTCTAACGAAAGAATATTACATTTGCTCACTGATGTTCCATCTAAGGTCAAACGATGCGCTAACATATCCCAGGTGTTATTTTATCTCAGTCGTATACAGAAGCAAAACAGCTTTCAGACAGTTTTTTTTAATTTAAAATGATGAATCTCCCAAGGAAGAGGTTGTTTCAACATAAACACACATTCTGCCCATCTCCTCATGAAGAAAACCGTATATCCTGGGATAATAACACCATAATTGATTCAAAGAAGTGCTGACATATATATTATTAGCCATAACCTATTGATCCTGTTGCCTGCAGTTTAAGTGTCAAAAGCTTTAGACTGCAACACATTCGCTCTACATTTCTTAGGGTCATATTATTACAATCATGAAGCTGCAATGCCTTTTCTTTTAAACGATGCTGTCCTGGCATCAAGCCAAAATAAAGGAAGCGTGTAAACCTCCCATCTGCTTTACAGTCACATCTTGGACCTGCTCGTTCCACGGCTTTTTAATTGGATGAAAAGGGCTTCAGAGAACGGCGCGCACTTAGCGCTCAGAAGGATGGATCATGTGAAGGACTTCTGGTGTCAAATCTAATTAAAAATCAGTCCCAAGTTCAGTGTTGATCTGTTATGGATAACCGTAGCTAATTGATGGGATAGCAAGATCTCATGATATTAAATTGCTAAAATATTTCTCTTCAAAGTGAAGAGAAAGTTCTGTCCAGCAAAGTGACGAATTATGTCGGCAGCTGCGGCAGCTTGTCAATAGGTGGCGCTCAGGCGCCGCCCCCATCAAAATGGCAGGAAAACACAAATAGACACAAACATAAATTAGCGAAATAGAAATCATATCTGTTCTGTCATAAGATGGTTTTTCAATTTTAGGTTTATTTGAGGTTATTTTTGCGCAAGCCTAAATTTATATTTGTCAATGGTGTGTATTTATCCTCAGCTGCCACTGGTGACCAATGTAAATCATTATTATTGGTGTCTGCTTCAAGCTCAACACCAATTATTTATCTTTGAGGCTCTTATTTTGTAGGAAAAAAGGATAGAGTTTGTGAATTGCTATTTGGGTTGACAGAGTGGACTCAAAGGTTTTTTTGGAAGAAACACTTTTAATCATTTATTTCTGAAACAGAAAGTTTGGACTTGATAGAGAAAAAACAATAATTTACGGAGTGACTTGAACAAAAACCCCAACTGGCTATTAGCCGCAAACACCAACGTTGGCATCTGCTTCAGAGCTATTGGCTATCGAGTCGAGAAAACACATTACATTTTTTTTTGTGTCCTGTCTGGCAATGTAGCATTAAGAATTGTTTGCTTAACTGTTTTGCTTAAGAGCCCAACAGATTTTACTTTCACAGGTGGAGCCTTGGTGCTTTTGCTGTAGTGCTCCACTTGATTTATACATGCAATAAGCTTTATTATAATTTATGCTGGGACTATTTCATGTTAAATGGACACTAAAACAGGAAGGTTGAAGTGGAGAGAGAAATAGATGAGACAAAATCCCTAAAATGGAGAAAGGGTAAAAGAGAAAGAGGAGAGAAAAGGGAGAGAGCAATATAACCTCCTCTGAGTCTGCTTCTACACCTGCAAAGAGAGATATAAAAAGAAGAGCAAGACCAGCTGATAAAGTATTACAGGTACAATTCAATTCAATTTTATTTATATAGCGCCAATTCATGAAACATGTCATCTCAAGGCACTTTACAAAGTCAAATTCAATTATATTATACAGATTGGGTCAGATTATACAGGTACAAACGACCAAGGCCTTAATACCATCACTGAAGAATAAACAATATTATTTTATACAAAATGTATAAAGTGACAGCTTAAGGTAATAATAGGGGTTTATCTGTGTAGAAGTGACTCTGTAAGTATCTGAATCCAAGCACCTGTAGGTGTTTGTGAGAGTGCTCTTGTGTCTGTGAGGTTTATCCATAAGAAAAATGCTCAGTAGTGGTTGTGAGGAGCGAAAGATCCGCCCCCCAGAGCACCGAGGCAGACGGCAGGGGAAGCAGGACCCCAGATGCCTGAAGGGACCCCCAGAGCAAAGGTGCCCAAGAGGGGCCACACTGGGAAAGCTGCCTCCCCCATCCCAGGGAAGAGCAGAGACGGCCCCAGGAAACCCCCAACAGCAACAATGCTGAAGCCCACAGGAGCCGAGGGGAACAGTTTTAGTTTCCTTAAAAGTATTGGTAAAAATCACACTTCCTCTCTTTTTTGTGAACCCAAATTGGTATATTGTCTCATCTGCTCTGCAAAATTTATCATTGCACTCTTATTTTTCAGCGCAGTAGTTTTAAAATGTCTTTGGTGCATTCCCCTTGGCAGCAAGAGGTGACAATTGCAGGTAGTAGTTGGTACCTACACACAAGTGTTAAAAATAGGGATCAAGAGTCCTGTGTTCCAACAGTTTAATATCCCCAACATCAGCCTCGGCCAAGCAGACAGGACTCGTCTGCCAAAGAAAACATATGGGATTCAGCTGAAGGGCTCCAGTTTTTCGAAAAACAGCCTCTTTCAGTCCAACCTTCTTAAGGAGGTTGGTATGAACGTGCTTTAGCTAAAAAAAAAAAAAAAAAAAGGTAGGGGGGGGACGTTGAGGTGCTGCAATGTTGAAAAATGGTCTGGATTCATGCAGGACACTGCCACCTTTCACCCTTAGTGTTGTTCAAAGGTGTGTTTGCTTTCAAAAATGTAAGGGAACCTTCGTCATCATTAACTGCCATTTTTTATCCTGAAGTTCCCTTTAAAGAGAGTTTATGGGGAGAAAAAAAAAACAAGCTGGATTCCTAAGACTTCCAGGCTGATTGTTGAAAGTCTTCGATCTGCCAAAGTAATAGTACTCCATGGACTTTTTCAGATTTTATAACATTTAAGCCATAAACTATAAAGCATTATCTTGAGATTTGTTGTGATAAACCAACACATAGTAGCAAATATTTGTAATGTGAATGGAAAATTACATACTATATGCTTTACAAATGTGAAAAAAAAGAATCTGAAAACTGTGGTTTGCATTTGTATTCAGCCTGTTTTAATCTGACACCTTTAAGTAATGTCCAATGCAAACATTTGTGTTCCGAAGTCACCTAATTAGCAAATAGAGTCTATAAGAGTCCTAATCTCAGTATAAATTCATTCTGAGAGCCTCCGAGGTTTATCAAAAAGCATTAGTGAACAAACATCTTCATGAAGACCAGGGAACACAGAAAGGTTAGGTTATGTTAGGTAAACAATGTCCTATAGGAAAACCGATCATCTAAGAAGTGATTGTCAGGCCAGTCAAGAATAGAATTAATTAGAATAGCAGCCAAGACGCCCATGGTGACACTGGAGGAACTGGACGGATGCACTGCTCAGGTGGGAGAGAGCTGTCGGCCAGAGAACTGGGAGTTGTGTGCTTCACAAATCTAGCCTCCAGCATGGAGAAAGCCATTGTTGAAAGAACAACAATGAGTGGGGGTCAGAGTTAAGCTTGCCAAGGCATAAGGCACAGCTAACATCTGGGATAAGGTGTTCTAGTCAGCTGAAACCAAATACGAACCTTTCTGGTAGGGGTAGTCCGCTAAGTCGGCCGGCCGACATCTTTGGCAGATATTAGCATTTTTTTTCCTGCATCAATATCGGCCGATACATGCATGCATTCGCCGATCTATTAGCGCATTCAGCAGCCATGCCTTGAGATCACGTGAAGCGCATACATCGCCACTCCCTCTCTGGCAGAGAGTGGCTGGGAATGTTGCTAGACTGGGTGCCAACAACACGAGATTGTTTTCAACTTTCGATGTAGTTCGATCTAATTTAGCTGAATCTGGCCTTTGAGAGCCTGTCTCTGTCTCACTGTGAGCAGGAGGGGAGATGGAGGCATGTCTGTTTCTGTGTCTAAAAACTTCCGTCTGATCTCCAGCTGCCAAGAATCATGTATCCACATAAGAATAATTACCAATCACTATGTGTACAGCATCTTTTTCTGTGTACCTATCAAACTGCGGTCTGAAGCTGATTGTTAATATCAGCTGGTTTATCACGTAAATGGAATGGGGAAAAAATAAATAAAAATATCAGCTTCAAGAATCGGCCCCAAATAAAATCTGCAACACATACCGGGTATCGGTTAGACTGATGTCAGAATAATCGGTATCGGTATTGGCCTTAATAAACCCGTATCGGTCTATCTCTACTTTCTGGTCAACATGCAAAAGCTACGTGAGAAAATGAAGTTTTGTTAAGGCGATGTTAAGGGGACGCTTTTGATGTGGGGATCGAGCTTCAAACTGTAGCCGAACCAAAAAAACAAAAACCTACAACTTGAGCTAGAGAGGAATGGCTTAAGCCCCTTTTCCAGTAGTACCACCTTAGGACGGTTTGCTTCGGTACGTGTTGCTTTTAAGGTCTTCCCACTGCTATCGGTTCTAGTAACCGCTTTGCTGGAGTTCCAAGCACAGCGAGTCGACTTGAAGACGTCACCTCAGAAGTTCTGTCTGCCTCTGGCTATAACAGCGACCCCAGAACCAGAACCGCCATTTTGTTTTTAAATAGATGCAGAGTACATTAGATAAAGTAAAATAATGTGCTAACAAGGCCAAGACAAACTCCCTACCTAAAAACAATTTGGAACAAGTGACGAGACTTTTGATTACATGTTCAGAGACGCTCTCCAGTCAATTTGACTTATTTTAACATTCTAGATTTTCAGCATAGCCCAAAAGACTTGTAGCTGTGGTTACAGTGAAAGGTGGTTCACAAAGTATTGACTTAAGAAATGCGTTTCAGAATAAGAACATTATATGTGAGATGCTCTGCTCCTTTTTAACCAGGTTAACCAGGTTAATCAGGTTACAGCAACGAGGGGAACTAACACTAGTTAGGAGTTTAGCTGGACTGAATAAAAACAGATGACACTTTTCTTGTCTTCTTAACGATGCATCACTTTGTGTTGGTTTATCACATAAATCTCGTGAAAATGCACTGACACTAAGGTAGAAGTTTGTTAACATGTTTACGGGTTATATAAATACGTTTGCAATGCACTGAGATAAGTAAATTTAAAGAAAAAGTTCAGAGGTAGGATTCAAAGCATCCATATTCTCAGGTAATTTATGCATGTGTTCAATTATTCCTTTGTTATTGTTGGTTGTTGTTTTTTAGCAAAGAGCATTTCTTAAAGATATTCAAAATGAAAGAGGTTGTGGTAAATGTGCCGTAAGGAAAAAGCAGAATGACTTTAGGAAACAATGAGGTAATTTATTTCGGTTGTGTTGCCTGCTTGAACAGAGGGAACATTTACAGACAGATCTGAGGAGACAGACATCTGCGCTCGGCCTAAAATAAAACTCCAGGCTGGTGAATGGCACTCAATGTCTGTCTGAAACGACAACAGAAAATGTGGGTTTATGCAGGTCATGATTGAAAATGTTTGAACACACAAACATCAATAAAAGCATCCCGGCAGCACACACTGGGCTCCACGCTCCGGCTGCTCAGGAGGAACAGCTTGGCTTTGCATATCTCTGTCTGCCTCCCCCTCCGTACCTCAAACCATAAACCCAAACAGCTCTGGGGTCAAGCCTCTGCGACAAGCCTCGGCTAAGTCAACAAGAAACATTAAGAACTATTAGTGAATAAAACTTTTGTGCCCAAGCTTCGGCTCACTGCAAAGAGGAACTGGCTCACTTTCTTTCTCTAGTCAAATAGGATATTTTCTTTCCTTTCCTTCCCCTTGGTCCTCCGCAGCTCCAGATATGTCAGGAACCGTGCGCGTCAAAGAATGCTTTTTTATGTCTCCGAGGCCAAAAGTTTAGGCTTCTGAACACGCACGGCTCTTAGCGAAACAGCAGCGCATCTTCTTTGCTCACTTTGTCTCTCCTCATGAATCTCAGCCTTGTGAACTCTTCCCTCTGAGGCAAGTGGAGCTGAAGGTGTTTGAGGTAGAGGTGACAACAAAAGAGCGTTTTGGGTCCGAAATGCTCTTACTGTGAAGGGACAGTGACTGACGCTTTACTCATCAGGCCCAGAGTGTGTTTACCCTCACGCACAGACACCACGAGTACCTCGGCCTCAGGCTGACAGAGAAGATTATGCAACATGACAGACATTAGTAGGTGGGCAGGTTTTATAGAGCCGCTGACAGGGTGGAGGTTAATATCAAAAGTCAGGCTTCTAGTAAGGGCTATTTTCAGGTCAGCTCTCTTGTGTCTGCCGTTATCAGATGTGGAGTCTACCTGCAATTGTCTGTTGAAATCAGTTAATGTCTCCTTCATGCAACACGTGGTAGAAAGAGGCTTTTTTTCCCCTGGAATATCTTCATGGAGACAAACCACTTGGGACGAGGCTAAAACTCATTTTCTGGCAACTTAGTTTGTCGTGTTAGTTGAGGGCACACATCGACATTCAGCTTTTATTTCCATGTGTTTGCGTCTCTTCACAGTTTAATTTGTTTTAAAAAAAACATTTTTTTAAGGTGAATACATTTGGAAATGAATGATAGTTTGTGTCATGCTGTATTTTACTTTCAAAGGTTAGACAGGACCACATAAAATCCCCACAACAAACAGCAACATCAATCTGTGGTTAAAGCCATTAGCTAAGAGCAAAACCGCTTATCCTGGATGTCACTGAATGCACTAAATGCAAATCTAGGATTTCCAACTAAATATTAGTTTTTTATCACTTCAACATGATTTATATGTATCTATTGCTTTACTTTTTCTTTCCCCAAACCCTTGTGTTCAGCTCGATCCATCCATGCATCTTCTGCTTATCCCTGATTGGGTTGCGGACAAATGATCCAGGAATAACGGTAAACCCCTCTTTAATGTTTGTTAATTGGCTCACCATTCACTTCTATGAGGAAATTTGTTTATAACCTGACCATTAATCAAACTGGTTAATAAGGGAAAAACAGAGACAGTAAAAACATTACGCAGATTCTAAATAAAAAGTAATACATCATCTGCAAAAATGTTCAATGTGACCTCTCAAAATACCCTGAATGTGCTCACAATTGTGAAGTTACTTCATCATGGGTCCCATAATTAGATGGTAAGGAGGCCTTCCTGTCTTGCGTCCTGTTTAACATGGAAATGTTTTCAGTGGTTTGTCACTACAAACTGCTTTACGGGATCTAGAATCAACTCTAGGCTCTCCCTCCAGTGGAATGTGTCTAGAATATCTCCAAAGAGAGGCATCCTGATCAGATGATGTAATCACCGCCACTGACCACGTTCAATGTCGGGGAGTAGCAGCTCTATTTGAAGCTACAACAGGCAGACAGACAAATGGAGGAACCTTTATTTAAGCTGCTTGTATCTGGGATCTTGACTCGCATGCCTTTTGACCTTAACTGAGGGTTCAAACTTAGATGGACCTTTAAACTGACAGCTTTGGCTTCCGGCTGAGTTGCATTTAGATCAAAACAGAAAACAGCGTACTTGAATGTAAGGAGCTCGCTGTCAACCCTGAAAGAGCACTCCAGTCTTAAAGAACAATGGCCTCATGACAAGAGGAGTAGAATCCTTATCTTTAAACATCCATAATCAGCAGAGAGACTCTGCAGGTCGTCTATGTCTATAGTCCCTCCTCTAAACGTTCTGCATCTGTTCCAGAGTCTGTCACCTCCAGGATATGCCTGGAAAACCAAGAGGTTTCTCCATTTAATGAGGAGGAGCACTCCTCATCCTCTTTTCTGCTGAGCCAGAACCTGCTTCCAGTCACCCAAAGAAAGGAGCTTTCACTTTCCAACCCGCTCCATATCATCTCAGTTGCTTTTACACCACGACAAACATACATTTAAACTGCTGCACACAAAGTCCTGCTCCGTCTTTCTGTTTTCAGCTCCTTTCTGACAAAGACTCACCTGCTCTCCTCAGGCTGATGCAGCGACTCAACACCAACAAATAGGTGTTAAAGACCAGGGCAACTCACTAACTTTCTCAGTTGCCTCTTTGATTAGTGTTGTGATTTATTATGTTTAGTATGGCCGTTAATTGTAAAACGGCCGTTAATTGTAGGTTTAAGCAAAAACATGGATAGAAATGTCTAAAATTACACATTCTTCTACTTTACCATCATAGTTATTATATTGTGGAGTTAGATTAACACCAATATGGCTTGTTTGGTCTGACTTTACATCCTCCTTAAAGAGTAAAAACACAAAAATCACTGATAAATTCATTTAAACTATATTTTGCATTGCATAATGCATCAGATTCTTAATGAAAAGCCTTTTTATGATTTGAATATTTTAGGGAGTAACTAAAAAAGGTACCGAGGAATAGGGGAGGGGCAGACTGAGGAGTAGGGGTAGGTCTATAGGTAACACTGATGATATATTGGGCCTTGAGACACTCCACTAAGACTTCTTCAGCCCTTGGTGTTAACACACAAAACTTATGGATAGAGCAAAATGGGCGGGATGAGAGGCTGAAAACTGAATTTGCTCTCATTTTTTTCTATCCTGTGGTCTGGTCCCGCCAAACTCCCCTCACATGTATGGCTTATGTTTTGCTTCGACCGACTTCCATTCCTTTTCTCTCCAGAGTAAAACCCCACCTCGGCAGGCCCTCTAGTCCAGCTACAGCTAGGATCCCTGTAGGAATGTTCTCCTGACATTGATGCCCTGCCTTAGCTTTCTCCTTCCCTCTAATTGGCTGCAGTTAGACATGGATTTAAGTCAGGGAGAATTTAAAATGCCACAGAGGACAGAGGTGATTCCTTCCCAGATCTTTTGTCGATTTTAACTGCCAACACACGCTGACCTGAGCCTTATGATGGCTCGTGTTTCATTGACTTTGTCCATTTCACTCATATGTTGTTGTTATTCACCAAATTTGCTTTGTTGAGTCAGAAAGTCAATAAAGAAAGTCAACATTTTTTTCAAGCTCAGTTTGTTTTTCTTCTTAGAGATTTGTTTTAAGCTATATTAGAGCTGGCATTCCCTGAACGTAGTCCCCTCATCATTTAAGATAAGACTGATACAAAGTAAAATCCTAATTTGTCTTCTTATATCATCTTTCAACAACTATGTTAAACCACTTTTCCTTCGGACCATAGGGATTCGCCCTCAGACATCTGTTAACCGGTCTGTCAACCCTGCCAGAAAGGAAGGGCATGCTGGGAGTCTAGTCCACTTTAAATCAACCCGTCACTTCAACGTGCCATCTCTCCACCGTCTCCGTGTCTGTATACATATCCCTACAGGAGCATCACATCTTTAGTGCTCCAAACGCTGCATCTCAAACCTCAGAAGATCTCTTTACACCTTGCCGTGTGCCTTCTCTGCATTCACAAAGACAGAGCCGAACCCACATGCCCATTACTGCAGATTTTAGATAAAGAAGAACTAAACTGGCCCTTTTGAAAAGAGGAGAGATGTCTTCAAGATGGCTTGTCGGGACTTTGAAGCAATCAACTGGTTCCCTTATATAGGAAATTTTTGACCAATCTGTATAATATGATTGATTTTGACTTTGTAAAGTGCCTTGAGATGACATGTTTCATGAATCGGCGCTATATAAATAAAATTTAATTGAATTGAATTCAAAAGAAGTCCACAAGCATTTTAATTGGTCCTTCACTATCCTTCAGGTAACCGAGATTCCTCTTTCCCTTGGGCAGTCTGCTGCATGTTTAGAAACATACTGCTGGTTCCACAGGTTCTAGATCAGATTATGAAATATTTACACATTAGCATGTGAGAGACGGCACAATTAGTTTCTTAGCGGGTGTTTTCTTGGAGATCCATGCAACCTGAACAGTTCTTTAACTTGAAGGTTCAACTGATGACTATTTGCACACTTTAACTTCTGAGTTTGTCTAATTTATCTAACTGCACAGTATTTTACATCATCCTGTAACCTGGTAAACTGGGACCGATCCCATCGAATCTGTTCGGAGTCAAGGAGCGGTACTCTCCAAGCTGATTGGGCGAAGCGACACCTAGTGCCCGCCTACCAAAGGTTGGTTTTAGCCAATCACGGTATCAATTGAAAACAAAAGCACCAGGCGTTTTGAGAAACTGCAAGATAAGCTAATCAAGGCGCTTCTTGCTCTTTTTTCAATCATAAAATCGGGGATTCTTACAAATCAAATGTGATGGCAGCAGCTACGGGTCCGTCCCCCTGCGCCACGATGTTTATGGGGTCTGGGGGCTCAGACACTCTTGCTTTTGTACCACCGGTATGTCCCGCCTTAAACCACAATACTGCAACGTGATTGGCCCAAACTGTTTTTGGTTCGGACAAAAACGTTTGAATTTGGAGCGGGACAAGATGGGTTCTCGTGTGTTTGTGAACGCACAAATACTGCGTGACCTCATCTCGCGGGCAAGGTCAGTAAACTGACTGCTACCTGTCCTTTTTGGCTGGAGCATCAATTAACTTGAACATTTCAATTTTTGCTAGGGATTATTTGCACACTCTCAGGGAGTGTTTTGTCTGGATATATTTATGCAATTGCAGAGTATTTTACATCTTCCTGTAAAGTGACAGCTTTAATTTTTGACTCGAACATTGAAATCTTACTAGATGCTATTCGCACACCTTTAGCTTCTGAGGAAGCGTCATCGGTCCATTCAACTATTTGCACATTAAATCTTGTGTCTGTGTGTTATGTGTGAATGTCTCACAAAAACTTCTTCATAACATAATGACAATAAAACTTGTTGATTCTTGAACTAGTCAATCTTCTTGTCATGCTGCAGCCTTGCTTGCTGCACCATGGACATTTCAGGGCACTGTTCACCCTCCATACATCCCAGTCTCCTCTCCACCTCAGTAATCATCTACACCTGTCAGCCACTAATCAGGCCAGAACTCATCACACCTGTCATCCTCTCTATTTAAGCTCCCTGCATTCAGTCCTTCCTCGTCGGTTCGTTCTGTTGGTTCCCGTTGATTCTGCTCATTGCTGCTCACCTCATCTTGTTCTCATCCAGCCCGTGTTCCCTTCATCTCTGCCTGCCTGCTGTGTCTTCATTCTGCCGTGCTGTTGGTTTTGCTGCCTCCTTGCTCTGGGCTCCGTCCTGCTTGCCAGCTCCAACCATTCGCAGCTCCAGCCTGGTCTGAACTCTGGTCATCATCCTCCACATCATCTTCAATAAACTCTCTTTAAAACTTTACTCTCTGTGTGTGGTTACGTTTGGGTTCATCTAAAAACATGTCACTTCTACAGTTACTAGAGCTTTATTCATCACTGGTATGTAGAATAAGGGCTAGTCCCTGTGTTAGCTCTATCAGACTTGGCGACCTACAGTAAAGCCCCACATTATTTGTACCCCCTGGAAGATATTGGTTTAAAAAAATATTCAAATTCTCTTCTGACTGGATGTGATATCGGAGTGACCCACCAGAGTCCTGACTAGATTCTTACCGCTGGCAGATTTAAGTGGTAAATGTATTTCATTGAATCATGTCTGGTTCTGATAGGAAATGAGATGGGCATTTCTCGAAGGATATTTAGAACAATTTAAAGTAGGATCCATTTTGAAAAGTTTGTTTTAATTTACATTTTAATAAAAAAGTGGCATATTGAAACATATGTATATCTTTCTCAGTAATAAATGAAAAAACATTATAAGCATTCCGGCAAATGAACATCTCTTATTAAATTATTTCTGACCAGCGTTTATATGTTTCTTCTGGTATTTTGATTATTTATCTTTGGTGATGTGCTCCAAGTCTTTAAGGTTGACAGCCCATCCACAGAATCTTTATCATCATTTTGGGCTGAGCAGTAAATAAATAAAAATGGAAATTTATTGAAAAACTGTAGAAAACAGTAGTAATTTCATGGTGCTAACCGTTTTTGCAAACTTCTGCATGATTTAGAAAGATTATTCCACAGCTGAGGACCACAGAAACTAACTACTACCACCCCTTGTTTAGATCTGGTCCTGGGAACACCATGACCATTTAGTGCGTTACAGACCATTAGGAGCATGTTTTGCTCTTGGTTTTAAGTCATATTATATTAGTTTATTTAATCTGAATAGAACATTTTAGATATAGTAATCATATTTTTTTGCTTTAACAAAACCGATAAATGAAATCCTGGTCCATGTATCACTGTCCCAGTATTTAAGCTTTCTGTAAGGAACCCCTGTTTGTTGGATTCTTCTAATGTTAACCTTTCCTGGTCCTGTAGTTCATGGTTCCTGCTTCCTCCTGTGGTTTGCTGTGTTAATACTTTTCTAAGTTATTTATGTCTTTAATAATTCCAGTTTGTATTGATACTGCTTGATACCCTCCTGGCTGTGTTTGGGTCCATCCAGTCCACAAGAGATAACAACTATGGTTACTGGGCATCCTTTCACTATCCAAAATTGTATTAAACCGTCAGGATAAATTGCACACTGCCCCCCTCTTCCAAGGCATCTCCAAACCTCCATAGATTTAGCTTACAAGTCAATTGCCTTTCCGCTCTTTATCCCCTTTATAACCTTTCCTCACTTCCACTTTAATCCTCCCCACTTCCTGAGCCACTACCTCCCATTATCCTCTCCCTGTTTCCTTCATAAGATCTGAAAATTTCTCCTTTCAATCACCTCCTGCTCCTTTCTCCGTCTTTCATCAGTCCAAGACATCGTATTTCAGTTTAATCTATACCAAATCAGGCAAAGTAATTTCTTCTCTCTCAAACGTCCGGCCTCACAGAAAGCTCACTAGTGGCCTTTTGTCTTGTGTTTACACTTGGCCTTACGGCTGGCATTTTAGTAATCCTTTCCTCTTTCTTTATCAACCCTCGCTATTGCTTGCATGCAAAATCATGTAATGTCAATCTCTCGGTTTATGATCTCTCTCTACCTGGTGGTAGAGAGAGATCATGTAGAAAAAGTAATGATATACCGTCAAGGGTCTAAACATTGTTTGGTCCGTTCAAACACATGCGACCAGACGTAACAGATGCATAAATTCAAGGTGAACTAGAACAGAGTAAACTAGGCAGGAGGGCATTAGAGGTCAGGAACAGAACCAGGTCTGGACCGTAGGTCCTTCAACATGTACGCCATTCACCCATCGCAGCTAGTAATTTGTACAATACAGTTATCACTTTCACTGGGATTCCTGGGTCAATGTGAGCTTCTGAGCTTTCTGTGTCTCTGCTCTGTCTTCTCTAAGCCCCAGTGGGTCGAGGCAGATGAGCGTTCACACTGAGCCTGGTTCTGGTTCTGCTGGAGGTTCTCCTCCCTGTTAAAGGGGAGTTTTCCTCTCCACTGTCGCTTCATGCATGCTCAGTATGAGGGATTGCTGCAAAGCCATCAACAATGCAGACGACTGTCCACTGTGGCTCTACGCTCTTTCAGGAGGAGTGAATGCTGCTTGGAGAGACTTGATGCAACCTGCTGGGTTTCCTTAAGCCGGGCGTACACTGTACGAGTTTTTCAGTCGTGGTACTTATATACATCTCAAACTGTGCGACGGAACCGCGGGGTTTAAAAAGTTCACCGCTCACGATCTGTGCGGCGCGACGCCCGGACGCGACCGGACTGCTCACACTGTACGTCGTGCCCCCTCTGGGACCGCTCGCTGTGGTGGCAGAGGCAGGCGAGGGACGGTAGGTGACAGGGACCCAGAGCAGGGGTTCGAGCCCAGCTCTGGCGAGGCCCGCAGGAGGCACCGGGCGTCGGGGGAACGGAGGGGAGAGAGGAGGGACGAGACGCACCGGCAGCCGCGCGGCACGGCAGGTCGCCCGGTCCGCACCCCCCCCCCGCGAGCGGAGAAGTGCCGAAACAGGCGGCGGACCGCGGAGAAGTGCCGAAACAGGCGGCCAGCGCGTTGCCGCCCTCCCCAACGCCCCCGCGAGCGGGCCGGGCGAGGTCGCTTCAGGGACGCCCGCTCCCCTCCCTCCGCTGGCGGGGACGGAGAGGAGGGGAGGGCGCTCCCTCGTAGCTCTGCTTGAACAGCAGGATGCGCTCACGAAAACCTCACGACAGCCGACTGAATTTCAAACATGTTTGATTTTCACCGATCGTCCGATTCCTGATCGGGAGGTAGTCGTGAGAAGCCAGTCCCCCCTCCTCCCCCCCTCTACGATCAAGCTGAAATTCACCCCGATTCAAAAATGCCCGCACGACTGAAGAATCGGCCCGAAAAGGGGAAAAACTCGTACAGTGTACGCCCGGCTTTAGAGAGGAAACTTTCTGACCAACCTGGAGGATCTGATGGAGTCTGACTTTTTAATGAGCCTTGAGATGACGTGCATCAGGTACTGGAGCTATATAAATATAATTGAATTGAATTATTTAAATTGATGTTAGCCTAGGAAATAATTTTTAATTAAATGTGCAAATGATGCCAAAAGTAACACCATGGAATGCATAAAAGAGTGTTGTTTTGTTGTTGCAATAACGAAATACTGTTAATGAAGAAATGCATCCCTGTTCTCTCTTTTTCTTATCCTTGTTTAGGAGAACAAACTTTGACATCAAACTAAATAATCAAAATCTGAAATTTTCATCTTTTTTTGGTTTAAACAAAATCTATTCAATGGAGAAATCCTCATCATTAGATGTCAAATTGCTATTTTATTTCCATTTGTGTGCAAGTTAGGGATAACTGGTGGTAATACTCAATGCAAAACTTTAGAAAACCTTTGAAATAAAACATTAAACAGTACTTTGGGGTAATTTAGGATCTGCGGTGGGGGTAAACTAAGGTTGTGCCTAATTCTTTCAACTCCAAAAGTGAGTCAAAGCAAAGTAAATAGATTTTTTTTGTGTGTATATTCAACGCTATCAGTTTAAAATGTTTATATAACGAGATACAAGGCAGACACAGTGATTCGGCTTGCCTTTGAGGCTCTTTGAGCTGTATGCCAGTGGTTTATGCTCATGCAGTATTAGAATGCTAACAACTGCCAATTAAACACTAAAAAACCTTATTATACCAAAGTAACTCAATAATATTAATATATAATATACTGTATATAACACTGTCAACATTTTTCCACTGACATGTATGAAGAGTGGTTTATTATAGCTGTCCCAGCCACTGGGATGGTTAAAGAGATGCTCGTTAAAATCCTAAAGAGAGACCGTAAATGAGGTGATATTTGGAGTTATTTCCGCTCCCCGTTTCACATTCCTACATTCAGATGTGGATCTCTCCCAGAAGCACTTTGTAGATCCAAAATAACGACAGGAAGTAAGGAAATCAATAAGATCTTTTAAATGCCCCGATGGCCAAGAAACAGATTAAGTCTAAACGTCTAATAGTTGCTCCCATTTTTTTAATGGACATCTTAAAAGAGCCATCTCAAACCCACTTCAGAGGCTGATCATTTATTGCTGCCACTTCCCCTGCTCTTCATAGCCGGATGAAACACAGAGCGGGCGAATATATCCCGACTCCTCAAGTCCAAAAATATACTAGACATGAGAAGCTTCCTGTCTTTGCCTTTCAGGGTAATGACTTCACAATGAACTACCAGGAGTATGTGAACCAGCAGACTTTGTGAGCACACAACCAACTTCAGGGCTCACAGGGAAGGAGGACAGATGATGGGAATCATTCAGCTTCCATCCACTTTTGAAATGTCAAGGTCAGCCTTTCTTTGTCGTTCGATCTGTCGTTTTTTTTTCTGCCAGCACCGTGTGATCGTGTAAGAACCAAAAAACCAAGGTTCTTTTGTTATTCCAAAAAAAGTTACAAAAAACAAAACAACTGGACTTTTTTCTGAAGTCTGGAGTAGTGTGGAGTTCCAAGTTTTATATCATTGCCCAAACAAAGGCCTTGTTTTGGCTTAGATAACATGCAAATTAAACCGAAACTGGTCCACCCCTTTGCGATGGGGAGTCGTTAGGGTCATCGTTGGCCTGGTTTTCAGGAGAGATGCTTTGATCACCTGCATGGAGGTGAGGGTTGAGGTGAAAATTGGAAGGAATCAAACCTATAGCTGTGTTGTTCTTTTATTATACCACAAGATAATGAGACTAAAGTCCCGTTCTAAATACTTCTATACAAACCAGGTGTTGCTCTTGGGCCAATGCTTCCATTATAAGCCATAAACTAACCATAATTCATTGAAGAGTTCATATGTTAAACCAAGGAAAAAGAAATTTCAGACATCCTTCAGCTTCAACGTCTGCTTTATTAAGTTAAACCTAAATATAAATAGATAGATACAGACAAAGGCTCTGGATCTTTATGCCACATTTCAACATCGTTTCTGAAGCATGCACAGCTACAGTGTTTCCCACATGAGCTAGGCAAACATGGTTTCTTCCTTGAAAATGTTAGATTTGAAGCTGAAACATCCAGCATAATAGTTAGCGTATGTTTAGTCTGGTAATCCCTAATAACAACAACCTGTTCTCACCACTAGATAAAGTGTTTTTGAATTGAAATGAATTTCAACTTCGGTTTCTAGAATCCGCTGCTGCCTGGCTTATCTGGGGATCAAATCATTCATGCTTAAGTGTCAAATGCCTCTTCACCCGACTGTTATTTAACTCAAAAAGTCCAACAACATCCGGTTTGTCAAAGTAAAATAATTATTTTTATTCTTATGCATGTTTCATTTTGGATTTTCTATTAAATGTATAATGCAAAAGCCTGTAAGATGCCCATATCTGCCCAAAGTAGTTATTTCTATCAAATGATTTTTGGTCATTGGTATCAGACGGTGTACCTGCCACGTATCGACACTTTCAGTAAAACTTTTGCACAGTTCTAGTCCAGAGTGCAACAACGACACAGTAAAGACAGAGAGTTTTGCAAGAATTACCAGATAAATGTGGTACTAAATGAGTCCCGGAGGTTCATGAAGGCTTATAGCAAGTTTTCTTTCCCTAGTGTTTATCCCTCTGGCCTTCTGTTTTGGTTCATTCCCAGTTATCACTGTCCTCTGAGTTTGCAGGAAACTCTTGAGCTGCCGGAAAGCCCAAAACACAAACTGCACACTATCTGCTCATTGCTGAACAGCAGAAACAGAACCCCAAAGGAGATAAAAGAGCCCCACTGAGTCCCATATTTCCTCCACGAAAAAGGTAAACAAGTGTCCAAAAAAACCTTCAGATGGCCTCAACCATGCAGCCGCATAATTAATCGATTGAATTTCCAGCTTCAAGCAGTTTAGATGTTAAACTCTGGCTGTAAAATCCTCCAAGACCCATAAATATCTGATCCAACCTGTCATAATCTGTGGTAATTAAACTTGCCTGTTCACCGTTTCACAAATTAGCATTCACAGCAAAACGTAAAAGTTCAGTTTCTTCTCAGGACTGATGTCAAACAATTCTTAGGGTGCATGTTCTTAAAAAAAGGTGACCCTTTTGGGGAGTGGTGGCCTAGTGGTTAGAGCACAGAGCTTCAGTCCCAGAGGTTCTGAGTTCAACTCTCACAAGCTGCCATTCTGGGTCCCTGAGCAAGACCCTTAACCCCTGATTGCTCCCCAGGCGCCACACAGTGGCAGCCCACTGCTCCCCAAGGGGATGGGTTAAGATGCAGTAGTGAATTTCTCCATTGTGAGATCAATAAAGTTCAATTATTATACTTTTCCTTTAATTTCACACTTAATGACTACAGGCCTAAGAACTTTCCGGAAAGTCTGACCGCTAATACTCGGCTGATGATTTGGAAGGTGATTTTACATAGCGAGAATATAAAAAAGGTGGTGCAGAATATATGTGGCAGCTTTGATTTAGACACTGTCGCGATCATAATGGAATTAGTTATGCTTCATACAAAACAAAAACACAAAAAAAAACAAAGCCGACTAAAGAAAAATGCTCAGTTTAATCTTGTGTCGAGGAACAGCTATGTCTTGTTTCACTGACATGCGTGCAGCATGAAGGCTGTCTCCCACACAGGCCAGAGAGAGAGAGAGAGAGAGAGAGAGAGAGAGAGACAGAGAGAGAGAGAGAGAGAGACAGAGAGAGAGAGAGAGACAGAGAGACAGAGAGAGAGAGAGATCACCCACGCTTCCCCCCACACTGCTGCTGGTGCCGCTGGAGCACGGGAAGTATCTGACTCATGAGCATTTAGCAGCCAGGCCGCCTGCCTGCTTGTTGCAGTAAAGGCTTCCAGACTGCAGGCTGGCTATAATTAAGAGACAGTAAAACCTACACCTACCGTGGGCCAGGGCTACCACTTGAGATCAAAGCCCACCGGCCCTCAGCGACGAGCTTTTTCATCAGAAACCCCTGATTTGTTTGGGTGTTTGATGTCGGGTTAGCAGTCCGGCATGGTTTGCGTTTAGGCTGCAAACAAAATGAGAGGACTGTTTTCATGTTCTGCGTCAAAGAAAACAGACAAAATACACGACAGAATGGTGGTGAGGTTACAGATTGTTTTCCTAAAAATCAGCCCGCAGGTTTTAGGAAAGAGCCGATTAGAATACGTGAAGGAATCTAAAAAAATATATTTTTTCCTGATCATAAAGTTAGGTCTTCATTCATGCTCTGATGTCACGTAACAGCAAAGGGACTTCCAAATGATTTCTGCTGCAAAAGCCGGTGTTCATGTCGTTGTTCGGCTCCTTACATCTTTTAAAAACATTTATTAAAAGGCCTTTTAGACTGTTTTTGAATTACTCAAAACTATTCCTTTTAGTTTTTGCATTTCTAGTTAATCTATTCTTTAATCTGGGATTTAATGGAAGTAGGCTAACAGGAAGGGGGCTGAGAGAGAGTCGTGAGGCAAAGGTCCACAGGCCAGAGTGGAACCCAGGACGGCCAAGGTGAGAACTAAGGCGAGGGTTCCCCAACTTTTCATCATGCAACCCCTGAAATAACAGTGCCAGTGCATAATTTTAGGAGAATGCTTATGGCGGGCATACACTGTACGATATTTTCAATCGTTGTACCTGGCTACAGCTCAAACTGTTCACAGCTCACCATCTCTGTTCTTACTGTACGGCCCGACGCTCTGATGCGACCTGACCGCTCACACTGTACGTCTAAAAACCACATGTCGGACTCAGCGCCGCAGATAGATGGCGCTTGTCGGACTCGTCTACCTGGAAGCCAAACGTAGACAGTAGAAGAAGAAGAAGACGGAAGCGTCAATGCTCACTGTTAAATATGCTAAAAGGAGAAGCCCATGACGTGAAAGAGACCAGAGTTCTACCAGTTGCGGCTCCATAGTTTGACTCCATGTCACACGTACCGCCGTGCTTCTCTCTCCACTCCTATGTTTTCGTCAGAGAAGAAGAAGAATTCCCTTGTTTGCACATGCGCAGCCTTCATTTTGTGTTTAAAATGTTATGTTGCTCAAGCCCTGCAGCTATTATTAGAATAAGAAAGATGATCGCATGGAACTAAATAATTAAACAATTCACTGAGACAGTGAAGGTCTGCCATTATTGTCTATGGTCCTGTGACGCGTGTCAGTCGAAAACGCAGAGCAATGCAGTTCTAACGAGCAGCGGAGTGACAAATCCGAAAGAGGAATCTGGTGGGAATCAATGGCAGCAGAAACTCAACTTGGCGGTCTGATTTTAGCTAACCTGTTTAACAGAGAAACTCTTTAGAAAAGGCAATCTTTTAATGAGCCGATTGTTAGAACTACTTTAATGTGCAGCCCACTGGTGTTCATGTGTTGGATAATATTCCTAATTTAATTTCATGCAATGTTTAAAAATGCAGGCAGCTATGACTCTAACAGTTTAACACCAACAAAATTGGCTTAAAGCAGCGCAAGTCAGGCCAGAGTTTGGATTCTTTAGGAAGGAAAAACTCGATTTAAGCGCTTTGCAGAGCTGCCTGTCAAAGGTTGCAGGTTACCGCCACAAAACCTTCAGCGTTTTAAGTTTCACCATAAAAAACAGAATGTGGTTCTATGGTAATCATAATACCAGACGTCTGCTAAATGTAGTCGAGGGCAACAAGGTGCTTACTGGGACAAAAAAAAATACATTATATTAAGCACTGGGTACAAAAATATTACTTTCTATTGGTTCATGTTTGTTGCTGCTATTCAGATTGCTAAGATTCGAAAATGACTTCTAATTTCATCAAACAACTTCTTGTTACTGTTCCATAAGAGCTGACTCCCAGATTCCTCATCCTCCGCTCCGGCACCTGTGCGCTCCGTTCCAGACCGCCTCCGTGAGTCCGTGAAAAGCAACGCCTACTGCGTCCAAGGTTACTCCATTACTCCGACAGGTACGAGTTCACGCGATAAAAAAGGGATATCAAGGAGCCAGAAACAAAACAGACGGTGATAACCACACGCGCAGTCATGTTCATGTAGGAGTAAGGCAAAAAGACCAAAGAAAGACGTTTTTGTTTTTCCCATCAGTGTCTGCGGACATCATGGTCCAGTTTGGACTTCAAAGTGAAAACATCCTCAAAAAAGGCCAGAGTAAATTAAACTAAGTTCAATAAGTTCAAAATATAAATTTTCTCTAAAGAATTTGGCTTCAAAGTAAGGTAATTATAATTCACTGATTTTAATTGATTTTAGGTTTTAATTAAGCGTTTTCCTGGTGTTGTAGCCTGTTGGACCTGCAGGTCCTCCTCTTCTGGATCCTCCCTTAGTTTTCTCTCGTCCAAACCGTTCTATTAGATTTAAGTTGGGTAAAAGAATTCCAAATGATGCTCTAAATCTCTTTAAACCAGCCAGAACTTATAGAGTTTTTTTAAAAGTTGGTTTTAATTTAAGACAGTTTTTTTTTATTTAATTTAGTACAACTTCAGATCTAATTCAGTTTAAAGTTCAGTTAATGGTATTAAGGATGATAATTTTCCTTAGACATTTCTTATTATTGCTACTTTCTTGCTCCTTTAATGCTTGTTGCTACGTTTTTTAGTCGCTTTCATGAATTGATCAATAAAACAGATTAGTTTGATTGCTAATAGGTTAACTGTTGATTTTGTCTGTAATGCTGCACACAGACGCAGTTGGTAGCACTGCTGCCTGGCAGCCAGAGTGTCAATGGTTCGAATAGGATGGGGTTTGCATGATGTGCATGTGTGGGTCCTCTCTGGGTACTCCGGCATCCTCCCACACTCCAAAAACACGACTGCTGGGTTAACTGATCCCTCCGCATTGCCCATAGCTGTGAGTGACCTGTCCAGGATGTACCCCCGACTCTCGCCCAAAGCAAAGTTCCCCCGCGACCCCGCAAGGATGACAGCTTTAGAGATTGGATGGATGTTTGCGATGAGCTCCAACGATCCACACACAGAAAATCCAATCACTGCTCATTTAAGCTTTGTTTGAAGACTGCTTCCCATTAGCAAACTTGATCCTTTGTAGCTGATTTTTGATAGATTTGTGGCCCATAAAACATTTCATAAGCCTGATCAACTTGAGCACATAAATGTAATTGAACGCAGCCTTCATTACTGCTACATGTGAGATCGCTGCCAGGCTTAGGGGATAATTAATGAGGATAAAACCTACGGCAGTGGTTCGGGAAGAGGACCGGGGGTAGGGTGGAATCCTCAGCTTTCAACATCACATCTCTGCAGTGCTCATTTCAAGCCGTTTCACTATAAAAAGTGAAAGCTAAGCTCCAAACCACCAGTTTACCCGCCCTTTGGGGGAAGAACTAAGAAGAAACTTCCCTCCACAGCCAGATAGCTGTTAGGGAAAATGATTTTGTCCATTCAGATGAGTACATTGGATTCACATTGATTAAAAATTGTATGCGCTGTCACCCTACCAGCTCACTAGCGGAGGTCATAGAAGCACTATATGGCCTTTACTAGTAGAAAACAGGCAAACATGTTTTAATTTAAGTAGAAAATGTAAAACATATTAGATATATTAAGAGCTGCCTATTTCTGGATGGTACCGTATTTATGCAAACTACAACTTTTGAGTCATATATGCCACCGATTGATGGTGGGCTGGTGCTGCTTCTGTACATCAAGACCTGTTGAAAACATATTTTTTAAATCATGAAAAATACTATCAAATATAACCATCTTTTTATTTATTTTTTCAGATAAAAGCAACCGTGATGGACAGTCGACCTAGGGTGTACCCCACCCCTCGCCCAATGACGGCTGGAGACGGGCACCTGCACAGATGGACAACGGATGAATAAAAATAACCTCCTGAACTTTGAGAATTTTAATTTGTTCTCAAATGTATGTCTTCAACACAGGCGTGATTATTCTGTACATCCTCAGAGAAGAAACAAGCAACATCTGTACAGGAGTGTCTCTGTGGAGGTAAAATGCAAGCTGCTGTGTCTGGTATAGTCTGGGCTGAAATCCTCTCCCTCCTGGACTATTATGAACGGTCTGTTCCCAAACAGGAGCAGAAAGTCGTGTGTGATCCAACAAACACCCTCCGTTCAGAGTACTAGCTCCTGCCTTCCAGCAGAAGGCATAAAGTTGCCAAATGCCAACTGAGACCTTTTAGAAATTAATTGGTTCCTCTTTCAATTAAAGTTTTAAATAATGCCTCAAAAGGCTGAATGAATTGTGCAATAACACCCTATCCTCTGGGTGGCAGTTGTGCAATATTGTGTATCCCTTTTATGCGACACATTTTTATAGGAATATGCAATCTACAGTCATGAAAACAATCTTAAATAACCTTAGTATACCACTGATGCTTTCAAAGGATTTAAGTCAAAAGACTGCAGTCAGGTGATGCTAATTAGCTGCACTGGATTAGCTGATCATCATCAAAATGACCAGCTCTATAAAAGCAGGAGACTGGGCCGTTTTTGGCCTGGAGGATGCAGGTATGTGTTAACATAATGTCAAAGTGGACAGACACCAGCAACGACATTAGAGATCGAGTTGATGGGCAGCATCAACTGTTTAACGCAGAAATTAAATCATATTAGCAAATATTGACGTAGCTGGAATAGGCTTTGCTTGTCACTGACTCACAGAGGCGGTACGGAACGGAGCGGACATGTACAGGAGCGGAGGATGTGGAATGGGACTCAGACTCTCCATTCAAAAGGGGGAATAAAAGCAACAAACACAATATCCAACAGCAGAGTTGGTTTTTCACCATTTCAGTTACAGGTTTGGCTGCCCACTCTGTAAAAGTACATAAAGCTGGAAGATATACTTGCAAAAGACAAATACAGTATCTGTGGCCAATAACCAGAGCACACAGATGCTAATCAGGGACCATGTTACAAAACCGTTTGTCAAACATACAAACATAGTGAAAATATGTGATGCCGTATGATGGCGTACATAGGAGCCGAGCACCAAGACATCAGATCAAGGTTCAGGAAGTCGTAACTGGAAGAGCAACTATTTAAAAACATGAGGTTTCATCTGAAAACAAAAAAAAAAACTCTTTACACTTTTAGGTTTAAGGATATATACAGTACTGATTGGATTTTCACTTCAATTATCCATATTTAGAGCATTATGCGCCATATAATCACTACCCTAAAGAACCCTGACACTGAGTGAAAGACAGCTAATTAAAAGCTCTGAAAACATTCCAAACACACAAAAAAAAGAAAATTAATCTCGACAGCTGCTCCACAAATATAGCACAGATACAAGACAAGCAGCAACACATTAGAGCCATGATAAATAATGTTCAATGTGAGAGGGATATTCAATAAATAATAGGTATGAGGGCAACATTAGTCATAAAGACGGTTTCAAATGAACTAAAAAAAATCTTTTAAAATGGCGAAAGTGGGGAGATCAGAATAAAAGCCGTTTTACACGGCCGAGAAAATTACGACCACGGCGATCTAATTAGTCACCATTTAATGTAGGCACTGGTAAAAAGGTTCATCATTCTTTTGTTCAATTATAAGCCCGGCAGTAGCTTTAATAAAACCCGAGCAGTGTTGATGGCAATGAGCTGGGTCCATGATGACTCAGCACTTAAAGTCTAATTTGTTTAACATCTCTTTCCTTATCACCACTACTTGATCAAGAGCTGTTTTACTTCAAAAACATGCTGCCAGTCTATTAATCTGAGCCAGAAATACACGTCTTTATTTTTCTAGTGGTTTTGTCACGTTACCTTCACTGGTAAACAATCTGCGTGCGCTGGAGGACGAGGAGAAACTGAGCTTCCAGCAAATTAGATGTAGAACGGCAGCGGATGCCTTGGAAATTTAAACTCAGTCAGAAGATTGTACTAAACATGAAGTACGCTGTGCTGTACAACAAAACCTCAAGGTTTTATTTGCTGCTAACCGTACAAAAGCCCATGAGCAAAAGCCCATGAGCTACATCTCAGACGCTGCAGGCCTCAGGTAGCATACTATATTTTAAATTTCATACACAGGAAAATGAGAAAAAGTCCGAACAACTATGGCTTTGTTGAATGACATTCTTTGGGAATCCAAACAAATCATACCAAATGGCAAGCACGGAAGTGGAAGGATGATGATTTGTGCTTGTAGCCAATAAAAAAATACAAAAAAAAAAAAAAAAAAAACGGGCTTCTCGGAGTCACTGAGTTGACCGTGAACTCGTCTCACCAAAGCAGTCTAAAGTAAAATGTGAGGTAATCAAATTTCAAATCACCTTGGCTGATTTGGACAACAATCCACCAGCAAAGCTACAACAGAATAGCTGAAAAAAAAAACATGAATCAAGGTGAAGGAATAGTGCGTTTATAATCCAGAACTGTACCTGATCTGAATTCTGTTTGGGATCCTAAGAAAGACGTGCAGAAACAAGTGTCTGCAAACCTTAATGCAATAAAGCAATAAATGAGACTGGACCACAATTCTTTCACAGTAAGGTGAGATACGCATAAAGTCTGTCAAAAAACAACTACTAACAGATTTATGGCTGCTAATGGTTGATTACAGGCTGCTGGGAGGGGCGTAGTTTAGCATTATACAATATTCTTTATTTTATCAAACAAACTTTAATATTTCTTTATAGATTAAAGAAAGGTAGCTATACGAACATCTAAATTTTCCTCACATAAAGTCAGTTGTATTGTAATCCATAATAATAGCCTCAGACGTTACACTGCCTGCAACATTGAGGAAGAGTCAGACAAAATCCCTTTTAAAAACAGCTCTGATGTTACCGTCTCTGTGAAGAGTCTTCAAACGCTTCCCAGAGTAATAAATACATCGATAAATGATTCCTTCTTAACTAGATGTGGAGGTAGCCGCAGCCCTTGTCCTGAGGTGACAGTTTTAGTCTCGGCGTTTTTAATGGATTTTTTTCGGGAACATAAGAGTAGGTGCCAGAGTTACAATGCTGTCAGAAGAAATTCAGCTTAGCCAGAGGTTGGCAATGAGTTTTCCCCAACAGGAAATTTAAAAACAAATGTGACTATTGTCGAGCAACTTTATATATAACTTTTGATTTAAAGTTTGCTTTCATGGTGTTTTATTTTGTTTATTATACTTTGGGAACTGTTTTTAACCCCCTGCTATTGTAGCACTTGGAGATTTTATTTGGAATGTAAAGTGCATTATAAATAAAATATAGAAAGATTAGAGAAGATTAGACAGACAGAGATTCTGAGCATTTTTTAAAATTTTGTGCAAAGTTGCTAAAAACTCATCAAAAAGAGGATTTTATTCCCAATCTATTTATGGCCACTACTGCATTTACAGAATGTAAAAAAATATGGTCACATATTAGAAAGATCTATAACAAAAATATGTGTTAAAACCAGAGATTGAAAAATTAAACAAAAATGTAATTGTGATGGCACGGTCTTCAAAGATTAATTTTGAATTGGAGTCAAAGGAACACAGATTACTCTGTTTGATTCTGAAATGCTTTAGAAAGCCTAAAAGAAAAAAAAAAGTTAAAATTCTCTCCCAAAATAACCAATCTTTCCAAATGTAATGCAGCAATGAAATAAAAAAAAAATAAAAACATAAAAAATGTTTAGGAGCCCTTACAATCCAAGTGTTAAAAATAATCTTTCACTTTATGGGCAATCATAATTTAATCCATGAGACCAAGTCGGATTTATTTGTACAGAGCTCGCTTATAATGCCACCGGTGGAGGAATGCTAGGACACAAAAGACTTTTGCCTTCAAAATAAAAGCCGTTTTTTTTTTTCAAAATAAAAGCGGAACATCCTAATTTATGCACAGAATTAGAACAAATTGCATGTTGGATTTCCAGTTTTCATGCTGGCTGGTTGACGGCATCTAAACGGGGCAGGTTTTAAAATGCTTTAAGTCATTGCTTTTCACTTAAGGGGAGTCTTTGTGATGTAACAGTCTCTTTGTTTGAAACAGATTTTGTGGTTAACTTTGACATTAAATAGTCCAACAACCACCAAACCAACACAACACAGCCTTTGTGTAACTTTTCAAGCTTCAGCAGGAAATTGAGCCGACTCTTCTGTCAAACATGCCGATGTTTGAGCGGTTCTCTCCAAGAGGTTTTGGCCCGAGTTGTTGCCAGAGTACCATTCAAATGTTTTTACGAGGGTTGATAGGAAGGCGACTTTGGTCAGGCACAAAAGAAACTCATGTTTTATGCTGGGAAGCGATTCGGAGCAAAGCCTGTGTGTGTATGTGAGTGCAATAAATGAGCACTCACCCGTTGAAAACCCGCCCGTCAGAGGCTAAACAAAAACAATGTGCTATAAAAATGCCAAGTGCTGACATAAATTAAGGCTAAACCTAAGAGTTACACACAGCCGAAATGCCCAAAGGCACTTGATAAGGTCACGGTACCTTTGTGATGATAAAAAGGCTTTCAGGGGATGGGGTAGTGAAGGACTTTGTAGCCGAGAAGCACTTACCAGTCCATCACAGTTGTTGATGGCAACTGTGGCTCCAGGGACGTCGGTGATGTCACCAATAAAGGTGCAGTCTGTCTTGAGCAGCTCCCGCTGGAGTATCCTCTCTGTCACGTCAGTCTGGTTGGCGCCTGCAGTGGAGTTTCCAGCGTCGCTGGAGTTTCCAAATCCTTGAACCTCGTCGTGCCACTCCACCATCGCTCCCGGCGCCACCAGCCGGTCGTTTGGCCGCAGCCGGAGATGAAACTCCTTCCCGAAGGCCGTGATGTTGAAGAAAAGCCTCTGCTCGGACTCAGAGGAGAAAGCCTCCCGCCTGACGCGCTGCTTATGGGTGGCCGAGAGCAGGTTGGACAGGTAGTGTCCGTGGGAGTCGGTGCTGAAGGGCGTGACCAGACCGTACTCCTTCAGTCGGCTCCGCAGCTGGTCTGTCAGACGAAACAAGGACGAGAGTTTTACTTAAAACACAGCCAGCTTTGTGTTTCAACTTAGTCAAAGTAGTCCTCTTAAGAAGAAAGTGTCTCCACATTTACCAGAGCATCAAAACTACACTAAAAACAAAAGATTTGACAGTGAAAAAAAGTTTTGTGTTATATGTCTTTTTTACAGCATCCTTTCCCCCAAACACAGCGTCGTTACTCCAGCTGCCTCTGGTCTCTACAGAACAGCCAGATCTGCTGTTTGAAGTCAGATGTCAGACTCCTCGCAGGTCTAAGATGGAACGTCTTTCAGCTGTCTTCGATCTTTTCCAGCTCCAAAATGAAGTGTCTGGCTCTTAATTTTCAACGACTCACAAGACAAATCTGAGCTCTGAGCCTGACGCTTGAATAAAACCAGGCTTGTTGACCGTTTTGGTGGGCCTACATGTTAAATAAAGCTACTGAAACAACTAAATGACCAGTGAGAGTATACAAAATGTGATAATTTTGTACCGATGCCGGTTAAGTGATTAGATAAAAATATAAAAAATTGATACATTGAAAAGAAGGAACGATACTGGGGATAACTTTTCAGTCATCCTTATTGTTATATTGTTTTGACAGCTACTCGTAAATTTTTGCAAAAGTATTTACACACCTTGAAATTTTAAACATTTCGTCACCTTACCACAAAAAATGTATTTTATTGTGACTTTTTGTCATAGACCAACAACCGTTTGGACATAATAAGGAAGTCCAAGTAAAATGAGGCCTTTTCTGTATTGAAAATAGAAATCTGTAAAGTGTGGCGTGCATTTGCATTCAAACTCTCTCAGTCAACTATTTGTAGAGCAAACTTTTGCTTCAATTACAGAAGTTTTTGGGGTCTTTACCACTTTTCCACTTCTACTGACTGAATATCCTGCACAACCTTCTTTAGAAAATGAATCAGACTGAGTCCGGTCGGTTGGGCGGTAAGAGTGAACAGCAGTTTTTTTAATCTTGCAGCAGAATTTCAAATGACTTTAGGCCTAGATTGGGACACCAGAGCACATGAATAAGCTTGATTTGAACCATTCCACTGTAGCTCTGGCTTTATGTTTAGGGTCTTCGTCCTGCCTGAAAGTGAACCCCCACCCCAGTTTCAAGTGTTTTGCAGCCTCTAACCGAGTCCCTTCCTGGATTGGCCTGTATCTGGCTCCATCCATCATCCCATCAACGAGGATCTCCAGGGACAGGGAAGCACCCCCACAGCATGACGCTGCCGCCATCACGTGTTGCAGTGGGGATGAAGGGGTCAGAGCAGAGGTTTGCATGTAAATCAAACAGCTCCACATGCTTGGCGTGTCCTCTGCATGGCTTGTGTCTAACTGTAAACAGGACTTTTAGAGGCTTTCAAAGCTGTTGTTCTTCCTTTAAGTCCAGATTTGTGCAGTGCAGAACAAACTGATCTCCAACGCCGAGGCCTTCAGAGAACAGCTTCATTTAAACTGGAATCAAATCAGTCAATGGTGGAATCTTCTGAATGCAATTGGTTGTGCCGGATTTTATTTATAGGTATCAGACTGAAGGGGGCTGAATACATGTTTTATACCAGTGGTCTGAAACTCCAGTCCTCGTGTCCTGCGACTTTTAGATGCGTCTCTGCTTCAACACACGTGGCTCCACTATGAGCTCATAGCAGAGCTCTGCAGAGCTTGACTGCACGCCAGTGAGGGGGTTTAGCCATTTGATTCAGGTGTGTAGGGCAAAGGACACATCTCACAGCTGGAGGACACTGGCCCTCGAGGATTTGAGTTTCAGACCACTGTTGTAGACTTTCCATTTTTAAACTTTTAATAACGTCTTCATTAGGTCTGGGCAATAAATCTAAAATTTACCAAAACCGAAATTTTCAACAATAACCGACATAATTTTGCCCACGTGAGTATTTTCGGTGTTCCTAAAAAAGAAATAAAAAGTTGTTTATGTCTTTATCGGCTGTGTATAGGTAGGCTATGGTCATGTCAATTTAAGACGCTGCGCTACGTGTACGATCCGTAGTGACGTGACTCCACGCCATCCAGTCTGAAACAAGTAGTGAAAGAAACGGTGAGGTTGAGAAAGCAGAGAAAATTTCAAAGGTGGAAGCGGCGTCGGTAGTGCTGGTCGATGAGGAAGAGGAGCAGCTGTTAAGGACGTTGCAGCCACTTCTGATCTCTGGTCCGGTCGTACGATGGACCCGTACATCAGTCTGACTGAACATCACATCAAAGGCGAATAGAAACTGCGCACCAGAGTGCAAGAGACGGCTTTTTTTCCCAGCCGATAGGGGGAGATGGTCGGACATGGTTTAGGTGCGACGCCGCCTGCTTGGGACGTCAAGGAAGAGGCTCTTGTCACTATTACTACGGACAACGGCGTAAACAAAGTTAAAGCTGTCGGGCTCAATAGATGGATGTGAGTTCAGTGTTTGGGCACAAACACATTTACCAACCTTACAGTTGGTAAATCTTAATGGAGTTATCTTTGTATAATGTTGACCACAGGCTCCATAGGGGTTATTATTATCATTTTATTCTTAACCTATATGCCTCGTTAGGAAAATCTGAGTAGCTGGGAGGAGCAGCTATTGACATAATAAGCTGTGACTACCCAGGGGGAGCATACCATCAATATAACTGGCGGTAAAGCAGTTTCATCAGCAGTTATATTGATGGCATTGTCAATTGTATTATAATTGTTTTATTGTCAATTTATCGTTACCGAGGTGAACCGCTCAATATATCATGATATTGATTTTAGGCCATATCGCCCAGCCCTATCCTTCATCTTCACAAACATGTACTGTGTTGATCTACAATAAACAATCCTAATAAAATACATCCAATGTTGTTATTGTGATGTAACAAAATATGGAAAGGGTTTATGGGAAGGAATGTGCACCAAACACACTATGCCCACTGGCTCATAATGTCCCCGCAGGGTGTCTGAAGCAGCAGGAGCAACTCCAAATGGCTGCTTCTGGCTACAAGAGGCCAGATCAGCTTTGAAGGTTGGTCAATAAGGATTTCTTTCACTACTTACATGTAGTCGGGTTGTCTAAAAATGCAGGAGAAATGTTTCAGGCTGGCAATTTCACCAAATGAAAAAGATTCCTAAAAGCTGGGAAATATGTGCCGCAAAGGTTTAGAAATGCTTCTCTCCAACCATCTGCATTGGCAATCCAATTAGCCAAGTGAAAGCAAAGGATGGATGGCACGCATACCCCCTCTCCTACACACTCACAAAGAAGATAAAAAGGCAATTAACAGTTTTGAAATCTGGCGATATGCTCAGACACAACACTGATGCTGTGCTACAGTAAGCAGCAGGTCAGCATTTGCATTTCAAGGCCTGAAATGTTTGCTCATCCATGCTTTACATGCAGTTAGGCTTTGTCCTCAAACACCACAGCCATGTTTGGTATTGTTGATGTTGAAACGAAGGGGATTGTTTTCGAGGATGATAGACCGCCCCAGGCATCGTTACAGTTAGGGAAAACTGAATGAAAACTAATATTCATCCGTTTCGGGAGTTGGAGAAGCATTTGCAGTCGCAGCGTGACGCTAAAGCTGTTTTCTTCTGAAGTTCTTGAACTCTTTCTACCTCATACACACACTGCCGTGAAAAAGAGTTTTCTTTCTTTTAAATTTCTTTTTTTGTCACTTTTCAAATGTTATATCAGATAAAGATAACCTGAATAAATACACAATGTTTTCAATAAATGATGGACTGATTCTAGCAAAACCAGCCTAACCATCTGTGAACATGTAACTGCCGCTGGTCATGCTACCCTAGGGGAATGACCTAAGTTTGACTGTCTTGACTTTGACTAGGCCACTCCAAATACTTTATTTTGTTTTTCAACCCATTCAGAGTCACCGCCTGATGCCCTGACTTTCTCCTTTATGATTTTCCACTGGAGCACAGAATGCATTTTTTCCCTATAAAAAAACCTTGAAATTGTTCAGGTCCTGCAGCAGTAAAGCAGCCACAGACCAACACACTACCATCACCACGACTGTCAGTCTGATGTTCTTGACTTGAATGACGCTGGTCTTATTCTAGATGTAACCTTATATCGTTGGTCCAAAAAACGTTTTCACTAAATCCAATCCAGAGCCCCATGACTTGTTTCTCTAATTGTTGGTTCATGAAAACTGAGCCTAGAAGAGGCAATTGAGACTTCCAGTGCTTTAGATGCTGTTCTGGGTTCAGTTGTGAACTCCTGGAATAGTCGTCTTTTAGTCGGCTTGCAAGTCCTAGGAAGGTTCAACACTGTTCAAAGTTGTGTTTTTAATTGTGGACAATTTGTAACCCATTTCTGTTCATAGATGCCTGTGACTTTGCTTTACTTTGATCGCAGCACTGTGTGCCGCTTTGAGATCTTCTGGACTTGTGTTTTCAGTCAGATTCTACCAAAGTGATTTTTTTTTTTGGATTCTACGGGTCTGGCTGTACTCGGGCCTAGGCGTGGCTAGTGAAATTGAACTCTAATGTTCAAAAAAATAACAAAATAAATATAAATTTATAATTCAACAAGGGGTGCGATTACAATTTCCGGTTGGTTTGGAAAGCTTTGCTCTATTAATGATTGGAATGGCCTGAATTGTGTGCTTGTTGATGGACCAAATTGCAGACAGAAGCTTGGAAGTGAAATGATGGAGTGAAAGAAGAATTTCATACAGGTGAAGCAGCAAAATGTTTAGCCTGTGCAGGTGAAGACAAGCATTAGAAATTAAACAAGGAGTGACCAGAACAGGGGTAGCATAACGGAGGACCTGAGAAGGAGTGAGAGGAAACTGGCAGTTTAAACCGACGAGAGGACAGAGGGGAAGGCAGGTGAAAGCAATTAGCACAGGTGAAAGATGTGGATGGTAATTAGCTGAATGAGAGCAAGTGCAATGAAGTGACAGAGATAAGGAGGAAAACAGAACCAAACAATGAATAAACAGTCAATGGCTAAAACTTACTAACTAAACTGATAGTAGGCAGGGAAGTAAGGATCTAACAGAAACAAAAGTAAACTAGAAAAAATTCATAATGAACAGAATATATAATAATGACAAGAAACAAGAAGGGAGGACCATAATCTACAGACTAAATAAACAGTACTAAAAAGGTGAAAAAGCTGAAAAATACTCAAAGACCTGGGGATCAGGACACGAAATGGTTAAAAACTGCATTTTCTATTTACCCTATCTGAATCAGAATCAGACATACTTTAATAATCTATTACTATAATAATTACTTTTGTTACACGCTCCAGATATACAAACATTTTTATAAATATATATATTTACAACATTGTGTCCGATATTAAAATTTGTTTGCAGATCTGAAACATTTAGGTATGAACTACAGACCTGTTTCCTTCCTGCTCAGGCTCATTTGAAGTTTTTTGAGCTACTGAATTGAACAAGGAAATCTGTGGATTTTTATAAAAACCCTTTAAAAAGAAGGAACTTTATGTTCAGTCTCACATTGGTGTTCAAATAACTAAATGATAACCAAAGATTTCAGTTTAGAAAAAAAACTCCTGTATAATAAAAACTAAATGATCTTGAAAAGATGTTTAGACAGGTGCTACAACACTGAAAACTGAATTCTATGTCTGAGACTAATGACCTGTATTGCAGATGACATTGTGCACATGGGAAGAAAAAAGACATTAATTTGACACGTTTATCGTAAAATGCCTGCAGCTTTTATACTCCATGGCAGATGAAAAGGCTTGATATTATTTTTGCGATATGAAGTTCATAGCTAAGTAAAAGTTGACTGCAGGTACGAGTCAGAATAAAAGCCATATTGTTGTTAATATTATATAGTTAAAAAGTATGACAATGTTAAAACAGTCTAGTTGTTAGAAACCATTGTTATATTTTATAAATTAACCCAAATGCATTTTAAAAGGGATTCTGGGTAATCTTCCCAACAACAGCTTTTTTGCATTACAACAGAAAACGATAAAAGTTACATTTTTGACCCTTTGTTGGGATGTAGGGCCTGAAGATTTCTTTCTTCTTCAATTGGGGGAGCAACAAAAACATTTTAGAACCACTGAGTTGAAGGTTCTTTAATGCAACACACAGTACTGGTTTCCTTCATAATAAACACGTCTGACGTGCAGCAGAAGAAAACCACAGATATCTTTGAAGTTTCGAATATGCAAGAACGTCCAGGACAGAACATCCTTTTGACGGAGGATTTACAAGCATCACCATTACATCATGTTAGGGCTTCTTTCTGTTAACATCAGCAAAAGGGTTGCTTGATCTTTCAACCTGAAATCTTGAGCAAGATGTGGAGTACTGACGCAATTTTCAGCATAATGACACGTTGTCCAGCAGAGAACTTCAGCACTGAAGCTGTTGTGACAAATCTTTGAACGATGAAATGTTGTTAGTTCTAGAGGTTTCCAAGTGCAGCCAAGGACTAAATTCACATCTGTGTTTTGAAATTTTGTGCTTGAGCAAACCTCAGGAGGCCCAACGAAAATTTAAACAACCATTTATCCCACTTAGAAGAAAACGAGGAAGAATTTATGTGGATTTGTGTATTCTACGTACCAAATCAAAGGGAATGCATTCTGATTCTGGTAACATCATAATTTATATATGGAAACAGTCACTAAACAGGCCATCCGTGAACAGGAAAATAAGATTTTTATAATTTTCAATGCCAGGAACATAGCAGCTAGTTTCTGCACATCAAATGCACTCACCTAACTGATCATCATCAGTGTGAGCATCTGTATAAAATCAGGAGTTTCAATATTTTCCTGCTCTGGCACATAAAGGCTTCAATTTTAACCCAATGCCAAAGCGGAACAACATAAATATTTCTTACGGAAGAAGTTTCTGCTACCAGTCAATCTGGACAGGGTTACAAGGCCGTTTCTATTAAAGTTTTGAGTTCATCAATCTACAGAAAGGGTATTTACAAGGGAATAAATGCAGCCAACCTTCCAAGATGATCTACCACCAATGTCATCCACAAATCAGACCTTACAATGCTCTCGGAAATAGCAAAAAAGAAAGCTCCATCTTAGTTTGCTCAGTGAGCAGATCGAAAAGCCTTCAGAATAAAAGCATTTACAGTATTAGTAAAGGTCACCCACTTCATAATCACAATTTTACTGTCCAAAGGGCAGATTTGTTTCAATAAGAAAATGTCTTATTGAAAAGTTATGCTCTAAATAGTTACATGGAAGCTGGAAACCCTGACAATCTCAATACAGTGCGAGCCATTTACATTTATTTATACTTTATAAATATTGTTACATGCAGTGGTGGCTGCATTTTTCCCCCCCATTTCAGGTTGCTGTTGAGCTCGGCAGGTTAAGCAGGACCAGCTGATTTTACTCCACCTCTTGATTAGCAGAGTATAAGGCTAGCTGGGGAACTGATGTTCAGGGCCTCTTGGCCAACTGGGCAGCATGTGTGCTGCAGCTCTGTGGGGCTGTGTAGGAGGACTTGTTGGTTGCTAGAGATCTTGGTTCTGCTGGTTAGTCTCTCCTTTCTCCTTTCAAACTCCTTCAGATTACTTTTGAATAATAAAACTTTAACGTTACCCTCCTGGTTTTGCCTTGTCGTTTTCCCTGGTTTATCCATTGTTACAGCCCCCTCCACTCTTTAATACCCCTAGACGGTTTTGGGGACGTAACAATTTGGGGGCTCGTCCCTGCTTTTTTTTTTTTTTCTTTTTTTTTTTGTGATGGGTTAAGTTGTCTCATTTTTCCATGGCTTTGTTTCTTTTATTTTGTTAGGTCAGCTGGTTGTTGGTATGGTAGGGTAGAGGGAGAGTTACCAGATCCGACGGTCCTATGAGCGGATTGGTCTGAGTAATCTCCCTTCTTTTGTTCATTTTTGGCTGCCCCATCACACATTATATAACTTTATTTTATTTTGAAGGGATTTCTAAGTAGTGGGTTTTTGTAATATGGCACCTTTTGACTTGGCTAGTTTTGTGGATGACCCTTCCATTAGTCAACTGGATTATTGTAGAAAACAAGATCTTTATGAGTTAGCTCGGCATTATGACATTCCATTTTCTAGTGCAATGGTGAAGAAAGAACTTTATGCCATCATATTTAGAAGTTTGACAAGTAATGGCATCTTAACTAGTCCAGAAGCAATGGCTGAGTCTAACTTGAAAGTTGAGGATTCCAGCTTGAAAATGGAGGATTCTGGTGATGATGACATGGGGGTTCCCAAAAGGAAAAAAAAATGTGTCTAGTCACATTGCTAGTTTTCGTAATGTGACTCCTACAACTAGTAACACTAGTAGGTTGGAAGAAAAACCTGTGACATTACCACAATATGAACCTTTTTCAGAAGAATCCCCTGCTGGTTCAAGGATGGAGGCTCGGTTGAGGGTTCGTCTTGCTCACCTTCAGCTGGAGAAAGAGGATCGTGAGCGGGAATTTCAGCTTCGTAGGGAACTGGAATTGAAGAAGCTTGAAGCAAAGACCACTATTAGGATGAGGGAATAGCGTACCGCGCACGTGACGTCACCGTCTCAAGAGCAACGCCCCTTTTGCCGCTTAGGTAGGACAAACCGATAGAGAACGCACGTAGCAACCAGCAACAGAACCAGCGATATGACCGACTTTGCAGCCATTAAACTTTCCCAAAACGATGTCCCAGGCGCACGGTTTACTGGTCGCACTGTCGAAGAACACACCAACCTTCAGCTCATACGATGGCTTGAGTGTCGAGGGCTTAAAAGACCGGAAAACGGGCCGAGTTGATCGAACGGTAAGCTTTTTTTTTTTCTTTCCTGCGCGGCAGTCATGCCGCCGTCGGCCGTTTTTTGTTTGTAATCACCGTCCAGGAATCGGTATATGTTGCCAATTGGTAGCTACAAAACAACTGTTTACATCTCAGAATCTTTCCCTTAAGAGATTTCTCTGTTTGTGCGCCATCAGTATGTGAGGCTGCACAGAAGAGCAGATGAAGAGAGAGGAGCCAAAGGCCTGCAGAGCTTTAGGACCCCACACTGCCAAAAAAGTCGGTGGAGAGGCCAGAGGATTAAAAGGGGATAACTCTGTGGTTTATTTAGCCCTATTAGGTACACTGAGACAAGAAATTATCTGTAAATATGCACTTCTTGTGGAACGTGGAAGTATCGCGGAAGTGTTGCGGAAGCGCCGCGGTGCAGCGGCAGCGTGTCTTCACAGCTGGTCGCTGCAACTCTTCGTCAGTCAGAGCGGTTCCACCCAGCGCCCTGTAGCGCATTTTTGAAGCGTCCCAGAGGACTTCTCTCCTTGGCACTCCTTGAATTTCGGGAAAGTAATGAAGAAAACATCCTTCATATGCGGCCGATCAGCGCACCTCGAGTCGCTGTTGCACGTTCCATAGCAGCAATGTTTAATAACCATGGTCTTAGAGGAAAAAGCAGTCGTTTAAACGAGTAAAACCTAGGCTAACGCACGTCTCTTTTACAGCGAAACAGCGGCGGACTATGCAAGTTTGTCCTACCGCGTACCACGTGATGTGACGTCATCGTGACGTTACGTTTCTAAAAATAGCTCGCTCGCGGTACGCTATTGGAGCTGAAAACTGGTCCAACTCCTCCCCTTAAGTCTCAAGTAGTGGAGGAGGGCTTATCATATGAGACACTTAAAGCTAAAGTCTTGCGGGCATATGAATTGGTGCCAGAGGCTTATAGGCAGCGTTTTCGAGCTCTTAGACCATGAGCCAAATTTCGCATGGGAAAAAGCGTCGTTTTTTGATCGATGGTGTGCAGCATGAAAAATTAAAGATCACGTTTCCCTCCGAGAATTAATTCTGCTTGAGGAGTTCAAAAACTGTGTAACTGAAGAGGTTGCCACTTACCTGAATGAACAAAAAGTTAACACCTTAGAGCAGGCTGCTGTCTTGGCTGATGACTTTTCCTTGACACATAAGTCAACTTTTGGTAAGCGTGATCTTTCTTTCCATAATCCACCTTCTCACGTTGACAGTGTATCAGTTTCTTGCCCCCCTCCATCTTCATCAAGTTTGAAAGCTGAGAGGAGTGTTTTTTCTGTTTTAAGCCTGGACACCTGATTGCTGACTGTGAATTGTACCAATGTAAATAGCAGGGGGTTCATCTAAACAATCAAAAGGAGTGGGACTAATTCAAACAGTCACTAATCATTCCATGACAGAGCTATTGGTTAAAGCTGATCAGCCTGAGGAATGTTTTAAACCCTTCATGTTTGGTGGTTTTGTGTCTCTTACAGGTGAACCTGAAGATCAGCAACCAGTAAAAGTGCTGAGGGATACCGGTGGTTCACAATCCTCAATCTTGAGCAATGTGTTGCCTTTTGATCAGAGGTCGGCCTGTGATGCAGGTACCATTATGAAAGTTGTTGGGATGAGTTATTTACCTGCCCCTCTTCATCATGTTCATGTAAAAATACCGTTGGTTTCGGGAGTCTTTCCGGTGGCTGTGCGCCCCTGTTTTCCCATTGATGGTGTGCAGTTTATAATGGGGAACGATTTAGCAGGAGGGAAAGTTTACCCTGTACCGAAAGTGATGAATACTCCCGTGTCTGATTTAGATCCAGATGTCTTGGTAGAGACATTGCCAGAAGTATTCACAGGTTTTGTGGTGACTAGAGCTCAAGCACGCAAGCATGAGCAAGATATTGACCTTTCTGACACACTGTTCAGCTCAGCTACAGCTGAGGATGGGGGATTGCCAGTTGAAGAAAAGGAAGTCAGTAGGGAAAAGGAGTTCCCTGGCAAAGCATTACTTCCTATGACTCGAGAAGCGCTTGTTAAAGCACAGATGGCTGATCCAACGTTAGTAAAGTGTGTTGTGAAGTCAGATAATGTTAAAGAGGGAAAACGACACTCGTTCTTTACTGACCGTGGTGTCTTAATGTGTAAATGGGTACAGCATCTTGGTGATACGCCTGAGGAAGATTGGCAAACTCTTCACCAGATAGTCATGCCAGTTGGGTATCGGGAGCACGTGCTCAAATTGGCCCATGAACATTTATGTTCTGGACATTTGGGTATCACTAAGACTTACGACCGGGTTTTGAAACACTACTTTTGGCCAGGATTAAAAGCAGATGTGGTTCGGTTTTGTCAAAACGGTGTCACCTGCCAGATGGTGGGTAAACCGAATCAAAAGGTCACCCCCGCTCCGCTACGCCCAGTCCCGGCTATCGGGGAGCTAAGGAGGCTCTTGCTGCAGCCCAGACTAAGATGAAGTTGAGCTTTGACAGATGTACAGTTCACCAACAGTTCCATCCTGGTGACAGAGTGTCGGTGTTACCTGTCAATGGTTCTAGTATGGCTGCTCGTTTTTCTGGCCCCTACACAGTTCGGAGCAAAGTATCGGACTTAAATTACATCATTTCTACACCTGACCGCAGAAGGAAGACCCGATTGTGCCACATCAATATGTTGAAGCCCTATTATGATAGGAGAGCTATGGTGGTAGATGCCACATCCCGTGCGTATGGTTGATCCTAAAAGGTGGAGGTGGGAGTGCTGTTTGGTATTGTTTTTGGTTGTTTGTTTTTTCTCTTTTAGGGCTTGGATTTTATGGGAGGAGGTGTTGCATGCAGTGGTGGCTGCATGTAGGATTTTTCCCCCCATTTCAGGTTGCTGTTGAGCTCCGGCAGGTTAAGCAGGCCCAGCTGTTTTCACTCCGCCTCTTGATTAGCAGAGTATAAGGCTAGCTGGGGAACTGATGTTCAGGGCCTCTTGGCCAATTGGCCAACAAATATTAATACGTCTGATCACATCCTGTCCTAGCCTTTGGCAAGAACCATCTTTCTATTGTAACATGTTCTCACATTTCATAAAACGTTTTAAAAACTTTAAACTTAGAGCAACGTTATAAAATCTACACGGCTGCAGGCGTGCTGCGAGTAGCAAAATGCATTTTCCATATCATTAACGGTAGAAGATAAAATTACCTCTCAAAGACCTTCTAACTTCATAAACATTGATTTTTTTTTTTTTTTTTTTTTTTTTACATTTTGGGGCATGAGTGGCATTTATTCAAGGTTATCAGACAGGAAATGAGCAGAGAAAGGGAGGGGAGAAGGACATGCAGCAAAAGACACAAGATAAGGAACCAAACCCCCGACAGCTGAGTCGAGGACAAACAGCCAACCACTGCGCCACATTACGCCCTGTGATTATTAAATTATGCTATGAACAAACACTAGCAGGACTTAGAAAAGTTAACCGTAATGCCAGTTAGCGCTCTTGGCATCTTTAAGTTATTGTGTTTGTGACACGAGGACGAGATTTTACCCATGCTCCACCTCCTGGAGGACAGCTGTATCAGATATAGCTGTAAACTACATCTGGCAAAGATGTCCTTCCTAGGCTGGGAGGGACAAAGGGAATGGGTCGGTTATCTCGGAGCAGATTCACACTCAGACAGTTTGGGCCACAGTGCTGCTACACAATCTATTATAGATTCTGTTTTCCCACGACTGTATCCTTTGAGAGCCTCAGCTGATTTCTGTAAACCATTTCTCAGGGTCGGCTAGATTAAAAGTGTTAAAGCTCAATCTTTGTTTCAGAGTCTAGTGGTGCATTGCACTTGTGCCCTTGAGGTTCTGGGTTCAACTCCCTAAGACTGCGGCTCTGGGTCCCTGAGCAAGACCCTTAACCCCAGATTGCTCCTGGGCGCCGCACATGGCAGCCCACTGCTCCCCAAGGGGATGGGTTAAAAGCAGAGAACAGATTTCATTGGAATGTACATTGCAATGACAATAAAGATTATTAAAAAATTAACAAGATGAGTTATTGTTAAGTGGTCATCGCTCGAGGGGAGAATTGGGGGTCCGCCAAGGCATTTAAACCGCCAATAGAGTGTGATACTTTAACAGCTGCGTTCTGCTCTAAAACAAGCAATATTGTAACGTTCTGTTGTGGTTCAGGTTATTTTTTTCAGTTTAGCTATCTTTTCTGTCTTAGGATTTATTTCTGTTTCTTGTTTTGTTTTGGATTTATGCTTAGCCTGTTTTAGTTATCTGGCCTTTGTTATTAGTTTTTATTTCAGCTCGTGTCTGTTTAGTCTTGTTTTCTACCTTAGGTTTTTTGTTTATCAGTCTTTATGCTCCTTTTATCACCTCCACCTGTTTTTGTTAATTAGTCCCGCCCTGCTCTCCTGTTCTGTCGCCTATTTAAGACCGCCTTTGTTTTCTGTTGGTTGCCGGAATATCTCTTCTGATCTCGTCTCTCAAGCTCATGGTAAGCGCACTCCAGCCTCAGTTTTTTCCCGTTAATTTACCTGTCTGTTGCCCGTTCTGACCTGACCTGTTTTTTGAGTCTGCCTTAGCTTTGTTTTTATACCTGGATGACTGCTCAGAACCTCTGTGGATTGTTTTGCCTGCATGACCCATCATCCCCTAAATAAATCCGTTAAGCATCAGCTCCGTGTCTGGCTAACATTGGATTCAACCATAGCTATTCATTACAAATGTGTCCACGAGAGGGTACATTTATATTAAATTACATCTAATTGCTATAAATGGTCCCTTTAAAAGAATGAAGCTAAAAAAAAATTTAAAGGCTGTGTTAATCATGTTCCTAAATAAAAAAAAAGAAGCACAAATCAATACAATTTAGTCCATCTGAGGATGTGAAATCAATCTAGCTTTTGCCAATGCACTTGCATCTTGTACGTATGCATCTGAGCATCAAAGCAAATCTGTAACTATTAACATTGCTAGTTTGAATCCCTAGTTTGAAACCATCAAAACTTGAAAAGCTTGTGTTGTTTTATGCTAAAGAGGAAAACAAATCAGGAAAAAGCCAGTAGCACCTTGGTTTCAGACCAACGGGATTAATGGTATGGTGCTCAACCTGAATCCAACAGAAAACTAGTCAGGTGACATCAAACATGTTTCTGAGGTAAAACAGAGGAATGCAGGGGAACCAATCATCCAGGGCTGCACCTGTGCACAGGTGCCAGAAGTGGGTCGACTCCATGCAACAAAGAGACAACATTTTTTATAGCTTTCCTGTGAATAAGAATAATGCAACTAAATATTACCACGTGATTCGCCCAACAACTACATCTTCAAGCATTTTGGGGTAAAATTGAGTCTGTAAAGGAATATTCTGGTTTTATTCATTTAGCTCCTTTGTAAACATCTACATTTCTCTTATTTCTCACTTTCGGAAAAACAACAAATGTGATAAATCCCTCATGTTTTACACAACTGTGCACAGGATAGACTTCAGTTCCAAGTGTCCTTGCCAACAGTGTTTTGCCATTTTACTCCTCAGATTGAGGATAATTTTGTCTCTCCCAGTCTAAAGCAAACATAAGTGGTGCAGCTAAAGGGTTAATGTTCACTACAACAACAGCCACTCTATCCATCTTCCTGTAGCCGAGGGGGGTAAGAGATCTACAGCCCTCCTTACATCTACTGTGATGGACTTTTTTCCTTCCTGCACAACAGTTCTTCGAAAGCCCTCCAACAAAACACAGATTTTCAGACTGAGGAAAAAAAAATCTAATCTTAAAATTTCTCCAGAAAGATTCACAAAATCTTCCAGCTGCGCTTGTTTTAGGTAAACCTAGTAAACAGGTGAACAGAACAAATATGTAATGCAATCAGAAAAGGGATTTTGTTTTGTGAAAACAGCCTTTAATATTTGTTCAAAGTGAAAAGACTTTCCATGAATTCGTCACCAACATAAAGGCGAGGTTAAATTTACTGACTCCAAAATAAAGATGGGTAAAAAAAAAAGTCTTACAATAAATGTCTTCTTCCATTGCAGTAGCACAGTCACACAATGGGAATGTCTGAAAAAAATCTAACCTCTAATTGAATTAGATTAAAAAAAAAAGCTTCCCACAAGAAGAAATAACTGTTTTTTTAACAGAAATCAGGAGCTGCAAACTGTTACTCCCATTTTTCTATTTACACTTTACTTTTTTAGTCTGATGCTAAATGGTAAATTGCTTGTATTTGTACAGCACTTTATCAAGTCCGACGACCCCAAAGTGCTTTACAGTAGTCAGTCATTCACCCCTTCACACCCTGACGGTGATGAGCTGAATGGTTTCAGTCTCACCATCAGAAAAATAACCATATGGAGGTTTCTTAAACTCTACGAGAGCTTTAACTGGACTAGCGTGCTCTGGTCAGAGGAAACTAAAGCCTGTTTTTCATTGCAGGGACTTTCAGACATTACCTGGGATTCTGAAAACCCTCCACATTTCAATACACGTTTAACAGAGTAATTTCAATTTCTCAGGCCCACGCTTTCCGAGATAAAAGGTCCTGATCTAAGGGTTATGTACTGAGCAACGATGTTTGGTGCACTCTTTCTTGCAGTGTTCTGACTTATTCTCACCCATCATATTTAAGACTTGCACTTTTCTGCTTCATACAAGATTTGTATTTAAGCATACTTTTAGTGATATAGAATGGGCGCCAGTTGTGCGTTCTCCATCTTGTTTTGTGAATGAATGGCAGGATACAAGCTTCTGTCAGGCTTTGCTTGTTTGGTCTTTTGTTTTGTTTTGTTTTTTATTACCGGAGGTGTAGTTTTCTTCACGACTTCCTCATTCATCATTAGACTGAATACATTTTCCCAACCTTTCAGAGCAATGGAAACAAAAAATACACAAACACCCTGGAATTCCTTTTAACCGGGTAAACAAAAGTATTTAAATTCTGGGACTTTCAGTGAAAAAGGGGTTACGATTGAACTTTTTAGCAACTATTACTCCAGCAGTGTCTGAAGTAAAACAGAGGAAGAATGTGTGGAAAAGGACCTCATGCTCACTGTTAAGGACGGTAGAGGATCTATGATACTGTGGGTGATGTTTAAATTCATGACATTACAAACTCTGAAATGCAATGACCTCTCAAATAAAAGTCTGACGGGCTCTACCGGAAAACTGACAATGGGTTATCATTGGATCGTTCTTAATGAATGATTATCCAAAACATACGGTGAAAACAAGTCAGAATTTTATCCTTCCTCAATGGACACGCTGTTGCTCAGACCTAAATCATGTTGAAAAACGGTGAGGTGAGCTACAGAAAAGAGTGCATTAGTATACTGAACTTCTTTGCTTGTAGGTGTCTGATTAAAGTATCTTTAGCTTGAGAATATTCAAAATCTTGCAGGAAAAATCTAAATTAAAGCACCACAGGCCAAAGCTGCAACAGCCTCAGGCTGCTGGAGGACATCAGGGTCTATTTCTCTCACTCTGCTGAGTTCTCCTACTGTTCTCCAATTTGCATTGTTTGTTGTTATTTTAGCTTTTAACTTTTGTTCTCTGTCATTGTTCTCTTCATAGAAGGTACACCTGGTCTGGCGTTCTGTTAGCTGTGACATCATCAGGGGAGGCAGATCATCCTCTATTACCATCTAACATAGAAAGTACTCCTGGATCAATGTGAGCTTCTGAGCTTTCTGTGTCTCTGCTCTGTCTTCTCTAAGCCCCAGTGGGTCGAGGCAGATGAGCGTTCACACTGAGCCTGGTTCTGGTTCTGCTGGAGGTTCTCCTCCCTGTTAAAGGGGAGTTTTCCTCTCCACTGTCGCTTCATGCATGCTCAGTATGAGGGATTGCTGCAAAGCCATCAACAATGCAGACGACTGTCCACTGTGGCTCTACGCTCTTTCAGGAGGAGTGAATGCTGCTTGGAGAGACTTGATGCAACCTGCTGGGTTTCCTTAGAGAGGAAACTTTCTGACCAACCTGGAGGATCTGATGGAGTCTGACTTTGGAAAGTGCCTTGAGATGACACGCTTCATGAATTGGCGCTATATAAAAAAAATTGAATTGAACAAAAACCTCAGACGAAATTGGATGCATTGAGGCAAAACAATGAGTTCCCTTGAATGACAAAGTTTTCAGGGTGATACAAAAACCTTTCCTGCAAACAATTAGTGCCATTGATACTTATTGAATCAATGTGCTCAGATTAGCCTCGCTTTTTCAAAAACTGTTCACTCTGGGATTATGCTAAAGCAATAAAATACATATCTTTTTTTCCCAGGCTTTTAAATAATAGCTTTTTTCTGTATACAGCTCTAGGGGAGTGAACAGAACATGCCTTTTAAGTAAAACAGATGTGACCTGACCTTTATAGACAGGAAACAGCTACAAGAAAATAGCTACTCACCTAACAATCACAATTATAGCCAGAACTATAATTAAAGAGTTTAAAACAACTGGAAATGTGGCAAAACAAGGCTGGACAAGTACCCAACTTTATTTTGTCGCCATGCACAGTGAAGAGGGTTGTAAGGGAGGTCCACAACAAATTCTCCAAGTTCACTTTTAGAGAACAGCAGCAAAGATTGGCAACTTGGGTTCATCAACTCTCCATAACCATTAGTATAAGGCTGTCGACATGAGAACTGCTTCTGCGGCAGCGCTGGGAGACCGAGACTGAGCTTTTCAGCAATTACCCGCGTGTGGGTTGATTGTGAAACAAAAGACGAACAAGTCGAAAATCCCACCAGCTGAGTATGGTGGAGGATGACTGAAGATGTGGGCCCAGAAAGCTCGTTAGGCTGCAAGGCATTTTACGTTCTTTAAAGTACCAGCAGATTTAATGGCTTCTATCAGAAAACTGGAAAAATGGGTTCAGCTGGATAATGACCCAAAACATATGGTCAAATCAACACTGAAATGGTTCACCGGGGCCTAAGATAAGATAGATAAGATAAGATAAGATAGGCTTTATTGATCTCACGTTGGAGAAATTCACTTGTCCCATCGGCTCAATAGTCAGAAGAAGGTGCCAAAAGTAGGAAAAGGTGCATCAGTTATATACAGTGTATCTTCATATATACAGTGGATCAAAAGAAAATGAGAAAAAATAAGAATAAAATACAAAAGAAATCGGAGTAGGCAGATGATGTCATATGTCCATTCACGGTTATATATATATCAGGGTTTCCCGCAGCGCTATCTTGGCGAGGCGGCCGCCTCGCCAACATTCCCCAAAAAAAAAGTGACGTTAACACGCGGGTTGTTGTTGTTGCTTTCGTGCGTGCGTGAATGGCAGGGAAAAAACACATGGATACCCCCCGCTCCGCGAGTCGGTCCGCGGACAACGTGTCGTCGTCTCCCCCCCCCCGCTCCGCGAGTCGGTCCGCGGGCAACGTGTCGTCCAACAACCCCCCGCCTCGCATAACCAAATTCCTGCGGGAAACACTGTATATATATATATATATGGTGATGGCAGCAGAAGACACTTCTTTCAGGATTATTGCACGGGTTATTGCACAGTGTATTAAATATATTATTGCACATTAGTTATTACAGTTACAGTTATAGTTACAGTTACAGTGCAGCATTGTATAGTCTGATAGCAGCAGGGATGAATGACCTGCGGTAACGCTCCTTTTTACAGACAGGATGTCTAAGTCTGGCACTGAAGGAGCTGCTCAGCTCCTCTACAGTCTGGTGCAGGGGGTGGAAGGTGTTGTCCATGATGGATGTGAGCTTGGACAACACCCTCCTCTCAGCCACAAATGAACCTTTTACAACACCGTCAGTCTCAAAACCTAAATCCTATCTAGTCTGTGGGCAGAGCTGAAGAGGGAAGAGCAGTGAAAAAGGAGCCAGGACTCTGACGGTTCCTGTTTGCACAATGTTTCCATACCATCCAAAGATCCTTCCCTCTGATCCAATCTTGTGAAATGTCTCAGGAGAAGGTGCAGTCCTCTTGGCAGAGGCAGGTATCACCAACAGGGGCGACTATAAGTCTGCCACGTTTGGTTTTAATTTCTTTCTCTTTCAGATGCCAGTACTAAATTAAAATATTTGTTTTCTGTTTTGTTTTGGGGTACCAGATGAACCAGTAACCGTGGACAGTGTTGTATTTTCATAAATGATAAAAAAAGTGCAGTGTTATTCAGGGTTCTTTTATTTTAAATTTTTAATACTTTCTTTGTTGTTCCTGCCAATAAAATGCTAATGAAAACCAGAAGCAGAAACAGCGCTTTGGTTTCAGGTCTGATATTATTGCTGATGAGTCCTTTGGGTGTTAGATTTCTAACATTTTATGTATTCCCCTTATTTTTTTTCCACCACAACAGTAAAGAGTTTACCATCCTATCATGTGATTTAGTAAACCAGTGGTATACATTTATGTTCTTTTGAGTGACCTGTAAGGATTTCTAGTTGGTTTAAACATCAAGTGGGGGAAAAAAAGGTGAAAAGTTAAGCAGAAACCACATGAAATGAGCGCCGTGGCTGCATTACAAGGCTGATAATGGCCACGTAGAGCCAACAGTGGCAGACTAAAAGCAACAGGCAGCCACAAACGCTCAACCACAGACAAATGTTGTCCTGCTGTGCGAGGGCCCTGGAGGTGTTCAGGAGATAACTGCCAGCGTAAAAGGATCCTACGTGGACTCTGCTGCAGCTCACTTGTTCCTTAACCTCAGAATGGATAACAGATGTGCGGGATTTAGAGGTGGAATTCTCTTTCCTGTATAACAAAGCCGTTTAAGCAGTTGTAATATAAGTGTGTGTGAGTTGGAGGAGTCAGGAGTGTGCATGGAAGGGGAGGGGAGTGTATTACAGAACTGCTCAACACACAAACTCTCCTCCCACTTTGATCTTTTCCTCCTGAATTTGTCAGCAGTTTGGAGGAGAACCCCCTGCCCAAGAGCTTGGATCTAATTAATAATAACATGCAGGTAAACTAAGCAGGTCTTACCTTCTCTGTCTATTTCACCAGCCTGTAAGAGACAGAAAGAAGAACTTGTTAAATCTTTAAAAGCATGAAGGAAATAATCGCCAGCAGGGCCAGAACATGGAGTGCTCATTTTATTACATGTTCATTTGTACAACATTTAATTTTCATGGTGAATTTATAAAACTTTCCACAACTTACAACGTAATTTAGTTCTTCAGGTAAACAGCGAATTTAATTAATTTTGGTTCTGATAATGAATTTATTCTTCGGTTGATATAGTTTTGAGTACTTTGTCCTTTTTTGTAGTTTAATAGGCAACAGGAATAAAACATATAATATGGTACAAAAAAATCCTTTTTGAAGTTAAGCTTAGATTCACGCCCTCTCAAACAGGAAGTGCTCCCATATATGAATGGTGATATTAGGTGTAATATAACAATCATAAAGTCTGCCATTCACAGTTGATATATACTGTACATTGATCGATTTCTAGACAAAAATAGACCCTTTTACCAAGAATATGTCAAAAAGATGTATGGTTGCTTACACCCCACAGAAAAAAGACAGAGTGAGAGCTTGTGCTAAAATCTAGATGCATGAAGCACGGACAAGCTTGGTGAAAGTAAACACAGGTGAAGCAGATGCTAAAGCAATCAAATAAAGTTATTAAACAATTGTTTTCTTGGATTTAAAGCTATAGTTGGTAATCCTATTCAGAAAGACTTTTTGTTATACTGGGTAAAATGGTCCTTCTATGCTGAAAGTAGTAAATACATTATGTATTCAGAAAAAAAGAGGTTAAGAAATGAAATCTCTGTGGGAAGTGCAGGCCTGACCAATCCTCTCATTCGGACCGAATGGCAGGGATTGGTCAGAGTTTTGTTCCTGCTCTCACCCTTCTCTGTCCCTCAAGTTCTGGGGCTATCACCTTATTTATTGGTTGTCCCACGTGCCAATCATTCTGACGCGCTCACGTAGCGCCAGTGTGTGTGCTCATTCGTTGTTAGTTTCCACTTGCTGGCTGTGCACGTGCACTGCTTGTGTTTATGTATCTGGTTAGCTTAGCTGTTAGCTTAGCAGTTAGCTTCGGTGTTAGCCATTCATTGTAGCCCCGCTGCCCTCCCAGTATACTTTAAAGATGGCTGAGAGTCGCAAGAAGCAAACCGCGTTCAAGTTTGTGAGAAGAAGAGGTAAGAAGACACAATACAGTTCATGTCAATATTTCAACCATTAGCTCGAGCAGGCAATCAACAGCCAGACCTATTACTGTTTAAGAGCATAAAGTTTATCAGGCAAGAGAATGTTTCTTTTACAGCAGTTTTTAATTTTACGTGTCTCCTCTGTCTTATTAGCTTTAGCTAAGACTAGTTTTCTCTTTGCCTGAGCAAATATAGAAGGTGGGTTTTGACTGAAGCTGCAGTCTGACTGTACTCATTATTTTAATTAGCTAGAAGTGATTTTTTGGAACCAAAAAATATCTCTGAAAAAAACTTTTTGACAGCTGAACAAGTAACATTCAGACTGATAAAATTCAGCATGCTTGAGAAAGTGAGACTTGCACAACCACTACATGACTCATTCTGATAAAGTACTGCAGAGGCAGGATTGCAGAAATGGGGGGACTGATGCATACCTGTCTGCAACAGAGTTTCAAAGCTGTTCAGAAATGGGGCAGAAATTACATCAATCTGAATGCTGCCAGAAAGGTCAGTCTTTCGTTTTACAGTTTGTCACGACCAGCTTGTCCCCACAGAGTTGAATTACAGACAGTCAGACCCCTGGTTTCCACTCCCCGTTTCTGTACTCGCACAACTTTTTTGGAGGGACATGGCTGGTCGAGGGGGCCGGTCGAGCAAGCCACTAATTCAATATGCACACAGCAGGGAGAGCAGCAAGATAGAGTCTGAAAAGATGTTAATTTTTACAAGCATATGCACAGCTCAATGCAAACATGGAGAAAATAATTACTGCTAAATGTCTGGCACATTTAAAAAAATGCCTAAAAATGTAAAAACTGATGAGGTCAAACTTTGTAGCTGTAGTTGTATTAGGAATGCATTTCCTCTTTAGATTCTTCTTCTGCTACCAGGTTAAAATAAAAACTGTAACACTCGAACTGCACCTGAAACAAAAGTATAAATGCCAAGAGTATGTTCAGGGTTGACAAATTTCCCTCATATCAAATGCTGAGTGAAGACATAAATCAGGGATCAGCATATCACCGGATGCTTTTAAAGCCCTGCATAGCATGATGGTTTGTTAGGTCTCCTAGCTACTGGTTTCAGATGACAGTTCTCTTGGCTTAACCTGGCTAGCCAGATTGATGACGTCTAGTTTAGGGAGAGGTGGGACATTGAGCAGAACTTTCTGAGCTGATTGGACGATGCAAAACCTAGTGCCCGCCTACCAAAAGTTGGTTTTAGCCAATCACAGTATCAAATGAAAATGTCAGCAGCAGGCATCATGAGCAACCGCAATAAGGTGAGCTAGTCAAGTCTGTTTTTTCTTTCAAAGATGAAATTGTGGATTCTCACAAAACAGATGTGATAGCAGCAGCTACGCATGTGTCCTCCTGCGCCGCCACGTTTATTTTGGATCAGATGTGGGCTCAGCAGCTATTGGGGTATGTCCCGCCTTAAACCATTATACTCCAACGTGATTGGCCCGTACCAAAAGCGGTTCGGTCACAAACATGACGCGAGACCATAAATGATCGTAGCTAGAGCGGCTAAATTTAAAAATGCAGCTTTCATTTTTCCGCGTGTGTAAGAGAGCCGCATCTTTTCTTAAACGATGGCGTCGTAGCTTTGCCTCGGTCTGAAACCAGTGCGCCTCGCTCTTACAGTGAACAACAAAGATGGGGTCGTCCAGTGTTGCAGCTTTGTTATGGCTGTTAGTAGCATCCTCAGATTCTTCCTTTCTAACGAGCCAGCTCTACACGGCAGTACCCCTGTGTCTGATCCCTCATCATGGTGCTGTGTTTACTTCACATGAGTTGTCTGTGCATGCCTGCTCTTATTTCTTTGGCAGTGTCTCAGCGCCACCCACAGGCCCGGCGTACCTACTACATCGTTTTCAGTTGTGCTGCGTCCTCTCTTGTGGACGAACATTTTTCTTCATTTTTTATGAAAATTTACAGTGTTTAACTCCATGTAGGCAAGGCCGTTTGAAAAACACTACTTTTGTCTTGGGTTGCCATTACGTTACGCAATAACGCAAGACATTGGTGCTCCAAACATCACTCGTCTGCAACTTCCAGCCGCTTTCTCGGTCGCGCTCACCTTTTTGTTTCTCTTTTTTTTTTAAATACATAATTCTTGACTTTGATTATAATCAGTTATGGTGTAAATAAATTTCACACATAAGCAGAAATTAATACATTTACTTTAAATTCCAATTCTGCCAGGATAAGGTTAAACATTTTACGGTTTTCCTCACTTTTTGTAAAGAAAAATATATATATATATGTCAAGAGGATAAATTTTCTCTTGGGGCAGGGCAGCAAGCAGGCGCAAAGTTCGCTCTACCTCGGGCCGGCCGTGCTTTACCAGCGTCCTGGAAGCCCAGCAGTTGACTGCAGCTTTCAGCTGATTCCAGAGCCAGACAGAAAAATGCTTGTATGTTCCAGCCCGTATTTATGACAGGCTGAAGCCATGCGTGGTGCAGTGTCAACACGCAGCGCACAGAGAAAGCAGTGTGCGTGTTTACAGAGGCGATGGGAAACTTTTAAAAGCCGCTGCTGCTGCTGCTCCACTTCACTGCTCCTTAACAGCTGCGTTCATTTTAGAATAAACGGCACAAATTAAAGGAAGAAATCAAAAATCCGTCTGTCAGTGAGCATGTGCAGACACTTACCTTTTTGGCTGAAGTCAAAACAAATCCTGCAAGCAGAAAGGCTAGAGATAAAACAGCCATCACGGGTCTCAGATGACAGAGAGGAGCTTTAACTCAACCTGAAGTTAAAATTAAAACGTCGGGGGGAAAAAGGGTCTCTACGCAAACGTGCCAGGCTCATTCAAAAGTTGTCAAAGTAGATGTGCGGGCTCTGATTATTGAAACCAAATAAAAAATAAAAGACTTGAAAGTTGTTGAAGTTTGACTCAGTCAGGAGTGAGGCGAGTTGCGACACTTTGTCAGAGCGTTTCTGCTCCCCTCACTGAGTTTCCAGAGAGTTTTGGCGAAGTTAGACGGACAGCCCTCCGCTGCTGGCCGCACAGAGCTGCAGTGTGGAGCAGCCTGGAGCTGGGATCCCAGGGCTAATAAACGTGAAGACCAGCCCTGTGTGACGTGACTCTGCCCTCTCACCGAGCCCCAACACACGGAGAGACAGAGGAGGAGGAGGAGGGGGAGGAAGACAACTCCAGGAACATCTCCTCTCGCTGGTTAGGACATCTCACTGAGCAAATGCTCAAGTTTCAATGGTGTTTTGTTAAAGAAAAGTCCGAGTGTAATTTTCTTATTCCACAACTGTTTTTTTTTTAGGGGGGGGGGTCTGGCTGGGTTACTTCTCAGCTCCTACCTGGAGCAGGGAGCAGACATGGCAGACCTATAGACCTGCGCCAGTACTCACAAAGAATCCTAAGACTAAAAGTAGCTCTTAGAGATTTTAGTTTGTCATTTTAGGAAAAAATCTTTTACCTCAGTGAGATAAAAGTTATTGACAAAGATAAAAGTTATTCACAAAGCCCTTTAGGCCTTAAAGCTACTTTTAGGCCTAAAAGTACCCAGTATAACTTTTAAAACATTTTACCCAATATAACTTTTTGTTATACTGGGTAAAATGGTTCTTCTGTCCTGAAAGTAGTTAATACGTTATGTAATCAGAAAAAGGAGCTTAAAAAATGTGATCTGTAAGGGATGCAGGCCTGTAAAAACTCTGACCATTCCCTGCTGTTTGGTCCGGATGGCAGGGATTGGTCAGCGCTCTGTCCTCACCTCCCTCTGCCACTCAGGTTCTGGGGCTATCACCTTATCTATTGGTTGTCCCACATGCCAATCATTCTGACGCCTTCAGGTAACGCCAGTGTGCGTGCTCGCTCATTCTTAGTTTCTGCTTGCTGGCTGTGCACGCGCACTTCTAGTGTTTATGTATCCAGTTAGGTTAGTGGCTAGCCGTTCATTTTAGCTCCGCTGCTCTCACCGTATACTTTGAATATGGCTGAGAGTCGCAACAAGCAAACTGGAGAGAGAGAGAGAGAGAGAGAGAGAGAGAGAGAGAGAGAGAGAGAGAGAGAGAGAGAGAGAGAGAGAGAGAGAGAGAGAGAGAGAGAGAGAGAGAGAGAGAGAGAGAGAGAGAGAGAGAGAGAGAGAGAGAGAGAGAGAGAGAGAGAGAGAGAGAGAGAGAGAGAGCTGAGCTACTTCATTGGTACTGTGTCACACAATGGATCACCAGTACTGACCTTTAAACTAGAAGAGTTCACCTTATGTAAAACAAACAAATTGTATATACCTTTTTAATCTATATAAATGTGAGTGTGATTAAAAAGGAGAAGCAACTGAATGAAATAAAACTTTTGATGCAGCTCACTAGTGAGTTGTACTATTTTTAGAACAGGCTTGTGGGCGCCACATGTGGTCATTAGAGGCTAACTGGTGCAATGGCGGTGACTCGTGGCCCAAACAATCATGGGAGGACTGCTTTATAGGCATTTACAGGACTGTCTCAGAAAATTTGAATATTGTGAAAAAGTATACTAGTAGGCTATTCAACTAATCACTTGAATCGTCTAATTAAGTCGAAACACCTGCAAGGGTTTCCTGAGCCTTGAAAAACACTCAGCTTGGTTCAGTAAACTAAATCACAAGTATGGGGAAGACTGCTGATCTGACTGCTGTCCAGAAGACCATCATTGACACCCTCCATCAGGAGGGTAAGACACAAAAAGAAATTTCTCAAAGAGCAGGCTGTTCACAGAGTGCAGTTTCAAAGCACATTCACAAAAAGTGTGTTGGAAGGGGGAAATGTGGCAGGAAACGCTGCACAACCAAGATCTGGCACCTGCCCACAGTGCCAAAACCACCAGTAACTGGTGTACTGACCATGGCATTACTGTCCTTGATTGGCCTGCCAATTCCCCTGACCTGAACCCCATGGAGAATTTGTGGGGTATTGTGAAGAAGAAGCTGAAAGACACCAGAGCCAACAATGCAAATGAGCTAAAGGCCGCTATTGAAGCATCCTGGGCATCCATAACACCTCAGCAATGCCACAGGCTGATTGCCTCCATGCCACGCCGCATTGATGCAGTAATCTGTGCAAAAGGATTCCCAACCAAGTACTGAGTGCATTAATGGACATTTTCAAATGTTTGATTTTGTTTTGCTGTTATAATTTTTTTTTTACTTGGTCTGAGGAAATATTATATAATATTTTGAGATAGGATTTTTGAGTTTTCTTCAGCTGTACGCCATAATCAGCGATATTAAAACAATAAAAGGCTTGCGATATTTCAGTTGATTTGTAATGAATCCAGAATGTATGACATTTCATGTTTTTTAATTGCATTACAGAAAATAAAGAACTTTATCACAATATTCTAATTTTCTGAGACAGTCCTGTATTCTGCAGAGAGGGTAGGTGGCAAAAGATCATTGCTAAAATGCTGGCTTTTCACAGAGTGCTGTAGCCAAACATTTTAATGGAAAGTTGAGTGGAAGGAAAAAAATTGAAGGAAAAAAATGCCGAAGCAACAGAAACAAAGTCTTGACGGTCCCCAGACCCTGGGAGATTAAGATCCCACAGTCTGGACGAAGGAGACACAGAACCCAAGTGGCTTGAGGTCCAGGGTGATGATTTGGGGAGCAGTGTCTTCTGTTGGTGTCAGTCTACTGTGTTTTATCACGTCCACAGCAACTTTTAGAGCACTTTATTGGAGTAGCACTGTCTCATGCAGAACGTTTTTGAAAAATCTAACAAAAACTTTGATTGATAGAAATATTAAAAGATAATGTTTTTATCACCTTTGTCAGAATAAAGCTATAAAATAAATTTAAGTGAAGTATTTTTGTAATTTGCTCTTTTATATTGATTAGATAGTTTGATCATTGTTCATACTCATGCTGATCATCTTCCACTTTTCCTGGACTGTTCCCTTATTAATTTCCTGTGTATTGATCTTCATAAGCCACAACCACAGATCTACATACATATCTCTACAATCAGAGCAAATAAAAAAAAACTGGAAGTGTGAAAAATAAGGCTGGATGAGGACCTGAGTTTATTGCACAGTGAGGACAAAGATAATAAGGGAGATTGTAAACAACTCTAAAGTGCACTGTTAGAGAGTGGCTGGAATGAGGGACATCTTAAGGTCACAAAGTCTTTACAACAACAATTTATTTCAAGGCTTTTTTCCGCATCTTTAGAGCATTGTATAAAAAGTAGAGATAGCTGTGTGGTAAGTGTGGGCTCTTCAGTACTGTGGAGTGCTGGGAAATTTGTCAACTAAAGTCAACTTCAAGGTATCTGCACAAAAACACAAGAATAATCTTGAAGAAGCACTTATTGAAAAACCCTCGTTAAAGGAGACAAAACAAATCAGCCCAGTTCCTTCTTACAAAATTTTGATAAGCCAAGACTTTCCCAGAAACCTTTTAGGCTTTTGACAAAACGTTCCCTGCTTGTTTCCAAATCCAGTCTCAAAGCACCGTTTATCACTTGGCTTGTGAGGTTGTATGATATTTGTGTATTTATTTCTACAGTTTTATCTTGCTTGGCTGTTTTTTAAATGCTTTATGGGGAGAGGGGGGATCTGGTGACTGCAGAGACCATTGGACTACAGTGAGTTCCTTGTCATGTTCAAGAAACTATTTGGAGAAGATTTGAGGTTTGTGACATGGTGCTTCCATACCCTGCTGGAAGCAACCATTAGAAGATGAGGACATCTATCCATCCATATGTCCATCTATCCATCCATCCAACCATCCATCTCTCCATTCATCTATCCATCCATCTACTGGTCCGTCCACCCATCCATCCATACGTCCATCCATCCATCCACACATCCATCCATCCTTACGTCCATATGTACGTCCATCCGTTAAATTATTAAATGATCTAAAATTAAGTTATTATTTCCCTTTTTTCCCATGCGGTTTTCAAAGGGTTCAAGAGGTGACGCTGTCACATGTAGGAGTGTGTCCCTTCATACGCGAATCTGTAATATTACTAGAAAACGTTGTAATGAGCCTAATACTAAAAGATTGCTTGTCAATTAATTTTGTAGAGACAGAGATTGCTTTCAACTGTATCATTAGAGCTGGATGATACAGAAAAAAAGCATATCGATAATGCTAATTATAGTAATTTAATTACGTCCGGCCCTATGTTTCATGTCTATGAGAAGCCTAACCCGCCACTGTAACCTTAGCCCCTAACCCTCAGAGAGAACACATCTCCAGAGAATAGGAGTTACATTCCCTTTTTCTGTGTGCTTTTTTCGCCTGGGGAAGGTGACTGAAACGTCACGGCAAAGCACACAATTTATTGTTGTTTTTTTTCATTTACTGATTTGAAAATCTTGAAAAATTAAAAATTTAAAAACAAAAACATTTTTTGGAGGAGTTTCTAGTTTCTAGTCTTTCTTTTTATTTATTCAATTGCCATTTTATTTGTCATTATGTATGATACAAAGCCTAGACGGACTTATTCATAAATAAATTCAACAATTAAATAACTTCATTAAATAAACACACAGTCAAGCACAAATCACACGTTTTATTTGGAACAATGAGTGTTTCCGGCTGGACCGCGACCCTATTGGGGGATGGACAGAGCCCCACCTGTCTCTGGCTGACTTTCCGCATCCTAACCCCATATACCTAACCCTAATCTGAACCTAATTGACACCTCAGTCGTAAACCTAACCTTAGCCCAGGAAAAACAGAGGACGAAAAAAAGTCCTAACTTTACATCAAAGTCCTCACTTTACTCACTTTTATTTTAGTAAAATGTAAAATAAAAATTTTCTGTCTCAGCTATAAGAGCAAGTGTAGAGGATGAAGGGGAGCACATATAGTCAGTTGCAGTAAAAGCTCAGCCAATAGCCATCCTTAGATTTTCCATGACGAAACAAACACCAAACACATCCAGACCATCACAGACGACAAGGCTCCTCCATTACCCTGTAACAGGACAACACAAAACACAAAATTTATCAACGCACTTAATAAATACCTCAGTCGATATGAAGCTCTTAACGACAGTCCTATGAAGAAATCAACACCTCACCCAGATGAACAGGCACTCAGACTTGAGACAGCTGATGTCCGGAGAACCCAACTTACTGGGATGGGTGCTCAGAGACCCACTGGCTCATTTTCCTCTCGCACATATTTAACATCTTGCTGGCTCATGCTATTTTCCCTTCTTGTTTCAAGACTGAAACCATCGAACCAAGTGCCCCAAAAGAAAAAAACACAATTTCATCACTGAATGATTACCACCCCAGCCCACTCACTCTGATCATGATGAAGTGCTTTGAGAAGCTAGGAAAGGACAACATCATCTCCAATCCCCCCGAACCGCTCCAGTTTGCTTACCACTCCAACCACTCCACAGAGGATGCTCCTCTACGCACAATCTGAGCCTGGAACACCTGGAGATTAACAAAACCCACGTTCCTATGCTGGTTTTGGACTTCCCCTCAGCATTCAGCACAATGATCCCCCAGCACGTACAGGACTGCTGTGCCAGGCTCAACCACATCATTAAGCATGCTAATAACATGACAGTGGTGGGTCTCATCAGGGACAACAAGAAACTGGCCTGCAGAGAGGAGGTGAAACACCTGGTGGGCTGGTGTGACACAAACAATCTGATCCTGAATGACAACAAAGCATAAGAGATTGCCGTTGACTCCAGGAAAATTCAGCCATGTCATTATTAAGTGATTATTAAGGGCTTTGTATGTGAGAAGGAGAATTTGTAATTCTATTCTTGGTTTAAGACCGAGCCAGTGAAGGCACTCTAAACTTAGACTTAGACTTAGACATCTTTATTTGTCATTTTGTAGGTACAGAGTGCATACAGAACAAAATTGTGTTGCATACAGCTTGTAAATTACAGTATAAATTGCAGCAGTGATTAAAAAGTAAACAATTGAAATGTAAACAATGCAGGAGAAAGAGAACAGTGTGTGATCACAGTGTACAGGAGAATATTTAAAACCATTTGTATGTGCAGAAATGATGGTGCAAAAAGGCATTTGTGCAAAAATGCATTTAGAAACTACAAGTTCAGCAGCATTTGTAATGCTAGATAGAGATGCAGTGATGCAAATGTGCAAATGTGGTGCAGGGTCCAGTTAGAGTTCAGCAGTTCAACAGTCTGATGGCAACAGGGAAAAAGCTTTTGCAGAACCTAGTGGACCTGCAGCGGATGCTGCGGAACCTCTTCCCAGAGGGCAGCAGGGAGAACAGTCCATGGTGGGGGTGTGAGGGGTCCCTGGTGATGTTTCGGGCTCGGGACACACAGCGCTGGGATGAAATGTCCTTAATAGAGGGAAGAGGAGCCCCGATGATCCCTTCTGCTGTCCTCACCACTCTCCTCACGTTCTTCCAGTCGGAGGCGCTGCAGCCTCCACACCACACAGTGAGACAGCTGGTCAGAATGCTCTCTATGGTGCTTCTGTAGAAAGTCGTGAGGATGGGCGGGGGCAGGTGGGCTCTCCTTATCCTCCGCAGGAAGTACAGTCGTTTCTGTGCCCTCTTCACCAGTGACGTGGTGTTCACAGACCAGGTGAGGTTGTCCGTGATGTGCACCCCCAGGAACTTGGTGCTGCTGACCACCTCCACAGCTGAGCTGTTGATGAGCAGTGGAGCGTGGTGAGGCCGGTTCTTCCTGAAGTCGACGATGATCTCCTTCGTCTTCTCCACGTTCAGGATCAGGCTCCTAAAACAGGAGAAAAACTATCTCTCTTTTTAATTTTCATCAGAACTTTTACTGCAGCGTTTTCGATCAGATCAAGGCTTTGAACTGCATTTTGTGGACTTCCTGATAATAAAGAACTACAATAGTCCTGCCTTGATTACAAAACTGCTGCATTTTTATTTTACCATTGATGTATAGATGTAAACTGACATTTCCTATTTCTCCATTGCTCCCCCAAAAAAACAACAACCATCATTTAACAAAACTGTATTAAAGTGCTAATACACACTCTTAGGTCCTAATTTATTAATATACACATTTCCTATGATCATACAATGATCTGAAAAGCCTACTGGACACAAAGTGCTTGATTTAAATATTTGTAATTGATAACCATAACAGTAAAACATATCCAGTCTTGCTAAAGAAATATAATTCTCTTTACAATGAGCCCATGAATATTGCCTAATTTTTCCTTGTTTACAGCGCCACACATCAACCAAATCATAGGTTTCAACAATACGTTTGAATATTCCTATCCAAATCATCTACCTTACAGTTAAAATCACCTCCTAAAATAACGTAATCTGTTGATGCACAACTTGACAGTGTGCATTCCTTAATGGTGCATTCCTTTGCACCATTAAGATTCAAAGATGAGATTTTAAAACTACTCATAGTCACACAATAAAGGATCCAAAAAAGAAAAGAAAGCCGTTTTTTTAGATACAGGTAACTCATTTGACTCGAGCTCTGATTTTCTGCATCCGTTTTTGAAGCCTATACACCTCAGTATCCCAGGGGTGTCAAACTCATTTCTATATTGGGCCACTGTGGGATCTTGAAGTCATTATAAGGGCCGGTGGCACCTGTATAGATGACACTTTTGATTTCATAATTTCATTTCAGTTCATATAAAAATGTAAAAAAAAGAATTGACAGTAACATAAAAGTGGCACCCTTAGGCCCAGTTTATACAGTTTATCTGCAAGAAAAGTTTGTATAACGATGAGTTACACTTTAAACTCATTCTTTTTTAATATTTCTGGGTTATTTTAACATGTTGTGGAAGAATTGACATCTAGTGGCAGTACGCTGTTACTACGCAGTTTTTAATCAACATTTGCTACAAGAAGCACAGTTTTAGCTACTTTATAAACTTTGAAAGGATAAATCCCTCTACTTTATGACATGATATGCCTTTTGTGGTGCTTGAGGACTGGATAAATTGCCTTGATGAGCCAGATTCGGCCCGCGGGCCTCGAGTTTGACACACGTGCCTTAAAGTCATCAGATTCATTAACCATTTAGCCGAGTTAACAAAAAGCTTTCTATTAGGGGAAAAAATCATCTATAGTCACATCCTGCTTTCCTTTTGTAACTTCCAAAAAACCTGTAATCTGTTCCAGACTGTATCTATTAGTTTTCTGGCCATCAGGAACAGAGGAGTCAGCAGACTCTCTATCACTATCAGAATCAGCTAAAGCATCTGAATCACTCTCTCTCTCTCTCCCACTCTTTCCTTTTTACCAGCATCTGTTTTAGGTTTTGCCCCTTTAGATTCTTTAGGTTTTCTTTTAATGTTTGACGCCTTAAAAACACTGTCATCAAGCTTCCTTCACTGTGAACTAAATCATCAACATCCATTCCTTCTTGAGCTCTTTCTTGTGTAGTCGTTTGGCTCAACTCCTCACACACTTCAGCTGAAGTAAGCACAGCCTCAGTGCTCTCCTGATTGAGTTCACACTGAAACATTTTTTGACTGCTTTTATTCCCCTGCTGAAATTCGCTCCCCAGCATTAACTGTCGAAACTGTTTCCCTATTGTTAACTGCAGGTGCTCCAGCCAAAATATCTGCTGATGTCTCTTCCCCTGAATCTTCATTAGCCAGAACAGTCTCCTTTTGAATCTTTTCGGGAAAATTACGGACTGCGTGACCTTCTTGATTACATCCAAAACACATCATGTTTTCTGTCGCTGCAAAAATAGTGTAGTCAAATCCGTCGACCTTAAATTTTATCTCTATGTTCAGTTCCTCATGATATTTTTTTTAGAACCATAAACACTTGTCTTCTAAATAAAACAGCGTGTTTCAACTTGGCTGATTTGCAACCAGATGGGAGCATTTTCATTGCTGACACGATCTGACCATGACGTGACAGTTCCTTCAGCAACACATCATCGCTGATAAAAGGGGGCAGATTAGACATGATGATTCTTTTTGGTGGGGTTTATCAGGGGGAAAACAGTAGTCTGCGTATTTCCCAAAACAATACCCCTCAAAACTACATTATTCACCTTGTCAATAGAGTCCAAAAACATAATCACCGCATTATTCATCCTAGACGCTGCCTTCACACTTTCACAACCAACAACTTCTCCCACGGCCAAAGCACACTCCTCAACCCAAAACTCCACACCACCTGGTATTTTAATACCATGTCGAGGGGAAAGGCTCCGAAAGCCCTCAGAACCGTAATTTCTTCGGGCTAAAAGCTAGGTGCTGCCGGAAAAAAAAAACCAACAAAAGAAACACCAGTGAGAGAAGATTGTGTTGAAGTGCGAAACAAAAAGTGAATCACCTCTTTAAAAAGTGAAGTTCAAACCGGAGGGAGAGAAACGGCTTACGGTTACTGTGGTTGAGCAGAGGTGTGGCTCGGATTTGATGGTTCATCCATGATAGAGGTGGACAGGCCGGATGGCAATCGACATTGAGGACGCCAGCGGGATCAGAGGAGTAGCAACCGACTGTAGTGCCAGGAAGGCTCAAGGGATTCGGAACTGCAAGAGGACAGGATGAACTTTTCTGAGGAGAGTTCTTGGATACACCAGACTGGAACATGACCTGAGAGAATAAAAAAAGGATTAGTCGAGGGAAACTTTGAACCCCGGAGTTAACTTGGAGCAAGGATCTGCTCAGGTGCTCTGATGCCTTCCATCAGTCTCCAGCCGCTTTAGGTACTCCTCCAGGTTAGCTTAGAAGGAAAACGTCAGTGGCGGGCATCTGCCTATGACACCCTGCAGGAGAAAGGTAAGAACAGTACCACGCCTCTACTGCACAGAACCACATACCTGACGATTTGTGATTTTGGCAATATTCCAGAGACGAACGAAGGAAATTCTTGAAACTTTTTGAAGGAAACGTTTTGACCAACCTGCCTGTATGAATGAATTTGACTTTGTAAAGAGCCTTGAGATGACATGTTGTGAGTTGGCGCTATATAAATAAAATTGAACTGAAAATTGAATTGGTGTTTCCCGGGGATAAACGAGCTTGCAAACTGTTGAATGTGACGTGTAGCCAATCACAAAGAGAGGTGAGGGAAACCTCGGTTAACCCCCCCACGCACACACACCCACACAACTCACCTCTATCTCATAGTGTAGCAAACTAGAGCCTTTTTAATTAGTCCACAAACTATCTGCACTATTCTTCCTCTTCATCCATGTTTATTTACTCTAAACTCACGTTTAATCTCAAGAGGTTTTACAAGATTTCCTGTCTGACACCTGAATGTTCCTGAGTGGAACCTGTTTGTGTGTTGTGCTTGCCGATTGACCGGACACCAAACACTGCCCAAGCAAACATGTTTAGCACCAACCAACACATTTAATACAGGATAAATGTAATTCAAAAATGAATTATTTATAATTATATAGAATTTTGTAATTTTATTTATAAATAAAATTACAAATAAAGGGTCACTCATATTGTTCATTCCTTGAAGAGAAAAGATGCACGTCAATCATTTCTCTGAGCAAACTTTTCAATAAGTCTTCAAAGTTCAACAATCCATGAGCTAGCAAAAATAACCAAGGCTAGATGATTACATGCTATCTGACAGAACTTAAACATAACATGTGCAATTCCAGTATTTTAATTGGATGATCTGAGTTGGGCCAGCGCTGCTAGTTCCTGCGAGAGAAACAAGCCACCAGCTGGTAAAGTTGCTTAAAGTAATCAGATGTAGCAACACTGGCTTGGGGCTGTAGTAGTTGTGCCCCATGGTTGTCCACTGACAACCACTGTTATGTATGCAGTGATTTCAAATGTTCATCATTTAAACAAACGTTTGCTGGCTGGCCCCAATTTCAGGAGACCTCAAGAGAATTTACCTTTCTGAGCTTGTCAGTATTCTGGCAAAGACTTACACACAATGTTTGTAACCCAATCTTTTCAGTTGGGAAATCAGTCTTTATAAAATATTACTCTATAACGAACAGTCCTGTCCCACTGATTATTTCAAGTGAGCATAGGGCTCCACAGCGACATCTGATGGGGCCCTGGCCCACTGGCCCCAAATCCAGACACGCCATGGCTGGTAGCGCAGGGTATTGGCTGAAGGATGTTACAATGTCACAATAAGGCTGTTCTGGGAGCAGCTCAGACGACACATTAACTCTGATTAGGGCCTGAAATGTCCTGACACGTACAGAACACCTCTCTCGCACCACTGGACCTGGGTTTCTTACGCAGAGTTCTCAAGGAGTCATTATAAGCAACTTGAAGCTTCTGCAGTGAACTTTGGATAGTCTGATCTTTACATCATCTGAGCACATGTAAAATCTCCTTCCTCTGCCGCTCTGCCTGAGCGTACAGTATATGTGACACTGCCAATATACGTCATCATCATCAACATCATCATCCCAGAGCTGGTCTGTGATGTAGTGACCCAGATATTTAGTTTCCTTACACACATTTAACTTTTGTCCCAAAGAGACAAAAGTCTAGAAAACAAAGTTCTCCGTCCCCTTCAGTCCTGCTTATTAGCAGAAACATGCTAATTTGTTGGCATCATGCTGCACATCATATCTCAGCCTATAGTCAGAGCAGACATTCAGCAACTGCTGAAAGAACAGCTTGATCATCAGCATACATGAAACAATTAAACAGGGTGTTACTGATCATACACCCAGTTTTATGACTGCTTAGTTGGTTTGATACCAACTGTGAGCTTTTTTTTTGATAATCAAATTTTTGATTATCCAAATGATAACAAAAATAAACATATGTTAACTATATCCTACTCAGGTTTTTTATATATCAGCAATAATTGTATCAATAGGTGGTCCATCACATAAAATCTTTAAAAAAATACATAGAAGTTAGTGATTGTAAAGTGAAGGAGTGGAGTATGCCGCAACAATTTTGGGGTGTCGTCTTTTCTACTATGAACAATACAAGTATACTTCAGTGAATTGCGGTTTTCTTGTTTTAGCATAATGTCTGCCATCTATACTGATAACAAAAACGTACCTGTATAAACTATTGTTTAAACTGCAGGATAATCTTTGCTGCCAGATGTCTCTCCCTAACAACTTTGATGCAAAACTGCAAGAAAAACGTACCCTGAACAGACCAAAAATACATGCCGAGAAAAATCTTCTGCCTCCAGAAATCTTCATCAAAATGACAAAAACAGATGTGACTACAGAGCAGCATTTACACCAGAAGCTCCTCATGGTACCTAAACTATTCAGTATTTCAGGAATGAATGAAACAAAATGTTATTTTCATTAAATATATCCTTAACATTAACAAATAATAGAAGCCTTTAGATGATGAAAGGTTTCATCTTGAATGCCACATGTTTATATAGTATTTTTCTCTGTTAAGTTTTAGGTAGCAGGAGTCCATGGCTTATTTTTATATAAATCAAGCAGGTGAGGGAAATCAACATTATAATTAAAACTAATAACTGACTCAAGCCCGCATAAACTGTTATCATGGCACATAGAGGCCGCAAAAGGCAAATAATACCAGGTCTAATCAGTGCTAAATAAATGTATATCAACTATTTAAGGAACATTTAATAATTTATTTTTGACCTTGCAGAGGTCCTCATTGGTTTTGTTACACAGAAGCTACTGCTAAACAACTTTAAACTGCTAAAAGGCACAGTTCATGTCTCTTTCAGGTTAAAAAAACACTGAAGTTAGTATCCAGCTTACAGCTCTGCAGTTTATTTTGTGAAGCAGTCATTTATCCAACAAAACTGACTAAAAATTGTATGCAATTTTTCACAAAAGCTACTTCTTAACATTATTTAGAAAAGCCTTCGCCCTCAGAAACTTGGTATGACATGATAAAGAAAGTCTGAAGAGGAAACAAAACTAAAAGGGAAAAAAAATATTTACTTTTGAACATTTCTCTACTTACTTGGGATCAGTTGATGGTGGCATAATAGCATGGAGGTTCAGTGTTTCTGCATATTTGATATATAGCAGTTAAAGAGTAAGAGAGTAAGGGCAGAATAATAACTGGTATGGTCCACTTTATGGGGTCTGAAAATACTAGATTCTTACACATCTTGTCAAATACACTCAAAGATACGAATACAGATGGCCTGGAAAACATAAATGTTTTATTTATCCCAGTCTGATATTGTTGGCTCCTTCCAAGGAGTCCAAGTCTTAATTAGGGGGTTATGATTGTCTTGAGCATTATGTGTAAAAACAAAAAAAGGAAAATATTAAAGCCGTATACATGCTTTTACGGGGCACTGTGTACTTTTAGACAAAAGTTAAGAAGCAATGCTCCAATTAGTTTGTAATCAGGGGCCCATGGAGAGCAGCTCTGAGTATGTAAATGATTAAATTAGCAAAGAACTGGCACATTGAGACCCAGGGGATGTCTCATACAGACATTTAACACCATAAACAGCACTTGCTGGAGTTTGGCAGAGGTTGCATGGGGGTGGGTGGGTGCATCGTGGACCTGAAAACACACAAGGTTAAGAAAACAGTGCGAGTGAAGGAAATCAGTACAGCTGTCTCTAAAAAGATAAGAAGCGGAGATGAAGATAGAGATTTTAATCCAGACACAAGGAGCTCCTGCTTGTTAATTATCCCAATGGGATGTTTTGAACGTGTCTTTCTCAAATAGATAAATTCAGCCTTTAAAGTCATTGCTACAACTCAGATCAATCCTTTTGGGTGATAAATAAGAGAGCAGGAGGTCAATCATCTAAGGGCACTGTTCAGTGGATCATTCAGAACCCGGATTAACTAATTTAGCGACTGTCCATATGATTTTCCAGCAATATAAAGATCCTCAACAGCTCTGAAAGTGTTAAAGCCAGTATGACTGCAGATACTTTATGTTGACCGAGATTATTTACATGTGAAGAAGGAAAAAAGAAAAAGGAATATATATAATTTTCCAAACTGTAACCTTTCACCTTAAATCTGAATGAATTTACTAAAGTGGAATAAATTACTTGTCTTTTTTTTTAAACCAAACTGGCTATTATTCCCATATACTGACACAGTTTTTATGAGATAAATCTAATCTAAATATTTTTCACTAATTAATTAATACATTTAATCTACTCAGTCTTAAAATATTTAGCTAGTATTTTCTGAGGGTATAAACATGACAATGCATGGAGACTTTTTTTTTTTAGCCACTCTTCAAAATGGGAATACCCAGACAACCTACCATTCACAGGAGGCAGATGTGTTTTGATCTTCAAAGTAAGGAAACCGCAAAAGAAATATCAACTAAATTGATCCATATCTGCAGTCAGGGGAACAGTTAAGAAGTTTAAAACAGGTGGAGCCGTGAAAGACAAGGGTCTGCAAGTACCCAAATCTATGTTGTGAACGTGCAAGAAAAAAAAAAATTCTGTCCCGCCATCACAAACATTAACTGGAGTTTGCTCAACTCTTACACGACTTTAACTGAAACCATTTGCTTTGGTCCGAAGCAACTAGAATTTTGCTTTTCACCAACAAACATTGCAAGTGGGTCAAATCGTCAGCTCTTTGAAATGCCAAGACATCTTTAAAAACAATCGGATCGAATCTGCGGAGAAATAAAAAATGGGTCATCCAGGTGGCTAAGGATGCAAAGCACACAGGCAACATCAACACAGAAGTGGTTCACCAGACTCAAACTCAACATTATTCTTCGGCCATCTCCGTCTCCAGACGGAGATCTTATATTAGCTAGGAGCTGAAGAAGACCGTGTCTACCAGGGGAACTGAGACATTGGACGATCAAAAGATTGTGCAAAGAGGTGAAAGACCTCTGTATAATGTTAGGGGGAAAACTAAGTGCTGTTCTATTGGCAAGAGGAGGCAACAACAACTGTGTAACCAGTGATTTTATAAACATTTATATAAAATAATTTCTTGGCATTGGGTGTTTTTTTCCACACTGAATAAATGCACTAAAACTAAAGATTAGAATTGTATTCAAGGAGCTTTTGGACTTTTTGTAGATAAGATCTCTGCTATATAACATGCTTCATGAATTAACGCTATATAAATAAAATTGAATTGAATATTGAATTGACTATTAGAAACTCAACCAATTTTGATTTAATTGTCGATTCCTCCATGAACTCAGCTTACTCTCTTTATTTTGAGATCATCGAGAGAAACAGGTTCAAACATCTCAAAATAAAGAGAGTAAGCTGAGTTCATGGAGGAATCGACCATTAAATCAAAATCGATGACTAGATTGTCTTCCACCAAATTTGCTTACAGATACTTGTGTGATTGGGCCTTATTTATTAGGAATTGTAAATTCCTCGTTGTCCACAGGCTGTGTCCCAGGCTTTTTCAAACATGAGAACCATGTTGGTGTAGTGCCATCACACCATGGCTAAATTGTGTTAACTGTGACATGGGGAAGGATTAAAATTGGTTTGTGATCGGAAGATTTTCCAGGCAAGGACGGCCTTTATCTCAGCAGGATGCTCCTGTGAACCAACCCTTCACAGATAAAAGGTCAGAGCACGTCTGATCACCCCTCTTCTGCAGCTCTCTCACACTCCTGACCAGACCCTCAGATGACCACCACTTCTCTCCTGGGCTCCCGAGGAGAGGGGGGGTGTAGCCTTCCCCTGAACCATGAGGGCTCACAGGCCCAAAAGAACAGGAACCACCATCTGGGAGAGATCCCTCTTCGCCCGGGGATAACTGGGAAAATCAGAGTTAAGTCTGCTGTCTTAACCTCAGCGTCAGGAGCAGGAGGAAGGATCCTGCCTGCCAAAAACAGCTTTGTTTTATTTCTCCTCAGCCGTTACAGGAAGCGGACCCCAGATGGAGCTGAAAAGCCGGCAGAAGGACCTTGTATGCTGAAGAAAACCTGCTCTAATCGTGACTGCAACCGGGTCAGAGGCTGTCTGGAGGACCTATGAGCCTCCGATCCCGACCACATGCTGCTGCAGAGCTAACACTAGCCCACCAAGAACAGCCAACAACTTTCCTGCTTTTTACTGCCTTCCCTGGATGACCAAAGTGGACAGAACTCACATGAGGCGCCGACAGGTTTGGGCAGAGAAACCAGTGGGAGAAGTTAAATGGTTCATTTGGGAAATGTTTTGTAGATCGTTTTGTACATGGGTCTTTGAACAAATGGCTAACGGAGGTAGCTCATGCTAGCCTTCGGTTCATGGTATTGCTAATATCATTCGAGTGTGTTTTATGGTTATAACAAAGGTTATCTCCACAAGGGTTTCATACATTGATGGGACATTAATGTTTACGTTATCCGGCCATTCATTATGACTAAAAATAAAGCTAAAGTCTTTAAAGTTAATGCCGAAACCCCGCTAGCTAGAAGCTAGAAGATAAAATGCTATTAGCTTTTGGTAGCTTCCGATTTCCGGACATTCAAAGGAGCTTGCCTTAAAGCATAAAGCTTGTCTTTTCTGCTAGATAGAGCTATGAGCCTTATTCTCGCATTAATATGGAATATTAATGCCAGTTTAAAGGCAATTTTGGTAACTTTAAAGTAACCGATTTTAGCGACCGATCGCCGCAGCGCCCCCTAGCTTCCGGAGGTATCATTGCATTGATAAATTCAAGCGCTCCTAAGATAATCATTTCACTGAGCAAATCATTCCTCAAAATGTTATTTCCTCCAATAATGTTTTGTGTAACTCAGGCTTTGCATTGTGAATGGGTTGAAACACATGTCAAATGTTGTTCTGAATTAGTCAAGCTAATTTAACCTCAATTCACCTTCTTTAAGTTGAACTTTGGTTCTTTAACTTAAACAAAATATTATTTCATCAAATAATGTTTTGTTTAACTCAGGATTCGCAATGTGAATGGATTGAAACACATGCCAAATGTTTTCCTAAATTAGTTAAGCTAATTTAAATCCATTCCATGCTTTTTGAATCAGATCTGCAGTGAACGGGATTCACTGAATTTTTCTGATTATGATCAACCACTTTTGTTTTGTCTTTTGTTCTGTTTTGCATGTAAATAGTTCCTTAGCTTAGTTCCTTTTTATCTTCATTTTGTTTAGTAGTTTAGTTAAGTTTCACTAGCCTAGTAGAGAGGGTTTATTGATCGAAATTAAGTGTTAATTCAGATAAACATAATGATGTTCTCTGGATGTTCATTTTATTTCTGTTATTAAATTCTTGAACTTGAAGAGAAGTTGTCACTCCTTTATTCTATGTGTGTGCAGAGTTTGCTGTTAAAAGATCGCTAGTGCTCGAATTCATCCTTTTCAACCATTGTCTTGGTATCAGCTTAACAGCTGATTATCACCAGACAATACTTAACAGGCAGAGAGTTATTTAATAAACATTAAATAACTTTAAACGGTGTTTAAATTGCACAACATTGGCATTAAAGGTACTGCCTTACTGAGGTTTAAATGATATCTGGATGGGTGCTCTTTTTCTGTGCATCTTGGTCCCTCTACCTCTGATGTTGCCTCACTCGGTTGTGGAGTGCTGCAGGGTTCTGTCTTGGGCCCTTTACTGTTTTCTTTGTATTTGCTGCCACTTGGGGCAATATTTAGAAGGCCTAATATTTAATTTCATTGTTCTGCAGATGATCTGCAAATTTATTTGCCTTTTAATTCAGGAAATTATGTTTGAATGTCTTACGAAAGTGAAGGACTGGATGTCACACAATTGTCTAATGCTGAATGACACTAAAACTGAAATAGTTGTGTTTGGAAATCCATTTGATGTCACTGCCTTGGGCAATTTTAGTAGCTACTTTCACAAGTCTGCTAGAAACCTTGGTGTGGGTTTGGACAGCTCTTTTCAATTTAATAAGCAAATAAGCACAGTTGTTAAATCTAGCTTTTTCCAGTTGCATTTAGTAAAGTGAAGCCTTATCTACCTCATGCTGCTCTAGAGCGTGCCATTCATGCCTTCATTACATGTCATTCGGATTACTGCAACTCTTCGTGTTGTGGGCTCAATCAGGCCTCCATTCATCGCCTGCAGGTAGTTCAGAACGCTGCAGCTCGTTTACTTACAGGCACGGAAAAGCGAGAGCTTATAACTCCTGTGTTGGCTTCACTGCACTGGCTTCCAGTCAGCTATAGGATTCATTTAAAGATTTTGTTAATGTTTTTTAAATGTTTGAATGGATCAACAAGATCAGGAAATCGACTGACTTTGTTTGTGCCAAGATCACGATTGAAAACTAGAGCGGACCGAGCGTTTGCTGTGGCTGATCCGAGACTCTGGAGCTGTCTTCCTTTGAGGATTAGAACAGCCCGACGGCTTTGAATTGTCTTCATTAAAATCTTCATTAAGTCTTCATTAAAAATTCAACTGTTTGCACTGGCTTTTAACTCAAGCTGAAAAGATTCTTTTATCATTCTTCATTTTCCTTTTGGTATTTATAGTATTTTTAGTATATGAACTTTATAATTTTTAACTATTCTCATTTGGTGTTGTGTATTTGTTATTGTGTATGTATATACATATATGTATATATTTTGTTGTTGCTGTGTACATCACTTTGGACAGAGGCATCTGTATTAAATGTGCTATATAAAAAAAGTTGACGTTGACATTGCAACAAAGGATTATGATTTCATTTTAAAGCTATTACCATATCTTTACCAGCGGTCCCATTAAATGTGGAAATGCTATTCATGAGCGCCTCAGCCCAGCTTTTGAAAAAAATCAATGCGCCCCGCGTTTAATGAGTAACAGTAGCTATCAAACACATTGCTGCACTTTGTATGCTAAAGCAAACGGTCTGTCTTTGACTGGTCGCAGACTCTCTAAACGGCTAGTTTTCATCTATAAATGTATTCTTGGGCATCTCCATATATACTTATGCTCACTTCTGTCTAGAACTGTTAAGATAAGATAAGATAAGATAAGATAAGATAGGCTTTATTGATCTCACAGTGGAGAAATTCACTTGTCACACATCGTCTTAATAAACAATAATCAAAAGAAGGTGCCAAAGGAGGAAAAGGTGCATAAGGTATATACAGTGTGTCTACATATATACAGTGGATCAAAAAAGATAAAAAAAATTAAAATAAAAAATACTAAAAGGAAATAAAGCAGATTTAGGATGACTTATGTACATTCACGGTGACTTATATACATATGTACTGACTTTGTACTTTAAAGTGGTACCAGGTAAAGAGCAACAGTGAGGTAATGAGATAAATGACTGCAGCAGTCACTTATTTAACAGGATTATTGCACAGGGTATTAAATAGAATTGCACAGTAGTAATTGCACATTAGTTATTACAGTTATAGTTACAGTTATAGTGCAGCATTGTATAATCTGATAGCAGCAGGAATGAATGACCTGCGGTAACGCTCCTTTTTACAGACAGGGTGTCTAAGTCTGCCATTAAAGGAGCTGCTCAGCTCCTCTACAGTCTGGTGCAGGGGGTGGAAGGTGTTGTCCATGATGGATGTGAGCTTGGACAACACCCTCCTCTCAGCTACTTCTTCCACAGAGTCCAGAGAGCAGCCCAGGACAGAAGTGGCCTTCCTCACCAGCTTATTCAGCCTCTTTCTGTCCCTCTCTGTGCTGCCAGGAGCCCAGCAGACGACAGCGTAGAGGAGGGCTGAGGCCACCACAGAGTCATAGAAGGTCTTTAGCAGAGGCCTGCTCACTCCAAAGGACCTCAGCCTCCTGAGGAGGTGGAGGCAGCTCTGGCCCTTCTTATACAGAGCGTCGGTGTTATGAGTCCAGTCCAGTTTATTGTTGACGTGAACACCCAGGTATTTGAAACTCTCCACAGTTTCTATGTCCTGCTCCTGGATGTTCACAGGTGAGTGAGGTGGGGGTCTTCTCCTGAAGTCCATCACCATCTCCTTGGTCTTACTGGTGTTTAAACACAGATGGTTCTTCTCACACCAGTCCACAAAGTCCATGATGACCGACCGGTACTCCAGCTCGTTCCCCTCAGACACACAGCCCACAATGGCCGAGTCATCAGAGAACTTCTGAAGATGGCAGCTGTCCGTGTTGTAGGTGAAGTCTGAGGTGTAGAGGGTGAAAAGAAACGGAGACAGAACGGTGCCCTGGGGGGCCCCGGTGCTGCAGAGTGCCACCTCTGACTGACAGCCGTGCAGCTGCATGTGCTGAGGGCGGTTAGTGAGGTAGTCTATGGTCAGTGAGGTAGTCGATGGTCAGTGAGGTGGTCTATGGTCAGTGAGGTAGTCGATGGTCAGTGAGGTAGTCGATGGTCAGTGAGGTGGTCTATGGTCAGTGAGGTAGTCGATGGTCAGTGAGGTAGTCGATGGTCAGTGAGGTGGTCTATGGTCAGTGAGGTAGTCTATGGTCAGTGAGGTAGTCGATGGTCAGTGAGGTAGTCGATGGTCAGTGAGGTGGTCTATGGTCAGTGAGGTAGTCTATGGTCAGTGAGGTAGTCGATGGTCAGTGAGGTGGTCTATGGTCAGTGAGGTAGTCAATGGTTAGTGAGGTAGTCTATGGTCAGTGAGGTGGTCTATGGTCAGTGAGGTAGTCGATGGTCAGTGAGGTAGTCGATGGTCAGTGAGGTAGTCTATGGTCAGTGAGGTAGTCGATGGTCAGTGAGGTAGTCTATGGTCAGTGAGGTAGTCTATGGTCCAGTCAGCCAGATGTTTGTCCACCCCAGCGTCCTCCAGCTTCTCCCTCAGCAGCACCCGTCTGATGGTGTTGAAAGCGCTGGAGAAGTCAAAGAACATGACTCTCACAGCGCTCCCGGTGGTCTCCAGGTGGGTGAGCGCCCGCTGCAGCAGGTAGATGAACATCTACTCCGATGTTGGGCCGGTAGGCAAACCGCAGCAGGTCCAGGGTGGGGCTGACCACGGTGCGTAGGTGAGCAAGGATGAGGCGCTCCATGGTCTTCATCAGGTGGGAGGTCAGAGTGACTGGTCTGAAGTGGGCCGGTTCCCTGGCGCGCGGCATTTTGGGAACCGATACCACACAGGAGGTCTTCCACAGGGTGGGCACCACCCCCAGGCTGAGGCTCAGGTTGTAGATGTAGCTGAGGACCTCACAGAGCTCATCTGCACAGGTCCTCAGCAGCCTGGGGGGGATGCCGTCCGGCCCTGAGGCTTTCCTCTGTTTCAGCCTCATCAGCTGACCTCTCACCTGCATTGGTGTGACTGTGAGGGGGGAGGAAGGTAGAGCTGAAGGTGTGGATGGGTCGGTGGTTGGTGAGGGTGGCGGTGGGGGGGATGGTAGGTCTCTGGAGGGGCTGGTGGTTGGAGACGTGTGGAGAGTTGAGGGCAACTCAACTTACCCATTAGGGCCTGCGCTCTCAGGACATAGTTTTGATGCAGGTTCCAACTTTTCTGCCCCTGCTACCTGGAATGACACACAGAAGGATTTAAAGTCATCATCTCTTGTTACTTTGGGACAATGCATTTGAATTTTAAAGGATACAGACACTAGATCATTTGTAGCAGCTCTAATGTTTAATTTTGTGATCCCTCTTGGTTATGTGTTTTATGTATCTGGTTTTGTATTTTTGTATTTGTTGTACGTTTTACGCTGCCGTCCTGGCCAGGCCACTTTTGAAAAAGAGGTTTTAATCTCAATGAGTTATTTTCCCGGTTAAATAAAGGATACATCCATACAAGGTGCTGTATACAACAGAGAGTACATTCCCTTTAGATTCTATGGCTTTATGCATTTGCTACTTATCAAAGGTTTTTGTGGTGTAACGCATTTTTCTAACACCCACCCTCTTCTCACCAAGGCTCGATAATCAGCCGAACACAAACAGCTCCTCTGGTTTTTGGTTGTTAGTCTTCTTTTGTACCCTCTTGTTTACAACCTACATCTTCTGTGCGAGGAAACCAGAAACAAGAAAACACAACCCAACTCGTTTCCAAGTCTGGAGTTTTCCCATTGTGGTTTGTGGAGTGAGAGTGACTGTCAGACTAATGGAGCCCTGAGCTGCTGCACTCTGGCTGCATCGCACATGGAAGACACATGATCGTACATCACCGCTTTTATTGGACAGAGCCAAACAGCCATTAGAGGTGTGGGTCGAGACGTTCTGTTCATCTTCCTCCCCCTGTCTCCTTCTCTGTCTTTTCCCTTGCTGGTTCTTTCTCACCGTCTGCGGTGTCATGACACGGAGCTCCTGCTGCCGACCTGATAAGCGTATGTGTAACGGGCTCGCCGTTGTTTGCCTGTGTTTGTGTGATTGATTCACTGCGCTCTGTGCTCCCGGAGCCCGTCTCGGCTGGACAGTAGTCGGGCCGCCAGCAAATAAGGAAGCCTGTGATTAACTGGCACATCTGCACGCCTCACGGCTATGGGTGAGGAGGGGACAGAAATGTGGAGGAAGGTGAGAGAAACTAGGTGAGAAGGTAGGGCAGAGGCAAGGCGAAGAGAGTATAAATGAGAGGCCCTGAGAGTCTGGGGTAGCAGGGAGATGAAGAGGGAAAATAACAGATATGGCGGCAGCTCTTTTTTTTTTAAAGGAGTCAAGGTTGCCTGGTTTGTTAGCTCGTCAACATCCTGTTCATCCTTGACCCACTGCAGAGACGCAGCCCCTCTAACTTCCTTCTTCTGGCCTCATAGGCCAACATCTGGTCTTCCTCGCAGCCACAGATCCAGACAAACAAGTCGCTGTTACAACTGGCTGCGAATCAAAAAGCAAATTAAAAGCATGCCTGGGAGGCTAAATTGGATGACGGAGCAGATAAAAAGCTAAAATATTTTATGAGAAAACAGCTTTATTATTCCAAGTTTTTTTTTTTGGCTAAACAAATAGACATTATCTGCAGAGACAAAGAGAATTTATGGGATTTTATACAGCAACAATTAGTTTGTTGCACCACCTTCAGCAAGAATAACTAAAAGTATTATTTTCTGTATAACTTTTTCAATCTCCCAAATTGTTGAGGTAACTGTTTGCCCACTTGTCCCTGCTAAGTTGCTTCACTTCACTGAATTTCGCATTAATTTGTTTTATAGCTCCCTGGAGGCTTCAGCATAGGATTCTGGTCGTCTTTGACCACGCCATTGACACGCCTTGTTTCATTTGTCAGCCATGCTGTTGTTGTTGTTTCGCTGCTGTGTTTGAATCATTGCTCTGAAAAAAAAAAAAAATGAATCATTGCAATGCAGAGGACGCAGTTTGAGCCAGGCGCCAGCTGTTGGACACATGGCGTCACGTTTTGACTCCAGAACACTTTGGTACAACGAGGAGTTCATGACTCAATGACTCTAAGGTGTCCAGATACAAAACCAGCCCTCATTATCACCTCTCCACCACCGTGCTTAGTAGTCGGTGTGAAATGTTTTGTGTAGAACGGGGAGGGGGTGGGGGGAAGCACAATACCTTCAAATGCATCTAATTCTGGTCTCACTGGACACTGTTCCAGAAGTGTTATGGTTCATTCAGATTACGCTTTGCCAGCCCATTGGGGAACACACTTCTGGGTGCAATATTAACCTTTCACACACATTGAATGAATGAGTCATGTTAAAGTGTGTCGAGTCATAAACGTGACATAATACCTGTCATGGACATGAAGGTGTCTTTAAGAACGTTTATGACTGTTGTCGTTAAGTGTCATTCTGTAAATTATGACACTTTTAATGCAAAGTCGACATTGTTTAAGGGCAGGGAGGATGTGGGAACAGGTGGATGAAAATAAACAATTTTACCTGAAAAAGGAAATTCAAAAACTAAGTTCCCGCAGGAATCCAAAATAATGCATCACAAGAGGGCCGTGAGGAAATAGGCTAGTGGGGAAAAACAGGTTGATCTGATCAAGAGCTGTCCAACTGAAGCTGGATAGATGATTGCTGAACGAGGATGATTAGAAACAGGGTCAGCTACAAGGGAAGGCAAAGAATGGGAGAAATGACTGACAGAACACACAGGGAACCAAATACATACGAAATACCAACATAAATCAGAACACATAAAGTCCCAAGGATTCAAGAGATATTGCGCTGCAGTTTTGACAAGATATGATAAAGTTCAAGGGGTGTAAATACTTTTTGCACCGTGGCTGTTGTTCTTTTTATCCTTCTTGCATCCTGCAGTTCTGTACCCGGTTCTGGTGGGATCGTCTTGGTTTAGTTAGCTGTACGTCTTGGCTTTTTACACATTTAACTGTAGATGAACTGTAGTCAACCTCGGCACAAAAACCGTCTATTAAAAACGTTTAACGAACACATCTGCAAACAAAGATACAGAAAGCGTTTTTTGAATTTTTAATATTGTCCTCCATCTTTTACTTCTCTATAGAAACAAAAAAAAAGTATATTTCCATGTCAATGGTCTGCTGTTGTTTCATAAGTCTTTAATTACATCTTGAGTCTGTCTTCTTAGACAACCATTGTCTTGGCAAAATAAAATGAACTTAAAATGTAGGTTCAACATGTGAGTCTGATCAGTATAATTTTGCTCACTGACAACAAGCACAGAAATTCCAGTGAGTCTAAATCACAAGAGCTACGTTTGAGTTTTTTACGACTCTCAACGCTAACATAGGTTACATGGGGGGGGGGGGGGGGGTCTAATTCAGAGAAACCACCCTGAATGTTTTCTTTTCTCTCACACAGTTTGTCCTGAGACACAAAAACTCCTGAGCACAAAGACTTGTGACGTCCAACACCACAGTAATGCCAGAGTGATGATGTGCACCTCAGTGTTGACCTTTTTTTTGTCCCGCTGTGTGACCACAACAGAGGGGTGATTGGGAAATAAAAAATCCCCATGCATAGGGAGACATTCCAGCGGACATAATTTAAAACATGGAAGTGGTATTGTTAGAGGGTCCACTAACTACGCCCTCGGGGTGGAAGCCTTTCACACTTTTTCTGTTGCTCACATATAAAATACGGCCAGTACTGAATAGACTTGTTTGGGAACAAGAGGAAGACGATTAAATCGAGGGCGAAAGGTGATTTTAGAGCATAGAAAATGTGCATATGCATCGAAGTAGCATAATTAGAAAGAAAATTGTGCAATCAAAGGGACTTCAATTCAAGAGATACAAATTCAAAAGAATAGGTTAATGCACCATTTTTAGAAGTTGAAATGTAATATACGGGAAAAGAAAAAAAAAATCAGGACCAGTGAATTACATTAGAGGGTAAATGTTAGATTTCTAATATTCTAGTTTTTGAAAATTACACAGCTTGATTTTCTTCTATCACAGACAGTGAAACCTATCATAAAGGAAAGATGGGATTGTTTCTGTAACAAAAACCCAGTTTAAATTATTTACTCAAGAGATATGCAGAAAAAAAGTCCCCCAAATTCTTTATTAATACAAAACAAGGCAAATTAGCCCGATATTTCAGAGCTATAAACCATGAGGCCGTTTTTAACTGACGATGACCCATTGGAAACTGGATTGTTTTTTCTATTCTGTGAAAACGCCTACACAATGTACTATGCTAGAAGACCCTAGAGACACCCGCTCTTGTGATGGACACAAACAGCAATGAGCCTAACAATTTTTAAAGTGGTGAAAAAAATTCAAGACAATTGGCTTTTTTATTGTTATCCCCCCGAAACAGATCATTCTAAAAGACACTTTCAAGAGGCCTTGAAGTGACACCACTCAGACATGTGCTTCCTCTGGTGGTGGTCAGAGGGAGGATGACAGCCTGGTTTCTCACCACCGTCAGGGTGTGAGCTACATTCACACACACACACACACATACATGTGTGGATGAAATGGGTCAATAAGTGAATGTAGCGTGAAGCGCTTTGGGGTCCTATGGACTTTGCAAAGCGCTATACAAGTACAGGCCTTTTACCTTTTCTCTATCACTGATGACTTTAGCCTGCTCCACTGCCGTTTGATGTAAAAAAAAATATTTATTTGGTTTATACATTACCTTTCTAACAGAAAATTGTCTTTTTTTTATTGCCAACACAGAAAAGGATGTCTTGCCTTTCTCAAAGATCATCTGTGTCAGAAACAAGTAGTGAGCTTTGTGAAAGTAAATAAGCTATGGGATTTCTCCTCACCCGTAAAGGACAGACTAGCAAACGATTTCCTCTGGCTTCAAGAGAGACTAGGATGGAGGACAAGATTAACACACAGTTCATGCCTTGGCTACAGCAGGCAGTGAGTCAGCAGCCAGACCATCAATACGTCCCCAGGTAGTGTTTGTGAGCATTAGCTTTGTCGGTTAAGAACATTTCTTTCATTACATCGGTTTGTAAATGGTCTGACTTTGGACCTGATAAAACACAGAGGACCAACACCAGCAGACTGCATTGCTCCCCAAATCATCACTTACTGGGAAAACCTCTCGATGGACTTTGAGCAACTTAGATTTTATGTCTCTCCACTCTTCTTTCAGACTCCTGGTCCTTGATATAAAAATGAAATGCAAAGTTTATATTCACATGAAAAGAGGACCTTGTGCCACTGAGCAACCGTGTAGTCATTTTTCTCCTTAGCTCAGGTGAGACTCTTTGTCTCAGTTGTCCAGGAGTGACTTAACATCAGAAATGTGACAAAAGTCCTGGATACGTCTGTGTGTGGTGGCTCTTTAGATTCTCACCGCTGCTGCAGGCCACGTCTTGTGAATCTCCCCCGGACTCTTGGATGAGCTTTGCTTCACACTCTCCTCTAGTCTGGAGCTTGTGGGGCTTTTCTATAGTACTTTTTCCTTCCACTCACTTTTCCTTTGAAATGCTTGGATACAGTTCTCTGTCTGCTGGACTACCCCATGAATGTGTAGGTCTAAAACATGGTTTGACCATAAAATTTGGATATTGAAAAGTGTGTTTTTTTTTTGTTTTTTTTTAATCAGTCTAATGTAATATTAGAATTTTCTGAAAAACTTAAATTTGGGTTTCCATTAGCTGTGAGCCATAATCCTCATAATTCCCCAAAACAAATGTTCAAAATGTGCCACTCTCTGTGCAATGAGTCCATAAAACATTTGAGTTTTACCTTATTAATCAAAGCTATGAAACAATGAAACTTTTTTTATGATATTCTAATCTGAGCCACCTGTTTTATACATAAACAAGATTTTGAGACATGTCGCTTTAATTTGTAAGTTTTCCCACAAACAATTGGCAAACACTATTACAGCAAAGCAAAAAAAAGTATTTTCCCTCCTTTTTAAGGGAGACTTTTTTGCAGATTTGATTTGAACCTGGAGACCATTCCCATTTAAAGGGCTGCTTCTGCTTCTGTTCTCACGTCAGCAGTAGACATAGGTGACACTGTCAAATGTGAAGTATAGCTCGATCATTTTAAAATTTGAATCAAGTCTTTTCTTCGCTTCTTTTTTTTTACTTGTGATTCTACTTCAGGTCATTGTTTGATCCATCCACAAAATAATGTTCCAGATCTTCTTCGGGCTCTTTTTCGGGTTTTTATGAAGGTTCATCTGACCTTTTGAGTCTAAATGCGAGTGAATAGATTGCACCTTCTGATGAACTCTCTGTGCTGTGTCCTCAGTGTGTTGGACTCCATAATAAATGCCTTCCTCCTGCAGAGTACTCCTCTATTGATTGGCTGTTGTGAGAATTTTTTTCTTCTCTCCATGGAGAGGATCCTGGGATAATCAATCCTTGTCTTCCATTTGCATGAAACCTTTTTTCTTAGACAAGCAGTGCAGTCTCTTTCCTTGGAAATGTCTAATCTGTTGATTTGGCTGCTCTTAATGTTCTCTTTGATGAATTTGCTCTGCTTTACCAGCAGATTCTTCTGCACCTTCAGCTCTTTTGTACACGCTGGCTCAAAACAACACTCCACATGACACCAAATATTTTATCTACTGCAGACTAAAGGTTTAAGTTTTGAACAATAATTAAAGGAGCCCTTGTGACCATGTGTCCAAATTTGCACACAATGCTGTGAAAAAGCATGTGCCTCCTTATGCTTTTCTTGTTTTTGCTCATCTGTTACACTATAAGTAATTGCCCCCTAAACCTAGTAAGTGGTTGGGAAGTGTTTGGTGGCAACAACTTCCATCACGTGTTTGCCACAATTGGCAAGGAGTTTTTTACAACACTATCCAGGAAATCTTGCCCACGTTTTGCAAAATTCAGTCACGTTTGAGCGTTTTTTTCAATTATGAACGGTCCGCCTGTTCAGAGTCACATAGCATCTCAATTGGACTTTGACTGGGCCACTTTCATTCTGTTTGGTCCTTCGGTAGCAAATCCGCCCCAGACTATCCCCAAGTTGGCATGGTGTTCTTTTCTATAATACTGTTTTAATTTCACGTCAGATGTAACAGGAAACTCTGCTCTGTGTTCTCTAAGCCCCAGTGGGTCGAGGCAGATGACCGTTCATACTGAGCCTGGTTCTGGTTCTGCTGGAGGTTTTTCCTTCCCGCTAATGGGTGGTTTTTCTTTCCACTGTCGCTTCATGCTTGCTCAGTATGAGGGATTGCTGCAAAGCCATGGACAATGCAGACGACTCTCCCTGTAGCTCTACGCTTCTCCAGGAGTGAATGCTGCTTGTCGGGACTTTGAAGCAATCAACTGGTTCCCTTATATAGGAAATTTTTTGACCAATCTGTATAATCTGATTGATTTTGACTTTGTAAAGTGCCTCGAGATGACATGTTTCATGAATTGGCGCTATATAAATAAAACTGAATTGAATTGAATTGAAAACAAATCTGTAACAAGTAGTGCTGGATAACCCGATAATCAGCCGGACACAGAGTACGTTTTTATACGATTCATTGAGAAGGATGAGTAGTGGCACGTGAGGCAGGCAAACAGAACCAGACTGAACAGCAACTCAGAACCAGAACCAACTTGACCAGAAGCCGTAGACTGAATCTGGACCTGAAACCACTGATGTGTCTCCAGCAGAAAACACAATCCCACAGGAATCCTCCCTTCTAAGCGGTGCACACAAACACTAACAGGTGAGCTAGCGAGGTCAGAGCGAGGCCCGAATTCAGGGAAAACACAGAAGCAAACAAAGGAGAGCCGTCTGAGCGAACAACACATGCAGGCAGGCAGCAAGACGAGACGCTCTGGCAGTGAGTGGAAAATAGAGGCAGGTTTGTGAAGGTAGGGCAACAGGTGAGCAGAGTTGACTCTAATTAGTGCAGCAGGTGGAGCTGATCAGGTGCAGAGTGGTGGCTGGTGAGAGACTGAACTGATTGGATGGTAACTGAGGCTGGTAGGTGACAAAGCTGATAGAATAATAACTGGTGGCTGATGAGGAGTGGAGCAATAAACAGTCCAGAATAGTCCAAAAAAAATAGACACAAAACCCCAAAACCATGACAGCGTCCTACAAAAGATACACGTTTGACTCGTCAATCCTCAAAATATTTACTCAAATGCGGCATCAAGATTTTTTTTCTGGTTATTCTCAGACTGGCTGTTTTCTTCCCTTTGGTCAGCAGTGGTTTTGGCCTATGAACTCTGCCACTGACACCGTTGTTGCCGCGTCTCTTATTGTTGATGGATAAACACTGACCATAAGTGAGGAATGGGATCTTGTCACGACTTCCTGGATTCATGTCATTGATATACTCTTGGAATATTTTTAGTTGGCCTGCCACTCCAGAAAAAGTTGCTCCATGTTTTCTCCATTTGTGGAAAAGGACTCTCACTGTTGTTCCCTGGAACGCCAAAGACCTTGGCTTTGTAATCCTTTTCCAGACTGATAGGCGTTGGTGACAATAGTTATGTTTACATGTGCAAATTTCCTTGAAAAGTGATCAGTTTGAAAAAGATAAAAAAATATAATCCAATACAGTGTTTATTTGGGCACAAATCATTTCATCCGATCATGACTTTTACATGCACCAAACTTTATCCAGAATTTTAAACATTTAAAAACTTTGTTGAACAATTATACACACTTATACACTGTTCGGGTTAACGATCGGCATAAACCACCCGTCTCAATCAGAATTCAAATTTATAACAAACCATTGGGGTTTTCATATTACCCTTTATTTTGATTACTTATGACCTTGTAAACATAGCTTTTGTTTCTTGCTGTAGGCTTGCTGCTTTTTGAGATTTTGTAGTCCACTTCATATTGTCAGAAATGTTCTGATTAAGTGAGTTGTTGTTTCAGCAGCTCTGGACGCAACCTGGCTGCTGACAGAAATGAAACAGAGTTTTCCAAACATCTGGATAATTATAGTGAATTCATGATTTAACTGAGGTGGCAATTACATGTTTACACAGAGTTTAATAGCATTTTCCCTCTGAAAGAATAAAAAAAAGGCTTCTTTATTGCCTCGGATTATTTGAGGATTATCTGAGGATAATCATGGTACTAAAACTTGTTGGATGATCTCAAACATTTAAGTGGCAAAAATTTGGAAACCCTATGAAAGTTTCCTGAAGGTAAAATATGCTCTAATGTTCTGATCAAAGAACTTCTTCTAAATTGGCTCTCTATTGTTTAATGTCACTTTAAAGGAGTACAAGGGTGCAACTCCATTGTATGAAATAGGCACGCAACATCTTTTGCACGACACAATTACTGTGGCGTCTTTAGATGTAAAGATGTCTTTTTCAGCTTCCCCTGCTGCATTTCTCTACATTTTAGCTCTGAAACAGACATTAGCTGGTGGTATCAGGGTAAAAGATCACTGCTCGCCAACCTTCACTGTAGTGAGAATGGCTCTAAAAGCAGGCATTAGCAAATCATGAAAAACAGGACACATCACAACTGCAACATCTATTCATTTCTACAGGCTCCCTGGATGTTTTTCTGTCGGTTTTTCTGTTGGTTTATATATATATATATATATATATATATATATAGTTCTACTTTCAAATTTAATTCCTCCTAGATCATAATCTTCATCTGAATTTATAATCGCATTATGTGATTTAAAGAGTAAATTATTTCAACATCCTCCCTTATCCCCATATTTTCTGCGCTCCTTTGTCTTTCCTGGCTAAAGAAGCGTCTCTGGAAAAGCTAACAGGCATAGCAGCTTATGCCAGATAATTGAGTTATCCATGAAATATTTATTCGCTTTTTTTTAACCCTTATTTGAGAATAAATCTGTTTGAAGAGGTTATGTGCTTCTTTCTTCCACTCCTCACTAGTCATGTTGAACCAAAAGTCTACCTCCTATTTAATCATTCAGTATCTTACAATAGAGAGTCATAATGAAGTGTTCAGTAAAGGAAGTGTGCAGTTTTTGCCCGCTGTATTGGAACTGTGTATCATGTCCAAGCATCTCTTCTTTGCTCACATCTATTCAAGGAAAAATATTTTACAAGGCTTGTGGTTTGTTTAAATGTTTTACAAACCCATGTTGTGCGGCTGTGTTCTTTCAAGCTAAGTTCCTTCAGTAGTTCTCTGATGGGCCTGTCATGAAGGTTGCCATTTAACCTGCAAACCTTGGTGTGACACCACTTGGACAAGACAACCCAGAACCTCATAGCAGTTGTGAAGCATGATGGTGGTTAAATTAATCACGAACTCCTCTACACACCAAAGTCTTCTAGAGTCGAACGTGAGACCATCCGTCCAACAGGTGAAGCTTGGCCCAAACTGAGCATCAATTGGACAACGATGCCAAACATTGCAACAAGTCTACAGTGGAATTGATGTATGTGAAAAGAATAAAGGTGTTGCAATGGCCCAGTCAAAGTCTAGACCTGATTCTGTCTGAAATGCTATCCTGGGTTCCTTCTTAGAGCTATGGGGAAGTAGACGTCTGGTAAGCTCAAAGGTGGTTGAACGAGCTATTGGGGATTTTTTTAATTTATTTTTTGTCCGTGAATAATGACTTCAATCATGGCAATAATGATTCTGTATATTTGAAGTTACTCTTAAACCATGTAAGAAACTAAAAAGGCCGATAAAAAATCGTTCACTGGAGAGTTTGCTGGATGGCATGACATGTTTCGCGGACTACAAATTACAAAAACAGAGAGAGTCGCTTGGAATTCTTTGCGTCACATCTGCAGTTATCTGGTTGGTTCTAAGCTGTTGATGCTGACTGTGTTAGTCCCGCCTTTGAAATCGGGCTCTACCGGCTCCTTTGCATACTGACCAGGCTAACAAGCTACTGAGGACCATTTGGAGTTACTGCAATGACATTTCAGCAAATTGGGCCAACCTTCTGCATCAGTTTATCAGTTCTACTTTCTCTGTGACTATAGATTTAGATTAAGCCTTCTAATCATTTTCATTTTCATCAAATAATGTCCAAAATAATGTGGAAATATAATAATGTCCATCCTTTTGTTCCTGACACATTACTCACACTATATCAGTATGGATCTTGAAAATTAATTTTTTGGTTCCAATTGAGATTTGACGTGCTCTCAAAGTGTTCCTTTAATTTTTTTGTGCCGTGTAAATCACAGTACATTAATTTATGGCTACTTATTTTAAATGCTACATAATCAATCATCTGTCTATCTGTCTGTACCCATCTGTTCATCCATTCATCCTTTACACTTCATTTCATATAATCACTGTTTTATGAAAAGCTCATTTGCCTGTCTGTGTCTGAATGCCAAGCACAGCTTTTACCTCTTTGATTTTGAGCCACTCCAAATGCAGCTTTAGCACAACCAGGAGAAAGTCTTGGTTCACAATTCTTTTACAGGCAACATTATATTTATTTTAGTATATTACTAAGCAATAAAAAATGTTTCATTGGCTAACGGCTGGAAAACTTTGCTTTCATAAGAATTTAATTCATTTATTTATTTATTTATTTTTGACAATGTATTGGTTTAAAAAATAAATGACTAGTTTTGTAAATTACCACAAACTACATGTCCCTGAAAAAATTGCAATCATTGATTGAATGAAGACCCCCAATCTCTTTTGGCTAAAGTTTATGATACATGACTGCTTTCTTTAAATATGTTTCTATACTCTGTCTTCATAATCCTATGAATAGTGAATTTCATTGTTACAATTAAATTGTACAAAGAAAAGCCCTGTTTAAACACGGTTATAGAAACCAAAACATTTCAGATTCTGAAGGCTCTCAGAAATTTTAATTGCCTGCAGCTGTGGAATCATTCCTACGTCCTCTGCAATATGGTGATATTTTCTTTTGCAAAGAGAAGAGTTTCACACAGCTTCAGTTTTACTTTTTGATACAGCAAATATCCTTTCTTCATTGCCGACATTTTCATTTGATTATTCATAATGCTTTCCCACTTCCATGTGGGCAGCCTTGGGCAATGGCTGCAAACTTATGAGGACAAACATGAGTGGTACAAATTTAACAAGTTTTAATCAAAATATAACAGAGCACAAGACCATAAGGAAATATTTTGCAAGTATCCTTAAAAGGACAGTGTGTAACTAATTTGGCTTTTAATTAGCATTGCTTTTTTAAATACACATAATGGCAAAGTCTAATAACATCAAATCAAAAATAAATGTGTTCTCATTATTTAGAATTAGTAGTTTATAAATAAATAGGTGTCGGTGCACCCACTGCGAGGCGCCACGTTACCTCACTATTTCTGATTTCAGTGTCCGAAAGGGGCCAAACTTGTTAGCCATACACGTTTTGCCTATTCCTCTTCTACATGAAGACGCACTGTCGGTAGAGGAGGAGTATAAACGAGCAAGGATGACCATAGATCATTTTATTTGCCGTTTTCTGTTGAAATGGAGGACCATCCATACTCTTTGCCCAGCGAGAAGGAGAAGAAAGTAAGAAAAGAAAAATAAATAATACCCCGGAGAAAACTAGAGTCTATATCGGCGCAGCTATTATTACCAGGTGGAGATAATTCATGAGGGAGCGGGGATTTAAAACGGATGCAGAGGTTGCAGGCTTCCTGCTGGGCGTCCGGTAAGTTAATTCAATACAACAGTGAAGTTTATTTTTGCCGTTATGTTAGAAACAGGGCAGTGTGGTCCAGCTACTCTGTCCTCCAGGCAGGCAGAGATGGCTCGGTTGTTCAGCTCCCTCTCGCTCTAGTATGTACGCGGAGGGAGGCGTAGGGATATCAGCTGTTTACTGTATGTAGTGCAGCAGCAAGACCGGGTATCTTTATTTATAGTTTATAGTTGCTTTTTTAGAGCCCAAATAAGCGACTGCATGTTCAGAAACAAACCCAAAAAAACGTGACTCACGGAATTCACGAGCGAAGCCAGAGCAAACAAGCGGACTTGAAGAGGTCAACAACTTTTCTGTTTAAATCAAATCAGTTTATTTAAATAAAACCAATTTAAAACAGATGTCATCTCAAGGCACTTTATAAAGTCAATTAAATCAAATCATACAGCTTGGTTAACAATGATTTTAATCTGACCAAAAATAAACTAGGAATATTCCCAGATATCCATTTTCTCTGTAAGAATGATTTTAGTGGCACAAAAAAGTATTTTAATTGTCTGTAGTAATCCACTTTATTTATGTTTAGTGGCAAAAAATGTGAATCATATTTTAGTAGCATATCATATAAAAGTTTTGTTTCATGGATCCTCATCTATTTAGTGTAGATTTTAAATTATCCCAAAAATTACAAAAGTGTCCTGTTTCGTCTTTGAAATTATTTTATTGTCTAAAATTGATTTTATTTGATAATTAATGATGCTTAATAAATAACTCTTTTGTATGATGAAATTTAACATGATGTACAGTATGGTCTTGTCAGGCATTTACATGCATTCATGAGCATGAATGTCAGATTAATTTGGGCCCGTTTTTATTTCATGCACATTTTCACACAACATGACAGACAATAACTCATGATAATGAATAAATGAACAGTAAAGTGACTACCATTGAACATTGTAAGTGCATTACACGCATGTCTAATCAATATTACATAAAGTCTATTCCACACTGCAAGGTAAAAGGCCCACAAATCTTCAACAATTTTGAAATTATTTATTCTTACAGAAACCTCAATCAGATTTAGAACCAATTTCCGGTCCATTTCCTTTTATTCTTTTTTTAAATAGTTGAAAACTTCCATTTGTGGTATATAAGTCTTTTTGCAAAAATCCTCTTCCCTCTATGACACAATTGTGTGGGGTTTAGCACATGTAATGTAATTCATGAACCCATAAAATTTGGGCTTTTATTGATGCGTTTGAAAAAAATGTTGGCCATCCGGGGTGAAGTGATTTTATATATATAACGGAAAGCTGTTGATGAAACAAGATTTGAGTGCACAAGTTTTAAGTTTCTTTAATCTATATAAGATCATAATTAGAAAAAAAAAATCTAAATAGTATCTATCGTACAGTATAGGCTGAAGTACCCATCTATAAAGCATTTTTATCAAAGCTTTGGGCAGAAACTTACTTCAGTGTTTGGAATCAATGTCCTAAAAAAACTGAAATGGTGTCCACCTTAAAGGAACTATACCTCAATTTATTTTTGTCTAGGTAAAAAAAAGCTTTTTTTACACAACATACTATGAGTTGAAATACATAATTTGATAATAACAATTGTCTAATTGTTTGCACGATCAAGTGAGTCCAGACTTTTTTTTTGCAGAAATAAGCAACGAACTGGGGACAACTCAGAGCTACTTTCTCTGGCAATGGCACAACGAGGTGTGGAGCTGTAGCAAAGCAGCAGCTCCACACCTAGCTGTGTACAAACATTGTATGTAAACAGAACAGCACGGTAGGCATTTAAGTGTTGACCATTCACATAAGAAAATATAATTTACCTGAGACGTAGCCATTTATGTCAACGAAAATGAAGAAAAGTTGCTTGATAATGTCTTGTTTCCCCTGGAGGATTGTGCATGAGTTTGAGGCGTGTGTTTTGTCTTGTTTTGTCTCGTGCAAGTCATTTGGGACGGGGCTTACAGTTCAGACTCAACTGTTCTCCTCACTTACGGTTTGAACTGGTGAAGAAGCAGGTATAGTTCCTTTAATTGTTGAGTAATTTGAAGCTAATCATCATTCTTAAATGTGACATTCTTAAACGGTGACGTCACGTGCGCGGTACCCCATCGGGGTACCGCGCACGTGACGTCACCGCCTCAAGAGCAACGCCCCTTTTGCCGCTTAGGTAGGACAAACCGATAGAGAACGCACGTAGCAACCAGCAACAGAACCAGCGATATGACCGACTTTGCAGCCATTAAACTTTCCCAAAACGATGTCCCAGGCGCACGGTTTACTGGTCGCACTGTCGAAGAACACACCAACCTTCAGCTCAAACGATGGCTTGAGTGTCGAGGGCTTAAAAAGACTGGAAAACGGGCCGAGTCCATCGAACGGTAAGCTTTGGTTTTTTTTTTTTTTCTGTGCGGCGGTCATGCCGTCGTCGGCCGTTTTTTTTTGTTTGTAATCACCGTCCAGGGATCGGTATATGTTTAATGTTTGTCTCATTTGAACTGTTTTTGAGTAGGCTATCCTGGTAGCAGGGTATCATGTTAGCGCCTGCTACCATGATAGCCTATATGCTATCATGGTAGCAGGCGCTTCATTACTAACATGTTGGCCACCAAAATAATCTTACCTGTTCACTACTTGATGTCGCTGGAATTGTGTCAGGATGTTCTTCGGTTGTGCCCTTTCCTCCGACAAAATGCTTGCTACATATGTAGGCCGACCGCACCGATGGACCCAACGCACACATTTCTCCTTGGCACTCTTGAATTTCGGGAAAAGTAATGAAGAAAACATCCTTCATATGCGGCCGATCAGCGTACCTCGAGTCGCTGTTGCACGTCCCATAGCAACAATGTTTATAAACCATGGTCTTAGATTTTGGAAAAAGCAGTCTTTTAAACGAGTAAAACCAAGGCTAACGCACGTCTCTTCCACAGCAAAACAGTGGCGGGTTTGGGAGTTTGTCCTACTGCGTACCACGTGATGTGACGTCATCGTGATGTTACGTTTCTAAAAATAGCTCGCTCGCGGTACCCCATTAGAGACTCACACTACTACTGCAACTTGAGATCAGAGAGGCTCATGTAACTACTAACACAGCTGCTGAAACTGACACTTCAAAGACTGGAACAGTTACTGGATTTGTTCACAAAGTCACTGTGAGATCTGGAATACAGCAAAAGCTACATTGTCTGCCTTTTGCCATGTCCCAGGAGCTGCAGAGACTAGAAAAAGATAGTGTCATTGAACACATCACCTCCTCTCCATGGGTTTCACCCATAGTAGTGGTGCACCGCAAGTCGGGTCGGATCAGGATGTGTCCATATCTATGTGAGCCCAACAAAGCTGTGGTTGTTGACAGTCATCCACTGCCACATATTGAGGAGGTGTTTCATGAAACACAAGGAGCACGTATATTCTCATATATTGACCTGCAAAATGCATATCATCAGGTACCTCTGCACCCTGAGAACCGAGATCTTACTGGTTTTATCACTCGTGATGGATTTTTTTGGTTGACTAAGGTTCCCTCTGGTCTCGCGTCAGTCCCGAGTGCATTCCAGAGGATGACGTCACAGATTCTGGTAGGGTTGGATGGTGTACAGTGTTACTTAGATGATATTATTGTGCATGCTGATACTCCTGTGCTGCATGAGACACGACTCAAGGCTGTACTGCACCGACTGAACAGCAGTGGACTGAAATTAAATATGGAGAAGTGCCTGTTCAGAAAAAAAAATGAACCTTCGTTTTTGAATTGAATTGAAAGCCTTTATTGTCATTGTACACAGTACAATGAGATTTGGAGAGCAGCTCCATAAAAGTGCATACATAAATAACGCATACATACATATACAATACATTAATGCAAATCTGGATGAAGGTTGAGTATGGTGACGGCTTTGGGGAAGAAGCTATCCCTGAGTCTGTTTGTTCTAGTCCGTATTGACCTGAGGCGCCTGCCTGAGGGCAACAGGTTAAAGAGATGGGAGCCGGGGTGAGTGGTATCCCTCAGGATGTTTCTGGCCCTGCTGAGACAACGGGAGTTGTAGATGTCAATCAAAGAGGGCAGAGGGCAGCCGATCATTTTTTGTGCAGTGTTTGTCACCCTCTGCAGGCTTTCTTCCGTCTGAAGTCCAGGATGAGTTTCTTGGTCTTGTTGATATTTAGTGCCAGATTGTTTGATGCACACCACTCACTAAGTTTCAGGACCTCATCTCTGTAGGCCGCCTCGTTTCCCCCTGCAATCAGCCCCACCACCGTTGTGTCATCAGCAAACTTGACGATGACGTTCTCTGGGTGGACGGGACTGCAGTCGAATGTGTAGAGGGAGTAGAGTATTGGGCTCAGCACGCAGCCCTGTGGAGAGCCAGTGCTGAGAGTGCGGGAAGAAGAGAGGTCAGGACCCAGTTTCACCTCCTGCGGTCGGTTGACCAAAAAGTTCTTTATCCAGGAGCAGGTGGGTGAAGGGACCCCCAGGTTGGTTAGCTTGGGGATCAGAATGTCCGGTATTATTGTGTTAAAGGCTGAGCTGAAGTCAATGAAGAGCATCCTGACGTAGTTCCCCTGTTGCTCCAGGTGCCTCGGCGCTGAGTGAAGAGCGATGGCTATGGCGTCTTCGGTGGATCTATTAGTCCGGTATGCAAACTGGTGCGGATCCAGGGTGGGGGGGAGACAGGCTTTGATGTGTCTCAAAACCAATTTCTCTAAGCATTTGGTAATGACTGGGGTGAGTGCTATGGGACGGAAATCATTGAGGCTGGTCGTGGATGGCTTTTTAGGGATCGGGATGATTATAGCAGACTTCAAGCAGGGAGGAATGACAGCTTGTTCCAGAGATAGGTTGAAAATATCTGTGAATACCTGTGACAGCTGCCAAGCACATGCCTTGAGCACCTTCCCAGGTACTCCATCTGGACCTGCAGCCTTCCTGGGATTCACTGCACAGAGCACCCTCCACACGTCCTGTGCCTCAAGAGTAAGTGGGGGGGAGGAGGAGGAGTGCTGGGAGGCTGGTAGGGGTTGTGATGGTTGTTGGAGTGATGTGGCTGGATGCTGTGTTTGAGACTCAAAGCGGGCAAAGAAGCTGTTCAGCTCCTCAGCCAATCCCGCGAGTTCCCAAGTGTCACAGCACAGCCTCTGTAATTGGTGATGGTCTGTATACCCCGCCACACTTGCCTGGGATTGTTGAGATGTTCCTCTATCCTCCTCTTATATTCGTCTTTGGCAGTCCTAATGCCTCTCTTCAGGTTGGCACGAGCGACGCTGTACGATGTTCTGTCGCCTGACCTGAAGGCTGAGTCACGAGCCCGGAGGAGCATGCGGACCTGGCGCGTCATCCAGGGTTTCTGGTTTGGGAACGCCCAGATGCTCTTTTCCACAGTGACATTTCCAATACAGTACTTGATGTAAGACAGTACTGCATCTGTGAATATTTCCATGTCTTCGTGGTAAAAGGCTTCCCACTGTGTGTTATCGAAGCAGTCCTGTAGTCGGGGGGCCGCATTGTTTCTGTTTCAGGCATCTGCTCCAACACAGATCATGTTACTGGTATATCAGAGGCTCCTCCCACTTGTGATACCACAGCTCTACAGTCCTTCCTGGGCTTCACGGGGTGGTATTCAAAGTTCATCCCCTGCTATGCCTCTGTTGTGGAACCTCTTCGTGCTCTGCTGAGAATAAATACAGCATTCAAATTAACTGATGCTGTTCAGGAGGCTTTTTCTCACCTCAAGGAACTGATTGCTACAAGCCCAGCGCTTACACTGTTCGATCCCACTCTCTCTACGCTCCTCACTACAGATGCCAGTGACTACGGCATTGGTGCAACGCTCACCCAGTTACACCGTGATACTAAAAAGACTTGCATTCGCATCCAGGTCCCTTACTGACCGTGAAAGGAAATACTCTGTCATGGAGAAAGAGGCTCTGGCTTGTGTACGGTCGGCTGAACGTTGGCACACTTACCTTTGGGGAAGACACTTCGCCCTGCCCACAAACCATAGCCCGCTTACCTCCTGGCGGTCCACCAAAGGTTTTGGAAAAGCAGGTATGAGGATTTCGAGGGGATCTGCTCGTCTCATTTGCTTTAACTACACTGTGAAATACAAGCCAGGTTTTGATAACGTCATTGCAGACAGTTTCTCATGCATGCCCTTGCTGTCATCTGACCTACAAGAGCAGAATGAGGACATCATAGCAATGGTGTCTGTGGACCTGGCAGTCGTTACTACAGAGCAGCTACATACTGCCTGCCAAGATTTCCCAGTGCTACAGCAGATCATGACTTATCAAAGGAGTGGTTGGCCACTTACAGCTAAAGGCCACAATTCTGCTGTTCTGCCCTTTTACCGTGTACAGACGGAGCTGCCTGAAGACCGAAGTTGTAATCTTTGGGCCAGAGTCCTCAAAAAATAAACTTCTTAACCAATCACTTAATCTGGATGGCATTAACTTGGCCTCTGGTAATAAAGTAAAAAACCTTGGTGTTATTTTTGACCAAGACATGTCATTTAAATCCCATATTAAACAGGTTTCCAGAGTTTCCTTTTTGCACCTCCTGAATATCGCCAAAATTAGAAACATTCTGTCCAGGAGTGATGCTAAAAAACTAGTCCATGCATTTGTTACTTCAAGGCTGGATTATTGTAATTCTTTACTATCAGGAAGTCCACAAAATGCAGTTCAAAGTCTTCAGCTGATCCAAAATGCTGCAGCAAGAGTTCTGATGAAAATCAACAAGAGGGATCATATTTCTCCAATTTTAGCTTCCCTTCATTGGCTTCCTGTTAAATCAAGAATAGAATTTAAAATTCTTCTTCTAACGTATAAAGCCCTTAATAATCAAGCTCCATCATATATCAGAGCTCTGATTACCCCGTATGTTCCTAACAGAGCACTTTGCTCTCAGACTGCAGGTCTGCTGGTGGTTCCTAGAGTCTCTAAAAGTAGAATGGGAGGCAGATCCTTTAGCTATCAGGCTCCTCTCCTGTGGAACCAACTCCCAGTTTTGGTCCGTGAAGCAGACACCCTGTCTACTTTTAAGACTAATCTTAAAACTTTCCTTTTTGACAAAGCTTATAACTACAGTGGCTCATGTTACTCTGAGCTACCTTTTATAATTTTGCTGCTATAGGCTTAGGCTGCTGGAGGACATCGGGGTCTATTTTTCTCACTCTACTGATTTCTACTGTTCTCCAGATTTGCATTGCATTACATTGAAATGACTGTTGTCATTTCAGCTTTTAAATTTTGTTCTCTCTCTTTTTTCTTCATAGTAGGTACACCTGGTCTGACGTTCTGTTGACTGTGACATCATCCAGGGAGGACAGATCACCGCTATTACCATCTAATGTAGAACAGATTACTAGATCACTGAATACAACACCCCCTCCCCCCCGGTGGGTGAAGTTGATGCTGACTTCCTCAATGGACTAAATAACTTCTTTGGGAGGTTTGAGGCACTAAACAGCACACCAGCAGTGAAAGCTTTCCCCCATCAGGATGAGGAGGTGCTCTGCCTTGACACCGCCGACGTGTGGAAGACTCTGAGGAGAGTGAACCCGCGGAAGGCCCCAGGCCCCGACAACATACCTGGGCAGGTGCTCAAGGAGTGTGCAGGTCAGCTGGCTGGTGTCCTCACAGACATTTTTAACACCTCATTGGACCAAGCCATAGTGCCAGCATGCTTCAAGTCTGCCTCCATCATTCCGGTGCCAAAGAAACCTCAAGTCACCTGTTTCAACGACTACCGGCCTGTTGCACTGACTCCCATCATGATGAAGTGCTTTGAAAGGCTGGTAAAGGAACACATCGTCTCCAGTCTCCCCCCAACACTCGACCCGTTCCAGTTTGCCTACCGACGGAACCGCTCCACTGAGGACACCATCTCCTCTGCTCTTCACCTGAGCCTGGCACACCTGGAGGAGAAGAACACGCACGTGCGGATGCTGTTCCTGGACTTCAGTTCAGCGTTCAACACCATCATCCCACAACATCTGGTGGCAAAACTGGAGCATCTGGGCTTCAACACACCCCTACGAAACTGGCTGCTAGACTTCCTCACCAACAGACCTCAGTCAGTCCGGGTCGGACAGAACACCTCTGATGTCATCACCCTCAGCACGGGCTCCCCTCAGGGCTGCGTCCTGAGCCCCCTGCTGTTCACCCTGATGACACACGACTGCGTCCCCAGGTTCACCACTGTTGTGCCATGTCAGGACGTGACAGACTGCATTTCCCATGATGCATGGTGGTCAAAATGGCCACCAACTCCCATCATGCAACGCGGCCCAAAATGGCCGGCGCCCTAGCAACCGATAACGTTGCTAGGGTAAAGTTGATAAAACTCGTTTGCACCTAGCAATCGATCTTCTTCCCTGGCGCCCTGCCAACCGAGAAGACACACACACAGCTGTTTCCGTTGGGGTAATCCCACGCCACGTGCTCGAGTTTCTCGCTGGACCGAGATTTTTTCGAAGCAAAACCATTCCCTGTGCAGACAGGAGGTCGACTCAAAAAGGTACCTTTAATTCCCTCTGATCAAATACTGGAAGCCGCCTTATCTCCCAGTGATCGAGAGAGGACGACGCGTTGTTTGGCCCAACAAGCGTCTAGGAGCCCAGAGAGAGCGAGAAAGACGAAGGAACTCTCTCAGTCTGGTCCCCGCTGCAGCCTGCGGACCCTGCGGTCGTCAAGACGCGTTCAGGACGTCGCGTGATCCGGAGCGCTCCGGACCGAAGCCGGGACTTTCACTCCGGACCACCTCAAAGTAACGGGGTTCTCCCCTTTTATTTCTGTCTCACCAACAGGGTGTTTAGAAGTGCCTGGGCAGACGTAGAAATTTGTAGGCTTAGGTTAATGCTTTTATTCCACGACGAAGTTGGAATTATTTTTCTGAATATTTTCTTTGTATGTGCATGCATTTTACATTTGATTTTGCTGTGTTGATTGTGGTTTATCTATAACCCCGCCGTGGGTCACTGTTTCAGTTCTTTTCATCTTCCTCCATGTTTTTCCCCCTTCTCTTTTGCTTCTCCTTATCAGAGAATTTGATCGCTTTGTTTGAATCTTAGTTCGCGGTTTCTCTTTGAACCAGAGCGTAAACCACTCCCTCTCGGAGCGAGGTACTACCCCATCAGCGTAAGCGTGGTTACGTCATCAGAACCTCCCCTCACGCTTCACGTAAATTGATAGACCATACGTCATCGTAGCGGCCATCTTGGGAGGGTGTCGGATGACTGGGCTGTAGCTTAGCTGATAGCTTTGTAAGGCATCAAAGCGTCCGGTAGGACTCCCACAGCTGCTCTGTCTGTCAATGCTATGTCAAATGCCGATGTTCTGAATGTGGTTTAAACAACCGTGAGCTGAACTAAGAGTTGCAACCGCTCATTTTAATCCATTTGTTTTTCTTTCCTTTCGTTTTGTTTGTTTTGTTTATTCTTTTATCTCCATATATATTTTGCGTGTTAGTTAGTAGTGAGTAAGATTTCCAAAGTCGTTGAATCAGAGAATTACTGTAACAGGGAATTGCTTTTGGTTCAATAAAACACCACTGCGGAATAGACATTGTTTTGTGTTCAATCCAATTCATAGTTGTATGGTTATTCAGAAATCAGAGCTAACCTCCTTTGGAGTTAACATCTGACATTAATACAGAGACAATATCATTGGATGGTGATAGACGAATAAGGATTTAAACTCTAATCGCAGTTACATTGGGGTTCTCATAGCCTGCCGGATAAACCTCGTCGGTCACAAGTCCGACCAGATCATTTATCCCAGCATAAATGAGTTCATAACAGCAAATTAACTAATGCATTAATGGTATAAATACTTACAAGCTTATAGCTAACATCACCACCATTTGAACTATATTTTGTTGTAGCGGAATTTTGAGTTGAATGATTTATTATTTAAATTATAATGCCAAATTATAATTAATAATAATAATAAGCATATTCAACCAACTTCTGGCATAACACCACCAATCACATCGTGAAGTTTGCAGACGACACAACGGTGGTGGGCCTGATCAGAGACGACAACGACCAGGACTACAGAGAGGAGGTGGAGCAGCTGGTGGGCTGGTGCAGAGACAACAGCCTGATCCTGAACGTGGAGAAGACGAAGGAGATCATCGTTGACTTCAGGAAAAACCGGCCTCACCAGGCTCCACTGCTCATCAACAACTCAGCGGTGGAGGTGGTCAGCAGCACCAAGTTCCTGGGGGTGCACATCACGGACAACCTCACCTGGACTGTGAACACCACGTCACTGGTGAAGAGGGTACAGAAACGACTGTACTTTCTGCGGAGGATGAGGAGAGCCCGCCTGCCCCCGCCCATCCTCACGACCTTCTATAGAAGCACCATAGAGAGTATTCTGACCAGCTGTCTCTCTGTGTGGTGTGGAGGCTGCAGTGCCTCCGACTGGAAGAACGTGAGGAGAGTGGTGAGGACAGCAGAAGGGATCATCGGGGCTCCTCTTCCCTCCATAAAAGACATTTCATCGCAGCGCTGTGTGTCTCGAGCCCGTAACATCATCAGGGACCCCTCACACCCCCACCACAGACTATTCTCCCTGCTGCCCTCTGGAAAGAGGTTTCGCAGCATCCGCTGCAGGTCCACTAGGTTCTGTAAAAGCTTTTTCCCTGCTGCCATCAGACTGTTGAACTGCTGAACTGCTAAAGTATAAAAACGGACTGTGTACCACATTCGATTCGCTGATTTGCACATTTGCACACTTGCACATTGTATTAAATTGCTGCTGCACCTTAGCGGGAAACGCACTGCAAAACTGTGTACAATGCAACTGTCTACTTTTTAAATCACTGCTGCACCTTACTGAATATTTGTTTACATTTGTTTTACACTGTTTACATTTCAACTGCCTACTGTTCACTGCTGCACTTTATCCGGAAGTCAATTGAAACTTATCCTGTAAGTGACTGCGATTTATCACTGCACTTTATCCTGTACTGTAATTCACCGCAAGGTATCCTGTAGAGTTACTGCAATCTTTCTGAGCTGTGTGAAAACGAAATTTCGTTCTGTATGCACTCTGTGTATACAAAATGACAATAAAGAAAGTCTAAGTCTAAGTCTAAGTCTAAGTCTAAGTCTAGATCAATGTGTGCTTCTGTGCTTTTTGTCTCTCTTGTTGTGTCTCTGCTCTGTCTTCTGTAACGCCCAGTCGGTCGAGGCAGATGACCGTTCATACTGAGCCCGGTTCTGCCGGAGGTTTTTCCTTCCCGTTAATGGGTGTTTTTTCTTTCCACTGTCGCTTCATGCTTGCTCAGTATGAGGGATTGCTGCAAAGCCATGAACAATGCAGACGACTCTCCCTGTGGCTCTACGCTTCTCCAGGAGTGAATGCTGCTTGTCGGGACTTTGAAGCAATCAACTGGTTTTCTTATATAGGAACATTTTTGACCAATCTGTACAATCTGACCCAATCTGTATAATATGATTGAATTTAACTTTGTAAAGTGCCTTGAGATGACATGTTAGAGGTACCCACCGAGTTGTGATTTCCCAGACTCATACGGCATGCCCACGACACTCACCAAGGCATAGTGAGGACGAAACAAAGACTTAGGGAGCTCTATTGGTGGCCTGGTATGGATTCTGATTTTGAAGTTGCCATTAAGTCATGCACCACCTGCTCCCGGCATGACAAAAGTGCCATACTCACAGTTCCCCTACTGCAACCGCTGCCCCTTCTCAATGCAGCCTAGGTGAAACTTGCCATGGATATTGTGGGCCCGTTCCACTCCGCTCCACCTGACTGTTACAGTAAATGCTCGGAAGTGGCATTTACATCAGATGTTACATCCGCTACTGGACTGCATTCTAGTCTGCTGTTTTCAGGTGAAGGCAGCCTCCTTGAACTTGTAACTGATAACGGCCCTTCATCTGTGTCTGCTGAGTTTGAGGCCTTCTTAGCAGTGGAAGATGGAAAAGTAACCAGATGAGCCAATCAGAAGAAATCTGAAGCTGTTCCCAATCAGGAAGAAATACATGATGGAGGGCGTTAAAGCCACCATATCGGTTGACAGACTTTATATTAATGGACAGTTGTTCAGGGATCAGAAGATCACCCCTTGGCTTTATTAGTTACACCACAGGTGGACTTAAAGCATGTTTCAATGACTTAAAAAAAATAAAAATAAAAATAAAAAAGACGCACAGATCGGTACACGGTGATAAATGAAATACACGCACAGCTCAAGAGCACGTTGGTATGGTTAGTGTTCACGGTTGGGTACAGAAGGCACGGGCTATGGTTTATCCCTTTTCACACTCTCTTACTCTTTGCACTTTTTTATTTTTTTGTGTATTTCTATCTTATTTGTCTGCTTCTTTCCTGATCATCAGCCAATCACAAGCACATCATAAGATGCTACCTGGGTCTACGTATGACTATTTTCTCAAGGGCATGCACCTTCTAACTTCTCACTCACATCTATGGCGAATGTAAAGTTTGTGACATGGAATGTGCATGGGGCTGGCACCAGAGAGAAAAAAATGAAGATCATTAACCAGCTTACTAGATTAAAGGCAGATGTTGTCTTATTGCAAGAAACCCACAAATCAGCTACAAATGCAAGTGAGCTTAATTCACCTGAGTTCCCTAATGTGTTTGCGGCCTGCTATAACTCTAGACAGAGAGGTGTAGCAATCTTAATCCACAAAAACGTTAGTTTTAAAATATTAGATAAAACTATAGATCCTAAAGGTAGATACATAATAATTAAAATATCTATTCATAACCAGAAGTTATGTATTGTCAGTATATATGGTCCAAATGTTGACGACCCCTCTTTTTTCCACCAATTCTTCCATGCACTTTCAAAACACGGGGATTGTTCACTAATTATAGGAGGTGACTTCAACTTTTGTTTAAATAACGATATAGACAGGTTGAATAAAACAGGGGCTCAGCGTAGTTGGCAGTCAGTAAGTGTAGTCAAACAATACATGAGTGATTTTGGTCTTTGCGATGCATGGCGTTCTCTTCATCCTATTAGTAAAGAATACACTTTTTTCTCAAATGTTCACCATTCGTATTCTCGTCTGGACTACTTTCTAATAAGCAGCTCACTGCTGTCGGTTGTTTCAGAGACGGTAATTCATCCTATTGCTATCAGTGATCACGCTCCTGTTACTCTCACCTTAATTAATAAAAAAATAACCACACAAAACAAAAGCTGGAGATTTAATACATCACTGCTTAAAGATGAAGAATTTATAAAATTCATCAAAGAACAGTGGGCTTCATACTTAGAATACAATGATCAACCAGGTACATCGGCATTGATATTGTGGGAAGCTGGGAAAGCAGTGATGAGAGGTAAAATAATTTCTTTCTCATCTCATAAAAAGAAAAAAGAAAACAAAAAGATTCAGGAATTAGAAGAAAAACTTCAGTTACTAGAATTATCTCAAGAAGAAGGAAAGTTAGGTAAAATCCGTGATGTAAAATTAGAACTAAACCACTATATTGAAAAGCAAAATAGATTTCTAATACAAAGACTCCGAATAGAAAATTTTGAACATGGCAATAAGTCAGGAAGCTTCCTAGCTAATCAGCTTAAAATAAATAAGGAGAAAACTACTATATTTGCAGTTACAGATTCATCTGGTAATACAGTAAGTGAACCAGAGTGTATAAATAATACCTTCCGCGATTTCTACAAATCTTTATACACACCACAGATAAATCCATCAGAGAAGGATATTAAGCAATTTCTGGATAAAATTACACTTCCTAAATTATCAGACAGCCAAAGAATGACACTGGATTCCCCGCTGACAACAGCTGAAACCCAGGAAGCTCTTAAAAGCATGCCTAATAAAAAGGCTCCAGGTCCAGATGGATTCCCTACTGAGTTTTACAAAGAGTTCTGGAATATTCTAGCCCCAACGTTCCACAGAATGTTGCAGGAAATACAGGAAAAAGGTAGATTTCCAGCTAATATGAACTCTGCCACCATCAGCCTTCTGCTCAAGCCAGACAAAGATCCTGTGTTGCCCACTAGTTATCGTCCCATATCCTTAATTAATGTGGATATTAAGATAATCTGTAAAGCTTTTGCAAAAAGATTAGACAAAGTAACTCCTCTCACAATACATCAAGATCAAACTGGTTTCATCAGAGGAAGGCAGTCATCCACAAATACACGCCGATTACTTAATTTAATTGATTATTCCTACAGTAAGAACATTAAAACCAATATATTGTCTTTAGACGCTGATATATTAAAGAATTATTTTTGCTCTTTAACAATGTATTATGGGAAAACCTGCTAAATGAGAAGACTGGTCAGTTAAATAAGAGAGAGGACTGGCCAGTTCACACATTGATTATTGCTGTTGTGGTGTTCGCACCTGAGTTCACATGAAACTAAGAACCACATGTGTTATTGTGTTATAATTTGTTTTAACTTGTGGTGGGAACTTATGACAATGTGTTGTGGGAAAGACTGATTCTGTATTCCTTATTTTGTTTATATTTGCTGTATTCTGAGTGCACTCATATTATTTTGCTTCGCACACTGCTGAGATGCTGGGAACGGGTCCTGTTTGGGAAATATGTTTTGGGAGGCAGGGCAGCTGTGGAGGGAGAGATGGCCACTCTCGCTCCACACCTGACTCTTTGTTTACAAGTATATAAAGAGGAGACTGCCCTTAGCCCAGTGAGTCTGCCGTGAGTTCGTGTGTGGACACCGGCATCGTGAACGCTGATCTTAACCTAGGACTGAGGGCTCCCAGTTCGTGTCAATGGTAAGGGCTGATTCTGAGAATCTGTTGAGCGTCATGTCTGTTTGAAAGCTTGTTGCTTTAATGCTTGCTACTTTGCCTGTGTGAAGAGCTAGTTGTTTTGATGTGCTGTATTCTGTGGGGAATAATAATAAATGTGTGCCTTATATTCTAACAGAAACAGTGTTTGAGTCCTTATTTGTGTTTGCCGATCTCTCCCGATCCTGAGTAAAATTTCATAAAACATTTTGGCGTTGTCGGCAGGATTGGAGGAGAGACTACAATACACAAATATGTTTAGAAATATGTTTAAAAGGAGAAATAAGAACTCTGATGAGAAAATTCAGAGGGAAGAGGTAGTTCCCGGATGGGAGTTTCCTCATTCTAAGCAGATAGCGCTGTGTTTGCGCGATGGTGGGGGCAGACCGGAGCCGTGGAGCGGCCCGCTGGAGGCAGCGGGACCCGAAGAATTATTGAAAGTGTTGCAGAAAATTGAGGTGCAAAAAAAGGCTCCGGTGGACGGATTACAGAGGCGCTTGTGGATCTGTGCTACGGCGTGGAAAATGCAGTATGAAGCTGGCCAACAATTAAAATCTCAGCAGTTAAAAGACAGACAGGCAATGACTGAGCTGCAGTCTGCTGAGTCGCTGTACCGGCAGCATGTGCAAATGCTGACTTATCAGCTGGAACAGATGACCAGTGTTGCAGAAAAAGCTGTGGCCCAGGTGTCTGTGTTAACAAGGAAAAAACAGGGGAAAAAACCCCGCCGTTTTCCTCTGAAAAAAGTCCGTTCGTTTGTAGCTGGATTGGGGTCTGGGTGGGATCCCGAGAGCTGGGACGGTAATATGTGGGACGATGAGGAGGACAGTGATTCTGGAGGTCCTCCAGATCCACGTCCTTTCCCTCCATTGGGGGTTAAACCCGTCGTCCGAAGGAGGAGAGAGCAGCAGCATATACCTGCAGCCTTCCGGCAGCGGATAGATGCTCAAGGTAATGATGTACTTGATGCTGCGGGACAACCTGTTATGGAATGGGTGGAACAGCCGCAGCCGCCGGCGGTGTCACGGACCATAACAGAAGATTACTCGCAGGATGAAGTTGCTCATATCACTAAAAAATTAAAGCAGCATCCGGGCGAACCCACTGATCTATGGGTGGCTCGACTGCTGGATGAAGGTGCAGAACAGATTGAAATAGATCACGGAGATGGCATGGCATTTTGTGGTCTGAGCACTGATGGGAATGTAAATGCTAATTATAGGCAAGAAGCGAGAAATTTGGGGGATCAGGCGAGATCATTGTTTGACGTGTGGTCTGAGGCAGTACGAGCAACATGTCCCAATGTATCTGATTGGCCCGAAATCTCTGGACCATGGTTAACATTAAAGGAGTGTGTGCAGAGGCTGACGAGGCTGTGTGTGCGTGATCTGTTACCAGTGGGGATGGTGGCTGGATATCAGCAAGGAGCTGTTCCGAAGGTGGTGAGAGATCAGTTGATCAAAACTGCCCCACAGCATTATCGGGCAGCTATGCTTACTGTGATGCTGGGAGCTCCAGATGCCCCGATGGAAACCATTAAGGCTCGAATCATGGAGCTGGGGAATCTGGGAGAATGGGGCGAGCAGGAGGAATGCAGACCACGAGTTCAACAAACTCCGGTCCGCAGGCTGCAAAGGGAGCGGGGGAGAAATGAACAGGGTCCACCACGTAACATGTTGTGGAGGGCGCTGATTAATGCTGGGGTGCCTGCTTCAGAGATACATGCATTACCTACTGATGAGTTGAGACAGATGTATCAAAGAAGAGGCTTAAAAGTTAACTGTGTAGGATTTGGTGCTGAGCTGGACCCATTAAATTCTTTGATTCAGCTGTTGCGAGAGGCGATTCATCCCACACCATCGGCTCAACCTGCTGAAGAATCTGAGTCTGTTGTGGGCAGAAAACCTGCTAAGGTGGTTGAGACTGAGGTGTCAGAGTCTGAGGAATCCTCGGGCAAAGATGTGAAAGTAAGGAGAGTGAAAAAAAGGAAAAGAAAGAACAAAGATAGAAGGAGGAGCAACATGTACCCTGATCTGACGGATCTGATGGAGTTTAACTAGGATTGTGCAGCATGGAAATTCGTGGGAGGACAGATTGAAGTTTTTATGTTTGTATGTTGTTGTTTTTTTTTCCGCGCAGGAGAGCGTTCTGCGTGCAAACAACAGCTGGTCAAGGCAGTTATATTGAAAAAAAATGTGTCTGATAATCATGACTTAACAGATTGGAAGCCTAAATTGATGCAAGCAGTGGCCCAATTGAATAAGAGGCCAATTGCTCCAGGGGCAGACTTACTGTCTCTGCATTTGACAAACTGAGAAACCGCTCAGGATTATATGTGTGTATAAGAGAGTAAAAATAAATGAACAATCAAACTTGTGATTTTATCTGAATGGAAAATGTATTAATGTATATGTGAATGCTTAATAAAGGAGTTAAAAATATTTCAGCATTATTGACTAGAATTTATCATTTTATAGCACAAGGATGTGGTCATTCCAATTTTGAAAAGTGTCTGAAAAAGAAAATTTTATGTGGGAAGAAGCACAGCAAAGAGCATTAGATTTGGCTAAGAAAGTCATACAACAAGCTGTGTCAAAGGGAAAGATGATGTCCGGGCCTGTACAGTTGCAGGCCTCAGCTGTTAATGACAATACAAGCTGAAGTGATTGATGGGGATTATCAAGGAGAAAATCCCTGGTAATTGAGAAAGAAGAAAAACTAGCACAACTGCTAGTGAAACCCTGTGAAATGACAGAGGTTCAAGGGGTGGCTGCCCCCACTAACATCACTGTAAGAGGAACAGGGGGGTTTGGCTCGACAGATAAACCAGGAGCCAAAGTTTGGGTGAGACAAGAAAATGGTCCACCTAGACCAGCTGAAATCATTGCACAAGGCAGTGATGCAACAGTGTCAGTATTTTACTCAGGAAAAAAAAAATGGATAAATGTTATGTAAGAGAAAACTAATCAAATTCTTTTGTCTTATAGCAGTACTAATTTTGATTTCAGATCCATGTTTCGGTGGGATCTGCTGATTGGACGACCCGAGGGACAGCGCGATGGCAGACGTCCCAAACCGTGGGAGGCACCACAGGGCTGGTGCAGGATTTGGGACCATCATCCTCCGTGTCCTCGCTGCCATGGTCCTGCTGGCACACCTCTGTTGAGCAGAAGCACCGGGCCGGATCCTGAAAGAAGTGGTTCAGCCGTATCAACTGTGATGGCAGGACAGCATGCGTGACGGAATCCAGGATGACGACACATGCTCTCGATGGCACGTATGCGTAATAAGCAACATTACCAGCTCATGCCCCATATATTCTTGTGATGGATGTTTTGAAGAAAGAAACATACCGGTGATCTCCAAGGGATGTACCGTTAAAGTGGTTTCAAGGAGAGGTTTGTGCCAATATGAATCATTTGCAGAACGAGCGTGTGAGGACGACGACACAAAGGAGCTGACCCCGAACTTGACCTCATCGGAGGTTTGGATTACTAATCGGATTGCCTTTGCTTTTTCAATATATGTACTGCCGAACTCTACTAAGAACACACACACACAAATTGCACCTGGTGCACACACTTGTCAACAAATGGCACAATCGACGATAACAATTAAAGTTCACTGGAAAGTTTTTTTTTGTTTTTTTTTCTCCTCTGCCAACATGCACTAGGGCGAAACGTGCATGGTGGGACACTTTGCTTGGTGGAACAGGTACTGTGTTAAGTGTTTCCAACACTTTTGACAATAAAGTAACAAGAACTATGTTATTAAACACTGGACAGCATGCATCAAGAGCTGTTCATCAGGTTGGATTATGGATGCCTACTGTTGTAACATCACAGGAGGAAACTGCAAAGATCTTCCTTAAAGAACTGAACTGGCAAATAAAGATGTGGAACACGACAGCAGAAGTGTTTACGAACATTTCTATAGCTTTGAACTGGACGGTATGTAACGTACAAATGATGCACGCTCACATGCAACAAGAACGATTCAAGCGTGTGGTTATTATCGGAAATTTCCAGGAATGGAGACAACTATGGAACATTAGTAGTAAAAGTTGGTTACAACTAGAACCGCAGAAGACCTATTGTAATGCTACTATGTGTGAAGGACATTGGACACAATATGATGTTACCGATAGTACTACTGTCTGTCATTATTATATATTGCCCGTAGTGACTGTACAGGGGTATTGGTTTTTGAAACTGGATGGTGATTGGTTTGGCCCACAGACAAACTACACCTATGAACCTGGATCTATGCGAGACTGCTGATAAAGGGATGGTATGTATGCTACAACAAGGACATCTTAACCCATGTTTAACTGGAGACGAGGTGTTATGTGATTGGACTCATGAACCAGCTAGAGAAACAATAAAGAGTCATCCTCAATTACCTCAGGTGCCTTTCGTTGGGTGTTTTGATGTATACATCTGAAGTTGGAATAACGTGACCTATCAATTAACCAATTTCACTATCTCCCTGGATTGGTTCAAATGCGCATTGAATCAGTCTACGGAACTAAATCGCTTAATTGAATCACACAGGTCCAACATTTCCAGCTTAAAGGTGTCTACATTTATGGCCCAAGGACAGGTTCTGCATGCGGCTAAGTTAATGGTGCAATCATCTGCACATCATTGGTGGGACATTTTTAATGGAATGTCTTTTACTGCTCGAAACTATGTAGTACCTCCCTTGCTTTTGCTCATTATTGTTATTATAGTGTTAACCTTATGTAATGTTTGCACCTGTATAATCAAAAGTGGTTTTGGGACGGAAAGAATAACTTTAAAATAGACCTTGGGGACAGTTTTTCTAAAATTAGGTTTTCCCAAAATTAGGATTGTCAAAGACCAAGGGGTGGAGTGATATATTAAAGAATTATTTTTGCTCTTTAACAATGTATTATGGGAAAACCTGCTAAATGAGAAGACTGGTCAGTTAAATAAGAGAGAGGACTGGCCAGTTCACACATTGATTATTGCTGTTGTGGTGTTCGCACCTGAGTTCACATGAAACTAAGAACCACATGTGTTATTGTGTTATAATTTGTTTTAACTTGTGGTGGGAACTTATGACAATGTGTTGTGGGAAAGACTGATTCTGTATTCCTTATTTTGTTTATATTTGCTGTATTCTGAGTGCACTCATATTATTTTGCTTCGCACACTGCTGAGATGCTGGGAACGGGTCCTGTTTGGGAAATATGTTTTGGGAGGCAGGGCAGCTGTGGAAGGAGAAATGGCCACTCTCGCTCCACACCTGACTCTTTGTTTACAAGTATATAAAGAGGAGACTGCCCTTAGCCCAGTGAGTCTGCCGTGAGTTCGTGTGTGGACACCGGCATCGTGAACGCTGATCTTAACCTAGGACTGAGGGCTCCCAGTTCGTGTCAATGGTAAGGGCTGATTCTGAGAATCTGTTGAGCGTCATGTCTGTTTGAAAGCTTGTTGCTTTAATGCTTGCTACTTTGCCTGTGTGAAGAGCTAGTTGTTTTGATGTGCTGTATTCTGTGGGGAATAATAATAAATGTGTGCCTTATATTCTAACAGAAACAGTGTTTGAGTCCTTATTTGTGTTTGCCGATCTCTCCCGATCCTGAATAAAATTTCATAAAACAGACGCAGAAAAAGCTTTTGATAGAGTAAATTGGAAATTTTTATTCGCTACTCTTCATAAATTCGGTTTTGGCGATTTATTCATAAATTGGTTAAAAATTCTATACAATTCTCCAACAGCCTGTGTCAGGACAAATAATCAAATATCTTCCAGTTTTTGTCTACAGAGGGGCACCAGGCAAGGATGCCCTCTTTCTCCATCACTTTTTGCCATCTTTATAGAACCTCTAGCAGCAACAATCAGACAAACAAAAGCTGTAAAAGGTATAAAACGCATGAAAATAGAGCATAAGATTAGTCTGTACGCGGATGATGTATTACTTTATCTCCAGCATTCCAATAATTCTCTTTTACAAGTAATGAGAATACTAGAATCTTTTAGTATCAGGTTACTCGTTAAACTGGTCTAAATCTACGGTACTGTCAATTAATTGCTCTCTCGAAAACTCCCTAGATTTACAAATGCAATCAGGAAATATTTAATATTTAGGTATTACTGTGTCGAATAAATTAACGGGTTTAATTAAACTTAACCATGCCCCACTTTTAAACAGGATAGAAGAGGACCTTAAAAGATGGAAATCGCTTCCAATCACACTTATGGGTAGGGTAGCTTCAATAAAAATGATGGTCCTACCTAGAATTAATTATTTATTTTCAATGGTCCCCAATAAACCATCATCTGACTGGTTTAAATCTCTAGACTCTGCCATTTCTAAATTTCTTTGGAAAGGTAAACCCCCACGTATTAGCTTAAAGACAATACAGAAGACTAAAGACAGGGGAGGATTAGATCTGCCTAACTTCCATAACTATTACTTAGCAAATAGGCTACAATACATCTCTAAATGGATAAAAAATAGTCTTCTAGATGAGCCTTGGTTAGATATAGAACAGGAAATGTGCAATAATATCATGATTTCAGATCTGCCGTTTATTAGCTCAAATATAAAACGGCATACATGCTTCAAAAATATCAACATTAGTTCTACTCTGACAGCATGGTGGGAGTTCCTTAAAATGACGAAGTCATCCCTTATCCCATGCAGTCGTACACCTATCTGGAATAACCCTGATATCCTACAAAATAATAAAATGATAAACTTTACATACTGGAAGAATAAAGGTATTAAATATCTGGAACATCTACTTGACGGAACCGAGTTCATCAATTTTGCTAAACTAAATATGCAATATGGCATTAGTAAAAATAAATTCTTGGAATATGAACAACTTAAATCTATAATTAAAAATAAATATAAGCATATTAATGGTGGTTTACAAATCCCAACTAATATATTAGAGTTCCTAGATTTAACCCCCCCCCCCAAACTACTGTCTAAATCATACAGGACACTGACTAAAATAGATGATTCGATATCTCTTCCTATAATGAAGTGGGAAAATTATTTATCAGGCACCTTTGAACAAAATTTCTGGGCTCAGACATGTCTAAGAACTTTCAAATTGACTAGAAACACCAACTTACAACTAATACAATACAAAATCCTTCACAGAGTACACTACACAGGACAAAGATTATTCAAGATGGGTCTGGCACAATCTAATATCTGTCCACACTGCATAGGCAATCATCCTGATAATTATTTTCATGCGTTATGGTTATGCACACCAGTCCAGAGGTTCTGGACACAGATATGTAAGGACTTATCAAAGTGCTTGAGCTGTAAAATTACACCTTCCCCATCAGTTTGCCTGCTCGGTAATTTTGAGGAAAGTCCGCTGAAAAAAGAAATAGTTTACATGGTTTTCACTGCTTTATGTATCACAAAGAAAACTATCCTCATGAATTGGAAAAGTAAAGAAAATCTCAGTATCAATCAGTATAGAGATCTTTTGTTGGATCATATTAATCTTGAGACAGCATCTGCATCCACATCTGATTGGTCTCTTTGGGCTCCTCTGATCAACACCATCACTTAGTGGTATAGGGGGCGGTGGGTTGCTTCCTGCAGGGCGCAGTGGCTGGATGGAGGGGTTCCTGGGACTCTGGGGGCGCTTGGAGTAGGGCGCCTGGTGGATCCGGCTCCGTGGTCTGTTGCCCCCATCTGGGAGGAGTTTGGGAGGCCTACGGGTGGCCTACAGCAGCCGCTTGCGGCGCTCTTGGGGAGCTGCGTGTTGACGGACGTGGGTTACTGACCTGGTGGCTGTGCTGCCGCTGGGTGGGGCCGGGGTGGGTCGGGGGGGTCTGGGGTCCCTGGGGCGCGCCGCCCTCGGGCGGGGGCCCCGGCGGGGCCTTGGGGGTTCCGGTTCCGGGGGGTGTTCCGCTTTTGGTGTGGGCCGGCGCGCGCCCGGGTGTCCGCCCCTGCACGGGGCCTCGGGTGCGCTGGGTGGCCTCGGGGCCCGTTGGGCTGGTAGGGGGGCATGGTCATTAACATCTCTGGGCAGATGCTCTTCTCCTTCATTGGATAGGCACTCTGCCAGTGGGGGGAGGGGGAAGGAGGGGGAGTAGGGACCTACCCAGCCTGGATGTCTACTGTCGAATGTATGGTGAGTTGTGTGAACGTTAATGTTGGGGAGGGATTAAATCTACGGGTGGGGGGGGGGCGGTGGACATTCTGGTGGGCTTGTGTCCGGCCCCCTGTCCCGGTCCTGGTCCGTGTCGTCTTCCGGTGCGGGTTTCGCTTGGGGGGTGGGGTTTGGGGTGGCTCGTGCGGGCCGTCTGGCCAGGGTCCCCCCCTCTTATTTATTTATTTATTTATTTATTATTATTATTATTATTATTATTATTATTATTATTATTTATTTAGTTAGTTTTTTTTGGGGGGGGGAAGCCAGTAGGCTTGGTGGGTGGGGGTTGAGGTGTTGGTCCTGGTGGGTGGTTGGCTGGCGGGCCCTGCGGCCTCTCCCTGGCCCCCGGGCTACGGTGGTGCCGCTGCCGAGGCCCCCTTCTCTGGGTGGGGCGTTCGGGGAGCGGGGGTGCCTATTGGAGTCAGTAGGGGAGCTGGCTCCCTGGGATAGCTTCCCAGTCATTTGCTCCCCATCCCCGGACTCCTCCCTCTGCCTGCTCCATCACGCCTCCACACATGTAGGTCCTGGGGGAGGGGGCGTTACTGGAGGTTGCCACTTTCTGGTGACGCCCCTCTCCCCAATTTTATCATGCATCTTAGACACCTTCACTTCAAACATTTTCACATCGCACACTCATGTAGGCCATGGTAGGGGGGGTGGGGGGAAGACGTCTGGGGGGGGTTTATGTTGTGTGAGCCTCACCTCGGACGGCTCCCTTCACCTCCTCTCCCACTTAGACATTGGCGGTTCTGGGCAGTCGCCCGGAGGGGGTGCGCTGACAACAGCTTCCTTCCGGAAGGGGGGTGGGCTGTGCCGTGCATCCCCTTCGGCGCTCCCAGTTTTTAAACGCACTTGAGAACAACATGCAACAACACAACATCTGAGGAGGCGTAGAGGGGATCGGGGTCTTCTGCACACCCCCGTTCTCCGATGGCGGCAAGGAGTCTGGGGCCTGGAGGAGGTGCGGGCCACTGTGTCCAGGGTCTTGGCGGGGGGCTGCGGTGCGTAGTCAGCGGCTTGCCAGGTCTGGGGCTGATGCCTCCGCTCCCCCCAGGAGGGGCAGGGATGGCAAGGGTAAGGTGGGGGAGGGAGGGGGTTTATTAGGTATTTAGTGGGTGAGGGGGGCTCTGGCTGGGTGGCTCGTGCGGGTCGTGTTGGCCCGCCCTCTCTGGGGGGCCCGGTCCGGGGGGCGTCTGGTCCGGGCCGGGGGTCGGGCACAAGCAGTCGTGTAGTCGATTTGGGGTGACCCCCCCCTTTGGTCAGGGTTGGATGCGAGTGTTATGTGGGAATGTGTGTACAGCGTTTTTTTTTTTTTAATCTGTGTGTGGTGAGTGGGGCACAAGGGAGGGATGGTGTGAATGAGTTTTCCTTTTTTTTTTTTTTTTTTTTTTTTTCCCAGGTATGGGTGTGGTCCGCTCCCTCTCCTAAAAACATCTCAAGTCTCCGCTAGGTGCGGAGCCCATCCCCCCACGTCCTGCCCTCCTCCACTTCGTTGGCGGGCGCCTTGGCCCTCTGGTGCGTTGGTTGGCTTCGGGTTTGGGGCGGGTTCCCGGGCGTGCGCCGGCCCACTCCCGGCGGCCTCTTCGCCGGGCCTGGCCCCCCGGGGGGCGGCCGGGGCCCCCGTCGCGGGGGCGGGCGCCCCTGGGGCCTCTGGCCCCCGGGGCCCATGGCCGGGACCACTCCAGCGGGGCTGGCTGCCGGCGGAGCCCACGGGCTCGTCCCCGCGGCTCTTGAGGGCGTCGGCATTGCGGTGGCTGGGGGATTTCCTGGGGGTCGTCTCTGCTCCTTCTTTGGGGGGGGGGGTTGCAGATGTCCTGTGTCGGCCCCTCCTGGGCGACCTGCTTTAGGGGCCCCTTTGGGAGTCCGGGGTTATGGGTCCCCTGACTCCTGTCTCTGTGCTCGGGGAAGGCGGGCCTTTGGTTCTCCACAACCACTATCAAGCTATTTCCTTTTGGAAAATTTTCACTAAACTAGTGCACTCTCACAAACTCCCACAGGTGCTGGGTCCCAGGTATTAAGTGTTCACTTATATACAGTAATCTTATAATTTATTTATTTATTTATTTATGTTCTTTCACTTTCTTTTTTCAAGTATCACATTACACATGTCAGCTTACATAATAATATATATGATTTAGTAATGGCATCTAGGTGTTATTGGATTGTATTTGTTGCTTTATGTCTGTTGGTTGTGCTGTTCTTTTTGCATCTCTCTTTCCAGGTGACGGAGCAGACGGAGAAGGTTTTATCATTCTCTCCCTTTTATCTCCTCTTTCTTTCACCTCTACTCTTTTTTTTTCTCTTTTCTTTCTCTTTCACTTCTTGTTCTTCCTTTACTCTCCCATTGTCATGTCCATATAATTTGAAATTCTCCTTGCAGGAATCACAATAAAGCTATTTACAAGCATAAATCAAGTGGAGCACTATGGCGAAAGCTGTTCGCTCCACTTGTAAAAGCAAAATCTGTCGAGCTCTATCTGGCATTGAGACATCAATTCCTATTGCCACATTGCTAGACAGGACACTGGGACGAAAAAAAAAAGAAATCTGAAGCTGCTGTGTCAGAAGGAAAGCAGGAAAGCTGAGAGAGGGAGACTAATTAACACAAATAGAGCTGAACAGAGACACAAAGAAACTATCAACCAAGGGTAAAAATTGAACAGAGATCTAAAAGAAATTAATTCAAGAGCACAAAAGAACAAAGAAACTAAACACAAAAGCAAGAACTAATTTGATAAGACCTTTCCAACATTTATTTGAGAGTGGCAGTTTTTACCAAGCCAAGGTAAATTGGTGACATATATGAATAACTTGAATTTATCTAAAACTATTTGAAATTTAGTGGCAATCTGTTGTCTTTGTCTGTCAATCCTTGACATATCCAATGTTTGAGTATGGGTCATTCCAGCGAGTGCTGTCAAATAAATAATTTCCCATGCAGCCAAACAGAAAACAGGATTTGACTTAATTATGATCACCAACACACAGTAGAATGTTTTAACCTTCACTCTTTGTGACGTTGAATATGTGCTAAACTATTGAGTTTTACAGCTGTTATTGTAAAAAAAAATGAAATGTGATTAGCATTTTTCTTTGTTGTGAAGGTCATCTGTTTAACCAATTGTACCACTCTGTGCAATACTTTAGTAATAAGGAGCCACTTGATAGGCCAGCAGTTAATAATACACCAGCTGATATTGATTTTGACATAGCAGCAGGAATGCTTTCTAAATGCTGACAGATTGCAGCTGGTTTCTAGGCTTCTGTGCCTCTGTACACAATCTTTTGTAAGTACATTCTTGTGTCATTCAAATTTTTAACCCATTACTTCATTTGTAGATAGAGTTGTTAAGATCTGTGTGATAAATGTTGCAATTCGAACTATTTAATCTGAGAAAAATGGCCACATGTTCAGTACTTCTTTTATTTATATATAAAGCTTATTCATAAGTGTTCCTTCAGAAGTTTGATATACTGTGGATCCTTTGTTAGCTATTTGGAGATTGTGAGTAAATACAATTTCAAGTACATATTTTGCTTCAGTTAACCCATTTTAGATGCTGTTGTCTTCTCCCATTAGTGTGCGAACTCTTGTCAGATAATATTTTGTGTTTATTTATTAACATTTGACTCACGGCTAGAATATGACTCCTGCTGCCAATCATTGGTTTTATTTTCTCCGATGAGTAACACAACTGAAGCAGTATGCTCTGCTTTCATGGAACTCGCTCTAACCATTTAAGCGTGCTATGTAAAGCCGTAAACTGTTCATGAAATGTAAAATAGGTAAATTGGTTGGCCCCATGCGGAGTTGCAACTAGGTCGAGCTGTCCTGTTTGATCACTTTACTCATTATCTTGTAAGCAGGAGATGAAAAAGATGACCAGCAGGCATTTGTTAATTTCCTGCAGCTGCTGTTTTGCGTTTTTCCCCTTCCCTCCATAATATGTTGACAGATAATACTATTGACAATAAATTCACATTTTTCTTTTGTAAAAAAAATTAAGGCATTGCTAGATCTCTTAAATAGAAACTATAAGTATAGGCAGTGCAGTGTATGATAAAGTTGCGATTTTCTGAATTTTACTGATGTTGGTATTTGTCTTTTTTTCCCTTGGTTTAGTGTTTCTTTGTGTCTTAGTTCAGCTTCTCTGTTTTATTTAATCTCCTTCCCTTAATTTCCCTGCTTAGCTCATTCCAAGTGACATTTTGTCAATAGGGTGCTGCTTCCATCATAATAGCAGGAAAAAAGTGTGGAAATGAAACATTAATTATGAAATGAAAATACATCATCACATTTGTTCTCTGATAAATTGTGTCTGTCTTTTGATTTGTCAACGTTCCAGTTCCATTTTGACGGCATCTATTTGAGTGGATTTATTTTGTGTAAGTCTTATTTTCTCGTGCTGTGGAATGCCGGACAAATGAGTGTGTATGTATCTTTGATCTTTAATTTTGACATCAAGGTTCCACCCAGAGGAGAGGCTTATTATCTACGTTGCTTACAGTCCACTATCACGTTTCCACAGTCAGTGATGGTTTGGGGTGCCATGTCATCTTCTGGCATTGGTCCACTGAGTTATCCGAAGTCCAAACTTAATGCAGCCGCCTACCAGGACATTTTAGATCCCTTCATGCTTCCTTCTCCTGACAATCTTTAAGGAGACACTGATTTAATTTTCCAGCTGGACTTGTTACCGGCCCACTCTGCTAAAGGTACCAAAGGTAAAAGTTCACTTGATCCACCAATGTATATCCATGTTTCCATTATTAAATTAAAATCCAGTGTGCAGGATGTGAGTTGATTATTTGGAATCCAGTGCTCAATCTGAATACAATCAATAATAGCTCCTAGCTCCTGTTCCTTGAACTTTGACGGGCTCAACAGTAAGAACTCTATCTTGGAGAGGAAAGGAGCTTCGGGTTGCTGTGCCGAATTCGGACAGGCTTTAACTCCGCCGTCATTGCATGATGGACACGCACATGGATGATGCGAGTCAGATCTAGGCCTACAGCCTTCCGAAAATGAACTACAAAGTGTGCGCTCTCATCTCTTCGGACATTTTCGTTGATTTCCGTGAGGGGGGTGTGCTGATACATCATGTCTCACAACGGATTGTGGGATACCTAAAGACTTCTTAACACCGGTAAGGGACGTCGCGGGGTTCCTAGGCAAAACTAGCGGCGGAAGGGAGCATTCAGGCTACTTTTCCTACCTCCTTACTGACTGCACAATTCAGACAGCACTTATCATGGCGACCGCTGACGCATTTCCACATTGGCTAAAGAGTCCTTGCTCTATAGGGGTATTCAGATTTAGCCAAGGTCTTGTTGGCTGGCGTCCTAGCGCTCAACAGAGCCATTTTGACAAACAACAAAAGCATCAAGAACACCAGAAACTTTACAGAGACTGCAGGCCACATACACTGGCGCCATCCTGAATCTATATATAAAAAGATTACGGTCTGAAATGAGTGACAAAAATACTGAGCTTTGTCATATAATAAAAAATTTGAGCTATAATTGTAAACAGGATCTGGTTTGTCCTATAAAGTGCCTTGAGATAACATTGGCTGTGAAATGATGCTATATAAATAACCAGAATTAAAGGGAATACTGAAAACCAATAAAGTTTCAGTATGTCATGGTGCAGTTTTGGCCTGCCTGTAAGGAACTTTCCAGCGCCTTCCTCCTTCCGCCCAGCTCCGACTCCCCTCTGCCTAATCAACTACACCTGTCGGTTCCTAATCAGCCCGAACTCGTTCCACCTGCCAGCCTCTCCATATAAACCCTCCTCAGTCAGTTCTTCCCTGCCGGATCGTCATCATCCTTCACCCAACCCTCGTCTGTCTTTCAGAGATTTCCCCACGTCTGTCAGTCAGAGCTCCCCACGCCTGTCTGCCAGAGATTGTCCCACGTCTGTCTGTCAGAGCTTCAACTCTCCCTCATCAGCCAGTCGGAAATTTTCCCACGCCTGCCTGCCTGAGTTTCCCACGTCTGGATGTCAGAGCTTTGACTCTCCCTCGTCAGCCAGTCAGAGATTTTCCCACGTCTGGCTGCCTGACTTTCCCACGTCTGCCGCCCCTGCACCTCCAAGAACTTCCTCTGCTGCACCTCTGGTTCTACTGCAGCCCCTGCGTCCAAAGAACTCTCTCTGCCATGCTGCTGGCTCGATTACCACCCCAGCGCTCCAGGAATTCTCCCGCCTGCTCAAGGGCTTCCTGTCTCTGCAGCGCAGCACCCGCAGATCTCCAGCTCTCTCCAGTCCTCCAGCTCCTGCCCTCACTATTCACATGCTCTAGCCCGGTAAAGATTCTGGTTCCCTTCCTCCACAACTCATCAACCTCCAATAAACTCTTTAAACTAAGCTCCGTGTGTGGTGTGTGTTCAGGTTCGTGACACAGAATCTGTTGTATTTTCAATTTTCAATTCAATTCAATTTCATTTATATAGAGCCAATTCATGAAACATGTCATCTCAAGGCACTTTTCAAAGTCAAATTCAATCAGATTATACAGATTGGGTCAGATTATACAGATTGGCCAAAAAAATTACTATATAAGGGAACCCAGTTGATTGCATTAAAGTTTTGACAAACAGCATTCACTGCTGAAGAAGCGTAGAGCAACAGGGGGAGTTGTCACCTGCTAATGAGCTCAACAAGATTCATTGCAGTTTTCCAAGGGATCTCATCAATTGGAGACTGTGCAGCTATATATGTCTTTGACAGAAAAAGTTAAACTGCATCATCTTTTGTGTTTTAATCTAAGTACTCTGATCTCTTCAGCTCAACATATGCTGAAATCTGGACTAAAATTGTATTTAGTGCTCTTGAAATGCTTCAGTTTCTAATTGTTTGGATTTATAAACAGTAAAAAAATGTCTTCTGATAGTTTAGTGTAAAAGAAACGATCAGTTTTATTGTACACTTGGTCTTTAGCTTTTCTCCTTTGTGTTCCAGCAGGTCTTTATTCATTTTCTGTCAGTCAGACTTCCTGCACAGTTAACCTTTGAGAATCAAACACCTCCTGCAGGACTGCGCTCTTCCCAGATTAAATGACATTTCCAAAAGCAAGGAACATTTTTACATAAAAGCCTCCAATGAATAATGATTGCTCTACTGTTTATGCATACACAAATAACATTGAAGGCTCAAAGTTCGTTTTCATTTCTTAACTGGAAAATGGTAAAATATGACTTCTGTCATGTATGCAATACTTTACTTTTCAAAAGCTGGTGTCCTGCATGTTTTAGTTGTTTCCTGTCCCTAAAACACCTTGAAGCAATCGGATTAGTTGCCTACCCAGCATATAATCAAGTTCTTCAGAGGTTAAACTCTAAAATGCAGGACAATGACTTAATTACTAGCTTTAGATACCACAACAATACATAAATAATAACTTCAATACATGAATTTTTCACATCATGCATTAAAAAGCGTAAACGAGGCCAAGAGTGTGATTAAAAGAAGACAACCTCAAACAACCTTGGCTAAATCAAATTCATGTTTTACTGCTAAAAGAGCAGTTTTTGGTTTGAAGCGATGCTTGTGTTTAGCTTTAGTCTTTTACAATGCTTTGTCAAGCATGTCTCATATTTCTGAAACCCGCTAAACAGTAACTGCAGTAATTATACAGTTATTGCCTCCAAAAATAACTGCTAATCATTTTCAGTTTCATTCTCGTGGCGAGGCAAGTTAATTTATAAGATGTGTCATACATATAACAAGTGCTAAAAACAGAGTATCAGCATAAAACATTGCACAACAAAAACATTCAGTCCATCCATCCATTCTGGAGGTCTAGATAGTCCTTTTCCCAGCTAAAAGCCAGCCGAAGGGATAGATTTCCATTTGTTTATGTAAATTCTTAAGTACTGAAAATTTCAATTTTATTACCATTTAATGCACAAATAAAGTGCCTTATGTTATCTTATTACACATACAATGCACATCAAAAAATCATATTTATTAATTTAGCATTGTATATTTGCTGTACTTATTAACTTTATCCTATGGTGTCAAGGAAATGGAAGTTATTTTTTAAATTATATATAACAATAGCCAGCTTCTTTGATAAAAAGCTGGTGTAAATCAAAAAGTTTTCAGCCTTGACTTAAAGGAACCTACAGTTTCTGCAAATCTCAGGTGTTTTAGCTTGTTTGTTCCAGAGATGAGCAGCATAGAAACTTAACGCTGCCTCACTTTGTCAGGAATCAGGGACAGATGGACCCAGTATTCAGCCAAAAACAAGCGAGGTACGTCAAATAACCAGGTTTTAATAAACAGAACTGGTTAGTGCAGGAACAGACAGTCTCAATGGTCAAAACGGGAATCCAAAAACCGGTACACAGAGAGGCAGTCCAAAAACAGGCAGAAAAATCAGAAACAGGTCCAGGCTTAGGTCAGTAAACAGGTAAGCTATCAGAACAGGGCAGGAAAATCAGGATCAGGTATCAGGCTGGCTCAGAACTCCAGAGGCTAATTGGGTCAGGTCTACAAGCAAACAGAGTACGGGGAATGCTGGAAAAGACTCACCAATAGACATGGAAAACAATGATCTGGCAGAGTGCAGGAGACAGAGGCAGGTATAAGTAGAGGAGTGAGCAGGTAAACGGAGTGAAACTAATTACCAGAATGGGTGGAGCTGATCAGGTGGGAAAAGTGTCTGGAAGTGAACTGAAGCTGATTGGATGGTGACTGGTGAAGGGGAGTGACAGGAAGACAAAAGAATGCTGGCAGGTGAACTGAATAAAGGCTGGTGACAGAAATGATCAGAGCAGGTTAGAAGAAACTGATAACATAAAACAAAGTACAAAATCAAACCACATTAAAACGCAAACTATTCCATTAACCAAAACTAATACAGAACCTAAGCCAGAATCGTTTACATGAAGAATCACTAAACCAAGAATCACTAGACTAATCCACAACCAAAATCACCATAAAGACCAAAACCTAAGACTACACAGAACATAAGCAAATGATAAAAACCAGAGCTAATACTAAGACAGGAGAGTGAACTAATTAAACAACAAACAAACCATAACAAAACCCAAATCATGGTAAAATAGTCTGAACTTATATAGCGCTTTTCCAGTCATGCTGACCACCCAAAGCGCTGTACACTATAGCCACATTCACCCAGTTGCTCTCACTAACGCACACACATTTATACACCGAGACGCAGCTCGGTAGGCAATTTGGGGTTAAGTGCCTTGCCCAGGGGCACATCGACATGTGGCAAGGGGAAGCCGGAATCGAACCCACAACCTTCTGATTGCCAGACAACTACTCAACCCATCAAGCCACAGTCGCCCATGACACACTTTGTTTATTTCTGGTCCTGGGAATATTGAGTAAGCAGGTGTCTCACCTGAGGGGTCAAGATGGTTCAAACTTCAACTCGGGAATGTGTTTTGGCACCAGACCATTTAGGGCTTTATAGATCAATAGCAGAATTTAAAAACCTATTCTCTGTGTAGACAGAGGATCTATGTCATGATTTAACAACTGCTGTGATGTGGTCCATTTTTCTGGTGTGGGTCAGGACCTTGGGTCAGGGAGCGACATTTTGTTTGAGCTGCAACTGCCTGACTGATCATCAAAAAAGCACCAAAAACATGTAACTCAGCAGTTATGAGAAGGGTTTGATTGCCAAAAGAGTTTAGATTGACTACGGAGAAAGGCCCACAGAATTTGACATGCCATTTATTTAGTAAAATGGAAATAAAACTTTCTTTTTCAACATTAATAGTATTCGTTGTTGCTTTATTAATGTTCAATGTTATGTCTGATCGATACAAAGTTCTTTGTTTAATTAAAATAACTGACAACCTAAATCTGTGTGTGAAACATTTTCTTACAGGGTAAATGCAAAACAACACAACAGCAACAACAGAACCTGAGCAAAGACATGTTTTCTCTGCTCTTCATGCCATTTTTATTAGAAGGATGCTTGGCCTCATTTTGTAATTGGCGACGAACAATCTGGCTGCTCCAAACATTAAACAACTCATCTTTATCACTGAGAACAGTTGCCTGCACTCCTTCTAAACATGCACAGCATGGATTGAAAAATTGTTTCTATATTAATTTTGCATGCAACAAAGTCAGCAAAGTGCTCTGCAACCTTATTGTGCAAAATGTGAATTTTGGGACCACAGCAGGACTAACTTGCTTTGTCACTTCATTGTACCATGCAAACATTCCTTGTTACATCTGGCTCTGCAACAAGTGCAGTGCCTCCCAGTCCTGAGTAGCTCTTCCAGAGCATTAATTGATTTGTAGTGTTATTGGTAGTGGGCTTCACTAATTTGCTGCTAGGCCAGAGAAATTAACTGCTTTCATCAGGAGATAGGGGCAGGATCATAGAGAACAGTGCCCTACAAAAATGTTTTGAGGGCCAGGTTTCAAACTCTGTAGTTCAGTTTCATTTTTTATTAAATATAATTAGTAAAAACCAGGGCTTTGAACTGGTTCAAGGAACGAAAACGAAAACCGGGAACTTTTTGTATTTTACAGGGAACAGGAACGAAACCGGAAACGTTATTATTTTTTATGTTCTGGAACTGGAACACTTATTTAAAAATAATGGTAACCGGTTAATACCGGTTTTACTTCGTTCCTCAAAGTTTTCGTTGCCTAATTAACTAAAAAAAAAAAAAAAATTTCCTGCGCACGTTACCATGACGGCTGAAGTTCACTTCCTGTGTGACATCACATCACACGTTCGCTGACTGAATGGAGCGAGAGCGGTGTCTCCACTAGAGCTACACATCTTAAATAAGAGGTAAATTATGATCAGTGACGGACTGGACGGTCTGGCATTCGGCATGATCGTCGGGTGTGCGCGGCCCCTTTCACCCTGTTCATTGTAGGCCTACATTATCTCTCTGCCCACTAATAAGCCAAATGCAGGGTTTCCCGCAGCACTGTCTTGGCGAGGCGGCCGCCTCGCCAAACTCACGCTACCGCCTCGCCAACATTCCAAAAAAAAAAAAAAAAACACAAAAAAAACCAAAAAAACAAAGAAACGAACTCGATTTGCTGCATATTTATTTGACGTTAACACGCGTTTTTTTGTTGCTGCTTTCGCGCGTGCATATACTGAATGGCAGGGAAAAAACACATGGATACGCCCCCCCCCCCCTCGGTCCGCACAAAACTTGTCGTCTCCCCCCCCCAACGCACCTCCTCGCCTAAGCAAATTCCTGCGGGAAACACTGAAATGCCTCTTGGTTCAGTTTTCATGCATATTAAAGTTAGAGTTCAACACCAATGGGGCTACAAACTTGCGTGTTATTTCCGTGTATGTGAAGTTATATCTGTGTGTTGCGTGCACGTGCACGTGCAAGCGCGTGCGTGCGCGTCCCCATGTGGGCCGCTGGTTGGTGAAAACGTTTTTTAATCCCAGTCCGTCACTGATTACGATCCATCGTTAAGTAAAACACTCATTCCAAACAGCTGACAGGAACGAAATTAACCGTTCCGGGAACAGTATTTTTTTGTTCTTACCGGTTCCGGAACGTCAATTTATTGGTGGAACTCATAACCGGAAACGTTATAATTCCGTTTCTGTTCGGAACGAACCGATTGGGGAAAAAAATTGGTTCAAAGCCCTGGTAAAAACACCACAATTTACAGTTCATAAAATGTTCTTTGGCTCTTAATTCTCAGGAAATAGAAATGGACTGGACTAACTTTTATACAGCTTCAATAGAAAGCATCTTGTGGACTTCCGGTCATGTCACGGTGCTGAACGGAGATGCGGTGGAGCCCTCTGCTAAACCTTTTCAAACCCTGAGCCAGCAACCTGTACTAACTAGCATCGTGATTTATCAGTCAACTGTACCAGATGGCAGCGAAGAACACTAAACCACCTACCAACAAGGCTTTGATAGCGTCTATGCGGAGCCCGTCACAGCAGACTAGCAATGGCAGGCTAGCTGGCACTAGACGCAGCACCCACAGCGATGGTGAGACCTCTCCTTTGGTTAGTGGTGGTGCTTCGACTAGGGTTTCCGTCAATAAATCCACAGATGCAGCTGTTGATGCTCTGGAGGTCATGGAAGTAGGTAGCTCTACCGACCTCGTGGCGGCTATCAACTTAATCAAAGATGACTTTGTGAAGAGATTTGATGACCTGCCAAATGCGATCCAAGGGGTGCAATCGGACATAAGAATGGTTACCGCACGGGTTACGCAAGCTGAAGACAGAATTAGTGGCAACAAGGACACTGTTGTCTTCCTGCAAGCCGATAACGATGCTAAGAAATCTGCTTTTAATGCTCTGCAACAGAAGATAGATGACCTTGAGATTCTTAGTCGCTGCTCCAACTTATGACTTATTGGCCTTCCCATAAAGAACTGAAGGCTCCAATATGTGTGTATCTCTGGAGTCCTGAAGTGTTTGGTGCAGAAATGTTCCCTGTCGCACTGATTATTGACGGAGCGCATAGAGTCGGACGAGCTAATGCTGCAGATACACGGCCCAGGGCAGTGGTCATGATGCTGCTGGACTATGCTGACAAAGTCCGGATCATGAAGGCGATCCGGGCGAGGGGAGAAATACGCCGAGAGAATGAAACATGTTCTTCCTAGACGTCTCTGCTGAACTTCTAAAAAAGCACAAGATATTTGACCAAGTGAAGAAAGACCCAGCTTCCCTTTCCCTTTTCACCCTAGATCACTATGGTGTAATGTACCCTGCAACGCTCTTGGTGATCTACCAGAAGAAACGTCATGTTTTTGACACAGCAGCAGAAGCGGATTCTACGACAACTCAAGGGGTGAGCGATACCTGGAGGCGAACCAGGTAGAGGTTCAATGATGGGTAACTGAACTGTGAAATATTTCTTATAAGCCTTTAGCTGCTCTTTCACAAGGACGCAGATCAAAATAGAGGATGAAGTCAAGACATCTTTCAATATATATGTAAATCGTTTCTAAGTCTCTAAAGCCACTTTAAATTATATCTCTCCAGTTCTGTGGTATAAGAGTACATGGTTTATAGCAGGGCTTTGAACCGATTTTTTTCCCCAATCGGTTCGTTCCGAACAGAAACGGAATTATAACGTTTCCGGTTATGAGTTCCACCAATAAATTGACGTTCCCGAACCGGTTAGAACAAAAAAATACTGTTCCCGGAACGGTTAATTTCGTTCCTGTCAGCTGTTTGGAATGAGTGTTTTACTTAACGATGGATCGTAATCAGTGACGGACTGGGATTAAAAAACAGCCCTGGCATTTTCACCAACCAGCGGCCCACATGGGGACGCGCACGCACGCAACACACAGATATAACTTCACATGCACGGAAATAACACGCAGGTTTGTAGCCCCATTGGTGTTGAACTCTAACTTTAATATGCATGAAAACTGAACCAAGAGGCATTTCAGTGTTTCCCGCAGGAATTTGCTTAGGCGAGGAGGTGCGTTGGGGGGGGGGAGACGACAAGTTTTGTGCAGACCGAGGGGGGGGGGGCGTATCCATGTGTTTTTTCCCTGCCATTCAGTATATGCACGCGCGAAAGCAGCAACAAAAAAACGCATGTCCGTCCGTCCGTCCGTTGTCTTCCGCTTATCCGGGGTCGGGTCGCGGGGGTAGCAGCTTCAGTAGAGAGGCCCAGACGTCCCTCTCCCAGCCACTTGGGCCAGCTCCTCAGGAGGAACCCCAAGGCGTTCCCAGGCCAGCCGGGAGACATAGTCCCTCCAGCGTGTCCTGGGTCTTCCCCTGGGCCTCCTCCCGGTGGGACGTGCCTGGAACACCTCTCCAGGGAGGCGTCCAGGAGGCATCCTAACCAGATGCCCGAGCCACCTCAACTGGCTCCTCTGGACGTGGAGGAGCAGCGGCTCTACTCTGAGTCCTCCCCGGATGACTGAGCTCCTCACCCTATCTCTAAGGGAGAGCCCAGACACACTACGGAGAAAACTCATTTCAGCCGCTTGTATCCGGGATCTCGTTCTTTCGGTCACGACCCAAAGCTCGTGACCATAGATGAGGGTAGGAACGTAGATCGACCGGTAAATCGAGAGCTTCGCCTTTTGGCTCAGCTCTCTCTTCACCACAACGGATCGGTACAGCGCCCGCTTCACAGCAGACGCTGCACCAATCCGCCTGTCCATCTCCCGCTCCATCTTCCCCTTAACGCATGTTAACGTCAAATAAATATGCAGCAAATCGAGTTCGTTTCTTTGTTTGTTTGGTTTTTTTGTGTTTTTTTTTTTGGAATGTTCGCCAAGACAGTGCTGCGGGAAACCCTGTATTTGGCTTATTAGTGGGCCGAGAGATAATGTAGGCCTACAATGAACAGGGTGAAAGGGGCCGCGCACACCCGACGATCATGCCGAATGCCAGACCGTCCAGTCCGTCACTGATCGTAATTTACCTCTTATTTAAGATGTGTAGCTCTAGTGGAGACACCGCTCTCGCTCCATTCAGTCAGCGAACGTGTGATGTGATGTCACACAGGAAGTGAACCTCAGCCGTCATGGTAACGTGCGCAGGAATTTATTTTATTTTTTTTAGTTAATTAGGCAACGAAAACTTTGAGGAACGAAATAAAACCGGTATTAACCGGTTACCATTATTTTTAAATAAGTGTTCCAGTTCCAGAACATAAAAAATAATAACGTTTCCGGTTTCGTTCCTGTTCCCTGTAAAATACAAAAAGTTCCCGGTTTTCGTTTTCGTTCCTTGAACCGGTTCAAAGCCCTGGTTTATAGTATTCTATTTTCTGTTTAATACACGTTATCTCACCAAGGTTAATACATTGGTTGATGGTTTAACAGTTGTTGCTTGTACTATTGAATGTCAGGTCCCTCTGTATGACGTCTTTTTTTCTCGTTTGTGATGTTTACATTCATGCTGTTCCTCTCCATCATGAGTTCCTGGGTGGACCATCTGGGGTACATGGCCAAGCCTGAACGACTCCATGGAAAGAGTTTTCAGTGGGATAGGAGGGAGTTCTTAGTTTGGGCTTTTATGTTTGTCATTGTTTCTATATTTTTTTTTCCTTTATTTGTCTTGTTTCCCCCTAGCAGCCTGCCCTTAAATGCATACAACAACATATAACATATGTTTTTTTTTTTCTCTGATGACCGCTGACCTAGATGTCACCTCTTGTAGAGGGCTGAACAAACCTGTTAAACTGAATCAGGTGATGAAAAGGATTCACCAGTTAAAAGCTAAAATAGTTTTCCTTCAAAAGACCCATTTAACCTCTGCTCCTCACAATCACTATTGAGCATTTTTCTTATGGATAAACCTTACATACACAAGTGCACTCTCACAGACACCTTCAAGTGCTTGGATTCAGGTGCTTACAGATTCACTTCTAAACCCCTCTTATTATCTTTGGCTCTCACTTTATACGTCTTGTATTAAATAATACTGTAAATTCTTCAGTGATGTTATCAAGGCGTTGGTTGTTTGTACCTGTAATACATTACCGGCTGGTTTTGCTAGTCTTTTTATATCTCTCTTTGCAGGTGTAGAAGCAGACCCATAGGATGTTATATTGCTTTCTCCCTTTCCTCTCCTCTTTCACCTTTTCTCCCTTTTAGCATTTTGTCTCTCTTTTTTTCCTCTTCTACCTTCCCGTTTCTATGTCCATTTAACATGAAATAGTCCCAGCATAAAATCTACTAAAGCTTCTTGCATATAGAAATCAAGTGGAGCTCTATGAATAAAGCAGTATGGCTCAAGTAAAATATCTCTTTTTGGCATTAAGACAACAATTCTTAATGCTACATTGCCAGACAGGAAGTAAAGTGCAGTAAAACTACTGCTAAATGTACATTTTGTTCAAAAATCGACTACAGTAAATGTAACTGAGTAAATGTAACTAGTTTCTCTCCACATCTGTTGCTTGTTTATTGCTATTGTCATTGTGAGACATTCACAAGAACCACTCGTTTAAAACAACATTAATAATTTAAGGTGGTGATGTTAAAGCAGGGATGTTTTCAGGGATAGTTGGATAAATGATACTACGTGAGTGGCTACATTTTCTCCATACACTCCAGATGACATAATGGTGTCGTTTTGACTTGACTGGTGATGAAAACTGGTTATTTTACAAAACCAGCTAAGAATTGGCTCTAGCACCACTAATATGTTACGCTTTAATGTGTTGTGGCTGAGTGAATATTTTATACCAACCAGTTTAAATTAAATTCCTTTCTGTTTCTATTTAATATAACTAATCAAATCCTTCAGCCAATTAATTATGAAGAAATCTGACAAATTACCCCTAATTGAACTAAAAACACAAAAGTTAAACTCCTGCTGATAGATATTATTTGGAAAATTTTAATATTGTTTCAAATAAGCGAGTGAAAAAGGTCTTACAGGTATAATTTGACCCTTAGTTGGTAAAGACCGACCTGATGAGGGCAGCTCATCAAAACTGCAGAAGTACGAAATGGCAACGACCAGCACCTACTGTCACCGAAACACAAAGCTGGAATGTGCAAGAATGTTGACATGAAATATTTTCATCATGTACTTGATTTGAATTAAATATGAATCTGTGATATTTCTTTTTTTTCTGTAATCAAATCTCAGCCAATTTTAAATTGCAACATTTGATGGGTGAATGATGAGTCCCATCAAACCTTTGTTTTATTCTGCTGGCTGCTGTCAGAAACCGTGGAGGCATCATTATGCAGATAACATTTTTCTCATCACAACATGTCACCAAAATGAAAAACAACTGACAGCTTCTTTGTCCTTGACGAAACCTCGGAGTCACTGTTTCAGAGTGGATATAAATTATATTTTATTTACACCACTCCCAGTGACAACAGCTGTGGCTTGTCATATCCCATTCTTTACAAACCATACAGCACAAATGAAAAATGACATTCAGCCCGAACCAATAAACATAAATATATTCAGGTGCTTCCAACAGAAACAATGGGCAGATAATTATTAGTGATAGTGTGGCATCTTATTGTACCCTCTACATGCTACGGCACTTGGAGTATGCAATATTTAAAGGAGAAATCCTGCATTACATTAATAAATAAAGCAGCCAAAGAATTATTGAACAAGCATTTCTGTTTACTGTTACACGTTTTGTTATGAATTAGTGAAAAGCAGAGCCAGAGCAGAACACTGAATAAAAGAGCAACGCCTGACTCACTGCTTTTGATGGTTAGGCTCTGGATTTCAGCTACTTGTGTGAATTGGAACAATCCTTTTCCACTCTGTCATCACGGAGGTGAGTGCACGGCTATAGAGCAAATCAAGGACACACCCTGGTTTGTCATGCAGAGCCAAGCTCCTAAGCAAATATCCATCCATCCATCCTCCATAACCAATTATCCTTGCAGGGTTGCGGAGGGACTGGTGCTCATCTCCAGCAGTGATTGGGCAAGAGGCAGGGAGCACCCTGGAGAGGTCAAGTTCATCAAAGGGCAACACAAAGACACAATGGACAGACAACCATGCATGCACACAAAATAACCAATTAACAGTCGTGTTTTTGGACTGTAAAAGGTGCCTGGGGTACCTGGAGAGAATCTGTGCATGCACAGGGAGACATGCAAACTCAGTGGGGCTCATTTCTAGGACCTTCTTGCTCTAAGGCAATAATAGTGCTACCAACTGTGCTACTGTACAGCCCAAGCAAAGAGGATAGGCATTCCAGCGTGCTCCCAAGTGCTTAAAGAGGAAATATTATGCAAAATCCACTTCCAACATTTTGTTGTGCTCTTGTAGTCTCTAGGAGTATGGAACGCCAAAGTGCTAAAAATTAAATAAATAAACAAAACATTCTGAAATAATTATTTGGTTAAGAGATAAATGTCCAAAGTGACGGTGAAATTGTATAATAACTGAATTAATTAAAATGATCACCTCGATATTGCAAAATATTTTAGTATCATTCTTTTAAAATGTGCATATAATATAAAAGGTTGTGTCACATATCTGTACAATCTGATTGAATTTGACTTTGTAAAGTGCCTTGAGATGACATGTATCATGAATTGGCGCTATATAAATAAAATTGAATGGAATTGAACTGAATAAATGTTTCACAATAATATAAATTATTTTTGAGGCATCATCATTAAATGCAGTTTTAATTTCAATATGTCTTTTTTTTAAAGTCATATTTTATTTCACTAGGACATTTTTCCCAATGGCCTATTTATTTCATAATGATGCTTTTGAGCATCAGCACGTTGGACCTGCATCCCCCATTGGGTGAGCCTTAAAAAGTGATTTGTTTTTTCCTGGGTGCTCCATGGACAGCTTACATGGGAGTACACACTGCACACCTTCAGGCCTGACTTGAAACTCCATGTTGGATCCATTTCTTCTGGGTAGAACCAACCAATCATAAAACTTGCCCCATTTCTCTTGATTGGGAGGCGAAGTGCTTCTTGCTGAAAAGTCAGAGTTCGGTTGTTTAGCGTATTAACCCACACAATTCACTACACTGCCTCTCCTGCGTACTACATAAAAGGCCAAACGGGGTGGAGTGTAGTCTCAGGCGAACAGTAGAGGGTTAAAAGAGGGGCTGTGGGGCTTCAATGGAGAAAGCCAGCATAGAACAGCTGAAACGCTGGTTGAAATGTAGAGGCCTCAAAGTGAGCGGAAAGAAAGCAGTATTAGTAGAAAGGTAGGAGAGGCTGTCCTCTCCTCTCTCACAACGGATCAAACCTGAGGAAGAAATCCACTGAATCTGTGTAGAATTACAGCTGAGACTGAGAAAAAAATATTTGTATTATTACAGGCCTATGTTTTAATGTAATCAGACGCTCAGATCCTGTCTCACCTTCACACACACGGCCATTTTGGAAGTGTGACGTTAACTGTTTCTTCCCTTTTTACTGCATTTCCACTGGTTATGTTGAGTACTGGCCCCTGTGTTTTTGGGGAATACTCTGGTGAAGATTCTCAGTCATCCAGGTCATGGTCATTCCAAAAAAAGTAAAAAAACTAAACAAATGGACTTTTTCCGAAGTCTGAAGACGTTTCGCTTCCCATCCAGAAAGCTTTCTCAATTCAAATGTCTGGAGTAATGTGGAGTTCCAAGTTTTTATACTATTGCCCAAAAAAGGCCTTGTATGGCTTAGATCAGGGGTTTTCAATAGGTGAGGCGCGCCTCCCCTGGGGGGCGGCAAAGAGTCACAGGGGAGGTGCGAGAAGACAGAGAAGAAGATAGAAGAAGACAGAGTTTCAACTCTGTGAAACATTTATGTAGCGATATTCGTGCCTTCTATTTGAGCGCGCAGGAACCAATCCAAGCGCGCAGTGAGACAACTCTCAACGCTCAAAACCGGTTTGGCGCACGCTCAACTCTGAAAAACTCTTCTCAACCCACTGTCCTCGCGCTGAGTTCGATCTCTGCTCGTGCGCACCTGCTCGTTCCACGCTCAACACCAGCTGTGCGCCCGCTCGGCTGTTTCAGCCAATCACAGACAGTTTTTTTCCCATCCAATCAGAGTAGGGCTTGCAAATACTGTATTCAGATGAATTAAATCAAAATGGTGCAGCCTTTGGCAGAAATTACTAAACATCACCGTGGGATTGAAGAAAAACTAATAAAAAGTTTAATATTTTAGCCTAAAATATTTAGACTAAAATATTAGAGTTACTAAGTGAGGTGTGAAAAATGTTTTTGTCTGTTTTCTTGACGTCTGTTAAATTGAGGTTATCTTTTTTATTATTATTTCAGTTGACGTCTCCTGTTGACGAGAGTTCAGTTTATCATTGCCGTCTGTTTAGTTCAGTTTGTCTGCTGTTGAAAACAATCGTTTATGAATTTGCTCTAATGACAGCTCAATTTTAAAACTAAGCCCCCCGTCCGTGATGTTTCAGTAAAAGTAGCATGTAAAATGGAAATATTTGGATGGATATTTTATGAATAGGCCTTTTTTATGGATGTACTTTGTTAAAAGAAATACAATAAAAAACATGCATTGGGCTATCAGGTGTTTGTGAAACACAGGATTCCAGGAACACAAAAGACAGATGCATTTACTGCAGGGACTTGTGTGTGGTAGGTTTGTGGTTGGGGGGGGGGGGGCGTGGTTATCTTTACCTATTCCAAGGAGAGGCTCACATTCAATGAATTTGAAAACCCCTGGCTTAGATAACATGCAAATTAAACCGACCAGGTCCACTCCCTTAGTAATGGGGAGTCGTTAGGGTCATGGTTGGCCTGCAAATTAAAGTGGACCTGGTTCGGTCATATTTCTATATTCTTCAACATTATTATACATGCTCAGGACTGTGGCTAATTTATGTGCACCTTATCTTTTCCCTCATATATTTAACTACATAGAGTATAAAAGATGCCAGATACAGAAGTAGGGTTTGTTGCTTATTGATGCTGTGCAGGATTTTAATGACGGAAGTGGAAATGATTTCCTGTTTTTGCAAACATAATGCAAAATGCGGTCAATTTCTTGCTTGTTAAGGCTGACATTGAGCATTTCCATCACTTTGCACAGCTGCCAAGTAATTGTCTGCAGAATATATGACGATGCGCATACTGAGATAAAAGGGATTTATGGGAGCATGTAGGAAGCTGTGGGGAGGGGTGTACATTAATTCACTGTCGACTGATAACGGTCCCTGAAAATCTGAAAGCACATTCTATTATTTATGAAGAGTGACAGGACTGACATTTTTAAAGCCTTTGAAAGTAAAGTTTCAACAAGGAGGTTTTTAATATTCTATATTTATGTCGCAATTCAGTCATTTACTAAACAACCAATAATAATCAATAATCAAACAAACCTTCAATTTAATTTCTCACCACTTATTCAAATACAACAAACTATTAATTTGAACAAAATGTGGAGAAAAAACAGTATTTTGTATTTTTGTGTCATATTTTTAAAAACTGTATACCCCTATAGTTAAATTAAAAGAGTTATAGATTTCGAATTAGACTTGTTTAGTAACCTAAACCAGATTCTTCAGATCTGGTTGCCCTACGTTGTTGGGCAGAGTGGGATTTCTTGCTGATTTCCTCTGATTGGTTTATTTTGGCACACCCAGATGTTTCAGATCAAATAGCAAAATTGTAACCCGAGTAATTAAAAAAAGGAGTTATCAAATGGCTATTTCAATTAGCCATAAAATTAACAGAATTCTAAATTGAATTATAGACCAGAATTTGACTAGGCCTCTCAAAAACATGTTTTATTCAGAAGGGGACCTGGTGGTGTTCTTTGAATCCTTGTCCTGCTGCTTAACCCAGGTGTACTTGGGCTTAAGGTCACAAACTGATGGCTGGAAATTCTCCTTCAGGAATATCTGGTTGAGACCAGATGTAAAGGTGCTGTCAATAGCAACAAATTTTGGAATCAAAAAGCCTGAGTAAGTGAAATCATTACTCATGGCAGGTAAAGTTCAAGTTGAGTTCCAGGTCTTTTGTTACTTTATCAAGTTGGGCCTAAAGACAAATTTTCAACTCCACTCAGACTCACGTCCAAGATGAGACTCAACCAGACACCTCTGCAAACTAGTAACGTATGATCACAACTGGAAAACTGATCCTTTTTCTATTCTTCTGCAGCTCCGCATCTCTCAAAGAAAAATACCACTACAGATTTATTTTTTTAAATCTTCAGAATCTACTCTGGAATCTGCCCCAAGTTGCTCATTCACCACAATGTTCATGAAAGTCAACTAATTACCCTCCAACCGACAGCTTACTGCCGATCCTCCCTGTCTACTGTCATACCTCACTGCCTAATCATGACAACATTGAGCTGTATATTCACAATCTGGATATTAAAGAGAAACGTTATTATTTCAGCTGTGCTTTATGATAACAGTCTTTATTAGGAACAAAGTACACCTCTGGCAAGTATCTTTGAAGGATCATGTTTTAGCATGTGATTTTTAAAATCAATCAACAGCAGATGTGACATCATCCAGGGAAGACGGCTCACCCGTTACTACCATCTAATGTAGAACAGATTACTGGATCAATGTGTGCTTCTGTGCTTGTTTGTCTCTCTTGTTGTGTCTCTGCTCTGTCTTCTGTAACCCCAGTGGGTCGAGGCAGATGACCGTTCATACTGAGCCTGGTTCTGCCGGAGGTTTTTCCTTCCCCTTAATGTGGAGTTTTTCTTTCCACTGTCGCTTCATGCTTGCTCAGTATGAGGGATTGCTGCAAAGCCATGGACAATGCAGACGACTCTCCCTGTAGCTCTACGCTTCTCCAGAAGGGAATGCTGCTTGTCGGGACTTTGAAGCAATCAACTGGTTTCCTTATATAGGAAATGTTTGACCAATCTGTATAATCTGATTGATTTGACTTTGTAAAGTGCCTCGAGATGACATGTTTCATGAATTGCCGCTATATAAATAAAATTGAATTGAATTGAATAGATGAATAACTTAATCAGTTCGAATTCACCAATATAATTCAAGTTTACTCATGTATTAAATAACACTTTTGCAAAAGGAAATCTTAAAGATTCCTTTGAATCAGCCACAAAGGTCCTTGGTTCCAGCACCACAATCACAGCAAAAAGGGGCTGTTCTCATCAACCACCAAGGACGTGGACGTTAAGGGCTGTAATATTCTCAGTATATTACACCCCCTGGTGGTTTTTCAGCAGGAAGGTGAACCATTGTGAAAAAAGGTCAGGCGCTAGCAGCTAGCACATCACATTTTAGAGTTTTTCCTCTTTAAAATCAAAACAAAATAAAAAAAACTACATGAAAAAAGTAAAAAAAATTTCATTTAATAACCATGAATACAAGAGGGCTAAGTGAATTGAGAAAGTCGATCCCTGAGTGTTTGTCCTTGAATGCATGAGGATAACAGAGTCTGCTGTGTTTTCTGTTTCAGGGACATCCTGACAAGAGGTTCAATGGAAGGAAGAAAACCGAATTTCCTTTTGTTGTAGCAGAATTATCTCTGTATAACGCAGAAGACCTGAAGACCTAGACAACAAATTGTTATTGCTGTTGGCTCGGGTATGAACAATGTTTACTGATGATGCTACGTCAAATAATTCATCTGACCCCTGATAAGACTCCAGAGGATTAGACACTTCCTTAGTGGACCTTCTTGAAAAATAATTGTTTTCAATAAATATTCTCCCTCCACACTTTAGATGATAGATAAAAATTCCATGCATAAATCATACGTTTACTGTTTTGCATCATGCATTGTATGTGAGGTAGTTTTAATTGGCTGTAATATAAATTTGAGGGATGATGTAGATAAAATAAGTTGGCCTTCAAGAAGAAGAAACAGCTTTGGGTAAATTCAGTTCTCTTCCAGCTGGACTCAATTGATTCAAACAGAACCTCGTTGTTCTGGTGGAGACATTAGCTAAAGCAGGTAAAGGTGAAACTTTCCAAAACCCTGTGTATTTTAGGTGTGGCTGTTCTTTCTAGGTACCCTAGACCAAGGATTCCCAAACCTATCAACCTGTGAACCCCTAAAATAACTGTGGTGCTGGCTTTTGTAAATTATGAGGATAAAGTGATAAACAAAGTAGTGATTTTATTAGAACTTTTACAAAAAACGAGGATGTTATCTTGTTCTCTCCTCTAATTTAGTCACCTTTTCTGTCTTTTAGCATCTTGTCTTATCTTTTTGCTCTTCTACTTTCCCATTTATGTGTCCATGTCCATTATGTGACTCATTCAAATAATGTGCAAAAATTTCTAAGGTCAATAATAAATAATCTGATATTTTAAGCATCACAACTTTCCAGTTTCCACAATGTTCCAGGAAGAAGATATGACGGGTTGATCCAAAATGCTGCAGCAAGAGTTCTGATGAAAATCAACAAGCGGGATCATATTTCTCTTATTTTAGCTTCCCTTCATTGGCTTCCTGTTAAATCAAGAATAGAATTTAAAATTCTTCTTCTAACGTATAAATCCCTTAATAATCAAGCTCCATCATATATCAGAGCTCTGATTACCCCGTATGTTCCTAACAGAGCACTTCGCTCTCAGACTGCAGGTCTGCTGGTGGTTCCTAGAGTCTCTAAAAGTAGAATGGGAGGCAGATCCTTTAGCTATCAGGCTCCTCTCCTGTGGAACCAACTCCCAGTTTTGGTCCGTGAGGCAGACACCCTGTCTACTTTTAAGACTAATCTTAAAACTTTCCTTTTTGACAAAGCTTCTAGTCAGAGTGGCTCATGTTACCCTGAGCTACCTCTATAGTTTTGCTGCTATAGGCTTAGGCTGCTGGAGGACATCAGGGCCTATTTCTCTCACTCTACTGATTTCTACTGTTCTCCAGATTTGCATTACATTTTAACTTTTTGTTCTCTCTCTTTTTTCTTCATAGTAGGTACACCTGGTCTGACGTTCTGTTAACTGTGAAATCATCCAGGGAGGACAGATCACCGACTATTACCATCTAATGTAGAACAGATTACTGGATCAATGTGTGCTTCTGTGCTTGTTTGTCTCTCTTGTTGTGTCTCTGCTCTGTCTTCTCTAACCCCCAGTGGGTCGAGGCAGATGAGCGTTCATACTGAGCCTGGTTCTGGTTCTGCTGGAGGTTTTTCCTTCCCGTTAATGGGTGTTTTTTCTTTCCACTGTCGCTTCATGCTTGCTCAGTATGAGGGATTGCTGCAAAGCCATGTACAATGCAGACGACTCTCCCTGTAGCTCTACGCTTCTCCAGGAGTGAATGCTGCTTGTCGGGACTTTGATGCAATCAACTGGTTCCCTTATATAGGACATTTTGACCAATCTGTATAATCTGACCCAATCTGTATAATATGATTGAACTTGATTTTGTAAACTGCCTTGAGATGACATGTTTCATGATTTGGCGCTATATAAATAAAATTGAATTGAATTGAATACATATTGTTGACCATGATATATTATTTCAGAGCTGGGTCAGCCTCTCTGGTGCAGCACTCAATTGGTTGAAATCCTACCTAAAAAACAGGGACTTCTTTGTCTAAATAGGTACCTTCTCATTAGAGCGGACAAAAGTCACATGTGGGGTAGCCCAAAGCTCAATCCTGGGACCCCTTCTGTTCAATATCTATTTGCTCCCACTAGCTGAGGTTATAACAAGAAACAAGATTAGTTACCATAACTATGCAGATGATACGCAGCTCTACATTACGATGTCACCAGGTGACTCTGAACCATCCATGCACTGAACGGATGCTTAGAACAAATCAATGCATGGATTTACTAAAACTTTCTCGAGCTGAACAGAAACAAAACTGAAGTTATTATCTTTGGACCTAAAGAGGAACGAACCAGAGTCACCAGCAGCTTCAGTTATTACAACTATGAACGACTGATCAGGCCTGAAATCTGGGTGTAGTGATGGACTCAGACCTGAACCTTCAAGGACATATAAAGATTAAAAAGTCAGCCTTCTATCACCTGAAGAACATTTCCAGGATTAAAGGAAAATATATCTGAGTTTTAAAATGTTTGATCCTATAATGCAAGAAGAGAAAATATACATTAAATGCAAGCTTGTGCACCTAGCTCTTGCATTTAGAAACCACTAAAGTTGGGAATTGGATTTTCATTCTACCCCTGAAAAAGAGTAACCTGACAACAGCCAGCTGTATGTCGCTCCGTCTAGCTCCACTCACATACATCTGGGACACCGCCGATAGAGAGTGATTTCTCCAACCAATTTTATGGTCTGGCCAATCAGGACACAGGGCTGGAGTTTCATAGATGTGACGTAGTGGAGACGCGACCATGACGTGAGACTGTTTTGATAGCAATGGCGGCTCGTCGAGGAAGCAAGCGTTAGCATTAATGCTGCTATTTCTTCCGTGTTGTCCAATCTACCTAATATTGTTTCATTAAAAGAACATCAGAGAACGCCTCTGAAGGCTTTTGTTGGTGGAAACGATGTTTTCGCCCTTCTCCCGACCGGATTTGGCAAGTTTTGTTTTCCGGGGCGCGTCCGCTGCAGACGCGGACGCGCCCCGGAGCGGTTAGCGGTTAGCGCTAACTATGTTAGGAGGCCTTTAGTCCTCAACGCGGTCGGCCCGGGATCGACTCCGACCCGCGGCGCTTTGCCGCCTGTCTTCCCCCCTCTTCCTGTCAGCTCACTGTCAATAAAACGCGTGCCACTAGAGCCGCAAACACATTAAACACATTTTTTTCCTGCGTCGCTCTCATCAGCGTCACGGGTTAGCTTCGGTGTGAGTGGTTGAAATAGCACGTCGATAAAGATGACAGACAAGTGGCTTATCCAATCATATGCAAGGATATTTGATAAGGCCCAGCCTTCTGTAAAGGCAATTCCTATGGCGGTGTCCCAGATGGATGAGTGGAGCTAGGCGGAGCGACATACAGCTGGCTGTTGTCAGGTTAGGGAAAAGAGAGGTTTAAACAAATAGAAAAGCCTAAAATTGGGATTTCAGTCTTATCCACGATGATAACATGTAAAATTAATCTGTAAAAGTATCTATTATTTATAGTTTCATGAATGTCTTGCAGTGCAAAGAAGATTTGACATGGATAAAAATGCTTTATCCTTTACCCCAGAACATACAAAAGAAAAATAACCATAAAATAGTGTTTGTGTCAGAGTATGATGTGGGAGTGGGACTTTCACTTATCCAGTGAGACTGAACTATTTCAATGTAGAGATGAAGAAAGGTCTGGATGGTTTTGATAAGCTTATATAACATAGCTGACAACCAATTACTTCAAATCTATATAATATCCATGTTTCAAGAATCTTACAAATTACGGCGACAAAGAAAACAGAAAAGTGAAACAATGTAAACTTATAAATGCACAATTATTGGCAACAGAGACAGGATAAGTTGTGTTTTAAAAGGAATAATGCGGCGTCACAAACCTTTCTGCTTTTCACTGTCAGCATTCCTTAGTTTGACACAACATCAAAGGATCATTTTAGCTTTTCAGAAATTAATCCTTTCTGGGCTTCACTGGGAGTGTTTTCAAACTAAACGGAGCCCTCTTTTCCTCTGTGCTTTTGGTTTTAAGAGCTCAGAGAATGAATCTATTGAGTGACACGTCAAAGAGGCTGACACACTCTGCTTTCATCATACATGTCCCAAACCATCTATCATTCTTGAGTTCAGCTTTCTCTGAAAAGCGCAACACTTTTCCCTTGAAAACCCCTAATTGCCAGCCATATGCCGAACCTTTTGGTGTTTGAGCTTTAATCCATTTATTTATAACCAGGGTGTCATTCAAAATAAACTCACTCGGCGGCGGTTATGTTCATGTCAAAAAACGGGATTTGCTCTGAGAAAGCGCCACGGTGCTCTTCCTGCAGAGCCCAGAGGGCTGCAGGAATGCAGATGGCTCGGCTTCTCGCTGTGTGAACGTTTGGTCAGCAGGGTGTGCGCGGGCAGGCAGGAGGATAAACTTTTGTTTCACGTTGAAGATGCTGTTCAGCTGTCGTACGGACATTTCCAAAGGTCATTCTCAATGTTTCTTCCTTTTTAATTGTCAGCCTGATAATGTACGGAATGTTTTGCCACTCCAAGAAACATTAAGGAAGAAAGTTTCAAAATAATTGGAAAATGAACTAACCTGAGCAGATTGCTCATACCTCTAATTTGCGTATTGGATTTTGTGAAACGGTAAATGATAGCTGGAAGAAAATCAGACCTCCGGGCAACACTTTCTGGTGTACCTGCTGAAATGGGAGCTGCAGCACAGCTTTCATCTTCTGTGTGACTGGAATCAGAAGTGGTCTGTGCCTGTGCTCTGAGCGCGACCCTGACGACGGCACATCTGTCTGACACTGACTTGGCTGCTCAGACGCATGACGGTGCCACTCTCTGTCACATCATTTGGCCGTGTCATTTGCACAATAATTACCAGAGCAGTCGTGCGGCAAAGCAGTCGTTGTTCCCGTTTTGTGGCGGCTTTCGTATCATGAGCAAGTGGCTCCTTGATCACAGGTGGAACAAGTGCTCAAATTTATTCAAAAAAAGATAAAAAGAAAGTTAGTTTTTACTGCATTCAGAGCAAGTAAGGAACAATCATCTAGCACTAATGGTCCTAAAATAAATGGGAAATAAACGTTACAACCTACATTACAAAAAATGAAACCTATTCAGGTGCTTTTTAACACAAACAGTGAGTCAGATGGCAGCAACTCAATCCATTTCAACCTGGAGAGACTCACACAGACAAAAAGAGGCAATCAGAGAGAAGTATTGACATAAATTTGAAAAGTTCTTTGGCGCTCAGACTGCGCCAGAAAACGTGAAGGTGAAACTTTCCAAAACGTGAAATGTCTTCCCCCCTCCCCCGGGGTCCGGATACTGGCCATGGAGACCAGAGGAGAGAAGGAGTCAGGTGACGTTTGTGAGCCCGACGAGGAGATGGGATGGAGGAGGGTTGAAGCTCAGCAGGAGAATCCATGGGTGGAGCGCCTTATAAGTCTTGTGGGATGACAGGATGAAGACTTGACTTGGATTGCATGGAGCACGGACACATGGTGAGGTGATCAGTGGAAACATGGCACCAACAAGATAAATTATCCAATGCATACGGCCGGGGCCAACAAGAATGATCACTGTATCATTCGGACTATAAATTGCTCCGGAATATAAGTCGCATCAGTCAAAAAATGTGTCATAAAGAGGAAAAAAACATATCTAAGTCGCACCGGACTGTATGCTGCACAGGACTATACGCATTTATTTAGACATTTGTTTCACACAATCCAGGACTAAAAACTGACATTTAATCTGGTAAACCATTTTATTAAATTACACAGCTGCATCCAGAACCGACTGAATAACATGGAACATGCCTGGGAGGTTGAATGGGGTAAATTAGCAACTCCTACCACAAAGGTTTCATCCAGCGCATTTCAGCAAAACGGCCCGATACGCTGAAAGTTGTCAAAATTACGTCTAAATTAGACCGTGAGTGTAATGGTGCTGCATGTTAAGCTAACAGTACGACACGAATGTTTGAGAGCAACATAAAGCTCACATGCATCAGCGAAGTTGTAAACCACCCAGACAACAGACCTATAAGCTAGCGCTAGCTGTTACTGTGTTAATCAACGTCTGCGGTTCTGGTATTAATGAAATTAACAACAAGGGAGGGCAATAATGAGACAACCCCAAAAACAGTAACGGTTCTGCAGGTGGAGGCAACAGGGCTTCTTCCCTCCTCATCTTCTTTTGACTGTTTTTCAGCAGTTTTGACCAGTTTCAGAGTCACTGGATCCTACAGAGGTTGCAAAGGCAGTCCAACTCCATATGGATATTCACTGGTTATGTCTGTCTTTCACCTCTGCAAGTCTAACTTTATGAGTAACTGATGTGAGATGAAAACATTAAATAACACAATTTATATAAGTTGAAAGGACTTAAAATAAAAGATGTGTGCTTCTTTACCAACAATAATATGCGACAGCCTGTGGAATACAATTATCTGGTGATTGTTATCAACAGCAGCAGAGTTTACTGTAGCTGACATGTAAATTGTAACAGACTATTGTCTATTCTATACCTACTTAGCCATCACCAAAGACAGATTTTCACAAGGTACGTCTCTGATCACAGCAACTTTAGAGACTTGCAGTCATTAATAAGGAGAGACATATCGGCTGTTAGGTTTCAGCATTTTCTAACCCGCCCATTTAAAGGAGCTTTCCTCTCAGACGCTGCATGTTGAGTTAATGTTAGACCAAAAAGGTTATTTGAAGAGGGTCAGATAAGACTGGATGTAGAGGAAGTGCTGGTAATTGCTAAAGTTCTGTTATGAATCAGAAATACTTTATGATGAAGGGCCAAACAACACTAGCGTAAACTGTGTGTTTAAACAACCAAAGCATATTGAGTTTCATAGAGCAGATATAATGAAAGACTGAAAGTCAAGGTAATAAAATGCGGAGTCAGAGGAAAACTGTGAGAATCCAGCTGGTTGATTTCAACAGAATTAATTGTTTATTGAGATTTGAGTAACATTTAAAAAAAAACAGACAGGTAGGAACTCAAAACAGAAATAAATTATGTTCAATATTGAGGCTAAAATGTCCCCAGAAGCTTTCTACAGTGTTTGTGTAATTTAAGTTTTTGTAGGGTTTTTTCTCCATCTTTTCCTTGGCTTATTTCACGCTGGTCCTAGTTTTTGCTCTTCCTCTACACTTCAAAATATATTTTTATTCTCACCCCTAAAAAATATAGAAACTCAAAACCCCCACCCCACTCCAAAGGAGAGAAGAAAAATCCTCAGACTTAACCTCCTGTTTCATGACTATCTGGTAGCAATGAAATCACAGGCTGCAGCAGACCGTTTAAGGAGTGCACTAGGCTTTAGTCTCTTTCTGTTATTTTTACAAATTTTATACATTATATAAAGGAACCAAAAGTTTTTTTCTTCTTCTTCTTTTGGGATTTTAAAAATAGCGTTTAGAAATAAACGTGAAACGATTCACATCATGTTCATGTTTTTAAAGTAGACCAAAGGACAGAGGGTTTAAATTCCTACCCTGCTACAGTGAACTATTGTCGGTAGAGTACATGGCATGTATCTGATGGTAAAAAAAAGTTTATTTAGTTATGACACTTGATTTGATCTTAGGGCGAAAGACTCAGGGCTTGACTCACCCCTCAAAGATTTAGGACTTATCTCTTATGGACTTAATTTCTCTCTAAAATACTTGACTTGAAACTTAACTTGGACTTGCCTTTAAAATACTTGAGACTAGACTCCTACCTACAAAGGTTTAAGACTTTATTTAGACTGACATAAAAGAATGGTATTCCATTTTCCTTTTAAAGACTTGAGATTTGAGTTGTCTTTAAACAATTTCAGAGATTTGAGGTTTGAGCTGACCCATCCAGAGTCCACTTTGACTTGCTTCTGAAATACTTTCCTGGCACCTAAATGACAGTGTATAAGATTTTCACACTAGTGGTGCCCTAAATTAATTACAAACGACCTCGCCGTTAAGTGCCTAATAACTACTACAGAAGCGTATCATAAAAGTGAAAATGTAAACATCTCCTCAGTGTATTTGGTACCAAGCTGCTGCTAATAGCTAATAGCTACGGCCATCGTGTGTAATGGTATTTGGCACTGTTTTTCTAAAGTCGCTTGTAAATTCTGTGAGTCACGGTTTTTTTGGGCTTGTTTCTGAACATGCAGTCACTTATTTGGAATCTTAAACAGCGACTATAAACATGAGTAAAGAGACCCGGTCTTGCTGCTGCACTACAGACAGCGAATGGGCCGGCTGATATACCTCCACGCACACACATAGTAGAGGGAGACAAGCAAATTAGCCGTTTCTGCCTGGAGGACAGAGTTGCTGGACCACACTGTCCTTTTTCTGACATATCGGCAAAAATAAACTTCACTGTTATATTGAATTAACTTACCTGATGTCCAGCAGAAAGTCTGCAACCTCCGCATTCGTTTTAAATCCCGCACCCTTGTGAATTATCTCCACCTGGTAATAATAGCTGTGCTGATATAGACTCTCGTCTTCTCCCTGTTATTGTTATTTTATATTTTCTTGGTCACTTTCTCTTCCCTCTCACTGGGCAAAGAGTATGGATGGTCCTCCATTTTAACAGAAAACGGCAAATAGAATGATCTACGGTCGTCTTTGCTTGTTTTCTACTCCTCCTCCACCGACAGTACGTCTTCATATACAGGTAAAATGCTTATGGCAGACAAGTTTGGCCACTTTGGGCTACTGAAATCAGAACTATATATAAATGACTAATTCTAAGTTATCAGAACGCTTTCATTTTTGTTGTGAGGTTATTATACTTTGCCAGAATATGTATTTATAAAAACAATACTTGATTTTTGCTAATTAAAGCCTAATTAGTAAAACACCGTCCCTTTAAATTAACTTCCCCTTTTGAAACTTGATTCTTTACTTGGACTTGGGAAAATGACTTGTGAAAATATCTGTTTTTAGTTTGTGTCTCATGTTTGTGTAACGCTTCAAATCAACACGGTTCATTTTCTGGCAGAAAAAAGTTTGGCACATACCTTTAGGTTGTTGATTCTCTGCTTAATTGACTGTGTCTCAAGGAGGTCTGCCTGCCTGCGACACGCTGAGGCTTTTAATCTGTTTCTCGGGGCCAAAGTTGGCTTCCCACTTCTCCTGATCATTCATCACTCAGTCAGATCTCTTCAAAACTCAATGACAAATGGAGAAAGAAGTAAGAAACCTGATCATGTTTCAGGAAGCAATTATAAAATCACTGCTTTCTTGTCAAACGCGGAGTTCAATGAAAGGTATGTTTTCTAAAGAAGAACACGTGCTTCTTAATTAAAATTCACACTGTAAATCACGTTGTAATTGTTTCAACATTTTTCCTGAGAGGTAGTGTGCTTTGTATAGCTAGCTCTAAATTCTGGAGCAGGTATACCTCGCAGCAGGAGGTCAGGGGTGTTTTTATCCTGCACAGGGAAGCTTGCTTGAAGAAGGAAGAAGCAAGAGAGAAACAAAAAACAGGAAATGTGTCGTCTTTGGGCTGGCATCCTTTGAGACGGACATGAAAACTTGTTTAGAAAAAAAAAAAAACAGACACTACAGATGGGAGTTGCTCAGAGCAGAGCATAAACATCTCTAGTATATTCTTGCCTCGATTATAGGAAAGCAACCCATATGTTCTCACAGTCTGAGCTGGCCATCTGAGAAAAACTATTTTATCACAACATCAGCAGAATTTTAACCACCCAAGGAAAGATTGATTTAGAGTCCACAAAATCAGTTTTGATGGCAATAGCGGGTAATAAAGTAATAGGTTCTCCACAGATCTGCTGTACGTGAGCCACATGTACAGATGAAAGCCAGAGCCGATGCAGAGGCAAACAAGGAGCAACAGGACGAAGAATGCCTTTGTTCCCCATGCAATAGCTTTTATGAATAAGTACGTGATCTATTTCCTTTTTTGATGCTTTTAGTCTTGGTTGACTTCTAATGGTTTTACCGCGTTATGAAGTAAAACCTGTCATCTGTTTGGTGAAAAACAGGGAGTTATTTTTTTTAGATTGTCCTGCTCATTTAAAACCTGAATGCTACGTTTCTTGTTTCTTGTAACGCTTGAACATCATACTTTTTCATACTTTATGCATACGTTCCAAAGAGAAGTATTTTCATATTTCTCTTTGGAGAGCAGGCACTATGATGGAGTCACAAAAGGCTTGTTAGAGGCTGATTGGAATGAACAGTGGGTAGAGTAAGTCATGTTATCCTTTAATCGACAATCTCTAGTTTCCATTTGAATTATAGACATTAGAAATGAAAGTTTCACAGAATTTGTACATGCACAATGTTCACTCCAGACAGGAAGAAGGTTTCTTTGTGGACTTGTGCGGCTTCTCTCTGTACCCATTCATCTTTGCGTGATTAACTCTGTAAGACCCATAAATTTACCAAACAAATGTAAAAAATACAAGAAAAATGTCAAAAGCTCCAGGGTTATGCACAGTGCTTTGCAAAAGTACTCAAAAGACGTGTGGAGTGAATTTTTATTCAGCTCACTTGAGTCAATATCTTTCACCGCAGTTACAGCTGCAGGTTTTGTGGGGAAATTGTGAGGAAATGTGGAAAAGTTTCAAGGAGGTGGTAGGTGGGCAGCACCAGCAGACATTTTTAGTTTTTTGAGTTGGATATTTCTTTGCAGATTTTTCTTTTTCATTTTCTGTGAAAATGAAAAAGAAAAATTCGACATTCTCTTGTCTCTCACCATTATTTGCATCTTTATCAAACAACTGGTAAAACAGTTTTTTATCTAATTCATACAGAGAGGCTCTTAAGGTTGCTTCACGGAAAAATAAATACAACTAGTGGTAGTTGGTGCCCAGTGACATAAGCGACGGCCCCTTTCATAAAACACTTTAAGGCAGGATTAGGGCAACTTTTAGTGGTCTTGTGTTTTATGAACAGGACCGATGCGGTGAGGAGGGTTTAAGGCAAGCCAACTGTATTTGTATTATTTTTCGTCTAAGGGCAACTCAAAATGCTTGTACATAAAATGTAATAAAAACAAATTAAAAACATAGAATCTGACACTTAAAAAGTGTAAAATAAATAAATAAAAATTCACTGAGGTTAAGCAGTTGCAAATAGAAAGGTTTTCAACCTTGTTTTAAAGGAGCTAAGGGTGGGAGCAGTCTTAGAATTCACAGGAAGCCCAGGAAGTCCAGGTTGACCTGGATGACTGAGAATCTTCACCAGCATAATTCACAGGAAGGTTATTCCAGATTTTTGGAGCATAAATACTGAAGGCTGCTTCTGCCTGTCTTGTTCTGACTGTTGAACAGTGAGTAGGTTTGATTCAGATGATCATAAGGGTCATAATGGTTTATAATATTGCAGAAGATCCGAGATGTAGTTAGAGCTTTGACCAGTAAATGCTTTGAAGACCATTAATGAGATTTTAAACTCTACTCTCTGAGCAACAGGCAGCCAATACGAGGACTTCAGAACTGGACTAATACGATGATAATACTTGTAGGGACTCTAGCAGCAGCATTTTGAATAAGTTATAATTGTCTTATTGATTTTTTTTGTAAGTCCTGTAAAAATAGCATTTCAATAGTGGAGCCTGCTGAAAACAAATGCATGAATGAGCTCAATCTCAACAGGACCCTCAGGTTGGAAGTTAGGAGGGAAAATACTGTTTTAGATTTATTGTTCTACTTGGTTGGTGGCATTTAATTGTTCAGTTTTTTTTTTGGGGGGGGGGGGGTATCTGCTGGACAATTAGGACAAAGAGAGGAGAAAGGAACAACTTTTGATTATGCAAGGAGGTCCAAGTGAAATAGTTTCCTTTAATGTAAACGGAGTCCTCAACCCTATTAAGGGGAGTAAAATTTTAGCTGAAATGAAACCTGAGAAGGAACAGGTGGTCTTTCTCCAAGAAACTAATTTGAGTCAATCAGAGCATGAAAATTAAAAAAGACAGGGATTTAAATATGCTGTCTCATCTTCTTTCAAAGCAGGGCACAAAAGGGATGTTGCCATATTAATTCCGAGCTCAGTTAACTATGAGCACTTGTCAGAGGAAAAAGATGCAGAGGGTTTATCAAGAGAAGGGTTAGAGAAGGGTTGCAGGTAACATTTATAAACGTCTGCATGCCATCGGGAAGTGACTGGACTAATGGTTAACTCACAGGGGGTTGTGGTGTGTGGAGGTGATTTCAACATTACTTACCAAATTACATGTGTCAAGGGGTTTTATCAGGGAAAACTCATTTATTAAAAAAGTTAATTAATGTTCCACTTTCGTTGGCAATAAAATCAGACCTAAATAGATGGAATCTTGTGCCATTCCTCAATTTAAACTCAAGGATTATGTCAGTAAAAACAAATGTTACAAGATTACTTTATTTATTCATAACTTTACCTGTTGAAGTAAGGGGGCACAATTAGGGGAATGTGATAAATGGATCTTCCCTTACATTTGGCAGTGAAAGAAACCTAGAACTTGCCACTCTGTGTTATAATTAAGTAAGGAAGAACGAGGGGCGATGCGCCCGTGTTCACAATATTATTACTTTGCTTCGCGGGTCATTCCTTTGTTGCAATGCTGAAACCCGGACATGAAAGATAAATGTGAAACGATAGAATTCAATTCCTGTCCATTCCAGCCATATCCTGAGGGGTTATGACTGGAACACACCTTGGAAATATGGCACAAAATAGTCAAAAAATGCAAACTGGAATATATGCTAAAAAACTTTAGATGGTGTGCATATGATACTGATTTAAAACCCAACTCAAATTATGGGAAATTCAAATTATGGACAAAAAAGGGACTAACAACATTTCTTTCTCTTACACACAACAGGAGATGCTCAGCAGTTTCCAGTCACTACAAACAAACTACGGTTTGGAGCGGACTGATTTCTTCAGGTTCCTACAGATGCGGGACTATTTTAACAAACAGTGCAACGTTACTAAATATGAACCAGAAGAGTACGACTTTTTCAAAATCATTAAAGTGTCCTATGAAGGCTCCTTAAAAAAAGCTGTCTCCACATTATATAATGCACTCGTACTTACAAGAAATGACAGTACTCTTCATATTCAGAAAAAGTGGGAAATTGAAGCGAGAGTAGCTATTTCTACTGGGAGACTTCCACTAGTTCAATAACTTGGAGGGAGCAATGATGGAAGAAAACAAGATTTTTAGAGTAAATATCTTAATTTGAACGCTGAATGTTGGAGAAAATGCGGATCTCTAGAGGCAGACCATTTTAATGGGTTTTGGTCATGCCCGACTTTAAATCAATACTGGTCAGGAATTTACAAGGCTCTAAAAGAGGTCTTTAAGGTTCATATTAATAATGATTTTGTAAGCATATATTTTGGTCTGATTGCGACTCTGGATAGAGGAGGGGCTATAAAGCTGCTCCAGGCTCTATTAGCAGCCAGTAACAAATCAATAACAAGAAAATGGTTAAATCCAACCCCCCCTCCCCAACATTAGAAGATTGCTTTAACATTGTTTTAGATATATTTAAATTAGAAAAGTTGACTTTTTTTAAGAACCCAGGGAGAAAAATACTTTATAATGTTTGGAAACATTGGATCAGGTTTGTATCCCTCCTTTGAAATTATTTAGTATAATTCTCGGATCCTGACTATATTGAAGCACTGTATTGACCTTTGGAAAATAGGACGGTTAGTTATTTGCTTTTCTTATTCAAAATGTAAAAGGTACGTGCAACTCCCAGTTAAAACCACCACACACATATATATATATATATATATATATATATATATATATATATATATATATATATATATATATATATATATATAGTCAGGCTTCAGAGCTCATCATAGCACTGAAACGGCTCTGGTGAAGGTCACTAATGATATTCTCATGGCCTCAGATAATGGACTTGTGTCTGTACTTGTCCTGTTAGATCTCAGTGCTGCATTTGATACAGTTGATCACAATATTCTCCTACAAAGACTTGAACATACTGTAGGGATTAAGGGGAAAGCATTAGGCTGGTTTAAATCTTATCTGTCGGACAGATTCCAGTTTGTTCATGTTAATAATAAATCTTCCTCAAACTCTAGGGTCACCTGTGGAGTACCACAGGGTTCAGTCCTTGGACCAATTCTCTTTACTATATATATGCTTCCGATCGGCAAAATTATCAGACAGCATGGGATTAATTTCCACTGTTATGCTGATGACACTCAGCTATATTTATCCATAAATCCTGATGAATCCAATCAATTACTTCGACTGCAGTCATGTCTTGATGACATCAAAAGCTGGATGACTTTAAATTTCCTGCATCTAAATTCTGACAAGACCGAAGTTGTAATCTTTGGGCCAGAGTCCTCAAAAAATAAACTTCTTAACCAATCACTTAATCTGGATGACATTAACTTGGCCTCTGGTAATAAAGTAAAAAACCTTGGTGTTATTTTTGACCAAGACATGTCATTTAAATCCCATATTAAACAGGTTTCCAGAGTTTCCTTTTTTCACCTCAGGAATATCGCCAAATTAGAAACATTCTGTCCAGGAGTGATGCTGAAAAACTAGTCCATGCATTTGTTACTTCAAGGCTGGACTATTGTAATTCTTTACTATCAGGAAGTCCACAAAATGCAGTTCAAAGTCTTCAGCTGATCCAAAATGCTGCAGCAAGAGTTCTGATGAAAATCAACAAGAGGGATCATATTTCTCCAATTTTAGCTTCCCTTCATTGGCTTCCTGTTAAATCAAGAATAGAATTTAAAATTCTTCTTCTAACGTATAAAGCCCTTAATAATCAAGCTCCATCATATATCAGAGCTCTGATTACCCCGTATGTTCCTAACAGAGCACTTCGCTCTCAGACTGCAGGTCTGCTGGTGGTTCCTAGAGTCTCTAAAAGTAGAATGGGAGGCAGATCCTTTAGCTATCAGGCTCCTCTCCTGTGGAACCAACTCCCAGTTTTGGTCTGTGAGGCAGACACCCCGTCTACTTTTAAGACTAATCTTAAAACCTTCCTTTTTGACAAAGCTTATAACTAGAGTGGCTCATGTTACCCTGAGCTACCTCTATAGTTATGCTGCTATAGGCTTAGGCTACTGGAGGACATCAGGGCCTATTTCTCTCACTCTGCTGATTTCTACTGTTCTCCAGTCTACTGTTCTCCAGATTTGCATTGCATTACATTGAAATGACTGTTGTCATTTCAGCTTTTAACTTTTTGCTCTCTCTCTTTTTCTTCATAGTAGGTACACCTGGTCTGACGTTCTGTTGACTGTGAAATCATCCAGGGAGGATAGATCACCGACTATTACCATCTAATGTAGAACAGATTACTGGATCAATGTGTGCTTCTGTGCTTTTTTGTCTCTCTTGTTGTGTCTCTGCTCTGTCTTCTGTAACCCCCAGTCGGTCGAGGCAGATGACCGTTCATACTGAGCCCGGTTCTGCCGGAGGTTTTTTTTCCCCGTTAATGGGTGGTTTTTCTTCCCACTGTCGCTTCATGCTTGCTCAGTATGAGGGATTGCAGCAAAGCCATGGACAATGCAGACGACTCTCCCTGTGGCTCTACGGTTCCCCAGGAGTGAATGCTGCTTGTCGGGACTTTGAAGCAATCAACTGGTTTCCTTATATAGGACATTTTGACCAATCTGTATAATCTGACCCAATCTGTATAATATGATTGAACTTGATTTTGTAAAGTGCCTTGAGATGACATGTTTCATGATTTGGCGCTATATAAATAAAATTGAATTGAATTGAATATATATATATATATATATATATATATATATATATATATATATATATATATATATATATATATATATATATATATATATATATATATATGACTCATTGGGGGGAGCTCCAGGTTTGGGTGAATGCTATATTCCCCCCCCCCCCCCCCCCTCTGTGGTGCTGAGGTGGCTGGAGGGAACGGTGATGTGGATGGAGGGGGATGACCGAAGGGAACAGGAAGGGGTGGTTATGTGCAGGAGGACTGAAAGATAAGGAGGAGCGAGGATGCAAACGGACCGCAATGTGTGCAGAAGAATTTTGAATTCTGTTCTTGATTTAACCGGTAGCCAGAGCAGCTGCTGGAGGACAGGGGGATGTGGTGGAATGAGGGTTTGTTTGGTAATAATGCGGTCGGCTGAATTTTGAACCATCCGAAGCTTATGGAGGGATTTGTGAGGAAGACCAAAAGAAGAGAGTTCAGTGCAGGAGGTGACACGGCTAGGATGAAGAAAGGATGAAGGGGGTTAGGGACAGGCCGAGGCCGTTTATGCTGCGTTAGTGAAAATATGCAGAATGAGCGACATTACTGATGTGAGCCTGAAATGATAGTAAGATGGAATATGTTGTGTGCGACCAGCTGGCTGCAGGATTTAAAACTGTTAGAAAACTTGAAGTATTTTCTAACTAAGATGAAATTCAAATCTGCAGCATTTGGTCGGCTACATTGAGTTTATCTGTCACTTTTATTTTGAGAAGAGCAGTATAGGGAGACCTTCAATGGTTCACTCTTGTGTTGTAGGCTTTTCATCCTCAGATGATGGATTGAACAGAGCTCAGGGAAATGTCCAAAACTTTGTTCATTTCATAACCTAACCCACTTTTAAAGTTCTCCACAACGTTCTCCCTGACATGTCTGCTGTATTTCTGGTCTTCATGATGCTTTGTGTCTCAAACAAACATCTGAGGCCAGAACCGGAACAGCTGAATTTACTCTGAAAATTAATTCACACACAGGTGGACTTTAATTAATAATTAGCCCAAATACACTGTGGGCCAGGATTAAACACATGGAAAAAGCCTTCATAGTTGTTATAAGAATGTCCACAATTCTATTATAATATTACAATAAACCTTTTCACATAAAGACAAGCAAATGTCAATTAAAAGACACAACTTAAAACAATCTTGAGCTCATTTCTACGTGTAGCTTTCTGAGTTAAATATCAATTGTAAACCTTTTTCACAGGCTAACAATAATAATAATTATAATTTCCTTTAAAGGAACATTGCACAAGTTTAAAGGTTACATTTTTTTTCTTTCACATACCATGCACTTACAATTGCCTGATGTGTAAAACGAGTTTTACTCCATTTACCACAGTTGCCTCATTAGGGTCCATTAGTCAGTTCACGAAAGAGTGATTTGGGCTCAAGAGAGCATTGACCAACCTCAATATTTATAGCTTTATTACCTCAGAAGACAATAAGCCTCTAAACAAAAGACCGATGCAGTCACATCAGCAGATTTTTTTCCTCTTGCACAACACTGCTGTCATTTCCACTTGTCACCAGGGGGGGCGAAACTGGAACTTGCACTATGCACCTGTAAAGAAAATCCAGCAAATCAAGTCCATGGCACGGGGCATCTGAGAAAAGCAAATAAATAAAATAAATTTAAAGGGGAAATATCATGCAAAATCCACTTTTTTAGCCCTTAAATACATTTTGTTGTGGACTTAGCGTTTCAAGGAATGCAGAAAATTTTAACGATGCCCCTCCAGGTGTTTACGTAGATATCTTTATATTCTCTTTGGCTCACAGTTTTCAAGCTGTTCAGTTCTCTTTATTGTCTGTTAGGTTTTTTTAACCATAATGTCACAGTATTTGCTGTGTGCTGCTAAACAAAGTCATGGATTTCCCGCTTTTCACAACTCCACCACTTTTTATTTCTTTTGCTGCAATTTTGTAGCCCAAGCTCAAGGATACTGAAGCTACGAGTGGATAAGTGAAAATCTTTGGCTACGTTCACACTGCAGTTTCTTTTGTTGTTGTTGCTGAAATCAGATTTTTTTTTGAAGCTGTTGTTCATACTACTATTAAATGTGGCCGCCATCATACTTCTATCTGAACGGTTCAAGACCACAAAGCGACCTGCATGCGCAGATAACAGAAGGAGACGTCACACAGCAGAGCACTGTTTACAAAAGTAATGGTGAATGTAACTGTTTCTAGAAGTGTTGAATAAAGTTTTGTTAAAAAAAACGCAAAAAGAAAAAAACACACAGATACCAGCCAGCATGTCTCCTTGGTATTATTAGAAAGCTGATGAGCAATGGGAGCTGACAATCTCACATCATAGCAAGATGGAAGTATGGTCAAATGAAAGCAGCACAGCTATTAATGGTCTTTTCTGGAGCGCTAGCTGCTACTGCTGTGTGTGAGACAGGAGAGTGACGGATGAAAGGCGACATGGCCGTTCAGATTGCGGCCGCTTTGAAAAAAATCTGATACGTATCCAAATGAGTACTACATATGGAAATGGCACAAATGGCACAGATTTTTTGGGGGGGGGGAAAGATCGGAATAGGGCCGTTCACACCGTCATGAAAAGGACAGATAGAGGTCGCATATGGGCAAAAAGATCAGATTTGGGTCGCATTTCCCTGCAGTGTGAGTGTGTATTAATCCACGCAATTCATTACACCTGAACTAGGTGGAGTGGAACCCTCTGAGACCTGGAAGGGGCGGGGTGTGATGTGCAGCATCTGTATTTAAAGAGACGGCACTAAAATTAGTTGTCGTCAGACGGACCTCAGAACGGGGGCAATGAGGGGCTGTGCGGCAACAATAATGAGAAATTTAGACCAAAGAATGTAGTTCCTCTTTATATAGACCACAACTGAATGATTTAAATGTGAAAAGTAAGGCATTAAAAAGCGTGATATGTCCTCTTTAAAACTCCGGATGCCTGCTATCTCTTCTTCTTCTTGAGTTTGACATTGAATGAAGCAGGATTTTTGGGTGCTGCCTGTTGTGGCAACACACCAGTAGAGGATTCTGGGATTTGCAGTATTAGTAGTGACTGCATTGTTTACCAAGGGGCCAGTTCTAGTAGACATTTGGAATTACTTTATGGGCCAAATCTGGCCTGTCCACCTGAGTTTCACACCTAAGTTGATTTGATTGGTTGCACTCGATTTTTATATAGGGGGATCATTCAATAAAAGTGGCAGCATACAAATGCAAGCAATCGTTTCAGATTTTAATCTGTGAAACAATGTGGAAACCTTTCCTTTATCTCAGTGTATCTAATAGAAAAGAATGACGAATGAATTTCTTACAGATAAGTAAAGGCAGACATCAAAAACTGAAGATTTGTGAAACAAGTGACAGAACTCTGTCTGTGCACTAATCAGAAGACTATTTTATAGAATTAGAGCAGGCCTAGTACATGTAAGACCTGTAAGTGTTCACAGTAAAGCTGAATGCTAAATACATCTGTTGGTCCAGGTATTAATTCATTCTTTCTCTGGTTTAATGTTGCTTGCAGCTGGACTCTTGACGAGACAAATATAATTGATGTGTTGAAGACAACACATCCATCTTTAATTGCATTTATTCATTAAGAAAGTTTTTACATAGTATCTTTCACAGACAGAAATCACGATGTGCTTCATTTTTAATGAGCGACAGCGGCCGGATCATTTACTTTTACAGAAACCACTACAATCATCAGACCTGCTAAAAATAAAAGCATGCTTTTGTCATGAACACATAGGCAGGAGACTCAATATTCAAGCCAGACACTCTGTTGCATTTTAAAGGTTTATTAATAAAGACAGGAATCCTCTGCATGAGAAAGCTATTCCTGGCAATGTTGAGGGCTGTCAACTCACTGCAGCGCTGTCAGGCAGGACGGCAAAGTCAGAGTCCAGAGTCAGGCTTGGGTGATGCACAGGTGGTCAGAGAAGAGATGGGCCGACTGAGCCAAGGCGCTTGGTCAGACTTATAGTAGTGATTCTGTTCCAGGTTGTGGTCCAGAAGTCAGAAAGCTGCGTAGATGTTGGACATGGTTGTGGTCAAAAACATGGTAAACAGGCATGAAGGAAGAGTGAGAAATTTCTGTTAAGCTTTTGCTAATCTTTGTCTAAAAAGTTCAATTATCATATGTAGACATTTGTTTGATTAAACATAAAGGGTTTTTAAGCAAGAATCAAGAGTTTTTATTGTCATTATTTAACCATAAAGAAATGTTACTGAGATACTGGGTCAGAATTCACATCAGACATAAATCAAAGACGTTCATGGAAAAACAAAAAGAATTTCGAGAGGAGAGCCTGAAATGGGCAAAAACACGAGTGAAGTAAAAGCTACATTTAAAGTCAAGTTGTACAGCAGAAGAGAAGAACTTAAATGTACCTAAAAACACTTCCTGAGAAGCTAAAAATGTGCAAAAAGTCCTTAGCATCAGATAAAGTTTAAATGTTAAAATAAAAAATAATAAAAAAGACAGATAGCGGCCACTTTACAGAGCAATGTAAAATACTGCATGAATGTACCAGACAAACACTAACTGAGAAACTACAAGTGTGCAAACCAGGATTTTATTTCAGCGTAACGGAGGACGGTTGGTGGCGGGGGTGTTCGTCAGGCTAATAACAGCTAGCGTTAGCTTTAATGCTTTTCGGGAGGTTTATAGCTGCACTGATGCACGTTCAAGAGCTTTATTGACTTTTCTATGTTGCTCTCAAACATGCGTGTCATAATGTCTGATTTCAGCGAATCTTTGACGTCTTTCAGCGTAACGGTCCATTACGCTGGAATGCGCTGGTATGAACCCTGGCATTAGCATGTGAGTGATAGCGTTATGATTCAGATCGAGAATCAGCGGTATGTTTGTAGACATGTAACAGACTATTTGATTCCCAGCAGGAGGCGATGGCCCTCACAGCTTTGGGAGATAAGCAGTTTTCAAATCTATTTGTTTTTTGTTTAATGTTCCTGAATCGTTTACCTGATGGAAGTGCATTGCGCAGGTGGGTGGGATCTGTGACAATACGTCTGGCCCTTTTCAGGACTCCTGCGGCATAAAGTGTGTCTAGCTCTTGTTTACACCAACCCACAATCCCCTGTGCTGACCTCACCACCTGAACTAAATCCTTCCTCTCCTGTGCCGTGTAGCTACCATACCACTCTGTCACGCTGAGACACGGGAAGCTTTTGATAAAAGGGTGCATCAGTATAGGATGTTGTCTTGACATAGATTAAACTTTTGTTCAGTGTCTGTAGAAGACAAAGATCAAGACGTTAACATTAGGGAACTTAGCAACAGCTGTGAAAAGTGGATATGCACATAGAAAGGAAAAAGGAGATCTGTAAATATGCAATAATAGGGTGAATAGGGATATGGTCCACTGATGAGGACTTAATACCAAAGGCAAGGACCAGGCCTATGCGATGGGAAGCAGAGTCCACACCATGACCCCTCGCCAACTGTTTAGATCAGACAGCAGCACATTCTCTTTATAAGGTCTGATAAGTTAGGCTTCGTTCTTGATTCAGAAGTCACCCTGATGCACTTGGGTGTGTTCCTCAACTGTTGGAGCAATCAGGGTCCATGTAACTGTTACATGTTTTGTATTAAATAAATCTTCTCGAAATATTTGAATTTTATTGTGGCTTCCTTCAGCAGATAAAAGAACATATTTTGTTAATATCTCAAAGATGACCTATTAAGCTTTCAAACAAATTAGCTGTAATAAAACATGTTTGTTACATTTTTTGCACAAAATCATTCTCAGATAATGAGATTTCATCATCTGGCCGACAGTGCCTGTCGATTGTGACATATAAATCCAGAGGTTTTGAAATGGACCGTTTTCAAGGCATCAACAAAACATTTATAAAAAACTGCTGGATGTTTTTTTTTTGTTTGTGTTTCTCTTTTTGTCTCTTTTTTTCTCTTGGTCTACTTCTAGAAGCACTAGAAACAAGAAAAAGGGAATTTGGGGTAAGTACTTTCTGAAAGCTTTCAACAATCTGGCATTGTGTTGCTGTCTGAGGAGACCTTAAGAGGGGGGGGGGGGGAACAGGTGTCCCGGATGAGCTTGATTGAAGCAGCGCAGCAGAAAGCTCACAGGTGCACAGGTGCACAGGTGCAGTCCATAAGGCTGAATGAAGAACTGATCTGGAGGAGTAGAAGGCTGAAGACAGAAAACTAGCCAGATCATGGCAGTGCCAGTTTTTCTGTGTTTTGATAAAAAAAAATCCCTTATTTAAAGATGGAATTTTACTTTTTAGGCTGTTAAAATTCAGATGTGAGTCCATGATAACTCCCGGGGCCAATTTCTAACCACACATTTCTAAAGGACTAAAGCAATGAGTTCTTTTTTTCTGTTACCACTGGAGGAAATTTAGATAAAGCCCTGAATGGATATCTGTCCGCCTGCAGTGGGTTATAATGATGTGATGTCACAGAAAAACGCAAGTGGCATGTCATCAGCATAGACATTGTAAAATGTATCATACTACCACATAATCTGAATTAGTCGTGACATGTAGATGTTGAATACAAGTGGGCCAAGAATGAAGGCTTAGATTTGTCATTTTAAAAGGAGGTAGTCACAAGAAGTGGCCAAAGGTTGTCGAATAAGACCTCCACAGTAGCTGTGTTTACATGCACAAAATTTCACAATCGGATTGAAATGTATTTGGACTAAAATCCAAAATAATTATCGGCTTGTACCATTTATATGGTCACACCATCAATTAATCCGACCACAATGTGTGTGTAAATGCGCCTGGCTTTATTCAGAATAGAGCCACTCTGACATGTGCAGTTATCACATTTTCCGAAAAAAAAAAAAAAACAAAAACAAAAAAACAGGAGAAGATGATCTTCCGTCTTTGCTGAACAAAAAACAAAGCAGTATTGTACGAATTCATTTGTCTTGCGAGCACCCAGGCTGGACTTGCACCAGATCATAAGTACAGTTGAAACGTTACTGAATAAATAACAAATTTGAGCTCTTTTAATGTTTCGAACAGAAATGTATCAGGAGCCCGAACATCTTAGCTACCTGATGTATTTCCGCCACTCAGCGCAGAAATCTGTCATGTTTACATCGGGCGTACATGCGCACTCGGGTCAATTTGCCTCATTCGGAATAACTTGATCCTGACAAGCGTTTCCATGCATGCTGATCAATCAGCATAAACCACCTCTCTCAATCAGATTACAGTTTCATTCCAACTGAGCTTATTCCGATCACAATATTCTGATTGGCTTGTTTACATGATGCATTTTTATTCTGATTGGCCCTTTATTCTAATTACTTTTGTCCATGTAAACGTAGCTATTGAGAGAATCCTCCCCAATTTTCCGTTCTGTACAAGCTGTAAATGTTGCACAAATAAACTGGATGGAATCAAATTACAGTTTTACATTCACAGCCTTTCAAACACTTTGACTTTGAAATTCTACAGAGAAGTAGTCAGAACTCACAAATGTGCGAGAAAACATCCCTCCATCTCTGCAGTTGCACGGCATTTTACAGTTTTAATAAAAAACAAAGACGTTTCATCCGATTTTAGTTTCAAAGATCAGAGAAATAAAACCTGTGAGGTCAGTCAGATCAGAATTCTTTCAAAGCATACCACAATGAATAAACAAAGAATGCCTACATTGCATTGAAGACCTGATTCTGCAGCTGCATGGATGTGTTATCAGAAGCCAGAGACAACATGCTGCGATTGTCCTTCTTTCAATTGAGCCATCTGCTTCATCGGCCGATTCTAATCCCGCTTCTTTCAGACATTAAATTCCTCAAAGTCATTTTACTGTTCAGAGTCAGATGATGGAGAGGAACCCAGTCCACATGCCTTCTTCTGCTTCTGATCATTTTCATGGCGTTTTTTTTCTTGATATGGAGTCTCCGGTTTTAGGTTAGAAATCAGTAAGCAAACAGCGTGCACCACACAAAGCCATCAGTTCTCTTTTGGTGTCGCAACACAACATTTGGATAATGCTGCTGTTCCAACTTGTCCATTTCTATTCAGACATAACAAAGGGCCTTTAGAAACACCCGTCAAACAGCTTGAAAGTGTAGAAAGCTGCTTTAAAATAATCACTTTATCAAAGCAAAAAACTCAGATGTAGATAAATAAAACTGCAAAAACAATTTTCTGCAATTCAAGATAAAAAGTTTATTGATAACAGCAGCAGGCAAAAGCAAGCCTAAAAGGTCAGTTTAGAAGCTTTGTGGGGCTTTCTTTAAATTTCCATTGTGTGACCACTATCTCATTTTCATGTCACACTCTGTTGGATATTTTCACTTTGTTTATATATATATATATATATATATATATATATATATATATATATATATATATATATATATATATATATATATATACAGTGCCCTCCATAATTATTGCCACCCCTGTTTAAGATGTGGTCAAGGACTTCTAGAAATTCTCCTTTTTTTTAAACAACATAGAACCCAAATGCAAAAAAAGAGAAAAATCCAACCTTTTATTTAAGTGCATTACTTTGGTGGTAAAAATAAAATCACACATTTAGAAAAGAAAAAATGTGAAATCATGTGTCCCACAATTATTGGCACACCTGATGTTAATACTTTGTACAACCCCCTTTTGCCAACAAGACAGCACTTAATCTCCTCCTGTAACATTTCACAAGATTGGAGAACACAGAGTTAGGGAACTTTGACCATTCTTCTTTGTACAATCTTTCTAGATCATCCAGTGTCCTGGGTTCTCTCTTATGCACTCTCCTCTTTAGCTCGCCCCACAGGTTTTCGATTGGGTTGAGGTCTGGGGACTGAGATGGCCCAGGAGGACCTTGAGTTTGTGACTGCTGAACCATTTTTGAGTAGATTTTGCCACATGTTTTGGATCATTATCCTGCTGAAAGACCCAATGACGACCCATCTTCAGCTTTCTGGCAGAGGCCATCGGGTTTTCATTTAAAATGTCCTGGTATTTCAAAGCGTTCGTAATGCCATGCACCCTAACAAGATTCCCAGGGCCTTTGGAAGAGAAACAGGCCCACAGCATCACAGATCCTCCACCATACTTCACGGTGGGCATGAGGTGCTTTTCGGCATACTCATCTTTTGTTTTACACCAGATCCACTTGGAGTGTTTGTTGCCAAAAAGCTCAATCTTAGTCTCCCCAGACCAAAGCACACGATCCCCGTTTAAGTCCCAGTGCCGCTTAGCAAACTCCAGACGTTTACGTTTGTGAGTGTTAGTGAGAAAAGGCTTTTTCCTTGCATGCCTCCCTAACAGCTCGTTGGCATCTAGAGAGCGTCTGATGGGTGTTTTGGAGACTTTGTGACCCCAAGATTGCACTCTTTGATGGAATTCTGTGACAGTGAGCTTAGCACTTTTTTCTACTTGTCTTACCGTCCTCCTCACTGTGCGTTGTGGCAAGATAAACTTGGGAGCTCTTCCAGCCTTGTTTGTCGCTGTTCCAGTTGTTTTAAACTTCTTAATGGTTCATCTGACTGTAGATAAGGCGAAGTTAAGGCGAGTGGCTATTTTCTTGTAGCCATTGCCTGACTTATGAAGGTCGACACACATCTGCCTTACTTGAATGGTGTGTTCTCTTGTCTTTGCCATGTTGACAAATGGGTAAGAGAATTAGGCCTCTGTGTCACGTCATATTTATACCCCAGGGAAACAGGAAGTCATGAATTACTAATTAAAAGTTCCTAGATACCCTGACCAACTTTAGCAACTACAGAAAAATATATTTAAAGGAAATCAATTAAATTTTTCAGCGGAATTGTTAAGGGTGCCATTAATTGTGGGACACATGATTTCACGTTTTTTAATTTCTAAATATGTGATTTTATTTTTACCATTTCTGTTGAAGTTACAAGAGAACAAGTTAAAGCAGGAGGTGGTTATCTTTGGTACTATTGGTGATCTATGATTGTACCTCAGTAATTTCAGCAATCCCTCAACACAACATCCATTTGTGTGAAATATCAACTTTTCCACCCAGGTAATTTTCCTGAGACTACTTTCAGGTAATTATGCAACTGCAGCCTGTCCCTGGTTGAATGATGATTGTGTTGAGCTTTTCACTCTGAGATGGCTCCTGTCTTTGTTAACAAAACATTGTGGAAATCATTTGCGGCACAAGTTGAAAACTGAATCAAGAGGAGAAAAGGTAAGACGTAATTGGAAATCCATTTATTTTATATGTGGGCTTACATCCTTTCATCTTGGGATTGCGTACTCTGTTATTAGATCTATATAGTTGGATTGCATTACAGTAAATTGATCTAATTTTAATTTGGTTTGGACCAAACTGGATTCTCTATAACTGGATCTAAACTGGAGCTGTTTGTCTATTTGATCCCTCACACATTTCTTCAGTTTTTGCTTCTTGTCCTACTTAAAGGTTTTGGATCTTCAGACTTTAACAGCAGAAAAAGAAAACCTGAGTAAATCCAAAATACTGTTCTCAAACAAGGATTAAATTTATTAACAGAAAGTTAAACTATCAAAACCAAACTGTCAAATCCCAAATTAATTTAATTAACAGCGGTATTTGAAAAACTGAGGTCAACATCACCAGCTGCACACATGCTTGATTAGTCCCAGATCTGTGAAATCAAGACATAACTTAAACAACAGCTAGTAGGCTACAGAGTCCAGAAAGGGTTACAAAGTCCTTTTAAGGCTTTTTGGGTTCCAGAGAACCATAAATTGGGTGAACATGGAACATTAAAGGTATACTATGCAACCGGGGTTGATTTTCCAGCGAGGCTCCCCCCAGAGGGTGAACGTAAAAGTGCACTGTCATAAAGATGCTCAGCTGTTCTCCTGGTTTCTCCGTCAAGCCAGGCGCGGTTGTTTTGAGCTTAGCAGACAGGCGAACGCAACGAATACAAAAGTAGAAAAAACGGCAGTACAAACAATGACTAACACAGTGAAAGTATGAACATGCACAGAGAGAGAGAAACCATTCCAATGCAGTGTTTCCCCTAGGAATTTGCTTACCGGACGACCGGCGGAGCGGGGGTGGGGGGGGGGGAGACAAGCTTTGCGCGCATATGGAGTTAGTTTTTTTTTTTTATAATGTTGGGAGGCGGTAGCGTGAGGGAAACCCTACAATGTTACTTACAATCGCATCAGCAGAAACGCGAGGTCCACGTCAGCCTTGCAGCCTTCTTTCTCTTTTAGCTCTCGCCATTCGGAAAAAGCTTGCTGGATGTTCACCCGTGTACGACTCTTTCTGTCCACAGCCCTTTTCCTCTTTCTTGCCTGCTCCGACATGGGCTTTCGCTGTTTTATCGCCGGTTCCGCCATGATAACTGCACAGATATCACCACTGCGCTAGCAACAAACATGTTCTCGCCGTAAAGCAAGACCGACTCTCGCGATCTTGCACGAGATTCTGAGCCTGTGGGCGCGGGCCGAGGGCTCCTGCAGTTGCAAGTGCGGTATTTCCCCCCACAGACCACCAGGGCGGCCAAGAAAACCTTTGTTCAACCTGAAATGACTCATTTAATCATCCAAAACGGTATGGAACACATTAATTAACTGAAAAATGTTGCATAGTATGCCTTTAATTAACTTTCCCAGGAGTTGATGGCCAACCAAACTTACAACAATAACTCCTGTGGGTGTCATGTCCACAGAGCTGTGTGCAGGTCCGTGTGTGCATTTGTGTCTCCTCCTCCTTTGCAGGGTGTGACTGGTAGGTGGGTTCGTACAGCTGCAGCTCTTCAAGAACAATCAGGAGGAGCTTAAAGAGGAGCGCATACCCCACTGCAAAAACTAAAAGTAAACAAAAATTCTTGAAATTAGTGTATTTTTCCTTGATTTGAGCAGATAAATAACACTACCTGCCCATGGAATAAGATTTTTGCACTTAAAATAGGAACAATTAATCTCCATCATCTTATTTCAAGTGCAGGATATCTAATTATCTTATTTTAGAGGTAAAGCTACTCATTCCATTGGCAAATAATCTTATTTACCTGCTCAAATCAAGGAAAAATACACTCATTTCAAGAAAGTTTTACTTACTTTTAGTTCCCTTTTTGCAGTGCTGGAGGCAGATGCCAGCTTGTGGTACTCAGGTCAACCTTCTCTAAGTTACTAATAAATAAATAAACACCCGCTGTCTTGTTCATACATTTTCCCTGCAGAAATGTTTTTTGTTAAATATTATAGTTTGCTGTCTATTCGCCACGTTTGTGGATACAAACAAGGAATTTGACTTCAGCTTCCAACACTTGCATAATAAAAAAATAAAACTGATTCTGACGTAATCATGTTCTCAGGTTCTGAGTGTAATCAGATTTTGTTTGTCCTTCTTTTCCCCACAAACCAGAACTCCTGCGTAGAACCCCGAGCAACCATCAACCCGCACAGTCATTTTGATAAACATTTCAAACCTTCATGCTGTGTGGTTAATTGCAAACGACGGAGTCTACATTTAAAGTATCTAAAAGAAACACAAAGACGCGACTCGTATTTTTCACTTCCTGACGATTCCCATAAACTTTAGTTCAAATATTTTGTGAACTGAGACATAAATTGTGCATCTCATTACACCAATGTAATCCTAATGACACATTTCACAAAAGAAATGTTTTTGAAAGTTGAGTGCTCCTGATCTGCGGTTGCCTGGCAGTAAGAAGGTCCAGGGTTCAAATCGCAGCCTTGGGTCTGTTTTCTCCATGCAGTTTCAACGTTCTCCCTGTGAATGCATCGGTTCTATCCGGTTACCCTGGCTTCCTCCCACAGTCCAAACACATGACTCTTAGGTTAATTGGTCTCTCCCTATTGTCCTTTGGTGTGTTTGTGCATCCTTTGTCTGTCCTGTGTTGCCCTGTGATGGATTGTACTGCAAAAAGGGAACTAAAAGTAAGTGAATGTTTTCTTGAAATTAGTATATTTGTCCTTGATTTGAGCAGGTAAATAAGATGATCTGAGTATTTTGACCCGTAAAATAATATAATTAGATAAATTGCACTTGAAATAAGATGGTGGAGATGAGTTGTTGCTATTTTGAGTCAAAAATCTTATAGGTAATCTTTATAGGTAATATTTACCTGCTCAAATCACAGACAAATACACTGATTTCAAGAAAATGTTGCTTACTTTTAGTTCCCTGTTTGCAGTGTGGTGACCTGCCCAGGGTGTACCTCTCCTCCCACCCAATGACCGCTGGATGTAGACACCAGCTCCGCCGTGACCCTGCACCGATAACCGGGTTTAGACGATGGTGTCATGTTTGCCTTGAGATGTCGGGCCCACATGCAGAAAACACACTCGGTAACTCAGGTCAGAATTCAAGGGTTTTATTCTTAACACGGGAGCACACGGGGCGCTGCGCTAGTTTGCGGGACGGGAAACGATGATGGCTCGAACTACCCCGGGACCAGGGGACCGGACCAGTCTAGGAGGTAAGGGAAATGTGATTAGCAGTGGAAATGAGTGGGAGAAACGGCTATAAACGTAAGCTTACCACGAGGATTGGATAACCGAGCGGGGAGACGGTAAGGAGGACTCAGCTGGGTTGTCTTGAGCAGGCGTTCGGGTTGACGGAGAGCGGGGCGAAGGGGTCCGAGCAGCACCGAGGAAGTCCAGGGATCCAGAGCAGCGAGAGGAACCGGAGAGAGGGTTGGTGTGACTCGCGTCCAGAGTTGAGGTACGTCTGAACGAGTCGGAGAGCTCAAGAGTCCGCAGGGTTCACGCAGACACAGGGAAACCTTGAGAGAGCAAACGAAGGATTAGTTTTAGAAACTAGGGCTGGCTAGAGGTCGAGGCTGTCACGCATACCGCAACGAAAACACTCTGGCGTCCTCTCGCTGTTCGGACGCAGTACTTGTAGGAAGCTCAGATGCTGCCGAATGAGCCACAGGTGTGCGCACTCCGCCCACCGACCAACCACGAACACCTGTGGAGAAGCAGAGGTAACGGAGCTGGCAGCAAGCTGCACAGCCCTGCCAGCTGAGTCCTGACAGATGGAGAGTTCAGTGTCCACGCGTTGCTTTTCAGAAATTCACGAAAGTCACGAAATGACAGAAACTCTAACTATTCATTCTTTTGTTAAACTTTTAAATTTGGTTTCCTGTCTCCTGAAAACCTTGTAAGTTTTTACTACCCTCTTGACTCCCTCACTTTGAATCCATGAAACATAGCAGCTCATTAACTTTCACACGGCATCGTTTTGGTTTTCTCCTGATTCTGCAGGTTGAAATTAAAAACTCGTTTGTGAAAAGTCCCCACAGGCGTCAGCAAGAGAGTTTTCTACAAAATAATCATTTCTTCAGCAACGAGGGGAAGGCAGAGAAATTCGGGGTAACTGCAGATATTAAGCTTTGTGGAGTTGACACCAGCGGCGCTGATTTCCCCGCAGTAGCTTCATTACACAGCTGTCTGAGGCGGCCCAATGCCATCCCTGCCAGACGTCGCTTGGTCTTCCCATCCTGCTGATGGGATGGCAGCTCTCACACCAGGTGCCTGCTGGGTGGTGATACATGTCACTGCTCTGGCATTTTCTCTTTCAGCTTGTTAAAAACAGGAAAGCTGGAAGTACAAATGTCCATTTTAATGGTCATTTTGTGGTCCTAATAAGAACATTTTATCACCGTCGAGAAAAGAAACCATCAGGAGACAGAAGTCTATACCAAGTTTAAGCCTTAATGAGCTATTTTAAACTTTTAGCTCTTTTAAAATTAATATGTTGAAAGTTTTGTGGTTTTCAGAATTTTGTTTTGATCAATTTAGTGCTTTTTTAAAATAATGTTCTTAAGGCATGTTTACTCAATCATTGTGTGATCGACAAACAGATAGTGCGGTTTCCCACCTTGGAAAGGGTAAGTTAATGAGAAGAAAATGTATTTGCTTCCTGACCCTTTTCAAAGGTTTATTATCACCACGTGCTACAGTGGTGAAATTTCTTTTTGGCCACTTCCGGCTAAGAGCACACATAAAAAAGACGAACAAACAAGGGTTTTTTTTTTTTTTTTTTTTGCCTTGAGTCCTTCAGCGTGCATTGCTTTGCAAAAGTATTCATATCCACGAAAGGTGTGTGAAGTGAACGATGTTCTGCAACATTTAGGTCTGACATGCTGCACAGTTTGCAGGTAACGTGTTGTGAAAAAGTTTGTTATTTCCTCTGTCACTCATTTCAGGAAAAGAAACAATAGATTCATTGCACATAGAATGAAATATAGTTTTGAAGATTATGTCTTACAGATATAATCAGTCCTGTGTGGGTGTGTGTGTGTGTGTATATGTATATATATATATATATATATATATATATATATATATATATATATATATATATATATATATATATATATATATTGAAATAGGCACCCGCATCCCTCGCGACCCCACAAGGGTTTGTATATATATATATATATATATATATATATATATATATATATACACATTTTTTTTTTTGAGTGCACCATAAAAATGATGATCATCATAATCACAAATAAAAACAAAATGCAGCTCCCTCATACTAAAGAGCTCAGGCTGAAATTCTGATTTATGGGTTTTAAAATATATTTAGATAGAACACAGCTGACAATGTCACTAAAAGCCTGCATGTTCAAACTCCTGTAAACCCCACTGAAAGGAAAAAACTGAGAAATATGATGCATTAGAGTGTCGGCGACTAATTTCACTCTACATAGAGCCCTTCTACGTTGATCTGATCTTTAAACATCAAACACAGAGACTGATTCACAAATACAACTTTTTCATGGTCTTCACTGTGATTTAATTCCTTCTGGATTTGAATTTTAAATGACATTGCCAAAAACGCTGAATCTGATTTTTAGTTTTTGTCTTGTTTTAATCTGCAGCTGTGCAGTAAAGAACAGCCAGACGTCAGATGTGGACCGGAAATACACTCTCTAAACATCGTGATTTCAGTCTGTCCCTCTTAATTAGCACGTTGTACTCGTTCGTTTAATCAGTCATTCAGCTGTTTTAGTGCTTTAATTAGTTTTATGAGTCTGAAACTCATCTCTATGGGGTGCCCCCAGGGACATATATCAAAATTAACTTCCATATACACATGTTAAATTAAACTCTTCCATATAATATAGTGAAAACCGTGCATAAACACTAGTGAAATGCTCTCACACACACTAGTGAAAACATTTACCTCTTATATAACCTACTGAAAACCGTGCACAAACACTAGTGAAAAGCTCTCACATAAACTAGTGAAAACATTTACCTCTTATATAACCTACTCAAACGTTCTCATACAAAGTAGTGAGAACTGTTCATATAAACTGGTGAAAAGCTTTACCTTTCATATACACTACTGAAAAGCTTTCATATACACTACTAAAAAGCTTTCATATACACTACTGAAAAGCTTTCATATACACTACTGAAAAGCTTTCATATACACTACTGAAAAGCTTTCATATACACTACTGAAAAGCTTTTATATACACTACTGAAAAGCTTTCATAAACACTACTGAAAAGCTTTCATAAACACTACTGAAAAGCTCTCACACACACTACTAAAAAAGCTTTTATATACACTACTGAAAAGCTCTCACACACACTACTAAAAAAGCTTTTATATACACTACTGAAAAGCTTTTATATACACTACTGAAAAGCTTTCATATACACTACTGAAAAGCTCTCACACACACTACTAAAAAAGCTTTTATATACACTACTGAAAAGCTTTTATATACACTACTGAAAAGCTTTCGTATACACTACTGAAAAGCTCTCACACACACTACTAAAAAAGCTTTTATATACACTACTGAAAAGCTTTTATATACACTACTGAAAAGCTTTCATATACACTACTGAAAAGCTCTCACACACACTACTAAAAAAGCTTTTATATACACTACTGAAAAGCTTTTATATACACTACTGAAAAGCTTTCATAAACACTACTGAAAAGCTCTCACACACACTACTAAAAAAGCTTTCATATACACTACTGAAAAGCTTTTATATACACTACTGAAAAGCTTTCATATACACTACTGAAAAGCTTTTATATACACTACTGAAAAGCTTTCATAAACACTACTGAAAAGCTTTCATAAACACTACTGAAAAGCTCTCACACACACTACTAAAAAAGCTTTTATATACACTACTGAAAAGCTCTCACACACACTACTAAAAAAGCTTTTATATACACTACTGAAAAGCTTTTATATACACTACTGAAAAGCTTTCATATACACTACTGAAAAGCTCTCACACACACTACTAAAAAAGCTTTTATATACACTACTGAAAAGCTTTTATATACACTACTGAAAAGCTTTCATATACACTACTGAAAAGCTCTCACACACACTACTAAAAAAGCTTTTATATACACTACTGAAAAGCTTTTATATACACTACTGAAAAGCTTTCATAAACACTACTGAAAAGCTCTCACACACACTACTAAAAAAGCTTTTATATACACTACTGAAAAGCTCTCACACACACTACTAAAAAGCTTTTATATACACTACTGAAAAGCTTTTATATTCACTACTGAAAAGCTCTCACACACACTACTAAAAAGCTTTTATATACACTACTGAAAAGCTTTTATATACACTACTGAAAAGCTCTCACACACACTACTAAAAAGCTTTTATATACACTACTGAAAAGCTTTTATATACACTACTGAAAAGCTTTTATATACACTACTGAAATAGCGGTTTAGCGTTGTAGCATTTGACAGGATCCGGAACAGGGTCTCCGTTGAAGCCAAAATAAAGTTGAGAAATGCCCCTGCTTCTGTGAGGTGTTCAGCGGGTAGCTGAGCAGTAGTGTTGGGTCGATGAGGCGTCATGAAGTGTTTCGACACGTTGCCAAACTGTATTGATACTGTGCCGATACTGTGTCACTGAATACTGACACCTGCTGGACGTTAAAAATCCCTACAGGCAACCTAGTTGACAGCGTTAACTGACACTGATTAGATGACCTAGTATACACAATAATACAATTTAAGTCATTGTATGTTGCATTGTATTATTTCATATTTTCATTTGAATTTAAAATATCTTTGATTTTTTTTTATACAGTCAATAAATAATGTGAACCTGTATCATAACGTAATAACCTCTAAGTAAAAATGTTGTGAATGAGGATGCTTGTGGACTGGCTTTTTTTTTTTTTTTACAAATTTTTATTCAAAAAAATAAGTTGTTTCGACGTTTTGATATTGAATATTGAATCTGTTACGCTTTTTTGATATCACTTCTCCAGCAGTAGAAAACACCCGATGAAGCACAGATGATGCTGGAGTTCAGAGAAATTGTAATGAAAAGCGGAAGAGGTTTGGACAGACTGTCTTTTCGTTTTTCCAGTATATCATAGGATCTTGGGACCCTCTGCCAAGTATCTGTGCACCTCCTGGATGGCATTAGCTGGCACTTTTGGTCTGCCTGCCCACTTCGATGTCAAATGTTGCCAAATGTTATATGTAAAAAGAACAAATTGGCATTTTAGTACATGATTTATAAACAACAAACATGCCCAATAACATGCCTGAAGTAGGGGGAGACAGCTTTTGTGAAGATGGTCCTGGCTAGGGCTCATTTGGGGTCGTCAGATGATTTATTTCAATATCCTCAGCCGCACATCGCTTTTCTAAGACAACGAAGGAACGCTCTCAGTTCTGAACAATTTCTTTGTGCTGCTCTTCATTTTTATGCCAACGGCAGCTTTTTAATAACGTAGGAGACACAGAAAACCTCTCAGAGGAAACTGTATGTTGCGCTGTCAGAAATGTTATTCAGTTACACTTTAAAGGTGTTCCATAGTCAGAGACCCACAAGATTAATAAAATAACTATGCAGAATGAAAGCAATAATTTATTCTGTATCAAATTTCGGCACTTCCAGCTCTAAATTTCCATTCCATATAGCCTATGTAGTTAATATAAAGTGAGATTGGCAGATTAAACATCTACAAGACAATCAGTGTCAACTCATTTTTAGAAGGATTGGTGAACAATGGCACAAAGATGAACATATCAGTTATTTCAATAACACACACCATCCCATCATTAATTGCATATGTTGAATATAGGCAATTAATGCTTTAGTTGAGTACTGTTAAACATAAAACTTTTAACTTAACCTTGCCTGGTTAAGCTGTACTTTATCATGATTTGCTGCCATGTCCTTTCAATGCTTTTAGTAATGATTGCCCCCCCTCCACACACACACACACACACACACACACACACACCCTTTTGTGTTGAACTAGTGAAGTGTGAGAAAACAGCTTTAATTCTCCATCACATAACTTTCATATTGCGCATGCATTGACTTTTTCAACAATTACTATTATTATTATATATTACTTAATTTTCTCTAGCGGTTTTCAGCAGCAACGGCATTGTTTCTTATGGTGTAATATTGTCCATATGCCTTCTTTAAAGATTTCTAATTCTACTCGCAGGACATGCGCATTTCCAAGCTTATTTCCTGTCGTTGCCATGGTGAATCGCGTTATTTGCGTTCCATTGATCGGGCTTTTTTTCATGCTCGTGTTCACGTTCAACTCATGGTTGATCGGGCGCTGTGTTTAGTTACCTGACTTATATCATCTGTTTTCAAATCAGAAACGCTGAATATGACAGAGTGATGTACAACCCACTCAAGGTAGTTCAGCCGTTTTTTCTGACACAAGACTCAGAACAAAGACGCACAGCGCAACCTGCCCAACCATAAAGGCGTCTGCCAAACCCATCAGTGGTGCGCTCCGATCAGCACCTGGCACTCACAGAGCGAGACTGCGGAACACCATCTCACCAGAGTTGTAAAATGGTTAAAAAAAGAACGAACAGTTCAGCTTGGCTTTTATTTACTGCGCAGCATAGCTTTGATGTGCGTGCTGAATCCAGATGCGCGAATGCACACACGCGCAGCTTAGAGGGAACAGAACACTGCTTATAAACACAGTTTGGCGCGTCCGTCAGTTCGAAACAGTTCCTGTATCGATCACGTGACTTTCCCCGCGTATCGACACGGGTTTTGCTCTATGAGCTCGACGCATGCGCCGATGCATCGGTGTTGCCGGACCCATCACTACTCAGCAGTAATCAATAATTTTATTCGGCCGGAGATTGCACAAAATGTACAGAGCTAACCGGAATGACCTCTGTTTATAATAACTTCCGGGTTAGTGACATTCCTTCCTGTTTCACTGAAATACCTTCCGTTTCAAGTGAAATGCCTTCCGTTTCAACTGAAATGCCTTCCGTTTCAACTGAAATCCGTAGCTTTTCAGTAGTGTGTGTGAGAGCTTTTCAGCAGTGTGTATGAAAGCTTTTCAGTAGTGTATATAAAAGCTTTTCATTAGTGTATATAAAAGCTTTTTAGTAGTGTTTATGAAAGCTTTTCAGTAGTGTTTATGAAAGCTTTTTTAGTAGTGTGTGTGAGAGCTTTTCAGTAGTGTATATAAAAGCTTTTTTAGTAGTGTGTGTGAAAGCTTTTCAGTAGTGTATATGAAAGCTTTTCAGTAGTGTATATGAAAGGTAAAGCTTTTCACCAGTTTATATGAACAGTTCTCACTACTTTGTATGAGAACGTTTGAGTAGGTTATATAAGAGGTAAATGTTTTCACTAGTTTATGTGAGAGCTTTTCACTAGTGTTTGTGCACGGTTTTCAGTAGGTTATATAAGAGGTAAATGTTTTCACTAGTGTGTGTGAGAGCTTTTCACTAGTGTTTATGCACGGTTTTCACTATATTATATGGAAGAGTTTAATTTAACATGTGTATATGGAAGTTAATTTTGATATATGTCCCTGGGGGCACCCCATACATCTCCTGCACTTTTGCATCCTCCCTCTCGGCACTGGTAAATTATTTCTCCGGTTTCTTTTCATACTCATGCAGATTATCAGCCTAAACAATTAAAAATTATTTTTGAGAAGAAACAAAGTGTTGAACAAACGTTTGACAGCTTGATACTTGAGAGACAAAACCTCAGGGTGTCATAAATAATGACTTTTTCCTCCTGAAGATTCAGCAACATAAACCCAATTTGGTGTAAGAGAGACAGAACAATTTCTTTATGCTTTAAAACCCATTTTTCTGTTGCAGTTTGGGAATCAGCCTGGCTTATTTTAAAAAGCAGTAGCTGCTATTTATTCAAGTGAGGTTCTGTAATGTGCTCCTCAGTGGTCAGTATCTTACCAGCAGTAGATCACTTGGATGAAGCAGATTAGATTTAGATCTGAGTGTTTTTAGAAAAACTGAACATCAGACGAAACTGTTTTAAACTTGTATGGAACGAATTAGAAAAAGGAGTAAGTTAAGAAATAAAGCCCTTTGTTCTGCTGCTGAGACGACAAAAACACAGCAGGAGACGGGAAGGCTAAAGGTATCAGGGCTCCAGAGAGTAATTGTAACAAATTGCGCAAATTGTAATTACAAAAAGAAATTTGCTTAATGGAAACACAGCAATTTCGAAAATACTCCCATTTTCTGCGCTAGGATGAGGTTGTAATATTACGATTATATTTCTGGTTTATGTTTTTGTTTTTCTCCTGTCTTTGATTATCTCGCTGTTTTGATTTCTGTCTTTAGTTTGTTCTGCTTAGGTTTATTTGTATTCTTAGACTTGTCTTGTTTGCTCCCTTAATTATTTCCACATGGTTTTGGTTAATTAGTCCCTCCCTGCTACTGTGTCTGCCCGCCTATTTAAACCCCTCTTAGTTTTCTGTTTGTTGCCGGGACTTCACAATCATTTCGTCATTCCTTGGTAAGAGCCTTCCAGCATTTTTTGTCGAGTCTGACCTGTTCTTTGTTTTTTGAGTTTGTCCAGTCGTTTGATGTATGGATTACCATCAGCCTGGATCCGGTCTGTTTTGCCTGTTTTATTCCTTCAATAAACACCACCAAAAGGATTACTACTGCGTTTGGCTGACTCTGGGTTCATTTCCACACAAATCATCACAGTAAGTCCCGGCCAAGACATGATGAACCTGTCGCCAAGAAGCTTTCTCCGATCAGGAGCTGCTATGCTGCGCGAGCCCAATAATCCTGCTAGCAAGCCGGTGCTCGCTGCTCACTCACCTCAAGCCTCCCGTCTGTCCTCCTCGGAACGTGCCCGTCCAGACTCAGATTTTTTTCTTGAGGTTCACGCAGATGTGGTGCGGGAGATCCGTCCGGACCTTTTTCCGGAACCGGTGCAGCTTCCCTCTTCTTACGAGGAGCCGCCGAGACCGCCATCTGCTACAGCGGTCGCGTCTGGTCAGGAAGCATCTACCCTCCAGCAAGGTCCGCCGGCTCGCCGCCGAAGAAAGAAGCGCTCGCCCGCTAGTCATCAGTCCACTATAGGCAGGCAGCCGCCTGATAAGCCAGTCCAGCCTCACCCGACTGGCGATTCCCAGCCTCGTTCCACTTCCGGTCTAGCGGACGGGGTTTCCTCGCCTCCCAGAGCCAAGAGGCCCACAGCTCCCCCCGCTGGTGACCGTGACTCTGAGTGTCTGGCATTGGAGAATAAGATCAGAACGTTTGCCCCCATAATCAAGCGTCTCAGGGAGGCTCTTTTTCTCCAGTACTCCGAGGAGCTGGAGAGAAGATTAAAAGAGGTGGAGGCGCATTACAGATCTGCCCTCCTGGCTTTCTATAGCCGACCCAAACCTGTCTCCGAGGGTCCGGCCGACGCCTCGGCTCCTGAGTCTGTCTCCGAGGGTCCGGCCGACGCCTCGGCTCCTGAGTCTGTCCCCGAGGGTCCGGCGGACGCCTCGGCTCCTGAGTCTGTCCCCGAGGGTCCGGCGGACGCCTCGGCTCCTGAGTCTGTCCCCGAGGGTCCGGCGGACGCCTCGGCTCCTGAGTCTGTCCCCGAGGGTCTGGCCGACGCCTCGGCTCCTGAGTCTGTCCCCGAGGGTCTGGCCGACGCCTCGGCTCCTGAGTCTGTCCCCGAGGGTCCGGCCGACGCCTCGGCACCTGAGTCTGTCCCCGAGGGTCTGGCCGACGCCTTGGCACCTGAGTCTGTCCCCGAGGGTCCGGCCGACGCCTCGGCTCCTGAGTCTGTCCCCGAGGGTCCGGCCGACGCCTCGGCTCCTGAATCTGTCCCCGAGGGTCCGGCCGACGCCTCGGCTCTTGAGTCTGTCCCCGAGGCTCTGGCCGACGCCTCGGCTCCTGAATCTGTCCCCGAGGGTCCGGCCGACACCTCGGCTCCTGTCAAGCCCAACGAGGGGGTCCGGGAGGACCTGCCTCTGCCCAAGTCACGAGAGGGGGTCCGGGAGGACCTGCCTTCGCCCAAGTTCCGTGAGAAGGTGCGGGAGGACCCGCCTCCACCCAAGTCCGGTGAGGGGGGTCAGGAGGTCCTGCCCCCGCCAACACGTGACGTGGGAACCCAGAGGGGTCCGTCACCGACGTGCGACGTGGGAACCCAGAGGGGTCCATTGCCGACATGCGACGTGGGAACCCAGAGGGGTCCGTCGCCGACATGCGACGTGGGAACCCAGGGGGGTCCGTCGCCGACATGTGACGTGGGAACCCAGAGGGGTCCGTCGCTGACCAGTGAGGCGGGAACCCAGGGGGATCCTTCGTTCTTCGGGCACCCTGGGCTTCCGAAGAAGATGCAGCAACTGTGGTCTCCTGGAGACTTTGAGCCTCTCGGAGTTGTGTGCAAGTCTGGACCCCTTATTGGCCTCGTGGACAGCCAACTTTGGGAAAGACTTTATTGGATGACACTTTCTGAGACCCTCCAGAAGCTGGTTCTAAGACTGCTGGTTGCGAAGGGTCTGACGTTGTCTCCTGATGCCTGTGGCCCGGGGCCTCCTGAAGCCTGTGGCCCGGGGCCTCCTGAAGCCTGTAGCCCGGGGCCTCCTGAAGCCTGTAGCCCGGGGCCTCCTGAAGCCTGCAGCCTGGCTCCCACCTTAGCAGCGTGTAGCCAGGCTCCCAACTTAGCAGCCTGTAGCCAGGCTCCCACCTTAGCAGCCTGTAGCCAGGCTCCCCCTTCAGGCGTCTGTAGCCAGGCTCCCCCTTCAGGCGTCTGTAGCCAGGTTTCCCCTTCAGTCGCCTGTAGTCAGGCTTCCCCTTCAGTCGCCTGTAGTCAGGCTTCCCCTTCAGTCGCCTGTAGTCAGGCTCCCCCTTCAGTCGCCTGTAGCCAGGCTCCCCCTTCAGTCGCCTGTAGCCAGGTTTCCCCTTCAGTCGCCTGTAGCCAGGCTTCCCCTTCAGTCGCCTGCAGCCAGGCTCCCTCTTTAGTCGCCTGCAGCCAGACTCCCTCTCTAGTCGCCTGTAGCCAGGCCCCCTCTCTAGTCGCCTGTAGCCAGGCTCCCTCTCTAGTCGCCTGTAGTCAGGCTCCCTCTTCAGTCGCCTGTAGCCAGGCTCCCTCTTCAGTCGCCTGTAGCCAGGCTCCCTCTTCAGTCGCCTGTAGCCAGGCTCCCTCTTCAGTCGCCTGTAGCCAGGCTCCCTCTTCAGTCGCCTGTAGCCAGGCTCCCTCTTCAGTCGCCTGTAGCCAGGCTCCCTCTTCAGTCGCCTGTAGCCAGGCTCCCTCTTCAGTCGCCTGTAGCCAGGCTCCCTCTTCAGTCGCCTGTAGCCAGACTCCCTCTCTAGTCGCCTGCAGCCAGGCTCCCTCTCTAGTCGCCTGTAGCCAGGCCCCCTCTCTAGTCGCCTGTAGCCAGGCTCCCTCTCTAGTCGCCTGTAGTCAGGCTCCCTCTTCAGTCGCCTGTAGCCAGGCTCCCTCTTCAGTCGCCTGTAGCCAGGCTCCCTCTTCAGTCGCTTGTAGCCAGGCTCCCTCTTCAGTCGCCTGTAGCCAGGCTCCCTCTTCAGTCGCCTGTAGCCAGGCTCCCTCTTTAGTCGCCTGTAGCCAGGCTCCCTCTTCAGTCGCCTGTAGCCAGGCTCCCTCTTCAGTCGCCTATAGCCAGGCTCCCTCTTCAGTCGGCTGTAGCCAGGCTCCCTCGTCAGTCGCCTGTAGCCAGGCTCCCCCTTCAGTCGCCTGTAGCCAGGCTCCTTCTGTAGTCGCCTGTAGCCAGGCTCCTTCTGTAGTCGCCTGTAGCCAGGCTCTTTCCTCCGTCGCCTGTAGCCAGGCTCTTTCCTCCGTCGCCTGTAGCCAGGCTCTTTCCTCCGTCGCCTGTAGCCAGGCTCTTTCCTCCGTCGCCTGTAGCCAGGCTCCCGCACCAGTCGCCTGTAGTCAGGCTCCCGCACCAGTCGCCTGTAGTCAGGCTCCCGAACCAGTCGCCTGTAGTCAGGCTCCCGCATCAGTCGCCTGTAGCCAGGCTCCCGCACCTGTAGTCAGTAACCGGGCGCCGCCGCCCTTAGCCTGTAGTCCGGCGCCTCCTTCAGCCTGTAGTCCGGCGCCTCCTTCAGCCTGTAGTCCGGCGCCTCCCTCAGCCTGTAGTCTGGCGCCTTCCTTAACCCGTAATCCGGTGCCAGGCTCTGTTTTCTTCTTCTCCAGACCCCGCCGACGGCCTCCGAGGTTCCTGCTCCGCCGACGGCCTCCGAGGTTCCTGGTCCGCCGACGACCTCCGAGGTTTCTGGTCCGCCGACGGCCGTCTGTCGCCTTGATCCGCCGACGGCCTCCTGGACGTCCGCCGGAGAGCCTGTCAAGCAGGGGCCGTCCGCCGGAGAGCCTGTCACGCCGGGGCCGTCCGCCGGAGAGCCTGTCACGCCGGGTCCGTCCGCCGGAGAGCCTGTCACGCCGGGTCCGTCCGCCGGAGAGCCTGTCACGCCGGGTCCGTCCGCCGGAGAGCCTGTCACGCCGGGGCCGTCCGCCTGAGAACCTGTCACGCCGGGGCCGTCCTCCTGGACGCCCGCCGGAACGTCTGTCACGCCGGGCCCGTCCGCCGGAGATCCTGTCTCGCCTGGGCCGTCCTCCTGGACGCCCGCCGGACATCCTGACTCGCCGGGGTCGTCCTCCTGGTGGCCCGCCGGAACATCTGTCACGCCGGGGTCGTCCTCCTGGACGCCCGCCGGAACGTCTGTCACGCCGGGGTCGTCTTCCGAGACGTCCACCAGACTTTTGAGTTTAGAGACCTATTTGTTAGGAACGTGTTTGTTGGTTTTGTCCGCCCTGTCTGGGTTGTTTTTTGTTTGGACTTTCGTTTTGGACGTTATTAACTATTTTCTGTTTCAGACCCTAGCCCTCCGTCCAAGAACCCCCTCCTCCCGCCCGGGCTGATTTATTTTTTCTTTTTTGTTCTGTTCGTACACGTTGGAAGGCGTCTGGAATCCGCCCTTGAGGGGGGGGCTCTGTAATATTACGATTATATTTCTGGTTTATGTTTTTGTTTTTCTCCTGTCTTTGATTATCTCGCTGTTTTGATTTCTGTCTTTAGTTTGTTCTGCTTAGGTTTATTTGTATTCTTAGACTTGTCTTGTTTGCTCCCTTAATTATTTCCACATGGTTTTGGTTAATTAGTCCCTCCCTGCTACTGTGTCTGCCCGCCTATTTAAACCCCTCTTAGTTTTCTGTTTGTTGCCGGGACTTCACAATCATTTCGTCATTCCTTGGTAAGAGCCTTCCAGCATTTTTTGTCGAGTCTGACCTGTTCTTTGTTTTTTGAGTTTGTCCAGTCGTTTGATGTATGGATTACCATCAGCCTGGATCCGGTCTGTTTTGCCTGTTTTATTCCTTCAATAAACACCACCAAAAGGATTACTACTGCGTTTGGCTGACTCTGGGTTCATTTCCACACAAATCATCACAGAGGTGGGTTATCAGCCATATCGAAATTGGTATAGTTCACAAAACTGCAATGGAAACAGTTTTTTCGCATCATGCGAGTCACGTGATCAAGAACCGGATGTTACTCCTGGTGAAACAGACGAAGAAGACGACAGGAAGTTGTAGCACAATGATGCTGCGGCATGTTTGGATTCACGAGGAGACGGCGTGTTTTCTACATTTAGTTCATGACGGGGGTATTACCCACATACTGGATTCAAAACAGCAAAGAAATGGGAGCATTTACCAAGATGCTGAGGAGGCCATGAAGGAAGCGTGTCAGGGTTCTCTGTGTTGTTCTGCTCTAATTCTATTCCTCAGGTGTGCCTAGTTGGCTGAGGGGGCGTGGCCCACACCTGCAGCTCGTTGCAGGCGGCTTCCTCTGGCTTCTTAAGCAGAGCGCTGACAGATGGAAGACGCCAGAGCCTTAACCAGTCGTGGTACGACGTGGCCTCTGACCCAACTCCTGAAAACCTGCTCGTGAGTTTTTCGTCTTTGAACTTTGACTAATTTTGGACCTCCCTGTTTTTGTCACAGTTTTTGGTGCTTGGATGCACTCACCTGTCTTGACGTCTTGTCCGAAGAACCAGAGCTACAGAATCCTCTCGCTCAGATTTTGCTCTGGCTCTCCCCTCATACTCCCTGGATGTTACCCAGCGAGGCCTGAGATTCCCCCTCCCGGATTCTGCTGGTTCTTCTCTCACTCTGGTCAATCCATCTGTCACCCACTGCCGAGGAGGCTCGCTCTGGATCCCTCACCAGTAACATCTGCCGCCCTCTGCCACTAGCCGCCTAACACCAACAGAGTAGGATCACAGAGTTCCCTCGGCGCTACTTCTCCCCGGTTAGGTCCGCCCAGCTTTATGGTAAGCAGCGCAGCTTCTAGTAGTTCTCCTGGTTCACCTTTCAGAGTCACTTACTCTCCTTCTCTTTGCAGTCTCTCCAGCCGTGACGTTCTGACCCTGCCGAGTTGCCTGTAGTCCCGTCCGTTAGATCGGCCTGTTTCCTAAATAAACATCTTAAAACTGTGCTTCGCTTCCCGATCGTATCTGCATGTGGGCTTGTCATCTGAAAACCATGACAAAGCGGGGTTCCACAAGCCGTGGAAAATATTACGTTCAAAATGGAAAACTCTGAAACAGAAACACGTGGCGGAGAAGAGAAAGCTCGGCAAAAGTAGCGCCGGTGGAAAAGATAAAATAAATTCTAATACTTCTCCCTCGAGGACGAGAGGCTCACATGAATAAACGTAATAACTGCATTTCTTATTTAATAGAAACACCGCAATTGCGAAAATGTTTTATTGAAATTAGCAGAATATTGAGACAGTTTTGCGCACATTTGTAATGGAAACGCAATCATTGTCAGGTTTTATCCATTTGAAAAGTCTTCCAGCTGGGTTCTGAAGTTTTCCGGTGATCAGAACAAAATGTTCCTTTACAACTTTATATTTCAGGTGCAGGTTGGGTGATTTTCAAGAAACAATGAAGTACCTCAGCTTTAACTTCTCCGTTTGGCTCGGCTTTGGTGGGGAAAAAGGAAAATATTTTTGTTTCTCTCTATTATCAAACCAGAAAATCTCCATTAAAGGAGCATAACCTAATAGACCAACATAATTACCAATGTGGAGTCCTCAGGTAGAGAGTAGAATTAGTCCACGTCTAAAATGGTCCATCAAGAAAACATTTATAAAGCTCTTATCTAATACCATGTAATCAGTGCTTTTTATGCTAAAACTGAAATTAAAAGGCTTTAACTTGAATGTTGCATTTTTATATGAATATAGCTTATTGATAAGTAATATTTTCTTCTTTTCCTTTTCTGATAAGTTCATTCTCTTTTGCTTTAGAACCTACATTTAAACAAGCTTGTTCTTATTACTAATCTGGTGTGTAACTCTGTTTTTCTCACGGTCACGGCCGAATTTCCTCACTGTGGGAAATAAAGGTATTGTCTTATTTTATCTCTGTTCTTATGAAAATAGCTCAATATTAGTGCCGTAAAAGCAAAAGGGATGTTTGCTTCACTTAATGTGACCTTAAATTTATGGAACATAGAACTGAACAGCTTCTCCCAGTGTGTATTTACTAAATAAAATTAACAAACACTCACCTGGTGACCTTATTTTTGTTTTATGGTGGTGTATTCATATGTGAAAAACTTGCAAATGCTAACCCTTTTCTCTTTCAATACATTTTCCACTTGCTCTCACGACCTTTTCTCCTTGCTGACATAAACCAGGACTTGGGTTTTCAAGCTCCTGTGTGTCATCATCACCAGCCACTCTTGCATGTCTGGTGTGGAGAGCTTTAGGTAGCGTCATTTCTCATCGGTTGTCATATTTGATGCAATAAAGCTCACTAGTAGATGCACGCAGCAGGTTTTCTGGCTGCCGCTGACTTTGAGACTACAGCTCCTGGATGCCAAACCGCATCCAACAGCTGAAGGTGGATTCTTTGGACTCCATCTACCCAACCTGCCTCACACGACGAGACTGACGCTGCCCAGAGGTGTGATTTGGTTTGACGTCTGAACAGGAGAAACTGCTAGAGAGACTTTGGTGATATTCACTAGTTTGGTTTCCCAAATGTGTTCAGACTTGGTTCCACACATGATGCTGAAACTTTGATGCTAAATTTGTTAAATTAATTCAATTCAATTAAGAAGTCGTTGCCTGTACGGGCGCAAAACTCCTCCAGAAGACCAGCAGAGTCTCCAGACCGCACCCTGTCCAGGATACCATGCAGGGAGTCCAGGAAGCCCAAATAATCTGAGGTTGCGTTGGCACATGTGGAGGTGGGCTTTTGTTTTCCTTCTTGGTCTGAGCCCAGCGGACCACTGGCCACCCAGGCTGGACCACCAGCATCTTTCTAGTGAGCGTTCCTCCACGTCCTGCTCCAAGAAGACATGTGGTCTTCTTTCAAGGTGCTCTCTGAACCACTCTTACTTTGACCTTTGACGTTAATGGACAACGTTCTATGAAGCTGGATTAAACACGAGAACTTACCCGTAGCTGACACGTCAGATTTTCTCACGGGGGCTGAAGTACAGGCCAACATCAGGACTGAACTGTAAGCTGCATTGCGCCCGTATTCCAGGAAAGGTTACATGTGAAAACCAATTTGTCTCAGCAAATTGAAAGCATGTACAATCAATAACTGCTGTTGTTACAAACGACTTTAAAATGACTTTTCTCAAACTCAGTTCCTTGAGGGTCGGTGTCCTGCAACTTTTAGACGCGTCCTTTCCCCTACAAACGTGAATATAATGGCCTCACTTGCCTGGCGCCGAGCTCTGCAGAGCTTTGCTAATGAGCGAGTCAAGTCAAGTGTGCTGAAGCAGAGACGCATTTAAAAGGGACACCGGCCCTCGAGGACCGGAGTTTAGCTCGTATACACACACACACACATATATATATATATATATATATATATATATGTGTGTGTGTATATAAAATGCAGATGACGAGGTGTCGCGTCTTGAATAATTATCAAACCTTGAAGCATTTTCGGGATGCAGGACTGTCTGCTTGGCCTCTCTGATGCAGAGCATCATCTTGATACAACTGGCTGACGGTGATTAGTAAAAACCGACCAGTTTTGGAAATTTGTTTGGTCATGGAGACCAGGGGAAGGTCTCCACGACTAAATCTAAAGACTTAAATCAGACTATAATAATTAAATTACTTCTAAAACGAGTCTTTACGGTTCAGTTCTGAGGTTAAGCTTACAGAGTAAACATTTCACGCGTTTTATGTGTGAACCTCGGGTTGGCAGAGCCTAAAAAACCTCCAGATCATCTTCTATTCATCGGCTCAAAATCTGCCTTTATGCTTCAAATCAGACTTCTGGGTCATCCATTTGGGGATAATCTTTTTTCTTCTGTTAGATTAGTGCAGAAAAAGATTCCTTCCGCTTTTGTCACATTAAATATTTCAGATAGTGAGACCAAATTTAATGACGTAAATAACTGAAATAAAAAAAGCAACATCCAAATGAGTATATTTCTTTAAAATATTGAATGTTCTGCTTCTAATACCATCAGGCATTTGGGTAGCTGGTAATCTTTTTTTAACGTAACTCCGGAGGAATTTTGACCCTTTTTTTTGCAGAATTGTTTTAGGATTCAGCAACGCTGGAGAGTTTGTAAGGATGAACGGACAATTTAATGATTCATCTCCGAAACCAGTGTTCGCTTTGCTTTTTTGAGCCTTTCAGAGATTGACCTGTCGGTATCCTTTGGATAATTGTCTTACACAACCTTAGTGGGCCTGAGCTGAGGGTGCTGGATCTCCTCCTCTCTGCTGCAGAGCAAAATTTAGGGTTCTAGAAATAAAAGCGAGTCCCGCAGCTCCTGCAGCAGCAAAGCAACCACAGACCATCACGGTATCACCTTCATGTTTGACTGAAAGCATGGTTTTCTTTTCCTGAAAAGCTTTTATGCCACAGATAACGACACACACACCTTCCAAAAAGGACTTTTCATGTTCACTCCACTAAATATTCAGTCCACTAAATATTGCCCCCCAAAAAAGAGGATTTTTTGAGAAATATGAGCCGCCTCTTTGTGTTTAGCTGCACTGCAACAAGAGAACTAAAAGTAAGTAAAATATTCTTAAAATGAGTGCATTTGCCTTCATTTAAGCAAATAAATAAGATTATCTGCTAGTGGAATGAGTATTTTGACCCCTAACATATTATAATTAGATAAACTGCACTTGAAATAAATTGATGGAGATGAGTTGTTCCTTTTTTAAGAGCAAAAATCTTATTCCATTGGCAGATCATTTAAACTTGCGTGCTCAAATCAAGAACACTAATTTAAAGAAAGTTTTACTTTTAGTTCCCTTTTTGCAGTGTGCTCATGAGTGGCTTTAGCCTTAAAACTCTCCCATGCATGTCCTTCATCCTTATTCTCTTTCATTCATCTCCCTATTGTTAAATCATCTTACCTGATCTGTTTCTGATCAGGATTACCAACTACAGCTTTAATGGTCTTCTTAATTTGCTTCGCAGGTACTGGGTTGGCCAAGCTCCGCTGTAAGGTCAACTGTTAAGTTTAAGGTTTTTCCTAAGGTATATTTTTTTCTGTGGGGTCACCGTCTTTATGTTGGGGGTGTGACGACCCTGTCAGGTCACTAACTGAGCTGCTACAGGGTTGATTTTAGGTGGAGTGCAGCAGGTAATCATTGGGAACACCTGACTTGTTGATTCAGCGCCGTATAAAAGGAAAGTGGTGCTGTAGGGGTGGAGAGACATTGCAGAGGCATGTTTCTTTATAGAGCACTTTTCAGCAGCAAGACGATTCAAAAATGATGTACATGAACAGAAACACGTTACAGACATAGGAAAAACAAAGGAATAAAATTAATAATAAGAAATAAGCTACTTGTCCTCCTTGGGTTTTGGTCTGGCCAACTTAACCATTTTTGACAGGTTTATTTCAGTCTTTAAAATAAACATTTATAAATCAGGTGTCCTCGTGTCCTTCTCCTTTTTGTTTTTGTCCCAATCCCAGAGCCAGGTTGTGGCGCTGGTCACTGTGCGCAGTGGAAAGTTACACGTCGTAACGTTGAGGAGCAGCGAAGACCAACGTCTGCTTCACATCTCATTTATACCGCAGGCAAACGTGAACTCATGGTTTATCAATTTCCTACAAACTTAAAAAAAAACACATTTAATTTATTTCATAGAACCTGCCTGCCAATATATTGTGGCCCCGGTGATTTGACCTGAAGGCTAAAAGGTTGGATATTTATAGTATGATGGTAATTATCCTGCTGCAATTAAAGCTTATTTATTTGAATCTAACTTTTGTCCTCCTTAAAAAAAACTCACATTATTACAGTTGCTCGGCCTGCTTTTCAAACCTTTCCCTACTGGACCCGCGTGTCTCCTGCATCTGTGATGAAACGGCTTTCCTTCCAGAGAACAAAGCTGCACCGAGCATCCTCTGATGTGTGCTCACTTCTCATCTTCCTGGACGTGCTTCGCATAAACGCTGATCCAGCCGCGTCCTTTTAGAGACGCTCAGTCTAACAAAGATTTTCCCAGAATAACAATCACTCCTGAATATTTAGCAGGACGCCATGTTTGTTGCTCTCACTGCTGTGGTTAGTCTGCATTGGTGGAGAACAGCGAGAGGCGATAGATGATCAAATTCAGGCTGAGGGTCACCCGGTCAGCCCTGTTAGCTATCAGAGTAGTACAAAAGTTTTCCCTTTGATTGATTTAACGTTTTAATGATTGCATTCAGTTTTATTATAATACGCTCATGTTGTAAAAAGAGAGAAAAAAAAAGTTAGAAAAAAGAAAAAAAATTGTGCCTTTGTTTAGGTGTAATTGTTAATTTTGTCAGTATAAACATCCAAATTAACAGTTCAAGGTGTGAAAGATGTAATTATAGCCACAGGACTCTCGGCAATAACATTTCTTTGGTCACATTCTTTAACTGAAACTTCCCACCACGTCTGATTAGCAGTTTTCAGGTCTTTTTCTGAAATGTTCTTCCATAAACCTCCTCTCCCCACAATATTTTCCCAGAAGTCTTAGAGGTTCTAAAATGTGATTTATTTGGCAAATGTGAGACAGGCAGCAGTGGCTTTGGCCATGGAACCCCACCACGGCCGTTCTTCACGCTCCGTCTTTCCTTTCTGTCTCCTGTTGTCAGATGTTGAACACTGACTTTACCGTAGGAAGGTACGGCCTGCAGATCTTTACATGTTGCTCCGTGTTTTTTGGGACCACCTGGAAGAGGAGTGGTGCACTTTTGGTGTTATGTAGCTTAAGCCAGCCACTCCTCTGAGGTTCTCCGTGGTTCCCTGTTCTCTCCTGTTATAGATAATGTCTCCCACTTTGGTTTGGAGCCCCAGAGCTTTAGAAACCGCTTTGCATTCGTTCCAGACTGATGGACGTCATGGACCTACCTCGTGTTGTCAGACAGGTGCTGTTTGAATGAAGGACAGACAGACAGAGAGAAAGCGAGCTTGCTATGGTTCCCCTAGTCCTTTCCATAATTTGTAAACTGCAGGTTATCTTTGTCTGGTTAGCTCTATTATCTAAGACTTTCAAATATGACCAAAAAAAAAGCATAACAAAGGAGAAACCTATAAGTAATTTACTTTTTCCACACATTTTCATTTTTGCTTGATGTTTGTCTAGTGGAATATGATGTTTTTGTGCACTTGAGCTTACATATTTTTTATTTTACCACCTCTGTACATCTTGTTTTAGATTTTCATCTCCACATGAATTAAAAACATTTCTTTACTGACTGGTACAGGACATGCCATGCGCTAAATTTGCTTTGAACTGAGCTGGAGATGTTCAGTGCTAAATAACAAGGAGACTAAAATTTCAGACTCAACTGGATAAAAGAGAGAGAAAAAAATAAATAAAGAAGAAACGGTGCTGAACTGAAACCTGGTCCTTTGGATTAAAATCCCTTTGGATGCAAATCAGTTTCTTCATTCCACGAGTGTGCGGCCATTAAAAACCGACGCTAATTGCTTTGCCTGAACTCCTCATGTTACTGAGTCAGCTGTGAAAACGGCTTCACTATTAAGTCCGATGAAGCAGGTATGATGCGCTGCTTGTACATGAATCCTCAGCTGCCCTCTGATCAGCAAGTCTCCGCCGGGGGGGGGAAGGAGAGGATTTTCCCCGATCATGCGTTAAACTGATAGTGAACCCTGGAATCCGAAGGGATACAAAAGCCTTTCCAAGCATTCCTTTTAAGCTGTGCAAGCGTTCGCACCGATAAGGCCCGCTTCCCACCTTTGAATGCAGCACCAGACAAACGGGACTCTTTAACAACAGAGGACACCTGGCCCTTTCAGATCACAATCCATGAGTCATCAGGAGGGGGTGGAAGAGAAAAAAGAAGAACAACCCTGATTTGATTTGGAGATGGATAGAGCCGGAGACAAAGGCTACAGAGGAATAGCAGGAATGGGGCCTGGCACCTGACATCCCTGCTGCTCAAACAAGGATTAACATCCAATTTGCCCATCTTTTCCTGGGCTCAAGGCTGTACCAACAACTCGGCACTTCAAAGCGGCGGATAAAACGGGGGGGGGGGGGGGCGATGGATGGTCATTCTTGAGGGGAATTGGCTTAGTCAAGCTCTGTTTAAAATGGCAGGGATACAAAAAGATGTTTTTTTTCTTTTGGATGTGCCGTGGAGTGTGAGGAAACTTCTCCTGCCCTCCGGTGTTTGAACCGGACAGTGCAGCCGGGAAGAACAGTAAGAGGGGAAACTGAGGATTTGACCGAGCTGCATACAGTAAACGAAGTAAATCGTAGGATTCTGTGCGTCTACACTCTTCCTCCAGTCTCTGAAACCTGGATTTCCAAATAAAAAGAGGATGTTGGACCACTGAGCACCAGTCCGGTCCTCTCTCTCCTCAGCCCAGGTGAGACGTTTCTGGTTGAGTACCGGATCAACACCAGGAACGCCACGTCTCTAAATCCAGCAGCGGTCATCGACGAATGTCCCCTTAACTCTTGAACTTTGTGGGTTCAGTTATGCCCGTTGCTTGGGCTGCTTTTTCTACCACACTTTGTCCTTCCGCCAAACTTTCCATTAACGTCATTGGATACGGCGTCTCCATTAGCAACGACTGTTTGTGTCCATCAGTAATTGTGACGGCTGTTGATGATTGCTCTAAATTCAGTGCGGACCTCCGGGCTCCTGCAGCCTATAGCATGGCCACTGCTTTAATTAATAATATTCAATCCCATATGATTAATGAATATTTATTTAATCATATGGGTTGCACTTTATAATAAGTACGCCTGGTTTAGCATTAATGAATCATGAATGAATGGATTATATAATTGGCAGAACACTAATCAAGGATGTCTCATAATTAAGCTATAAATTAGCACATTCACTAATAAGTATTTATATAGTGTGAGGCTGAATTCTTAGCAGAATAAACTCTCTCTGAGCTTCACTTTTTGAATTCAGTTAATGAAAGAAACCCACTTTTCAGTACTAGTGTAATTCACTGTACATGTCTTCTCCATTCAAACGGGTCTTGATGAATATTTTTCTGGCTCTCTGAAGATGTTCCAGTTTTCTCTGGAAGTGTGGGGGGTTAGTTTTGTTCGTTTCCGGCCCGGTCCAGGAACCCGAGCGTGGCCATGTGTTGCACAGTGAGCGGCTGAACATGAAGACAGGGAGGAAATCCAATTAGCCTTTAAAAGTCCCGTCAACCTGTAGAGAGCCGGGAGAACAATAAAAAAAAAAAAAATGACCAGAAAGTCTGTCGGGGGTTTAAATTCATCAAGATTGAGCTTAATCTGACATGTACGCATGCAAATATTACATGAAATGATAACACACATCATAATAAAAGGTACACTTTTGTTTTTTTGGTGCAGAAAATCATTGATTTTTATTTGCTCGGGGCTATGAGATTACAACCACAAGGACACTGTGCAAAGAAAGCAAAAAATGAAAGTCAGAGAGCTGGCGAGCAGGTTACACGGAGAGAAACGAGGAATCTGCATGTGTACGGTATATTCGTCTAAAGCTCATGCTACAAAACACACAAAACAGTAAAGGGAGGCTGTAAAACTAATTCGCAGACATATCAAACTAGATGGATACACTCCAAAATATATAGTTCATTTTAATTCTGTCTTAAATGTAGTAAAAGGTTGTTGTTTTTCCTGTGTAAAATCTGTCGTCAACCATCATCAAAAAACCCCAGAGAGGTTAGGTTGTTCATTTGTTTTAGCAGTTTTCATGCAACACGAGTTGAGAGGCTACATTTCCTTCAGGAAGCTGGTTTAACCAAACAAAACGAGCCGCTTCCCCTCAGATCTGTGGCCCATCGCAAAAAAAAAGAAAAAAGAAGAAGAAATCTAAAAGTGTTAGATACTCCAAACTTCCTGTATTTCCTGTTTCAGCTAAATTAGATATTCCATCAGAATCTTTATGTCGCTCTTTAAAGTCGACTGCAGGAAAGCCAGAGAATCAGTCTGGACTTGAGCCGGCAACTGGCAACGAAAGCTTGGAGCTTTTATTAGTCTTCTCTGTTGCTTCCAAGCTTATTTAACAAAAGCTAACATTAGCATCAAAGCTGGGTGTTGGTTTAGCACCTGAAAAGCTAAAAAAAATTTAAATAAAGAAGCTAACAGGTCTTGGTCACGGATGACATTTATCTCCCACAGTGTCTTGAAATGTTTATATATATATTATATTTATATATAAAAAAGCTCAAAAATACTTTGATGTGAATGGTTTATTGGGTCTGACAAAAAACTGCTTTTAAATGAGGATTTCATCTATTAAGGAAAAAAGCTGTGCAGACCAAGCTGACGTGTCCTCGTTAAACCATAAATGACCTGTTGTATATTTTTTATGGGGATCAGTTTCAGAGCCAGGCCGGATCGCTGGTGGACACCAGTGGGTCAACATGAAGCAGGAGAAACTATTTAAAAATAAAAGCAGGACTCTGATGTCCGTTAGCCTGGGCGGGGAAACAAAGATGGTTTCATTCTTCCAGATGTTTTTGGAGGAACAAAGGTTTAAGAAAAAAGAAAAAACTTCTCAGTGATCCTACAAGAAAACTAATTTCTGAACCATCTTGGATTCTGTGCTCCCAGCTGCATCTGGTGTAAAACTCAGAGCATTTAAGGAGAAGAATGTCATCCTAAGAGCCAGACATGGTGGTGGTGGTGTGATGCTGCGGGGCTGCTTCGCCGCTCTCCGTTAGCAAGTCCTGAATAACCTTTGCTGCAGGTAAATGAGCCAAAGCACATCCAGTCCGCCTCTGAATAGCTGGAAATAAGTTAGCAAATCAAAGCCTGGATTTAAATCCAGTTGAGACGGTATTAAACCAGTTCTGCAGAGAAAAGTGGGCTAAATCCTTTCTGGGTGACTGGAAAGACACATTGAACGTGATCAGAGACGCCTGATGGTACCGGCATCCATAATCAATTAACTGTGATGAAAGCAGTTTTGGTTTTTTAAATATGTAACGATAAAAGTAACTAAAAGCTGCTAACTGAAAGTATAACAACTAAGCAAAACCACTAATTATCCACTCATGCATTTTGTCAGTAAATTAGAGATTTATTTAAACACAGTGGGAGCAGAAATGTGCACCGAGCTGGGCCAATATAACTGTAATCATTAATATTCTTTTTCTGTGACAATGAGCCGTTGACCTGTTAACCTGGGAGATCTGGGTAATCTCACAATTTGTTGCAGATTCTTTTACATTTCCCTGTAAATTTTATAAGAGAAAAAAAATAAGCCTGGTTAAAGTTGCTGCGTATGAGACAAACAGGACTTTTTTTTTTACCACTTTAACCACAACAACGTAGAGAGAAAAGAAAAGCTGAAAACTTAACACCGTGTTTTTCCTCCATAAACGTAAAACATGGATGCTCAAAACTGTATATTCATATTTTGTTAATACATCAAATTTCATGTTGTTTCTTCTAATGTGGGGAATATTAATGCTTTAAGATGAATTTATAGAATGACCAAATGTTGGGTGTTTTTTTCTCCATTTTTCATATATTTCTTTTGTGCCTTATGCAAGCACAGACATAAAAAATATACTAGAAAACTCCTAAAAACAAGATAATAAGCTGATTGGTATTGCTGTAAGTTATTGATTGATTAGTCATACATTTTAAAGTTGATGGAAGAGAAGATAACACACACTACAGTCAGACAAAGAGGACAAATACAAAGGAAACAGTGTGAAGCTCAACAATAGAAAACAAAGATATTGTCCTTTTTTTATAAGCTCTATAAACGCCACCCTCACACTGCTGCTGGTCCTCCTCAGTCGTCGTCACTTTTGCTCCTGTCCGACTGATCCTGCAGAAAGAGAGGGATGAAAGACGGTAAACACTCAGAACAGACTCAGAAGATGAAGGTGTGATGAAGTTGAAGCTTTATTTTTTTATTTTTCTGCAAGGAGAGAGAGAGCCCGCGGCGCTGCAGGCGTCTGAAAAGCCTAGAAGGAGCAGAAAGCAGCCCAGAGGAGGAGCACTGTGACCGAGTCTGAGACACGACGAACCAGGTCAGACTAAAAATCCTCAGTCTGATGGAGCTCTGGGCCACGAGACCGAAGGTTCCTGTAAACTTCACAGAGCCGCCGGCTCGCTCTCAGCGCCGCCACTAAGAGACGTGCCAACGAGCCGCCGCCGCGGTTCCAGCCGCTAGCAGCTAACGTGAGAAATGTCGTCGCTTCGGGGAAATATTGAAGCTTCCCTCAAAGTGTTTCCGTTCCGCTTTCACTGAATGAAAACAACGTCTAGTGTTGGGAACGTCTTGTTTAAACATGCACACTGAAACAGGCCGAGACATGGGAAGTCCAAAACTTGGACATACTGCTCCCTTTATCCCCGTTTCTACTCACTCTAAAGTTTAGATTTTGCTCGAAAGGCTTGAAACCAACATTAAAATCCCCGATTGTGCGCACAGTCGTGGCCAATAAAGCCGATCCTGTCGATCTCAAAGAGAACCGCTGCTGCAGACGATCCTGATTAGAGCTGCTCGTTACCTCGAATACTAATCCTCATCGCATTGTGCATCAACACCTGCAATATCGCCACCGCAGAGGACTGATTGGATACAATGTTAGGTATGATATTATATTTCCCCTCACATAAGTCCATCTTTTGCGTGCAAATACCGTATTTTTCGGACCATAGGCACGCCGGATTATATGGTGCATTAAATAATTAACCAAGAAAATTAGATTCTTGCACTTAAAATAAGAACAAGTGCAGTATATCGAATTATCTTATTTTAAGGGTAAAAATACTCATTCTATTGGCTAATTGTCTTATTTAGCTGCTCAACTCAGGGGAAAAATATACTAATTTCGAGAAAATTTTACTTACTTTTAATTCCCTTTTTGCAGCGCGCCCTCCACATACACAACTCTCTCCTGAGAGGAAAAACTATCCGTCTGTCAGGAGGACAGAGTAGCAGGACTACACTGCCCTGTTTCTAACATAAGGCCAAAATAAATGTAACTTTTATAGTGAATTAACTTACTAGGTTTATTGTTGTTAGCGCGTACTCCAGGCTGCCTTACATGAATGCACTTCTAGTTTAGACATTACAGTCAGGCAGTCTGGTAGACAGCTCAGGGGTCCTATCAGGTAGTGACACAGTGTACCGTAATGCTCCGAATATTCAGTGAGTGGAGCAGCTTTGTTGCTAACCAAAGTTAAACATTTTAACAGATTATTGAGCGCATTGTACCACATAAAATCAGTCAGTAAACACAACGGTGATCATTTATAAGGCACATCATTCATTTTTGGGAAAATTTAAGGGTTTTAAGTGCACCATATAGTCCGAGAAATACGGCAATATATTTTCCAATTTGCATGGAGTCTAACTGAGGATTTTATTTGTGATTTATTGAGATATACTTATTTATTATTATTATTATTATAACTTATTTATCTGCACGGCCTTTGAGAGCTGCTATACTTTACATTTCTTGCACAATGACAATAAATTGAACTCTGATTCTGGATGCTAGTTGATGGAGAAAAGTGGGAGGCATTGATGGATTTAAAGGGAAATGTTGACGCTAAAGCCTTCAGCAACAGCTCCGCGATTACACTGTTTTAGACAATATATTAGCTCACCCCACCAAATCCTTGAAGACAGGCATCCAGACCTCTGCCATGACCATGAATCAGATTAAACAGATCTACCGTAACTGGTGTTAGGTGTGTAGGACAACAAGGTAATGGAGAAATTAAAATCAAAAGGGTGCCATTCGCTCGGGACACCAGCTTACTGCAGGTTTTTATTCTATATATTATCTATGCTGCTTTTTTGCACACAGACGATGGATACCTTCTGAAATGATTCCTCTTTTTTCAACATAACGTACAGGATGCAGATGAAGCCCGGTAAGAAGGTAATCTGTGTGAAACCTCATGTTCTGCCCTCGTTGGTAAAACCTGCTCATTAGAGAAGCCGCCCGCAGCAGCGACACAGAAAAAGCCCCAGACCGTGAAAAACCTGGAGCTGTTCTCGTTTTAAATTGACGACCGCTTCGCTTTTTATGGTCAATTCTGCCACTGTTGATAGAAAACAGAAAATGAGGGCGACGCCGTGAGCGGCTCAATCAGCTTTGCGGTTTCCATACATCTCTGTCCCACCGACCAGCCGTGAACGTATGGATGGCAAACAGCGTGACGTTCAGCGAGAAAACGCAGCAGACCTCCGTCTCACTGCTGCCATGGAAGACGGAGGCGCTCTGCAGGGGAAACACGCTGCACGCAGAGAGAATTGAATCGAAATACTTTATTGTTCCCGAGGGGCAACTCATTAGCAAAAGTCAACAACGTCGACACGACAGCAAACACAAAACACAAACAACCAAAAGAGAGAAGAAATAACACATTTAGCAGATTACATCAGGACTCCTGGGAGGAACATTCGTCTAGAATAAGAGACTTCTGGTACCGGTTCTGTCTTTCCCTTTGGACACAGGTAAACCTCCTTCCAGAGGAAGCTGAGGGTTTTTAAGGATCGGCGTCGCCTTCTTGGAGACTCTTCCTCTGATGAAGGTCTCTCAGATCAGTGCCAGCCAGCTTCCTGCAGACCTCAGCCTCTTTTTATCATTTACAGAGCAGTAAGAACCCGATGTCTCAGACGTCTGGAGAGCTCATTTTAACTTCGTTTTAGGCTGACGGCTCAAAAAAAACTGAATCTAAAGATTTCAAAAGAGGAAAAGCTGAGCTTTCCACCTGATCAAACAATCACCTTTGCTCTAAGTCTTTAGATCCGGATCTGTTCATTTCTCTCTTATTGTCACGTGTCAGAATCAAACGTAGTTTAATTTCCTTCTCTGCTTTTATTTTCTACCTAAAGTGAATATGATTATAACAAGTTATTGAATCACAGGCTGTAGCTCCGCTTAAAACAGCATTTTTTAAAATATAAATGACATTGAACAATAAGTGAGACGTAGGAACGCCTGTCGACTCTAAGCAGAGATATTTGTGTGACCTGCTGGCAGCTGGGTGGCTTCATGTCTTGGTTGACCTCAGCTGCTGCCTGGTTGAGCCGGAGAACTTTGGTAGGAAGAGTTTTAAACCTCCTCCAGGGTTTTATTTTCCATGACAGCAAAAGGTCAAATGACGAAAAAAAGATCTAAATATTTTTAGACCCGTTTTTGCAGTGCAAGCTCACAGTATGTGCAGAGTACGCCTGAGTATGTGTGAGTCTTTAGGCAGCCTGGAGTACGCGCTGGCTACAATGAAGCTAGTGAGTTAATTCAATATAAAAGTTACGTTTATTTTGGCCTCATGTCAGAAACAGGCCAGTGTAGTCCTGCTACTCTGTCCTCCTGACAGACAGATACAGAGCTGTGGACGTGGAGGAGGGATGTTACACACTTGGGAAGAATATTTAATGCACCTTATGGTCCGAAACATACGGTAGTAAAGTAGTCGTCTTGCAATCGGAAGGTTGTGGGTTGGATTCCAGCTAGCCCCCTGTCACATGTTGATGTGCCCCTGGCCAAAGCCCTTAACCCAAGTCGCCTAGCGATCTGTGAATGTACATGAATGTGTGCGTCTTAGTGGGAGTGACTGTGTGAATGTGGCTTTATAATAGGAATGTTGTTTTCTTTCCTTTAAAGTTTTTGTGTCCCCAGTGGCAAAATGTTTGCTCAGCTCGGGATCATCCCTGTGGATGACAACGTGTCAAATATGGCTGAATAGAAACCAGTTCTCTGTGAGGGACCTACGTTGTCATCCTGGTCCTCGTCACTGTCGTCGTCGCTGACCACCGGCTTGGCCTTTCCGCGGCTTTGCCTCTTCTTGCCTTTGTCGTGGCTGCGTCCCTCCCTGCCCAGCTTGATCTTCACCCGCACAGACTTAGCTGGAGAAAAGTTGAAGAGGAGACGCGGCTTAAACCTCGCTGCCACAAAGCACTTAAAAAGCTTCAGCTCACAGGTGAGCGCTGACACGTCGGGCCTCAGCGATCAACGCTCAGCTAGTGTGAGACTCTGAAAGGCAGTTTGTGGCTTATTTCACAGGTTTATTGTTCGCCTGTTGGTCTAGGCTGCACAAGTAAATATCCTGAATATTGAGTGATAGTCAGGGAAGGATCGGTCCAGTGGGTTCTGTTCTGGTCAAAAAAATTTAATAAAATTCAAGCTCATTCAAATTTTAATAAAAAAGAAGAGAAAAGAGAGGCTCAGACACATATGAACGCCTTTAAAAATCTTTATAACAAAAGTGGGTGAATAAGCATTTCCTCCCTTATGCATTTCTTCTGTTCTGCTTTTTTGCCATATTTAAATATTTCAGATCCTTTTTTTAATTTAAAGACAACCTAATTAAATACAAAAATCAGTCTGTGATAATTTATTTTAGATTAAGTTTCCTTTTTGAGCTTTTACCTTGAAGAGTTCTGAAACGTTACGCCTTTATTAAACCTAAATCAAGCTAAAGATAATTATTCACACCAGATAAGGAAAATGACGCTGCTTTAAAAGCTGATCACTCCGGATAAATCCCAGATTACTGACAGGTCTGAATACAGACTTATAGCTGTTCAGTTATAACCAAATTAACCAGAATGAATGTTAGTAACAAGTCAGATTTGGGCTTAAAACTGTTTAAACAGACCCAAATGAAAGTGTATGCTTTTACGTTTTATATAATTTGCCTTTGGTTCAATCTTTTCACTCATTTTAAGTGTATTGTTCACATTTTATCTATTTTTCCTGTTCTATAGTCAGACGGCCGCAGCAGCTCAGTCGTTTCTGTGGGAAGGCGCAGAGCAGCGCTGACTCGGCTTCCAGCTGTGAATATGAATGAGATGACACAAGGTTGACTTTCTGTGTGTGTGTGTGTGTTTTAAAGTGTGTGTCTCACCCTCAGCCTCTGAGTCATAGTCGTCATCATCTTCCTCATCGCTGTCATCCTCACTGTCTTCGTCCTTGGCGATCTTCTGTCTGGCACTCTTGAAGACAGACTGAAGGACAATGGAGTCCTGGTATATCTGTTCACCACAAAAGAAAAATGTCACTGAACTGAAGCTGAAAGGTTAAGAAAATAATAACTACCATTTGTGTATAAAGGCTGAAAAGACAAACAGAACGGTCCTTTTCAAACCGGAAGGCTGAAGTTTCAACCGTGAAATGTCAGTTGTTAAAATTGCTTTTAGGAATGAAAAATAGTTTTCTTCCACCATCTTATCAAATGATCAATGCAACCCATGAAAAAAAAACCCAAAAAACAAATAGATTCAAATCCCCAACACAAGGTTCATAGAATAGCGTACCGCGCACGTGACGTCACCATCTCATGAGCAACGCCGCTAAGGTAGGACAAACAGTGTGAGAGCGCACGTAGCAACCAGCCATTACACGTGCAACAGATACAACGATATGACCGACTTTTCAGCTGTTAAACTATCGTAAGAAGATGTCCAGGTTCCCATTTTACTGGTAGAACTGTGGAACAACACACCAACGTTCAGCTCAAACAGTGGATTGAGTGTCGAGGGCTTAGAAAGCCTGGAAAACAGGCCGAGTTGATAGAACGGTAAGTCGATGTTTTTCTCCTGCTCGGCGTTCATCGGCCGTTTTTTCTGTTTGTAATCACCGTCCAGGAATCGGTATATTTTGCCAATCGGTAGCTACAAAATAACTGTTTGCCGGCGGGACCGCACGCTTTGGTGGCAGAGGCAGGCGAGCGACGCCAGAGGCGCCTTCGGTGGGTGACAGGGACCCAGACCAGGGGGTCGAGCCCGGCTCGGGCGAGGCCCACGGGAGGCACCGGGCGTCGGGGGAACGGAGGGGAGAGAGGAAAGACGATACGCCGAGGCGGCCGCCCGGCCCGCACCCCCCGGCGAGCGGAGGCGTACGGAAACGGACGGCCAGCGCGTCGCGCGGACCGGAACGCTCGCCCTCCATAACCCCCCCGCGAGCCGACGTCCGGGCCCCGTGGGTCAGGATGTTTTTTCGGATTGAACTGTTGTGAAGGCCGACCGCACAAGTGTACCCAGCGCACACATTTCTCCTTGGCAGTCTTGAATTTCGGGAAATGAATGAAGAAAACATCCTTCATATGCTCCTATCAGCGTACCTCCAGTCGCTGTTGCACGTTCCATAACAGCAATGTTTAAAAACCATGGTTAGGAGACGTCTTAGACTTAGAAAAAGCGGTAGTTTTACTGAGTAAAACCAAGGGTAACTACAGCTCCTTTACAGCGAAAGAGCGGAGGACAACGCAAGTTTGTCCTACCGCGTACCACGTGATATGACGTCACGTTCTAAAAATAGCTCGCTCGCGGAACGCCATTAAGTTAGTGCAAAGTGTTGACATACATATTAATTTGTTTAAAAGTACTTCAAAAGCTGGAAACTTCATGCTTTATTATTTTTGTCCTGGTACAAAATAATTCAGCCATATTTACTCTGAAAAATTCTGGGTATTGATTCAAATGTCAAGAAAAGACTCGATTCTCAAGATTTGGAATCGATTCTTTTCTATCCGATCCGATCTCAAATAGAAAAACCTTTTTTTAGCTGTTATTTGAATAATATGATAATGTAGTTTTGCAACATATTGATACTAGTATTATATTAACATGCATGTGCAAATTTTCAGTCGAAACGTCTTCAGAAAGAACTGAGCAAAAGTCAGGTTGCGTTTGATTTAATATAATAGCAAACAGGCTTAACATTCAACAGCAAATGAATAAAGTAAAGGTGGTTAATGGCGGCTGTAAGGACCAAATTCTCTCCCTGAACATCGAGACTCTTGATTTCACAAACATGCTGTGAGGTAGAATAACCAAGCAGATCCAGGGTAGAAAACAGAGGACGGCAGAGATATCTACAGCTGCTATTAGGACACTAACCTGGTGCATTATTAAAAATATGACATTACAAATTCACCTCCTGGAGTGGAGCGTTTAACCTGCATGACGGCAGGAGCACCAACAATGTTGTCTTTGTCCAGTAGAAAATGCAAACACAAACCGAAACCTTCACGGATGAAAACAACAGGGAGCAAAGGACTGGTCCAGATTTATCTTCTCTGGTAAATCCGCCCTTTGGAGTTGTCATGAGTCCTGTGTGTAACGCCAACATTGAAGCATCAAGATGGTGGCAACGTGCAGGACTGTTTTTCATCCCAATTCGGTCCGAAACGCTGCCGAGAATCAAGAGTTAGATCCAACAGTCGGCCCAGAGCGACTACTTCCTTCAGCAACCCAGAAACAATTAGAGCATGTTCCAGCATGATGGGGCACGGCACCACCTGGCAGCTATGACGGGTTAACCGGCGTAAGAGTCAGAGCAGCAAACCTGCGGTCAGTTCCTTAAAATGCAGCCGACAAACTGGTCGACCAGAGTTCTAACGAGACAAGAATGGGCTGCTGTACCATGAGACAGCATCTGGGCCAGAGGTTGATATCCAGCAGAAGTTAACACCAAAAAAAACTGGAATTACTAACTCCCCCGTACATCTGCTGTCATTTCTAATAAGTTTTAACAACGTTAAACATCACAATTCATAACCAGGAGACTGAAAAGATCCGAAGATGTTTTCAAAACACCAAAACAGACGGAGAAACATCCGAGACGCCCCAAAAACACAGAAAACAAAAAACAAGATGAAGCAGCAGGTCGAAAATTGGGTTCTCTAAAACTCATGTTGAAGCCTGAAGCCAGAAGAAGAGAGACGACTGATAATTGTGCTGGAGAAGTGGCTGCAATTTTTACCACAAACACACAGAAAGGCACAAAACTGTCAAAGGGGAACGATGTGCTGCTGCGCCACACGTAGACTAACCGGCAGAAAGAGAAAAGGGTACAATTAGTCTCTGAAGGTTCCCACAGTGTGACTCGCTCAAAGAAAGGAGTTTCTGCTAAACCTGGAGAAATGGAAAATGGCAGACGTCATCTGAAAATATGAGGACGCCACAGAAGGTGACGGATTAATTAGAGGAGAGCGATCAGACAGGAGCGTTCAGGGCAGGAAAATAAAAGAAGATGCTACCTGGGATCCCTCCAGGTTGAAGGTTTGTGCATTCTGACAGAGAAGCATCACGTCCTTCTCCAGGTCTCCCAAACTTCTGTATTTGTGGTTTCTCACACGCTCCTGTTACCAGTAAGGAAAACTGTTATGAGTTTCAGAGTTAGCTACAGAGACTTAGAAGGCGTCCACCTTCTTATAACAGAGCTTAAAACTTTCAAAGTAATTCTGCTATAGAACAGCTACTTTCTAAACTCAGCCAGGTCCTGATATTTTCTACAGCGCCGCCATCTGCCATGGGGGCAAAAACTAGAAAACGCTCGCTGGAAGGTCATGAAACTTACTAAAACAAATTTATCTTTCTCATTTTCTTCCTGCTCTAAAGACTTAACAAGTAATATTTTAATGAAACAAAGGGATCTGTAGATCTTTGCAGATCCAAAACTCAAAAAGCTTCTAACAGGTTTGAAACTTTACGCCTTTATTAGACCTAAATCAAGCTAAGGATAATTATTCACACCAGATAAGAAAAATGATGCTGCTTTAAAAGCTGATCACTCCGCATAAATCCCAGATTACCAAGAGGTCTGAATACAGACTTAAAGCTGTTCGCTTGTAACCAAATTAACCAGAAGAAATCCCTGATTACTAAAAAGCCATAAAATGTCTTTTTCATTTATAGATTTATTTCCAGCATCATATGTCTCACTGCTGCTTTATTTAGCCAAGCTTAGCCCAAGTCTTCTTTTCAGTCAGTCACTGGATGTTTGTGGTCCTATTTAATTCAAATTTGATTTCATAGATTTAAAACAACAACAAAAAAAGGTTGATGAATGATGTAAACTTATGTTTTTCATTTTTAGAAGACTTTTAATTTGTACCTTTTTTGAAAGGCCTCCCAATAGTGAACGTTGCACCCTGACATTTTTTTTTAATTAAGCATCTTCATCATGACTGAAAAGCAAATTTATGCCGTTCTTGTGATCGAGGCTCGCTTTGGACACCGCTGATCAAATCCATTATAAAAACCCTCCAGATATCAGTGAGAGTGACTAAAAGTTTACAGCCATATTGAGATTAAACAGAAGCACTTTCCATACATTGGGCTTCGTCTCTTTGTTAATGTCCTATCAGTGAACAGACCTTGATCTTCTTGAAGTCCACAGGTTTTCTGATCAGCTCGTAATACTCTGGGAGCTCCTTCCTGGATGGAAGCTGCACAAACACCTCGCTCAGTTGCCTTCCAGACCTGCTAATAAAGCAAAGTGACATTAAAACTGGGACACAATGAATGTCTTGTAATTCAACATCTTTCTTTTTTTCAGAAGGACTTCGCCTTGTGAAGCAACTTCTTGGTTGCAGAAAGCAGTATTTTTTTTGTCTATGTCTATCTGTATGTAGGTTCATTCTAAACTTAAAGAAGAGAAACCCGGAGGTGGAGGAGAGAGCCAGAGTTTTTATACAGATTTATCAGGATTTGCAGGTCGAAATCAGAACCATTTAATTTCAAATTTCAAATCTATAACAGTATTAATGCGTGGGATTATATAAATGCAGTTAAGTTTAAAGGAAAAACGAAGAACATCTTTTTTTTTTTTAGTTTGAGCCATAAATTTATGATCAGCTCAGTTCTATTTATGATGCTACACTTTAATATGCAGTGAAAAAGATCCTAGCTAAAAATCTAAGGCTGTAGAAACGACTCTAACAGCCTGGTAATCAATTCATATTTTTTGGCCAGCTACAAAAAGAAAAAGATTAGCGAGGTTGTTTACTACCTGAAGTCTATCCAAAGCTAATTTCCCCAGCGTTTATAAAAAAAAAGGAAGGGGCAGACATTAGCCAGCAGAAGTAGGCATCTGAGGTTCTTCTCTTTCATTAATCTTGTAAACAGACACACTTGATTGGTTATGTCAGAAACGTTTTCTCCCACAAGTTTTCAACGCCGACAACACGAGCAGCACCAGAACTGAACCATCTGCTTCAAAGTATTACCGCCACCGCAGCGCCGCAGGTTCTGCCAAGACAAATTTCTGTTGCCGTGTTTACAAGAAGCAGAATTGAACTTTTTTCTTTTTTCAAACTTCAACGTGATCTTGAAAAATGGATTGGGGTTTTTATAACTTTGATCACAACTACAGGAGCCCAGATGACATCAAAATGAAAAACCAAACGCCGACCCGTTCATCCAGGGACGCCGTCTCCACTCAGGCATGCTTGAACCGTTTTCTCCTCATGTTTGTCCAGGATGCTTTAAAAACAATTGGACAGTGTGGCTCATTAAGAGTCATAAAACAACGTCGAAGGAGGGTTTGTAGAAAGCTGAAATTAATTTCCTTAAAGACAATCTGGTCGTGTGAACTCACTGCTGCAGCATTCGGGATGTTTGGTCTGCCTGCAGAGGCTGTGGAGTGTTTCAGCTTTTAAAGCGACACCCCTATGATCCCACTCTGAAACATTACAGTGCTGCACAAAAGCATTTTTCCTTTAAATATTGTCTTCTTTTTAATATCAGACAAAGATGGCTGTCCACCTGGCTGTGCCACTTACGGCAGCAACAACAGCTGCAGCGTAACGGAGGAGCTCTGGCCCACATTTTATGACACAATGGCTTTCTGCATACCACTGCATCTTAATCAGGCTAAAGTCCGGACCTTCTACCGTCATGGTTCAATTAATACCATATTTAGGTCCGGATGCAGCAAAGCAGCCCCAAACCATCAAACTACAATCACCATGGTTGACGGTTGGCATGCTGATTTAGTTTTGAGATATTTATAACGGATCTAACACCTTCCAAAAAGCTGCACTGTTGTCTCCAGCTCAGGTGTGTGTAGCTGGAAGGAAGAGCACATCCTGCAGCCTCTGGAACATTGTTTAAGTGTAAAGCTGATAAAAAGTAGCTTTATTTTACGACGCTATAAATCTACTTTTTTAAAACGTATACATGGAAATGGGGGTAATTAACTTAAAATAAGGTATCTGAATATAACGGAGTATTGGTAAATTCCTAATCTTCAATGACTGATCAGTATTCGGGACAAAAACATCCCCATCAGGACCATCCCCACTTCAGATTCAACTAGAAGGCTCTCTCTCCTCTGACCTGATGACCAAAAACGTTTGATTTCTACAAAAAACTGAAAAAACTTTAGACATGTAATTCTGCAGCCAAGTATCTTCTTCTTCAGGTCGACCATTGATATTCAAAAACTGTTTAATTTTGTTTTCTGATGAGATGTCAGCTTTTGAATGCTGCTTGTCAAGACTTGATGCAATCAACTGGGTTCCTTTAGAGAGGAAATCTGTATAATCTGACCCAATCTGATTGAATTTGACTTTGTAAAGTGCCTCGAGATGACATGTTTCATGAATTGTCGCTATATAAATAAAATTGAATTGAATTGAATTAAAGCTCTAATTGCAGCTTTAATCTTAACAAGCTTAAAAACATATAATGTGCTTTTAAATTACACAACGCAGGTCTTGGGAGACAGTGATACTGTAACCCACTGTGTGCTCTGAAAGACGCCGCCGCTACCAAGCATCTATCACCCAACTGTACAGTCTGCTGTAACCTGGCAAGTACCCTCGATGTAGAGTCTGCAGAAATATCTTCAGACGTCCGTCGCGTCGTGTGACGGTGTGAGAAATCGCTGCGGTTCCTGGAAACCTCTGGGTGTTTGCGCTGCGCGGCGTGTTTATTTACGGTTGCCTGGCATCAACGACGCAGTGAGAGAGTTTTCCCATTTCTGGAGACGGACTCACATTTTAGCAAAAGGTCAAAGCAGCTTCGCACAGCTTCGGCGGCTGTTTAATGAGGAAACAGCGTCGTAACCTGGGAATCCCGAGTCACAATGATAAATCCTTTGAAGTGGCAGGAGACGTGCCGGAGGGATGGCGATGGACCCGCTCCGAGAATAACGACCACCGGCAGACAGAGGAAGGGACTTCTGGACAGACGGGACGAGCGGCACAGAGTTGATGTTCCATGACGGAGAGACAGATGCTTTTATTTTTTAATTCAGACCGAACTCTCCAGTTAGCAAAACGTGACTTGGTGTCTTTTCATTTCTCTCTCCTCGTTACATAAAAATCTACGGTACCCTCGGATAGGGAACGGCCTTTCAGCTAAAATTACAAACCTGAATATGGTCACAGGAACCGGCCCAAGTAGGGACTGATGTAAACCCGTTTTTTTATGGCCTGTAGAACAAGATGAGCATTATTAATAAAAGAGGCACCACTAAAACTCTACCATCAGACTTCTAGGAGAAACTGAAGGAGAAAGAAGTTGTTAATCAGCTCAGACCCCCGAGGAGGCCTGAAGCAGCGTCTCCTGCTGCTTGAATGACAACTCAGCAGCTTCCTCAGGTTTCAGGGTCTCAAGCAGCCCAAGGGTCACGCAGAGACATCTTTCAGGAAAAAACTTTATCACAAAGCTACTGCTGATATTCTTGGATTTTAAATGATTGGAAATTAAACCGTGTAGATGTACTAAATATTTTGAAAAAGAATGGATGCAGGGTTTTGTTTCTAGCTTTCAAACTAGAAAAAATAAATCTAAGATGCTGAGTTGAGTCCAAATCAATTTAAACTGAGCGTTTTTCTCCCTCATACTTTTAGAAGCGTGATGGAGAATCAGCTCAGTATTATCCTATTTTTCGGACTATAGGTTGCATTTACTTAGAAATGTATTTCACACAATCCAAGAATAAAAACTGACATTTAATCAGGTAAGGCAACTTATTCAATTGCACAGCTGCAGCCACAATCAGCTGAATAATCTGGAACATACCTGGGAGAATGAATGGGGAAAATTAGCACAACAAGCCAAGTTCTCCTACCTGGAAAGTTCTCGTCAGAGCAATTCAGTCAAATTACGCCGGAATTCGATCGTGAGCCTAACGGTGCTGCGCGGTAAGCTAACAGTATGACCCGGACGTTTCAGAGCAACATAAACCTCATGTGCATCAGCGAATTTGTAAAAAGCCGGACAACAGCGCTGTAAGCTAGCGCTAGCTGTTATTAGCTCCACAGACAACCTAATAACAGGTTCAGTCTCGGTCGGTTTCCTTCGAGCTGCACCACGTAACGCTCTGCAGCGTGAATGCAGACTGTGAAACAACATATGTACATGTGTTCAGTCTTTGTTGTTTATAAGTTAATGTTTGATTAATTTTTAAGAGGTGCAAGAGCAGCATATAGTCTTCACAGGCCTAGAGCGCCCTCTTGTGGCTATTAATGTTTGCTACTTGCTTCATGTTGGTCAGTATGATTTACTATTTAAAATTTATATATAAGTCGCACCTGACTATAAGTCGCAGTACCGGCTAAACTATGAAAAAAAGTGCGACTTATAGTCCGACAAATACGGTAGTTCAGTAAATGTTTGTCATTGGCCACTTCATTAGGTACATCTTAGTACACATTCGGATTGCCTTTTGTAACGTCTTCGTGGCAGGGATTTAGCACGGTGCTGAAACATTCCTGGGAATTCCAGGCCATTAGGAGTACGGGGAACTAAGGCTACGTTCACACTGCAGGCCTTGATGCTCAATTCCGATTTTTTTGTGAAATCTGATTTTTTTGCGTGTCCGTTCACATTTCCAAATATATGCGACTTGTATGTGATCTCTGTGTGAACTGAATTCATGCAACTTAAGTGTCCCGCATGCGCAGTAGAGGACGCAATGACGTCACACATAGCCAGCGTGCTCAGTGTTTGCGGAAGTAAACATGGTTCGTAATGCTGCAGCGTGTCTTGCGTTCTTTAAGTTCTTCTCCAGCCGGAGCAGCACATTACCGCCGCAAGCTTTTTAAGAAGATTGAAAACGAAAGAGCTACATTTTTGGCAATGGCGTTTTGTGGGGCAGTAACGTCCGTACAGAGAAACATGTGGGTGCGGAGTCGAAGCCAGGAATGGTGGGATAGCGACGTGAGCAGCTTTACTGATACGGACTTCATTCATAATTTTCGAATGACAAAGGCGACCTTTATGTGCGTCTGTGAACAGATCTCTTTAGCGCTCCTTACGTAAAGACACACATCATCAGCTGCCATAGCAGTGAGTAAACGCGTTGCCGTGGGGCTGTACTGGCTTGCAACAGGTGCTTGTTACCGTATCAATGATAAGTATCAATGACGTGTAGGTCGGATGAATGCGACCTGGCCGTACAGACACAGGTCGCATTTGAAAAGATCAGATACGTATCGGATTCAGGACCACATATCCAAGCGGCCTGGGTCGCATTTGAAAATATCGGATCTGTGTTGTTCGGACCATCATGAAAAGATCAGATACAGGTCGCATATGAGCAAAAAAATCGGAATTGGGTCACTTCAGGCTGCAGTGTGAACGTAGCCAAATTTTCTTGTTCCAGAAACTCGTTTGCGAGGACTTGAGCTTTGAAGATTAGACCATTAGAAGATGAGCCCACTGCGGCCACACACAGACAAACATGATCGGGCTGCTAAATATGGATTGAAGCATCACTTTCCTATTTTAGATGACAGAATTGACAGCCATGTGATCTACTTCATGGTTCAACGTGTTGCGCAATCTGTGACGCATTTGTTGGAAATATTGTTCTGTTCATTGGTGCCTCTGTTGCCCTTTGATCTTCTCACACCAGGTTTCCCTTTTCTTCCCTGACATCAAGAAGGCATTTTCGTCCACACAACTGCCTCTCACTGGTTATTCTTCGTTCTCTGTCAATCCTACAGCTGGTTGTGTGTGGTAATCACAGCATATCAGCATTTCTTTTCCCCAAACACCCAGGCCAGCACTATCTGGCACCAACAACCCAGCCACACTCAAATATTCATAAACCCAGTTTCTTCCCCTGTCTGGTGTTCAGTTTAAATCGCTGTAAATGGACTTTAACACCTATATACACTTTGTGGCAAAGGATTAAATATGTGTACCTTATAAAGTGGCCGGTGAGTGTATTGTCTGCACTTTTAAAACCCACAGCCAGCTGACCCTAATGATGAGCCCAATGAAGCCCACAAAGCTCTCCTCTTTACTTCAAGTGTTGCTGGATGCTTCACATCACCAGATCCTTGTGCCTCTCCATAAAACTTGGAAGTTGGAGAAGTTGTGCCAGAAACCTTTGGATCAGCTGGTTGCATGTATCAAATACATTACAGTAGTTATGACAGTCATGTTTAGAAGTATAACAGACCACTCACATCCAGACAGCACCAAAAATAAAGATCTCCGCACATCTCAGGAGCATTAGGGGTGGGTTTCCTCAGAAAAGCAGTCCTAACACGACCTCTCCTGAGACACCATTTAAGGGCAATCCACTAAACAAATAGGATTTCACTTGAGTTCATACCTGGAAGTCTCCCAGTAAAGAAAGAAAAAAAAAAGATACGTCTAACAAACAGCTTTTGGCTAAATCAGGACAGCTGGCAGCTAATGTTAAACAGGCTTAAGTGGCTTCAGTGGCTATGCGCTGACACCAAGTTTTATAGAAGAGAAAAAATCCTTCATTTTCCTACAGTGGGGAAATTCAGGTGTACCATGCAGCGAAAAATAGTGTTCAGTTATTAAAGATAGCTTGCTCGAGACATTAAAGTGTGTGCAACTGATGGGGGTGATTTTAAGAAAAGTACAAAACGTGGCTGCAGAAATTAGGCATGAAAAACACCAAGACTATTTTCAACATTCACATTATTATTCTCCTTTTACCCTCCAATATTGCATCTATTAAACTACATAATTAAGATTATAAAGTGTCTGTTGTCAAATAAACAAAAACGATTAACCAAAATATGACTCAGATCTATTTCAACCACATTATTGTCTAAATATTAGCATAATTCAGGTGACTAATCGCTTCCGTGATGTTACAGAAACATCAATATGACTGTTGACTGGTTGGCTCTCAGCCCACTAGCATATTTCTTTTTTTATAAATCCTTCATTTATACAGGTTAGTCCCTTGAGACTCAGTGTCTCATTTACAAGAGAGACCTGTTTGAGCATATAAAGCAGGGAAAGCATTAGATAACTCTGGATGGTCTACACCACCAGGGCTTCTTTGACTTGTCTACTTCCATCTCAACCAGCCAGGAGATGTTTTGATACTAGATCTGAACAGGATGCAGGATCTGTTGACAAGACTACAATGTGGTCTAAATAATGTCTCTGTGTAGTTTGCAGTAAAGAAACGGTGCAGCTCTCTGGAAAAATGCCGCACAAAACCAAACCGTACCCATCTCTGTAGTTGATCACTGTGTCGATGATGGTGTTCATCTGCTTGGTGAGTTTGGGCGGGTTGGGCGAGAGCTTCTCTGCCGGCGGCCGCCCTCGCCTCTTCTTGGCCTTCATGCCTCTGTCGTCTCTGCTCGACGGGTCCTTGTCCTGGCGGCGTTTGCGTTTACGCTTTTTCAGGCGAATTTCCTCCTCCATCTCCTCCAGGTTTCCGTCCTCGATGGCCTGCAGGTTTACAAATGGCAGGGCAGAAACCGAGGTTTATGCTACCGTCCCTCAAGCAGGACAAATATGACACAGTGCAGAATTGTTCAGTTTTTAGGCTTAACTGATGGCCACAAAGAAAAAAAAATAGACTTTTACGATCCTAAAAAGAGCTGTTGTGTGTTCATTCAGTTTTCCCCTTGTTCTACCTAAATTTGCTCTTTCAAACCAGGTCTTCTTGTACTGTATGTCACCTTGTCATGGTGTTTTTTTTTTTCCTTCTGTATCCGGCAGCCAACATGTCTGCCCACATCTTTCTTCCTCTAATGAGTGCTTGTTTGAACCACAGCTTACACTGGTTTCAACATCCTGTCACCTTGGCCTCAAAGTGTCTTTGTTCTAATTGTGTTTTCCCTGAAGCGTCTGAGACACTCAATAAAATTGATTTGCAGAGCTTCAGGTGTTTCTCCGGAGAAAAAGTGTCACAGTTTATTTGTTGTTTGCCACCAGCATCGCACAAAGCAAAACTTTTAATTATGTTCAAAAGTTCTAATATAATAAGTAGTAATTAGAAGCCACTTTCTGGATAACTGTGGAGAAATCAAATTGATATGTTTTTGTTTAGTTGTTTTTGTTTTTATAGACTGGCCGCCAGCAGCTCAGCGCAGCATCAGGCGAGACTGAATGAACGAGAAAAAAAGAAATAATAATGTTTTGTTTTAGGGTAATGCCAATCAGAGAATATTTAAACCCTGAAGCACAATCAACCCATTTTTGCATCATGTTGCTTCAATCAAAATTTAAAAGGGCTCAAAATCATTTAAAAACAATACCCTTTTTCTTCAGGAAAATATTGAGGGTAGATAATTTGTGAACCTAATTGCTATTATTTTTTTAAATAGTGTAATACATGTCAGGGAGCAACTACAGTATCTATGCTTAGAGATGCACTGATCAAGTATTGACTGACATTCTGTGAGCAAACGTTTGCAACCAAAATGTTCTATTTTACTGTAAATCTCAACCAGAAAAATTGGAAATTAAAAAAAAAATTATTTTAGCTATTTGTGTATATTGTGAGAAACATAAAAATAGAAATTTGGCATGACATGACAATTGCAAAGATGACAAAAAGTAATCTTAAAAAGGAATAATAATAATAATAATAATAATAATAATAATAATAATAATAATATGGGGAAGATGCTCTCTGGTTGAATTGAAAGAGGAGCCACAGAGGGGAGTAGGGAGCACCGCTGCCATTACTGGGAGTGGTACCCCATGGTCGCCATTTTCAAAATATCTTTTTAGCCCTTTCATAAATTAAAATGAACTACTCTTAATAAAATATTTGTAACAAAATGAAACACTGAATTTTACTCAGGACCAGGTTAGGTTGCAGAGTTATTCTGCTGTACATCATTAAAAATACCACAAAGTACAATAATAAAGTGAAACAAAGGCAGCTATAAAAGCAATCCAAATTTTTTGCAATATTAATTCAAAATTAATATTAATTCAAAATTAATAATACTAATTATATATATATATATATATAAAGACTTCAGTAAATTCATCATGAAATGGACACATTGACTTAATTTAAGAGCTTTTTATAATGCATACGATAATTATACATTGCTTTTTGGGGGGGGGGGGGGGGGGGGGGTCGTGGCCGAGTGGTTAGAGCAGCGCGCTTGCACTCAGAGAAGGATGCAAGTACCCGGTTCGATCCCCCGCGCCTGCACTCTGGGTCCCTGAGCAAGACCCTTAACCCCTGATTGCTCCCCAGGCGCCGCACATGGCAGCCCACTGCTCCCCAAGGGGATGGGTTAAGATGCAGAAGTGAATTTTTCCATTGTGAGATCAATAAAGTTCAATTATTATTATTATTATTTTTTTTTTTAGGATAATTAAACTGACTGTCATTAGCCTTAAAAATATACCTAAAGCATCGAAAATACTAAAAAGCAATAAATCTGAAGCAAGAAACAGCAGCTTGCGTTTAACTTTGTATTTCTGTTCCCATTTGTCAAGATGGTTGTGCTGAGCCTTTCACAAGGAGTTTAATTGAGTTCTGATTTAATTCAGGAAACTGTTTGGGAGAGAGATGGGAGGGATAAATTATGATAAATTATAAGGTGAGATCTTACTCGCAGCCACTGCTTTTCAGTCAGGGTGTCGCTGTAGTCCACGTCCCGACGGCAGCGTGATCCTCGGCCGAACATCTTCTCCTCTTCTTCCTCATAGGTGAGCCTCTCCACCTCGGCGTCATCCTTGATGATCCACGAGGGCAGCTCATCTTCCTCCATCAGACGAGGCTTACGTTTGGGGTTCCTGGCGTCCTCTCGACGGCGGTCCATGTCCATGCGCTGGAGGAGGACAGCAAAAGTCGCATAAGTCAGTAAATAATGAAAAATCTTGGTTAAAGCTAAAGCTGGTAATCCTGTTCAGAAACACTTTTTGTTATACTGAATAAAACCGTCCTTCCATCCTGAAAGTAGTCAATATATCATGTATTCACAAAAAGGAGGTTAAGAAATAGATCTGTGTGGGAGCTGCAGGCCTGTAAAAACTCTGACCACTCCCTGCTCTTCAGTGCGAAAAGCAGGGATTGGTTAGAGTTTTGTTCCTGCTCTCCCCCCCCCCCCCCTTGTCCCTCAAGTTCTGGGAGTATCTCCTTATCTACTGGTTGCCCCACATGCCAATCATTCTGACACGCTCACGTAGCGCCAGTGTGCGTGCTCTTTCCTTGTTAGTTTCTGCTTGCTGGCTGCGCATGTGCACTTCTAGTGTTTATGTATCCAGTTAGCTTAGCCGCTAGGTTAGCAGTTAGCGTAGCAGTTAGCTAAGTTCATTGTAGCTTTGCTGCTCTCACCGTATACTTTGAACATGGCTGAGAGTCGCAACAAGCGAACCGCTTTCATATTTATGAGAAGGAGAGGAAGGACTCAGTACTAGAAAGAAGTAAGACCAGAGTGGGTTTTGGAGATTTTTTTTTAACGCAGCTCCCCCAGAAGAGCGAGGTAAGACGGTCTTGCGCACGCGTTATTCAAAAAGGGGCTTGGGGAAACTTCCAGAAAAAAAAATCGCCGACCCTAGCTTTGATCCTTTGCGACGTAGGCAAGAAGAGCTCATAAAGTGGACTTGAGAGTGTTTAGCAGTTGTAACAAAAAAAAAAAAAAAACCTGAAGGTACAAGTGATGTGAAAATGTATTAAAGATTTCCTCTGTTTTATCTTTTTTTCATACTTTATTGATTCAAATCTAATTAAATTTATTAAAAATTAAAAATTTTAAATCATGTTCAACTTTGATTATCCACATATTTTAGAAAGCTTTTAATTTCTCTAGCCACAAACAGGCCTGATTACCACCATTTGTAGACTCGAAGAATCACTTAATTAGAACCCGTTTGACAACATGAAGTAAGCTATGAGATCTCAGAAAGCAACATATCATGCAATGATCTGAAGACGTATAATCCGATTGAATTTGACTTTGGAAAGTGCCTTGAGATGACATGTTTCAATTGGCGCTATATAAATAAAATTGAATTGAACTTCCACAATAGAAACTATTTCATTGATATTTATACATCTGGCAAAAGTCGCAAAGCCATTTCTCCCGTGAATCATCTCCAACGTCTCACAGGAAGAGCTATAATCCACAAACGGAGAAAACATGGAAGCTTCACTTAAAAACTTAAGGGAAGCTTAAAAAACATGGAATTTAAGACTAAACAATAAGACAGTGGAAGGAAACTGTAGAGCTTAGTATATGTTTTACTTTATGGAGTAATAAAGTTCCGGTTTATTTTAGTGAGAGACTAAGCACCACAGAACTAAAGTTCCTAAGCCTGTTTCAGTACGGACGCTGTTAACTGTTGCAGCGTCTTGCCAAACCAGTTGCATGGCAACAAATATAATAGCTTGAAGACCCTCCCATCTCATTACGGTCTAAATGTGGTTTTGTTCCCAAGCAGGCAACACGTCAGAGCACAGCGTGAGCTATGTGCCTGCTCCATGTTAGAGGCTGATATTTTTTCGGGAATCACGCAGGATGGGAGTAAACATTAGTAAATATCACGTGATTGGGACGGTTCAGGATTAAATATCAACGGGAGCAGAAGTAAACCAATAGCAGGTACAATAAACTAGGATCGATGCCAAAAACTGAAATAAGATGGAAAATCAAAAATGTAGGTTCGCCGCCGCCATTTTGTAGTTTTTTTTCCAAGAAACCTGAACTATAATGCAAGTCAAAAGAACTACACGACCCAGAAGCCAACAGTGCTTCCGGTTTATTTTTTCCGGGGAAATCAACTATGGAGCGCTTCATAATCAACCGCTAGTGGCAAACTCAACCTGGAAAAGTTGGATTTGCAACCCAAAGTCAGAAGTAAGGACTTATCTATTAAACTCACAGAGCAACTGTGAAGTTGCAAATATTAACAAACTTGAGGAGAGTTGAATGTCACGGTGTTAACACTCAGTACCTGCTTGTAAAACGTGTTTCCTGGACTCATTTCCCAATGTGCAACAGTGTAATAATACGGCCAATAACTTAAAACTACTTTATTTTATTTAGTATTATTTGAACAGTTGTGTTTTTTCTGTTTTAACCCGCTAACTGAACAACGTGTTAACACTTCTCTTTCACTTTTTAACAAAAGTAAAACATGTCTACTTCCATGTCTGGTCAGATATAAATGAGGCGGAGCTGACTGGACCGGCTTCTCCTGGGTCCAGTTAGTTAACTGACCCTTCATAGACATTCAGGTTTAATGTATCGCCAGAAAACTTAATGAAGACAACAAGAATGGGATTGGCGCAGGAGCGGGAGTCATTCTGAGTGGGAGTGGGATGGCAGTGGGAGTAATATTACCAGGAGTGGGACGGGACAGGACTTTTTTTCTACTCTGGCCCGGGATTGGGACGGGACAAAAAATTTTTCAGTGGGAGTGGGATGGGAGAGGAGTGAAAATCCACTCCCATGTCTGGGTTGTTTCTATGCAAATTGATGCCTCTGTGAAATGTGTAAAGAAATGATGAAACAGCAATGGGCTGCGACAGATCCTCGACTTTAAGCCTTCATCTTAACCTTTCGTTTCCACAGCGCTCAACTGAAATGTAAATGGCTTTCAGAGCTCAGGAAAATGTGCGTTTTTTTTTCTCACCATAAACAGCTCAAACTCATCTTCATTGCGGGCTATCATCTGGTTAAGGGTTTCATCATCAGGGACCTCGTCTTCCTCCTGAAAGAAGATAACATCATCAAGTCTTCCTCACTCAGAATTTAAAACCCATTTACTTTTGCTCTTTTTGTTGCATTTGCCAAGCAGAACAAACTAAATTATGGTGTTCAGATGGCAAGAACAAAATAAACAGCTGAGGTCGGATTATAAGGCCAAAAAATACGACTGAAGGACAAATAATTTGCACATCAAAGAGAAGCCCTCATTGAGCTGACAAGAATTTAATTAAAACTTTCCTAACACATAATACATCATTTACCTCAAGAGGAAAACCAGCTTTTCATTATCCTTGCAAATTAAGTGACCTATTTGTGTACAAGGATCTTGTCTGTGGTCTCGTCACCTGAATATTGATTGGGCATTGCCGCACAGCTTCGGGTTCTACCTCATTCTGTTCCTCATGTTCCAAAATGGCCTGGAGGAAGGCCCGGCGCTCGTGGCTGGACGATTTCTGGTCAAACATGCCTGCCTGGATGACCTTCTGATCCACGTTCAGTTTGTATTTGGCAGCAGCCAGGATTTTCTCTTCCACGCTGTTAACAGTGCAGAGACGAAGCACGCGGACCTCGTTTTGCTGCCCGATGCGGTGAGCCCGATCCTGGGCCTGAAGGTCCTGCAATTACAGGATGGGAGCAAATTTACAGCCATTTACAGCAACATCAATGTATATTCTGATTTCCCCCACGACAAAGACCAGAAGGGTGTAAAACATCCAGGTGCAACAAATAATGATCCCTACAAACTGATATGTTTTAAAGCTTGGATCACACCTTTTCCCCCAGTTGCTTTTTGTGAAACTGTTCTTGCTTGTTGAAGAATTGTGGACTTCGACTTCTTACAAAATAATTAAACACAAGATAAGATAAGACACTCCTTAATTATCCCACAATGGGGCAATTCGGGTATGACCGAGGCAAAGTGACAAAAATTAGTGCGGAAAAAAGAACAAGCTAGTCTAATCTAAGGTTAGTTCTAAAGAAACGCCAAGAAAAAAAAAGTACAAATAAATACCAGAGTAAATATTGCACAATTATTGATAATATGACACACTCAGGTAAAAAAAGATAAAATATTCAAGCTTAACAGTGGGGAAAAAAAATCTAGCCTATTTACAGAACTAAGATAATATAACATGCATGATAGTATCGCAGCATCTTAAAGTAGCTAAGGCGTGTGCAAGTTTACTTTTGTATCTGGGAGACCGTGTAAACGATTCAGGATCGGATCAGAACCGTGCAACCATTAAGATGTTGTAAACAAATGTTGAGTCTGTTGTGAGCTGCAGAGACTATAAAGTCTAACAGGAACTGGGATGAAGGACCTGCAGAAGCGCTTCTTTGAGCATCTGGGATGCAGCAGTTTGTGACTGAAAGAGATCTTCAGCTCTGCAACAGCTCCATGGAGTGAGAGACAATGTCCATCAGAGATGTGATCTTTCTTACAGTCCTTCTTTCTGTCTCCACCACCTCCAGAGGGCCAGGGGGCATCCCAGGACAGAGCTGGCCCTTTTAAACATTTTATCCAGCCACTTCCTCAGCTACAGAGAAGCTGCTGCTCACAGAGGATATATATATATATATATATATATATATATATATATATATATATATATATATATATATATGTGTGTCCGTTTCCCTAGAACATTTGTGTGTGCGTGTTTAAATAAATGAACGTGAGACATTAACGTAAATTTCTCTGTTGAAGTGTCCGTTATGAAATAAAGTCTTAATTTGTAGTAGTTCACAGTGCAGCGATGCCTCCACAAATATGGCGGACACTCCGTTACGCTTCAACCCACTCAATGAGGCGTCAACCTATTAATGTCTATGGTCATAGCCGAAAGAAGAAGAAACTAAAGTTGGTAAAGTTTCGTAAATTACACTTTCTTTGATACTAAATTAACTTTTAGGTTGATTATAGGTGAGATATCTGCTTAGTTTATAAAGATATGGCTTAGGTGTGAAATGCCCGTTATGTTCGTTCTCGCTTCACTTCACCCAGCTGTAGCTGAGCGGGGCATCAAACTCATCAGTCCCGCAGGAGGCGGCGTCCGGAGGGCAGACCATTTTAAATCTACCGCTGCGATTCAATCAGATGATATCAAAATGTTATTATTGGGTTTATTTCAGAGTTCATTTATCACTGAGATTAACGGTTTAAGATTAAAGTGACGCTACATGAGGGGATAGTTTTATTTGACTTTAATGTCTGACTAGAGCGATAGAGTTTGTTTGGAAATGAATAGTTCGCTTATTTTTAATATTGATGCTGGAAATATTGCCTAATTAAAGAGAGCAAGCCTGACTTCAAACATGTTAATATGCTCCTCTTTTCAAGGCAAGGCAAATTTATTTATATAGCACATTTCAGTACAGAGACAATGCAAAGTGCTTTACATGATTAAAATATAGGAAAATATAGAACATGGGAGAATAAAAAGTAAAAGCAAACAAGTAAAAACAGTTGGACTACAAAGTGAGCTAATGATGTTTCAGTAAAACACTGTAGTTTAAAATCTCTGTCAACATTAAGCAATGTTAAAAGCCTGAAGGTGGAAATATTGTTTTAAAAACATTTTTATTGTAAAAAAAAAAAATCTACTCTGATAGAAGTATTAAAAATAAAGTCAGTTGGATTTAAAATTAATATCTTATGGAGGATCATTTATAAAGCTAATAAATAAAGGAGAGTGACAATAAGAGGCAATAAAGAGACGTTCAGAGGAGTGTAGACAAGAACAGGTGAGTCAAAATATTTTACAGCCAACTTACTTGATGATGATCATACAACAAAATGATGGCGATATTAAAATAATCGTTAGTTGGCAGTACATGAAAGTAGCTTTTTCAGCCTTGTTAAGCCCGTGTTGGAGCAGCACACTGTACGGATGGATGTACCTGGTGTGGGTTCCAATCACTGTCAAAGATGACGACTGTGTCTGCGGCCTGCAGGTTGAGGCCAAGGCCACCAGCTCTGGTACTGAGGAGGAAGACGAAGTACTGAGATCCTTCCTCATTAAATTTCTTCAAGAGTGAAGCTCGGTCCTCAGATTTGGTGGTACCTGAAAAAAATAAATCTCGTTATTATGAGATTTTTTTTCTATTTCTTATTTGACAGATACAGTAAACATAAATCATTACTTAAAAACAATCTGATACCTGAATCATCATGTTTATAGCCATGCCTAATTCACAAAACCTGTCCCTAGAAAGACATTTAACAGGTAAATTAAATCTTGATAAGCTGGGAAAATTACAATGTGCCTCTTTTAAAATTCAGCATATTGTTAAAAAAAAACATTCATGTTATGGAAAGACCCTCTTGATACAAAAGAAAACCAGGGTTTTCAACTAAGTGTAAGTCGATCGATAAGAACAATCAACTGTAGATTGACTCGTTAATTGATCATTTGCATCCCTAAAACAAAATACATTTTCAGGGTTTCCACTACAGTATGTTCAAGTCTTTGTAGGAGAATATTGTGATCAACTGTGTCAAATGCAGCACTGAGATCTAACAGGACAAGTATAGACACAAGTCCATTATCTGAGGCCATGAGAATATCATTAGTGACCTTCACCAGAGCTGTTTCAGTGCTATGATGAGCTCTGAAGCCTGACTGAAACTCCTGAAGTAGGTCATTACTTTGTAAATGTTCACAGAGTTGATTAGCAACTACTTTCTCAAGAATTTTAGATAAGAAAAGAAGATTAGATATAGGTCTGTAATTTACTAACTCATCTGGATCAAGAGAAGGTTTCTTAAGTAAAGGTTTAATAACAGCTACTTTAAAAGCCTGTGGTACATATCCATTTACTAAGGATAGATTAATCATGTCTAAAATAGGGCCACTAATCAATGGGAATACCTCCTTAAACAACTTGGTTGGGATTGGGTCTAACATACAGGTAGAAGGTTTAGATGAAGCTAAGATTTTAGATAGCTCAGAAAGCTCTACTGCTTCTAAACAGTTCAGACACTGTGCAGGTTCTAAAGATTCCTCCAATGCTGCTTTACTTACTGGGGATGAGGTAATCATGTTTGGGAAGATGCCAATTATTTTATTTTTAATGGCATCAATTTTATTTATGAAGAATCCCATAAAATCATTACTACTAAGAGCTAAGGGAATGGATGGATCAACAGAGCTGCAGCTCTGAGTAAGTTTGGCAACTGTACTAAAGAGAAATCTAGGATTATTTTTATTCTCTTCAATTAATGATGAAGAATATGCTGCTCTAACTCTGCAAAGGGTCTTGTTATACAACAATAGACTGTCCCTCCAGATTAGGTAGGATTCCTCTTGGTGTGTAGAGCGCCATTTTCTCTCCAATTTCCTAACATTGTGCTTCAAGGAATGCAGCTCTGAATTAAACCAGGGAGCCAGCTTCCTGTGAATTATCACCTTCTTTTTCAAAAGAGCTACATTGTCTAATGCAGAACGCAATGACGAAGTCATACCGTTAACAAACGTGTCTATTTGTGAATGGGAAGAAACAACATTGCTGCTATCTACAGGGCATTTCTGCAATACTGACGAGATTAAAAGGGGCACAGACTAAGTTTTGATACAGCATTATCCGATAAAGATCTACTATAATGGAACGCTCTTTTGGGGGTGGAGAAATCAGTTAGATTAAACTCAAATGTTATTAAAAAATGATCAGATAGGACAGGGTTGTGAGGAAATACTGTTAATTCTTCACAATCAATGCCATATGTCAGCACAAGGTCTAAAGTATGTAACCAAGAGTGCGTCGGTTTATGCACATTTTGAGCAAAACCAATTGAATCTAGGATAGTTTTAAAGGCTACACTAAGGTTATCACATTCAGTGTCAACATGGATGTTAAAATCACCCACTATAATAACCTTGTCAGTGTTTATCACCAAATCAGATAAGAAGTCTGACAGCTGATCCAAAAACTGAGAGTAAGGGCCTGGTGGACGATACAAAACAATAAACAGAAGAGGTTTTATTGCTTTGCAGTTTGGATGAGGGAAACTGAGGGTTAAATGTTCAAAAGAACTGTAATTATTAATTGGCCTGGGACTAATTAATAAATCAGACTGAAAGATAGTTGCCACTCCTCCCCCTCTTCCCACAGATCTGGGAATGTGGAAATTTGAATAACTGGAGGGAGTTGACTCATTTATACTAACGTAGTCCTCTTGTAGCCAGGTTTCTGTGAGACAAAACAAATCAATCTGATTATCGGAAATCAATTCATTAACTAACAAAGTCTTTGGAGGGAGAGACCTTATATTTAATATACCACATTTAAATCTTTTATTTTTTGGTTCAAAGTGATCCGTATGGATTTGTATTAGATTTTTATGATTTGTTCCCTTTAGATCAGTTTTTGATCTGTTAAGTTTTGGCCGTGGGAAAGACACCGTCTCATGGGTGGGTAACAGTACAGAAGCTGCAGAGAGGTGTGTTAAACTACGGCTCTGCTTCCTGGTCTGGACCCTGGGTTGTCAGCATTTAGGAGAACTAATAAATCCGGCCAGATTCCTAGAAAGAAGAGCTGCACCATCCAAAGTGGGATGAATGCTGTCTCTCCTGATCAGACCAGGTTTTCCCCAGAAAGTTCTCCAGTTATCAATGTACCCCACGTTGTTTCCTGGACACCACCTAGACAACCAGCAGTTGAATGATGACATGCGGCTAAACATGTCATCACTGGTCAGATCAGGACGGGGACCAGAGAAAATTACAGAGTCCGATATTGTTTTAGCAAACTCACACACCGAAGCAACACCAACTTTAGTGACCTCCGATCGGCGTGACCGGGTGTTATTACCGCCAGCGTGAATAACAATCTTACTGTATTTACGCTTATCCTTAGCCAGCAGTTTCAGGTAGGATTCTATGTCGCCCGTTCTGGCCCCTGGTAGGCATTTAACTATGGTCCCTGGTGTCTCTAGTGCCACGTTTCTTAGTATTGAGCTGCCAATAATTAGGGTCGGCTCCTCAGCGAGACTGTCGCTGAGTGGTGAAAATCTATTAGAAACGCAGATGGTTGGTGGTGATCTGGGGGGTGAAATCTAGAGCTATGTTTCCTACAAATCGTCACCCAGCCGGCCTGCTTACCCAGCTGCTTGGGTAGTGCTGTAGGGCCGCTACATAAAGTAACTCTATGTGGCTCCGCACTAGCAAAGGGGCTATCAACTGGTTTTCCAACAGCACGGAGCCGGGTCTCCAATTCTGACACCCTCGCCTCCAAAGCTACAAAAACACTACATTTATTACAAGTACCATTATCACTAAAGGAGGCAGAGGAATAACTAACCATCTGACACAGAGAGCAGGAGATAGGGGAAGACTTAGATACAGACGGAGAAGCCATTATGAGGCTAAGGCTTGGCTAAAGCTAGGTTAAAGCTAGGCTAGGCAAGCGCCCTCTTACCACGCCAAAAAGCAAACCGTGTGAAACACGCGGAGTTCCCAAACGTGATGTGCAGCAACAGAAAATGTTTTAAAAGTGCTTATGTGTTGGAAACAGATATTACAGCAAAGAGATTAAAGATAACAGCGAGAGAGTCTGGAGCAACAGACCGCAAATCACACTGTGAAAACAGGAAGTGACACAATACGCCTTACCGCAAACAGGAAGTGACGACCTTCAACAAACCAGTGTTGACTCAAGTGTCACTATGAAGTGGTAATGGTCAATGGCCATTGTAAAGACCCTAAATGGGTTGAGACCTACTTATCAACTTCAACGTCTTTCATAGAGAGAGAAATTTTATATTAAGGCAGATTTACAACTCATGTTGGTTAATTGTGTGTTATAATTTTATGTTTCTTTAGATTTGCAAAGTTAGAATTTGGAGTAAATCCAAAACAAGTGCTTTAAGTCAAGGTTTTCTTACATGGCTTCACAGGGTGCTGGATCCCAGGTTCGAATCCTGGCCTGGGGGCTTTCTTTATGGAGTTTGCATCTCCCTGTGAATGTGTGGGTTCTCTCCGGGTACTCCGGCTTCCTCCCACAGTCCAAAAGAGTTAAGGCAATTGGTCTCTCCAAATTGCTGCTAGGTGAGCGTGAGTGTGTGCATGGTTGTTTGTCCTGTGTGTGTCTGTGCTGCCCTGTGATAGACTGCCACGGATAAGCGGGTATAGATATTGAATGTCTTTAGTGGACACATTTGTAATAAAAACAGCGGCTGCAGTTAAAAACAAGAGTCAGTAGCTCAGCCTTTTGGTTGACTCAACACCAATAAACCAAAAATCTTTACAAACAAAATAAAAATACATTGCCACTTGCATATTGCATTCTGGATTTTATTTTTTATTTGTTGAGTGTCAACAGTGTAAAAAAAAGAGAAGAAATAAAAAAATAATACATTACCTGTCAAAAGAGCGAACAGCCAATTTATATTCATCCATAGTAAATACTGCCTTTTAAATCTTAAACCTCACATTCATTTTCCTCAATTTTCTGCTGTCAAAGGAAGAGCCGGTTCCTTGAATCCCAAATGGCTCTTAATTTAGGATCTTTTCCAGCACTATAGTTTACCTTGATTCCACAATAATTAATGCGTTGTGTTGAAAACCCTTTGGCAATCAGTGTTTTTTATAGCCGTTGTTATGAAAATATATAATCATTTATATGATAATAGTGTATTTTAACATAGTAACCTGGGATGAGGAGTTCTCTGCAGAACAATGACTGCATTCAGGCTTCAGTAAATGGTGCCAGGCGCAGAACATCTCGGGAGATATATGAGAGTTTTTTAGATTAGATAACGGTCTATAAAACTTTCCAATGGCTCTGAATGTTATCTTAGTCAACTCCCAAAAAACAGGCCATGGCCATTACTTACATCTAAACGGCTGAACTGTCAGAAAGCACATATCTGCTGGAGACTGGATGTCTCCAAAGGGGGGTTAGCCCAGCCCCCTCAGGAGCCCGTGTGTTGTTAAAAATACATGTTTTGGGGGTATACGACGAGACTTGCAATTCATGGAAGACACTTCGGGATAAAATAGGCTATCCGCGTCGTTGATAAAACTTGTAAGTGAGTCTCCCAACTTGGAATTCCAAATTGTAATAAATATATGTATGTTTTAAGTGTTTGGCCTCTGATCATTGTCTCTTCCCTTGCTGCCAAATCATCGAACCGGATGGGTGAGACGGGCCGTGGTAAAATGGAGTAGGAACAGACCCGCAGTTTTAGCACAGTCTAACTTTGTGTCAGAATACTGTTCTGTTACAAAACCATTTTGTTTATTAAATCAAACTTTTTAATTGCACTTTTTTATTGGGAGGGGGGTAATGTTGGTTGATGTGTTTATGGGCAACAAGAAATGGTAGTATTTCTAAGCTGTGATTGGAAAAAAGTTTCCTGCATATGACTGCTCAATCGTATTCTGAACTCTTGTTGATTAATTAACTGGTGCATCTCTAAACAGCAATAATAATGTGCAAAAAACAACGAGCTCTGTGCATCACGTTTCATCAGTAAAGTTTCAGCAAACTAACAGAAAAGCTCAGGGGTGTGATCTTACCATCAAGGCGTAAATACTGGAAGTTTCGATAACCGAAGTAGTCCTCCATGATTGTCATCAGCGAGGTCATCTGACAGAAGAGCAGGACCCTGTGGCCAGTGGCATGGAGCTTGGGTAGGATCCGATCAAGGAGCTCAAACTTCCCGGAAGCTCTGTACAGGTCATGCCTGAGTGGAGAGGATTGCATTCAAGATTGGGTTCTTTGTAATGTAAAAAAATAACTTGTTGCTAGGGTGGAGCAGGCGACTAATATGGGGAGCCTGCTTCACATAGGGCTGGGACATGTACCAAAGACACCGAAAACTGCTATCCTGCTTTAGGGACGGATCACCCGTACAACAGAAGTAAGGACAGTGCGAGATCAGAGCAAGAGACCGAGACAGCACGAGCGTGGCAGATGCGGCGGCTGGCAGTGCCCCGCTACGGAGCTCAGATAGAGGCAGCGGGAGATCAGAGCACCAGACTCGGCTGCAGAAGCAGCGGTAGGCTGGGCCAGTTCTGGAGCTACAAAAGGAGGACGATTGATGAATGATTTTCACAGTTCTTTTAAGGGCTAAATTAAAATGGCTTTTTTCAAAGCCACCAACAAACCTCTAAAGAGCATTCCTTACTTCATCCCATGTCCACAATTTTCATTGAAAAAAAGCTTTGTCTTTAACCGTGCCTACAAGATTAATTCTTGGGGTATTTGTGGGTTCAAAAACATGTGCCTCTCCGGTTTCAACAGAAACGTTTCGGGCCAATCACGTTGTAGTACTGAGGATTAAGGCGGGACATACCGGTGCTACCAAATCAGGAGCGGTTGAGCCCACAGCCGAACCAAAATTAACAGGGCAGCGCAGGAGGACGCACGCGTCTATTACTGCTGCTATTACATCTGTTTTGTAAGAATCCACGATTTCTTCTTTGATAGAACAGCAAGAAGCGCCTCGACTAGCTCACCTTGTTGTGGTTTCTCATAACGCCTGCTGCTTACATGGTAGGCGGGCACTAGGTGTCGCTTCGCACAATCAGCTCAGAGAGAAATCGGCCCCAATGGGGTTAACTAGTTCGCTGTTTCATGAATGGGCTGAAAAATATTTATTTTGTCTTTTACAGAGACTTATAATACCCAGTTGCCTGAAAATAGCAAAAGCACCACACAGTGTTTACTTTAAATAACAGATCTCAAACTCTGGAATCCTGAAACATTTTGATGCATCTCTGTTTTACCCCAACTGATTAATGTAATTAGGTCACTAGCAGCTCTCTGTAGGAGTCTGACTGCATGCTGAGCAGGTAATTCAGCCATTTGATTCAGGTGTGTTGGACCAGCGACAACTAAAAGTTGCAGGATGTCAGTCCTCGAGAACTGGAGTTGGGCACTACTGAAACCTTTCAATCTTATTCTTAAATTAAAACATTAAACTTAAGGTAACTTTGTTTATGCAATTAAATTCATTCTAAACATATTTGACTTTTTCCCATCAAAATTGAACATGTAGAACATTCACATTTTGCTCAAAATCAACATAAGAAATAACAAAATAGTCTATGGTGGGTTCTATGTATACAACTAAAATATTATGCTGGTGAAGATTCTCAGTCATCAGGTCATGGTCATTCCAAAAAAAGTAAAAAACAAAGCAACTGGACTTATTTTCCGTAGTTGAAGACGTTTCGCTTCTTCTCCAGGAAGCTTTCTCAATTCAAAAAGTCTGGAGTAATGTGGAGTAACCAGCTTTATACTCCTGCCAACAAAGGCCTTTAATGGCTTAGATAACATGCAGATTCAACAGAAACAGGTCCACCCCTTAGTAATGGGCGGTCGTTAAAGCCATTAAGCCAGCAGATTGGACAGAAACTGGTCCACTCCTCTGTAACGAGGAGTCGTTAAGGTTGTTATTGGCCTGGCTTAAAGGAACGATGTTTTGATCCCCCATATGAGGGTGAGAGTTGAGGTGATGATTGGCCGGAATTAATCCTATAGCTGGATTGTAAATTTTTGAGAGTTGTAACCTAAGGCCTTCTCCTCTGTTTAAGGTTTTACATAATTTTAATGAAGCTGGTTTTTAAAAAAAAACTGCTTTTCTCCTGCACTATACATTCTTATCACTGCTGCATTCTATATTGAAATGCTATTTTATTCAATTGCAATCCCATTACACTGTCATAAGCTGTATGCAACGAAATGTCGTTTTGTATCCACTCTGTGCATACAAAATAACAATAAAGTTTGTCTAAGTCTAAGACTAAGTCTAAGTCTAATAACTACACCATCAATACTTGACTCCAAGTAAAACCTGTAGCGGGTCAGTCCTACCAAACCCCATTTAAACTCCAACAAGCTCTAGAAGTGCGGCTATATTTTCCTGCTGGTACTTGATGGAGATTTTTCTTTCATATTCAATGCTTTTTAGAGTTAGATGATGAAAACTCAGTGAAACCAGCCGCGACTCTGTAGTGGACCCGTGTTCTTTTATGTGTAACTCACCCATTGATGATGCCATTCGGGTAGCCCAGGTGCTCAGCAAAAGACTCCTGTATCGAAGAAAACGTTAGATATTCATTAAGGAAAGGTGTGAAGTCCTGAAACTAAATATACCTGTAGTGGAACAAGCTTTCAAAATATGTCCATGAGTATTTTTCTGATCACCTTGATCTAGTCAATGAACAAAGGGAACAAAGTCTTCAAAGCTTTATATGAGGGAGGATAATGATGTATTGATGAGAAGCTGGCTGCTTGAACTTTCAGCCTTTTAGAGCAAAACTACAAAGAAACAACAACTTCTACGACCACAGAAACTATTCTAACCCAGTAAGCAGACCCTAAAAATTAATGAGTTAAATTAGTCAAACATGAGATAATATGTATTTTAGTCAGCAGGCAACTCCACCTCTATGTGTTGGAACATGTACGGATGGTTGCAGATCTTCTTCAGCTGCATGATGGTGTTCATCAGGGTCTTAGCACCTCCTTTGCCCTGGAGAAAATGAAAATATTGTCATTCAACTTTGTTGTGGATTTAGCTAAACTAATTAAACAAGAAGAAATAGAATAAATCTACAACAAAGTAGTTGATTTAAGTAAAAACAGTTTGGATTGATTTTAAAAAGCCCATTGCATTTTTATATTTACTTTGTACGATAAATTAAACTATTCTATGCAGACTGCTCCTTACTCAGATGTGAACACGCAGAAACAAAGCTGGCATTTCGTCACTTCATCCCCGACCTGTGATTTTACCTAAAACACTGTATGCAGACGAGACTGTACAATTACTTTTATCAGGGTGTCAGCAGTCTCGATACAAAACAAACTCAATACCGATATCAAGTATCGAGCATTTTTCCAATTACCATTTTCATCACCCCAGGGTTATTTTTTGGTTAGTCACAAGATATATGATTAATAATAAGTTTCAACTTTCTTAATTAGGACAAACCCTTCCTTGTTTGGAGTGGACAGCATAACACCAATAGTATAAGTGGTAATATCCTTTATGGAAGAATGTCGCTTTGATTTAGTCATAAAATAATTTTCTTGTATTATAATGGCTTAGCTTTGGTATGCTACTGTTTGTTACCATTTGCCTCTCAGAGAATAGACTTTAAAATCCTTCTGTTAGTCTATAAATCCCTGAATTAGCACCTAAATACATCACAGACTTGTTATCAGTGCATCAACCCTCCAGACCACTCAGGTCTTCTGGCTCCAGCCTGCTCTGCAGAACCAGAACCAGAACCAGACATGGAGAAACAGCATTTAGTTCCTATGCTCCACTGATCTGGAACAAACTCCCAGAAAACTAAAAATGCTGAAAGCCTGAATTCCTTTAAATCAAGATTGGGTTTGCCTTCAACTGTTCTAGTTAAACTGTTTTACTGAAACATCATTAGTTCAACTTTGTAGTCCAACTGCTTTTAATGTTTGCTTTTAGTTTCTATTCTCCCGTGTTCTATTTTGTTTCTACATTTTATTCCTACTTGCTTTTATTCCGTTTTATTTTCCTATATTTTAATCATGTAAAAAACTTTGCATTGTCTCTGTACTGAAATGTGCTATAGATACATTTGCCTTACCTTGCCTTGTTGATTTACCGTTCATACAAATACATTTTACTACTGAGGAGATAATAAAGACTCATTCAATCCTAAAATAAATTGTTTAAAAAGACGACGTGGATCTGGTGCATACAGAACAAATATGTACTAACTTGCCTTATATTTTCTCCATTGATCGACTACAGCTATAGTTTCATTCTGGCTCCACCAGGTGGAGTTTTACTTTGGTCGTTTTTTTTTTGTTGTTGTTCTTTTTGGGAGTAGAACTGAAATTGGTGGCGTGAACCTTTCTTCCGATCACTGATTATTGTGGTGATGTATTATACAGGAATGGCTCTGCTCATGGCCGTCTCATGCTGCATGACGCTTTTAGGTTTATAACAAACTGTGGAGCCCTATGTCATCACTGTGACAAAGTAAAAGGGCCACTTAATTTCAAATAATAGAGCCTACAAGCTTCAGTCTGAGGACTTTTTAGATTTTACCGTTCCTTGGGTCACAACAACAAAAAAAGGGGAAAAGAGCGTTTAGCTTTTCTGCTCCAACTTCATGCAACAGTTTGCAGTCAGAGCTCAAACTTAAAACTGGTTCCTCTGAAATTATTCAAGGCCAAAATAGAGTCCATCGTATCAAACTTACAGAAGTGCAACTGTTTTATTACAGTGTAATTTGCTTTACGTTTTTTGTAAATATTATATTTATATCTATGTTTACTGTGATGTAACTGTTTTTTTTTAACTTTATGCTGCCACTCCTGGCCAGGTCTCACTTGCAAAAGAGATCCTTTGATCTTGTTATGGTTTGTTTAATTTGTGTAATCTTTTGCTAAAAGGTAGAGCTAGTTTGGAGGGGTGTGTCTAAACTTAGACAAAGAGCATGCGGTTATGAGTCGGGACTCTTCATCTGCAGGACGTCGCCTGCGGTGGTTTTGTTGTAAGAGTCTGGCGCTGTAACCTTGTGATTGTTTGTCTGCTATATTAGAATAAAGCTAAACTCTGAAGTTGAGTCACCCTTAGAGGGTGTTTATAGTGGCAAGCTGCTTGTAGAAGTTAGAAGAACCGGGTGGGCAGCCATGATGCTAAGGCGCAGTGCCACTGGCCCGCCGGTTTCCACCCGCCCTACTCAGTTCGCCCGGTTTGGTGATTCCACCGGCCTAGAAAGACCTGGAAGATCTCGGGGATTTCAGACACATAGTTAAAGTTTAAAGCTTTATTTTTAGATCTTTTGCCTCACCCATGGCAGGAGCAAGGAGAACACGGTAAAAAAAAAAAAAAAGTTAACCCAAGTGAAATTACGGCCAGCGGTGCTCATTCACCTTCTGGGGAGAGCGGCTCCCAGATAAAGCCTAAAAATTTAAAGCTTATTGACTTTATGATTTGAGTTACTGAACTAAATTAATTATTCAAAGAAATGTTGTTATTCAAATCCACCTGTATGTGCTGTGTTAACCTTTCCTAATCCAAACAGTAGGCGGGAGAACCAGCAGTTTTAACAACTGTCCATACGAGGCTCAACAAGTAACGATGAAAATTAACCTTCTTGTCTTTCTCTGAGCCGTCGGTTAGCAGGATGCCTTTCTGCATGTGGCGGTAGAGAACCTTCTGGATCGCAGACATGTCACACTTAATGACGTACTCCACCTGAGAAAAATAAAACAAAGTTTTAGAGGCACGGTGGAGACTATCTGAGAGCAAGCTGGCACAGAAAAACGAGTAAGGCTGTAAACGCAAAGCACAGGGTGAGTCTGAGGAGGATTCTCCAAGACCGCCGCCAAGGCAACACAAAGCATCCATTTGACAAATGTGACAACTTCATAAGACAGTTAGTAAACTTTAAATGGGTGGAGAAGCCCAAGAAGTGAGAAATACTCCCATCGCTGACACCATGACCCCGACACTGTTCTTAATTAACAGCCGCAGCTGACGAGTTGCATATATCAGCAGCATATGTTAAAAGGCTGACAGATTAAATTCCCTCCTGAAGTGGAATAGCAGCACTAAAAGGTCACCAAAGACAACGTCATTTATAGAGAAAGTTCATCTAAGAGACAGCTGGGCCGAGCTACAGGTGAGATTTACATAAGATAGCGACTCTCGCTGGTGTGCAGATGCTGTTTTAGGATCACTTGCATTGGCACACCAGAACATTTCATCACTGCAAAGTAGAGGAGGAAAACAATAGTGAAGTTTCTTTGGGGAAAATATATTTTCTATTATTCCTGAGAGCTTGAATTCAAGGGCGGATGTTATCTTGAAGACGGACGTAGGGGTGCAACAGCAAAAACACGTTTGCAGAGATGCACCAATCTGGCTCTCTGTGGCCAGAAACCGATTGCAGTTTTCTTTCAAGTCTGACCTGCAGATTTTAGTTTCGACCAATTACAGTTTGTTTATTTTTTGCTATGTAATGGTTCTTCCATAGAGGAAGTAATTTTGAAGACAATAACAAACAGGTCAACGTACAAGTAGGGGTGGGCGATATGAAGAAAATCCCGATATCTGTGGGCTATATCACGATACACGATATATATCACGATATATTCAAATAACCTTGAATAACAAATGTTTTTAGCCAAATAGTGTCTAAAGTTGCATTGGTATATCTCATATTAACGTGTCAATTTGAAAAATTGATTGCAAAATAAAAATGAGTTTAAAATGTTTTATTTTAGCCATTTTTTAACCACAGCTGCACATAGAAGCTTTTCACAAATTACAATATTGTCACATTATGTCTCTTTCATGGTCAACACTGGACCTTAGAAACAGAACATCCCAGCTGCCAAAAGGAACACCAAGGAAAAATCTGACTAAAATAAACCTGAATTAAAAGCTGCTCTTTTGTGCTTAAGACATAAAAATTTGTATAATAAAAATGTGACAATCACATACACAAAGCTTGTATAGTGACTATAAAATCAACTGACCAGTCACAGCTGCATATTCAGAGCATCTCAAAAATATTTCCGTTGCTCTTTAGGTGCTGGGAAATTTTAAACAAACGTTTTTTTCTGTCATATGGGATGTTTTAGCAAAAGAAGACGCCAGTTTCAACAGTTTTACGGCTGGTTTAATTAAAGTTTCCTTCGGTGTGTGTGTGTGTGTGGGGGGGGGGGGGGGGGGCTACCTTTTGTGGCGATGGTGTTAAGGCATGTTTTGCAAATTACCGCATTTTGTTCGACCTCCTTCTAGTGAAATCCAAACCACTGACATATTATTGACCCACTGCTGTTTCTCTTCACACTCTTTTTCTCATTTACCTGAAACTCTCGCTGTCTGGTCAACGTAAGTAAGCACACGGGTTCGTTGATGTGTGCCAGAACTCTTTCTGGTTCGGAGGAGCGAGTGATGCGTTCACAGCATGTGGGATAAACTAAACTCACAAATACAGCGGCTCAATCTTGCCATGAAAATTTACACTCGATGGTCGCGATAAAGTAATTTTAACCATCGCACGGAGGAAAACTTGAGATACATCGAGTATATAAAGTCTCATTTTATATCTCTTTTTAAAAAAATCTTAATATCTTTACATATTTTCCATATATTGTCCAGCCTACCAACATGGTGTAAGTTGATGCGCTTGTAGACTGAAAATGTTGGGAAATTTAGATTTTTTTATTCATTTGTTTTTTATATTTGACCTTCTGTTTTCCAATCAAGAGATGATTAAGGGAAAATTGGTGAATTCTGATCTCTGTCCAAATGACTGATCTATCTCCACACCTCAGTGACTTAAAACTGAACAGCACACTGCAAACACAGAAACTAAAAAAATAGTAAATTTTTCTTAAAGTAAGTGCATTGGTCCTTGGCTTGAACAGATAAATAAGATGATCTGACAATGGAATAAGATTTTTGCACTTAAAATAGGAACCACTCATCTCCATCATCTTATTTCTTCTAGAAGACCCCCACCTCACTCCCCTGTGAACATCCAGGGGCAGGACATAGAAACTGTGGAGAGTTTCAGATACCTGGGTGTTCACGTCAACAATAAACTGGACTGGAATCATAACACAGACGCCCTGTATAAGAAGGGCCAGAGCCGCCTCCACCTCCTCAGGAGGCTGAGGTCCTTTGGAGTGAGCAGGCCTCTGCTAAAGACCTTCTATGACTCTGTGGTGGCCTCAGCCCTCCTCTACGCTGTCGTCTGCTGGGCCCCTGGCAGCACAGAGAGGGTCAGAAAGAGGCTGAATAAGTTGGTGAGGAAGGCCACTTCTGTCCTGGGCTGCTCTCTGGACTCTGTGGAGGAAGTGGCTGAGAGGAGGGTGTTGTCCAAGTTCACATCCATCATGGACAACACCTTCCACCCCCTGCACCAGACTGTAGAGGAGCTGAGCAGCTCCTTTAATGGCAGACTTAGACATCCTGTCTGTAAAAAGGAGCGTTACCGCAGGTCATTTATCCCTGCTGCTACCAGACTATACAATGCTGCACTATAACTGTAACTATAACTGTAACCATAACTGTAACCATAACTGTAACTATAACTGTAACTATAACTGTAACTATAACTGTAATAACCAACGTGCAATAACTAATGTGCAATTCTATTTAATACACTGTGCAATAATCCTGAAAGAAGTGACTTCTGCTGCTATTACCACCTGAATATATGTCAATACACATGTATATAAGTCACCGTGAATGTACATAAGATATCCTCTGCCTTATTTCTATTTTGTATTTTTATTCTTATTTTTCTAATCTACTTCCTTTTTTGATCCACTGTATAAACGAGGACACACTGTATATAACTGATGCACCTTTTCCTACTTTTGGCACCTTTTTCTGATTATTGACTACTGAGCCGATGTGACAAGTGATGAATTTCTCCAATGTGAGATCAATAAAGCCTATCTTATCTTATCTTATCTTATCTTATCTTATCTCATCTTATCTTATTTCAAGTGCAGTATAACCAATTGTCTTATTTTAGGGGACAAAATATTCATTTCATTAGCAGATCCTCTTATTTACTGCTAAAGTCAAGGACAAATGCACTAATTTTAAGAAAATTGTACTTATTTCTAGTTCCGTTTTTGCAGCGCATGTTTTGCGTGCTGCTAACACAGCCATGACAGTAAAAGTCCAAGTAAACAGATCTCACTTTCTCTGGCAGCTGAGACTCCACCTCCTTCTTCAGCCTACGGAGCAAGAACGGACGGAGCACCTTATGCAGACGCCGGATGATCAGGATGGTCTCCTCCTCGTTCAGGTCAACCTAAAAACAGATGGGAAACAGAGCTTCAAAGACTGGTAATGTTCTGCAGGATGAAACGGCACGCTTTGTTCAATGCCGTCAGACAAGAGCAGTTCTCCTGGCGGCTGCCAAACCCTGGAGTCCTGTGGCGGCTTCCTCTGCACTAGATTTGGTGATAAAACGCTTCAACGTTCCTGTACATGGAGTTCTTGATACAAAGCTCTTGAACTAATCTGAAAGTGATGCGAAGTTTAGCGCCCTATGAGAGACCGATCCCAGTCTGGTCAAGTTGACTCATGAAATTAAAACTGATCTGATCCCAGATCAGTGACTAAATCGTCTATTTCCTTATGAGAAGGAGAAGCATGATAGATCTTTGCCAACAGTTGAACTAATGGAAATGCAAATGGTTTTACAAGGCTAGGGGTGGGTTAAACCTACGTTTGAGCTTGTCCTAAACTGTAAAGGCTGCAAAAAGGATTAGAAGAGCGGAAGCTTAAAGAGTTACCCTCTCTCCAGTCATAGCGAACGGTGCGTTGAACCACTGCTCAAAGGTGCTGCAGCTCTTGAAGATGGTGGGCAGCAGGAAGTTGAGCAGAGCCCACAGCTCGGGCAGCTTGTTCTGCAGCGGCGTGCCGGTGAGGAGGAGGCGGCGGGGAGCCACGTAGTGGGTGTTCAACACCTGCGTCAGCTTACAGTGGTGGTTCTTCATACGGTGGCCCTCATCCACGATCATGTACTTCCAGCGAATCTGGAGGTGGATGAAAACACCACTGGGTCAAATAACAACTGGAAATATATTTGAATTGTCAGCTCAGAAACAGCAGCGACGGACATGGTTAAGAGTAGTGACTGTTTTTAATATCAACTAGACGATAAAAAAGGCTTCAGATTTCTCCCAACCAGGTTTTAAATTTTTTGTCCTTTAATTGAAAATAAGATTTGAACTAATACAGCTCCAAAAATTTTTATGTTTTGAAAAAGTTTCATATTTTCATTTTAATTTCTGAAGATCAATAATTTAATAATTACCGTATTTTTTTTACTTTTAGGCGCACTTAAAATCCTTAAATCTTCTCAAAAATTATTGTGCGCCTTATATGTGATAACCGTTGGGCTTACTGACTGATTTTATGTGGTACAATGTGCTCAAAAATCTGTTAAAAGTTTGACTTTGGTTAGCAACAAAGCCGCTCCGCTCAATGGTTAGTAGGAGCATTGCGGTAACCTGCGTCACTACCTGATAGGACCCCTGAGCTGTCTACAAGACTGCCTGACTGTAATGTCTAAACTAGAAGTGCATTCATGTAAGGCAGCCCTCGCCCGGAGTACGCGCTAGCAGCAATAAACCTAGTAAGTTAATTCAATTTTATTCAAGTTTATTTTGGCCTTATGTTAGAAACAGGGCAGTGTAGTCCAGCTACTCTGTCCTCCTGACAGACGGATAGAGAGCTGAGGACGTGGAGGAGAGATATTACACACTTAGGAAGAATATTTAATGTAAAAATACGGTATACATATACAGCAAAAATATCTCAACCCTTTATTTCTAATAACTTTGATTATGACTCACAGATAATAAAAAATTGAGTGTCTCAGAGATGAGAATATTCCAAAAGATTCATTTATATATATATCTAGATCTAGATAGATAGATATAGATCTATATATAGATCTATATATATATATATATATATATATATATATATATATATATATATATATATATATATATATTATATCTATCTATCTATATATATATATAGATAGAGAGAGAGAGAGAGAGAAAGAGAGAAAGAGAGAAAGAGAGAAAGAGAGAAAGAGAGAAAGAGAGATAGAGAGATAGAGAGATAGAGAGATAGAGAGATAGATAGATAGATAGATAGATAGATAGATAGATAGATAGATAGATAGATAGATAGATAGATAGATAGATAGATAGATAGATAGATAGATAGATAGATAGATAGATAGATAGATAGATAGATAGATAGATAGATAGATAGATAGATAGATAGATAGAACAGAACAGAGCACAGGTAAAACCTATTCTTTCAAGGCAGAAACATGGAAACACTCTAAGCCTTCATTTCATCATGGCTGGATTTGTGTAATTCTCTTTATCACTGAATCGGTCAGTCCTCACTCAGATGTCTGCAGCTGGTTCAAACACTGCTGCACACCTTTTAATGGAAAAACATAAATAAAGCGCATTAGCCGATCCTGGCCTCCCTTCACTGGTTGCCTGTTTATCTTAGAGTTCAGTTTAAAGAACTTCTGTTTGTTTTTAAGGTTTTAAACAGCTTTGCCCACCTCACTTAAATGATCTTCTCCTTCACCTTTACACCCCTGCTGCTCATTCACAGTTCTGAGCAGAAGCTTAGAGGGAACAGGGCCTTCTCTATTGGTTCCCTAAGTTATAGAACGACTTACCTTTGTACATTTGACAGGCCCCTCCGCCTTCCAGTTTTAAAACCTGTCTTAAAACCTATTTTTACTCATTGGCCTTCAACCTTACTGAGATTTTATCTTTCTCAACTTTTCTTGGTACTTGTATTTCTGCTGTGCCGGCTGGTTCTATTATGTTTGATATCAAGTTTTTATTGTTATTATTATTATTATTATTATTATTGTTTTTTTAAACTGTTGATTCTTTACTCAAGTCATTTTATTAGACGTTATTTTGTTTTACCTCGTGTTAAAGTGCTATTTAAATAATGATGATGATTATGATCACAAGAAACTTTTGCATCACCACCCAGAAGCTGGAAAGAAAAGAGACAAAAACATTTTTCACACCTCACTTAGTAACTCAAGGAATTATTTTAAACTAAATATTTTAGGCTAAAATATTAAACTGTTTATTGGTTGTTGTTTTTTCTTCAATCCCACCGTTATGTTTAGTAATTTCTGCCAAAAGCTGCAGCATTTTTATTTAATCCATCTGAATGCAGTATTTGCAAGCCCTACTCTGATTGGATGGAAAGAAACCTGTCTGTGATTGGCTGGTGAGGTGGACAGTTTTTGAAGTCACGAGCGCACAGCTGGTATTGAGCGTGGAAGCAGCAGGTCACGAGCAGACAGGGAACCGAGCGCGAGGATAGTGGATTGAGAAGAGTTAATCAGATTTGAGCGCGAGTGATGTTTAAACGCTGAATACCTGTCTCACTGCGCGCTCAAAAGGCACAAATATCGTTCCAGAAGTTGGTATACGTAATGCTGACTGAGAAATAAGTGGGTATGCGCCGTATACCCGCATACACCCTGGACTACACTGTCTGACTTCATGTGAGACCGTAAAGCATTGACACCCATTGTGCAAAGCTTCATTTTTTTTTACAAACACGGCAAAATTCTTCGTCATCTTTACCGTCGACAGGCTGCAGCCATGTCCCCAATTCCTCGTTTTCCATCCACTTTTGTTGAAATTATCATTTTCCCCATTCTCTAGCTCTTTCTCCGCCTCGAGCTTCTTTTCCGAACATTAAAAACAAACGGCTTTACGATCAACCGGAAGCAGTTCAGCGTGTTTGCGCGGAACCAAACACGCTGAATCAGTTATATCTGATATATCTGACGAAACTGTTTTTATGACCATATTTTTTTAGAAAAAAATAAGGCATTTTTAATGCCACAGATAATCACATTTAATGACTCTTAATGCCAATTAAGGCCTTAATTTAAAAAAATATATAATTGAATGACTTTTAATGCTTTTTAATGACCCGCGGAAACCCTGAAGCATCCTCCGTGCAACTACATATTCAACTGCGACAAAATGGTCTAATGTTACAACGTGAAAAATATTTGTGGCATTTTGTTGAGTCCGTAACGCTATGAACAACCTGAAAAGCTCGGAAGCTTCCTCTACTTACGTAGCAACAAAGTCGGCTGTGTGCTCATACACAAAAGTTACCTCGTTGTTATTGTTGTTATTTGTGAGTAAGTTGTTGAAATTGCTGTAATGTGTGCAATACCGTGGCCTACTTATTTTGTTATCATGAGTCTTGCGTGGATTCTGTGGATTTACTGGTAACCAACTACAATCACCACAGTCCACCTCGTGGATAAATATATAAATAAATAGTTTTAAAAATTCCTCTGTTCGTTCATAGCATCTTGCCATCACTGTAGTTCACACAAACATTTGCACACGCTCAGAGAAGCGCGCATACATGCAGGCCGCAGGTACTGTAGCCTAGTGTGTTACATGACGTCGGCCAACAAGGCTGATTAGCTCATCATCATCAGCATTGGTAAAGCCGGGCGTACACTGTACGATCGTGAGAGAATTTTTTGGGTCGGGACGAGTTTCAGCTGCACTGTGCATCGTGTAGTATACAGGAGGTAACGAGGGGCGATTAGCCTCTCATGACCTTCTCCTCATCAGGAATCATACTTGCCAAGGCAGCACGTTTCGTTCTACTCAGCCTCATATTTAACAGTGAGCATCGACACTTCCGTCTTTTTCTTCTTCTACGGTTTACGTTTGGCTTCCGGATAGATGAGTCCGAGTAGCGCCATCTCTCTACGGGGCTGAGTCCTACGTGGTTTTTGGACATACGGTGTGAGCAATTAGATGGCATCAGAGCGTCGGGGCGTACAGTAAGAGCAGATATGGTGAGCTGTGAAATTTAAACCCTGTGGTTTCGTCGTACAGTTTGAGCTGTATATGAGTACAACGATTAAACGAGGCTTAACCTGTGAAATAAGAGGCGAAGAGGAGGATGTGGCTCATTTTTCTCATTCTGTAATAACCTGCTGGTGCAGGGAAGACTCGGCTTTGCGTGGGTCGGGGGTGGAGACGAGGTTCCTCTTTTATTATCATTATTGTTATTATTTAACACAATACAGAGTTGCTGTATTTAGTCACAATGCAGACCGCAAACCGGAAGTTCTTAGCAGAAAGCAACAAAAATGGCGGCCCCTAAAGTTCTGGCTGTGAAACTTGTCTACAGAAAAATAAACGTACTATACAAGGTTATTTTGTGCTGCACGATTAAATGGAACCCAGGAGTCTGTCGTTCGGGACAGAGATGCAACAAGAGACTCCAAATCTGAGTGTTAAACAGACAGGACATATCTTTGATCTCTTTTACCTTGGCCAGTATGTGCTTGTCCTTGATGATGTATTCGTAGGTGGTCAGAAGGACATTAAACTTGCCGCTGCGAAGCTGCGGCACAAGACCGCGACGCAGCGCAGGAGTGCCCTTTAATGGGAAAGATGGAAGAAAAAAAATTACGTTTCAGGCACAAGTCAGCAAAAATAACCAAATAACAGTTAAATAAACCAAAGAAGGAAAGATTTTATTTACCTTGTACGCTATTTTGACCACAGAAGGAGCCCATTTATCAAGTTCATAAACCCAGTTGGACAAAGTTCTGAAATAAAAGACCAAATAAAATTAATACAATTTAATATTCTTTAATTTTTTTATCTGACTAACGAGGGAGTGTTTATCTACGTGGTCCAGAGCGAATGCAGAGCACTTGATGTCTCTCCTCTAAGGCGGCACCTTAAATTACTCTAAGTTGCACTTCAGATCCATCATGTGCTAAGATACAGAGAGGAGAGGGGGGGCTACTTGAGAACTACTGCAAAGAACATCTGTGACCTAATTTGAAGACTTATCGAGGTTCAGACAAAATCTTAGACATCAGAGAGATGGTTAGAGGATTTCCGCTCACATTGAGACACTTTTAAGGTTTAATTAAAAACTTGAGCACAACCTCGCTCCATTTGGACTATATAGAGTATAACAAGTCCACTTTAATCAGCTCTTGATTTGTTCAGGCATATTAAAATATAAAGCCTCAAGCGCAAATCCGAGCCAAGATTTTATCGACGTTCAGCGATAAAGAAAATTGGTTACTGCTGGAAACAACATTATGGCCTGGTCTAATGCCCTCAACACTTCCCATTATTAATCCCAACTGAAAGGGGAAATAATTCAGGTGAAAAGTGTAATTACTACAGATGCTGCATGCGAGTTCCAGCCAGGAGGCACCCACAGTGAGATTCCTCGCTCAGTTTGCAGAGATGGGGCTTACCCTGGTCACCTAACATGTTAATGCTTCATTAATGTCAAACTCCAGTCCTGGAGGGCCGCTGTCCGCCACTCATGCATCCCCTCTCCAACACACCTGAATAAACTGACGAGTTACCTCCCCGTGCTTCAGGGATCCTCCACATGACCCGTTTATGTGACTCAGCTGCGTTGACACAGCTACACATCTACTTGTCGCCAGACGCCGTCCCTCAAGGACCGGAGTTTGCCGACTTTGAACTACATGAAAAATAACCGAAGGTAGTTCAGTTGAATCGCTGATCTCAGGGCCAGATGTGGATCTCAAGCAGCCAAACTCAACCAAGAGCTGGGTGATGCATATCGTGACTATTGAGAGTCTGGATTTCCATACCAACCACTGTCCGCCTGCATCTAACTCGCTGGAAGTTCAGTGTTTGCTCCCAGTGGGGCAGACTGGACTCCACACTCATGCTAAACTGGCTGTGGCAGCACGGGTCTGGGGTTGGCCAAATGGACGTTGGCCTCACCTCCAGCATGCTGGCCTCCTGATTGGACCATCTCCTGAAGCAACGGACCAATCTAGACCTTCTACCACCTTTAAAAGACTCTCTCACAGACACTTTCAAGGGGGAGCTGCATTAGGAACAGGAACTCTGTTTGCTCCTCCCGTGCAGCCTGGAACTTCTTTGTGAAGCAGTTGTGTTGAGACACTAGTGGCTGTTTACCTTTTGAAAATTGACTGTTTGCGAGTTTGTCAGTTGTTGATTTAGTTAAGTCCTGACTTAGATATTTAGTTTCTTGTAGGTTTTATACCTGAAGGAGTTGGGCAGAGTGCCACTCCCTGTTTGTGTTTTCCCGTTGGGTTTGTTTTGTTTAGAAACTGTTTTATTTAAATCCCGTTTGTTCGTATTAATTTGGGTAAGCAACGTGTTGGATGTTGTCTCTTTTTGTTCAAGGAAACCTTATAAATAAACCTTTAATTTCATTTCCATCTATAAGTCTCTTTTTATTGTGTTACCCCGTCTTCCTGCCTAAAGTGGGCTCAACATTCAGCTAGCATTACCCACCTGTGTGTGCCACTCAGGTAAAATATTCTGGCTACACTTCTGTGTAGGAGGCTGTAAAGTAATTACAGGCTGTAACTTAAAACTTGCTAAACCAGGATAGATGCTGAGTGAGGAGCGCTTACGAGAGAGGAACAATGATGAGATAGGGACCGTTTAGCCTCTTGTACTCCATCAGGTAGGTGATGAGGGCGATGGTCTGGATGGTTTTACCGAGACCCATTTCATCGGCCAGGATGCCGTTGAGGTTGTTGTTGTAGAGGGACACCATCCACTCGAGGCCCTGGATCTTCAGAAGCACAGAGACACAAACGGAGGCTGTGAGAAAACATTGTGCCACTTCTTTCAGAGGAGGCATGAAGAGTCCAGACTTTGCAATCAATGGAAACGACACACTGCAGGCGTAACAGCGCATTGTAGAGATGTAGACACGTCTAGTGGACAGTTTCAAGTGAAGCTTATCAAAAGGATAACAAAACATCAAACCTAAAACCATTTTTTGGGGTGAATGTTGAAAGGGAAAACAGAAAATAAATCCAATCTGATTGTTTTCTTCTGCCGTGTTTGAGGAAATCAGTTTTACAATTATCTTTGGCTACGTTCACACTGCAGAGAAATGCGACCCAAATCCCTTTCAGCTCATATGCGATCCGAATCCAGTATTAACGGCCCAATTTTGATCTTTTCACCTCCCAAAAAATCCGATTTGTGCCACTTCCATATGTGGTACTGATTTGGATACGTATCGGATATTTTTCAGAGTCCACTGTCTGAACGGTGATGTCGCATTTTATGCGTCTTTCACGTCACTCCCTGTCTCTCACTACACATCCACACACAGTAGCAGCAGCTAGCGCTCCATAAAAGACCATTAATAGCTGTGCTGCTTACTTCTAACCTTACTTCATCTCGCTATGATGTGGTCTTAATATTGTCGGCTCTCATTGCTCAACAGCTTTCTAATAATAATGGGAAGAGATGCTGTCCAGTCATTAGTCGCTTTTTTTTCCTTTTTTCCCAAATTTTGTTTTTTAACAACACTTTAAAACACTTCTAGGAACAATTATGTTCACCATTACTTCCATAAAGAGTGCTCTGCTGTGTGACGTCACCTTCTGTTATCTGCGCATGTGGGTCGCGGTGCCGTTTTGAACCGTTCAGACAGCAGCATGATGATTTTTTTTTCAGCAAAAAAAAAAAAAAAAAAGAAAGAAAGAAAAAAAAAAGATCGGAATTGAGTCATCAAGACCTGCAGCGTGAACGTAGCCTTGAGAGCTTGATGAATTTAGTTTGTTCTTTTTATCTTACTGCCATTGTGGCGTTGCAGGTCTGTGCCAAAAAAAAAAAAAAAGGAAAAAAAAGAACACAAGCTGCAAAATAACCGTGTAACCCAATGAACAAGAGACAGAATGATGAAACAGAACAGGCAGGAGGCCGGTGGCTGCAAAAGAAGAGGACCAATTATAAAGCCTAGGTCTCTTATCGGCACGTCCGTCAGTGCAGATGTTCCCACAAACAAACAAGCAGCTTTCACTTTAACCCTAAATGAACAAGAGAAATCCTGCAGCTTCATTAAATTCTCCGGGTTTGTTACGCAGACTGATGTTGGATGTGGAGACGAGTGATCAAATTACAGAACAATCCCCAATGTTTCCCCAAGGAGCAGCAGTGTTGCTCGTAAGAGGCAGCAACACATTTGAGGGAAGCGCAGACAGCCGCCTGATTTCACCAGGGGAAAATAATCTGGGCTGCATCCAATTTTCTGAAAAACAAGCTTTGTTGTTCATCCTAAATCTCAGCTATCTCCATCACAGTAAAAACATGATCACACAGAAGACATCTTGTCATTAAAGTTTGACAGACGTGGCTGAGCACTTCTCTGCAAAACAACAGATCTGTTTGGTCACACCTGACCACCAACAGAAAAATAATAATATTTACAGACACTATAGAGACAAGATAGTCGTTGGTATAAAGTGCTCTTAGAAGAATCTTAACGCTTGAGAGAAAAGCAAACTTAATATTAATGGATGCAAACAGCAAGAAGACTAGTCTAGTCAGTAAGCATTGCCTAATTTAAATACTAATTAAGAACATGAGGATTATTCCCAAACAAATGACCTGCACACCTTTAAAAGTTGCTGCTCCACAGATAATCTATTCACAGGAAAATCACCTGTCTAAACAGGAACATGAAAAGCTTAGGGGCTTTGGCTACTCCAATACAAAGAGGAGTTTCAATTCTAATTCACAACTCAGTGAAATTTGACTGCAGCCATGATCCGTCAGACAAAGAAGGCAGATATGTGATAGTGAAGGGGACTCTTGAAAATGTAAAGGTAACACTAGTCAATGTCTACAATCCCCCAAACGTCAACATACAATTTCTTACTAATCTTCTCAGTAAAATAATAACAGAAACACAGGGTGGGGATTTCAATATGGTATTGAACGCGAAACTTGATTCAACTAATTATAAAAAAACAGCAAATTTCATCCACAAAAAAATTTAAATTAGCACTTGAAGAATTTGGATTTGTTGATGTCATGAGGGAATCGAACCCCAATATAAAGATTATACCCACTACTCAGCGCCCAATAAAAGTTACTCCAGAAGAGATTCCCTTTTCATTAATAAAGCTGATTTGTATAAAGTAAAGGAATGGGGCGACTGTGGCTTGATGGGTTGAGTAGTCATCTGGCAATCAGAAGGTTGCGGGTTCGATTCCAGCTTCCCCTTGCCACATGTCGATGTGCCCCTGGGCAAGGCACTTAACCCCAAATTGCCTACCAAGCTGCATCTCGGTGTATAAATGTGCCCGTTAGTGAGAGCGACTGGGTGAATGTGGCTGTAGTGTACAGCGCGTTGGGTGGTCAGCATGACTGGAAAAGTGCGTTATAAGTTCAGTCCATTTACCATTATATCATCAAGTATATCTGACCACTCTTCCCTAATATTAAAACTTAATTTACCTTCCAGAAAACGTAAAACAGCATGGCGATTAAATGTAGGCCTATTGAACTACTAAACAATCAAAGCTGAAATTTCCCATGACAAAAATAGAAATACAAAAAGCAATTAATAAATTAAAAAACGGTAAAACACCAGGTAGTGATGGATTGCCATCCGAGTGGTATAAATCGTTCAGTGAGGATCTTCTACCACTACTAGAAAAATCATTTAATTATACTTTGGAGCATGCAGTTCTTCCTCCATCCTGGAGAGAAGCAATTATAGCAGTCATTCCAAAAAAGAGGAAAAGTGAGACATGCTCCGACTACAGACCGATATCTATTCTAAACATGGATTATAAAATGTATACCTCAATATTAGCATTTGATCAATTCATTGGAGATATCATAGACGAGGACCAAACAGGATTCATTAAAGGTCGCCAAACGCGAGATATCAGGAGAGCACCTCACATCATAGACCATATTCAAAATAAAAATATAAAAGCTGTTTTAATCAGTCTCGATGCAGAGAAAGCTTTTGACAGCGTAAGATGGAACTTCTTATACAAAACACTTGAAAAATGTGGCTTCAATGAAAAGGCTGTACAATGTGTAAGGACCTTATACCAATCTCCAGTGGCCAGAATCAAGATTAACGGAAATCTAACTGACAATATAAGACTGGAGCGTTCCACACGCCAGGGCTGCTGTTTATCACCAACACTATCCACAATCTATATTGAACCACTGGCACAACACTTAAGACCACATAAGGATCTCATGGGTATTGATATACATAATGAACTTCATACAATAGGCTTGTTTGCAGATGATGTAATCTGCTATTTATCAAACCCGGAAAATTCACTGCCTTGTCTGATCAAACAGAAATATTTGGCTTCTATTCAGGATAGAAATTAAATTTGAAAAAGACACAGGTTTTGACATTTGGTTATTCACCATCAGAAAAGATTCGTGGACAATATAATTTAAATTGGGACTCTACTATGATGACATACCTAGGAGTACAATTAACAAAAAACATAGATGACTTATATAAAGCTAACTTTATTAGAATGGACCAAGAAATTAAAAGGGACATTAGAAGGTGGGACGCTCTAACACAAGATCTTAGTTCTAGAATCAAAACCATTAAAACAAACGTATTACCAAGGTTATTATACCTCTTCATGGCATTACCTATAGAAATCCCGGACGAACAGTTTAAAACTTGGAACAGGATTATATCCGGATTCATATGGAACGCGAAAAAACCCAGAATAAAATTTGTAACTTTACAGTTACCAAAAGAGAAAGGAGGTATGGCACTACCGGACCTTAGAGAATATTACCAGGCTGCCCAAATAACTCCCATAATAAATATAAGTGACATAAATTACGAGGCGAAATGGAAAAATATCGAACAAAAAGTCCACGGAAGAGAACTGCGGAGTATCATTGGAGATATAGAGAATTAAGAATACACTTGAGAAAGTTAATGCTATTACCAGTTTTACCCTGGGCAAATGGTTACATATAATCCGGAAATGTAAATTAGAGGAACAATTGGGTTTGATTCAGTGGCCAGCCTACAACAAATATTTTACACAGGACCTAAGATTTAAACAATGGACAGAAAGAGGTTTAACAGCGTTATGTGTAGTCCTTAAAGATGGGCACTTTAAAAGTTTCCAGGAACTACAACAAGAATTTGCCCTTGGAACTCAAGATCCTTTTAGATATCTACAATTAAGGGATTTCTATAACAAAGAGATAAAACACAGAGTAGACCAAAAGAAAAATGGAATTGTCAAAATGTTGATGGAGACCTATAAAGGGAAAAAACATAGAACAGTGTCCTTAATCTATAAATACCTGTTGGAAACTCTAGATATTAAAACAAAATGGGAAAAGGAATTGGGAATTCAGATAACGGAAGACGATTGGTCGAATATCTGGAGGACCCAAACTATGACATCCTCTTCCAGAATTTGGAGAGAACACTGTTGGAAAAATATAATCAGATTTTTTATAACACCTAAAATTATCAGTAAATTTAAATCTACTGTTCAACCGTTTTGGAGAAATTGTGGAGCATCTAATGTTAACCATGCACATATTTTCTGGCTCTGTTCTAAAATCATTGAGTTCTGGTACGAAATACACAGAAAGATTGTAACAATATTAGGTTACACAGTACCTAACCCCGGTTTGGTTCTATATCTAGGCCTTTTGGACAACGTTGTTCTTAATAATGACTGTTATTTGTTTAAAATTCTGTTGGTGGCTGCCAAAAAGGTAATAACCAGGAAGTGGGGCCAATCCGATCCCCCCACCACAAAGAAATGGATACAGACTGAACACATTATATGAGACGGAGGTTCTAACACATAGACTGAGAACACAGGAAGAAAAATGTCAAGCCAAATGGGAAAAATGGACAAGCTTCACATCAATGTTACAGGACAAACTTTGGTTATGAAGGATGCCCTTGATCTTTGGGATATTGGAATAAGAGTTTCCCCCTAGTATGTTTGTTTTGTTGGTTCTATATTTTCTTATCTTTTGTATTGTTTTGACTGCCTTTTTTGTCTGTATTCTAAAAAAAGCTCAATAAATATAAAGTTATAAAACAAAACAAAAAGTTGCTGCTCAACTTCTAATAAAAGTGGCAAAATCCCAGCAGATTAGTTTCTCCATGTTCTTATTAGAGATGCACCAAGCTGGCTTTTCCTGGACCGAAGAGGTTTTCAGGAGCTCTTTGAGGTCTGGAGGATTTCATTTTTATTTATTATTTCTGAGGACTATAACGCAGGTAAAAACTCAATGGCCTGAAAACACATTAAGCATAAAAGATAAAAGTGTGCAGCAGGTTCATTGATCGAGGACCTCCTACTACAACATAAAATGAGAAGATGCTTATCGATCTTATAAGCATTAAACCTTTACCTTATTTCTACATAAGTTAAAAAAATGCATCAAAGAACATGTTGGATTAACAGAAAAACACAACCTGCTCGTCTCTGGTCAGAGCTGATCACGAGGCAAAACATAAAGATTAGCGTGGCACTAATTATGAAACCTTTTTGTGGTTGACCTTCAGGGTCAGGGGTCAGTCTCCGTCTCAAAGAGAGAAGCTGTTCATGAGTCGGAGGGATGGAGCGCTGGATGGACGGAGGACTGAGGCTTCAGCTGCAGTAATGAGGAAGTTGCTTCTGCCTGGAGTGGTGAAGAAAGAGTGGAGCCTAAAGCAAAGCTCCGGATTTACCGCTCCGTGTGCGTTCAGACCCTCAGGTGTGGTCATGAAATGGGGATCGTGACCAAAAGAACAAATTCAGAGATACAAGAAATTAAAACTTTCTACGTGGGAGAGCTCCGTCATCTGGTGGAACCTTACTGTGGAGTCTCTACGCTGGAGTAAGGTGATGTCGCGCTGCTGCATCGCCTGCTGTAATGCTTGTGCCTATCTTGCCATTTTTGCTCACATTTCCAAAAACAAGCGGTACATGGATTTAAACGTGAGGAAATGAAGGTGATTCTGGGGAACGTCAAAATCTGTGAAGCATTTGAAGTTTGTTTGCTGCTTCTGATGCGTTCCCGTTTATAATCAAGCACGTATGGCGAAGACGATTGTAAGAATCAGTGTTCGACTGCATCATGACAGAGTGGATTACTTCTCCGTGAGATCACAATATGACTGTAGTCACATTTAAAGGATCAACTAAACACGTGAGGGTAAAATTAAATAAAAAAAACCTCCTCAAGATGTTAACAAGATGATTAGGCAAATAAGTCAGGCAGGAAGGGACACCTAAACTTTCACTGTCAGGTTGAAGCATTCACCCTGATAAGAAACCCGACTGCCCGGTCTATCAGATGTCTGATGTTTTTATTGGCCGATTGCTGAGCTATTTGAGATGCAGGCGACCACATTTTGTAGCGGTGGCGATAATTTGCAGGTTACGCGCTGTGAAACAGCAACGGCGCTCAAATGGCCAGAACACCACTACAAAAGGAAGGTGGAGGATCACTTTTCCAACTCCGACCCCCGACGTATGTGGCAAGGCCTTCAGATTCTCACAGACTACAAGAACACCAATAGCTCCCCCGCCTCCTCTGATGTCTCCTTCCCCAACGAGCTGAACAACTTCTATGCTCGTTTTGAGAGAGGGAACACCACAACTGCAACCAAGGCAGCCACTACACCAGACCAACAACCACTGACTCTCCTCTCTACTGACGTAGGAGCGGCTCTGAGCAGGATTAAATCCAACAAGGCTGCGGGTCCTGATGGCATACCTGGACGTGTCCTCAGAGCGTGTCCTGGGGAGCTGGCAGGAGTGCTGATGGACATCTTCAACCTGTCCCTGGCCCGCGCTGTGGTACCGACCTGCTTCAAGCCTACCTCCATCGTCCCAATCCCCAAGAATTCCAACCCAACCAGACTCAATGACTACCGCCCGGTAGCCCTCACCCCCATCATCACTAAGTGCTTGGAGCGGCTGGTCCTAGCACACCTCAGATCCTGTCTCCCCCCCACACTGGACCCCCACCAATTTGCATACAGGCAGAACAGGAGCACAGAGGATGCAGTCTCCGTAGCACTGCACTCTGTCCTTTCTCACCTGGACAGCAAGAACACTTACGCCAGAATGCTGTTCTTAGACTTTAGTTTAGCATTTAATACTGTCATCCCATCACAACTCATTACCAAACTCACAGACCTCGGCATCAGTTCACTCATGTGCAACTGGTTGCTCGACTTCCTGACCGGTCAACCCCAACATGTTCGGCTGGACAACCACTTCTCATCCACCATCATCATAAACACCGGAGTGCCACAAGGTTGTGTGATGAGTCCCTTCCTCTACTCTCTCCTCACCCACGACTGCAGACCTGTCCATGGCTCTAACGCCATCATCAAGTTTGCAGACGATACCACCGTGATTGGCCTCATCAGAGACAACGATGAGGCCGCCTACAGGGAGGAGGTGGACCGTCTGGCTGAGTGGTGCGACAAAAACAACCTGCAGCTGAACACAAAGAAGACCAAGGAGCTCATCGTGGACTTCAGGAGGAACGCTGACCTACACCCACCCATCCACATCAAGGGGACAGCGGTGGAGCGTGTGGACAGCTTTAAGTTACTGGGAGTCCACATCTCCGAGGACCTGACCTGGACGACCAGCTGCTCCAAACTCATCAAGAAGGCGCACCATCGCCTGTTCTTCATGAGGACCCTGAGGAAGAACCATCTGTCCTCAGAGATCCTCACGAACTTCTACCACTGCACCATTGAGAGCATCCTCACCAACTGAAGCGGTGTCTGAACAGGGCCGGGAAAATCACCAAGGACTTCCCTCACCCTGCACACACACTCTTCTCCCTCCTGCCCTCTGGGAGGCGTTACAGAAGCTTACGGACCAGAACCACCAGGCACTGGAACATCTTCTTTCCCACAGCTGTCACGCTCCTGAACGCCTCCTGACACAACTATAAGGACTGTAACCCCCCATCCCATAATAACATATGGACTGTCCTCACACACACACACAATTTGTATACAATCTGTATAGATTCTGTAAATCTTATCTGCCATTATTTATCTTGTATTATAAACCCACTAATACATATATAATCCTTCTCCTAACATTCCTGTATATTCTGTATAATCTGTGCATATAGCTCCCATATTTATATTTATACACAACATTTTATAGTCCCCTACTATTACTTTTTACTTATACATACATTTATAAATAATATTTATATCCTGTATAGCACTTCTGGATAGATGCAAACCCCATTTCGTTGCTTTGTACTTGTGACAGTGCAATGACAATAAAGTTGAATTCTATTCTATTCTATAGGATTTTTCCTGAACGTCTGCCCTGCCAGAATCGGTGGCAGGGTGGTGATTGTTTGGGACAAAATGTGAATGAAGCAGTTAAATGCACAGGAAGGCGGTGTGTGGGTGTTATTTTGCAACGGTATCATGTCCTCTGACGCCATTGAATGACAGGCTGATGGGGTCTGGGGGGTATTATATTTAGACCAGCAGTTCAGTTTGTGTCCTCTCTGTCTCATTTTGCATAGAGACGCACTGATCCGATACCCGATCCTCCGATATTGACTAATCGGCTGGATGGAATATCGGATGAATGACGCCTTCCGATCCAGCCATTTCTTTTTTTTATTAATACCATAAACAGCGATACATTTACAGCGGTCTAGTCAGCCAGTTATGTCATCACACAGAGGAGCCACAGAGCAACATGGAGCAAGCGCCGGACCGAGCCAAGTCTTCCACAGGGAAACATTTCAAACTTGATACGCCAACAACTTGTCCGACTGCAACATGCAATTTCTGCAACATGAAAATTGCGAGGGGTGGTGATAAAGTGAATTCAACAACATAAACTTAAATAAGCACATCCTAAAGCACCATACTAAAGAGCAGGAGACAAAGCTTCATTTAATTTATCTCAAAAGTTTGATCTTGTAATGAAGGAAACAATATACAAACTGTCAGAATTGCAAACAGATTCTAACAGCAGCTATTGTCGTGGATTTTGAAGTCTGGTTTGGGAAACCTTCAACCCTTCAAGCAGGAATTTGGACTTTAGGAGGCCCCTCAGTTGATTTTTTAGGAACTTTAAAATTTTTACTTTAAGTTTAAATGGGTCACGCGAAACCAGATCATGCATTACATTTCAGCAGAATGTGCCATGCTGCACTCTGCTTTGTTTGGAGGCCGGATGCTGCAGGCTTTATGGCTGCCTCTGCAGACAGTAGCCAGCCCACTATGGGCAGCTGCACAGACGAAGAAGAAAAACCAGCGCAGCCGTGTCTAAAAGCAGAAAACTCAGAGGAAATGACAGACATCTTAATCCAGACTGAAGAGTGTGGATACCTCCTATGAGGAACAAAAACCTATTTTGGGGAATGTGACGAATAAAAAACAGAATTTATCTGATCTTTGGACCCAGTCGGACAGATCCACTAGATTCCTCCTGACAAGGGCTGTGCTTAAAGAAAATCCATCTTCCAATTATGAATGGATTATCATATTAATTCCTAAAGATTGATTCATATAACCAAAGATCTATTTAAAAAATGTATAGTTTTCCACTGTGAACGTAAATGTGAGCCGGCATTACTTCAATTCAATTCAATTCAATTTTATTTATATAGCGCCAAATCATGAAACATGTCATCTCAAGGCACTTTACAAAATCAAGTTCAATCATTGCGCGGACATGAGTGCTGCTGACAGGTACGAGCAGAGCTCAGTTTTTACGACCACATATGCCTACATGTTATCACACTATAAACTGCTCGGTGGCAAGAAGTCTCCACATTGAAATGTTTTATATGTGACACTGAGCTCGATACACTGAGCTGCTCCACACAGGCGGTCCACTCTGTTCTCACTGACAGGTGTGCGGTGGGAGCCTGCCTGAAAAGAAACGGCTCTACGTGCTCAACTAGCTAAGCTAATCAAACATTTAACCATCCCTTCCCCCGCTTCGTCCCGCTGGGAAAAACTGTGGGAATTAGAGGAATTTATCACAAGAAATGTAGGCAACAGGTACGCTGGTTATGAAGGTAAAAGGTCTGCAGAGTCTGTGAGGCTCTCAGTCTGGGTACAGCATGGCCAGGTATGTGGGAGCTGTGATACTGTGGTTTTATCAGTAAAGCACACAGAGAGCCGACTTTAGCTTAACAACCGTGTTAGTCTGGTTATTAGTTCTTCTTCTGCTCTGAGACTTCAGCAGGACAAAATCAAAACAAAGCACCAAGCTCCACCTAGTGGTCGGAGGCATGAATGCAACATACATCACAGGAGCCTTCACACTCCAGACCGGGAGGTGAATTTTTAATAATGCACCAGGTTAGTGTCCAAAGTTATTTTCCCTTTTGGTTTATAAAGTATTTTTGAATAGAACTGAATAGAAATAGCAGCTGTAGATATTCTCTGGTGTCTCTGTTTTCTACCCTGGATCTGTTTGGGTTTTCTGCCCCACAGCATGTTTGTGAAAACAATCGTGTCAACATTCAGGGAGAGGTTTGGTCCTTACAGCCACCATTAGCACCATTACTTTATTCATTTGCTGTTAAATGTTAATATGATACTAGCATCATTCATGAAATTCAGTTAACAGCTAAAAAATGTCTTTAATACCAGCAATCTAAATCGAGATCGGATCGAATAAAAAGGAATCGATTCTAAATCTTGAGAATCGGAATCGAATCGATTCTTGAAATCTGAATCCATACCCATCCCTACTCCTGACCTAGTAACATCAACTGTCCATCAAAAGCTTTCATTTTAATGCAACATATCCTCACCAAGGAGGCAGTAAAGAGCGGAGAAAATACAGTCCGCTTGTGATAAAAGTTGTTTTTTCAATATTAAATCTTTATTTGACTGAATCTTGCTGAAATGAAATCAAATGCAGATGTTCTAAAACAGACAGTCCACTTTGGTCTGTCTCTTTTTTAGAAACTGAATGTTTTTTAAATGACAGCCTAATCTTTTAGAAATGAAAATAACTAATTTGAATAGACTTTTAAAAATGTGCAGAAAATGACTAACCCATTATTGTTACTGGTGTGTTGTCTTTCTGTTAAAGTACTTCTTGATTCTGAGATCGACCAACTCGGAATTACCTGCATTAGTGACTATATGTTGAAAAAATGTGGCATTAAGATCGTGATTGCGCCGTTAAAGGTTTTTTTAGGGACTAAAAATTGTCCCTCGGCGACCGCTAGGCTGAAAATCCACAACTTGGGTCACGTGGTACGAGGATGGAGAACACCACGACAAGCTCAGAGGCGGATTCACAAAGTGATGATTTTAACACGAAAGACAGCGCAAGCATCTGTTACGACTCGGGTAAGTCTGAGAAAAACATTTTAGGAGAATAAAGGAAATGGGTTGCTAGTGTATAATTGGAATCGGGGCTTATAATCGCGGTTCTGGCTGACAGTTTGGATGTAAACACGGAAACAACTCGTCAAAGCCCGATTGCCTGGCATCGTTTATGACGGCTGAAATTCTCCAAAACAGCACATAAAAGAAAAAGATGTACATTCAGCACAAACCACAGTGTCTCAGCACTATGTGTTCCTGGAATTTTACTCGGACGCGCATTTATCTGTTACGCCGTGGCGCTCATATTGTCCGGGGGGGGGGGGGGGGGGGGGGTATGGGGGTTCCGGACCGAAAGGGCTGTGGGTCTATCCCCACCACGGCGGATTTCTCCGCTCCCACTGCGTGATGAGTGAGGAGGAGAGAAGGAGACATCAGGAGAGAAGGAGACATCAGGAGAGAAGGAGACATCAGGAGAGAAGGAGACATCCAGAGAGCTCGGTGGGCTCTGATTGAGCGCAGAGAGCTTCTCTGGGCTCAGGCCGCTCAGGGATCGTCGCGGCTGGACTGGGAGAAACACTCTGCTCAGGACTCGTGAGGCAACGCTGCGTCTGAAACGAAGGTTTAGAGGCTACCTCTAACTTTCTAATAGCGACTTGTATGATCTCAGAATCAAGAAGTACTTTAAATAACTGTTGATGAATGCAAGGAAAACGCATTACTCAATACGTGAAAAAGCCTCAAACTGCTTTTTTATGGCAACATAATGTTTTCCATTAACAAAAAAAATGCTACATTAAATAGTCTATAATAGGATAACTGACTGTAGAAGAAGTTGAAAGGATTCAGACAAAAAAAGTAATTTTGAAACCACAATTAAGACTTCACTTACTAGACGAGGTCTGAAGCACAATTATATTTGGTCTTTTTTTCTCATATGTGAAGATTGCAAAAAAAAAATAACTTTAATAATAAGTTTAACATTAAAAATCCTGAACCTGCAGCAATAATATTACACATATTAGCTTGAAAAAAGGCTATAAACATTCAAAGACATCACCAAGGACGATTGCCTGATTTTAAAAGATTTTATCCTTTTAAAATCAGGCAAAGAAAACCTGAGTTTATACAAAAAGCCATTTTCAATTGACAATTTAATTTATTAAGGGAAAACCAAGTTATCCAAACCAACCTGCTGCTATGTGGGAAAGTAACTGCACCCTAAACCTTATAATTGGTCACCCCTGGAGCACACAGCTGCCATTAACCATTTGATCCACTCCTCTTTGTAGAATTGAAGATTCAGCCTGTTTAAGGTCAAACTACAGCATCTCTATTGGTTTTTAAGCAAAGACTTTGACTAGGCCACTTAAATGCCCTCTTTCTTCCCCGTTAGGAAGTCAGATGTGGACTTGCTAATGTCATAATTCGTTTTTTTTGTTATACAGGCCTAAAAGCTTTAGTTTCAGTCATGTTTGATGTGTTCCCTGCATAACTTAAGGAGCATACGACAAACAGCTACTCCCACCTGAGCATCGCTGCAGCTCCTTCTTTAAATAATGCTCGACTTGCCTGGTCGGTCAGTTTTAGGTGGACCGCCATTTCTCAACAGGTTGACAATCGTGCCCTACTCTTCCATCTTCAGACGATGGACGGAACAGAGCTTTGCGACCAGTTCATAGCCTGAAATGCTGTATTATTAACATTGTATTATTGCCTTGCCCTGCTTTAAACGTCCCCACAACTTCCTCCCTGACCTCTCTGGGTCCTTTGCTCTTCATGAGGCCTCCACAGAGCAGAGGCCTGAACACCGACACACATCAAAACTCGTAGATTTTTATTTGCAAGAAACAAAAATCCAGTCTGAATGTCCGTCGTCTTTACTATTACGCACCACTTTTGATTAAACGTGAAAAAGCTCAAGGGGAACCATAATGTCGGCGCGTTTACCTGATAATGTTTGAGCGTGCCGTTTATCAGCAGCGACGACTGCTTCTCCACCCTCTCGATGACAGCGTGGGCCACTCCGTAATAAGACTGGGAGCTGGTCTGCCCGGTGGGAACGCTGTACTCATCATCCACGTCTTGTTTGGCTGACCTGAATGTGCGCAGACGTAGAAAAAGGAAGCAGAGCAGCTCAAGCTGAAGTGCGTTTCTGACACATTTTGAACTTTATTGTCTTTCCTAGATGGCTCCGCCGTGGACCTGCGTCCTCTCAAACTAAAATGTGAAATGTGTGGTGATGAAAAACAAATGCAGTACTCAATGATGTTCTTGGCATCATTCTTAGCCACTTGGTCTCCACTGGGATCAATTTTCTTCTTCTCCTCCGTTTCCGCCTTTCCCATTTCCTCTTCGTCCTTATCAGGCAAAATTGAAAGCAGATCACAAGAAAAGAAAAAAAAACAAGCACAAAAACGTCAAATACTCAGCTCAGGCAGAATCAGGACTCTGGATATAAAGCTTGTATCTACAGCCCCCTGGTGGAGCAACGTGTTCACATACACCACTGAGTAAGAATAACTCTGTAAAACAGCAGGTGGTTGGTTTAGAGGAGAGCGGAGGTTTGAATAACATCATTATGAGGGTCACTGACCTCCTCCTCGAACTCTGAGCTGCTTTCTTCACTGTCTGAACGTGGGGCGACTTCATACCTGGTTATGAAAAAAAGAAAAAGAGTGAGTTTCTACCACCACATATCAACCCTCAACAAGGAGCGTTTCAGAAAACATACAATAAAAACAAACTTGTTCCATCTTTAGGGTCTGGATATGGTCTGAATGCCGGAACACCTCAGGCAGACAACAGCGTTTCTTTTCCTTTTTAAACCAGAACACATCTGCCAGCAAAGAGGCTGGAGTCTAAAGCTGTGCGTCTACTAATAGGTGTAAAGAAGGTAAAATGCACGGCATCATCAGATGGTAGCATTGAAGGCCATATCATCCTACAGTCTGTAAATTTACATTCAAAATCGTTTCAAAGCGATTGTTGGCATCTCGACCAATTTACAGGATTTCAGCTCTGATTCCATATCTGTAACATTCACACCTGGAACGCATTATTCTACAAAACAATTTCATTAAAGGACACTTTGTGATCAGTGGCACCGTTAGGTTTTGTTCTTTAAAATAAAAATAAAAAAACTTTCTTTTAAAGTCTATGTTAATTTGAAATATAAACCACACTCGCTTAAAGAACAACTGGTTTAGTGTAAAACCCTGATATAAGCTCACCTCCTCCCAAAACTAAATGAAACGGCCTTTTTTGCGTTTTGAATGAGCGCATTTATCTGTTGGTTCTATGACGGCGTCCCTGATCAATGAGATGAACAGAAACTCAAGACGTGAATAGGGGGAAAAAAAGAAATTATATATATATATATATATATATATATATATATATATATATATATATATATATATATATATATATATATATATATATCCAGGCTTTGTCAGAATGTATAGGAAGCCAACAAATAATTTAGTAAATTCTGCTATAGAGTCCCCCTATAGAGCTTCACAACAGTAACACTGCCTTGCTATACATTTATTTCCATATAGATGTCTTTTAATTTGTAAATAGAGGTGATAAAGGATAAACAGCAACAGTAGAATTTCAGCAAGGTTTCTGTAGCTGATAGCAGCACTGAGCAACAGTACGCCTTCTCACCCGGGGTTCATCTCAAGCCAAGCCTCCAGCTGGCTGGACTTGGGGGCTTCAGTCCCCTGCAGAACCTTCCCGGTCTCCGTCTGAATCACTTTGACTGGCAGCTCGCTCATTTGGCTGCTCTCATCCATGGGCTGCAAGACAAGTTCCAAAGCATGAAGACGCTTTTAGCCGAACAAGCAAAGAAACAAAACCACAAGTTCTTCACACTCTTTCACAAATCCCAGCTCCCAAGTTTGTCTCTATAGCTGAACAGGATTAAAAAGGCAGACATCTTAAAACCAAGAGATTATATAGAGGTAACCGATGACATGTAAAAGGAAATATCATCAAACACTAGTTTGACACTTTTGGTATATAACGAGTACAAGGAGAGTTTAAATAAAAAGTATTCAAGCCACTCAGGTTAGAATCTCAACTATTTAGATTTCCAAGGGATCATTTTAAAATTAAACAGCTGCTGGAACAAATAGCCGTTTGGCTCAAAATCCAAACATTAAGATCGATGAAAAACTGATGCAGACAACAAACGAAACGACAAGTTGTGTGTTTATTTAGTTATGCTTTAATTGTACGGATCCCTGGGTGTGTCGTCTAGCGATATCGCAAGAGAACAAGCAGGAAACAAAAATTTTAGTTGCTAATTCTGTAAGTAGAAAGATATATTTCCTCTCCTTTAAGATGGATTAAAGTCACTTTAATCAAGTCAAAGCAATATTCACTCTTTGTTTGGTTTTGGTCTCAGACACTACATTTAGCAGCTAAATTCAACACAATTATCACCAGGTTCACTCATTCATACAGATTTATTACTGATAAAATGGAATTAAAGTCAACAGTCACTCTAAAGGTGTTTAATCTGCTCTGAAGTGCATATTCAGTTCTGGACAATTGTTCAGTAGTAAATGATTACATTTGGAGAAATAACTCCAATACATATAATAAGATATAAAAATGTACATTTAAATATTGTGACTAACCTCTCCATCAGGTCCAATAGCGCTGGTGCCTTCACCATCTCCTTCCACCTTCTAGAGGTAAAAAAACATTGCTAAACTTTAAAGCACTGATAGCGACTGCATTTACTTAAGAAAACAAATTTGCTCTTTAACAGTTTTTTAGGGACTGAATTTCTAATCAGAAAACCTTGCCATCAATATCAATTCTCACTGTATTTGTGCATTCATAAACACACCAGAATCCATCTTGTAACGCTCCGGCTTCAACCGCTTGTGTTTGAGCCAAAAACGGTTTGGGCCAATCACGTTGCAGTATTGAAGTTTAAAGCTATAGCTGATAATCCTGTTCAAAAACACTTTTTGTTATACTGGGTAAAATGGTCCTTCCATCCTGAAAGTAGTAAATACATCATGTATTCACAAAAAGAAGGTTAAGATAATCGTTTACTCTGGAAGCTGCAGGCCTGTGAAAACTCTGACCATTCATTCCCCTCAAGTTCTAGTGGTTGTCCCACACGCCAATCATTGTGACGCGCTCACATAACACCAGTGTGCTCGTTGCTTCCAAGTTTCCACGTGCCGGATGTGCATGCGCACTTCTAGTTCATGTATCCTGTTAGCTTAGAGGTTAGCTTTGGTGGGTTAGCTTAGCAGTTAGCTAAGTTCATTGTAGCTCCGCTGCTCTCACCGTAGACTCTGAACATGGCTGAGACTCGCATGAAGCGAACCGCGTTCATGTTTATAAGAGGAAGAGGAAGGCCTCAGTAGAAAGAAGTAAGACCAGAGGATTTGGGCGTGATCCCCCTGAAGAGAGGAAGAGCGAGGTAAGATGGTCTTGCGCATGCGCAGTTATTCAAAAAGTTAGCTTTAAGGCGGGACATACCGGTGCTACGAAAGCAAGAGCTGCTGAGCCCACAGCCGAAGCAACATAAACATGGCGGCACAGGAGGACGCACACATAGCTGCTGCTATCACATCTGTTTTTTAAAGAATCCAGTTTCTTCTTTGATAGTAGAACAGCAAGAAGTACCTTAACTATCTTATGGTTTCCTTTGGTAGGTGGGCACTAGGTGTCACTTCACCCAATCAACTTGGAGAGTTCTGCTACTTTCACCAAACAGATTCAATGGGAACGTCCCAAATTGATAACTGCTGCACATCATCAATCTGGCTGGCCAGGCTACTAACCACTATAATGAGAAATTTCACTTATTGCAGAAAAAGTCAAACAGGCGAACACCCCTAAAACTGACGTCAGCCGAATGTCCGGTTGACTCTGATTTAAGCCTGTTTGGTGTTCCCATGACAGGCACACCAGGCATGTTCTCTATTCCTGCATAAGAAAAGCATCTGCAGAGCATAATGCTGCCAACATCATGTTTCACTGTGTGGTTTGTTTGTTCAGACGTGCAGCTGACGTTTTGATCCAGACAAAGCATTGTGTATGCAGGAAAAACATTTCTATTTTGTTGTTATCTTACCAGAGAGCCGTCCTCCGTATGTTAGGACCTGCTCCAAATTGGCCGCTTCAGAGCGTTCTTTCAACAATCCCTTTCTTATTGTCACTCTGGCACAAAGGCCAGGAATAGTTGTACTGTTTACAGCAGGGGTGTCAAACTCATTTTGGTTTAGGGGCCGCATACATCTTAATCTGATGTCAAGAGGGCCACACGAGTAAACTCATTGCAAGATTAAATAGAACTAATAAAAGTGGACTTGTTGTTGATTTTTATATTGAATTAATTTCACTTTTACACAATATATTATGAATAACCTCAGCGTTTTTAAGAAAAGTATGTGCAATTTCAACAATACTTATACTCAGTTAAACATTTACTTGTGCATTATGCATAAGAACTGATCACAGTGATTGTACAATGTTGAAAAACATTTATTCACATTTTTTGGAACTTAAAAACACTGTCCTGCATGACAAAATACATCAAACAGATAAAAATGAAGAAATGACTTAAAATCAATTTTCCACATCTGAAGCTCAGTGCTACCATCTGCTGATTAAAACACAGCGCCCCTCGTGGACAATATAGGAACTGCAGATTTTCAATTAAACGAAGTACATGTTTTTTTCAATAACTGTTTTATCATTCTCTTCCTTTTATCTCCTCTTTCTTTCACCTTTTCTTTTTTTCTTCTTGTTCTTCCTTTCCTCTCCTACTTTCCCACTGTAGTGTCCATATTATTTGAGATATTCCCCGCATGAATCATAATAAAACTATTCACATTCATAAATCAAGCAGAGCACTATGGCAAAAGCAGTACTGCTCCACTTGTGAAAGTCAAATCTGATGAGCTCTTTTTAGCATTAAGACAATAATTCTTATTGCCACATTGCCAGACAGGACACTTTTTTTGTTGAATAATGATTAGGGCTGGACGATATAGAAAAAAAGCTTATCGATTAAAAAAAATCCATATTGATCGATATCGATAATTATTGAAAATATTTAAAACCATATTTTATGTGCAGCTCTGCCAGGACATTTTATAATATTGCTAAATGATTTAATTTTAATAAAGAACAAAAACACAGAATTTCAATTAAATCTTTATTTAACCAACTTTTTTTAACCATAACAGAATTTTTTTTTTTAAATAACTTAAGAGACCTGAGTTATGTTATTAAATAATGACAAAGAATAAACTATAGTAACCAGTAAAATGACCAAAATAAATATACCAAATAAATAAATAAAATAGCCTATCTAGGTGGGAATAGTACACTAGTTACTTCTCAGGTTTCACAATTGAGAGGCTGATGCAGGGCTGAGGTCAGAGGTCGTTGCGTGGGAAGACACAGATTGCAGCTCATTTTGCACTGATTCCCTGCACTAGATGCACAATTTAGGGAGCGCTGTTAGAGAAAAACTTGCGGCCCGGAACTTTATATTGCGGATCAAGAGTGGCAGGTAGTTGAAGCCAGGTTTTTCAGCTGCAGACAACAGCAGCATATCCATCACTATGAAGCATGTTACTGCATGCGTGATGTCCTTATGCCGCTTGGACGCTTTGTCATTTTATCACAAAGAAGGGAGCCCAGTTTAGTTTAGCTGCTATACCTGCTTTGTTTTGGAAGAACTTCCATCAGATTCCTCCGATGACATGGAGTCGCACGGGGCTGACACAGCTCGCGCTGCTGCGGTAGTGAGCGGCTGAGTGGCTTACGTGATGAAACAAGTTGGTTACGTTACCAGACTTTGTTTTTACCGGTTCCTTGCAAGTTTTACAAATGACTGGTTTATTTCTGTCAGACTGGTGAACTAGTAAAACCCCGTTTTGGGACAATTTCCTCCGCCGCTCCTTGCTGCGACATATTCACGTGCTGTGTGTTGTGGTTTGAGAGGGCGGCGCTTTGTGACGGCGTGCCTGGGTCCGCGATTACGATTGGTCGAAAGGAAGCAGTGACTGTAGCATCAACTAATATGATAGGCTGAAAGGAAGGAAGGAAAACTGTCTCTATATCGAAGTTTTATCGACCCTTTTTTTTCCGCGCCACACGTCTATCGATCGATATATATTGTTATCGAATTATCGTCCAGCCCTAATAATGATAATGCATTTAGCCACCGGGCCGGACTAAATTGTTCGGCGGGCCGGAACCGGCCCGCGGGCCGTATGTTTGACACCCCTGATCTACAGAGTCTCCCACATAGATCTCTGCAGCTCCTCCAGAAGCTTTTGGCAGCTTCTCACATTAAAGCTTTCCTTTTCTTGGTAGGTTTACAGGTGTCCCATACCCCTTTCCTTTTTTTAAATGATGAATTGAACATTCCCCTGTGAGATGTTCAAAGTGTGGGATATTGTTTTAGAACCTAATCCTGCTTTAAACTTCTCCATAACTTTCTCTCTGGCTGGTCTGATGTGTCTCTTGGTCTTCATTATGATGTTTTTCCATTAACCTCTGATGGCTTTGCAGAAAAGCTGGATTCTTACTGAAGTTAAATTACATAAAGATGGAATATATTTACCAATTAGATGCCTTCTTAAAAGGTACATCGCAAACTTATTTAACATTTTTTTCATTTATACGTCAGTAGCTCACTCTGTTTGCATACAAAGTTTTTATGAAAGATTATCACGTCCTGCTGGCATATTAGTTGGTATGTTGGCGTTTTACGCTTTGTTGTTGCTCAATTTGTTACTAAACAATGCCTTTGGTGTTTATTTATTATAATGACGGAAGTATGACTCTGTGGATGTGTAGGAGGGGATTAACAAGGAAGCAGCTAACGGCTATTAGCATCTCCCAGCAAAGTAATGGAAACAACGGTCCAAGATCGAGTGGGGAATAAAACGCAACAAAAAATCTATGATTCAAAGAGGGAAAAGACTGGAATGTCTCTGGGAATCCAGGATGAACGTTGGTGTTCACTGAAGCAGACGCTAAACCTGCCGAGGCTCAGATGTGACGCAGAGTTGACTGACATGAGTAAATGTTCAGATACGAGGCTTTTAAAGTTGCTGTAGATCAGTTAATTTAATTAATAATGGTCGGTCTACGCCAAGCTGCTGCTTTACTGTGAGGCATTTCAGAGGGTCAGGCTCGGTTCAGCATCACTATTATTATTATAATATCAGAAAGCTAAATTGTTTTCTGATAGTTCTGCGGTACCGCCGGTAGATGCCGCCACACCTGTTATATATATATATATATATATATATATATATATATATATATATATATATATATATATATATATATATATATATATATATATATATATATATATATATATATATATATATATATGCTCATCGCGGGTTCTATTTAGGCTCAAAAACGACTATCAATACACTATCAGGATGAATGGATGGTGTATATAAGCTTATTTTATCATAATCAAACGTTTTTTGGTCTTTTTATAGGCGTATAATGTGGCTATATACTTTTAAGGTAGTTGGTTGTTAGCTGTCTTTCTACTTTACAATGCTGCACTACTTTGTGTTGGTCTGTCGCATAAAACCCCAATAAAATCCATCAGAAGGAAGGTTTAATACAACATATTGTGAATGTCATCAATGAGTTTAAATCCTTCCAGTAGGCGCTGCAGGTTTAGGATTCAGGATCTCTAATTAAAGTAATAAAACATTGCGATATCGGCCCAGTAGAATCTCAGGCAGCTTTAGCGTCATGTGATCTTTGACGATAGCATGACGGAGACTCAAAACAAACTTAACTGAGACGTCAACAAGTTTAACATGGATAAAAACTACGGACAGGTCCAACACATAATTAAGAATAGTTTGATGCGACACGTAGTGCATAGGCAGAGTAAACGCTCCATATATGCAGGCTATTAATCCTCAACGCAGGTTCAATTCCTGAACTCGGAGCCTTTGCTGAATGTCTTCCCCATTTTCTCTCTGCCTTTCCTGTCTGATTACTGCTAACAAAAGCCACTGAAGCTACAAAAAAAGAAGAATGTATAGTTTTGGACTAAGGAAAGTGTGCCTCTGCCAGGAGAAAGAAAATACAGATGGCTGAAAAATACAAAAACTCAAGGAAAAAAAACAACCTCTTCCTACCTTCTTTTTCTTCTTCCTCCTCTTCTTCTCCTTGGCAGCCTGAGCAGCTTTGTGTTCATACACCAGAGTCGTGAGGTTGGCCACGTATTCATCCGTCTGCTGCAGCAAATAGGCCAGACGTTTGTCCTTCTTCTGGTCAATGAGCTTTCGGTAGCCTTCCTCATCCTCGGCCTGGAAGAGACAGTGACAGGAGGGTAATTGTGGAAGAGCTCAGGAGCTTAGTGCATTTTCACAGTCCTAATGTATTCCTCTCAAAAGGTCACAGCACGTCACAAAAATACACAATCTTCCTGGACAGATGGGAACAACTTTCTACACACTGCAAAAACGGAACTAAAAGTAAATCTTTCTTGAAATGAGTGTATTTGTCCTTGATTTGAGCAGGTAAATAAGATAACCTGTCAATGGAATGAGTGTTGACCCCTAAAAAAAGATAATTAGATATACTGCACTTGAAATAAGATGGTGGAGATGAGGTCTTCCTATTGCAAAAGATCTTCCATTGGCAGATAATCTTATCTACCTGCTCAAATCAAGGACAAATACACTCATTTCAAGAAAATCGTACTTATTTTTTGTTCCGTTTTTGCAGTGCAGCTCCTCAATCATTGACTTCAAACATCTAAAACTGCAGAAAAACATCCAGGAGACACATACTAAACTTTTTCCGTGGATTGAAATGTCTAAAGATGAAAAGAAGCTCCATCTGTACCTGATGTGGCCACAGACTCTTACCATCAGTCTCCTCATCCTCTCCTTCTCAATGCGCTCCGTCTCCTTCTTCTGCTCCCGCTCGGTGTTGGTGTGCCAGTTGGCGACGGCTCTGGTGAGTTTCTGGGTCTTCCCAGACACTGAGCGGTGGTATTCTTTAAAGTCCTTGGCATGTTGAAGAATACTGTTGAGATATTCCTGCAGAACAAGCAACCATCTGTAATCCCACACGCCACGTTGGAAAACGATGCCATTACTATAAGATGTTTAGCTACATATTAGCAGGCCGTCCCACGAGCAGATAACTAACCTGATGTTTCTGCCGCCGCTTCTTCTCCTGCTCCAGTTTCTGCTGCTTCTCCAGCTTCTCCGTCATGCGGGCCTCCCTCAGCGTCTGCCGCTTGCTGCGCCTGTAAGCCTTGGAGTTGAGGGCCGTCTCCAGGGTTGTGTCTCGCCTCATGCACGCCACAACATCCTGCCTCAGCTGGACAAAAATTTTGTTTTTTTAAATCAGGTTACATTTTATTTCAACAATTAGAATGTGCAAATATAAGATGTCTCATTAATATACAGAAGTTAAATGAAAATACTGAGTTCCTGCATAGTCCTGACAGAAATACAGTTTAGAAGAAAGCACTGGACGACGTTGACAACAGAAAAACAGGGTTGGTGCGACTAGTCAAGGTACTGACAACTAGAATAACCTTTATAACTTTATAAAGAAACGTTCCACCTGTTTCCAGTCATTTACATCAGTCTTGATTGGCACAAGTCATTGGTCGCCTCAGTCAGAGTTACAGTTTCAAAATGAACAATGCAGACAAAGCTTCTGCTACACTGTCAAATGAGACATGTAAGAGTTTTCAAAGGCCAAAGTTATTTGAAAACTTTGAAGACACTATTATCCTATTCCGGACTCATCAGGAGAACATGATGCTATTTCAAAAATACAATTTATCAGCATTTGACCCACTACAGAGAAGGATTATTTCATATTGGTTAATGGGTGGTTTTTCTTTCCACTGTCGCTTCATGCTTGCTCAGTATGAGGGATTGCTGCAAAGCCATGGACAATGCAGACGACTCTCCCTGTGGCTCTACGCTCTTTCAGGAGGAGTGAATGCTGCTTGTCGGGACTTTGAAGCAATCAACTGGTTTCCTTATATAGGAACATTTTTGACCAATCTGTATAATCTGATTGAATTTGACTTTGTAAAGTGCCTTGAGATGACATGTTTCATGAATTGGCGCTATATAAATAAAATTGAATTGAATTGAATTGAATATGCCAGTCTCTCTGCCTGCACTAATGAAGATTCACTCCCCTCAGCATGCTGGACACTAGAAACCAAAACTGATCCTGCTTTCTTTTTAATCGGGCTAATGACTGACCACTTAGGGTACTGAGAGAATTACTATATCCTTCTCAGACAGTCAGTTGATCCCTACATATAAATGAATAATAAAACAAGACTGTCATATGGTCAAAAGTAACGTATTCTGTTGTGATGCAGCAGGAGAGTTATCAAAATACTCAATATTTCCATATGATGGATGGTAAAATTAATTGTTCAGATATATTCACCTGGATCAATATTGTTACAAACTGAGCCATATTGGCCCAAACTAACAACCTTACGCAGCAGAACACTGAATTTAACACCTTTAATCCTAATATAAATGCACTATTCAGAATGGCAGCACATACTGCAAAGACGTGACAGGACTTGATGTTATTTTCAAATGGGCTGTAAACATGGCAAAAGGACAGAAAGCAACAGCAGCAAAGCGATAGAAACAGATTATTTTTCCTTTGGGAAAAACAATTGTCATGCTGGAGATAGCACTGTGTTCCTATATTCAATACTTTGAGGGCAAATCTTTTATTTACATGTTATGTTGTGGTTTGCAATAAATGCAAAAAAAAAAAAGCTTAGTGTTCACGAAAAAGAAAACGAAGATAAAATGAAACTTAAAAAAAAAAAATGTCATTTAGATTTATAAATGACATGTTGGAAGATTGAGTCAAAAGAAAGTTGTCAGCCCTAAAGCAAGCCTGATGTATTTGCTGCATGAGATGCTGTTACTTCTCTTTTACCTTTTCAGAAAACTAAAACCAGCTGGATTACAGTTGCTGCTCAAACCCTGAGTCCAATAAACCTGTTCCTACAATTAGCTTTACATCTACGTAGATGCAGCAGAGACCACAGCTGTTGGCGTACCTGACGCTGGAAGTTGAGCAGACGCAGCGCCTTGAGCTCCACTGTAGCTTTAGTTCTAAGGTCCGGAGGCAAAGAGCCGGGCAGACTCTCCAGTTCCTGGATTCTATGAGCGATCCGGGCCTGCAGTCTGACACAAATTATAAACACCACCTCTTAAAGTGTTGCAGACCACAGTTACATTTTTAAGACAAAAATAAACAAACACTGGAGGAATGAAGACACCCAACACCGTCAACAGCCTCCTTTAAAAGATTTGAGAATAAACAATGGCAGAATCAAATCCAGCTGTTAGGAGAGAAAAATCATGGATATCCACTGACAAGAAAAAAAAGAATATTTTCCAGCAAAGCTAAATTCAATAAACAGCTAGCAAAATGTTATATTACTACTGAAATACCTAAGAGTTTTATCTCCTTAATGTGTAAACTGAAACAGTTCCAACTCATGTAAAATAACCATCTGACCAACAATCAGACTGCTTTGTTTATTAGGTATTAGATATAAAGCATTTTAACTGTAGCAGTGCTTTTCAATACTTTTACAAGGTTTCTCTGACTGTTGAGTCACTTTGATGAGACAAACATGGTTTGTCTGAGTTCATAATTGAACTGCAGCAAAACAAACTGCAATATTAATTTTTTTCGTTTCCAAGAAAGTTAAAAATAAGAAAGAATACTGAAAATGTGACTGCAGTCTAAAACCCTGTCTCAGGACTACCTGTATTCTCTCTCCTGCAGGATTCCCACTGGGTCCAAACCCTGGGGCTTCTGTACCGGTGTAATTCGGTTCTGCTTCTGCTGCATTTGGAGCATGGGCGACACCTGCTGCCCCTGGGGGTGAGCTGCTGCTGAGCTTCCCGGCACTGGTCCAGAAGGTCCCGCAGAGATCTGGGGGGGTGCAGGAGACGGACGGCCACTGGGAACCGGAGCGAGGTGCTTCTGTGCATTTGCTTGATTGTCACTAACTTGACCTAAACAAAAAAACAGCCATTTCCATTTCATGGAACAATCGTAAACAAACAAACATGGAAAACAACTAACTACATATACTAAAAAGAAAAGGTGAAACGGTCTTTGTTCTGTCTTCTGGGCGGCCAACATGGACCAGCAGCAGGTTATAAGAACGTTTAGGATGCTACTGCACTCTCCAGTAAACACATGCTGTTGGTCTTCCTGTGTTACAGCAGGAGAGACAGAGGACACACATGTGCTGCCAGGGCAGTTTGCCTCAATCCGAATTACATGATCAGAACAGGTGCTTAGATAGAAGCTGTTCGGATTAACAGTCGGCTTAAACAACCCGCTTCATTCAAAATACAATTTCATTTTGATTGAGTTTAATCGGATCAATATTCTGATTGCCGTGTTTAAACAACATATTTTTACTCTGATCAGCCTTTTATTTTCATTACTTATGACCTTGTAAACAGTCAATTCTGAGCATTTTTACAGTGGAGTTGCACATAAAAAATAAAAATCACAGATATACCCTAACGGGTCACTTATTTACTGCACTGTAAGAAGCAGCAGCCTCAGCTCGTAGAGGGAATACGTCTTGATCACTTGTCACCTGCAGCCATTTTCAGATATAAACATTTTATTGATCAAGGTATTTAAAAAAATCTGTCACACAAAGCAGTTCATGCTCTGGCTTTAATGAAACAAACCTACAGTATCAACCAATCAACCTTTATTTATAAAGCCCTTTGCAACACACGAGGTGACCAAAGTGCTGTACATAAGATCAACATTACAGAAACAGAATTAAAAATATAAAAGTACAAAATAAAAGACTGAATATGAAACCGTGCTACTGAATGCTAAAAGCCAGTCTGAATAAATAGGTTTTAACGGTGCATAGACACATTATTTGACCTTTTTTTTATTATTTATACGGCCGTAGCTCACTCCGGTTGCTTACTACGTTTTTATGAAAGATTATCTGATAACCCAGACCAGCTGGGTTATGAACACACAAGAGTTCAGACAGGGATGGAGGAGCAAGAGCATTAATGGCTTTATGAAGAAATAGCAAACTAAACTAAACTGGAAGGCCGTGGAGAGAAAAAAGGACTGGGAGATGTGCTGTCGTCGGGGAATGTTGGTCAAAAAGTGGGCAGCGGCATTTCTAACCAACTGAAGACAACTTGGAGACACCGACATAGATGCGTTGCAATAGTTAATTCTCGAGCTTATAAATGTGTGAATACTTTTCTTGAGATCAATATGATTCAAAAATGATTTTGACTTTGTTAAAAGATGTATTTGATAAAAACTGGCCCTGACCACGCTGTCAATCTGCTCTTCAAATGTCAAACTGCTGTCAAAAATGACTCTCAGGTTCTTTACAGCAGCTTTACTTTTAGAAAGTAAGAAATTAAAATCAGAACGGGCACAGCCACCAATTAAAAGATACTCTGTTTTATCTTCATTCAAGTGAAGAAAATTTTGCCCTAACCACATCTTAATGTCTGAAATTCAGTAATTTAGGGTTTGAAGAGCTCCAATTGTATTTGGAAACACAGGAAGATACATCTGGAGAACATCTGCATAGCAGTGGAAGGCTAGGTTGTGCCTGGCAGCATATAAATGGACCCAGGATGGAAACTGGGGGCACTCCGCAAAAAAGAGAGGCAACAGATCCAGGGTTTCCCCCAGCGTGTTATCAGCCTGGTGGACTGCCAGGCTTAACTGGCCCCCGCCAAGCTAAGCGTTGTCTGCCTTTTTAAATGCTTTGATGTTTGAGAGTGATTCTTTGAAGGGGGCGGTGTGTTCCTGGGTCTGCGTTTGTGATTGGTTGGGAAGATATAATGACTAACCTACATGAAATGGGAGGAAAACTGTTATTCTATTGAACTTTTTATTAACCTTTTCTTTTCTATCATCGATACACGTCTATCAATCGATATATATCGTTATTGAATTATCGTCCAGCCCTATCATAGAGAAACTCCAAACTTAGCATGACTATTAATGCAAGTGTTGAAAAGCCCGAGAACTCACCATCAGCCCAGGGCTTGGGTCCTGTGCTGTGATTGTGTCCTTGCATGGCTGGTGTTGGGCAGGGGCTTGATTGGGGACCGCTCATAGGTGCCATCGGCAAACCTTTCAACGACATGAAACGAACCGTGACATCTGATGTAAACTTTATCACAGAATTCACAGGTTATCAGAATATGACGAGGTGGGTCGAATAAAACAGCAATATCCCTGCGTTGCTTTCTGACTTTTTAATGGATTAAAAATATCCAAGAAGCCATCAGCTGTTGCCTTATCTTATAAAACTGATGATCTGCTACCAAAGGTCCATCAAGGCACAGCGCACAAAACACTGACGCACCTTTTTCACTTAATTCATAACTAATTTAAGCTCAGCTTGAAAAATACCTCCAAATTCAAAGCAATATTTCACAGCCACGTCTCTGGGCAAATTTTGATTTTCTTTTAAACATTGCCTAAAGTTTTTTCCATCAAACTCATGTACTACCACAGCAAAATATCTGCTTATTTTTTTTATTGTATGCACATGTTGGCATTTGTGTCATTTATTAAATGGAAAACATTGAAAAGATGTAAAGATATTTACAAGTGCTACACAAAAAGAAAAGTAATTCTCACTGAAACTGATTTAAATTCAAAAGTTTACATTCATTTCCTTAGTATTAAGTGGATTTGACTTTAAACTGTATATCAAGGGTTCCTTATTTTAACCTTCCTTCCACAAGCCCGACATCGTTGCTTCTTGAGTAAAGACTCTTTCCTGATATTTTGCTGGATTTCACAAGGAAACGGCGTGTTTGACGTGTTCCCTTAATTTATACATGGACAGAGGGGGCTTCATTTAACTCAGTTGTTGTAAATTAACCTATCAGATCCCCCTGTCTTTTCCCTGAACTGTTTAAATGCATAGCCACCTTCAGGCATGTATAAAGGAAACTTTTTTTAACATAATTTCTTTAATTTTTGAAGAAATTATGAGAAGAATTCCTTTAAAAACTCATTCTGGCATTCAGCAAATAGAAATTATTTGGGTAATCCTTACTGATCTCAAACAGGAAGACTTTACTCTGATTTAATGTCAGACAGTGAGGGAAAAAAATATTATTTGTCTTTTTATGCAGCACATATAAATGTCTAGCTTCAACTGTACATGATTTAAGCATTTTAAGTCATTGAGAGGTTTTAGTATTTTAGAAAATCTTATCTTGACTTGAATGAATTTCCTAAACCTTAGACTTTAAAATTCATCAAAGTGATGGTCCATAAATAAGATAATCAACTGAAAACTATTTCTCTTGGATTTAATAATGACACCTTAGACATATTACTCAGCTTCGCCCAGCACGATAAAATGAGACCGCTGACCAAAGTATTAAAGATGTCACTGCCCAGCTATAAAACAATAACAGAAACTTTAACAAAAGCAATAAAATGAGTAAAAATGGAAAATGTACACTGTGTTCCTGTTACTTGTAAGGATTACATCTTCCTACCTGAAGGCCTGTATGGACTAGCACCGGATGCTTGCTGCTGCTGTGGCTGCTGCGCCGGCTGTTGCTGCTGCTGCGGCGGCGCCGCCTGCTGTTGCTGTTGCATTGTGGGCAGGCTCCTTTTACCCTGAACAGCCAGCTGGAGGTTCTCCGGCAGCGGCTGCCCGCGGGCCAGAATCTTATAGGCGAGAATCTGAGCTCGCAGCTGCTGCAGCTGGACTGGGCTGAAAGCGGAGGGCCCACGTCCTTGTTGGCCCATGCCGGACATGTTGGGCATGCCTCCTTGAGGATCCATGGACATCATGGGGCCTGGCTGGGACGGAGGCATGTGTGGTGGGGTGGGACCACCTCCACCTCCTGACATGGGACTGGAAGCATGCTCGTGGATTCCCATTGGAGACGGGTGTGGAGACATGTACCCTAACGCCACCCGGCAGAAAGAAAATGGTTTAATGCTTCCAGAAATTCACAATGAAAAACAAAGCGCTGCTTCTCAGCGTTAGTGTTAAATAGAACATGAATAAATGAGCTCTTTCCATTGTTTGGATCTCCAGTAGCTGCAGCTCCCTGCATGCATCATATATGCATCTAAATTTCTCTGCGTTGGTCTCTTTCATAAAATCCCACAGAAATACATTGACGTTTTTGGCTGTTTTGTTTAAGGGGTGTGAATACTTTTGTAATGTTCTCTAAATGTTTGTCACTCGACTTATATGTCTTCCTTAACAATAACAGTAGTAATCTTTGCTTTCTCGTTTTGGGTTATTAGTTGTTTCTTCAGGCTTAAAGTGAATCTGTGACGTCAAAAGGAAGAAAAACTGATTTGAATTTTACACCTAAAATTGTAAGAATAAAGAAATCTTTCCACTCTCTTTAGAACGCATGGAGATTATTCACCTTGACTGTGCTGGTCCATGGGACTCTGAGGAGGTCCCATGCCGCTGTGGAGGGACCGCATGCTCACACCTTTCATGTGACCGAAATGCATCGCCTCAGCCATGGCCTTGTCATTCATCGCGGCCTCCATTGGCTGAAACAGGACAGAGAAACAGGCGACGCAGACACGTTAGTCTTCCTGTTTTAAAGAGCTGGTCTGCTGGATAAATCTGCCTCCTGGCAAATGTATAGACACCTGCCACAGACCTCAGCGTTTTTACACACCTATGACACCCACGACATGGCAACAAAACTCCACACCTCAGTTACAGTCCCAAAAGTGCTTAAAATGCTATTTAAATAAACATTTCACAACAAAGAGGAAAAGTTGATCACTTAACCCTGCTTCTACAGTGCCTATAAAGCGATCTGATGGCAACATTTGCAAAAATAAGACTAATTAAAAAGATATATTCAAGCTAGGGCTGAATGATATTGGCAAAACCGATATCATGATATATTTCTTAACTTCGGTTGATACAACACAAAATTGCAATTTTGGTTGAAATATCTCGTAGGCAGAACTAGGGCTGGGCGATATAGAAAAAAAGCTTATCGATAAAAAAAATGCATATTGATCGATATCGATAATTATTGAAAATATTTAAAACCATATTTTATGTGCAGCTCTGCCTGGACATTTTATGATATTGCTAAATTATTTAATTTTAATAAAGAACACAAACACAGAATTCCAATTAAATCTTTATTTAACCAACTTTTTTATTATTAAATAAAGACCTAAATAAATATACCAAATAAATAAATAAATAAAATAGCCTATTTAGGTGGGAATAGTACACTAGTTACTTCTCAGGTTTCATAATTGAGAGGCTGACGCAGGTCAGAGGTGGTGGCGTGTAAGGACACAGGCTGCAGCTCATTTTGCACTGATTCGCGGCACTCGTTGTACAATTTAGGGAGCGCTGTTAGAGAAAAAACTTGCGTCCCGGAACTTTATATCACGGACTTTGTACCTCGCGGAGTGGCGAGTAGTTGTTTGAAGCCAGGTTTTTTAACTGCAGACAACAGCAGCATGCCCGCGGTGTCGCGCGGAGTGAGCGGCTTACGTGATGAAACAAGTTGGTTACCTTACCAGACTTTGTTTTTACTGGTTCCTTGCAAGTTTTAAAAATCACTGGTTTATTTCTGTCAGACTGGTGAACTAGTAAAACCCCGTTTTGGGACCGTTTCCTCCGCCTCTCCTTGCTGCGACATATTCACATGCTGTGTTGTGGTTTGAGAGGGCGGCGCTTTGTGACGGCGTGCCTGGGTCCGCGATTACGATTGGTCGAGAGGAAGTAGTGAACTAATATGATAGGCCGAAAGGAAGGAAGGAAAACTGTTTCTATCGAACTATTATCGACCCTATATTTTCCTATCGCGCCACACGTCTATCGATCGATATATATTGTTATTGAATTATCGTCCAGCCCTAGGCAGAACGCAATCATTTCTGCTCCAAGTTTAGACGCTGTGGGTCTTTTAGCACCTGATCTGCACGGCGAGGAAACAAATTGATTTGTTGTTTGTATATGTTTAAAAAGACATGATAAATTAAACTGGAAAAAAAAGAAAAATCGCATTAAATCAAAATATTAAGATAAAAAAAAAAAAAAATCGCAATTAGATTATTTTCCAAAGTCGTTCAGCCCTAATATAAATAAAGCAAAAGCCTCAGAAAGACTGCCAAGAAAGGCCACAACAGATGCCTGTACAAGCTTATGACAAATGTTTTTGTCATGTTTATAAAACTCCTTCAATATAACATTTTAGAAATATTTGCTTTAAAAAAAATAAAACACATAACGTTGGTCAGTAACAAATGCCCCAGACTGTAATGTATGCTGAAATAAGGGAAATGTCATCTCACCTTTATTGAGTAATGTTATATTGCGATATATATTGAATTATTGTCCACCTGTAATTCAAGCTAGGGGTGGGCGATATATCGAATATACTCGATGTATCTCAAGTTTTCCTCCGTGCGATGGTTAAAATGACTTTACCATCGAGTGTAAAGTTTTATAGCAAGATTGAGCCGCTGTATTTAATTCACTGTGAGTTTAGTTTTTCCCACATGCTGTGAACGCATCACTCGCTCCTCCAAACCAGAAAGAGTTCTGGCGCGCACACAACGAACCTGTGCGCTTACTTACGTTGACCAGACAGCGGACTATGGAGACAGCGAGAGTTTCAGGCAGTGGTTTGGATTTCACAAGAAGGAGGTCGAACAAAATGCGGTAATTTGCAAAACATGCCGTAACACCATTGCCACAAAAGGTAGCAGTAGCACAAATTTGTTCCACCTAAAAAGTCATCCAGTGCAACTCTTGTAAACTCCGCGTGTCGACACCCCCCTACACACACCGAAGGAAACTTTCATTAAACCAGCCGTAAAACTGTTGAAACTGCCGTCTTCTTTTGCTAAAACATCCCATATGACAGAAAAAAACGTTTGTTTAAAATTTCCCAGCACCTAAAGAGCAACGGAAATATTTTTGAGATGCTCTGAATATGCAGCTGTGACTGGTCAGTTGATTTTATAGTCACAATACAAGCTTTGTTTTTCAAGGTTATTTGAACAAATCGTGATATATATCGTGTATCGTGATATAGCCCAAAGATATGGTGATATTAGATTTTCTTCATATCGCCCACCCCTAATTCAAGCTACTAAAAATTCGATATCATCTGTACCTGTGTAGACTGACTTCATAAATCAGAAGCTGGCCTGAAACATGAGCAAAGAGTCGTGTTAAACAGATGATTTAGTCTTCAGCCAGCCGCCTTCAAACATCTCGTCCTGTCAGCTGCCAATCAACATCTCACTCACTGATTAAAGCAGGAGCAGCCAGGAGACACACGGTGGTCACTTCATAAAAGTCCACTTTAGTACAAAGTCCTACTTAAGATCCATTCAGGAGATCAAAATTGCATAATTTGTAATCTGCAAACTTTCGGCTATTCTGTCACTCCATCAGTAGCAGAGTTGTTAAAATCCACATTAAACATCCCCCCACATCTATCTAACATTAAAATGACGACCTACCTTATGCATAGGATACATGCTGTCCTGAGAGTAGTCACTTTGTCCCTGGGCCTGCATGCCATGTGGGCCGGTGGGTGTTCCCGGTCCAGGACTGGGCCCCATCATGCTGTGGACAGAACCTGGTGAGGGGTCCGGTCCAGGGCTGGGGCCCAAGATGGGCCCCGGTGACAGGCCTGCCCCTGGTGACGGGCCAGGATGGGACATGCCACCTGACGTGTCTGACGGCGTGGACATCTACTGAACTGAGAGGACACCAGTCAGCTGGGGGGGGGAATAAAGCAGCAATTATTGGATTTTAATTCAGGTAAATAAAAATGGAAACATTTTACCACCTTGATTTCTGTTCACATTTTTTATGTACTATTTTAATTTAGTTCACGGCTCCCTATAAACGACGCTGCCTTATTTATCTCGAATAAACAAGGCAGTTTATTTTAGATTCCCTATAAATCTTCAGAGCGACATTTCACCAGAAAATAAAAACGGTCCTTCTTAGTTAGCACAGTTGATTTTATGCACCGTCAGGCTTTCCTGTTAGTTTCTGCAAGCAGAACAGCTGAACATATTGTAATAATTGCAAAAAGAAACTACAAATGGAAATTGAAAAACTAGATAGTTGGTGTTTTGATTTGTGTATAATTTTTACCGGATAAGTGAAGCTTTTTTAATGTGGTTAGGTTTTAAAAATACCACCTGAACACAGAAAACATTACAGGCTGTGATTGAATGAATAAATAAGTTAAAAATTAATAAATAACTCAAAAGGGCAAAACCTTTTTGAAAGAAATACTGATATCCTTTTTCCAAATATGTCTTAAATTTGAAATTACAAGTATTAACCGTTGCCATTACCTGATAACGATACGTGATAGAGGTTTGAAACAAGATGTCAACTAAATAATTGATGTGGTGGATTATGGAAACCATGTCAAACTTTTATATAAAAATCAGTTAAGAAAACAGACTAAAAACGTGCCTTTAGATATATCTAAATTTCCATTATTTTGAATAAATCCCTGTAATGCCAGTATCTTTCCCTTTTATAATATTTTGATAAATAAAGCCAAGTGCCCTTTTATTTTACGATGACTATCAACCAGCTTTGGGCTCGTCCCTTTCAGGGCTCGCCACAGCCAATCATCCGTCTCCATCTCCAACCCCTTCTTCTCTCACACCAGCTCCCTTCATGTCCTCTTTTACTCCATCCATAAATCTCCTCTCTGGTCTTCCTCCAGGCCTCCTGCCTGCCAGTCCCAGCCTCAGCATCCTCTACCAATGTCCTCCCTATCCCTCCTCTATTCCTGTCCAAACCATCTCCGTCTGGTTTTTACCTGCAGAACATCTAACATGAGCCGTCTCTCTGATGAACTCCATCCTCTTCTCTCCCCAAGAGAACCTCAACATCTTCATCTCTGTTACCTCCAGTTCTGCCTCCTGTCTCTCCCTCAGTGCTCTGCGTCTAAACCAGATGACATCACTGGTCTCACCACCGTCTTTTACGTCTTTCCTTTTCGTTCTCGCCGATACTCTTATCACACAACACACCTGGCACGTTTCTCCACCCGTTCCAGCTTGCTCCCTGTGACCCCGCGGCTCCACTTGGGTCGTATTCTGTCTTGCTACAGCTAACCTTCATTCCTCTCCTTTCCAGGGGCAAACCTCCACCTCTCTATATTTCCCTCCACCTGTTCGCTGCTCTCACATAGATCACAATGTCGTCTGCAAACGTCACAGTCTATGCAGATTGCTGTCTAACCTCACCTGTCAACGCGTCCATCGCCACGGCAAACAAGAAGGGGCTCAGAGGGGATCCCTGATGCACTCCCACCTTGAATCCGTCTGTCACACCTCACCGTTGTCTCAGCTCTCCTACCTGCCCCGCACCACTCAAACATGGATCTTTGCTACTCCAGACATCCTCATACAATACAACAGCTCCTCTAGTCTTTCCCTTGTCATATACTTTCTTCAGATAAAAAATAAACAGTATGGCTCTATTAATCTAGCTATTACCATCTAATGTGGAACAGATTACTGGATCAATGTGAGCTTCTGTGCTTTTTGTCTCTCTTGTTGTGTCTCTGCTCTGTCTTCTGTAACCCCCAGTGGGTCGAGGCAGATGACCGTTCATACTGAGCCTGGTTCTGGTTCTGCTGGAGGTTTTCCTTCCCGTTAATGGGGAGTTTTTCTTCCCACTGTCGCTTCATGCTTGCTCAGTATTAGGGATTGCTGCAAAGCCATGGACAATGCAGACGACTCTCCCTGTAGCTCTACGCTTCCCCAGGAGTGAATGCTGCTTGTCGGGACTTTGAAGCAATCAACTGGTTTCCTTATATAGGAAATTTTTGACCAATCTGTATAATATGCTTGATTTGACTTTGTAAAGTGCCTTGCGATGACATGTTTCATGAATTGGCGCTATATAAATAAAATTGAATTGAATTAATCTCTTCATAGAAATACCATATAGGAGGCACTGGAATAAAAGTGCATTTGAACTGATGTGTTTAGTGTTCATACTTTCTTGGAATTGATTTTTTATCTATCAAATTAGATGCTAATAGTGAAAAGATCCTGTTTTACATGGATTTTTTTTCAGTACAACCTAAGAAAAATTACATTCTCCAATGACTACATGGGCTCACGTAACAAGAACCACCTATACAACTGTCATCCAGGCTAAAAACAACAACATACAGAACAGACGCAAGGTCCAGTGTTTGGTGGACTGGAGAGCACATTTGCATTGGTCACAGCGGATTTGTCACGGCATGTAAATACTAGAACATAAAAGTTAAAAAGGTAAAGGCGAGCTTTAAGCGCACGCCACCGGTACGTGTTCTCCGGGAAAATCCTGTACGGTTACGTGACCGTTAGCCGGGCAACTATCGCCATGAAGAAGAAGCGACTCTGATTGGATCATCATGGCTTCCCCCTAAAAGGCTGGTGGCCATCATGTGCAGACAGAAATCAAACTCAAAATGAAAGTTGAGCCTCTGTCAGCGTCGCGCCAGCAGCCCGGAGCACGTATTAGAAGTTAAACGCGCCGTTTGCAAACACGGGGCCTCGCAGAGCAAATCGCCGAGGCGTTTTTAAAGGTGTCCGTTCGGGTGGAACGGTGGAGAACTTAGCTAACAGCTAACTAGCTTAGCCCGCTAGCTGTCGTGTCGGACTCCTAACCTGTGATGTGTTCCGTGTCACAAAGTTTTGGACAGCTAACGTCACGCAGAGTTGGTAGAAAATCGCGAAGGTCTCGAAAAGGGGCGACGTAGATCGTTTTACCTGTCGTGTGTCTGGGAACTGCACACAGTTGGAATGGATTACTGTAACGTTTCCTCAGAGATGTGACGGCTGTCTAGAAGTTCGCTCCCCCCTTCGGTGGTGTTGTTTTGCTGTCATGTTCAGTTTGCTCTCGTCTCGCCTCGCCAACACTGATTTGTCAGTGTCACCGGAAGTCCCGCCTCCCGAGGATGTCGATTGGATGCACCACCGTCAGTCTTTTTATTTTGTTTATGGGGCGTGTGCCTGCTCTGAAAATTACGGCTCATTTCGGAGATGACGAACTGTTCACTTTTCAGTTCACCTAAATATTCGACTCGTTAATATAATTTATTTTAGTAATTAAACTCAAAAAGTGAAACTATATGATACAGGTTCATTACACATTACCTGTCTCTGTATCCTAGGGCGAGAGCCCGGGTAAACCCTAAACATGTCACCTGTCCGTCTCAAACCAATACTAGTGCTTCTGCTAATTTGGATTATTGTTATGAAAACACAAAATTCTGTTTCTGTTCTAATTAGAGATTTTAAGTGGGCCCTAACCTCTGTTAAGCATTTTTGTGTTACTGACTGTATGAAAAGTTAATAATCCAAAATTATTATTATTATTATTATTATAAATGCCCTGTACTTATATGGTCACCTATTCACGCACACATTCACACGCGTATAATAATAAATAAAATTATAATTTTGATTGATTCGTCAGTTGACTGATAAAACCAATAAAAAACATTTTTTTTCACCGAAATGTTATGGTATGGGATTTATAATTACGAGGTAAAGCGCTGAAAGTCATTGACTCCCCACAAGCCTAAAAAAAAACCTTGCCTAAAGCGATTAATTTTTTTTACAAAATTTCATATCCCATATCAGTAGGAAACCGAGTAGATGAAAAGAATTCATAGGCAACAAGCCAAAAAATAGCTTTGAGACTATTGTGAAGCAAGCTTTTTTAAATGTTTGGGGAAAACTCAAACTATCTGTCCAGTAATCAGACTACAACTGTTTAATTAAACAGAGACATCTGAGATGCCTTAGTTTAGCTAAAGAGAAAAAGGACTGCACAATTGCAATTTTTGGCGCACTTCATGCCTCCTTCTGCTAACAAATTTCCCTGAGATGCTAATTTTGTTTTCCAACACAATTTGGCACCAGCTCACACTGCCACTCTCTCTTTTAATTCAATTCAATAAAATTTTATTTATATAGCTCCAATTCATGAAACACGTCATCTCAAGGCACTTTCCAAAATCAAATTCAATCAGATTATACAGATTGGATCAGATTATACAGGTCAAAAAGTTTCCTATCTAAGGAAACCCAGTAGATTGCATCAAGTCTTGACAAGCAGCATTCACTCCACTTGAATGAGCATAGAGCCACAGGGACAGTCGTCTGCTTTAATGACTATGACATCACTGCATTTGCTTTGGCCGCAAACTGTCCTGACCAAAACTCTACAGAAAATCTGTGGAGCATTGTCAAGAGGAAGATGACATACACAATCTGAAGCCAGCAATTAAAACAACCTGTGCTTCCTTGACACCTCAGATCTCCACCATGCCACACCGCATTGATAAAGTAATTCACGTGAAAGGAGTACTGAGTGCATTTACTGTTACAATAACCTCATTTTCAGTAGGTTGACATTTCTGCATTAAAAATCTTTTGTATCTTCCCGTGTAAAATCACATTTTATGATAAACTGAAATTTGTATTTACATTAAATTTAAGCCACAATCATGAAAAACTGTTCATCTTTAAAGCTGAATGAAGTTTGTTTTGTGTGTGAATCTATTCTTAGTATAGCCCAGAAGCTGACAGGTTTTCTGTAAGCAGTCTGTTGAATGAACACTAGATGGCAGCACTGCTCAGCAGTTGCCGCTGTAAAGCTGACCTTTGTACAGCTGCCAAGCATCTATAAATAACGAGCATGTGAGCTCAAAACAAACAAAATGAAAACTATTGAACGTTATAGTTTGTATTTACATATTCTAACTTGGGCTGTCTGATTATAGCATTGTGGAGTTTCAGAGGCCCGGCATGCAAATGAAAAACAAGTTTAGCAAAGCTTTATTTGCATAATTTTGACATCAGAAACTGTGTTTTGATTTCATTATGGAAAGATAATGCTGTTTTCACTGGATATTTGTTTGGTAGACCTCAACAGTCATATAATTACCATTGTCCTGTTTTTTTCCTGCAGCTCACTAGTTGTCTTTATTGACATAAAGTGTACCTCATTCAAATAAATCAAATTATGTTGGTTAGTTTAAAGAAATATCCATTCAAATAGAAATATCTATTAGAAATATCAATTCAATATTTTTCTCATCGTTCACTCTTCTGTTAACATTCATTCATACCTTTATTCAAGTAAATAAATTGTCACATATAGGCCCATTTGTGTCACAGATTTAATTTTCACTCTGAGTAGAGAGAATGGGTAGAGAAAAGAAAGGTGTATTTGCAGCGTCAGTAAATGTCGAAAAGATGGGTTTTTAATTCAGTCAGCCAGATTTGCAATGTAACAATAAATTCAAAAACTCACGTAAATAATTAAGTTTCCTATGTGTGCATTCTAGATGAAGAGTGACTCTTTGGTGACCCTGAAAGGCAGCCAAAGACTTTACCACCCTCATTTGATTATGCTTACAGATCAATAAGAAAAGCTCAATTTAAGCTTTGATCTTAACTTCCCCTCCTTAACTATTCTGTTGTTTCTTTTGTATCTACAGAAAAGATGCACACAGGGTTCTCAAATGTAAATTTTTTCCTGAAGCAAACAAATCTAATCAACTTTGCGGTTGAAGCCACCGGCTTCTTCAAATTCAGAGAGCCAGGAAAGGGTTAGGCCGCAGTCATTTGTCAGTGAAAGGCCTAGTGGTTGCGGCTTCCACTCACCTTGAAACGTGCCGTAAAAAAGGCTCCGGGAAGTCAATGGCATGAGATTTTATTCAAAGTACCTGGCTTTTTTTAAATGGATTGGCTGAACAATCAAACATTCAGGAACAAAGAAGATGTATTGAGTTGCTTATTCTTCATCTAAAATCCCATTTTGTATTGTCTGTTTAAAATCACAACAAATCAACCGAAATGACCTTTTTATATAATGATTGTGTTGTCAATTTTCACATTTTAAACTCTAAAAATATTCAGTGCATGTTGGATTTTAAACATAATTGTGGCAAAACACAAATATGAACCAACAGAGTTTAAACAGAGCTTTTCTTGGTGCTCTTGCTGCATATGATAAATAACAGATGAAGGAGAGCACATTGGCACAAAATTATGTGGTTGTATGGTGAGTTCCAATTCATTGTGCTACAACAAATGATGCATTTAACAAATGCAACTAAAAAAGATTCTTATAAATGTATTTCACGTATACCACAATATATTCAGCATTGCACAAATGTTTCAAAGTCTTACTGAACAGTGTGACTGTGAAGGGGAATTTTTGAGTCTGATTTTGTTAAACAAGACCGGGAGAGACCACAACATCCACATATCTTGTTTTTTAATTATTCATCTTAGGTCTCCGGTATAATGGTAATTGTTCATGTGAAATAACATTGGCCCTCATTCATAAAAATTGACGGGCATGCATACAGTGAGTATTTTTGACCTTCATTATATTTACAAAGTTATATTTTCTAAATTATTTTAGACGCGTATTTAATTTACTTTAAAATATATACATTATTTATATTTATTTAGAAAATAGTTTTGTTTTTTCTTCTACTTATGTATTTTGACAGTATCACATGCATTGAGAAAGAACAACAAAGGCAACTTTTTCTCCAGAAGACAGAATTTAAACCACAGCTATCATGGTGATTACATACAGCATAATCTTATTTGTTATACACATCTTTTGTTTGTCATTTGACAAAGCCAACACTTTGATGATACTGTAAATGTTCTGAGAAATGTTCTGAGAAAGAGGAAAGAATTACCTGTTTGATTAAAATGACGTCATGTTCGCCGCCGTTTTCTTCTTATTTATTTATTATTTTGTGATTTCTGGTAGTTTAACATTTCCTCAAAAATACGTTTGCAAAAACAAGCTTATTACTCATTTAAATAATTTGAAAGAATACATAAATTGAATAGTTGCAATTTTTTTAGATTCTATGTTGCTGAAGTTATGAGAGATTTGATACCTTTTTTATGATTATTCATCACAAAATTATTTTGACACTTAGACAGCTATAAAAACACAGACATGGATGTGTGAACGCTGCTTTAATCTGCAGGTGTGTGCAAACAAAAGGTGTGTTATAATTAGTTTTACATGTGCCACATTTGGCAGCAAGCTGTTTGCTTTTCTCTCTGTGTCACCCGAGAGTCCCATTTGAATAACCAATGCTCACATTGCGGTGTACTTATTATTTTCCCTCAAGTTTGATGATGAAGTGACTGTTTAAACAGCAGAGACAGGCAGCATGTTGGCCACGAGTAGCAAATGGGCTTGTTTAACATTCTACAGTTTATTCTGTTGACGCTACTTGTTTGCAGTCAGTTTTACTGCTTTAGTGCAGCATACATTTTATCGTATAATTTATGACTGAAAATAGCAAGAATAAAAATAAGCTTCTTAAGGCTGCAGTTTTATTCTTTTATTCTTTTGCTCTTAGGAAGGTCAGGTGTTCAGTCCTAAAAGTTTTAGATTCTGGAGAGTTTTCCTCTGGAGCTCAAAGAATGCTGGTAAAAGAAAAAAGAATCATTCGTTAACAGATGGTGGGTTTAACAAAATGGTACTTTTCTCTGCTCCAATGAATATCTTTGTTGTGTTCACTTCCATTTGGTGTTTTCTTTGTGCACATTAGACAAACACTCTCCAAAATTTCACAATATCAACATTTTTCAACACTAGTCTTGCAAAACTCTCACACTGGAAAAAAAGACTGAATAAATAACTTGTTGTTGTCATCCCAATCAAAATAATGCCATCAATATAGGCAGCAACAATGTATATTTGATGACATATTTTTGATAGCTTTCTGCTTGAACTAAAAATCAACCTTTCTGACAAAAAATCTAAGTTGAATCGACAACTTTTATATTTTGTGTACATTTCTGCATATTGTTTTTCCTCATGTTCAGCTAACAGTAGTAGTATCTAAAATTCAAATAGCTAGCAGTTATGTTAGCATTTTGAAAGTTCAATTCTAACATCACAACTAGCATGCTTAGCAGTTAGCTAGAGATTGTTTTTCGTTATAGTTTTACCAATTTTCTTATTTTAATTTTTGAGATCCTATGATAATTTACTGAAGAAGTTATCATTTGGCGGTGGTGGCGCAAGGATAAAGCAAGCACCTCTAGTGCAGAGGCCTCAGTCCTCAACCTAGCCAAAATTTCAAGCTTGCACACATAAATGTGCACTCGCTGGCTTGCAACGCAAGGAACTTGAAAAATTTTCAACTTTCGTTACTGTTGTCTAGCACTACAACCAATCAGCAAGGGTTTCATTGACTGACCAATGAGAGGATCCCCTGAGGAGCGGAGGAGCAGGTATTCAAAAAGTAACTTGGGCGTTTCTTACCTACATTTTCAATTATTAGTCAGATATTTCTTTGGGTCAAATAATGGGGGAAAAGTTGTTCCTCCCTTGCTCCATTGTTCAGGCTCCTGTTTTTGAAAGGGCAGCACGGTCCCAGTATAACCAATACAAAACCTGAATCTGTGGGAATTTGAACGGGTGTCTCAGCAAAATGTCATTATGGTGACATTCTGACAACAAAGATTTTTGATTGTGGCGATGTGGATGGATGGATGGATGGATGGATGGATGGATGGATGGATGGATGGATGGATGGATGGATGGATGGATGGTATTGTGTGGGAATACACAAAATACAGAGAAAAAACATTGCTGTTGGTTTGTATTGCTAATAGCAGTATTCCTGGTCACCGAACACAACAAATAAGAGACTTTCAATTCAATTCAATTTTATTTATATAGCGCCAATTCATGAAACATGTCATCTCGAGGCACTTTACAAAGTCAAATTCAATCATATTATACAGATTGGGTCAGATTATACAGATTGGTCAAAAATGTCCTATATAAGGAAACCAGTTGATTGCTTCAAAGTCCCGACAAGCAGCATTCACTCCTGGAGAACCGTAGAGCCACAGGGAGAGTCGTCTGCATTGTACATGGCTTTGCTGCAATCCCTCATACTGAGCAAGCATGAAGTGACAGTGGAAAGAAAAACCACCCATTAAGGGGAAGGAAAAACCTCCAGCAGAACCAGAACCAGGCTCAGTATGAACGGTCATCTGCTTCGACCGACTGGGGTTACAGAAGACAGAGCAGAGACACAACAAGAGAGACAAAAAAGCACAGACGCACACATTGATCTAGTAATCTGTTCTACATTAGATGGTAATAGTGGTGATCTGTCTTCTCTGGATGATGTCACAGTTAACAGAACGTCAGACCAGGTGTACCTACTATGAAGAAAAAAGAGAGAGAACAAAAAGTTATAAGCAGAAATTATGACAAGCAATGCATAATTGAAGAACAGTAGAACTCGATAGAGTGAGAAAAATAGATCCTGATGTCCTCCAGTAGTCTAAGCCTATAGAAGCACATCCCCATAGGTAGGTCAGGGCAACATGAGCCACTCTAGTTATAAGCTTTGTCGAAAAGGAAAGTTTTAAGATTAGTCTTAAAAGTAGACGGGGTGTCTGCCTCACGGACAGTTCATGGTTTTCCATTTTGCAACTGTGCAACCAAGATAAAACTTCTGAGCTTAAAGGTATACTATGCAACCGGGGTTGATTTTCCAGCGAGGCGCCCCCCAGAGGGTGAAAGTAAAAGTGCACTGTCGTAAAGATGCTCAGCTGTTCTCCTGGTTTCTCCGTCAAGCTAGGCGCGGTTGTTTTGAGCTTAGCAGACAGGCGAACGCAACGAATCACCATCCTGCTGTTCAAGCAGAGCTACGAGGGGGCGCCCTCCCCTCCTCTTCGTCCCCGCCAGTGGAGTGAGGGGAGCAGGCGTCCCCGAAGCGACCTCCGCCCGGCCCGAGACCCGCTGGGCCCGGACGTCGGCTCGCGGGGGGGTTGGGGAGGGCGAGCGTTCCGGTCTGCGCGACGCGCTGGCCGTCTGTTTCCGTATGCCGCGCGGCCGCCGGGGCGTCTCGTCTTTCCTCTCTCCCTCCGTTCCCCCCGACGCCCGGTGCCTCCCGAGCCGCGTCCGAGCGTCGCGCCGTACAGTTTGAGAACACAGATCAGCACACAGATGAGCGGTGAACTTTTAAACCCTGCGGTTCCGTCGCACAGTTTGAGATGTATATAAGTACCACGACTGAAAAACTCGTACAGTGTACGCCCGGCTTAACACAGTGAAAGTATGAACATCCACACAGAGAGAGAGAAACCATTCCAATGTTACTTACAATCGCATCAGCAGAAACGCGAGGTCCGCGTCAGCCTTGCAGCCTTCTCTTTCTTTTAGCTCTCGCCATTCGGAAAAAGCTTTCCCGATGTTCACCCGTGTACGACTCTTTCTGTCCAGAGCCCTTTTCCTCTTTCTTGCCTGCTCCGACATGGGCTTTCGCTGTTTTATCACCATGATAACTGCACAGATATCGCCACTGCGCTAGCACCGAGCATGCCTTTCACTGGGGGCGTGTAGCAGTTCTCACCGTAAAGCAAGACCGACTCTCGCAATGCACGAGATTCTGAGCCTGTGGGCGCGGGCCGAGGGCTCCTGCAGTTGCAAGTACGGTATTTCCCCCACAGACCACCAGGGCGGCCGAGAAAACCTTTGTTCAACCTGAAATGACTCATTTAATCATCCAAAACGGTATGGAACACATTAATTAACTGAAAAATGTTGCATAGTATGCCTTTAATGTGTTGCAAGATAGAAAATTGTCCTGCTGGATATTTTAAATCATTATCCAGTAAAAAAAAAGGGAAATATTTCTGATGTTGGTCTTTTGGATCTTTATCCCTTGAAACTCTGACAATTTTCAATTCAATTACATTTTATTTATATAGCGCCAAATCATGAAACATGTCATCTCAAGGCACTTTAAAAAATCAAGTTCAATCATATTATACAGATTGGGTCAGATTATACAGATTGGTCAAAATGTCCTATATAAGGAAACCAGTTGATTGCATCAAAGTCACGACAAGCAGCATTCACTCCTGGAGAACCGTAGAGCCACAGGGAGAGTCGTCTGCATTGTACATGGCTTTGCAGCAATCCCTCATACTGAGCAAGCATGAAGCGACAGTGGGAAGAAAAACCACCCATTAACGGGAAAAAAAAACCTCCGGCAGAACCGGGCTCAGTATGAACGGTCATCTGCCTCGACCGACTGGGGTTACAGAAGACAGAGCAGAGACACAACAAGAGAGACAAAAAGCACAGAAGCACACATTGATCTAGTAATCTGTTCTACATTAGATGGTAGTAACGGGTGAGCCGTCTTCACTGGATGATGTCACAGTTAACAGAATGCCAGACCAGGTGTACCTACTATGAAGAAAAAGAGAGAGAGCAAAAAGTTAAAAGCTGAAATGACGACAGTCATTTCAATGTAATACAATGCAAATCTGGAGAACCGTAGAATGAAGAACAGTAGAAATCAGTAGAGTGAGAAAATTAGACCCTGATGTCCTCCAGCAGCCTAGGCCTATCACAGCACAACTATAGAGATAGCACAAGTGTTTGCTATTTCTCTCTTTAACTGTAACTCATGAAAGGAAAACTTCAACCAGATTTACGGGCTGGTGCTCAGTGCCTTCCTTTATCATTCCACCTCAGATTCTCCCTGCCAGTGCTCAGTTTGCTGGAGCTGCTTTCGGAGGACTCTCCGGGGACCAGCATCTGTTCCAGAGCAAAAGCGCTGAGATCTTTTTCCAAGATGGTGCAGGGGCCATGTCGGAGGCTGTGAAGAAAGGAAATGCTGTCAGAGGAAGCCTCTTTGTAGTTGTCTTTGTTGCAGGTGCCCTGCCATTCACTGTTAAAGCATGCTGTTTAATATTACAACCTGCTGGACATCTGGTGGCTCTGGCTGAAAGAAAGCAGCAGCATGGTGATGACCCCCCTGATAATATTCTCTGACAGATAAGAACAAAAGTTGATCATTACCAGATGAGTCTTCATATACTATCGCTATTTCGACTAAGCCTTTAATGATTTAACATATCTCGTTTTGTATCCCATATAAGAGGTAACACCCTCTGGTCTTATCTGCTGATTGGTTTTTATATTAACCATAAAATAATTATCACATAACATGGAAATATTCATGTGAGTTAAAGCTCAAGGGGCTAAAACAGAAAGAAAAGACAAACAGAGATAGACTATTGTGCTTCACCCATTTTCTCTCAGTCAAGATGGTCCCAATGGCAAAAAAGGCAACATTTGCATTTTAACAAAATACAATAGCCGCTTATGAGTCTCACTGTTGCATAATTTAGTTGCTGTTTGACCAATCAAAACATGCGTTTGAGCAAAACATGATTTAGCTAAATTCTTATTTAAGTAAATAAAAAAACTGTGAATAAAAAAACAATTTAGCTATCCTCAGCCACCTATGGTGTTAAAGAATATTTTCCTAATGGGGCTATTGTAAAAAAGACTAAAGAAATATACCTATCCACCCACCGGTCATGCTGCCCTGGTCACGCAGCCATATCAACCATATCACCACAGTTTGAGAGATGATTTATGAATGAATTGATTTTTCACAGTCAAATGACTTTCCACAGTGAAATTTCAAAAACTGATCTGCAGGTCTAGAAATGATCCGAACGATGTATTAACAAGGCACGCGAGGCTTGGCGTTATGACGGTAACCGTTAATGGCATGAAATGAGAAGAAACAGCTTCTGGAACATACTATTTAGCATCTGTAATTGAGTTGTGTCCTCTTCTCACTGCCCGGTGGAACTGGATGAAAGAGATGAAAGAGGACAAGAGTGGCTGGTTTGGTTCTTTTTATACAAATATGTTTCCAGCCCTTTCACCTTGTAGCAGAAGTGAAGCTCAAAGCTCAAAGCCAGCATGTGTTTTGAGCTTGTCACAGTGAGCCGATGCAACTCAGAGGGGGGATGAAGTCAGTCCTGAATACCTGCCCATCGTCAGCGAACGGTGAACATCTGTAGGCTGTTAAGACCACTTCATCTCAACCAGATGCACAGAAGTGGGGTTAGTGGTGTTAAGGACTTAAAAAAGAAGCAACATGTCTGTTTGTATTTTGAAAATAACGTGTCTGGAGGAAAAGAAATGTGGTCTGTCTTCTGAGGCGTGATATGAGATAGTTTGTTTTGTGATTTGGACAGATTTTTTTCTCCACTAACAAAATGTTGTTTTGAGCCCTAAAGTTGGCTGACAAGGGCTCATTTTCTGGAATTCATTAGAATTTTTTTTTTTTAAGTTGATACCTATAAAATACAAGTGAGCTTTTGTTTCAGTTCAACCTGAAGAACCATATGGTTTAGTCACACTGTGATAAGCCAGAGTTGGAAACAGTTTAGCGTGTGCTTTCACAAAAATACTTGGCAGGTAAAAAGGTGATCCATCATCTTTGACCATTCGTCATGAGGAACCTTCATCCTGTCAGATACGCAAATCACCACAGGGTAGCTGAAGAAATCAAACAAAACATAGATCTTCTTAGATCTTCTTTTGAGAGCCTCAGCTGTAATACTATAATACGTCGGACAGTCGTGGTAACAGAACGTACCCTCAGAGTTTTATCATATGAATTACCAGGGGGCTCATTATGAAACAATGCATAGAATCTATACTAAAAAAAACTGCGTTAAGAAAATCTGGATTTATAAAACTGCACAGATCTTTTGTTTAGAGGCGTGGAAGAGCGCTATAAATATTGAAGTCAGCCCGTGTTGTCTCGGCAATGCATGGATTATGGCAGAGACTCATCAAAGTAGCCAGGTGAACGAAAGCGCGCAGTGCACTTCCAGAGGATTTGGCCCGAATCACTCTCTCATGAACTGACTAATGGAGCCTATAGAGGCAACCGTGGTAAAGAGAGGATAACTCATTTTACACATCGGGCACTTGTAACGGCACATGGGAAAATAAATAAATAATATTTAACTTCAAAACTTGCCCATGCACCGAAATAAATGAGCCATGTTATTTATACTCACCCGTTACTACCATCTAATGTAGAACAGATTACTAGATCATTAGATTACTAGTGCTTCTGTGCTTTTTGTCTCTCTTGTTGTGTCTCTGCTCTGTCTTCTGTAACCCCAGTCGGTCGAGGCAGATGACCGTTCATACTGAGCCCGGTTCTGCCGGAGGTTTTTTTTTCCCGTTAATGGGTGGTTTTACTTCCCACTGTCGCTTCATGCTTGCTCAGTATGAGGGATTGCAGCAAAGCCATGTACAATGCAGACGACTCTCCCTGTGGCTCTACGGTTCCCCAGGAGTGAATGCTGCTTGTCGGGACTTTGATGCAATCAACTGGTTTCCTTATATAGGACATTTTGACCAATCTGTATAATCTGACCCAATCTGTATAATATGATTGAACTTGATTTTGTAAAGTGCCTTGAGATGACATGTTTCATGATTTGGCGCTATATAAATAAAATTGAATTGAATTGAATTAATAGTTAACTATGGCAACCATGGAGACAAGAGTGAAGAAATATCCTACAAAGGCCTCTGTTAAATGTGCAAATCAAAGGTTAAAGCACATACTGTCCACAATAAAAATGAATCTTATTGCTGTCTTAAATGTATTACATCCTCCGTGATGAAATTCCTCTTGTTTTGGAGGAGGCTCTGAGGCTGGATCATCATTCTGAAGAGGAAGGAGGCCAGAAGGGATGAGAGCTTCCCCCCAAATATAGCCTAATGCAAGAGGATCGGACGTGTAGTCCTCTGATGTTGTCAAATTTCGCTAATGTGAAACAGTGACCATGACGGATCAACTGCCATACTCTCCTGTGCATTTAGCTCAGGAGAATCCTGCTCCAAAGTGCAAGTATTTTGATACATAAGAAAGTTTTTCAAAAGCCAACGGCTTATGACCTGTTAATTGCATTTATTGGCAAAGAGGACATAAAGAATAGAATTTAAAATTCTTCTTCTAACGTATAAAGCCCTTAATAATCAAGCTCCATCATATATCAGAGCTCTGATTACTCCGTATGTTCCTAACAGAGCACTTCGCTCTCAGACTGCAGGTCTGCTGGTGGTTCCTAGAGTCTCTAAAAGTAGAATGGGAGGCAGATCCTTTAGCTATCAGGCTCCTCTCCTGTGGAACCAACTCCCAGTTTTGGTCCGTGAGGCAGACACCCCGTCTACTTTTAAGACTAATCTTAAAACTTTCCTTTTTGACAAAGCTTATAGTCAGAGTGGCTCATGTTACTCTGAGCTACCTCTATAGTTATGCTGCTATAGGCTTAGGCTACTGGAGGACATCAGGGTCTATTTCTCTCACTCTACTGATTTCTACTGTTCTCCAGTTTTGCATTGCTTGTTGTTATTTCACCTTCTAACTTTCTGTTCTCTCTCTTTTCTTCATAGTAGGTACACCTGGTCTGACGTTCTGTTGACTGTGAAATCATCCAGAGAAGACAGCTCACCGCTATTACCATCTAATGTAGAACAGATAACTGGATCAATGTGTGCTTCTGTGCTTTTTGTCTGTCTTGTTGTGTCTCTGCTCTGTCTTCTCTAAGCCCCAGTGGGTCGAGGCAGATGACCGTTCATACTGAGCCTGGTTCTGGTTCTGCTGGAGGTTTTCCTTCCCCTTAATGGGTGGTTTTTCTTTCCACTGTCGCTTCATGCTTGCTCAGTATGAGGGATTGCTGCAAAGCCATGTACAATGCAGACGACTCTCCCTGTGGCTCTACGGTTCCCCAGGAGTGAATGCTGCTTGTCGGGACTTTGAAGCAATCAACTGGTTCCCTTATATAGGAACATTTTTGACCAATCTGTATAATATGATTGATTTTGACTTTGTAAAGTGCCTCGAGATGACATGTTTCATGAATTGGCGCTATATAAATAAAATTGAATTGAATTGAATTAAAAAAACAAAACACTTATTTTTCCTATTTATGCATAAGCTAACATTAACACTGTGGCACAACGAGGAGCAGCAGGAAGTTAGAATAGTAGCAGCTTAAAAGCGCGCCTTCCCATGGCTTTTAAAGATGAGGGAGTCTTCATTATCTACACAATAGTTTTTTGCCATGTGAGAACCATGCAGATATTTATTGCATCAGAGTTTAGCGGGTTTTTTTTACAGTGGTGTTGCTAATGTCGTTCATTTCATATTGGCTATCATTAGGTTCCATAGTGATAGTTACTCTGGCAAGAAATATCCTGACCGTGTTGATAAATTAGACAAGTCTGGGGAAAGCTAGGACAAAATAGCCCTGTTATGAAGTGCATCTGTAAGTACGTTGTGTATTTTATGACAAAATTGTGTTAGTCTAAATGTCAGAATACTTAGTTTGAATAATTTTACTTGAACGACCCCCTACCGCCATTATTTTTGGCATGGCAAGTGAAATGTTTAACATCAGCCCCAATTTAAACATTCAGCATGTCTTGCACATAAAAAAAGAGAAGTATTTTAGTCATAATCTGTATTTGCACTTGGCGAAGATGAAAGCAGCATTGTGAAGTTAATGAAAAACCCCTGGAAATGTAAAAGAGGGAGACGTTTTCAGTTTTCAGTGTTCACACACTTTTTCCTCCAAGTCATCATTTAATTTTGCAGCTTAACATCCCCCACACCGTAATCATTTACCTCTGCCTAAAAATATCTTTTCAACCTGATTTTCATTCAAACCACATTACATAGCATCTTTTAGACTATAGATATATTTACCTCTTACATTGGAATAAGCATTCTATTTCATTTTTTTAAGCAAAATCACAGCTCGAATGGTTCATCAGAAAGCTGCTCAACCTTCTGGTACTGGTACAGAGTAAAAAAATAAAACTGAATGTTATATTTGATAACTTCTACGAGGTCCTATATGTAAATATGTAACCAGTAACATGTGCAGTGTGTGCTCCACAGGACGACACAAAGGAAAAACATAATTTCAGCTGTTGTGAGCTGAAATGCTTTATTGATTACAGAAGATGAGTGTCTTTTAACTGTGGAACGTTAGTCTGGAAATTTCAAAAGATCTGTTTGAGCAACATGACAGAAATGACAGATGATGGTATTTTGCAGTGTATTTTCATATAGATTTCGACCTGCATGTGAAGTCTGTTACATTTGCAGATACATAGACCAGTCACAGGTTGACATAAAAAAACACACCATCCAGAGCTGCAGGATGCTGAGGTAGATCTGAGTTTGATTTAATTTCAGAGGTTTTGATTTGACAGCCCATCAACCTTCATTAGAAAATCTGACTGATAGTTGAGTTAAAATTCTGATGAACCATAAACCACTCAAACTGATTTTTCTCCCAAAGTTAAATCAACAATGTTAAGATGTGAAGATTTTTATATTCCAGCTCAGTTTATCTGTTTTTTATTAAATGTTTTAGATGTATATTACGCAGGTTTCCACTTGCTGTATTGAAACCAGTCTTAAAATTGTGTGTATAAATGCGCAAGAAAAGTATTTAAATGTTGAATCCTAGCCTGTGGTATTTCACTTGGCACTGGAGGGGAAAGCTCACTGACAGCGAGTGGCAGCCGCCCTGCGCTGCAATTAATATGTGACTCCTCGCTAACAAAGCGCTTGTCAAAATGTCCCACCTCCATATTCTGAGGCCTTTCACATTACAGATCTCCCCCTCCACCATTACCTGTTGGAATGGCATTTCTCCCGTCTGTGTGTCAGAGCTGATGTTCTGTGTAACGTTCTAGACCTGGACAGGAATCTTGTAATGACTTGCTCACGATGAGATTGGCTTGTCATTTTTGTCAGGCTCGTGTTTTGTTTTGGCACTAAGCACAGAGAGCACTCGCTGAATGCTGTGCGAGGGGTCTGTGTCATTTTTCTATACGCTCAACTTACCTCTCCTCTGTCTGCAGCCTTTGCAGGAGGCGAGCTTACGCTGCACACTTGTAGTTTCATTACAGATCTGTGGACAGGCGCTTTAAATTACTGTTGGTAAAGTTACGGTTTTATTTTTTTTAGAAGTTTTAATTTAGAGGTAAAGTGCTTGGGTCAAATAATTCATGCAATGATAAAAACTTCTGTCAAACATCTGCAACAAATAGAGTCTTGTGAAAAAGTATATGCCCCCTTTAAATATTTTTCTCTTTTTATATCTTGTCAAACTTTGATTAAACATGACCAATTGGATTTTAACATCAGAGGAAGAAAACCTCAATGATTACATTCTTAAGCATGGGTGTCGCAACAATTTTGTGTGAAGGGGACGCTTCCCCTCCACTTTTGAAAGCTCTCCGATTGGAACCCCTCACATTTACAAAAATATGACGCCGCTGTTTCTTTTGCTTCCCAACAGAATCCATTCCACTTGATTGATAATGATTTAATTTATTAATGGACAAAGCTATTCAACTGACATGTAATTGTCCTCTGTAAAGCCTATATTTACTAGGATCAGCCATGTTTCTTTGGTTCGGTTCATTGCCAGACCTGTAGAATCAAGATATGATTTAAAATAGAACCTGTCTGAGAACACGAAGGAGGACAAAGTTCTCAAAAAGCAAAACGTGAAAGAACAGATGACAAAGTCACTGACACCTTTCTGCTTGGAAAGGGTTACAAACCCATTTCTAAGGTTTTACTGTAGGACTTCTAGCAAACCCCAGTAAGAGACTTTGTTCACAAAAGGAGAAGAAATGAAACGATTGCAAATATTTGTGACTCATCCAGCAGGTTTTAAAAGAACCCAGAATAACAGCTAAAGCACTGCAAGCATCACGTGAGTCATTTGAGGTCAAAGGCCAAATTTAACTATAAGAAAGAGACAGGGGTAAAAAAAACCATCCTGATGACCTCCAGGACTTTTGGGGGAAAATGCTGTGGTCCAACAAGACAAAAGTGGATTTTAGTAGGAAGTTAAGTGTCCTGTGGACATCTGTACAGGTAACAAAGCATCACAGAAAGACAAGATAAGAAACTCCTTTATTATCCCACAATGGGGAAATTCGGGTGTGACAGTGGCAAAAAACCCAAAAACAGACAGCGTAACACACCAAATCAGTAATGATAAAACAGCTAATCTAATCTAATCAGTTCTAGAGCAACAGGGGATGACCTTATCAAAAATGTTCCCCTCAGTCTTCAGTCTAGTCAGAGGACCAACGAGGACATTCAGAGCCTCAGTATGAAGGCACGATTAGGAGGTTTTTCTGTGAGAAGATTAGATAGCTAGTCTGGGACCTGGCTGTTTAGAGCTCTGTATGTTAGTGAGAGAATTTTAAACAAGTCCTAAAACCTATTGGTGACCAACATAAAGAATATAAAATGGGGGCTCATGCTGGAACCTGTTAATAGTCTGGCCACAACATTTTCTATGGCTTGAAGGCATGAAAAGGATGATTTTTCCATACCAGTAAAAACAGAGCATTGCAATATTTTAAGAATAATCACACTAATGGATGCATTTTCCCCCCGATATTTTTAGATTAGTCTATCCCTATTCCAAAGCACATCAGCAAGTTCATCTGTGGGGCTCCAAAGGAACAGGCTGAAAGTGTTACAGTGGCCTAGTCAAAGTTCAGGAAAAAAATCAGACAGATGCTGTGAAATGGCAGCTCATACTTTAAAACCCTCCAAATGTGGCTGCGCTTAAACAGAGTGGGCCAAAATTCCTCCACCCCTAAATATCAACGAACCTTGTAAAGGTTAATGTCGATAGATTCAAGTGTTTCGGTTGCATTCAACCGTTTTTCCACATGCCATTTTTGACTTGTAAACATCGCCAGACATCTTGAATTTAAATCAGATTAAATCCACGTCCTACCAAGAGCTAAACTCAACAGCACTAGAAAGATAAGAGCTGTATGTCAAACAGCAGCAGCCGGCATGTGTTTTTTAGAGACACTCAAAACAAAAAAAACATCTTCAAACCTTTAAAGAAGAGTTGCTTCTCCTGCCTGGTGTAAAAAAAGAAAAAAATATGTGAATTCAAAGCATTACTACTCAACTATTCATCTCCTGACAGGTCTCCACTCAACTCTGTGTTTCTTGTCGGAAAGGAAAAGGCTCACATGAGCTGAGCACCATCTTTGCGAGGCGTGCTGACATTAGTCACTTTGATTCTATTTTTATTTTGACTCAAATAACACAACCTACAGGAAGAACCATCCCTTTAAAATCCATGCGAAAACCCAAACATGCCTGAAATTGTCAAAGTGATGAGCTTTCCAGAGGTTTTAAGTGTACAGCTGGGATAGGTTTGTTCAGGCAAATTGCTGTAAGAGCCCGTCAGTGAAATGTAGACGGCGCTGGCCCTCAGCCAGAGCACAGGGGGCCCAGAGGAGTCATCAGGAGGAATTTGATGTGCCGTCAAAGTGGTAAGGAGGGAATAATGATCTGACCAGAGGAAATGCGTTGATGAAAGAGGGTGAAAAGTGTTAACACGGACAAGAAAACTCGGTGACAAAAGAAAAACACTTTAAATTCAGTAATATTCATTGAAGCTTTTGCACAATTTGCCTTCACTGTTCCCCACATCATAACCAAAATCATAGTTTTTTGTTTGTTTTTGGAAGCTGGTCTTAGAAACTCTAGATGTGCGTAACATGGGAGTTAAGAGGAGCTGCTGCTTGGTGCCATAGTTGGCAAACAAAGAAGGTTCTGGACTATAAACCTGGCCAGCATCTTTCTGCTTGGAGTTTGCAGGTTCTCCCCAGGTACTCTGGCTTCCCTAAAACCAAGCATGTTACAGTTAAGGCCAAAATTATGTACACCGCTGGCAAATTTAGGTTTAAAATCATTTTCATTCAAGCAAGAAGTTTGTTTCTGAAAGGAAATGAAACGAACATCTCTCAACGGGTGATGAATCCTCATAAGAGTAGTATTAGTTTTGAATAAAAACAACTTAATAGAAAAATCTTTGTTGGCATTGTAATCAAACCCCCCTTATAAATGCTGACCATCTTTTTTGCATGCCTCAACTTAGGGCTGGACGATATAGAAATAAAACATATCGATAAAATAGAAACAATTTTGATCAATATCAATAATTATCAACAAATTCAAAACATATATTTTAAGTGCAGCCCCCTGGTCATTTTATGCTGTTGCTTAGCGACTTAACACTGAATTCAAACCTTTTAGTCAAAACTACAAGTTTTTAAAAAAGAAAAAAGAGCATGATCTCTCTAAACTCTTTGAAGGGGGCGGAGCTTGGTGACGGAGCGTTCCTGGGTCTGCGTTGTGATTGGTTGGGAGGATGTAATGACTGTAATATTAACCTACATGGCTAGAATGCAATAGGAAGGAAAACTGTTAATCTATGGAACTTTTTATTGACCCTTTTTTTCTATCATTGATATAAGTCTTATCGATGAATATATATATATCGTTATTGAATTATTGTCCAGCCCTATCTACACTGGTATTTTGAAGTTTTATCATTGGTAATAAACTCAAAGCGTTTGAGGTGTGAAGGCCTCCCTGTCATCATCCTAATCTTTAGCTCTCTCTCTATTTAGCTTATTCTGAAAGCGGTTCAAGAGGTCCATCCATCCAGGTCCCTGTGGCAGGTGTCCAGTGTGTTCTGGGGTCTCCTCCCAATGGGATGTGTCTGAAAAATATTCAGATGGAGGGATTCAGGAGAAATCCTGATCAATTCACTTCAACTGACACTGCAGACGGAGCAGAGAGTCAACGAAAAGTCTGTTTGGTTTTCAGTGGTTTCGCTTTGCGTCGTGTTAAACTTTAGAAATCATGGTGGATGTCAAAGTTTCACTGTGATGAGTCAAAAATGATTTATTAAATTAAAGAGCAGGTTTACAATAACATAGGCTAAGAGGATCACGGGGACCAGGGACACAGCAGGGTTGAGCCTAAGACAGGTTAGCATGACGGATGAAGATCAACGTGTCTGACCAGGTGGACTGAACTTACATGGGAAGAGATGGAGGGAAACAGTGGGTGGATAATCAGACACAGGTGAACTGAGTGAAACAATCAGCTGCAGGAAAGGAGGGGCAAAGAACTGGCTGGAGCAGAGGGAGAACAGAATCTAAATGGAGAATAAGATAATGGGTGTGAGAGGGGGAAATGATCTAACTAAGAAGGAACAGAAATAATAGAGGCTATAAGCTAACTAAATCTATCATAAGAATAAACTAACAATGTAAATAACGGCACATGAACCAAACTAAAGAAAGATAAGGATCTAACAGGACTACTAAAATAACAAAACATAACTAACTAAACAGGAACTAATCTAACAAATACCTGAATATGTAGTTAACAAAATGCTAAACAGAAAATTGAAAAGAAGATAACATGAGGATCTGGGGATGAACTAGGGCTGGGCGATATAGAAAAAAAGCTTATCGATAAAAAAAAAATGCATATTGATCGATATCGATAATTATTGAAAATATTTAAAACAATATTTTATGTGCAGCTCTGCCTGGACATTTTATGATATTGCTAAATGATTTGATTTAAATAAAGAACACAAACACAGAATTCCAATTAAATCTTTATTTAACCAACTTTGGTTGGTTAAATAAAGAGTGGCAGGTTTTTCAGCTGCAGAGAACAGCAGACATATCCATCACTATGAAGCATGTTACTGCAGGCGTTATGTCCTTATGCCGCTTGGACGCTTTGTCATTTTATCACAAAGAAGGGAGCCCAGTTTAGCTGCTGTACCTGCTTTGTTTTGGAAGAACTTCCAGAAAATTCCGACGACGACGACGCGGAGCCGCACAGCTCAGCTCGTGGGGCCGCGCTGCTGCGGGTGTGAGCGGCTTACGTGATGAATACTGGTGGGTTGCGTTACCAGACTCTGCTTTTACCGGTTCCTTGCAAGTTTTACAAATCACTGTGGTTTATTTCTATCAGGCTGGCGAACTAGTAAAACCCCATTTTGGGACAATTTCCTCCGCCGCTACTTGCTGCGACATATTCACATGCTGTGTGTTGTGGTTTGAGAGGACGGCGCTTAGTGACGGCGTGTCGACTGTAGCAAGGAAGTAAAACTGTCTATCGAACTTTTATCGACCCTATTTTTTCCTATCGCGCCACACGTCTATCGATCGATATATATTGTTATTGAATTATCGCCCAGCCCTAGGATGAACAGAATCGGGGTGTGACAGACTGCAGGATCCCCAGGGAGTTAACATAAATAATCACACCCCTTTTTAAAAAAGTATACATATACACAGAATGCATAATGCAGTAATGCAGTACTCTCTAAAAGTCCAACGTCGTTCCTCATTTCTTGATATTTTCTCAACAAGGAGCCAGACTTTCTCACCTTTTAAAGTTGTTTCAAGAGTTCGGTCTGTGCCCCAACAGGTCGGCGCTTCGTTTGCAGATCAGGTGGGATTTACACGCCGTTCAACAGGAAGTGACTGATACATGTGGAAATTCCTTGGCATCTTCAGGACACCGAAGAGCATTTACTAACTGGAAAGAAAACAGATCGGCTTCTGTAACCTCAGTAGAGCGTGATCGGCTTGTTTGGTCTATTTTTTCCCATAGATATCCAAAGTGAAAACGGTACCTGAAAATGAGTGCGGTGATACTGCTGGTTATCAGGTGACAACGTCCGGCTCGTTTTGTAACTGTACTTCTATCGCTCTGGTCCTGCTAGACCAAACTTCAGTCCCCAGACAAAACTTTCCTTAGTGTCGCTTCACAGGGATTAAATCTAGAAGCAAACAGTTCAAGGTGCTTTTTTTTCTTCAAAAACTGCACAACTGTAATAAAAAGGCAGGTTAAATATGAATATGAATTGTTCATGTAGAATTTCAGGAAAATTAGTTTGAAAGGGATTTGTTGGATTTAATAAACCCTAGACTGAATCAGCCATTTTGGACAGTCTAATGCAGGTTCTGATACAATTTTCATTCAGTCAGTCAATTGACTCAGTGTTTAATGGAGAGCTTGAGGTGGTTTTATTTTTTAACTTCAGGTTATGTGTGCACCAACACTACCACACACTAAAAGCAACTAGCTGCCTTTTATACCCAGTTTGCCATGACTGATTCATAGGAAGTAATTATAAAATGGGGAAACCAGAAAACAAGAAATTAGCAATATTTACACAGATGCAACACCAAAACTAATAAATGTTATCCATTGAATACTTACAGTAACACAAGTCATTAAACGTAAACAAAACTATAGTAAATCAACACAATAATATTTGTAACAGAACTGTTCTGAGCACAACCGTACTAATTAAATTGGTTTTCTCCAAGCGATTTCACGCAGCACTTGGAACATGTCTCTCCCTTTTACTGCCCCGACCTGCTGAGGAGACAAACCAGGAGGCATGAGTGCTTGCTCCGTTTTTACATTTGTCAGTGCATTCTCCTTCTGGAGGAAGGAAAGACGGTCCCAACGCTTCTCAATCATGTCTTCACAAATGTCTGGACACAATTACAATAAAGGACCCAAATAACCAAACCATATTGTCTGTAACTCAATCATACTTTGCAAAACAATCATTAATAACAATAATGATTAATAATCAAATTTCATGAAGTAAAGAAAACTCTGGTATCCTTTAAACAGCCCAGATGATGTAAAGGATATAGCTGCAAGAAGTTCAAAATTCGACTTTGATGAACCACAAACCATGATTCTGAGATGAATGCTGGGACGGAACCAAGTGGTGACGCCGATAATTATTATCTTTAGAGTTTACTTGCTTAATGAAGCTTGTTTTCCACCCATGTTAAATAATCGTGATTTGTGTATTGTTCTTCTGGTTTGGCCTCATACAGTCAGACAAATCCATGGTAATATGCATTAATCACTCCACAGAGCACATAATCAGGGGACACGACCTAAATATGTGCCTTAATCACATAATATGACGGTTCATTAAAAGTGCTGTCATTCAGTCGCTACAACATGCCGAGCTCTTTATGTTGTGATAAACAGGGTACCATAGAGCGTGTACTACTGTATTAGGGCTAACTGGTGAGACTGGACCCATCAAAAGTCTGTTTCCTCAGTAGAGCTTCACGGATCTGGAAAACATGACATTAAGTTGCCATTGTCAAAATCAAATACCAGTGACGATACTGATTGTGATTTACTCCCATTTTTCTCACTACCTGATTTCTTGCACATCATTATGTCCGCACCCGTCCCTGCAAGCTTTAGCATCTTGACCGCTAAGCTCTGCATCAAAGGTGGGCCTAAAAGACTAAAAGTCCAACCAATGGCCAAACATTTCTTGCCAAGCAGAATTTTAATGTATGGCTCATGAAATGTTTTGACCCCAACATTTGACTGTTGGGACTTATTGAACCGGACCAGCGTTTTCCGATCTGCAAAAATCCAGTTTGGATGAACCTCTATGAACTGAACTGACCAGAGTGGCACATAGTGTGACCTTCTGCTGCTGTAGCCCATCTACTTCAAGGTTCAACATGTAAGAGATTTTGTCTGTTTTGACCCATTTCCTGTAAACTACAGAGATGGTTTTGAGTGAAAATCCCAGAATATCAGGAGTTTCTGAGATACCCTGGCACATCTAATTTCTTAAAATCATTTTTCTCCCCATTCTGACGGTAACTTTAAACTTCAGCAATTCATTTTTACCAGATCTAGATGTCTAAATGTATTAAACTGTTTGCATGTGATTGGTATTTGTGTGTTCACAAACACACGAGAATCCATCTTGAACCACTCCGGCTGCAATCGTTTGTGTCTGAACCACAAACTGATCAGGCCAATCACGTTGCAGTATTATGGTTTAAAGCGGGAAATACCAGTGCAACGAAAACAAGAGCGGCTGAGCCCTCAACCGAACCAACACAAAAACATGGCCGCGCAGGAGGACGTACACGTAGCTGCTGCTATCACGTCCTTTTTTTAAAAAGCCTTTACTAGCTTACCGTCCGTCCGTCCATCCATCCATCCTCTTCCTCTTATCCGGGGTCGGATCGCAGGGGTAGCAGCTTCAGTAGGGAGACGTCCCTCTCCCAGCCACTTGGGCCAGCTCCTCCAGGGGAATCTCAAGGTGTTCCCAGCAGAGAGACATAGTCCCTCCAGCGTGTCCTGGGTCTTCCCCTGGGCCTCCTCCCGGTGGGACGTGCCCGAGCCACCTCTACTGGCTCCTCTCGACGTGGAGGAGCAGCGGCTCTACTCTGAGTCCTCCCCGGATGACTGAGCTCCTCACCCTATCTCTAAGGGAGAGCCCAGACACACTACGGAGAAAACTCATTTCAGCCGCTTGTATCCGGGATCTCGTTCTTTCGGTGACGATCCAAAGCTCGTGACCATAGACCATAGCTTACCTAGCTTACCTTCTTGTGATTTCTAATGATGTACGGTGCTTATGTTTTGATTTGATACTGTAGTTGGCTAAAACCAACGTTTGGTGGGTGGGCACTAGGAGTAATTTCGCCCATTCAGCTCGGAGAGTTCTCCTGAATGGGAGCAGTCCCGGATTGATAATGTGCAGAAGGTAGAGTGCTACACATTATCAATATGACTGGCCAGGTTATGTGATTGGATCATTCCCTGTTTGTGTTAACACAGGTGTTCCTAATAATAACTATGCAGACGACACACAGCTCTACATCACCATGTCCCCAGGTGACTATAAACCAGTTCAAGCACTGAGTAGATGCTTAGAAGAAATCAATGCCTGGATGTGCCAAAATTTTCTTCAGTTGAATAAAAACAAAACAGAAGTAATAATTTTTGGACCAATAGAGGAGAGATCAAAGGTTAGCACACAGCTTCAGCTGCTTCAGCTAAAAACCACTAATCAGGCCCGAAATCTGGGAGTAGTGATGGACTCAGACCTGAACCTCCAAAAGCACCTAAAGACAGTTACAAGGTCGGCTTTCTATCACCTGAAGAACATTTCTAGGATTAAAGGACTGATGTCTCAGCAGGATCTGGAAAAACTAATCCATGTTTATCTTTAGTAGAACTGATCACTGCAACGGTGTTTTCACAGGTCTGCCTAAAAAGTGGATCAGACAGCTGCAGCTGATCCAGAACGCTGCTGCCCGCGTCCTCACTAAGACTAAGAAAGTAGAGCACATCACCCCAGTTCTAAAGTCCTTACACTGGCTCCCTGTATCTCAGAGAATAGACTTTAAAATACTTCTGTTAGTCTATAAATCCCTAAATGGCTTAGCACCTAAATACATCACAGACTTGTTATCGGTGTATCAACCATCCAGACCACTAAGGTCTTCTGGCTCCAGCCTGCTCTGCATGCCTAGAACTAGAACTAAACAAGGAGAAGCAGCATTTAGTTCCTATGCTCCACTTATCTGGAACAAACTTCCAGAAAACTGTAAAAGTGCGGAAAACCTGAGTTCTTTTAAATCAAGATTAAAAACACATTTGTTTAGGATTGCCTTCAACTGTTCTAGTTAACTGAATCACCACTTTTTTGCTCTAATTTCTATCTACATTTTATTCTTACTTGCTTTTATTCTGTTTTAATTTGCTATATTTTAATCATGTAAAGCACTTTGCATTGTCCATGTACTGAATTGTGCTATATAAATAAATTTGGCTTGCCTTGCCTTGCCTAATAATAAAGTGGCTGGTGAATGCAGTGGGTAATTAACAATCAAATTTCATCAATTGAGTTTTTGGGGCTGATTATCCAGATGCTGTGCACATCATAGCGGGGGACTTTAACCATGCAGACTTGAAGACAGCGCTTCCCAAATTCCACCAGCATGTAAAGTGCGCTACAAGAGAGGCTAGCATTCTGGACAAAGTCTACTCCAACATCAAGCTTGGCTAGAGGGCTAGGCCACTTCCACACCTGGGTCAGTCCGATCACCTGTCCCTGCATTTAATCCCTGCTTATACCCCCGTTAGGAAAACCGCTATAGCCATCACCAAGACCATCAAATCCTGGCCTGAGGATGCGACACGGCAGCTGCAGGACTGTTTCGACAGGACAAACTGGGATGTTTTTTAACATCAGGACCTGGGGGTTTTTACAGACAGTGTACTGTGCTACATCAAGAACTGTATTGACACTGTAGCTGTGGATAAACGTATCCGGGTATTCCCAAACCAGAGGCCCTGGATGACTCAGGAGGTCCAGTGTCTGCTAAAGACCAGGAATACTGCCTTCAGGTCTGGGGACAGGACTGTCTACAGTACAGCCCGAGCTAACTTGAAGAGTGGCATCCGAATGGCTAAGTCTGACTACAGGAGGAGGATAGAGGGCTATCTTGATAGTAACAACAGCAGGCAGGTGTGGCAGGGAATCCAGCATCTTACCAACCACAGGACCAACCTCGCAGCTGCGGAAGGCGACGCCATGCTGGCAGAGGAGCTGAACCTCTTCTTTGCCCGCTTTGAGGTGAAACCAACAGAAGCAGCCACACTACACAAAGCGACCCACAACACCAGACCCTTTGTTGTAGAGGAGCACGAGGTGAGGCGCACACTGCGGGCCGTCAACCCAAAGAAGGCTGCTGGACCTGATGACGTCCCTGGACGTGTCCTGAAAGACTGCGCCGATCAGCTGGCTGGAGACTTTACCAGGATCTTCAACCAGTCCCTAGCCCTGTCTACAGTCCCATCCTGCCTGAAATCTTCCACCATAGTCCCCATACCCAAGAAACCTCATATCTCTTCCCTCAACGACTACCGGCCAGTGGCACTAACCCCTGTGGTGATGAAGTGTTTTGAAAAACTGGTCCGGGGCCTCATCACAGCACTCCTCCCTCCTGGCTTTGACCCTCACCAGCTTGCCTGCAGAGCCAACAGATCCACCGAGGATGCTGTGATCACAGCCCTCCATGCTGCTCTGTCACATCTGGAGCAGAAGGGAAGCTATGTGCGGATGCTCTTTGTGGACTATAGCTCCGCTTTTAATACCATCCTCCCTCACAGACTGGTGGACAAATTGGTGGACCTGGGTCTCCCTCACTCCACCTGCAAGTGGATTATGAGCTTCTTGACCAACCGACAGCACAGCGTTAGGGTGGGGAAACATTTATCCACTGCCCTCAGCCTTAGCACTGGCTCTCCACAGGGCTGTGTGCTCAGTCCCCTGCTCTATTGTTTATACACACATGACTGCACCTCTACCCACCACAGCAACACCATCAATAAGTTTGCTGATGACACCACAATGGTGGGGCTCATCTCAGGAGGCGACGAGTCGGCCTACAGGAGTGAGGTGGAGCGGCTGTTGGTGTGGTGCAGGGAGAACAATCTGCTCCTCAACAACTCAAAGACAAAAGAACTCATAATAGATTACAGGAGGAAAAAAACGGACATTACACCACTAACCATTGGGGGGAAATGTGTGGAGAGGGTAGCTGACTTCCGTTTCCTGGGGGTCCACATTGAGCAGGGCCTCACAGGGAACATCAACACCCTGGAGCTGACAAAAAAGGCCCAGCAAAGACTGTACTTCCTGAGGGTTCTCAGGAAGAATAACATCAAAAAGAAACTGCTGGTGTCCTTCTACAGGTGCTGCATAGAGAGCATACTGACTTATCTGCGCATGGCATAACAGCAGCACTGCGGCTCAAAGGAAAGTTCTCCAAAGGGTTGTGAATACAGCCCAAAAAATCATTGGCTGCCCTCTCCCCTCACTGGAGGACTTGCACAGCGACCGCTGTCTAAAAAAGGCACAACCCATCACAAAGGACACTTCTCATCCTGGACATTCTCTGTTTACACTGTTGCCTTCAGGCAGACGATACAGAGAAATCAGAACAAGAACCAACCGTTTTAGAGACAGTTTTTACCCGACAGCAATAATAAAACTAAATGCAACCAAAAATAACCATTAATTATGGATGATGTGTGTGAGAATGTGCTATTTTTTATTTATTAGTTGTTTTATCAGTTATTTGTTATTTATTTCTTATATTGTGTGTAAATTGTGGGACAGAGATTTATTTATTTTATTTTATTTTTTAAACATAATCACGGATCGATGGCACTTTTTAAATTTCGTTGTTCTTGTGACAATGACAATAAAGTTTTCATTCATTCATTCATTCATTAACCTTTCCCTATTCAATGCTCCTCTCAGCCATCATCCATGCACTGAACAGATGCTTGGACAAATCAATGCATGGATGTGCCAAAACTTTATCCAGCTGAATTCAATTCAATTCAATTCAATTTTATTTATATAGCGCCAATTCATGAAACATGTCATCTCAAGGCACTTTACAAGTTAGGTTCAATCAAATTATACAGATTGGGTCAGAATATATAGATTGGTCAAAAAATATTCCTATATAAGGAAACCAGTTGAACAGAAACAAAACTGAAGTTATTATCTTTGGACCTAAAGATGAACGTTGTTACAACTATAAACTGGTGATCAGGCCTGAAATTTGGGTGTAGTGATGGATTCAGACCTGAACCTTCAAGGACACATAAAGGCAGTTACAAGGTCGGCTTTCTATCACCTGAAGAACATTTCCAGGATTAAGGGACTGATGTCTCAGCAGGATCTGGAAAAACTAATCCATGCGTTTATCTTAAATCGCATTGATCAGAAAACTGCAGCTGATCCAGAACGCTGCTGCTCGTGTTCTCACTAAAACCAGGAAGATGGAGAACATGGACCCGGTTCTAAAGTCCTTCCACTGGCTCCCTGTAGCTCAGAGAATAGACTTTAAAATCCTTCTGTTAGTTTATAATCACTGAACGTCTTAGCACCAAAATACATTAAATACCCTCCAGACCACTCAGGTCTTCTGGTTCTGGTCTGCTCTGCAGAACCAGAACCAAACATGGAGAAGCAGCATTTAGTTCCTATGCTCCACAAATCTGGAAAAAACGTCCAGAAAACTGTAAATCAGCCGATACACTGAGTTCCTTTAAATCCAGACTGAAAACCACCTGTTTAGATTTGCTTTCAGCCATGATAACAGGAACACTGACCAACATATTTGATGTTTGTTGATGTTTTCACCTGATTTTTAATTTAATATTTGTTACTGGTCTAACAACCAGCGACTGTTTCGTTGTGTTTCTGATGTATTTATGTTTTCATGATGTAAAGCACTTTGAACTGCCTTGCTGATGAAACGTGCTGCAAATAAACCGGATTTGACTTAATGTTCATGATTTTTGACAGATTTTCTGTTTAAAACACAGAAGCTTCACTTGAGTTTACATAACCATGAAAATACAGGCTGCAAAGCGGGAAAGCTGCGTTTAGATGCTCAACGCAGCAGCAAGTGAGCGTTAATACCATGTTTTCAGTCTTCTTTGTTCTCCTTTCAGCCGCACTGAAAAATTGTAGCAACAAACCACCGATGCACTGAAAACAGTCAGTAAAAACAGTGTCACGCATGACTCTTCCCATAGTATGAGATCTTAAATTGCATCAAGGAAAACAATACAGATGTGATGAAATTTGTAATGACAGAGTTCTCATTATTCTTGAGATTTTTTGATATAACAAAAACACCCAAAGCTTCTAAAGCTTAATTCAGATTGATAATTTTCAGTGTGCTAGAAACTCGCTGACACCTTGGTTTTTGCCCATCTTGCTGTTACCTTTGCAATATTCCCAGCTAACAGTTCATGACTTAAGAGGGAACAGGTGGACCTCCTTAAGCTGCAAGAAAACAGCAAAAGCATAACAAGGCCCCTGTGGTTTCCCTAAGTGTGCCCTCATTTACAATACAGACCAGCATGTATCAGGGTTATAATCATTAACAAGCAGTTCAGCAGAAGTTCATTTTGCGCTCTGAGCCTGTGGAAGCCTGTTCAGGACGGGATATTTTGGTTTTTCTCTGAAACCACACGAGAGACTGACCAAATGTTATGGTTTCGCTGTTTCACAGAGCTCAATGGGAACTATTTCCTTTCACTGGAGAGAGAGAGAGGAATCAAACGAGATAGAGTTGCAAAATGATGGCTTATTCCTCTGCAGTTCGTCTTGCAGCTAAAGCCCAGTGCTGAAAATGTTTCCCAGTTGCAGAGATTTAACGGGCACCACGCATTAATGTGTTAATGCAAACAAAGCAGTCTGCCTGTGCTCCTTTGGGTGCCGTTTTGTCCCAAAATAACGATTACGGCTTCTATCAAATATCACCATAAGCAGCTCTGAGGCGTCATGCTGTCTTCTAAACACCTCAGAACGTTGAAGAAATTTGATCACTCCACTCTGAATACAGCCGAGGGGTTGGGCCGTGTGTGTGTATGTGTGTATGGGGTGGGCAACCTCAAGAAGTGAATCTCAAATGTGTACCAGCTAAAGTTAAAGTGTATATAGGGGTGGGGAGTCTGCAAAAAACTGTTGAATAGTGTGCACATCCTTAAAGATTTTTTTGGAGCACCTTCTGATCTAATTTCAGCATTCAGTCTTCTTAGGGAAGAACCTCTCACATCTTGATTTGTCAGTGTTTGCCCACTCTACCTTGCAAAGTGCTCAGAACTAGATTCATTGCTTATTCACAGCCCTCTTCAGGAGCCCCCACAGCTGTTCTGTCAAATGCACTTCATATTCTGAACTCTGGCTAGGCCCTTCCAAAGCTTTCATTTTCTTCGTTTCAGTCATTTCGTTTGTTGATTTTACCTGTGACGCACAAGGATGCTGCAAATCAAGTGTATATTCAGCTTTCTGGCTGACAGCTGAAGGTTCTGGACAAAAACTGAAAGGTATTTGTAGCTGTAGATGATTCAATCCTCTTCTGATTTCCATCAGAAGTAAAGTAACCCCACAGCATGATGCTGCCACTACCAGGGTTTACTGTAGGAATGATATGTCAGTGTTGTTGTGTCAAACACATCTTTTGTGATTTTGGTTCACAAGGTGAAGTCTAGCTTTATCAGACCATCTTTCACAAGGATTTTGGAGGTTTTAGACAGGCCTCTTCCTTTCTACTCTGTACACCCAACACTTGGCAAATACAGGAAATTATGCTCACATGTAAAACTCAAACAAAAATTGGCAAAAAAATGTATCCAGTTCATGCTGTGTTAATACTGGCTTCTTTCAGCATCTGTGACCAGTTTGCTTTCATGTCTGTTCATTAAATAGAGGAACATCCGGTCGCTGTAGGGTCCCATTTGTCTGATCATTTCTTCAATTAATCCCCATTTTCACTGCATCATGGTCAACAGATCAATTAATCAAAGTATTTTTAGACACCTCTTTCACTGAAAACTAAGATGTAAAATACAAAACAATTATGCTAAAAAATACAATTATAAAAAATGTGTCACACTCTGAGGGCCGGGTACAGGCTGGGCTCTCTCTCTCTCTTCCTGTGCAGGGCGTGACGGGCAGGTGCTCTACATCACCACTGATTGCTGTTCTTCTCAAGGAGCAGCTTTCCAGCAGGAGGGTGTCAGTTCTTACTCGCTTCCAGCGGGGTACATGACCAACCAAGTATTTTTCCCGAGTGTTCTTTCCGAGTCTTGCCTAACCTAGTTTCTACTCCTTGCTTTCATCCAGAACCCTGGACTCCCGAGCTACCGCACTTCCGAGTCAGATCTCCTCGTGCCAAGAACAGAAACCCAGACGCTGCTCCTGCCTTGGTCCTCCTGCGGTGCTCACCTGCCTGTCCACCCTCCAACACCGCAGAACCCAGAGAGAGCTCACCAGTCCTGCACCTCAACCTGGAGCCCGGACATCACCCTCCCCATACCAGAACCCAGCCTGGAACCCAGTGGGTCCATTACTAACATCAGACACATCAGCTCCTGCTTCTGCTCACCAGTCTCCCTGCTTTGTCTCCAGTGGAACCCGGACAGACTGACCAGCCAGAACCACTCCTGAGCCGATCACCATTTCTTTTCAATAAACTTTCTAAACCAGTGCTTCCCAAACTTTTTGCATCGCGTACCCCTTGGAGCATTTCATCTCCATCCGCGTACCCCCCCCCCCCCCCAAAAAAAAAAGAAACATTCAACATAGGGATCAGAGTTTTATTAACTGGACTGCAGATACTAAATACATCTGCATTATAAAAGGGCATAACATAATAACATGTAACAAACAAGAACAAAGACTATAACGAGCCTGTTCAGAATACAGCCAAAACTGCGGACCTGGAAGCTATTGAAGAAATATCAATTATTTTTTATAATAAAAATTCTTTAAAAATAGAAAAAAGCTTAAAATGGGATATAAATGAGTGTGCCCCATCAAGGTAAAATAGTAGAACAATTTGACATAGATTTGGAGTCAATAGGTCACATGACCCGGAAGCTATTGAAGAAATATCAATTATTTTTAAGGACGCGCATAACCCCTGTATGTCTGGCCGAATCGGCGACAGTTTCAGTCATAAATTGTCTTCCACACATAGTCTGTGTCGGTATTTAGTTTTCAGGCTGGTCAGACATGAAAATCCTCTCTCACATAAATATGTAGTGGCGAATGGCATTAATTTCTTGGACCAGGCTGTGAAGACCGAGGAGGACCTGGAGGGCTGCGCGCAGCTCCTCCGTGCGCTGAGGCGCTCGGCTCCTCTTCACCTCCCGGCCGCATAATGACCTCCGCGGCTACGATGACGGAGCCTCTCCACAGCGGCTGGACCCCGCCGGCTGCGATCAGCGGAGGAACCACACCCCCTCCACCGCCCGCTGATGACGGCACTCCTCTCCCTCTGCGCCAGCAGAAACCCTGCGGCTCCTCCTGTCCTTCTCCGGGGACGTCACAGGTCGCCTCTAACCAACTTTATCAGTGTCAAGCCCGAGCCCTACTCCAGCTCGTGCTATTCATTGAATTTAAGGTTGCTGCTTCGCGTACGAGGCCACTATTGGACGGCATTTGATTTTTTTTTTTTTCCTGCATTTTTTTTTTCCAAAATCTTTTCCCGTACCCCCTGTCATGACGTCGCGTACCCCCAAGGGGTACGCGAACAATAGTTTGGGAATAACTGTTCTAAACCGATCACCTGTCTCCGTGGTTGCCCTCCTTCTGAGTCTCAATCCATAACCATGACAAAATTTAAGAATTCAGAGTAAATAAATCATATTGTCGTGCTTTACCTTCCTGTGGAATGGAGCTGTGTGGTTTAAAATGAAATGCACAACAAGGGATCTTGTCAACTTTACTTCACTCTGGTTGCAGGGTAAGGACAATTGCAGCCGACGTTGGTCTGGGTGATGTACTGTATTGCGTTGGCACCCAACTCATGCGTGCTGTTGTTACCAGGGCTGTGCAGAGCTAAATGTCAATGCTGATGAGGTCATTTAGCCACTTGATTCAAGGGATGCATCTAAAAGTTGCATGCTAGTATCTCTTGAGGACCGGGCTTGGGCAGCCACTGTTACTTCGTACATGTTGCCATTGAAATTTGTTTGTGTTTCTCTCCTGACTGATACCTTTGTCATAAGAAATAAGGACTTTGATCCTTCGTAATCTCTCTGCAAAGATTGGCTCATTAACTTGATACAAATGGAAACACGACCTACAAACCTGATTTAGGTAAAGCAGTTTGTCAGGAGAGAAACTTGAGGACGCAACACAAAACATTTGGCCCAAGTCATATAGTTTAAAACAGGATTTACCCAATTATGAAAGAAATTAATGTTAACCTTTAAATCCTAAAACCATTCAATATTATGGGATTATGGGATTCCCCTCCCTGGGCTGCCACCTTACTGTGGTGGAGGGGTTTGAGTGTCCCAATGATCCTAGGAGCTATGCTGTCAGGGGCTTTAAGCCCCTAGTAGGGTCACCCAAGGCAGACAGGTCCTAGGTGAGGGACCAGACAAAGAACAGTCCAAAAAGCCCCTTATGACGAGTAAGATTATTGGATCTCGTGTTCCCTCGCCCGGACGCGGGTCACCGGGGCCCCGCTTTGGAGCCAGGCCTGGAGGTGGGGCACGTTGGCGAGTGTGTGGTGGCCGGGCTTTTGCCCATGGAGCCCGGCTGGGCTCAGCCCGAAGAGGTGACATGGGTCCCCCTTCCGATGGGCTCACCACCTATGGGAGGGGCCAAAGGGGTCGGGTGCGTTGTGCAATGGGTGGCAGTAGAGGGCGGGGGCCTTGGCGTTCCGATCCTCGGCTGCAGAAGCTGGCTCTTGGGACGTGGAATGTCACCTCTCTGGTGGGGAAGGAGCCTGAGCTCATGCGCGAGGTTGAGAGGTTCCGACTAGAGATAGTCGGGCTCACCTCGACGCATGGCTCTGGCTCTGGAACCAGTCTCCTTGAGAGGGGCTGGACATTCTTCCACTCTGGAGTTGCCCCCGGTGAGAGGCGCCGAGCTGGGGTGGGCATACTTGTTCCCCCTCATCTCGGTGCCTGTATGTTGGGGTTCTCCCCGGTGAACGAGAGGGTGGCCTCCCTCCGCATTCGTGTGGGGGGACGGGTTCTGACTGTTGTTTGTGCTTATGCACCAAACGGCAGTTCAGATTACCCACCCTTTTTGGAGTCCTTGGAAGGGATACTGGAGAGTGCCCCTCCTGGGGACTCCCTCGTTTTGCTGGGGGACTTCAACGCTAACGTGGGCAATGACAGTGGGACCTGGAGGGGCGTGGTTGGGAGGAACGGCCCACCTGATCTGAACTCGAGTGGTGTTCTGTTGTTGGACTTCTGTGCTCGTCATGGATTGTCCATCACAAACACCATGTTCAAGCATAAGGGTGTCCACATGTGCTCTTGGCACCAGGACACCCTAGGCCGCAGTTCAATGATCGACTTTGTTGTCGTTTCATCTGATCTGCGGAAGCATGTCTTGAACACTCGGGTGAAGAGAGGGGCGGAGCTCTCCACCGACCACTACCTGGTGGTGAGTTGGCTCCGATGGGGAGGAAGCCGGTCAGACCTGGCAGGCCCAAACGTATTGTGAGGGTTTGCTGGGAACGCCTGGCAGAGTCCCCTGTGAGACGTAGCTTTAACTTCCACCTCCGGGAGAACTTTGAACACGTCCCAAGGGAGGCGGGGGACATTGAGTCTGAATGGACCATGTTCCGCGCCTCTATTGTTGAGGCGGCTAGTCGGAGCTGTGGCCGCAAGGTTGTCGGTGCATGTCGCGGCGGCAACCCTCGAATACGCTGGTGGACACCAGCGGTGAGGCAAGCCGTCAAGCTGAAGAAGGAGTCCTATCAGGCTTTATTGGCCTGTGGGACTCCGGAAGCAGCTGATGTGTAACGGCAGTCGAAGCGGCAGGTGGCTCGGCTGGTCGCCGAGGCAAAAACTCGGGCATGGAAAGAGTTCGGAGAGGCCATGGAGAAAGACTTCCGTACGGCTTCGAAGCGATTCTGGTCCACTATCCGGCGTCTCAGGAGGGGGAAGCAGTGCGGTACAAACACTGTTTATAGTGGGGGTGGTGTGCTGCTGACCTCGACTCGGGATGTCGTGCGTCGGTGGGCGGAATACTTCAAAGACCTCCTTAATCCCACCAACACGTCTTCCATTGCGGAAGCAGAGCCTGAGGACTCTGGGTCGGGTTCTCCCATCTCTGGTGCTGAGGTCGCCGAGGTTGTTAAAAAGCTCCTCGGTGGCAAGGCCCTGGGGGTGGATGAGATTCGCCCTGAGTACCTTAAGGCTCTGGGTGTTGTGGGGCTGTGTTGGTTAACGCGGCTCTGCAGCATTGCGTGGACATCGGGGGCAGTTCCCCTGGATTGGCAGACTGGGGTGGTGGTCCCCCTATTTAAAAAGGGGGACCGGAGGGTGTGTTCCAACTACTGAGGAATCACACTCTTAAGCCTCCCCAGTAAGGTCTATTCAGGGGTTCTGGAAAGGAGGGTCCGTCGGATAGTCGAATCTCAGATTCAGGAAGAGCAGTGTGGTTTTCGTCCTGGCCGTGGAACACTGGACCAGCTCTACACCCTCAGCAGGATCCTGGAGGGGACATGGGAGTTTGCCCAACCAGTCTACATGTGCTTTGTGGATCTGGAGAAGGCATTCGACCGTGTCCCCCGAGGGATCCTGTGGGGGGTACTCCGGGAGTATGGAGTACCGGGCCCTTTAATAAGGGCTGTCAGGTCTCTGTACGACCGGTGTCAGAGTCTGGTCCGCATTGCCGGCAGTAAGTCGGACTCGTTTCCGGTGAGAGTTGGACTCCGCCAAGGTTGCCCTTTGTCACCGATTCTGTTCATAACGTTTATGGACAGAATTTCTAGGCGCAGCCAAGGTGTTGAGGGGATCCGTTTTGGTGGCCTTAGGATTGCGTCTCTGCTATTCGCGGATGACGTGGTTCTATTGGCTTCATCAGGGCGTGATCTACAGCTCTCACTGGAGCGGTTCACAGCCGAGTGCGAAGCGGCCGGGATGAAAATCAGTGCCTCCAAATCTGAGACCATGGTCTTGAACCGGAAAAGGGTAGAGTGCCTTCTCCGGGTTGGGGAGGATGTGCTGCCCCTAGTGGAGGATTCAAGTATCTTGGGGTCTTGTTCACGAATGAGGGGAAGATGGAGCGGGAGATGGACAGGCGGATTGGTGCGGCGTCTGCTGTGAAGCGGGCGCTGTACCGATCCGTTATGGTGAAGAGAGAGCTGAGCCAAAAGGTGAAGCTCTCGATTTACTGGTCGATCTACGTTCCTACCCTCATCTATGGTCACGAGCTTTGGGTCGTGACCGAAAGAACGAGATCCCGGATACAAGCGGCTGAAATGAGTTTTCTCCGTAGTGTGTCTGGGCTCTCCCTTGGAGATAGGGTGAGGAGCTCAGTCATCCGGGGAGGACTCAGAGTAGAGCCGCTGCTCCTCCTCGTCCAGAGGAGCCAGTTGAGGTGGCTCGGGCATCTGGTCAGGATGCCTCCTGGACGCCTCCCTGGTGAGGTGTTCTGGGCACGTCCCACCGGGAGGAGACCCAGAGGAAGACCCAGGACACGCTGGAGGGACTATGTCTCTCTGCTGGCCTGGGAACGCCTTGGGATTCCTCCGGAGGAGCTGGCCCAAGTGGCCGGGGAGAGGGACGTCTGGGCCTCCTACTGAAGCTGCTACCCCCACGACCCGACCCCGGATAAGAGGAAGAAAACGGACGGACGGACGGATTATGGGATTAAGCAAGCAGAGATAACTTTAGCAATCCCAATTGATTATTTTTTAGGCCCAAATTTGAGCTTTTTTATAGGAGTGTGTAGACTTTTAAAGACCCACCGTTCTCCGAAGGTAAACATTAGCAAATGCAAAAGCCTTTTTATGCATTTCTTTATCCAGATATCACTCTTTTTGTTCAGGATGAGATAAAAAAAATCTCAAAAGACTTGAAATACTGGGCTTTAAAATCTGGTCAGTCTTTAAAAAATCTCTTTCTACTAACCCTTTTTACAAAAAATCTCTGATGGTAAGGAGTCCGCCTACAGGTGGGAGGCTGACCATCTGGTGACCTGGTGCAGGGAGAACAACCTGGAGCTCAACGCTGTAAAAATAGTGGAGATGGTTGTGGACTTCAGGAAGAACTCAGCCCCAGCTACCCCCATCACCCTCTGTGACTCCACCATGGACACTGTGGAGTCTTTCTGCTTCCTGGGAACTATCATCTCCCAGGACCTAAAGTGGGAGCTGAACATCAACTCCCTCACCAAGAAAGCCCAGCAGAGGATGTACTTCCTGCTGAAGGCAGCTGAAGAAATTCAACCTGCCAAGGACAATGATGGTGCAGTTCTACTCCTCCATCATTGAGTCCATCCTCACCTCCTCCATCACCATCTGGTACGCTGGTGCCACCGCTAAGGACCAGAGCAGACTGCAGCGTGTCATCAGGTCTGCAGAGAAGGTGATTGGCTGCAATCTTCCATCTCTCCAGGACCTGTAGCCTCCAGGACTCTGAGGCGTGCAGGAAGATTGTGGCTGATCCCTTCACTTCAGTCACAGACTATTTCAGTCACTTCCCTCTGGCAGGAGGCTGCGGTCCATCAGGACCAGAACCTCACGCCACAACAACAGTTTCTTCCCATCTGCTACCGGCCTTATGAACAAGGCCAAGAGCCGCCCGTGACACTGGACACTGTCTCTCTCCCCCGTTCAGGACCTACAAGCTTCTGCGTTTATTAACGCACAGTTTACTGAGTGTATATAGCTTCTGTATATATATCCTTTTTATTTTATTTTGTTTATTTTTTTGTCTACACCATCAACACCAAGTCAAATTCCTTGTAAGTACAAACCTGCTTGGCAATAAACTTGATTCTGATTCTGAAAAAATACTCCTGAACTAAGTGCTCAAAGCTTTAAACCGACTCAAGAACCCCCTTCTTGTGCAACAATTACCCTTTATATGATTGGCTAATCCTGAAATATGGACCTGTGACTAATGGTGCAATTTAGCAAGAAATCAGCTCCAGTTTCACCCGGCTTTATTGACACCCGGGCATGATGCGGATACCTTCAGCTGTGATGAATGAGCAGAAGGATACTATGAACTTCACCCCTCCTCCGCCCTGTCTTTCAGAGCTGCTTTTGTGCAGGTGATAATGACAAGTGCCAGAGAAGCATGTAACAGGCCCTTTTTACCTGCTTGGCACTAAGGCAAGCTGTCATGTCAACAATGACGCTAAATGGGAACACTTGAGCTGTTATATTTCTTGTTGTTTTACGGGGCGAGGTGCCTCGGAGAGCTGTTTTCTTTGCATGTCCTCCGTCTTTGATAAGATGGAATATTGTATCTTATTTTTGAGCGTGTGCCAACCTGCTGACGTTTTGCTACAGAGGGACTTAGTGTAAAGCAGCAAGAGCGGGGCTTGGTGTACTTTACTGCACAAACACCACATCAGTCATGCTCTAGCTGTGGATCTTTGTGGCATCAGCGCGGTGATGGGAATCTGAAGGGCTGTTATTTAAAGAACGTGCAGAATACCTGGTGCAGAGTAAAGAATCCCCACAGTTTCAACATTTGTAGGAAATGTGTAGGTTTGCTTTGAAGGGACTTAAGTCAATATTTGCACAGTTGCACCTGTGGACTGAAAAACTGCAATAATTATCATGTCAAGTTGATTCAATACCTTGAGGTTTACTGACCTCACTGAACCAGATAAAAGCAAAACTAACAATGTTACAACAATAGCAGCCATTTCACATTAAATCAAGCAAGAGTAGAGGCAGGTACGGAAAGCGGAAAGTACCACAGTCACACGAATAACCATGTCTTTAAATACAAGCCTAAAATAATCTAAATAAGACAGAAATAAACAAACAAGCTTTGTATTTTCCATAACTAATTCTTTGTACAAGCTTACATTTATGAAAAAAACACACATACACGGCTTTATTTTAATTTATGAAGGAAAGTAGCTGCCAGGCGCTTGTAATCAAGTGCATCAATTGCCTGATGATCAACAGTGTGACAAGCTGGTTGTTAAAAGCAGAATGGTGGGGGGGGGAGTTTGTTGCTCCGGAGCAGTCAGGTTTGGGTTTAAACAACGGAGACATGTGAGCAACAGCCTCAATGAGCCATTATTCCCTATCAGTCTGAAAAGGTTTATATAGCCAATCAAAAACTGTCTGAGGTCCATTATTCTACCGTGAAAAAGGTTTTTCACATTTAAGAAAGCTAGTGATTCATCTCAGGTCAGGCAGAAAGTCTGAGACTCTACAGGCTTCAGTTAGCAAGTTAGATAATAGAGGAATTCCAAGAATAAACTATAGGAGAGTAAACGTCATACCTGTTCATTCAAAAAATGGTTTTGTATCTGTTCTAGTCCTTACAGTATCCTATTACAGATATTGCAATATCTAATTTGAATAAATGTTACTGCTTTACAGGTGATTATATAACAAATAATCTACAGTCAATAGTTATGGTGATCCACAAAGTTATGTGTTATGTAGGACATAACTCTCTGGTTGCATGCCTCTCTTGGGTTATAATGTCAAAATTGTTAGTTTCCATTGCTATGCTGTTGACACCCAACTTCATTTATCTGTGAAGCCAGATGATCCTGAATAGTTGCTTGTCTTAGAGGCATAGAAACCTGTGCTGTATTCGTTGAACGTTGAAAGTTAAATTGGTCCCTGGATCACGAATCGTGTTGCCACAGATCAACGCACCTTTTTCACTGTACTGAACTGAAGCGCTGCGTGCAGCAATCAAAAGCGAGGAGATGGCATCACAGGGCCAAATCAGCAGGTGATTGGCAGAGGAGGAAGCAGAAACTGAACCCACAACTATTAGATGACAAGACAACCCATCTTTCCAGTGAGCCACAGTCATTCTAGCTCAAGCATTTGTCCCAGGACAAGTGTAATTTGTCCTGGGACAAATTACACATTTACATTATTATTATTATTATTATTATTATTATTATTATTATTATTATTATTATTATTATTATTATTATTATTATTATTATACAGAATGAACAGTGCAGATTGCTTAAATTGAATTCTTCCAAGGGGAAAAGGTCAATTAAGCTATCTATATTTTAAATGGGAAATATTTCCACGATACAGCCCGTCCTTTACGGCTTTTATTGATGGTTTTATTGCTTATATTATTAGCATTGTATTTTATTGCTTATTTCTTTTTTAATATGTTGTTATTTTTATTTCATATTTTAGTTTTATTCATCTTTCCACCCTGTTGGTTGCCTTTTGGTTTCTAAAGCACTTTATAAATAAATGAATCATAATAATAATAACTGAATATGGTAAAACAGCTTGCCATATTTGCTCAATGCTTGCATCACATAGCATTTTTGTGGTAGCGGCCGAAACAAGAAGCTGCTGGAACAACGGGATATTTTCCTGTAAAATCTGAACATGGGAAATTGTTCATCTTCCTCTGCCCAATCAAACCGAGTCATTTAGGCCTTGAAACGGGGTAAAATTGTTTGTTAGTACAACAAACAGGTTCCACTTTCATAAAAGAATGATTCAAAGAAAGACCAAAATTCGTTTGACATTTCGGCCAGCGATGAATGGAGGCAAGCTAAATAAATACTCTCTACTTTTTCAGACTAAGGCTAGGAGGTGAACGTTATAGGTTTTAGGCTCCTGACACACTTTGAGCTTTTAAAACAAAGCTGAAACCTTACCTATTTAAAAGAGATTTTAATTTTAATTATACATAGTTGTAAATTGTTAACCAATACTCAATGTGTTTATAGAATTTTAACCATTTTGTCCTGTTAACCGTAACTGGTTGATATCATATTTACTGTCTTTGCAAAGCAATCTAAGCACATAAACCTTTCGGTCTTAATCTTATTTTAATTTGTTTAATCAAATATCTGTTTGGTTTTTATCTCTCGGTTTTACGTTGTTCAGCGCCTTGTGTTTCATGCGTTGGATTTGAAAAGCTCCAAATAAAATAAAGTGGAAATGAACAGACATTTTCTCATAAGATAAGAGTATGACCCCACAGTAGATGTCCGTGATTAGACTGTTTACAATTTGTCAAAGCGGCACAGTTTTGAAAAGGAACCAGATCAGCATCATGGAGATCATGGCTCATATTGCTGAAAAGCTTGCATACATATTTACATCAAACAGACACAGCGCTGGACCAAAACAACCACTGCAGCCACTTGTTTGATGCCAAATAGTCATTTCTGATGAACGAAACGGTATCCTTCATAAAAGGTAGTTGTCTAAATACAAGCGAAACTTGCACTTTGTTTATTCTGTCATGGATACATGGCTCAAGGATGTTGTTGTTTTTTTACCCTAAATTAGAAGAAATGGAAAGCAAAAGGAAATAATGACCATAGTCATCCAGGAGGACCCTGCCAAGCAAAAGACTGACTTTATCTGGAGCTTAAATTATATCCTTAACACTATGATGGCTTTCATTAAACCACAATTACATTTTGGCAGTTGCAAAACTAAACTGTCTGATGTGACAGATAACAGCAGGCCAACGCAACCTGAACAAGTCACGCTCATGAGCCCAGAAGGCAAATATGATCAGATATTATTCCAGAAAGGATGCAAATCAACTCCAAGTGATACCAGTTGAAAAGGCTCAACCTTTCAAAAATGCTTCACTGTAACGGACGCCTGTTTTGACGTACATGTATAATCTTTCCTCTTATATATTGTCCTTGTGCAGTTTCCCCCGCATTTGTTCAGCATTTTTGCATAAAATGTGTCCACCTGCCAACGTTTGTGTTTTTGATTTTGGTAAAACTGCCCCGGTTGGAGTCTGTAAACCACCTTCCTCAGAGTTTAAGATCAGCCGTGCTGTTTAATGACACTGGATCCCCCTGCATTGGTAATGTTAAGCACCAATATGAAGTCGGTGGTGGGGTAAAACTCCCCTGGGGAAAGAAGCATTGGTAAATGGGCAAGATCATAAACTGCAGAGTAATAAAGTGCTCCAGCAGCTGCAATGCTCTGCTGACAAATGACCCTCTGATGGTTTCTGGGCAGCCACTCCATAGCCTGGATCTCTACTTTACATATGTGTCACTTTGTGTTGTTATAATTCATTATTAACAATCTATTATCAAATCATAAGAACAAACACATTTTAATTGGTTTAAAGAGAAAGAGAAAAAAATATTATATTAACAATATTCATTCATAACTTAATAACTGTCTATTTAAGTACGGTAATAATCAAAGTTATCTTACAATGAATAGATATTAATTTATGCAGGACCCTCTACGCATATTCTGGTAAAGGTATGTAAAAAAACGTTTATAGCAGTGCCGTGATCACACGCTGGAAATGTGTTCATTGTTGATCTAGTCAGTTCAGTAGTAGAGCAGGTTGTTAATCACCGTCAGCTGTTTTGGTGTTAATGAAATTAACAACAGGTGCACCAAAGGGGCAACAATGAAACAACCCCAAAAACAGGAATGCTTCTGCAGGAGATTCCAGGAGACAGGTGGTTACTCTAGGAGAACTGAACAGGGATGTTTGAGGTTGTTAACCTATCCTATCAGCATGACCGGTGTCTGCTCCACTGTGCAAGGAGGAACAGGAAGAGCACTGCCAGAGCTCTACAAAGTGACCTCCAGCGGTCCACTGCTGTGAATGTTTCTGACCAAAACATCAGATACAGACTTCATAAGGATGGCCTGAGGGACCAGTGGCCTCTAGTAGGCCCTGTGCTCACTGCCCAACTCTATGGAGCTTGACTGGCATTTGCCAGAAAACATGGGAATTGAAAAGATTAGGGTTGGAGCAGGTTCACTCTGAGCTCATGGGACAAACATGAAAGGGTCTGCAGAAGTTGTGCTGCCTGCAGCATTTTTCAGGAGGGTCAGTTTGGTGACGAGTCAGTGTTGGTCCAGGGAGGCATCTCCATGGAGGGTCACCCAGGCCTGTACAGGACAAACAATGACACCCTGACTACAACTGGGTACTGGGATGAAATCCTCAGAACAGTTGTTTTGATCCTTCACCCGTGCAGTGGGTCCTGGGTTTGTCCTGCAGCATGACAATGAGGCATGTGGGATCATGTGGCCTAGAGTATGCAGGCAGCTCCTGGAGGATGAAGAAATCAATACCATTGACTGGCCTCTATGCTCTCCTGACCTAAACCCAACAGAATATCTCTGGGACATCATGTTTAGGTCCATCCAATAGCACCAGGTCGCACCTCAGACTGACCAGGAGCTCAGTGATGCCTTCGTCAGGTTCTGGAAGGAGATACACCAGGATAGCATCTGTCATCTTATGAGGAGCTTGACCTGACTGTTTTCAGGCATGTATACAAGCTTCTGAGTACAATCTATTGGTTTTTGGCTGTTATTTGTGGTTTGTTTTCAGCATTTTCTTGTCAAGCCTTGTTTTTTGTCATTTGACTTATTGTTTTTTTCAGATAAGGTATTTATTCCTTTAGGTTTTGCATCTTACTTTCTATTTAGGGGCCAGTTTTGTCTTTGCAGTGATATCTGTAGAATTTTCCTTTGGTAAGATTTTGTCCTTGCATCTCTGTTAAGTTCCATTTATGTTTTGGTTCCTTATTTTTGCCACTGCCTCTATAATCAGCTTCATTTGGTCCACTTACACCATGCCAGTTAGGTTCGCCTGTGACATGACGCACATATCCTGGTCAGTTTCCTTCATCCCTCATGGGTGAAAACTGTTGCTATGCCAAGCCTGTCACATCCACTTGTTTATTGCCATGCCACTTCCATGCCTGCCATCATGCCTCACATTGTAAGTTTTTATTTTATTACTAAACGCTTCAACCCTCTGCCTGCCTGTATTTGGGTCTGCTCCAAAATAACATTCCTGACATTACCATGTTGAGTTGCTGCAATGACATTTCAGCAAAATGGACTAGCAAACTGGAACTGAACTAAAAACTGATGAAGTTTGGATTTACCAAACTTCATCAGTTTTTTAGGTTCAGTGTCTTCGTGACTTCGGATTAAGCCCTGTGTGCGTTGATAATTTTCATTTTCATCAAATGATGTACCATCTTTTTGTTCCTGACACATTACCTGTTCTATATCAGTAACAAACAACCAGATAAATAATAAGAATAGAATTTAAAATTCTTCTTCTAACGTATAAAGCCCTTAATAATCAAGCTCCATCATATATCAGAGCTCTGATTACTCCGTATGTTCCTAACAGAGCACTTCGCTCTCAGACTGCAGGTCTGCTGGTGGTTCCTAGAGTCTCTAAAAGTAGAATGGGAGGCAGATCCTTTAGCTATCAGGCTCCTCTCCTGTGGAACCAACTCCCAGTTTTGGTCCGTGAGGCAGACACCCCGTCTACTTTTAAGACTAATCTTAAAACCTTCCTTTGTGACAAAGCTTATAACTAGAGTGGCTTAGGTTACTCTGAGCTACCTCTATAGTTATGCTGCTATAGGCTTAGACTGCTGGAGGACATCAGGGCCTATTTTTCTCACTCTGCTGAGTTCTCATATATATATATATATATATATATATATATATATATATATATATATATATATATATATATTACACAGCTTATTCTTCATATCTTTGAGCAATAGGGCAGCCAGGGTTTTACTCAGGGTGTCATACTTCCCGACATCTCTCTTAGGGGTGAGAGCTTCTTTTTGTTCTCTTCAGGTTTGTTGGCAATTTATTTATGTTCAAGGTAGACCATGGTAGTCTATCATGGCTAGTGTTGATAGGCAATCAGTGGAGCAAAGACAAATAACATGGACACAGGTGTTGTTGCGCTACATCTGAAATCTGAGCAGCCCATCTTGCTGAGGTTGTGATCAAAGTGAAAATCCTGACTTTGAGAATGTTTCTTCCCACCTGCAAATCAACGAGGCAGTTTACTGCCCAACCTGAAAATTGAGAGGATGATAAAGATCGTAGTCGTTCATCGAATTGTTAACACAGTTCTACTCGTGTGAGACTGTGAAATAAAGCATTGTATCTCAGTGCCTCTATCTGCTCTATCAGTATCAATCCCTTTGAAAGGGGCTGTTATCAGCCTGTTCGCAGTCACACATTCTTCTTAGCACTTCAATCATATCTACTTTGGTGGTTGTTTATGGCAATCATTTATCATCTCTAATCTCAGTGCCTGCATGCTGGTGGTGGAGGGGGAAGTAACACAAAGCTGACTCAAGTTCTGGTTTCTTCAGCTGATCGGAGGAGCCGTACAGGAATTGTCTCTCTAAAGTTAATCTTTAAAGAACTGCGGGAGAAACAGAAGCAAGAATGGAAATAAATCAGAGCTTTGTCAGGAGTTTATTTAGCATTTATTTAGCTGTTATGCAATAGGTGCATTCAGGAGTGAAGTAGCGGCCCGCGATGTGAAGGACACGTTTAGAGCAATGTGATCGGCGCGATCTGGACAAAATAAGTGAAGCGAGAGTGAAGTGGAACCCGCGACGACTTTCGCTGGAGTTCAGAAATTGTCAGGAACCAGAGACAGAAGGACCCAGTATTCAACCAGACAAGCAGAGGTTAGGTTAAAGAAGGTTTATTTACAAAAAGCAAAGCCAAAACGGGGATCAAGACAAAAACGGGAAGACTGCATCCAATAACCCAAAAATAACAAAAAAAGCAGTCACTGACAAAACTATTAACAAAAACAGGGGACAGGCTAACTTAGAAATCCAGTGACAAACAGGGTCAGATAAACAGGCAAAGAAAGCTGGACTAGACTCACCATTTGGGCACAGGAAAAACAAACAATGATGTGGCAGATTGCAGGGGGCAGAGGCAGGTATAAGTAAGGGAGTGATCAGGTGAATGGAGTGAAACTAATTACTGACATGGGTGGAGCTAATCGGGAACAGGGAAGTGCTTGGGAGTAAACTGAAGCCGATTGGATGGTGACTGGTGAAGGGGAGTGACAGGAAGACAAAAGAATGCTGGTGTTAGGCTCAGAACAGGTGGACCCAGAATTCAAGGCAGACAAACCGTTCAAGTTTAACAGTTTATTTAGATCAGGTGCGGAGCGGGAGGCGTCAGCGTCTACAGCGGGATCCTCTGCAGAAGGAGACGGCAGGTTAGTGACCACGCTTATCTGAAGGTGTTTGCACACAAACGTGTCGGTCACTAACCTGGTCTTAATGTTCAGTTCAGTCCCAGTGGGTCCCAGCAGGCGGGTCGTCAGTTCGCTGCGGCGGTTGCCGCTCATGAAGTCCCAGCGGCGGGTGTTTCGGTGGTCGGAGGACAGGCAGGAGATCAGAACCGTGAGAGCAAACGTGAGCAGGATGAGCCGTAGAGCGAAGCCGAAGTCGGGGACGTGGTCGAGGGTCGGAGCCAGGAGATCAGAGAGCCAGTGAGGTACCGAAGGATAATCCAGGACGGAGTCAGGTCACGGTTCCAGGTTCGGTACACGGGGCAGAGATCCAGCGGGTAGTCAGGACAGGCAGAGGTCAGATCGGGCAAACAGAATCAGACGGGAGTAAGCAGGCTCGGAGGTCGAAAGGCAAACAGGTCAGGATCAGGAATCAGAATAATAAACGCTGGGATAAGTCTCACACAAGGATCGAAATAAACTGGCACTGTTGCCTGGTCTTAGAGCTGGTTATATACTAGTGAGAGCAGGTGGAACAGATCTGAAGTGATGAGGAACGGGCGGAGCTAGAACAGGTGTGTGACATGAGAGATCAGACCAGGCAACAGTGCCGAAATCATGACAGCTGGCAGGTGAACTGAACTTAGACTGGTAACAGAAATGGTCTGAGCAGGCCGGATAAACTTATAACCTAAAACAAAATCAAACACTAAGACAGAACCAAAAATAGAAACTAAACTTAAGGCAGGAGAGTGAAGTAATTGATCCAATACAAACAAAAACTATAACCAAACCCAAATCATGACAGAAATCTGGACATTTCTGTCAATTGGCATCGTGTCAACCAATCAGGGACTAGTTGTTGTGACATACGGTGAAGGAGCGTAGCGGAGACAAAGCTTTTTTTCAGTCAAAATGTAAGATAGAGGATAGACAGATGTATATATTTTTGCCAAAGACCAGGTTGAAAAGCACAGTGAAATAACCGACCTGCTAACGTTTGAATTCCATCGTGACCTCTACATATTTTTAAACTTAATTTTAGACAAAATATAATCAATAAAGAAGAACTCATTCATGTTGGAGCTGTGAACTATGAACTTGAATTGGTTCATTTTAACCTGGATTAACTGAATTTACAACTAGTTCTGGTAAAGATGGAATTGACACAACACTGGAAATGGTTTAACCCCTTTAAATGAACTGACAAGTGTCAGTTGCATATGTGTTGCTCTATGAAGTATTTAGTCATGACTTAGACATCTTTATTTGTCATTTTGTAGGTACAGAGTGCATACAGAACAACATTTCTTTGCATACAGCTTGTAAATTACAGTATAAATTGCATCAGTGATTAAAAAGTAAACAATTGAAATGTAAACAGTGCAGGAGAAAGAGAACAGTGTGTGATCACAGTGTACAGGAGAATATTTCAAACCATTTGTATGTGCAGAAATGATTGTGCAAAAGGCATTTGTGCAAAAATGCATTTAGAAACTACAAGTTCGGCAGCATTTGTAATGCTAGATAGAGATGCAGGGATGCAAATGTGGTGGTGCAGGGTCCAGTTAGAGTTCAGCAGTTCAACAGTCTGATGGCAGCAGGGAAAAAGCTTTTGCAGAACCTGGTGGACCTGCAGCGGATGCTGCGGAACCTCTTCCCAGGGGCAGCAGGGAGAACAGTCCATGGTGGGGGTGTGAGGGGTCCCTGATGATGTTATGGGACACACAGCGCTGGGACGAAATGTTCTTAATCGAGGGAAGAGGAGCCCCGATGATCCCTTCTGCTGTCCTCACCACTCTGCTCACGTTCTTTCAGTCGGAGGCGCTGCAGCCTCCACACCACACAGAGAGACAGCTGGTCAGAATGCTCTCTATGGTGCTTCTGTAGAAAGTCGTGAGGATGGGCGGGGGCAGGTGGGCTCTCTTCATCCTCCACAGGAAGTACAGTCGTTTCTGTGCCCTCTTCACCAGTGACATGGTGTTCACAGACCAGGTGAGGTTGTCCGTGATGTGCACCCCCAGGAACTTGGTGCTGCTGACCACCTCCACAGCTGAGCTGTTGATGAGCAGTGGAGCGTGGTGAGGCCGGTTCTTCCTGAAGTCGACGATGATCTCCTTCGTCTTCTCCACGTTCAGGATCAGGCTGTTGTCTCTGCACCAGCCCACCAGCTGCTCCACCTCCTCTCTGTAGTCCTGGTCGTTGTCGTCTCTGATCAGGCCCACCACCGTTGTGTCGTCTGCAAACTTCACGATGTGATTGGTGGTGAACCTGGGGACGCAGTCATGAGTCATCAGGGGGAACAGCAGGGGCTCAGGACGCAGCCCTGAGGGGAGCCCGTGCTGAGGGTGATGACATCAGAGGTGTTCTGTCCGACCCGGACCGACTGAGGTCTGTTGGTGAGGAAGTCCAGCAGCCAGTTGCGAAGAGGTGTGCTGAAGCCCAGATGTTCCAGATTTTTGTTCTAGTTCTGTAGCTTTTGACTAGTTGTGAGTTGACTTACTCCTATATTGTCGCGTTCCGCGGGTTGACTCTCCTCAAAGTCTTCCACACATCGGCGTTGTCAAGGCAGAGGACCTCCTCTTCCTGATGGGGAACAGCTTTCACTGCTGGAGTGCTGTTCAGTGCCTCAAACCTCCCAAAGAAGTTATTTAGTCCATTGAGGAAGTCAGCATCAACTTCACCCACCGGGGGGGAGGGCGTGTTGTATTCAGTGATCGCCCGTATGCCTTTCCACATGCTCCTGGTGTTGCTGGCGTCATGGAAAAGCTCCTGGATTTTCTGACTGTGGTTCCGCTTCGCTAGCCTGATGGCACGGTTCAGGTTGGCTCTCGCTGTCCTCAGTGCCTCCTTGTCACCAGACTTGAAGGCTGAGTTCCGTGCTTTTAGCGCTTGACGGACCTCCGCAGTAATCCAGGGTCGTTGGTTGGCACGGGTGATGATGGTCTTGGTGGTGCTGACGTCCTCAATGCATTTGTTGATGTAGGCTGACACAGTCATGGCGTACTCATCGATGTTGATCTTGTCCTCATAAGTTTCTGCAGCTTTGAACATGTTCCAGTCAGAGCATTCAAAACAGTCCTGGAGCGCCTCCATTGCTCCCTTGGTCCACACCCTCACCTGCCTCACTGCAGGTTTAGCTCTGATCAGCAGGGGCCTTTATGCAGGGATTAGCATCACGGATCTGAAGAGCCGAGGTGGGGGCGGGGGGCTGCCTTGAATGCGCCTTTAATATTTGTGTAAACTAGGTCTAGAGTGTTCTGTCCCCGAGTTGCAAAATCCACGTGTTGGTAGAACTGAGGGGGGACAGTTTTTATATTTGTCAGTGTTTCATGATAAATTTTTATGTTCTGTTTTTATCCCTTTGTGTTCATTTCTGTGTTTTTTAGGCACCTTACATCAGTTCCCAGTTCTTCTCCCATTGAGCTGTATTATACCAATAAGTCCCAACTGGTTCTCATGTCAACTATCTACCATCCTAGGAGGTAAAAGCCTGTGAGTTTCCTCACCTTATTGCCAGATTTTCCAGTGTCCTTTGTCAGGTAAAGTCTGTCTGTTTCTCTGTGCAAAAGGTCCCTGATTGTTTCGGTCTGATGAGCTCAAGTTTCATTTGTGCCTGTTCCTTGGTTTTCAAAAGTTCTGTTTCCATTAAATATTTGCCTTCTAAATGAAACTACTGTCTACATCGCATTTTCGTCCATCTCAAACACAACTCACGACACAGTTAGGTTTTCTTTTAGTGTTTCAACAGGTCTGACAGTAGTTAGGTGTAGGATTTAACAAGGTAGGTAATTATATGTCCACACAGGACAAGGTTGGTTTGGGTCTTTCAATTTTATGGTATTACAGGATGGAAATATTTGTTTGTATGTATTAAATTTTAAAACTGTTGCTGTAAGGTAGTTAAAAAATATTTTTTTGGTTTAGTCAAACAGCTGAGATTCAATATGGTGCATCAACAGAGCTACTTTTAACACAGAGTATGCGAGGTGAGTAGGTTTGGGGGCTCTTTCACCGATATACAGTAGTTTAGATGTAGGCCAGTTTGAGTACAGCAAAGCACAGACAAACATATATACATACAAATAGAAATACACATACTAAAAGGTTTTTTGATGACTGAGAAATATAATAATGAAGAGTAATTTGGTCTATGTTTTCACCAGTCAAAATACTAGCCTTTTCACCCATGTCTTGTTTTGGATGTCTTACTTAAAAAAAAACATTGCAAATGCTCAACTTTTGCATTTTAAAAATAGAATAAATGTAATTTAAAGAATTTCTTTTCAATGTTGAATAATTAAGTTGCTGCCTGACCAGTATAAATATGGGACATTTTGAAGAAATCATGCTTTAATGCAGTCCAGACTCTTTAAGAATAGCTATCCATTTAAGGACTGAATTAAAGCTGTATAATAGGCACCAACTTAACTGTCCTCAGCCACCCATGGTGTGCAGGAATATTTTCCTACTGTGCTCATTATTGTGAAACGGATGGATATATTGCAGATTTGGGAATGAGCTTGATGGAATGACCTTGGTGTATTGTAAATTTAACATGCTTACTGGGCAGCCTCAAGACAGAAAGGAAAGTTAAAAAAGTGGACTTCTTTTGTGAAGGGACAAAATGCAAAGGAATCGATTATATGTGATTTATAGTCTGTAGAAACAGCACCAACAATCAAGGGGGTATGGGAATTAGAAAAAGGTGGCAAACATTCAGACCACATGTGTTCAAGGAGAATGTGAGATCAAGTGGAGGAGGGTCCTTCAGCTTGGCCTCGCTGCCTGCTGTGTGACTGATGGTTTGGTATTTCTACATGTGAAAGATGTACACTTTTATTGATGTGTTGAGCCTGTTTCTTCTGCAGCCCTGTGCCATGTGCAACTTTGCCCATTCTTCACTTATCACACGGCCACCCAAAATAGACAAATGTTTCTATCCCATTAACACAGACCAAAGCCTGTTCAGGAGTAAAACAAACCAACAAGAGAAGAAAATAAAATATTAATGTATGAAATATGCATTTTAAGCTGCCTAAAATGGTTGAAAATACTCTGTGTGTCTGTGTGTGTTCTTGCACTTACAGCTAACCGAGAACACCTTTGTTCATTTTACTAGTAAAGGGAGGACTTTGATGTAAAGTGACCTTCTGTCGGTCCTCACCTTTATTTCAGGCTTGGGGTTAGGTTTGGCACTATGGTGTCAATTAGGTTTAGGGTTAGAGTTGGGGTTAGGTATAAACCCGTAAAGATTAGGGTGAGGGCTAGGGTTAGGCCATAGAAAGGCTAGAAGATGAATTGAAGTTTATGGAAGGTCCAGGTCCTCACTATTTAGGTGAAACAAGGATGTATGTGTGTGCCTGTACATAATGCTGACAGAGGAGCATTTCCTTATTTTACCAGCAGGATGAAGACAATTTGGGAATGTGAGGACCTTTGTCCTCACATTGTTTGGGCAAGGGGTTAGGTTTACGACTATGGTATGAATTGAGTTTAGATAAGACGTACTGGTAATCATTAGGTTCTAGAGTTAAAGGGTTAGGGCAGTGGTTTTCAATAGGTGAGGCGCGCCTCCCCTGGGGGGCGCCAAAGAGTCACAGGGGAGGCACGAAGAATATGCTGGAGAAGAAGATATTTGTGCCTTTTGTTTGAGCGAGCAGGAACCAATCCAAACGCGCAGTGAGACAACACGCGCCCGCTCAAAACTGGTCTGGCGCGCACTCAACTTTGAAAAACTCTTCTCAACCCACGCTCTGTCCTGGCGCTCAGTTCCATCTCTGCTCACGCGCAGTGAACAGTGGGCAGTTGAAATGTAAACAAATGTAAACAAATGTAAACAAATGTAACAAATATGCAGTAGTTTCCAGTAAAGTGCAGCAGTGATTTAACAGTAGACAGTTGTAGTGTAAACAATTATGCAGTAAGTTTCCGGATAAAGTGCAGTAGTGATATTGGAGACTAAGAGTTGAGCAGCATTTATAATGCTGGATAAGGATACGATACAAATGTGCAAATCAGCGAGTGTGGTACACAGTCCATTTTATACTTCAGCAGTTCAACAGTCTAATGGCAGCAGGGAAAAAGCTTTTGCAAAACCTGGTGGTCCTGCAGCGGATGCTGTGGAACCTCTTCCCAGAGGGCAGCAGGGAGAATAGTCTATGGTGGGGGTGTGAGGGGTCCCTGATGATGTTTCGGGCTCGAGACACACAGCGCTGCGATGAAATGTCTTTTATGGAGGGAAGAGGAGCCCCGATGATCCCTTCTGCTGTCCTCACCACTCTCCTCACGTTCTTCCAGTCGGAGGCACTACAGCCTCCACACCACACAGAGAGACAGCTGGTCAGAATACTCTCTATGGTGCTTCTGTAGAAGGTCGTGAGGATGGGCGGGGGCAGGCGGGCTCTCCTCATCCTCCGCAGAAAGTACAGTCGTTTCTGTGCCCTCTTCGCCAGTGACGTGGTGTTTACAGTCCAGGTGAGGTTGTCCGTGATGTGCACCCCCAGGAACTTGGTGCTGCTGACCACCTCCACAGCTGAGCTGTTGATGAGCAGTGGAGCGTCGTGAGGCTGGTTCTTCCTGAAGTCGACGATGATCTCCTTCATCTTCTCCACGTTCAGGATCAGGCTGTTGTCTCTGCACCAGCCCATCAGCTGCTCCACCTCCTCTCTGTAGTCCTGGTCGTTGTCGTCTCTGATCAGGCCCACCACCGTTGTGTCGTCTGCAAACTTCACGATGTGATTGGTGGTGAACCTGGGGACGCAGTCATGAGTCATCAGGGTGAACAGCAGGGGGCTCAGGACGCAGCCCTGAGGGGAGCCCGTGCTGAGGGTGATGACATCAGAGATGTTCTGTCCGACCCGGACTGACTGAGGTCTGTTGGTTAGAAAGTCTAGCAGCCAGTTGCGAAGGGGTGTGTTGAAGCCCAGATGCTCCAGTTTTCCTACCAGATGCTGTGGGATGATGGTGTTGAATGCTGAACTGAAGTCCAGGAACAGCATCCGCACGTGCGTGTTCTTCTCCTCCAGGTGTGCCAGGCTCAGGTGAAGAGCGGAGGAGATGGCGTCCTCAGTGGAGCGGTTCTGCCGGTAGGCGAACTGGAACGGGTCGAGTGTTGGGGGGAGACTGGAGACGATGTGTTGTTTCACCAGCCTTTCAAAGCACTTCATCATGATGGGAGTCAGTGCAACAGGCCAGTAGTCGTTGAAACAGGTGACTTGAGGTTTCTTTGGCACCGGAATGATGGAGGCAGACTTGAAGCATGCTGGCACTATGGCTTGGTCCAGCGAGATGTTAAAAATGTCTGTGAGGACACCAGCCAGCTGACCTGCACACTCCTTGAGCACCCGCCCAGGTATGTTGTCGGGACCTGGGGCCTTCCGCGGGTTGACTCTGCAGATACAATCGAGTAACACCTTGATACCATTGCTAAATCATATGTATTATTATTTAAACTGACATGTATAATGTGATACCTGAGAAAAGAAAGTAAAAAATAAATAAATAAATAAATTACGGGCTTTCTGTATATAAGTGAACACTTATATACACCCACAGGTGCTGGAACCCAGCACCTGTGGGTGTTTGTGAGAGTGCACTTGTGTATGTGAAATTTATCCAGAAGAAAATTTCTCAATAGTGGTTGTGAAGAACCAAAGGCCCGCCTTCCCCGAGCACCGAGGCAGGCGCCAGGGGACTCATAACCCCGGACTCCCAAAGGGGGGAGTGGGTGTGTCCGAGTTTGTTAGAGTGGCTTAAAGAATCAGGGGAGAGTATCTGAGAATGGTGTGTCTAATTGGGTGTAATTGAGTGTGGGTGTGGCTAAGTGTCAGTGGGTGTGTTCAAGTGTCAGAGGAGGTGTCTAATAAATTGTGGATGTATCTTGATGTGGGCGTGTCTATGCAAGAAGGAGCGTGACCGAGTACAATGGGGCGTTTCTCTATGAGAGGAGTGTGTCTGTGTGAGGGGGTCATAACAAAGTGTGACTTGGTGTGTCCAACAGTTGATAAACATACATAAACTCATATACTGTACACACACATACATAGAGACATACAAGCAGTGTCTGAAATTAACTTCCTGATTCACCGGCCAAGTTGGCTGGTAGATGTAAGAATTAACCGGCCAAGCATATTTTTTACCGGCCAAAATATTAATTCTGACTGACCCGGGCTAAATATCTTCACGTAATCCCGCTGCGTAATTAGCCTGAGCTAAATGCTAGTTGTTAACAAATGTACATGACGTGGTTGCTGTAGGTTATACTGTTCTCCAATTTGCATTGCTTGTCGTCATTTCAGCTTTTAACTTTTTGTTCTCTCTCTTTTTTCTTCATAGTAGTTACACCTGGTCTGACGTTCTGTTGACTGTGAAATCATCCATGGAAGACAGATCACCACTATTACCATCTAATGTAGAACAGATTACTGGATCAATGTGAGCTTCTGTGCTTGTTTGTCTGTCTTGTTGTGTCTCTGCTCTGTCTTCTCTAACCCCCAGTGGGTCGAGGCAGATGACCGTTCATACTGAGCCTGGTTCTGGTTCTGCTGGAGGTTTTCCTTTCCATTAATGGGGAGTTTTTCTTTCCGCTGTCGCTTCATGCTTGCTCGGTATGAGGGATTGCTGCAAAGCCATGGACAATGCAGACGACTCTCCCTGTAGCTCTACGCTTCTCCAGGAGTGAATGCTGCTTGTTGGGACTTTGAAGCAATCAACTCGGTTCCCTTATATAGGAACATTTTTGACCAGTCTGTATAATCTGACCCAATCTGTATAATCTGATTGAATTTGACTTTTTAAAGTGCCTTGAGATGACATGTTTCATGAATTAGTGCTATATAAATAAAATTGAACTGAATTGAATATTTAATTATCAAAATCAAAGCGCTTCCAGGTCCATCCATCTAGAAGTTTATCACTAATTTATGTACTTATTACGTTGGGGATTGGGAATAAAGGTTTTGACTATGGATTTACTGGTTTGCCAATATTATTAAAAACTCCGTAGCTCAAACTGAGGAGAAGAAATCCTTGATTCATTCAGAAATTCAACAATAACAGGATTTATTCTCTTGCTTGGAGGTTTTCCGGGCATGTCCTATTAAAATCAGACCTGAGGGCAGACCAAGAACTAACTGGAGTGTCTAAATATCCTTTTTTCCCTGGGAACCATTTGAGATACTTCATGTTATACCATGGTCTGGGTGAATACTCGATTCTGATTAACTGATGTGTGTCCATTAAAAAGTGTTATAGGACACCTATAAAAAAAAGCCTGATTGTTCTAAATCATTGCGCTGGCTCAAGCGTTAGATGGTAACGGCGGGATAGTTGACACTGGTTACCCTGGCAAGGCATCACAATGAGAGATATTAAACAGTTCTCTCAGCCGCTTCTTGTGAAAAACTTACAATTTTAAGATAGAGGAAGTTTCAGTGGGGAGGGATGTCTGGGTTTTCCTCTTGGAATTGTTACCCATCTCTCGGATAGAGGGAAAGAGTGGCTGGAGATTTTAATTTTCTCTGTTCGGATTGCCTGTTACCTTGACTCTATAGTGAGAATTTCTACCTGCTTATTCAAATTGTGATTATTCTGACTGATGTTAGGTTATGGCTCCTCATAGGTAGGCTCCTTCAAACAACATCCATCAACTTTAAGGTCCTCTGCTCTAAGATCTGTGCTGGTTAGTTGATGTGAAAAAGTAAAGTAAAGATGAATGAAGCTTATCACTGTAAGTAAAAGAACAGCTGCTGGCTTTTCCTCAAGTGTGAATATGTCGATTTTATTGAGTTACCTGACCTGATGTTAAGGATAGGGAGACAGACGAGAGAGCAAACACCTGCGTAGTCCAGCAAAGATCTGTTCCTGCAAAAGTCACCATAAACTTTGACACTGACATTAAAGTCCAAATCAACCCGATCCTGAGATATCCCAGATTCTTTGAAGCTGCTGCCAAGTAGTCCACCTCCCTTTTGGAACCCCCCCATAACCTCGCTCCCCCACCGAGCTTAGGTCTGCTGATGTCCCAAACGCTCATCCTCAGTGCTACCCCCCCCCCCCAAAAAAAAAACAGGGAATTAGTTCACTTATGTTGTTCGTTTTGTTACTTGTTCACGTTTAAAAAGATAACAGCCAACCAGGAGAAAAGAATCTTTGAAATGTAATAGACACATTGACAGGCTGTTGAAATAAGTTCCTTTGAGGAAAAAACAAACAAACAAACGAAAAGAAGATAGTTCCTGTAATATTCTGAGTTCTGTTCTGGTTAATGTTTGTTATTTGATTAGTTGTTTCAGTTTCTGGTTATGGGTTCTTTCGGTTTGGTTTTGATAGTAGCTTATGTACTGTTTAGGTTACCTGTTTTACCTTGTCACATTATCAGTCTAAGGTTTGTTGTCAGCTCACTAGCTCTGATCTTTTCCACCTGCCTGTATTGTAATTAGCTTCACTTGGTTTCACCTGCTCTCTCCACTATATAGTCCTCCCTCAGCGTTCAGTTCCCTGCCAGATCATTATTGAGCTTTTGGTGAGTTCTGTCCAGCATCTTGTTTGTAAGCCTGTAGACGTAACCCAATTGCCTTTTTGTGTTTTCTGAGCCAGCCTGTGTTCCTGTCTGATTTTTCCTGTCCCGGTTTTTTGAATGCTTTCCTTTGTTGACAAACCTTAGTCTGTGTTGAGAGCCTTTGGATCCACCTAAGGTTTGTCCAAGTCCGCATCACCCCTGTCTGTGATTCCTGCCTGTTTTTTGGATTGCCTTCTCGTGTACCGACTTTTGGATTCCCTGTATGACCTTTGAGACTGCCTGTTCTTGCTCTAATAAGTTCTGCTTATTAAAACCTGGTTTCTTTACGTACCTCGCTTGTCTTGGCTGAATTCTGGGTCCACCTTCATCTAATTCATTACAAGTTCCAAGAGCAAAAAGAACTACAACACCCTTCTGGGAGCAATCCGTCTTGTACTGCAGCTCCTCTGAAGGGCTTTTTGGTATCAGGTGCATCGTCTTGAGAACACAGCTGACTTCCCTGGCTGAACTGCACCAGAATTCCCGCATGACAAAAATGATAAAAAGAAGAACAAACTAGCATGGTCAGGTGGCTGAACATTGTGTATGTGTAGCACTGAAATGAGGAATTTTGTGATAATTAAAGCAGGATCATTTTATACTTTCTGTCAGTCACATCTCGCTAAAGAAGGGACGTTTTTATGTCTAACTGCCTTCATTGGTGACATGACTGGATTGGTATAAAGCTGCATGGTCATGTGTGGCTTCTCGTAGGGTCTCCGGTTCAAATGCCAGCAGTGCTGGCTGGTTTTCTCTGGGTACTACAGTTCAGCTTAGCTAACATAAAACGTTAGCTTCACAGAAGGTAATATGTCATAAGTATAAAATAGAAAGAAACATAATTTTCCTGCTTGATTTTTTTCTCAGGTTTTTGTAACTTTCTTTTACGGTTTTTAGTTTGTTTTTAAGGGAACTACTTCAAGTTTTCATTTAAGGGTAATCCTCTGGGTTTAGGAACTGTTATCACTAACTAGTTTGTAGGTCCGATATTAATTGTCTTGATAGGAAAAAAAATACCCACACAATTATCATATAGACTAATGGTATAAAAATGGGTAAATGTGCAGCTTCATTTCATTTCTGTGTGCAGGAGCAGAGACACATCTAAAACAGGCAGGACAGTCCTGAGGAACAGGGATGAGGACCTTTGTCATAAGCCAACTATGTTCCTTATGCGCTCCATCCTTTCATTGCAAAATGTGCCGAGCAGCAAATCAAACTGGATCCGTTCATACATCAAGACAGCCTCTACCCCGCTTCCTCCTTTATTTTGAAATAATACCGGACCCACTGTACGCTCCCTGCATCTGACATCCAGTCTGGCTCATCTGGTTTTCAGAAATTGTAAAGTATACTGTGTTTTCTTAATCGATTTATACTTAATTTCCATCCTTTGTCTCCAAATTGCTCCATCTCAACACACACACACACACACGCACACACACACACACACCAACACTTTAATGTGCATAGTGAGGACCATGTCTTGACTTCCATTTATCAAGACTTTCTATGGCTTAACCCTGACCTAAACCTAATTGACACCTTAGTCCTAAACCTAACCCCTAGCCCAAAAAAAAGTCAGGACCTATTTTCGGTCCTCACTTTACATCAAAGTCCTAACTTTATTAGAAAAATTAGCAAAAAAAAAAGTTTTTGCTCCGCTGAAAGTACAAGAACGCACACACATATATCCTTGTTTTAAATACTTACTGAGGACACAGGACTTCCATTGCCTCACCCTAACCGTATCAGCAAATACCTAACCCTACCCTAACCTTAACCCCCCCCCCGCACCCCCAAAAAAGAGGACCAAAAAAAAGGTCCTCACTTTACGTCAAGGTCCTAACTTTGATGGTAAAGTATGAATCAAAATGCAAGTACCAACACACACACACACACACACACACACACACACACACACACACACACACACACATCTAGATAAAGATAATCAATCCGAAAACTTAGATGTGCTGTTTTTTAATTAAATATTTGTATTGTACACAGTTCTGTGCAAAGTTCCTTTTGGGTTTCGTCTATGGTTGAGCAGATAAAAATATACATAAATCAAAATAGTTTTAGCAGCTTGTAACCCCATTTTTTTGGTCCATCCATTAGTCCATCCACTGCTCCCATGGCAAAAGGTTTGGACACCACTGACCTACCTACTGTGGAATAATTCATCTTAGATGTATTAATTTTAATTGTTAAACATTTTAAAGAAAAAAATAGTTTTTTACCTTAATGCTGCTCTGAAAGTCTAATTCAGCAGTGTGTCTTTATCTAGATGTGTGTGTGTGTGTGTTGGTACTTGCATTTTGATTCATACTTTACCATCAAAGTTAGGACCTTGACGTAAAGTGAGGACCTTTTTTTGGTCCTCTTTTTTGGGGGGGTTAATTCAGCAGTGTGTTGCTTTATACAATACATAATAATAAAACTTACAATTTTATTTTGTACTTTATGGAAAAAACTGAAATTTGAAGCAGGAGAACTAAAAAAGTTTGAAATGGAAAATGCACAACGGAGGACTTAAGGTAATCATTTATTTATGTTAGCAACACAAGCAGATTTAAAATGTCATGCTGCAGACCCTGTGCATTGATGTGGAGCTTCTGTTTCTGTAGAGTCTCTGATTCTGTTATAGGCAGCTCTTTATTTTGTTGTTTTTAAAGTGGGGTTTATTTTAGGCTACCTCTAAACCTTGCTGTAAAATAGAATATAATAGAAATACCTTTATTGTCCTACAATGGAGAAATTTGGGTCTGACACTGGCAAAAACTAGTAGACAGAAGACAAGACTTACACACAAGAATAATTAATATGAAAAAATAATATGTTAAGCTGTACAGTATGAGAGAAAAACTAAAGTATATCAGAAAGGGAAAGGAAAAAATACTGTGTAGTGAGGACTGGATTAAAGCTGCTCCAAAATAGACGTTGGGTCTCATTATCTATGACTAAAAGTGTGAGAGAATGACACAATTTCAGAGCTGTGCAGTAAAAAAAAAAATTCAGACATTTTTTAAACTCATTTATATTACCGTTTAGGCCAATGTGTGGTGCACGTTAAAAACAAAAAGATTTCTGAAGAGCACGCAAAAGACTTATATCCTGAATCCCAGATTAAAACTGAGCTTTGCCTTTTATAATGATCATATTTGTTGTCATTGCAAAGTGTATTCAAATTAAACTTGTCCTCTGCATTTAACCCATCCCTTAGGGAGCAGTGGTCGACAACTGAGCAGCGCCCAGGGAGCATCCTGGGTCTTGCTTAGGGTGGTAGAGTGGCAGTCTGTGGGAATTGAACCTAGAACCTTTAGGGCAAAAGTACAATGCTCTAACCACTAGGTCATTTGTGTTGAAGCATACTTTGTTCATGTTATACTGTCTGCAATCAATCACCAAAATAAAACATAACATGGTTAGAAAAGAGATACGTCATTTTAATTCTGACAAAAAAAGTTTAAAATATTGGTTTTTAGAAGTGCATTTTTTATTGCCAAAAAAATATTTAGAAACATTTTTATTTTAAATGTTTATAGTTAGTTTCTTTATCTCCATAAGAGGATACAACTGAGACAAAATAATTCAAGGTATAATAGTCCAAAATAGTTCATTCAAGATAATTACAAAAAAAGACCCATTCAGGCGTGTCGGTGATTTTAACACACTGAGAGCTTCTCGTTTTAAATAGGAAGTTAAAGATTAGATTGTGAATCTTGTTTCCAGTAAAAATCAATGTGCTCATTGTTTTCTATCTCCAGGATGGTAATTGTCCTTGAGCTGTGGACCTGTGAGGACTGTTGGACATGACTTATGGCCGTGTTCTGAGACTGGACACCGCGTCCTCCCTGTTCCATGTGGTTTGACTTGGTTACACTGTGGATGGAGTAAGAAACTTGTTAAAATGTGGAATGTGACGGTTGCACTTGTTGATTTTTTTCTCAAACTGGTGGATGTTTTGTTCTTGGTGTCAGCAGATACAGCACCTTGCACAGAGAGGCTTTTGATTCAATGAGGCCAGAGGATTATGAATGATGAGCATTTGACAGATTATATTTTATGTGAAGGATACATTTCTCCGCTTGAAGTTTGAATGTGAACGTTAAAGCAAAGCATTTTCTCTTGCTGGTGATATAAAATTGCTGTCAAGAGAGGAGGAAAGAAAACAGACGCAATACAAAATATACACAGAACAAAAAAATTAACTAAGAACCGAAAACAAATTAACTAAAATAACTACAACTGGAGAACATGAACAGCAGAGAAAAACTAAAAGACAAGAGTTATGACACATATTTACAGGCGTGGCAATTAAATTTGAGAAAACCAACATTTTAAAATATGTATATTATGTTGGTTAAAACCCGCATAAAAGCAAAAGGAACCCACTTTATTTAAAGACTGGAGACTTTTCCATGAATAACTGACAAGAATTGTATTTCTACATTTGTGGTCTCTCTGGGATCGATTTGTTCTGCCTTTCTCTTCCTGTTCGAAACCATTAGATACTGTTAAGACCGGAGGGAGTTTGTTTAAAGAGTCCTGAGTTCTTCCCAGACAGAAATTCATACATATTTGAACCACATCCACAAATGAGTCAATCTGCTTTGACATTTGGTCTTTGAGCAAATCTTTGGCACCGTGCAGCTGTACTGGTCCTTGGAGACTAATTGTTTTGGCCAACACTCCTCTTCCTTCTCACTTTTTACTTCATCTGGCAAACCCAAAGCCTGATAAAACCTGCTGGCTCTGATCTTACCAATCAGTTAAGCAGACCTGACACCCACATCAAATCGCATCGTTCCGTAAAAAGCGTAATTTATGAGCCATTACCAGTGTTTTCTTTCTTTTCTCACTCTTCCCCTCTCAGCCTTCACTTCAGCCCATGATATCCTAACAAAGTCGTTCTTTGATGGCGGCGTTTCTCATGACTCCCGTAAAGCGGCTCTGCAGCGAGGGAGGGAAGAGAGCGTGAAAGCCAAATGTGAGGAAGCCGAGACAGAAACTGAAGAGCTCATCAAGCTCATTCATCTTCTCCGATGTGAAAGGACGAGAACGCCAAGCGGAGGAAATTTCACACACACGCTCATCTTTCTCCACACAATCTATGAATCATATCGGATAACGGGTTGCATTTTAAAGACACTCTGGACTTCTCAATGACTACATTCCTTCTTCTCTTCGCTTCTTCAAATGTCTTATCATTATTATTCTTTCTGCGATTGTGTCCCCGATCAGTTCCCCTCCCCGGCTTTGTTGGAAATGATCAGATCCCTCAAGACAAATCAAACAGGTAGTTTAGGAGATTTATGCCCCTTTGTTGCCTCTGCCAGTCGGCGAAACGAATAAGAAGAGTGAAAGACGAGTAAAAAGTGAAAGGCGATACCCCGCCGAAGACAACATGTTGCAGGAAACCTGCAGAAACATGCCTGGAGGCCATGAGTCTGAAATGCATTTTTGACTTGGATAGATGAGATGCTTTAATTAGCTTTTAGTAATAATCAAAGAAAATTGTTTTAAATTAGTATTTAAATTAGCTGTAAGTTGCTGTTCACAAAGCATTTTGCTCTACTTTGTTGACCACACATACCAATAAAAATCGATAAACCGATTTGTTTCATTCGTTTTCTGTGTGTTTGTGTGTATTAACGTTTGTTAAAATGAGTTTCATTACTTGAAAGTCTGATATTCCTTCAAAAAAACATTTCAGCCACAGCTTTTTTCTGCACAGCTCTCTTCGGATCCCAAAACGGTAATCAGATTGAGGTCTGGACTTCGATTGGGTCATTTGGACACATCGATTGTTTTCTTTTCCCTCTGTGCTGTTGATGCATTTGCGATCATTGTTCTGCTGATGACCCAGTTTGGGCTCCAGCTGTCCGACATACTGCCATGTTTGAATCTACAGCGATTCAGTGTACAGAGCAGTTCATGGTCAACTGCACGGTGACCAGCCCCTGCAGCTTCCAAACAAGCCCTTATCACACCTCTACCACTATGTCTGACAGTTGGTATGAGGTTTTTAAGCTGATATGCTGTGTTTTCTATTTTTCAAACTGCGTTGTACATTAAAGCTACAGTTGGTAATCCTGTTTGGAAACAGTTTTTGTTATACTGGGTAAAATTGTCCTTCTATCCTGAAAGTAGTATATACATTATGAATGCAGAAAAAGGAGGTTTGAAAAAATTAGATCTCTGTGGGAGAGGCAGGCCTATAAAAACTCATCCCTGCCGTAGGGTCCACAGGGCAGGGATGGGTCAGAGTTTTAGTCCAGCTCTCACCCCCCTCCATCCCTCAAGTTGCGGGGGAAGCACCTTATCTATTGGTTGTCCCACATGCCAATCATTCTGACGCGCTCACGTAACACCAGTGTGCGTGCTTGTTGCTGGCTGTGCATGCACAGTTCTAGTGTTTCTTCATAGTAGGTACACCTGGTCTGGCGTTCTGTTAACTTTGACATCATCCAGGGAGGACAGATCACCGGCTATTACCATCTAATGTAGAACAGATTACTGGATCAATGTGTGCTTCTGTGCTTTTTTGTCTCTCTTGTTGTGTCTCTGCTCTGTCTTCTGTAACCCCAGTCGGTCGAGGCAGATGACCGTTCATACTGAGCCCGGTTCTGCCGGAGGTTTTTTTTTCCCGTTAATGGGTGGTTTTTCTTCCCACTGTCGCTTCATGCTTGCTCAGTATGAGGGATTGCAGCAAAGCCATGTACAATGCAGACGACTCTCCCTGTGGCTCTACGGTTCCCCAGGAGTGAATGCTGCTTGTTGGGACTTTGAAGCAATCAACTGGTTTCCTTATATAGGAACATTTTGACCAATCTGTATAATCTGACCCAATCTGTATAATATGATTGAACTTGATTTTGTAAAGTGCCTTGAGATGACATGTTTCATGATTTGGCGCTATATAAATAAAATTGAATTGAATTGAATTGAATAGTGTTTATGTATCCGGATTGGTTAGCTTAGCGGCTGGGTTAGCGGTTAGCTTTGGTGTTAGCTGTTCAATGTAGCTCCGCTGCTCTCACCGTACACTTTGAATATGGCTGAGAGCCGCAAGAACGAATCACGTACAAGTTTATGAGAAGAAGAGGAACGCCTCAGTGGAAAGCAATAAGACTGATTTTAAGAGTGATTTGGGAGATTTCTTTCACACCCGAGGACCAGAAGAGCAGGGTAAGATGGTCTTACGCATGTGCAGTTATTCAAAAAGGGACTTGAGGAAACATCCGGAAATATCTATGACGCTACCTCTCAGGCCAAGCATCTCTACTTGGTTCTCATCTGCCACAAGGACATTGTCTCTGAGGTTTTATGGTTCATTCAAGTACAACTGCAAACCATGTTCTCAAAGGTTAACAGATAAAGATTATGGTAGGATGGATAGTCCTTTTAGCGAGATTATTTTTCCTGGCAATAATTTTGAAACAAACCCCACTTGTTAAGCCTTTTTCTAGTATATTATTATGAAGTTTAAATGGACAGTGTGGAACTAATTTGGCTTTTAATAAGCAAAAATCGGGCATTGCTTCTATAAATACATATTCTGACAAAGTCTAATAACATCGTATCAAAAATGAAAGCGTTCTCATAACAGAATTAGTAGTTTATAAATACATAGGTGTCGGTGCACCCACTGAGAGGCGCCATGGTGCATCGCTATTTCTGATTTCAGAAGCCAAAAGGGGACAAACCTTTAGCCATTTCCCTATCTGTCGTTTATATCCAGACGTGCTGACGGTGGTATAAAACAAGCAAAGACGACTGTAACTCATCCTATTTGCAGTTTTCTGTTGAAATGGACGACCATTCATACTCTTTGTCCAGCGACAGGAAAGTAAAAGCAACCAAGAAAAAAAAAAAGGTACCAACCTGGAAACAAAACAAGAGTATATCCACCTTATTTTCAAAGTAACTATGGGTCCAACTTCCGTTTTTTTGTGCGGCACTTCCGTTTCAGCGCTTCCCTCGGCCAAATAACATTAGATTGACTGAACTGATAAACTGTCGCGGCAACATTGTCAAAGATTGCAGAGCGATCGAAGTGGCAGGTCAGAGCCACAGCCTCAAACTATTCATGACTGAGAGGATGACATGAAGAAGTGCCTCATATAACGAACGAGGACATTTTAACCGGTTTGTGTCACTTGGTGCGGACGGCTCTGCATGCGACTTTACCGAAGCGAACCTCCGCAGTGGAAAGGTTGGATCAGTGTTAATAAATATGAACATGGATGACCTGGTATTCATGGAGGCTGATGTCTGTTCAAGCCAAAGCAAGTCCTACGTTCGCTCTGCTGGATCCTGACTACATTAACCGGCTCCACCGAGACGACCGGAGCTCTGATGCTGCGACTCCTGGGGAAGTCCTTCAGTCAGGCAGCGGCGACTTATGGAAGGTAGGCTATGAATGGTCTGAGTCAAAACACACTGGCTGTTGCCTTGTTGTGATTAGATTGCTGCTCAGTTAATTTTACAAAGATAGCAGTGCTAAATGTTTGGGATTATTACTGATGTTATAACAGTATATCAAAACATTCTGCCCACTTCATGTTTAGGCTTCAAATTTAAAGTTTAAGTTGTCACTATAAACTATCCATACTTTTATATAAATATGACACCAAGGACTGTAATATAAAAAGTAACCATTTCTTTAACTTTGTTAAAAGGTGCAGTTTATAAACGGAACCCCATAAGCCTACCAGCAGGGGTGAAAAATATCCAGAAAATAATTTACAGAGGGAACAAAGCTAAAAGGCGACTGGCTTCATGTGAAAGCATATGTTTTATCAGGAGCGGCACAAACTAAGGAATTAAGAGTTAAAGATGGCTAATGTAAACATCCATTAGCTTTCCTGTCTGCTCTCCTCTTTGTCTCATTGTTTTTGTTTTTAATGGAACTTCGCAGCCCAGACACTTTTCTGGCGGCGTGTGCTCTTCTGTCGGTCTTTTGTCCACAAAATGAAAAGAATAAACATACGGTCGCTTCGGTGGTTTCTTCAGATTTAAAGCTTTTAACCATAAGGCGAAGAGATTCCTCCTTCTTCGGCTGAGGGTGAATGAAGTAGGGCTCCCCGCATCCGCAGCTCTTGTTCACGGTTGATGATTAAAACTCTCCTGCTCCACATAAACCTTTCTTTTACACGCGTTATTATGACAACCTCTAACCGTACAAATGATCCCGGTCTTCCTCGAAGTCATAAAGACAAGTAATTTGAGACGAAGTAGCTGCATGAGTCGCTTTTCAGCAAGCTACCCACTGACAGGAAGTGAGCGGCCGGAAGTCTCGCACAAAAAAACGGCAACTCGCTGGCTCTGTGTTTCCGTCAAAAATAAGGTGGATATCGGCGTAGCTATAATTACCAGGTGAAGTGGAGATGATTCTGAGGGAGCAGGGACTCAGAATTGATGCGGAGGTTCCAGGCTTTCTGCTGGACTTGAAAGTTAATTTAATATATCAGTGAAGTTTATTTTTCACGTTATGTGCCCCAGTGTGAAAATCGTACACACTGGGGCTTTAAAAATAAAATACTAACTGTAACCTATGAAGTCTGAGCTGTTGCTGTTGGTTTTATGGCAATTGCACAGTGTAATGTTGGGGTGAAAGTGCTGGCACGTCCGCTCCTGCTAAGTCTCTAAACTGCCTTAAACTTACATTTTCTACTTAAGAATAACCTTTATCAATGTAGAAATAAGGAGCTAAAAGGGGGGGGGGGGGGGTATGGCCTTCTTGGATTGACTGGGAGCAACAATTTCTTCTCTAAGACACCTGGTGATATTTTTCCTCCACAAGGATGCAAGAGACTGATAAAATCAAATGTGGAAAAAACTACTTAATGTTGTCGCTGCTAAAAAAGACAGTTTGGGATGTAATTCATAAATCCCCTGAAGGTTAGGTAAGTTTTTTCTGTTCCTGTGGATATAGACAGTTTTATAGAAGTCCCGACACTTCCCTTGTTGTAAAGGAAGAAAAGTAAAATTTACCTCAAACTTAAAGGTGAAACTTATGGATGGATTTTGAGCTGTGGATTCTATGATTAAAAGCTGTAATAATCTGAAATGAACACATCCAGAGAAGATTAAGTGGTTTAAACACAACACAGTGTGCACCCTGCAGCTCCACCCTGGTCTCTCCGGGGCCTCAGAGTGAGAGTCCATCTCTCTCACAGCGGAGCGAATCATTGCTGCTGTTGCTGAGGGGATTCCAGAGAGGAGGTGCTGTAGGCGGTGTAAACGACACAACCCTCTGATGTGCTCCACCTCCCTCTCAGCAGTTGTTCGGAGGTTTCAGAGCGCGGACCCCCCTCCTGTGACCACGTCCTGACCTCATTCAAGTCACCTGCTGCTGAGACCGTGGCTAACCTGCCCTCCGAACCAGAAAATCAGCCGCCTTTTTTACTGAGTCTCCCCCAGGCCGCCCAGGGTCAACGCGTCGTTTGGACAAAGCACACACCTTAACTTTTGTGGACACGTTGGTTGCGTCTAAAGCCTTGTTGTCCTGCAGGAAAATAAAGAGACACTGAGGCTTGGAAAGCTGTTAGGAGAGTGAACTTTAGTATTTTGGGAGCATGAGGCTGAATGAAAACCAGCTTGCACAGTTACATCCTGTACCACGTACAAAGGGAGTTACCGAACAAGCCCCTCGGGATCCACAGACCAACTCTTAAACATTTGGAACATTTATGCAGCTCTAATTTTATTTTTTACATCTGCCCCTTGATATTTGGTCCATGGAATGACTTTTGTTTGCCAGGACTGCTCAGCTGAACAGCTTTTAAGAACATGTGGGGATTTTGTGGATGTGGTATTAAATTTCCAAACGCTGTTTATTACAGCCTCAAACAGGACATGTGAAAAGAGCCGCTTTGACGTTGGGTTGTGCGCGCATTGTTGAAGCCCTTTTAAGAAGAACGGAGTACAAACGTTCAGTCGATCGGTCAGTGTTTATTCACGGAGCACTTTTCATTCACGAGGTTAACACTAATTCAATTCAATTCAATTTTATTTATATAGCGCCAATTCATGAAACATGTCATCTCAAGGCACTTTACAAAGTGCTAAGCGATTTAAATGAGACAAAAACTACAAGCAATGAAAAACAACCTAAAAGCAATGAAGAAAAAGAAAAGAAATCATGACGCCAAGCTTGGGCAAAAGAAAAGAGAAATGTTCACAAACATGAAAAAGAGTTGTTATGACTTGACCTACAACATGCAGCGTCTTAATCACCATGTTAGGAATCCACTATATTGACTCTGAAATTCATTTAGGACTCGTAAAAATCCACAAACAAAATACCTAAAATATGCTGAAATATTGTGATTTAACATTTAAATACAAACACTAATCAACAAAAACTTTTATGATAAATAAAGATAATAAAAATAACAAAAGTAAACAAAAATCTTCATTTAATTCAAATTATTGTTGTAAAAGTTAATTAATAATGCACACAAAGCAAAATAATATAAATAGTAATTATTATCATCTGAAATTATTTTAAAACCAAACTAATGGACAACTAATTACCATGAAATAAACCTGAATTGAACCTGAATCTTAGCTACTATTTTTTACAAGAGAGATCAGGCCTACAACTTACATGACTTTAACACAAGATGAAAATAATAACAGTACAAGACATGATTAAAATATACAAGTAGATTAATTTAAGCAAGAGAAGGAAATGGAATATGCTTCAAATGCTCCAAAAATTCTGTTAAAAGTACTCAAGTTTGAGTAGAAATATTCTTTATATAAGTGAGGAAATTAAGGTGAATCAGTAACAAAGTTAAAGGCAAATGGAGCCATGCTGGCACACACAAAAGTAATAAAAAAATATAACACAAAATTTAAAATAAGTGACCGTATACTGTATGGGAAAGTTCACAACATAAGAAACAGTAGTAGAGTTCTTAAAATTATCATTGTCTAAGATAAACAGTTTTGTCCTTGTTGAGTCAATCCGCTGCTTGTCTCATGTAGAAAGATCAGAATGGACTAATATCAGTGCGACCACAAGGGACCGAAAGCAACAAATAACTCAGAGATTGAGAAAAGTAAGGACTAATACTCCACAAGGCCATAAATTCCCTTTTTAGATAATGGAGTACGATTGGTGGAGTCTATTGGGTGAACGAAATTCACAATGTCATCAAGGAGGGGCATTCATATGAAGAACATTTCCGTGATCCGGCACAGACTCAAAGGAGGCAGCGATAAGTTGCTTTTCTTATTCCCTGTCAGTACCACCTTTTTCCCCAGCTTCTCAACGTGTGCTCTCCTTGGTCTTTAATGCCCATATGTTTTCTTTCTTTGTGCTAAAAAGTAAGCAGGTAGCCACGTCTATGGTGTAAAAAAAAAAAAAAGAAAATGTAAATTATTTCTTCATTTTTTCTTTGCATTTCAACATGTGCTCCCTGACAATCATCTAAGAGGAAACATACTAATTCTCCATGTGCCAACTGGTTATTTTAACGGCCAAGAGCAGCGCCGGGCAGCTCGGGCCAAAGTGGCAATTCCCATGAAATCCCCTGATATTTCTTCCATTTGTTCTCCGTCCACAATTAGTCGTGGTCAGACTGATCAAAGGCGGCGGGCGGGAGGGTTGCATGTGAACCGGCGTCCACTTGCAGTGACATCCACAAACCAGAATGAAATATGAAATATCAAGTTTCCACGGTTGCGCGGACCTGTAAAAAGGAATCCGAGGAATAGGAGGGTTTTCACACTGGGCTAATGTGAAACATTTGGTGCAGATTGAACGCCTCGGCAGAGGCAAGGCGAGAGCCAGAATCTGTCAGGCAGTAAAACCGGGAGCAGGCAGAACTTAAAACCACTGCAGCATCTGAATCAGTGCTGATTTAGACGTTACTGAACGACATTATTTGTTTCCTAATGTCTAAATCTACCTGCAGATTTTTTTGCGACTCAAAGAACCAAACAGCTTCATTAAGTCATCGGAAAAAGGAGGAACATCCTTCTTCTGTTTGGAGTTCAGGACTTATTATTTAAACAGAGACAAAGCCGAAAAGAAAAAGTAAGTCGCACTGGATTAATTCATCATCACCCAGTTTGACCACCCATGTAAAAGAAAGAGGTTTTGACAGTTTGCTGGTGTGGAGCGCACAGCAGCCAACATAACGCCATGATGGAAAGAAAACAGCAATGATCCCAGAGAGGCAACTGGTGCTGGCCATCAATCAGGGAAGGGCTTTAAGGATGTTTACATATGAGGTCCGTGATTCTTCAGCGAGAAGAATAATTAGAAAAGTTGCCCATCTTGGGAGAGGTGGACATCCAAGCTATCCAAGCTTGGAGTAGTGATGGTCTAGTCTTTAGAGAGCAGGGCGCTTATATCCTGGAGAGGAAATAATGATAACTGATGCTTATTAAATAAAAGGACACGGTGATTCCATCAGGTTCCAGCATTTTATTGAACACCAGAGCAGAGATAAAGTAATCACACCCTTGGCTAGGCCGCAGCCTGCTCCCCTTCTGCTCCCAGCCCTGGTCTCCTCCGAATCCCAGACGTGGCAAACAAATAACAATCCAAACACTTACAAGCCCACACAGAAAATATGCAAGCATGGAGCTTGACGGACCAGGGAAGAGTGCAGCTGCTCACATGTTTTGGAGGAGATAGGTGAGAAGTGATTTTAGAAACCAAGCTGTAATGTTTCCACTCATAAGAGGCTGCAAGGTTGTGGGTGCAAGCCCCACAGACTGCCACTCCAGGTCCCTGAGCAAGACCTTTAGCCTCCAGAATGCTCCCCAGGTGCTGCACAGCCCACTGCTCCCTAAGGGCATGGGTTAAAGGCAGAGGACAGATTTCATAGGAATCTACATTACACTGACAAATAAAGATAATTCTAATTATTTACCTCGGGGTCACACCGAGTAATTCTCAAAAATTTGCAAAGAACCCAAGAGCTCCCTCTCAGACCTTTGGGCTTCATTTTGCATTTTTTTTTAATGTTTAAAATTCATAAAAGAAAGTTTCTAAGATAGAACAATTATGGCGTGTTTGGAGGAGTTGCCAGGTGCACTTAACTTTTATTCAGACAGAACACAGCGCCACGTTTCAGGTTTGCAAAGTTGCATCTGACTTAATTTCAAAACTTCTTGGAACATTGTCCTTCGGAGAGATGAAACTAAAGTAGAGATTTTTTTGGTTAAATCAGCACAGACACACACGATGATCTGCCACAGTATTCTAGAGTGAAATGTGAACCAATTTATCCAACAACAGAAGACTAGACCAAATTGGTCAATGACCCAAAACACAGAAGCAAATCTGCAATAGAAAAGAAACAAGTAATGCACTGAACATTGCAATGGCCTAGTCAAAGTCCAGATCTCAGCTTGGCTGAACCGTAGGAGAGCTGAGCAGAAAGAAATATCTGCAAACCTGAAACAACCAAAGGAATATTGTTAATAAAAGTTGTTAATAAGAGTACGACTACTGAGAGGATGGCGGTTACAGGTGGTTCTAAAAGCTGTTGAATCACGACGTTTACTTAGTATTTACACAAAGCCTTTCTATTTTAGCTTCATTTTTATAAATAATAATAATAACAGTGTGGAATTTGTTTTGTGGGTTTCTACCCTTGATGGTAGTTTGCAATCATTTTCTAAACCTGATCATTCAAATATTGAAACCCTACAAATGGAAGAGGGTGTACTTTCTTTTTGCCATGACTGTCAGTACCAGGAAATTATTATAGTGAAACTTAGACACGACCAAGCAGGAACAAAGGGAATTATATCAGCTTTAAAGGCCGTTTACTGATATACAGGACATTAAAGGAAAAAAAAGACATTGGAAATAAATTAAACTCTTCAAATAAAAATAAATGTCATTATTATGTCATGGTGGGTGGTTTTAGCTGATAGATATCATTGTGTGTGTAACGACGTTAGTCGGGCTGCTCCTCATGATGGATCTGCCGGCCCAAAGAACAAAGCCAGCCTTGGACAAATACTGAATCTAAACCAAATGGGCCACTTCATCATTGCACAGCAATTGGTTGTAAATGTGGTGTCGGGTTCCCCTTGTGTCTACTTGCCATAAATACTGCGCAAAAGCAGACAGAGTTACATGTGTGTGTGTGTGTGCATGTGTGTGAATGCATGCTAAAGATCAAGATGTATAGGGAGGCTGAATAGTTGTTTCTGTTGTCCCCAAACAGAGAAACAGACTTTGTTCCAATTAGTGTTGACTGAGACAGGTGTTGCGTGGTTATTTTGACCTTTAGAGGTCGAGGGAGCTGCTGGGAAGCTGTGTAAGCAAATAAATAGCCCTAAGTGAAGTTTTATCTGTTTAGCAGGCATCCCCCTGCGACTGAAGTGTTACGACGAGAAGCCACTTCGCAACGGACGACCTCCAGGTTTTAATTACTTCCCATGTTTTTTCCATCTGCAGGGGGGGGGCGAACGCATCCGAGCGTAAAACCGTTTGCAAAGTTACAAGTTGTGTTAGGACTCCTCATCCACTCAAATATGTGTCGGTTTGGGAATTTAAGTTATTTGATTTTTTTTTTGCTATCAGACAGAATTTACAGTCCAGAATTGTTTTAATTATTTTGGATTATGGTGAAATAACCGTAAAAAAGATGTTTGAGGCCTTATTTATTATAAGGTTTTAGTAAAAGCAAAAAAGCATGGTTAAAGTTTAACTCAATCTGATATATATATATATATATATATATATATATATACACATACATATATATATATATACATACATATACAGGACTGTCTCAGAAAATTAGAATATGGTGAAAAAGTATACTAGTAGGCTATTCAACTAATCACTTGAATCGTCTAATTAAGTCGAAACACCTGCAAGGGTTTCCTGAGCCTTGAAAAACACTCAGCTTGGTTCAGTAAACTAAATCACAAGTATGGGGAAGACTGCTGATCTGACTGCTGTCCAGAAAACCATCATTGACACCCTCCATCAGGAGGGTAAGACACAAAAAGAAATTTCTCAAAGAGCAGGCTGTTCACAGAGTGCAGTTTCAAAGCACATTCACAAAAAGTGTGTTGAAGGGGGAAATGTGGCAGGAAACGCTGCACAACCAAGATCTGGCACCTGCCCACAGTGCCAAAACCACCAGTAACTGGTGTACTGACCATGGCATTACTGTCCTTGATTGGCCTGCCAATTCCCCTGACCTGAACCCCATGGAGAATTTGTGGGGTATTGTGAAGAAGAAGCTGAAAGACACCAGAGCCAACAATGCAAATGAGCTAAAGGCCGCTATTGAAGCATCCTGGGCATCCATAACACCTCAGCAATGCCACAGGCTGATTGCCTCCATGCCACGCCGCATTGATGCAGTAATCTGTGCAAAAGGATTCCCAACCAAGTACTGAGTGCATTAATGGACATTTTCAAATGTTTGATTTTGTTTTGCTGTTATAATTTTATTTTTTTACTTGGTCTGAGGAAATATTCTAATATTTTGAGATTTTTGAGTTTTCTTCAGCTGTACGCCATAATCAGCGATATTAAAACAATAATATCGCTGTGTGTGTGTGTGTGTGTGTGTGTGTGTGTGTGTGTGTGTGTGTGTGTGTGTGTGTGTGTGTGTGTGTGTGTGTGTGTGTCTATCATTGTGAGGACCAAAAAGACCAACGTTGTGTGGATGACTGGCTTCATGAGGACATTTTGCAAGATCCACACAATACCAATTGGGCTAATGCTTAGGTGTAAACTGAGTTAGGTTAGGGTTAGGTATGTACCTATGATCTTAGGTTTAGAGTTCAGGGTTAGGGCATAGAAAGCAATAGCAAAATTAATGGAAGTCCCACACAATGACATACCAACATGTGTGTGCACGCTTGTACTTGCAGTTGACCAAGAACACTTTTGCTCATTTTACTGGTAAAGTGAGGACCTTGTGTCGGTCCTCACTTTTGTTCTCGGCTCAGGGTTAGATTTAGCACTATGGTGTCAATTATATTTAGGTTAGGTATAAACTCGTAAAGGTTAGGGTTAGGGTCAGTATTCAAGCCGACACAAGTGTATTTTTACTTAAAAGGTTTATTGTCAGGAGTGAAGGTGGTGGCAAACAGGCCAGGTAATGGTTGTGCCGGCTGATGAATGTAGATGGAATTAGAAGACCATGTGAGATGGCAGGGATGGACAGAGCAGGTGACGTTGGCGGAGACAGGTAGTTGACCAGATGAATGATGACTAGAACCAGGCTGACCAGGTGAAAGAGCAGTCCGAGGGGCTTGGCAGGATCCAAAAGTCAGAGACAGTCCAGGTCGTGACCAGAGCGACTGAACCGCTGAGTTCCCAGAGAGGGCAGAGTGAGCAAGAACCCAAACAGGAATCAGTAACGCTGGCGATGCATACAGAACACTAAGTAATGACCAGGGGTCCGTTCTTCGTACGTTGCTTAAAACATCTGAGATCAAATGAGACATCCAAGATTATTTCATCTGACTAATCATGATCCGGCTAATTGGGTTCTTTGAACACACCTGTTGTTTACGATTAGTATGGCTGGATTGAGTTATCTGAGATAACTGCGCGTTCATGCGTTTGTTTAAAAGGGGAAATGTATCGATAGTAGAAACATTGATCAGCAACGCTGCTATTGGCTGTTCAGCATGGCCAAAGAACGCCCACAGTTTTTCTCCCAAGCAGAACAAGAGCTTTTAATGGAAGGTTATGCTGAATTTGAGTCATTAATTAAAACATCTCAAAATCTGTTAAAGCCAGGAGAGAGGGCTGGTAAAAAGCAGCAGACAAATTAATGCGTAAATACTGTCCATGGTAGATGTTTGTATCACTTTCTACCTGTGGCGTGCACAGACATTTTAGGGGGCAGGTGCTCAGGAGGGGGGGGGAGGGCACTTTTTAGCGCACGTGGAACCCTTAATTATAAAAAAATAAAAATAAAAAATACACACGCATGTTGAATGAAATTTGACTTTTATTTGTAACATTCTCTAAACGTGAGTTTTCAATGGAAAAAAGTCACACCACCACCAACAGTACAGACTAAAGCGTACTACTTTAAAGCAGCATCCTCCTTGGTGCCATGTCTTTAAAGATGTTGATGACCTCGCTGTGGTTTACCTCAATGTCTTTTTCAATGGCAAGCAGAAGAAGGTCAGAGAGCCTTTCTTCTCCACACAGGCTTCTTAGTTTAGTTTTGATGATTTTCAGCTTGGAAAATGATCTTTCAACTGAACCTGTCGTCACTGGTAGTGTTGTATATATTTGGATCATTTTGACAAAGGCAGGAAAGATCAGCTGGCCATTGTTTTCCCTCAGTATTGAACATATTTATTATAGGTTCTTTGAAGTAAAGCTGGAGTGGAAGACCTTTAGTTCTGTCTTAAGCTGCTCCTCATCTTCTCCATAGAAGATCTGGGCGACCGTGCGAGTTCACGTGACAAAGGAAGAGAGATAGGCTGGTCGGGTGTGCGCAAGGAGGTGGCTCATTTCGGGGCATTGTTTCAGTCGTTTTTAATGGCTCAGGTTTTCAAAAGATCATTTCAAAACCGACCTCAGTAAAATCTTAATAATATTCAGGGCAGTCAAACTTTTTTACAGTAGCAGGCTACACACTATCAGGTAGGAGGGTGCACTTATATATAGATATATATCTATATATCTATATAGATATATATACTTCAGGCTGAACAGTGGCTCTGTGACTACTGTAACAAACAAACAAATAGCAATAGTGTAGTCGGTGTAGCCAAATTAGGCAGGTTTCCAACCAATTAGGCTTTTGAACACATTGAGCTGGAAAAAAATAGCTTATGGGCAGATTGTAAAAAATTTCCGAAGCTTTTCATAACATTTGTTGGGCTTTTAGAAAGAATTACTAACAAAATATATCAAAATAGTCATTATTTTTTAAATAAGTTGAATCTGTCGATCTGACATCATCAATGAATAATAGTTATAATGAATAATATTGATTGTTATAATAAAACAACAAAAGAATAATGGTTAATCAAGTGTTTGGTCAATGTAAACGCCCAAGAGGGGTTGAGTTCTACTTAAAAATATTTCATGACTGCGTGTAAGAGAAATGTTTAATTGAGCTATAGAAATTAAGTTTATATTAAGGTAGATTTACAACTCATGTTGGGAAGCTATTTATAATTTATTTTTTCTGGGTGAAATATCCTGATTATTAAAGAGATCTTGTGTGTTATTTGGTTGTCTGATTGTACATTTTGTTTGGAGCCCATATGCGCAGTTTTTTTTCTTTGCTTCAGCGCAGTTGTGTGCTAATGGCATGTTCTTATGTGTTTAATAGTTCTGTGCTTTTAACATGAGAGAGTTTGAGATTTGGGCTTGTTTTTTTCTTTTAAGTTGGGCAGGTTTTATGCTGGTTTGGGTTACTGGAAACTAACAGTGACATAGGGTAACCTGTAGCGCTGTGTCAACTTAAAAGTCCAGCATAATCTAAACGCTAATAAACATGAGCGCTGGTGTCAGGCTGAACACTGACTGAAGTAACAATTCTGACTAGAACAGGTTCTGTAATTACAGCAGCTATGAGAACAAGGAGCAGAACAAAGCAGAGTTCCCTTCTACCTGCAAGTAACTCAAGTCTCTTCAGTTTGGCAGCTTTAGTGCTTGATTCTGCTCCTTGGGCTCCTAGCTGTCCTAGCTAACCCTGCTAGCTGTCCTAGCTAACCCTCCTAGCTGTCCTAGCTAACCCTGCTAGCTGTCCTAGCTAACCCTCCTAGCTGTCCTAGCTAACCCTCCTAGCTGTCCTAGCTAACCCTGCTAGCTGTCCTAGCTAACCCTGCTAGCTGTCTAGCTAACCCTCCTAGCGTGAATGTTTACTCCAGTTTAGACTTCAGTGCTGACATTTCAAACAGAAATAAATAGCGCTCCTTCCAGCTCACTCTCTGCTTTGTTGTCACTTCTTGTAATTGTTTGGTAATCAGACCAAATTTTCATCCCGCTCTACCGACATCAACGGTGACCACAGCACAGCCGAACTGCGGCGGCGACTGAAGGCTATGACTCAGTGTCCCGCCCCTCTCCAGCTGTGATTGGCTAGCATGTTGCCTTCAGTCGTTGATTTGATTGGTTAAATTGTATGATTGACACATCAAAGATAGTACTAAAAGGTCGATGGCCACTCCGAGGTAAAAAAAAAAAAAAAAAAAGAAGACGGCTTCCAGTCCAGGGTCTGCTCCGCGCTCAACCAGAAGGCACAAATATCGCTCCATTATTTAATCGGGGAAATGTAGGCGGCGGGAAGAGCTGCTATAGACGGCGATTTGCCGCCGTTGACCGGCTACTTTTGACTGCCCTGAATATTAATAATTAAAAAAAAAAAAAAAAAAACTAGTTTCAAAAGGGCATTTTCGTTGATAAAGGGCAAACTTCCTAGTGCTTTAGCACCACCTAGTGTCTATGTATGCACGCCCCTGCTTTCTACAGTATGTATTTTTGCTTTTTAATAATTTCATATTTACTTTGTTATGTTATGTCAGAGCCTCCACGGGACCCACTAACATGGGGAAAAAAGGTGAAGTACAAGAATATTCTACAAAATGGTAGCCTTTAATTATTATACTATATTTTAAAAAGCCACTTTGGCCGGGTGGCTCGTGCGGGTCGTGTTGGCCCGCCCTCTTGGGGGGGCCCGGTCCGGGGGGCGTCTGGTCGGGGGCCGGGGCCGGGGGTCGGGCACAAGCAGTCGTATAGTCGATTTGGGGTGACCCCCCCCCCCTTTGGTCAGTGTTGGATGTGAATGTTATGTGGGAATGTGTGTACAGCGTCTTTTTTTTTTTGTGTGTGGCGAGTGGGGCACAAGGGAGGGATGGGGTGAATGAGTTTTTTTTTTTCAGGTATGGGTGTGGTCCGCTCCCTCTCCCAAGAACATCTCAAGTCTCCGATAGGTGCGGAGCCCATCCCCCCACGTCCTGCCCTCCTCCACTTCGTTGGCGGGCGCCTTGGCCCCCTGGCGCGTTGGTTGCTTTCGGGTTTGGGGCGGGTTCCCGGGCGTGCGCCGGCCCGCTCCTGGCGGCCTCTTCGCGGGGCCTGGCCCCCCGGGGGGCGGCCGGGGCCCTCGTCGCGGGGGCGGGGCGCCCCTGGGGCCTCTGGCCCTCAGGGCCCATGGCCGGGACCACTTCAGCGGGGCTGGCTGCCGGCGGAGCCCACGGGCTCGTCTCCGCGGCTCTTGAGGGCGTCGGCATTGCGATGGCTGGGGGATTTCCTCGGGGTCGTCTCTGCTCCTTCCTTGGGGGGGGGGTTGCAGATATCCTGTGTCGGCCCCTCCTGGGCGACCTGCTTTAGGGACCCCTTTGGGAGTCCGGGGCTACGGGTCCCCTGACGCCTGCCTCTGTGCTCGGGGAAGGTGGGTCTTTGGTTCTCCACAATCACTATCAAGCTATTTCTGGATAATCTTCACCTAAACTAGTGCACTTTCACATCTCCCACTGGTGCTAGGTCCCAGGTATTAAGTGTTCACTTATATACAGTAATCTTATAATTTATTTATTTATTTATGTTGTGTCACGTTCTTTTTTCAAATATCACATTACACATGTCAGCTTACATAATAATATATATGATTTAGCAATGGCACCTAGGTGTTATTCGAGTGTATCTGTTGCTTTATGTCTGTTGGTTGTGCAGTTCTTTTTGTGTCTCTTTCCAGGTGATGGAGCAGACAGAGGACATTTTATCATTCTCTTCCTTTTATCTCCTCTTTCTTTCACCTCTACTCTTTTTTTTTTTTTTTCTTTTCTTTCACTTTTTGTTCTTCCTTTACTCTCCCATTGTCATGTCCATATAATTTGAAATTCTCCTTGCAGGAATCATAATAAAGCTATTTACAAGCATAAATCAAGTGGAGCACTATGGCGAAAGCTGTTTGCTCCACTTGTAAAAGCAAAATCTGTCGAGCTCCATCTGGCATTGAGATTTCAATTCCTATTGCCATAGTGCTAGACAGGACACTGGGAAAAAAAAAAAAAAAAAAAAAAAAAAAAAAAAAAAAAGCCACTTTTTAAAATATAAAACGGACAGACGGATGGATAACAGCCACCAAGAAAAAGCCTGAAAAAAAAACAGGTTCTTTTTACTTTTGTTGCATGAGGCATGTTTAACCCTTTCTTTTTCTTTCACAAAATGACACAGGGTGCCATCCGTTCCTTATATAAACGGCATCTTCAACAAAAAAATTAGTATTTTGACCTGAAAAAACACAAATTAAGAGGAGAAATTGAACTCCACAACTTGAAAAGGAGAAGAATTGCACTAGAGATCGAGTTGCTTCAAAAGGACCTTCAGAGTAAGTTCTAATACACCAATTGACAGTAGTATTGCTGACTTTACATAACTCTCTCTTATTGCAGGCAAAATATGACTTGCTGGCTTTTCTTTATAAAGAATTGTTTAAATAAAACAAGAGGAACTAAGCATATTTGTTTGTCTTTTATTAAACATTAAAAAATGGTGTTCCACAATTCTGTCCCGTCCTCTGCCACTAGGTGGTCCAAGTGCACTGGCTGGACAGACTTCCCATCTCCTCCACTTATAAAGCTGCGATCTAATCAGGTTTAAGCTTGCGCACATGTTGCTATGACAGCAAGTCCAGGATGAGTTTCGAAGAACCAAACGATCCAAGATCATGCCAAATCGTCAACAATCAAATCCAGCTAACTGAGTTAGCGACGTACGAAGAACGGACCCCTGGTGAGAGCAGGGTGATCAGCAGGCGATGCAACACGGGCACTGGGGAGCAGCTCATGCAGGCAGAGAGATGAGACGTTCTGGCACTGACTGACTGTGAGGGGCAGGTAAATTTAGGTGTAGTCCCAGGTGGAATGGATTTGATGATAATTAGTCAGCGACAGGTGGAGCTGATGGCGGTGAGTGAGTTGTGACTGGGAGGAGCGTGAAATGGGGAAGAAAAGTCCATCAGCCCCGAAAACACAAACAAGCCCAAATCATAACAGTGTATAAAGTAATATGTGAACAATAAAGTATTTATTTTATTTTTTATGCATTCTGTTGTTGATTCTGCTGCACTGGATTGCATTTTTTAAATTTAATTTAAATCTTAATAGTTGTGATTCTATTCTTGTTTGTATTGACTGAGTAAAAATTTTGGACAATTAGTGTTATGGTTTTGGAGTATGTTGTGCTCAGTGTGCTTGTCTTCTCTCTCCAGAAGCTGCAGGACTAGTGTCTGGGGGTTGTGGCCTTGGCTTAGTGCTGCAGTCACACCTGACAGCCATCAACCGATTTACCTCAAGATACCCTCGACCCTCCAATGCCTTATTGTCAATCATTACTTGTTGCAAGTCAAGACAACCACTTTGCCCTTTAGCTTTTGCAGAAGACACCAGAGAAAGTATCACCCAAGATCCTTGAGAAAAAGGACAGGTGCCATTAGTTAGTTTTGTCCTTTTTCTGTGTCTCTGCTCTGTCTTCTCTAAGCCCCAGTGGGTCGAGGCAGATGAGCGTTCACACTGAGCCTGGTTCTGGTTCTGCTGGAGGTTCTCCTCCCTGTTAAAGGGGAGTTTTCCTCTCCACTGTCGCTTCATGCATGCTCAGTATGAGGGATTGCTGCAAAGCCATCAACAATGCAGACGACTGTCCACTGTGGCTCTTGATGCAACCTGCTGGGTTTCCTTAGAGAGGAAACTTTCTGACCAACCTGGAGGATCTGATGGAGTCTGACTTTGGAAAGAGCCTTGAGATGATGTGTGTTGTGAGTTGGTGCTATAGAAATAACATTTATCCATTCTTCACCTCACTCTCCACCATCGCCAGACACAGCCCCTTCTATCTCACACTCCTGGCCGCTCTCCAACTGGACACCTACACTTCCTGGAGACCTCATCCTCTGGAGCATGCCTAGCACATCATCTCCAAGCTGGACTGAATCTTTTTCTTCCTCCAAGCAACCTTTCCCTGCAAAGGCAATACCCGAGCTGCATGAGTCCACCGCTTTCTGCTGCGATAACCTTCTAAACTAACCTAGTCTCCGAGTTTTCTCTGCATGTGGGTCAGAACATGACCGTTTTTAGTTTGGCCTCAGCAATAATTTAACAAAATACAAGTCAGTTTCTGGAGCATCTTAAGATGGGATACAGAGATGTCTAAAAACAAACTAAACGATTCAAGAAAATTGACTGGACATTGCAACATGAGCTTTTCTTCTGCAGGAACACACGGTTACACTTCCATGGCTGCATTTGATGCCATGAAACCATAGCAACAAATTAACTCAATATGATTTTTATGATCGCTGATGTCATTTTGCTGAAAAAGAGGGCTGCAAATTGGCAATGAAACGCAAGATTAGCAGAAATCTTTTTCTCCAAAGTTAAAGGATATAAAGATTTCTTCTGTGGCTTTTCCAAGGTTGAAGGTGGTCGGTGCACCAGGACGGCTACTCCAGATATAGAAGTAGATGTAGTCATATGGCTCACATTTATAAGCTTTAAGTGGCTGTAAATTGTTGCCATGTGTTTTAACACTTGTGTATAACGTTACAAATGTACTGTTGGATCATTTTGGGCTTTGTGGGAGGAACTATTTATGTTCAAACTGTTAATGTAAAAGCCAAAAAGAGAGGGCAGATAATAGCAATTGTGATTTAAAAGCCGCAGCAATCGTGTTATTTTTAGTGTGACGTGATCTGGCGATGCCGTGAATTAACTCCGTGGCAGCTGCTGCAGCCCCAAATTATCACTAAATCCAGCTCAAGTACTACCTCCAGTTTGAGAACCTTTACATTAAATCAATGTTTGTTATTACGTAAGGAGTCTTAACTAATTTGCCAAACATCTTGTATTTCTGCATGCGTACCCTCCTCCGTTCGGTGTGTCCTGGAAGTCCGGCCTGACCGATGTGTGGTGACCTTGTACACTTTGTAAAGAGGACCTCGCTGTTTCTCAGTCAAACCGAAAACGTTATATGTGGAGATCCAGTTCGCTTGCATGTACTTTGATAACTGTGGGACTCTTTCAGTTTCATCTCTAGCTGGGAAAGCTATGCAATAACACGAAACGAAGATTCAGGAGGCACATTTCTAACAGTGGCCTCACACGGTCTGCGAAACCAAAGAGTCGTGAAAGCGATGGCCTGTCAGCTTCCACAGGTCCGTCAGACGACGCAGGTCGGCAGACTGACGGATCACACATTTGTTCCAGCTAAACGTTTCCTGCCTTCATATTTAACTTCACATATTCAGAACTACATAATCTAATGTGACACAACAAACCTGAAACATGGAAATGTAAAACAAATGGATGTAAAACTTTGACATCATCCAGAGAAGACGGCTCACCCGTTACTACCATCTAATGTAGAACAGATTACTAGATCAATGTGTGCTTCTGTGCTTTTTGTCTCTCTTGTTGTGTCTCTGCTCTGTCTTCTCTAACCCCCAGTCGGTCGAGGCAGATGACCGTTCATACTGAGCCTGGTTCTGGTTCTGCCGGAGGTTTTTTTTTCCCGTTAATGGGTGTTTTTTCTTTCCACTGTCGCTTCATGCTTGCTCAGTATGAGGGATTGCAGCAAAGCCATGTACAATGCAGACGACTCTCCCTGTGGCTCTACGCTTCTCCAGGAGTGAATGCTGCTTGTCGGGACTTTGATGCAATCAACTGGTTTCCTTATATAGGACATTTTTGACCAATCTGTATAATCTGACCCAATCTGTATAATATGATTGAACTTGATTTTGTAAAGTGCCTTGAGATGACATGTTTCATGATTTGGCGCTATATAAATAAAATGTAATTGAATTGAATTGAATGTTTGCTTGCTTATGTATCAAGCATTAGTTGAAGCTGAAGAACGGTCTGCAAACTTATTTCAATAGTGTCAGAATTTAAATGAAAACAATTTTTTTACGTTATTTTTAGTACTCCTTAGATCAGTGGTCTCAAACTCAAATCCTCATGGGCCGAAGTCTTAAAACTTTTAGGCGTGTCTCTTGCCCTACACGCCTGAATCAGATGGCTGCCTCTCTAGCGTGAAGTCAAGCTCTGCTAATGAGGTCATATTGGAGTCAGGTGTGTTGGAGCAGAACCGCAGCGGAAAGTAGCAATGTACCCGGCCCACGAGCGCTTGAGTTTGAGACCACTGCCTTAGATTTACGCGTTACTGTCTGGCCACGAGAGTACTGCTGAGATCATAACGAGAAAGTTATCATTTTATGTGTAAACGGGCGGTTTTGATCCAAATATAGCACTTTGGCATTGTTGCAGTTTCTCTGAAGCTGCAGCGCATGAAACAAGGTTTGTAGCTCTGCTCTTGGAGTCGGTAGTCCGCTGAGTTTCCAGCTGTTCGCTGCCGCTGCGGGACTCTTATCGACTCTGACACCAGTTTTGAAAACGTATGCGCACGCTCTCACACACACACACACACACACACGCAATCCCAGTTATTGCTTATTTCCTCCCAGCATTTAACGCCTCTGTTGCACCTGGGTTTACCAGACAAGGCCTTCTCAGTTACACCCTGACCAAACTGGGTCACGCCGCTCGACGAAGGGCTCTCAAGCCACAGAAATGTTTTTATTTCCTGCCGCTCGGTGTTAAGTTATACGAGGACTGTCAGCGTTTCTTTGATTCGGGCCTCAAAAGCTGTCGGAGCCCACATGAAAGGTCCCAGTGTGTGCTGAAGTCCACAGGCGCTCACTTTCTTAATGACGTGTGAATGTAAATAATTTGTTCACCTTGGACCTCGGATGCTTTTTCAACAACATATAAATCAAGAATGCGAGGCTTTTTACACATCGTGTTACACAATAAAACGCTTCTTGATGATGTGACATTTTTCCATCCAAAATAACTCATCATTTCAAACAAGTCTTGGGTATTAATTCGCCTCTCAAACTAGCATGTGGACACCCATGTCGGCTCAATAAAAGGATTAAAGAAAAGTTTGGAACCAAAAGCCAATTCCTTGATTGTGCACAATTATGGCCGAATAAAGTTCTGGTTCTGAATCTCATCTATTCGTATTAGGAGTGTCCAGCTGCAGATCTTAATCCTTGTTCAGCTTTAAATATTTCATAATATTTGCTCTCATACCCTCATTGTAGATTAGTGCAAAACTATTCATACCTCTGACATACTTAGGTGTAAAGTAATCTTTTAGCATTCAGCCGCTCTGCCCCCCGCCTCTGGAACTCTCTACCACCCCTACTTAGAAACACGGACTCACTTCTAAATTTTAAATCACAACTCAAAACTCATCTGTTTAAGACTGCCTATTCTCTTTAATTATCAATTTCCCTGTCCCAGCCTCGGTATTTTTTAAATGATTTTTGTTTTGATTTTATTTCTGACTTTTTACCCTTCTGTACGGTGACCTTGAGTGTCTAGAAAGGCGCCTTTTAAATAAAATGTATTATTATTATTAAGATGCTTCCTCTGACTGGAAGTTGAATGCTTTGAGGCGGTCCAGGCAGCCACAGTCCCAACGGCATCTTGAGAGGGAGCTAAATATTATTAGGGGGGTGGCTAAAAGGCCTTCCAACCTTAAATTTAAAGATTAACACCAAGTGTAACTTGGCAAAATAGCTGCAGGAACATGTAAAAAGTTGCTCAGCAGTTATTACTGTAAATTTTATTCATTGATAACGTTATTTTGCTGCCTTGATGAGGGATATCTGTCTCAGTTCCTATCAGAAACAAACCCAATGGTTCAATAAAAATAGTTCAAACCCAAATCTACCAGGGGTGGGTGTAAATTGTGCTTCACTGTAAAGGTTTAAATTGGGGGTTCCCCACTATAAATATGCCTTGGAGCATGGTGTGGCCTGCACAGCTGGGGGGGGGGGGGGGGTCACCTACTCTTCTTTGCAGAAGCTCTAACTTTAGTTTTCCTGAGTTGCTGTTGTTTCTGTTTCAGCTCCCTCTCTTTCTGAAGGACTGAGGTCTGCGGATGAGGCCAAGCAGCGTATCTTGAGCTATTGTCCGACTCGAAGATTCATTTAGGGCCATCTTTGGTGTTCTCTTTCTATATTTCACAGTAAATCAACTTTTTCTCTCGCCCATTAATGTACTCAAGTCTACTCCTAGTAGGAAAACATCTCCAAAGCATGATGTCTCCACCCATATTCTCCAGTCTCTAGAAAGACAGGTAGGGAGCTGGAGTTTATTTAAAACATCTTGATTTTTGGTCTCAACTGACCACAGTCCTCTCTCTCCAGCTTTATAAAAACCATGTAGATGTTGACTGGAGAAGCTAGGACAGGCCTGTGCATGTATCCTCTCTAGCCAGGGAATGTGAGATTTCAGTCCATCGGTGCTCAGTGTGAAATGATCGGTGTTCTTGGTGAGCCTGGTTCCCTCAGATTATTAACGAGCTCGTCTCATGTAGATGTGGGTTGATCCATCAACGTTCTCAATATGATTCTCAGTTTATGAGGCAAACCTTGCATGGAGCTGTAAACCAATCATCCACGTTTTATTACAGGGCTGTACTCTCACAGGTTCATAAAATAAAATAAGTAAAAACATAAAATAACCAATAAAATACAACATCTACATTAAAACAAATAAGAGCAGTTTTTCTGAGAGAAAATCAGACTGCCATCTCACAAAAGGTAAATAAAACAATGTAATTATTATGTTCATAAAAAAGTGTATTAAACATTTTTATGTCAAAATGGTATTTGGACAATTTATCTTCAACGAGGAGCTCCAGGTCAGTGAGGTTAGAAGACCTCCATGCCATCACTCTAATCTTTAGCTCCCTCCATCAGATTCTTTACTACATTCAAGTCGGGACTCAAAAACATTTTTGGTATAAATTAAAGAACCCGTTTAACCCTAAACCTGCCAGGAGTAGGGATGATTTTGGGTCTAACTATGACAGATCAGGAGTGTCTATAAATAATCAATTGATTGATTTGCACTCAACATGAGCACAACAAACTCTTGGTTGTGTTGTAGAACATTAAACTCTTTTAATTCAGTGACCTCTAAACCAATGTTTAACTTTTATTTTTATTCTTTCTACAGAATAAAAAACATTTTGAGACCATTATTTTGCTTGTAAGTGAGAAAACGTAGAAACTACCTCACAGTATGTGTGCTGTTCAAGTTTGTTGTCTGAGGGGATATAGGGGCACCACATTTATTTTTTGCATTTAAAAGCTTTATTTTCTTGTAATATTTATAAAAATACGAATTAAACATCTGTATAAATCAAAAAGGATCCATTGTCGAGGATCAGGAAAGCCATGTTGTTGCAAATGATGCAAGCTGAAAAGTTTATTTACTAAAACAGACCCCTCCCATGTGTCATGACACCTGTACTGGACAATTCAACTGGATGTGATTTTAAGAATCTTGTGATGTAAATAAAACAAGATCTTACTTCCACAGGTATTAAACTAGTTTACCTAATCAATCAAGTCTAAATTAAAAACTGGCTCGGCTGTATTCTACCATAGAAAATGTGAATTTAAGCTGAGTAACTGTGTGTTGCATTACCTTCTCTTTTCTTGCCCCGCAGCTAAATTGCTTTGGAAACAAACGTCACAGATGGGCAGCTGGCCTCCATGCAACCATCAACACATTCGGCAGCTAATATGACACATGCTGTTTGATATACCAACATAGCTTGTCAGTTTTTTCCACCATAACAAGAAAGGTGTGTCCCGTGGAAGCCAGTCCCAAAGTAGCCAAATTCACAGAAAGACCCCACAGATCGGCCGGGCTCCGGCTCATCGTTACCCACCGTCGCTTTCTGTTTTACCCCAAAACACCAGGATGTCGGCTACACAACAAATTCTGCAGGAAGGCAGCTGGCTTCATCCTCACGAGAAGAAGCTTTCCAGGCCACTTCTTTTCTCTAAAGTCAGAGGTGAGGTTGTTCTTCAAGGACCAATGAGCTGTTAATCAGTCCCAAACGCAACCAGCCTGGAAGCTGGATTCAGACAACAAAAGATTCTGCTTGGTGTCAGAAATCTGAGAAATGTGGGGCTTTTGTCTTCCAACCATTGAGTGGCAGAGCAGGGAAGTATTTAGAAGTGAAGTTTTAAAATATTTTTATGTGAGCACTCTTTCTCCTTTTTTTTCCTTCATTGTGACGTTTTAAATGATAATCTGTATAACCGTCTCAGCTGAAAGTACTGTACAGACTTAAAACACCAGCCTGGTATTAGGAGTTTGATTTATCTTTATTGCAGGTTATCAGATTTTTGGATTGTTCACAACAGCTTCAACACTGATCAAAATGATTCATTTTTCCAAAAAATAATACGTACCCAAAATGTCTAGAGTGGTGCAGAATAAAAGTATGACTTCATGAAAAATAAATGTATGTATAAATACCTTTTTCTACATTTTTTGACTGCTCCAAAATATTTAATTATTTACTTCTGGTTATGATGCCAATGTTGATATGAAAGGGTTCTGCACCAATAGGAATGATAGGCAAGGCAAATTTATTTATATAGCACATTTCAGTACAGAGACAATGCAAAGTGCTTTACATGATTAAAATATAGGAGAATAAAACAGTAATAGCAAGTAGGAATAAAATGTAGAAACAAAATAGAACATGGGAGAATAGAAACTAAAAGCAAACATTAAAAACAGTTGGACTACAAAGTTGAACTAATGATGTTTCAGTAAAACATTTAACTAGAACAGTCAAAGGTTGATAGGTTGAAGTCACATGAGACAAAGCTCAGGCATTGGCAGATCATAGTATATATTGTATTAGAAAACAATGCGTCCTATAGCGGACCCGTCACATAAAGTCACGCTGGTGGTCCACACCAACCTAACCCACCACCTCATGTCAGAGTTCACACCTTGGAAAACTCTCACTTAGATCAGAAGCAATCTTCCCTACATCATCAGAGGTTAGTTCAAAGACCTCCATCGGTTCATGAACATAACCAACTTGATTTCCCAGGTGGTCCAGGCCCACCTCATAATTATTGTATCTGTATTCGCCAACTTGAGTCCCTTTGTCGGGACATAGAACTTTTTGATCCAGATAATCAGGATTCAAACATTCATGATTATCTGCCGGAAGTCGACGCTGTCTTTTTGACCTGCCCTTTCCCTCATCTCGTGAGAGACTAAAGCTTATTTGGAAAACAAGAGCCAGAAATGTTCATGTTTTCATTAAAGCTCTTCCTCCAAAGAATTGAGACAGTTATTCAGCTGTTTGCCTTTAAGAGAAGAATATTCTGTGTACAGGGATCAGGCTTCTGGAACTCTTGACGCTTTCGCCGTTTTTCAAAAGGAAGATAAAACACCCTGAGAATATCATTTCGACTGGAGGAACGTTTATTCTCAGGGATGTAATTCTCCAGGTCCCGAAGAGGACCCACTTTTTAAGTCTTTGTTACTTCATAATCTACATGAAAATATGCGATATGATGTGACCATGCACTGCAGGAAAAATTACTTTTCCATGCAGGAGATCCGCAGATATGCTCCATTTCTTTGCAAAACTAAATTTGCTATTAGACCAAAGAAAACACAAGCTTAGTCTTAACTCTCCAAACAGGAAACAGGCCTAAGAAAAGGCACAAACTCAGTTCTCCAGTGATCCAGCAGACCGAAGGGGGTGGAGACTGGCTGCCACGAAAGCGTAAGTAGCCAGATAACAATCGACCTTTTTTACAGTGCAAAACCAAAAGGTAACATTTGTAAAAGGTGGAGCCGTTCACAAGAAGTGATCACAAAGGAAAGTATCGGCAGAGATTTTCTAACTGAGTTCATTTAACAAAATTAAACAGCGAGCCGATCGAATCCAAAAGTGACCCCGAAACTTATCATGCCCAGAATATGATAAGGTTGAAAATAATTTCTAACACAGTTTATTCTGTTCTAACCCTTTCTTATTGTTTTGGGACTTAATAAATGGTGAAGGTTACAGAAAACAGTTTTATGATGGTGTTTAGAAATGTTGGGTTTGATTAGGATCAGTCATCTGCCAGACCTGCCTCAATCCTGCCAGAGAAACCTTCAAACTATAATGAATTCTTTATAGTTAGGTGTTCTCTGCCAAACATCCCTCAAACCTTGAATGAAGTGTCTTCTCGTCCACAGGAGCCCAGTGACAATACCTAACAGACCGAGGGTTATTTATCAAACATTAAATAATTTAAAACAGTGCGTAATAGCACAACAGTTGTCTATATCTGCTAATCCTTGCAGAGTGACATGTTGGAAGAGGTGAAGCACACTCAGGACAGACTACCATGTATGCACCTCTGACTGGGATCCAAACCTTCTTGCTGCAAGGCAACAGTGCTACAGACTGCACCACCATTCAGCCCTCCTTTAACATGAAATTAACCTATTCATAATGATTGTATTATTATTTCATAAATTGTATTATTACTAAAAGTGGTCAATCAATATTTTTGCCAGAACATATGGTATTTTTCACTAAATTAAATGTGATCGTGTGGTTCCAGTGTTAAAACCACAGCACAAAAGATCTTTGCCCAAGGTTATCATACCACGAGCATTTTTATACCAGCTCATGGCTCAGTTGGACAAAGTTGTGTTTTCCTCTTCTTTCCTTCCAAAATAGCCCAGATTTCGTCCTGTGTGTTTTTCACATCTCTTATTATTGTGTGACTGCTGCTGTTTTTGTCGCCCTCATGGAATCACCAGGTAAAATCATCACAGCTGAGCAGTTACCTCGGAGGGCAAAATGTTATCATAACACAGTCACCAAAATATTTCAGTTATAGAAAAACATTTTTTTCTTTTAAAGGGCTGAAATTCCTGGAACCTTTCATAAATAATCATTAAAACCAAAACATCTGATTTTTCCACCCGCACAGCATCTAGTTTGAGTGTGATGTTCAAACCGTTCCTCTCTACAAAAAGTGAGGAGGAAAACATCCCTTTTTCTGTTTTCCTGGTATTAATCAGAACAGTTCTTCCTATTTCCAGGTATCCTATTGAAAAAAATTCCACCTCACATTTACCTAGAGCTAAATTAAAACTTGTCAACCAAATTTGAACTTATAACAACTATAAAAACCTTCAGTTGGCAAAAGTACTGTTCAAAATATAAATCCGCAATAACTGAACTACATAAAAAAATCAAATAAAAGACAAAATTATACAGTGGAAAAAATAAACCAATTTTTCAATTCAAGTCAATACCATAACAGAACTCAGCCGCCTAAACCTCAGGTTTGGACTTTGACTAGACTATTGTACACCTGGAATGTTTTTCTTGTCTGCCTTACACTTGAACAGCACTTTCAAAAGGAAAACTTGAGAGCTGAGCCAAAACTGTTTGATTTGTTGGTGTCTTTTGTCCTGGTCCCTGATTTGCAAGAGTTTGACGTGGGGACGACACTAATGTTAGCTTGTTTTCTGTCCTTTCAGATTCTGATCAACTGCAAAAATGTGCCTTCAAAAGACAGGACTTTGAGTAAATAAGACAAATACAAAATACTGCAGATCTAAAACCAACTCAGTATCTTTGGAATTTACTGGACAAACCGATCATATGCGTGCAGACCCCACCTTCCAGCTTACAGGACTTCAATCACAAACATTATATATGGAGACGTCTCATTACGTGCTGGAGCGCATCCTGCGTCGCCGCCATATTGGATGGGTCTCTTCTACTCTAGGCTGGTATAGGAGCTGACGGGAGTAAATGCAGGGGGAACAACTTTACCCGGATTTTCTGCAGCTTACGGTTGCAGTAACCGGCGATAACTACTGAAAGTAGATCACTCGGTGCAGATCACCATTTTGGGCTGATGTTTGTTCTGAAGATGAGTTTTTACCTGGTGGGAACATGTAGAAACCCAACAGATGGACCATAATTTTCATTCTGATTAATTTGTTATCTCTGGATTTCACAAACTAAGGCTGGATTACATTGCCAAATGACATACCCTGGAGTTATAGAGTGCCAACACATGCAAGAAGCTGTGCAAAACTTTATGTTTTTTCAAGGGTCTTTAGCTCCAGCCCTAGCAGGGTAGTGTAAGACAGTGTAACTACATCTCTGTTGTTTGTAACAAACCAAACTGTGTGAAAATCGGGTAAAAATTTGGGATGTTATGATTCTTTTTGGTTAGGCAAACTGCTTCCTCAGTAGAAATAAATGCACTGGGTGCGCGTGAGAGACCCATCCAAGATGGCGGCCGTGCTAAAACGTCAGCTCCAGTAGACAGCGCCAGTCCTTGGGGCGACTACGTATATACTTTCTATGGACTTCAATGATCTTGGTGCCAGATACAGCAACACGTCTACAGGGGTCTATTTGAGCCCTTAACTCAACTCGTTAGGCTTGTTTTGACCACAAAAGGGGGACCAACACACTGTTAGGCAGGTGATCATGATTTCATGTCATTTGATTGCTGCACGGGTCATTTTATGGTCCATTCCAGTTGAAAAGCACAAATGTTTTTTGCGTATTTTTGGTTCTAGATTATATATATAGGAGGGAAGCTTTTCATGAATATAATTTCTTATGTACAATTTTTTTTTGCGAGAAAAACAACACAGCTTTGCATACTAACGCTGCCTCTGAATGGTGCATTCACCTTCCGTCCAACTTTGTAGCATAAACATTTGATCTAACATCACAGCATGGGCTCCATCAAGTTGCTAGAGTCACTTCTCACATGTGCCCTGTAACAGGTTGTTCTGATATAACTGATTGCAGCTAGGCAAATACTGTGAATATTATTCAACACGGTTAGTTTTAACCCAGCTTGATAGCATATGTATCACCGAGGTTAAGGGGGCTGGGCCTGCCCAGGGGCCCTAAAAATATTTCAGACTGGCCCTGTTTGGGTGTCTGGTAAGTAATTTGTTTTATTTATCTGCCGTGAGACATTTGCCAGCTGAGGTTGAGGAGATTCTCTTCTTAGATGCATGATACTGTAGTGACATATGGCGATAAGATGTCCATTTGTTTGAAGTGCTTTCAAACCCGCCTTCATGTCCTAAACTGAGATTACAGCTTCAGGAGCTGGAAGCTGCAGCACATGTGTAAGCCAGCGGAAATACCAAAATCTTGCATGCCTCTTTGATTGTTACATTCAAGATATCATGTGTGCTACCAGCTCCGCTGCTGCAAACCATTAGGCTCAGTGACTGGTGGCTTGTAAAATACGCTTGGAAGTCCCGGAGACAAGGTGAAGGGGATGAGATGAGGATTCCACATGGACATCCGAGGAGATGATAAACAAAGGGAGAAGGTGATACAGTCTAAGTGATATATTGGGCACATGTGGGATCTCGGAACAAAAGAGAGGGTTGAAAGAAATTACTTTAGGGAGGGAGGGAGGGGAGTCTCCTCTGATTTATTGCTTTCAGTTTTAGGGCTTGAGTATCTGAGAACAAGATCAGCTCGGTAGATCACATCGCCCGACATCTTGCTCCAACTTCACCTGTGAAACACCTATGAATTTTTTTTTTAAAGAATCGTGTGCATTTAGGTTTTAAAAATACTTGTTTTACACTTTATCGCCTTTAGGGATCAGAGGTGAACTTTGCATTTTCACTAATCTAACCTCCAACTGAAGCCAAGGACCACAGGACTTAATGACTTTAGACCCGTCGCTCTGACCTCTGTGGTTATGAAGTCCTTTGAGCACCTTGTGCTTTCACACCTTAAAGAAATCACTGATCCCCTCCTGGACCCCCTACAGTTTGCCTACAGAGCCAACAGGTCTGCAGACGACGCTGTCAACCTGGCCCTCCACCACATCCTCCAGCACCTGGACTCTGCAGGAACCTACGCCAGGATCCTGTTTGTGGATTTCAGCTCTGCCTTCAGCACCATCATCCCAGCTCTGCTTCAGGAGAAGCTCTCCCAGCTGAATGTGCCTGACTCCACCTGCAGGTGGATCACAGACTTCCTGTCTGACAGGAAGCAGCAGGTGAAGCTGGGAAAACATGACTCTGACTCCCAGCTCATCAGCACCGGTTCCCCCCAGGGCTGTGTTCTTTCTCCTCTGCTCTTCTCCCTGTACACCAACAGCTGCACCTCCAGTCATCAAGCTCCTGAAGTTCTGGACGACACCACTCTCATGGGACTCATCTCTGATGGTGACGAGTCCGCCTACAGGTGGGAGGCTGACCATCTGGTGACCTGGTGCAGGGAGAACAACCTGGAGCTCAACGCTGTAAAAACAGTGGAGATGGTTGTGGACTTCAGGAAGAACTCAGCCCCAGCTACCCCCATCACCCTCTGTGACTCCACCATGGACACTGTGGAGTCTTTCTGCTTCCTGGGAACTATCATCTCCCAGGACCTAAAGTGGGAGCTGAACATCAACTCCCTCACCAAGAAAGCCCAGCAGAGGATGGACTTCCTGCTGAAGGCAGCTGAAGAAATTCAACCTGCCAAGGACAATGATGGTGCAGTTCTACTCCTCCATCATTGAGTCCATCCTCACCTCCTCCATCACCATCTGGTACGCTGGTGCCACCGCTAAGGACCAGAGCAGACTGCAGCGTGTCATCAGGTCTGCAGAGAAGGTTATTGGCTGCAATCTTCCATCTCTCCAGGACCTGTACGCCTCCAGGACTCTGAGGCGTGCAGGAAGATTGTGGCTGATCCCTTCACCCCAGTCACAGACTATTTCAGTCACTTCCCTCTGGCAGGAGGCTGCAGTCCATCAGGACCAGAACCTCACGCCACAAGAACAGTTTCTTCCATCTGCTACCGGCCTTATGAACAAGGCCAAGAGCCGCCCGTGACCTTTGACACTGTCTCTCTCCCCCGTTCAGGACTTACAAGCTTCTGCGTTTATTAACGCACAGTTTACTGAGTGTATATAGCTTCTATATATATTCATTTTATTTTATTTTATTTTGTTTTGTCTGCACCATCAACACCAAGTCAAATTCCTTGTAAGTACAAACCTACTTGGCAATAAACTTGATTCTGATTCTGATTCTGAACTGACTACTGTGGTCAAAAGGTGTATAGGACCAAGTTAGGCAACTTCAAGAGAAAACAAAAGCGTTCGCCTCAAACGTAGAGCGATAGTTTTACAGACAGCTGCCAGGGCATCTAAATGCCCGTTAAAATGGCTAAATGGGCACCAGACAAGAAATACCTCTTAGAGACATCATTAGCATACAAAGGGGTTTGACAGGGGACACATTTTGGGTCTGTAAGAGGCTTGGTAGCTACATGGAACATTAGGGGCATATATATTTATTATATATTACCAAATGTATTCACTCATTCATCCAAATCATTGAATTCAGGTGTTCCAATCCAATTTATGGCCACAGGATAATTAAAACCAGCACCAAGGCATGCAGAAGGATTTTTTTGAACATTCATCAGAGAATGGGTCGCTCTCAGATGTTTGGCACCGTGACAGGATGCCACATCCTTAGTAAGTCCATTTGTAACATTTCCTCACTACTTAATATTACACTGTCAACTTTCAGTGACATTGTAACAAAACAGAAGCAATTGTGGACGACAGCAACTCATCCACAAAGTTGTAGGCCAAGTAAAATCCCGATGTAGGGGTCAGTGGATGCTGAGGCGCTTGGTGCACAGGGGTCAGCAGCTTTCGACGGAGTCAATAGCGACAGCTCCAAACCTCAGCTGGCCTTGAGGACAGTGCATACAGAGCTTCTTGGAATAGGTCTATATGTTAAAGCAGCTGCCTCTAAGCCTTACATCACCAAGTAGAAAGCATTGGATTCAGTTTTGATCCTCCCTTACAGTGTTGTAAAGAGTAAACTTAGCAACCTCCCCTGCAACCCTGCAGGTATAAGCAGGTACAGATAATGGGTGCATGGCTTGCAGGCAACGTCTGAGTCCAGTCCCTGTCACTGTTTCCTCGAACAAGATGAAGAACAGGCCAGGCATTCTGGAGAAAGTTCAGGGATGAACAGCAGAAAACAGCAGCAAAGTTATTTCCTTTGATGAAGACCTGCTTCATTTGTCTGGGGACATCTTAGAAATCATTTGTCTGGAGGAAAAAAGAAAGAAAGGTGAGAGCTACTGTGGGTCCCGTGTTATTTCAAAATAACATCCTAATGCAATCCATGTGTGGCGTTGCTTGTCATCCTCACTGTTCTGCACAGGAACGCTGCCAGATTTTAGTCACATTTCCACCACAGGAGAAACTTTTGACCAACAGTTTCTGCACAGTTTTCAGTTGTCTTGCATTCAGCACTTAAAAGCATTTTCTACTGCTGTTCAGGAGCATGAAACATTTCAATTTCAATTTCTATGTGCAGAAAGTAAAAAAGAAAACGAGTGGAGGAAAACTTGTGTGATGTATGCCTGCTTCAGTAATAGAATAAATGCTTAATACGAGGAGCATATTTTGTTTCGTAATCATTTCTGAACTAAAAGATCATTTTACTTTTGTGTACTGCACTGCAACTCTTCACACCTTTTCAAAGAGTAAATGAGGAGAGATGAGAGGTCCCTGCTGCTCGTAAAACTTTGAGTTTGACAGGCGAAGAGGTAAAAATCAAAACGGCTTCTCGAGCACGAAAAGGAAAAGCCTCCAGCAGAGATTAATGCACTGCTTTATGCCTTCCAATCTAGTTTCCAGATCCTGTAGTGCTTGCTTTATGGCTCCGCGAGCATTCCTGTTCCTATTGTAACCCGCTCGCACGGAAACGGCTGCGTCATACTTGCCGTGGCCGGTGATGTGAAGTAGCCGCAGGAGCAGCTGGCCCCTGCCAAAAGGAACAGGTCTGGGCCGATCATCAGCAAACCCGCATCAAGGAGCCGAGGCCCTTCAAATCCTCTGCGTTAACTTTTATGGCAAGTGTTTATGCAAGGTCAGACACATTGACTTACATCTTTCCTTTTATGTTGGGATGGGTGAATATAACGTGTCAGATGGGAATGTGTCTGAGTTGGACACCTTCAGTCAGTTTTCCCAACTGATTTTACTGTTTACTTTTCTTTCATAACAACATTCATGGTTGTAAAAGATATTTCAACAAGGCCCTGTGTTCACCAGGTTCACCTTGTATCAGAATTCAAACAGGTTTGCAGAGCAAGAAAAAAATTAAATGGTTTATTTTATATCATCATTTAATTATAAATAATGTTAAAAGCTAAATTAGAAAGTACTCACGAATATTTTTTTTAAAAGCTCATTTATACTGCGATGCAGTGCCGCCGATGCTAACTTTGGATACGGGTCCAGTTTTATTTAATGTCAGTTGTTTCAAAAGAAAAATGCAAAAACTACCCGTGAAGCACACATACAAATTTATTCACTGATGTAAGATAATAACATGATTATTTTAAAAAAAAACTGTAATAAGAGTGATGTAATTCAAAGTATTCCACATTTATGATCATTGTCAGTGAATGTGTTTAAAAAAAAACTGTTAAATAAAATTAACCTTTCATTTCAGGAGCATGTTACACTAAAAAATTTCAAAAAATCCAAACATTAATCGAAATACATTGATTCACTAAGAAAGAGAATCCAGTGTCAAGAAATAATTTTTATTAAAAAATTCAAAGTGTTGATAATTATCCTACCATGGTCGATTTGACACCCCAGACTTCTATCAAGTGAAGTTGATGAAGACATTTAAATATTCCTCATTAGTAATCCAGGACTTTCTAATTCCCTGGTGTGTAAATATCCCATTACACTGAGGCCTGGTTCCACTACTCTCTCTCTTAAAAATGGGAAAGATTAATGAACGTCCCACTTAATAAAGGCTCAAATATTTTTAGCTGTATATGTCAGGAAACTAATGCAATAAAATAGCTTTTCATTTAAACCTGTGTAGATCTACAGGCATACTGATAATTGAAAAGTTTAAAACCAAAACTTTTCATCAGACGTTAGTCATCTTCCCCCTCCATGGGTTAAGTGTATTTTTTTATGTTTACTCTGCAATATTTCTCTAGTAATCATGGGATATTTAATAAAGAAGAGGTGTCTGCATAGTCTAACCAGACACCAGATAAGAATTTGTGTGCAAAAGTTCCACTTTTGAGTTCTTTTATTTGGATATTTCACCCTGCTTTACTGAGCTTTAAAGGATTGAAGCTCAGTAATCTCGCATCTCACGAGTGACCTTCTTGACATGAACTGTTTTTTTTCTCTTAACCCCTTTTAACCTCAAAGCTTACGCTGATTTGTGGTCACTTTCCTATCAGCTGTGGAGTGATTCAGTGAGATGCGCTGCCTGCATGCAGCAGAGTGGGGTCAGGGTTAGCTCCCTTCAAAAGACAATCCCACAGACAGTTCAATAAAGTTTAATTCAAATCAGAGATCTACAAAAGTCTGATTGGTCAAAAGTTAAGAAATTTAAGCAAAAACTACTTTCCATTAAATAAATATTAATCTGTGAAACCATCCCAGTTATGTATTTATGCTCAGCCATTACACTGGGTCGAGGCTCCTATGGTTGGAAATAATCCACATTTTGTTCAGAGAACTTTAGAGAAAAATGTTTATGAGTGACTAAATGTATTTACAAGTTCCTCTCTCTTTTCTTATTTATTATGTTTTACTTTTGTAATTTCTTTTTACCTTTGTATGAATCTGCCAGCTTTCATTTGCCTTTCACTTTGCTCCTTCAACCATTATGGACAATAGTGGATATGTCTATTCTACATGTTGTCTACCTGCTGAGAAACCGTTATCTTAAAAAGGAGTTTAACTTCTGTGGTTACTCCTTTTAAAGAAGATTTTCCAAAGCTAAGCCGAAGCACATCTTAATTGAATCAGTGAGTTGTTACCAGGTCTTGGCTACAGCTGTGTGGGTCATCAAGCTGAAAGAGACGGGGTCCAGAGAGCACGGCACTGCAGATGTGGAGGTGGCCGTCTTTACAAGGACTCTGATCTCCAGAGACCGCCCCGGTCGCTGCGTTGGTCTCATCCCAGTAACAATCTGTACAGGGGGTGAAACTCACCGTCTGCTTCATCTAACTGCTACATCATCATGGGGAAGGATCAAGTGCAGCTGGAGGAAAACGAGGCTGGTTTGGAGAGTCACGTGGCATAAGTTCATTCATGGTTTTAGTTTAACTGACTACTCATGAGGTTTCTGCTTCAGTGCCTGTGAACCTTTTTTTATTTTATTTAAATTGGTAAATTTTAAGAACATACTGCTGTGGCGTCTGTTGTGCAGCTCAAGTCCTGTTATCATGACTGAGAAACATTTTATCAGGTAAACTAGACTGGGAGATACCACAGCCCATTAAATTATGATGGATGGATGGATGGATGGATGGATGGATGGATGGATGGATGGATGGATGGACGGATGGATGGATGGATGGATGGATGGATGGATGGATGGATGGATGGACGGACGGACGGATGGATGGACGGACGGACGGACGGACGGATGGATGGATGGATGGATGGAGACAGATGTGATTTTACTTTAATTACTTTAATTACCAATTATCATGTAAATCTCTCTACACCTGATTCACGCAAGAATAGATTGTAATCATAAAAGATCAAAGCATGTAGCTGTGTTTACTTCAAGTCCGTCACATAAAAACAAAGAAACTCTTAGGTTTACTCTACAAACGCACAACACTGATCTTTAGGTTTTAGAAATAATGACTGGCATAGTTGCATCCTTTGTTTATCTGTAACAATTTGTCAGTCAATTACACAGCAATCTTGATCCCATTCTCTCCCTACTCCTGAAAATTACTTGTTTTTAAAAATTCAAATAGACAACTAATAGCTCTCTTCTGTCATGGTTTAAGTTTTGTCTGGCTTCTTTGTTATTTTGTAGTTCACTTAGCTCTCCCTCGCTCAGCTTTAGTCACTCCTCTGGACACTAATTAGTTTTCATTCCCGTCACCTGTCAGGCTGCAATTACCCCTGATCTGTTGCCACCTGTGTTCACCTCTTTATAAGACTCACCTCATTCTGTTCTCGTCGCCGGTCCATAGCGTTCACTCCGTCTCTGCCAGAATCCTTATCAGCTCAGTTTTTGTTCCAGTCAGCCATTACAGTTTCCGTCACCTTTGTTTTTGTTCCAGTCTTAGCCTAGATCCAGCTCAGCTCTGTTCCACTCCAGTTCTCAACTCCTGGCGAGCTGTTCCGGTCTCAAGTCCACGGCTCAGATGTTCTGGTCTCAGGTCTGCGGCGCCGACGTTCTGGTCTCAGGTCTGCGGCGCCGACGTTCCGGTCTCAAGTCCACGGCGCCGACGTTCTGGTCTCAGGTCCGCGGCGCCGACGTTCTGGTCTCAAGTCCGCGGCTCAGATGTTCTGGTCTCAGGTCTGCGGCGCCGACGTTCCGGTCTAGAGGCCACGGCGCCGACGTTCTGGTCTCAGGTCTGCGGCGCCGACGTTCTGGTCTAGAGGCCACGGCGCCGACGTTCCGGTCTAGAGGCCACGGCGCCAACGTTCTGGTCTCAGGTCTGCGGCGCCGACGTTCTGGTCTCAAGTCCGCGGCTCAGATGTTCTGGTCTCAAGTCCACGGCGCCGACGTTCTGGTCTCAAGTCCACGGCTCCGACGTTCTGGTCTCAGGTCTACGGCGCCGACGTTCTGGTCTCAGGTCTACGGCGCCGACGTTCTGGTCTCAGGTCTACGGCGCCGACGTTCTGGTCTCAAGTCCGCGGCTCAGATGTTCTGGTCTCAGGTCTGCGGCGCCGACGTTCCGGTCTAGAGGCCACGGCGCCAACGTTCTGGTCTCAAGTCCACGACTCAGACGTTCCGGTCTCAAGTCCACGGCACCGACGTTCTGGTCTCAAGTCCACGACTCCGACGTTCTGGTCTCAAGTCCGCGGCTCCGACGTTCTGGTCTCAAGTCCACAACTCCGACGTTCTGGTCTCAGGTCTACGGCGCCGACGTTCTGGTCTCAAGTCCACAACTCCGACGTTCTGGTCTCAGGTCCGCGGCGCCGACGTTCTGGTCTCAGGTCTGCGGCGCCGACGTTCCGGTCTCAGGTCTGCGGCGCCGACGTTCTGGTCTCAAGTCCGCGGCTCAGATGTTCTGGTCTCAGGTCTGCGGCGCCGACGTTCCGGTCTCAAGTCCGCGGCGCCGACGTTCTGGTCTCAGGTCTACGGCGCCGACGTTCTGGTCTCAAGTCCACAACTCCGACGTTCTGGTCTCAGGTCTACGGCGCCGACGTTCTGGTCTCAGGTCTACGGCGCCGACGTTCTGGTCTCAAGTCCGCGGCTCAGATGTTCTGGTCTCAGGTCTGCGGCGCCGACGTTCCGGTCTCAAGTCCGCGGCGCCGACGTTCTGGTCTCAGGTCTACGGCGCCGACGTTCTGGTCTCAGGTCTACGGCGCCGACGTTCTGGTCTCAGGTCTACGGCGCCGACGTTCTGGTCTCAAGTCCGCGGCGCCGACGTTCTGGTCTCAGGTCTACGGCGCCGACGTTCTGGTCTCAAGTCCGCGGCGCCGACGTTCTGGTCTCAGGTCCACGGCTCCGACGTTCTGGTCTCAGGTCTACGGCGCCGACGTTCTGGTCTCAAGTCCACGGCTCCGACGTTCTGGTCTCAAGTCCACGGCTCCGACGTTCTGGTCTCAAGTCCACAACTCCGACGTTCTGGTCTCAGGTCTACGGCGCCGACGTTCTGGTCTCAAGTCCACAACTCCGACGTTCTGGTCTCAGGTCCGCGGCGCCGACGTTCTGGTCTCAGGTCTGCGGCGCCGACGTTCCGGTCTCAGGTCTGCGGCGCCGACGTTCTGGTCTCAGGTCTGCGGCGCCGACGTTCCGGTCTCAGGTCTGCGGCGCCGACGTTCTGGTCTCAGGTCTGCGGCGCCGACGTTCTGGTCTCAGGTCCGCGGCGCCGACGTTCTGGTCTCAAGTCCGCGGGTCAGATGTTCTGGTCTCAAGTTCTCGGCTCAGATGCTCCGTCCTGGTCTCAAGTCTTCGGCTCCAGAGTTCCTCCCGGTCAGTCTCTCTGCACTCCTCCTGCCGGCCAGCTTCTGCACCCTACACCTCCGTCTGTTGAATGACTCTGGGTTCATCATCATCCATCTTCCACACCATTCAATAAAACTCACTCCTAAGAACTAGCTCTGTGTGTGCGTGCTGTGTCCGGGTTCATCCTAGACAAATATCATAACATCTTCCTGCAGTTTAAAAGCATACAAAAACCAGGCCAATATTGCATGAAATCATAGGTTTTCTTTTTTACCTCGGACCTTAGTCTGTAGAAACTGAGTTGATGAGGCAGATAAATATGCTGGTAATCAGGATGCATTCATCCCCCCAGTCTTTGAAAGATGACAGTGCAGCCATTGCGATAATATTCTGTTTAAATGGGATTCAGTCCATATTTGCTCTGTGAGAGAAACCGTTTGCTTACATGTAAAAATACTGAAGCCATGAGCTTCACGGTTCAGGATCTCTCCTTATTAGCAATCGCAGAGCTCTTAGCAACTGAATGTATTTAATAACAGAAACTTAGGCATAATCAGAAAGCAGCAGAACAGCTTCTTGACCCGATGATCAGGGTTTTTACTCACACTGGAGTCCATCAAAGCACCTTCAGCGTTCACCTGAGATTTTACAAAGGGAAAGTTTAAACAGTAAACTGAAGTTATAAACATTATTGAGCTCTTTACTGCTCGAACTCATGGATGATCTGCGATGATGAACGAACAGGAACCCGTCATTATGCGTCACCCGTACCCCCCCCCCCCCCCCCCGCCCCCTCGGGACCAGCGTTTTGTTACAAGCCCTGCAAGCGAAGCCCAGCAGAACCAGAACCGTTTAACAATCCCCGGCATACATGTGGACCCTTTTAGGAGCAGTTCAAGCCGTAACTAAGGCCTTGCTTTTCTCATCAGTTGGGTCAGTTTGTAGGAAGTGACTGGCTTTGTCATTCTCCCCGGCACAGTATTATTCTTTGCCCCTTTTTCCTAACAATACCACAAGACAGCCTGATGTAATGTACAAACGGCTCAGATTGGACCTTTAAAGCGCTCTGACCTCAGAGCAAGCCTTCCGTCTCTGAGGCTAATGCTCGAGGCGGATACTTAGCAGTAACGGTGAAAGAATGTGAGTAGACCCACTTTAAATGAAGCCATCAGCGTGGCATGGGGAGAGGAGGGAAGAGAAAGGGCTTTTATTATTTCCTTTGAAAATTTTATTCCAATTTATAAGGTCCTGTAAGGCTGTCGTATACAGTTCCCTCTCTTAATACTAAATCCTTCAGGCAGAAGCTTTTAAAACTTCAAATCCAGCTAAGATCAGTTTACACGTGTCATGCTATAGCCTATATAGCTTTCCTTCCTGTTCGGCCAGGCGTCTAAGGCCGGTGGTTCATGGATGAGAGGTGTTTTTTATTTTTCAGGGAGGAAATCAGAAGAGCAGCCCACAGTAAAATCACCACACACACTGTCTGGCTTTCCCATCTATCCTGGAATAGCACTCTCTTTACGCACCTCATTGCCACTTTCTCTCTGGTTCTGACTCCCCAAGAGGCAAAGACGTGACGGTCTTAATGTTCAGTTTGGTCTCCTTTACGTTAAAGTAAATGTGAAATAAATGGGCTGGTAAAAGCTATTTCTACACTTTTTATTGTTCAGTTTTGCTCATGACCATGATGCATGGGCCTTCCATGCTGTGAAAAGCATTTTCCTCCTTACAGATTTATTCAGTTTTTCCTGTATTGTCACATATGTGCAAATTGCTTTACACGATTAAAACATAGGAAAATAAAAACAGAACAAAAGCAAGTAATAAGCTGATTTTAATATCAAATATAACCCGAGTTAATATTGTCTGCAGCTTTTTTTATATATATAATTTTATCAAGGGGAAAAAGCTATCCAAACCAACTTAAACCAATGTGAAAGCATATTTACCAAAAACATAACTTTAAGAATTATCAAACATTTTCAGCATTTCAATATATCATATGAACACTAATATGGATTTTGGGAACTTTATTGCAAATGGTTATGCTTCAATTGGTTGATAAAATTAATAAAGCAAATATGCACTGGTATTTTCCTTGACTTATGCGCTTTACCCACAGGACGTGACGCCACACCAATTATATTTTCATGACGTCAGATAAAAGCCTTGAGTCTGTACTTGTCCTGTTAGATTTCAGTGCTGCATTTGATGCAACCAATCACAGTATTGTCATAGAAAGGCTTGGGCATAATTCAGGAATAAAAAAACAGCACTGTAAAGAATGTAAATTTGCCCTTACTTTAAAGTCTCTTACTCTTATTTTCTGTTTTTATATTTTTTACCTTTGTCTGCATCCATGTGTTATGAATTACCTATAACTCTGCTGCTAATACACCTGAATCTTTCCACTGAGGAACATTAAAGGTTGTTACTCTTATTTCTATTCCTGGTAAAGGGGAGTTATTCTTTCCGCAGTCACTACTCAGTATGAGTGATTGCTGCAAAGGCAATGACTCGATGCAGTCGACAGTCCACTATCACTACATGCTCTTCCAGGAGGGAATGCTTCAAATCAGTGACTCGTAGTAATCGGCTGGGCTTCATCAGGTTGTTTTTGTTTACCAATTTAAAAAGTTAATATGAACTTGATTGCATTGTTTTTTAACTACAATCAAATTTGAATGTATTGCCTTGGAACCTGTCTATATAATCTTAATTGAATTAACTTTTTTTGTAAAGTACAACATTATCAATTCTGCAAAATTTCACTCTAGAGGTTTTTATGTGTTTGTGCTCATGTAACAGGAGGGGAAAAAGTGTGTGTGTGTGCGCGCGTGTGTGTGTGTGTGTGTGCGCGTGTGTGTGTGTGTGTGTGTGTGTGTGTGTGTGTGTGTGTGTGCGCGTGTGTGTGTGTGTGTGTGTGTGTGTGTGTGTGTGTGTGTGTGTGTGTGTGTGTGTGTGTGTGTGTGTGTGTGTGTGTGTGTGCGCGCGTGTGTGTGTGTGTGTGTGTGTGTTTTGTAAATTAAGTTTCCAACTGTATACAAACGGCACAAAATTTACAAAACATGTTTGGCTGTTACTGAGATAAATGTAGATTTTTATTAAAAGGCAATTTAGAGAAATAAATTTTAGAAATTTTAAGGTAGTTTAGGGTCATTGGTTCTGGTAGGAGAAATGGGGACACAGTGTTGGTCATGTAAAAGTTTTTTGGTAATCAAGACAATGTGAAATAGCAGAGTTCAACCCAGTACCTGAGTGTTCCCGTTCTGTACATTTTCACAAGAGTTTGTTTGAACTTTCCAAACACATACTGGAGGGGAGACGTCTGCCTCTGTGGGTTGTCAGAAGCAGCGGGCCGCTCTTTGTGGAGGTCCTCTGGAGAAAGTTGCTGCTGTAGGTTCTGGTTCTGGTGTACAGCTGGTTTAGCCTTCTCTGTTGGATCATCTGTGTTAGATGGACTCTCACCATTGTGGCATTCAGCTTCTGATTCTGAGTCCACCAGCTGCTGGGTGCTTCTTGAAGACTCTGTAAGCTCTTCTCTTCGTGGCAAAACCCTTTGTTAGCCTCCTCAACTTTTCTTGATGCTTCATTCTCTGCAGGTTCCTTCTGCAGCACATATTCCTTTTTAAAGTCTTGGAGATCAGCCAGCATTGATTGGAACATCTGGATTCCTTGTTGGAGAGCCTGATCGTGGAGTCGAATTTCCTCCTCTTTCTCACCCAGCTTCTTGGCGAGCTGTTGGACTTTCGTTTCCAAGGCCTCCTTTTGCTCTGTAAGAGAGGTTTTTATCTCCGAAAATCTCACACACTGATGTTCAAACTCAGGGAGAGCCTCCTCTGCCTTCTGTAGTTCCTGGGCTTGCCTTTGGAGTTGCTCGTCTTTTAGTCTCAAAGCTTGTTTGCAGTCAGCCAGACTGTTGCTCATCGCCACCAGCTCGTTCTGCAATGCCTCGTTTCTTTCCTTCAGGGAGGTATTTAGCTCACAGAGGCTCTCGCACCGATGCACAAACTCCCAGAGTGCCTCCTGTGCTTTCTGCACCTCCCGGTCTTGCCGTTGAAGTTGATGGTCTTTTTCTCGTAAAGCCTGTTTACTGAGTGCCATTTTTTGTTGATTTCAGTAAGTTGTCTCTGCAAGGCCTCATTTTCTTGAAGCAGAGACTCGTTGTCAGTATTCAGCGCATTGATCACAAGTTCTGTGGCTCTGATCTCATTAAGGATGGCATAGAGCTTCCGGGTCTCTTGACCTACAGAATTGTCAAAAAGTCTCACGGCCTCCCTGTTCTCGCACAGCCCCTTGTTAAAGTGTTTGATGTTAATTTCCAGTGCGTCCTTCTCTGCTGTTAGAGGCCGATTTAACTCACTGACCTGTCTGCTGAGCTGATCAACAGACCCAGCTGTATCCAACGCATTTTGGACTTCCTGGGCTCGCTCTTGGAGACGGTTTCCCCTTTTTTCCGAGGCTTTGTCGCACTCAAACTGTTTTTTATTAATTTCAGTCATTTCTGTGTCCATGGCCTTTTTTTGTTGCAGTTGCTTTAGTTTCTCTTCATTTGCCGTATTGTGGTTCCTTTTAAGACTTTGTAGTTGTTTTGAGACATCTTCTGACTCTTCAGTTTTACCTTGAAGTGGTTTGTTCTGTTTTT